>OZ014427.1:48667236-50123552 GCA_963966015.1 Aphidecta obliterata
CAATACCAAATTCCAAGTACAACCTACTAAAAACAATTTCTCTGCCATGCACTGTCGCCAAGTTATGCACTAATTCTTGAAATTCTTGAAATCTGCATTGCCAGTTTGGAAATGCAATATCTCGATTATTTCAAATGCGAACAAAACCAAACTCAGCGGTCTTATAGAAGATAATCCTAGCATTCATGTGGTATATTCGGTATTTTGATGAATCGAAAGGTTTTTCGAAGATTTTCCTCCGAAAATGTGAAACTCAAAATGGAAATATTTCGAGATTTTCAAATGGCAACCCCATATTTGTTTTCCATTTACCATTCGATTCTAAATGAAAAATGATTGGTAGTCTTCTCTTAAATCAATCAATCATTTTGGATAGGTTTCGAATGAGATGGAAAATACGGAATTATTTCAGTATTTATAGTCATGATCAGTTCCGTAAATATGGTCGTTTGAAATTTAGTTTTCTTGATAATTTAAAACTACAGATTCGATCGCGACGATATTTTGTATACTAATGGAGAATGATATATTCGAGCTAAATTTCTCTAGATCGCATGACCAGAACCATAGAAACCATAGAAAATCATAACTTTCGAACGGAAACGCCTAGGGACTTGAAATTTTCAGGATAGGTTGAGATTTGAAATGTCGCGTTCACGTTTATCAATGAACAGAACTATACCAGGGGTTCCGTAAATACGGTCGTTTGAAATTTTGTTTTCTCGATAATTTCCAAACTACGGATTCGATCGAGATAAAATTTTGTATTTCAAACGAGAATGATATATTAAAGCAACATTTTGTCTAGATCGCATGACCAGAACCATAAAAACCATAGAAAATTATAACTTCCGAAGGGAAAGGCCTAGGAACTTGAAATTTTCAGGGTGGGTTTGGATCGTGAATTTCACGGTTACGTTCATCAATGAGCAAAATTATACTAGGGGTTCCGTAAATATGGCCATTCAAAATTGTTTTTTTCCTGATAACTTCGAAACTACTGATTTGATTGAAATGAAATTTTGCACCTAGCTGAGGAATAATGTATTCAAACTACGTGCGAAATTTTGTCTAGATCGCATCACCAAGACCATAGATAACGTAGAAAATTCTAGCGAATTATCGAAAAAAAATTGGTCAGCTGAAGCACTGACAAAGTCTGGAGTTTCGTCTAAGATTGAGAATTTTTTTGACAGCTGTCGAAAATTCCTTCAATTGATTTCTAAAACTAGAAAATGCGAATCTACCTACAAGGTGGATGTACGAGCGCTCATAAGCTCCTGACTTCACGGCAATGCTTTTCGTAATTTTTTTCCTTCAAGTATGCTTGTATCAATCTGTTTTTCGTTCGGCTTTTAGTTCGGCTGAAAACTTCCACATCTTCATCTTGTATATCAGACCTTGGTGCCACATCTTATCAAATGCCTTTTCAATATCCAGGAAAACGGCTCCGATGTCTGTAGATAGGTTCATCTTTTCTTTTATATCTTCTGTTAATCTGACCAGTTGGTGTACCGTCGAATGTTCCGTTCGGAAACCGAACTGGTGGTCTGGAATTATTTTCTTGATTTTCACGAAATATGCTATTCTTCTGTATATTACCTTCTCTATCACTTTGCTCAGTGAAGGAAGTAGGCTTATAGGTCTATAGTTGGTTGGGTCGTTTTTGTCCTTTTTTCCTTTTTTCCATATCAGTATTGTGTCAGATGTCTTCCATTTTTTAGGGTAATGTCCTGTTGGTAGCATAGCCCTGGCTATTTCTGCTATTTCTTTTTGCGCTTCATCTGGTAGGTTTCTGAGAGCCTGATTTTGGATTTCATCGATTCCGGGGCCTTTCTGTTTTTCAATTGTCCAATAATTTCTTTTATTTCGTCTCTGGTTAGTTCATTAATTTCTTCTTTTGTTCCATAGACGTCTGTGGCTGGTATATTCCCAATTTCTTCTACTGACTAGTTGAATGTGTCGTCGTTGTTCTTCGGATTCGGCTTGAATTGTCGCTCTAGCGATTCGGCGAACATTTCAGTTTTTTCTTCGTTCGTAATTGCTGTCTGACTTTCTTTTGTCAGTTTTGGAATCTTAGTTTTTGTTTTCTTCCCGTTTAATGCTGATGCCATTTACCATAGGAATCGATCTTCTGTATCTAGATTCTCTAGCTTTTTGTCCCATTCTTCCGTAAATAATTCACGGACTCTGGCTTTCACCTCGTTTGTTAGTTTATTTAGTATGGTTTTGTCATTTGGGTCTTGTGTGCGTCTATACTGTTTCTTGGCCTTCCTTTTTTCCTCCAGTAAAATTTTTGCACGTCTACAGGTAGAGGACTTTTCTTCGGTATTTGTTCAGTTCTACTCGACTATGTTTGGGCTTCGATGATTCTTCTCTCTAAATTTTTGATTGCTTTATCTATTTCTTTTTCGTTGTTTAACTTCACACTTCTGGATTTGAAGACTTCTTTGAATTTCTTCCAGTTCATTGTTTTCCTATTGGTAGGTGATCTGTCAGTTTCTATTTCCAAAGTCAGGATCACAGGGCAATGATCTTGGTTTCGATTTCGTAATTTTTTCTTACGTTCTTCATTATTGCTATATCCAGGACATCCGTCGTTCTTGTTCCGACATGGATGTGTGGGGTCATCTGGGCCGACAACTTGTAAATTATGTTTGTCGGTAATTTGTTTAAGTTTATTCCCTTGACTATTTACTCTTCTGCTGTTTCAGTCTGGATGTTTTGTATTCAAGTCTCCTGCTACTATGGTTGGTCGTTTGTTCTGGAAGAAGGCTGTGATATGCTTTTCTTCTAGGTTGCTTTGCGGGGGCCTGTAAACAGAATAAATGTTAATTTTCTTTTCACTAGGACAGCTGTTCCACCTCCTCTGCCGGTTAGTCTGTCTCTACTATAAATCTCGTAATTTCCTATTTTCATCGTCATTGTAGGTTTAAGATTGATTTCGCCCAAAAGGAGAATATCAATTTTGTTGTTTTACAAACAGAGTGTTAGTTCCTGTCTTTTTGGAATCATCGAATTTGCGTTCCAGAACGCAATATTTGAATTTTTGTAGGGCTTATCGTTCATTTCTGTCTGAAAAGTCTTATCAATTTGTCCTGCTCTTCTATGAAGTAGATCTTCTGTTCTATGGTCGCGTTTGTTGAACACAACTTTAGAGTCATTCTTCCTAGAATGACGGCTAATTCATATTCGTCTTTTGATTTTTGCTTGGGTGCATCAGGTTTTTTATGTTTTTTCTCAGGAACTTTCTCAGGTATTTTTACCTTGGCCTCTTCTCTCTTGGCCAATTCCTTTCTCCTTTCTTCTGTGCGTTTCTGCCATACGTTCTCTTTGGGGAGCGGGGCTTCTTTATATTTTGGGCTTTTTATGTCCGGGTTGTTCGGATTCTTATTACATTTAATGTAGGTCGACAGATGATCGCCTTCACAGTTCGCTCATTTCGGTACTGTTGTCACTGGTTTTTTACATTCAGCGGTCACATGTTCTTCACCACACTTCATACATTTTTATGCAGCATGACAAAACTTTTGGGAGTATCCAAACAATTGACAGCGGTTACATTGGATTACCCCTGTTCTGATCCTCAAACTTTCGACTGTGATTGATATTCCACAGCATTTTTTCAATTCTGTGAAGATTGCCTTATAAGCTTTATCAATCTCCACAAGTACAAGAGTGTTGGAAATCCCTTCTCTCTTTTCATTCTGGTTACTTTAGTCTCCGGGTAACCTTGCCTTGTCAAATCTTCCTTTATTTCGTCTTCATTGGATTCAATAAGTACTCCTCGGAGTACTACCTTCAATTTTTTCTCACTTTTCAGTCCGTAAGTGTGGGTTTCTTCATTTTTTTTCTTTAAGTATCTTAGAGAGAGTGCGGTTATCATTTTTTGTTTTGGGCTCGATTTGTATCCCCTGAGATACTAGTTTCACCCTTTTGCAGTCAATATTTGCTGTTTCTATAATTTTATTAATTTCGTTCCACCTTGATTTATTTCTCAAAATCAAGTTAGAAATCCTTTCAGTTTTATGGGTCGGCTGTTGTTGAATTGTTGCTTCTCTTTTCTTCTTATCGGGTTGGTTCTGATTCATCGCTGGTTCAGTAATAATAGATTTTTCTTCTTCTTCCTCTTGTTGTACGATATCCTCGATGTCCATTTGATTTGGAAATGTCTCGAGAGTTACGTTATGCTCGCGGCCTATCAAAATAAGGAAAAATATCGTGCGTTCAACGTACTAACAGTACTTCTGATTGGTGGTTTGGCTCGACAGTGACGTCATTTGCGCGGACGACCAAAATGGGGAAAGTTAGTAGCATACCTACCTGTATTATTATATCACGCGTCTTGAGAATACATTCTCAGATGATTCGGCGAGCGAGTTTGGGCTAACCGATCCGCCAGCCTTGAATTTCAAAACGAAAAAACATGGTTCGCATGCAATAAGAGTACATATTATATAATTCGCACCCGTCCTAGAATAAGGAGACAATTCAAAAAAAGGTCCATTTTTGTGTTAGTAACGGTATTGAAATTAGGAATTAACCCTTTTCGTACGTGAAATATCGGAAAAACTCTAGTTGGCCTTTCCACCACATAAGAAACTGTTCATGAAAAAAGGTAACTTTTCAAATTTTTTGGAAAACACCACGACGAAGAAAATTGCAGAAATTTAATATCGGGTGCTAGAGTTATAATGTTCAAATGGATTGCTGCAGTAATTACGAATGTTCAGCGTGTTTAATTGAGTACACAAAAGTATAGAACAAAAACTTCGGTGAACCAAAACTTCAGGTACGATTTCCCAACAACCTCATTTTTTGAATTGTACCCTTATTCTACGAAGGGTTCGAATTGTAGGGGAGTAACTGCCATCAGTGGATATTTATAGACGAACTACACATGCATCAATATGTATTCCATATTCCATGTTCCTCGTTTTTCGTTCCACATAGAGCTATAAAAAATTACGAAAAGCACTGCCGTGAAGGCAGGAGCTTTTGAGCGCTCGTACATGCACCTTGTAGGTAGATTCGCATTTTCCAGTTTTAGAAATCAATTGAAGGAATTTTTGACAGCTGTCAAAAATATTCTGAAACTTAGGCGAAAATCCAGACTTCATGTCAGCGCTTCAGCTGATCAATTTTTTTTCGATAATTCGCTAGAATTTTCTACGGTATCTATGGTCTTGGTGATGCGATCTGGACAAAATTTTGCACGTAGTTTGAATACATTATTCCCCAGCTAGGTGCATAATTTCATTTCAATCCGATCAGTAGTTTCAAAACTATCAGGAAAAAAATATTTTGAACCTAGTCTTATTTTGCTCATTGTTGAACGTGACCGCGATATTCGCGATCCAAACCCACCCTGAAAATTTCAAGTTCCTAGGCCTTTCCGTTCAAAAGTTACAATTTTCTATGGTTTCTATGGTTCTGGTCATGCGATCTGGACAAAATATTGCTTCAATATATCATTCTCGATTAAAATACAAAATTTCATCTCGATCGAATCCGTAGTTTCGAATTCATCGAGAAAATAAAATTTCAAACGACCGTATTTACGGAACCCCTTGTATAATGTTGCTCATAGATGAACGTGATTACGACATTCGAGATCCACACCTATCCTGAAAATTTCAAGTCCCTAGGCGTTTCCGTTCAAAAGTTACAATTTTCTATGGTTTCTATGGTTCTGGTCATGCGATCTGGACAAAATTTCACATGTAGCTTGAACACCTCATTTTCCATTTGATTGCAAAATTTCATCTCGATCAAATCTGTAGTTTTCAAGTAATCAGGGAAACAAAACTTCGAACGGCCATATTTACGGAACCCCTGGTGGAATTTGGCCCATTAACGAACTCAACCGAGCCATTCGGGAACTGAACCCACACTGAAAATTTCAAGTCTCTAGGTTGTTCCGTTCGAGAGTTATCGTGCTTACGGACGGCCGGAGGACAGACTCGAATTTTCCGACGGAATCGTCATCAGTGAGTCGAACATAGTCGATTGAGACCATTTTCGGCTCAAAATTCGAAAAATACAGACATCGTGACGAAATGATATAGCCCTCGTGTAAGTAGTACGAGCGCTCAAAAATTCAGAAACGAAAAAGGATATTGGAGTTAAAATTTTACAAGAGGATCACAAAAAGACATAACAATACGCAGATGGAACGGATTCCTGGATTCCACTACCATTAAAAACTCACCATAATCCTCTACGACCATAGGCTTGTAAGTCAGTATTGATAAATACTTGTTAGTCGATTTGCTTATCCTCTTTGGCGGAATAACTTTAACCTCAGCAGAGTTATTGAAGGTCCATCTGAAGCGTTCTGGCGGGGGATGCGAGTCCACCTCGCAAGGGACTTTGGCTGAATCACGTCTAGCTACACCGTAGACACGTGGCTTGTTGCCTCTACAAACAGGTTTATCTGAAAATGGAATTAAAGGAATCGATGAAGTAAATTCACATTTCAACATATTTTCATATATTTGCCTTATATTATTATTATTATTCATATTTCAAATATTCAGTGAACACCAAGAGAAGAATTTCTTATTTTCATGTTTTGAGGTTATGCTCTTGCTATTGGAGGCTTTGCTGTTGAACCAATTCATTACTTGATGTCGCTCGAGTGAAACGATTCAATAATCTAGATGAGAGAATCGAAAAAGCTAATTAAAAATATATTCGTTGTCAGTGTCCATCGAATTCATAGTTTTTGGATCAGAACATCCGTCAAAATAATCGTTAAGGAGAACCCGATTTTTTTGGCTTATAACTTGGACCATTCGAAATTATTCCGATGTGTTGTGTATTTATTATACATGTGGCAGCCAAAAAAAAATCATTGAAAATTGCTCTGAAGAACTTTCATGAAGTCAACAATGAATGAGATTTGTTAAACCGAGTCACGTTATGACATGATGTGATCCTTCTTGAGTGCTTGTTCCACTTACACAAGGGCTATATCATTTTGTCTGTATTTTTCGAATTTTGAGCCGAAAATGGTCTAAATCGATCAGGTTTGACCCACTGATGATGAATCCGTCGAAAGATTCGAATCTGTCTGTCCGGCCGTCCGTCCGTACACACGGTAACTTTCGAACGGAACGACCTAGAAACTTGTAATTTTCAGGGTAGGTTCAAATCACGAATGCCGCTGAAATGAAATTTCGCACTCAGGAAAATGACGTGTTCAAGCTACATGCGAAATTTTGTCCAGATCGCACGACCAGAACCATAGAAACCATAGAAAATTATAACTTTCGAACGAAAAGGCCTAGGGATTTGATATTTTCAGGATAGGAGTGGATCTCGAATTTCGCGGTCACGTTTATCAATGAGCAAAATTAGCCTAGGATTTCCGTGAATATGGCCGTTCGAAATTTTGTTTCATTGATTACTTCGAAACTACTGATTCCATCGGAATAAAATTTCGCACTCAGATGAAAAATGACGTGTTCAAGCTACTTGCAAAATTTTGTCGTATGACCAGAACCATAAAAAACATAGAAAATTATAAATCTCGAACGGAAAGACCTAGGGATTGGAAAATTTCAGAATAGGTGTGTATCTCGAATGTCGCGGTCACGTTCATCAATGAGCGAAATAAGAGTAGGGGTTCCGTAAATATAGCCGTTGAAATTATTTTGTTCCTGATAAGTTCGAAACTACTGATTGGATTGAAATTTCACACATAGGTGAAGAAAAATGTAATCAAACTACGTGCGAAATTTGGTCCAGATCGCATTACTGAGACCATAGATACCGTCTGTATACACGATAACTCTCGAACGGAACGACTTAGAAACTTTCAGGGTGTGTTAAATATGTTCGAACTGCTGATTCAATCATGACGAAATATTGTGTTTCAATGGAGAATGACATATTCAAGCTACATTTTTTCCAGATCGCATAACCAGGACCATTCTAAATTCCAACGAATCATTGAATAAAGAATTCTTATATTTCTGTAACATCTGCTTCGGCATAATTGAAAAAGAGCTGCTGTCATTTTTTTGACATCTGACCGAAATTTCTCCAATTGGTTCTGAAACTGGAAAATGCGAATCTGGCTACAAGGTGGATGAAGAAGCGCTCAAAGGTTACTGACTTCACGGCAGTGCTTTTCAAATTTGTTTTCATTTATTTATACAGGGTATCTACTTTCAGAAGGGCCGAACTTGCTACATGATACGAAATTCTATTAACCGAAAACATTCTTATTGCGGGCGTGGAGAGGAGATGAATATCAAGTTTCTCAAGTGAACAAAATCAGTCATATTTTTCCAATGATTTTATCGATGGAAAATTATTAATTAGGGAACTGTATTCTTTTCAGCAAAAATAACCCATCTAGTATGCTTTCGAATTCCATATCAACCTTTATAGTCGCTGCTTGTCTTCTGCCATAATATATCATGGCTTACAAGATAACAATGAAAAAGACGTAATATTCCAAACCTAAATTTGCCCTGTTTTGAAGCTCTTTATGATTGAATATTAAATTATCTATCACGGAAATCATGAATTTATCTGTCGAATCGAAATAATTCAACCGGAAAAACTTAATTTTAATAATACAGATTAACATATTTTAGGAAAAAATTTGAAGAAAATAAAGTTGACATGTCATTCGAAAGCACACTAAATGGGATATTTCTTGATGAAAAAAAAAACATGTCCATAATTAATGAATTTTCATCGATAAAACCTTCGGAGAAATATGACTGATTTTGTTCACTTCAGAGTCTTGATATTCATCTCCTTAGCACGCCCGCAATAAGAATTTTTTTGGTTGATATCTTCACGCACTCGGGATTGTCCATAAATCAGTGTTTTTGACTTTTAAAAGGGGCTATCGAACTATACAACCAGTTGGCATTATTGGCAAAATCCCATGTATAATTGAAAAATATCTAGGTTAGTGCAATCTCGAAAATTAAACAGGTCACTATCTGTGCGAACATCAGCAATTCTTCTGGTAGAAATTGGAGACACTATGGGTACGTTCCACTAAACGCCCGCAACCCTCTGTATCGTTCCACCTAAGGCCCGTGGTCGTCGCGAGCGATTGTTCGACGTCATACATGACGTCACTGTTCTCGACCACATAACCCACAAAATATTGGTGGGTCAGAGTGGGCTTTCACCAAAACGTAGCGGGAAGTTTGAAATTTTCAAAGCAGCTTGATGAACTTTCCGAGTTATCTCTCATTCGTTTTGTCAAAAACACAACCATAAATTCACGGAATCCATGTTGAATTAAATTTCACTCCAATCCATACGAAATATTTACTCACAACCCCCACCAGGGGCGGTCCTAGGCTGAATTTCTGGGGGGGGTAATTGAATGAACAATTTTTTTCCGGGAGAGTGCACGAATCCAACACCTTCTTAATCAGAAAATCGTTCGGAAAACAAATGTTCTCTTCTTCAGGCTGAACAACATAAGGGCGTAGATATGGAGGGGTACTGGGGTAATTAATTACCCCCTTAAGACTTCCAAAATATAGAGTTTCAGAATTATCGCCAAGGCTTGATGTATACCTGACGAGATTTTCTTATCGATTACCTCCCCAAGAAAAAAATCTACGCCATTGCCACAACATGAGCAGTTTAGGTATCAATCTTTTCAAACAACAGACTCACCACTTATACATTTTATGCAATATGATCTTCAAAAATGAAACGTACGACTGAAAGTTAAACTTCAGAATTTTTCATTTATTTTACTGATTTTTCTGTTTAAATTTTTTTTTCTGTTAATTTTATGGCATTATTATATTATTTTCTTGTTGGTCTTCTTTTCCTAAATAAAATTTTCAAGTGCTTTGGGGGGGTAATTACCCCCGTTACCCCCCCGTAGGACCGCCCTTGACCCCCACAGCTGCAGGTTTTCACCATATGCGTTCCACCTATAACGTTCGCCTACAACGCCCGCGGCCTTTTTACGTTAGTGGAACGGCAGTTTCAGCGGTTGTGGTCGATGGCGTTGCGGGCGTTAAGTGGAATGCACGTATGACTACGTTGAATCGTCATAGTGGACGGAATAGTAAGTATGTTGCTGAAGGATATGCAAGATAAATTGACGAAAAGCACTGTCGTGAAGTCAGGAGCTTTTGAGCGCTTGTTCATCCACCTTGTAGGAAGATTCGCATTTTCCAGTATTAGAAACTAATGGAAATTTTTTCATCTATGGTCTTGGTAATGTGATCTGGACGAAATTTCGCGAGTAGTATAAATACATTATTCTTCATCTATGTGCGAAATTTCATTCCAATCCAATCTTTAAACGGCCAAATTTTCGGAACCCCTAATCTAAATTCGCTTATTGATAAACGCGACCGCAATATCAAAGTCCCTAGGCCTTTCCGTTCGAAAGTTATGATTTCCTATGATTTCTATGGTTCTGGTCATGCGATTTCGAAAAAATTTAGCATTGTAATGGTTTAACAGCCCCTCTTTTTGTAACGCCACTGATTTCGAATCGCTGTATCTTGCAGCGCAAGTCTGCTTGCGTATTATCCGAATCTCTTTTTTTGCGCTCGCCATTTTTGAGATTTCGGATTGATTGGATGACATCGATTGCATTGAAGTGAATAGTGGAATTGTTACTTCTAATCATTTAATGTTTTATTGTTAAATATACATCCAAATTCTTTCACAAAAAGTCTTTCCTATTATCCATTAAGATATTTCCTGAAATAATTCACAGAGAGAGTAGAAATTCTTGTGCTCGTTTTACAGGTTGATGCTGTATCCGATTTCAAGCATCTATCTTATATTTTTCATTTTCTTTGTCTGACAGTTTTATTTTTATTATTTCAAAGCTTCCTTCAGGTTGCAATTTATCTTTTCTGTAAATTTTAGTTCCTTTAATGACATATTTAGACCTGAAGGAATGCTTGGAAAACTGTAACTTTTTCTAATGAATTTTAAACAATTCACCGCTTTTCCCCTAGCATTAGAGGAGTTTCTCCCCTGGGATTGGAGAAGTTTGTTCCCCTGGGAACCGAGGATTTGTTACCCTAGGATTTGAAGATTTTGTTCTCATGAGATTGGGTTACTTAGCACCGCTTCCTCAAGACTTCCAATCATTGAATATTTCCGAGAGGGAGACATTCACTTGGAATTGGATTGTTGGAAAATTGTACCGTACCTGCAAGCCACTGGTTCTGCTTGTTTTACATTCTTAAAGCTGGACATATTTTGAGTATTGAAGGACGACATTTTTTGGAGGAAATACCCACAAAGATCTGGAGAAATATCCTGCTCCACAAGAGTTAGGGATATCGTACTCAATCGTTTTTAAGAGTATGTAATCTTTGAGAAAATCGCTGTAAAATCATTTAAAACTTAATGAATCGATCCAATAAAAATCTATGAGAAATTTCGTCAATTTGGCTCCCTTTTTTCTGAAGTTTGGTTCTTTGCATATGCTTCGTGAATGTTCTTATTTTGAAATGAAGTCAGTTTATCAACGGCTTCGATTTGAAACGAGTTTTCTGAAAATGCCAAGACGTAAATTAACAAACGCTGAGGCTGATAGGGCTATCGGAATGCTACAGGGTGGCCTAACTCAGGTTGTTGTAGTGGAAAGGCTCCAAGTCAGCCAAAGGTCAGGGAGACAGGTTCCGTGTTGGAAAGACCAAGGCTTGGTGGGCGACGAAAAACAACACCTGCTCAGGATCGTTTCATCACCGTTTCGGCGAGAAGAAACCCTACATCTACGTGTAGAATGCTACGGAATACTCTTCAAAATGCAGAGGGGGTCCAAGTTTCCATCGAAACCATCAGACGACGTTTGAGAGAGGTGAATATAGGTTTTAGACGTCCATTAAGAGGAGTTCCATTAACACGTGACCATAAGCGTCAAAGACTGGAATGGGCAAGGCAACATATCAATTGGAACGATCAATGGCATTGTGTCCTTTTCACTGATGAATCCAGATATGGACGATTTTCAGATTCTCGAAGAATAAGGGTATGGACAATCCCACGCATACCCCGTAATCGTCGCTATGTCCAAGAAGTCCATCCATTCCGAGGGGGTAGTGTTATGGTATGGGCCGGAATATGTTTCAACGGGCGCACAGATCTACACATTTTTCCTGGGAATATGACCGCCTTACACTATAGGAAGCATGTCATTGACAATGTTGTGCAAAATTTTCACGCTGCTATTGGTGAAACTTTTCAATTTCTCGCAGCCATAGTTGAGAATGCGCGCGAGGAGCTTGGTATTCCACATTTACCAATACCTCTACACTTGATTTGAATTGCATAGAACATGCATGGGATATGCTCCAAAGAAGATTAGATAATCATCAACCAAGGGCGGTCCTACGGGGAGGGTAACGGGGGTAATTACCCCCCCCCAGAGCACTGGAAAATTTTATTTAGGAAAAGAAGACCAACAAGAAAATAATATAATAATGCAATAAAATTAACTGAAAAAAAAATTTAAACAGAAAAATCAGCAAAATAAATGAAAAATTCTGAAGTTTAACTTTCAGTCGTACGTTTTCTTTTTGAAGATCATATTGCATAAAATGTATAAGTGGTGAGTCTGTTGTTTGATAAGATTGATACCTAAACTGCTCATGTTGTGGCAAGGGCGTAGATTTTTTTCTTGGGGGGGTAATCGATAAGAAAATCTCGTCAGGTATACATCAAACCTTGGCGACAATTCTGAAACTTTAAATTTTGGAAGTCTTAAGGGGGTAATTAATTACCCCAGTACCCTTCCATATCTACGCCCTTATGTTGTTCAGCCTGAAGAAGAGAACATTTGTTTTCCGAACGAGTTTCTGATTAAGAAGGTGTTGGATTCGTGAAAACTTGGCAATTAGAATTGGGAAGTTAGTAAAAAAATGTATAAAAAGTACTGCAGTGAAGTCAGGAGCTTTTGAGCGCTCTTGCATCCACCTTTTAGGTAGAATCGCATTTTCAAGTTTTAGAAACCGATTGAAAATTTGTTTAACAGCTGTCAGAAAAAATTAAAACTGAGTAGAACTTCAGACTTCACGTCAGTGCTTTAGGTTTCCAATTTTTTTTTTCGATTATGCGCTAGAATTTTATACGGTATCTATGGTTTTGACAATGCGATCTGGACAAATTTCGCACGTAGTTTGAGTACATTATTGTCTATGTGCAAAATTTCATTCCAATCCATTCAGTATCATAAAACAAATTTTTTGAATGGCCATATTTACGGAACCCCTAGTTTAATTTCGCTCATCGATAAACATTGCCGGCATTGGCGATCCAAACCTGAAAATTTCAAGTCCCTAGGCCTTTCCGTTCGAAAGTAATAATTTTCTATGGTTCCGGTAATGCGATCTGGACAAAATGTAGCTCAAATAAATCATTGTCCATTTAAATACAAAATTTCGTCACAATCGAATCCGTAGTTTTGAAATTATCAAGAAAATTAAATGTCGAACAAACATATTTACGGAACCCCTAGTCTAATTCAGCTCATTGATAAACCTAACCGTGAAATTCGAGATCCAAACTCATCCTGAAAATTTCAAGTCCCTAGGCCTTTCCGTTCGAAAGTTATAATTTTCTATGGTTTCTATAGTTCTGCGATCTGGAAAATTGTAGCTTGAATATATCATTCTCCATTGGAATACAAAATTTCGTCACGATCGAATCAATATTTTTGAAATTATCAAGAAAACTAAATTTCAAACGACCATGACGAAATGATATAGGTCTCGTATAAGTAGAACAAGCACTCAAAAAATAACAACAATAAAAATAACAGCAAAATATTAGTATAAAGAAGTTAACACCGTCAAAATATTCCCGATGGTGGGGGAGGGGGGGGTAACTGTCCTGGAAAAAAATTGTTGAATTGTTCATTCAATCACCCCCCCCCAGAAATTCAGCCTAGGACCGCCCCTGTCATCAACCTACCCCAGAATCCTTAAACGATCTGAGAGAGTTTCTGCCCCGTTTATGGAACCAAATTCCTCAAGAAATGTTCAACAACCTCGTTTGTAGTATGCAAAGAAGATGTCAAGCTGTTATTGATGCCCGTGGAGGCCATACATTGTATTGATAGTCTTGAAATGCTTGAATTCTCTGGGAATAAAATTTCGTTATTTTACTCGATTTTACTTAACGACCCTGTATACGCTGCAGACCTACAGGCTGAAATAAATTTGCAACTTGAAATCATATTAATATGAATTTTCATCACCAAAATTTTATTTTAACTTTATTTTTTTGCACTTTGAGTCAATATCCCTAACTCATGTGGAGCAGTTTAATTAAGCAAGTAATACTAATATTGTATAGATTCATCTGTTTAGAGGTCGATCTCAACTTGTAAACAATTGAACTTTTGAATTTTTATCATAACTGTAAAACTTGAAGGGAGTTATTAATTCTGTCAGGAACCCTGAGATTAAGATTTCATTGCTCATTGAAGTTTGATACCTTTCGGTAAACCTCTAGTCTAATTCTGCTCATTGCTAAACGAGACCGCGACATTCGAGATCCACACATAACCTCAAAATTTAAAGTCCCTAGGCCTTTTTGTTCGAAAGTTATAATTTTCTATGGTTTCTATGGTTCTGGTCTTGAGATCTGAAAAAATGGAGCTTGAATATATCATTCTCCATTCAAATACAAAATTTTATCACGATCGAATCTGTAGTTTTGAAATTATCAAGAAAACTAACTTTCAAACGATCATATTTACGGAACCTCTAGTCTTATTTTGCTCATTAATATACGTGACCGCGACATTCGAGATCTACACCTATTCTGAAAATTTCAAGTCACTAGGCCTTTCCGTTCGAAAGATATAATTTTCTATGGTTCTGCTCATGAGATTCGCATTTAGCTTGAGCACGTCGTTCTCCATCTAAGTGCAAAATTCCATCTCGATCGAACCGGTAGTTTCGAAGTAATCAGAAGAACAAAATTTCGAACGGCATATTTATGGAACCTCTGGTGAAATTCTGCCTATTAACAACTTAACCGCGGTATTTGGGAACTGAACCCACACTGAACATTTCAAGTCTATTGGTTTTTTCGTTCGAGAGCTATCGGGTTTACGGACGGAGAGACTTGAATTCTCTGACGGATTCGTCATCAGTGAGTCGAGCCTTGTCGATTGGGACCATTTTCGGGTCAAAATTTGTGAGAAAAATTATTGGTAGATTCGCATTTTCCAGTTTCAGAAATCAATTGAAGGAATTTTCGACAGCTGTCAAAAAAATTCTGAAACTTAGGCGAAACTCCAGACTACATGTCAGTGCTTCAGCTAATCAATTTTTTTTCGATAATTCGCTAGAATTTTCCACGATATCTATGGTCTTGGTGATGCGATCTAGACAAAATTTTGCTCGTAGTTTGAATACATTATTCCTCAGATAGGTGCAGAATTTCATTACAATCCGATCAGTAGTTTCGAAACGAACAGGAAAATAAAATTTTGAACGGCCATATTTACGGAACCCCTAGTCTTATTTTGCTCATTGATGAACGTGATCCGAACCCACCCCGAAAATTTCGAGTTCCAAGGCCTTTCCGTTCAAAAGTTACGATTTTCTATGGTTTCTATGGTTCTGGTCATGCTATCTGGACAAAATGTTGCTTTAATATATCATTCTCGATTAAAATACAAAATTTCATCTCGATCGAATCCGTAGTTTCGAAATTATCGAGAAAACAAAATTTCAAACGACCGTATTTACGGAACCCCTAGTATAATTCTGCTCATTGATGAACGTGAACGCGACATTTCAGATCCACACTTATCCTGAAAATTTCAAGTCCCAAGGCCTTTCCGTTCGAAAGTTATGATTTTCTATGGTTTCTATGGTTCTGGTCATGTCATCTGGATGAATGTAGCTTGAATATAAATTTCTTCATTAGTATACAAAATTACGTCACGATCGAATCTGTAGTTTTGAAATTATCAAAAAAACTAAATTTCAAACGACCATATATACGGAACCCCTAGAATAATGTTGCTCATAGATGAACGTGATCACGACATTCGAGATCCACACCTATCCTGAAAATTTCAAGTCCCTAGGCGTTTCCGTTCAAAAGTTACAATTTTCTATGGTTCTGGTCATGCGATCTAGACAAAATTCCACATGTAGCTTGAACACCTCATTTTCCATTCGAGTGCAAAATTTCATCTCGATCAAATCTGTAGTTTTCAAGTAATCAGGGAAACAAAACTTTGAACGGTCATATTTACGGAACCCCTGGTGGAATTTGGCCCATTAACAAACTTAACCGAGGCATTCGGGAACTGAATCCACACTGAAAATTTCAAGTCTCTAGGTTGTTTCGTTCGATAGTTATCGTGCTTACGGACGGACGGACGGCCGGACGGACGAACGGACAGACTCAAATTTTCTGACGGATTCGTCATCAGTGAGTCGAACATAGTCGATTGAGACCATTTTCGGCTCAAAATTCGAAAAATACAGACATCGTGACGAAATGATATAGCCCTCGTGTAAGTAGTAGGAGCGCTCAAAAAGACATCGTGGTGAAATGATATAGCCCTCGTTTAAGGAGAACGAGCGCTCAATAAGAGAGTCGCCTATTTGAATAGAATAATTCAATTATTATTTATTATTAATTTAATAATAATAATAATGTATATTGGGATCCATCTCCATCTCAGATTTCCAGTAATCCAAATTTACTATCTCGGTAATAGACAGACTCGAATTTTTCGACGGATTCGTCATCAGTGAATCAAACCTCAAAATTTGAAATATACAGACATCGTGAGGAAATGATATAACCCTCGTGTGAGTAAAACGAGCGCTCAAAAACAAAAACATTATTTTTACAATTGGACAAGGGCACATAAACGCGATTGGCAATTTTTTTTTAATATCTGATTTTCAGGGGCGCCATGCACGGGCGGATTATTCGCACATTTCTGATATGTAGAGAATTGATTCGACAGATACAGATGTTGGATTTTACACCAATTACGGACGGATTTGATACCATTAACGCAATGATATATGTAAGAATTGGGCTCGTCACGTATCAGATATGACAGATATTCCGCAGATGTATGGTGCCCTAAAGCCTCACCGAACTCAGAGTTTTGGACGAAACGTGTTAGCGTGGCATTATTGAATCGGCGGTTTTCATTGTAAGAGATGTGTCCAAGTGTGTCGGAAATGGTCAAAATAAATTTGACTTATTTCGTATTATACATTCATTTTGAAGAATTTCTCACGTTTTTATGAATTTTTACAATTAAGTCGGATTATCGTTTCTATTGTGCATTCGACGTTTGCATGTTTACGCTCGAAATATATTATGAACTTAACGATTTAGGCTTATTACATGCATCATTAATTTGAATCGGAAGACGATATATCGTGAATCTTGTGACTCTCACACCTACGTCATTTTCTACTAATAGGTTTTTGTCTCTCATGGATCTATCTACTTATTATGTGAGCTTACCTTTTATGTGGATCTTCATACTTATTATGTAGATTATTGTGGATCAACTCATTATATTGATCTACCTACTATTTGTATCTACTGGATTACTTGTAAAACAGATTGAATATACGAATTATTTCTGTTATTACATTATACGAAAGGTCCATGACGTATTCAGATTATGCCCAAGGTCATAATGTACCTACTCGATAATTGACATTATAAGCTGAGCAATAAAATCAAACTGATAAACTGGTATGACACTATGGCATGAATAACTACTTTCTGGAAAATACCGTACGCGTAAAGACATGTTTTCCCTTATAAACTTTGAACTATTCATTTCGGCTTCTTCAACAATTGTGAAAATTCGCTGTTTTCGAGTCTTGCCTTTGGTACATTTACCGGAAGAGCTGATTCTTAATATTGTAGTGAGGAACTAGCGTATTCACTAACATGTGAAAATGTTTCAGGTAAAGTAATGATTGGTAAAGTATCCGACCAGCACAGTTTGATTAATTAATACATTCTTGTTTTCTGCTACCCACTTCTCTAACTTTTGGTTTTCTTCGTCCTAGCAGTTTCGTGACCTTTTTGGCAATAAGTTTTCTTCTTTTGCTTTTTTCGGAATTCTCCGGAAATTTTACAATTTTCTTTCATTTTTTCAATGTCCACTTCGAAAGTTCAACTGTTTTTCTCAATTTGAGCGGCTACAAACAGCGCCTGACCCAGATTGGGCGGCTGAAAACCACACTCGCCCACACGATCGGCAAGCCAGGCGTTTTATATGCCAGAAACCCTTCATACAATTTCTATAGTGCGTCTTATATCAAATTGATATAGATACGACCACTATGATAAGATAATTTTTCAAATTTGTCGATGTGAAAAAAAAAACTGGTATGACATAAAATGTTATATGCACCCCCGGTTCGAGAGATGTTAATTCTCGAGGGTTCCTAGCCCAAGGGCTTGTAAGTCGCACAAATATCTACTTGATTTCCTTGGTACATAAAATATCTAATAGGATATTTGATGCTAGAACATTCAAGCATTAGCATTTTTCCTCGAAAACGGAGGTAAAAATTGTGTATTGAATTAAATTTAGTATCAATACTTACACATAATTTTCAAATTGAAAATATCACTCCTTTCTTCCCCTTCTGAATTTGATGCCACACATGAGTAGTTTCCCTTCTGATATTTTGTTAACCTTTGGAGAATTAAATTGTTTCCGCTTATAACAATTCCATTCTTTTTATCGTTCTGTAATATCCTATTCTGAAAGAGAATTGATATGAAAGTTGCCCCAAATAGAAACGAATTTGCGAATCACATTTAGATATCCTAAAAAATAATTTACATCTTGGACTGTTTTTGAAATAAGGGTAGAGGATTATTTCTCAATTCGATTTTTGGATTATAAATTATCCGAAATGTAGATTGTGGAAATATTTCCTCGGAAGATACCAAAGGTTCTTTATTGGGAAAGAGCTGAAAAGTATATTGATTAATTCATGTACAACCTTCCATCAGCCTTCCATATGTCTTTTCGGATAATATGCAAGTTGATTGCATGTATTTTGGAACAAGAATCAGTATACAACATGGATCCTTCCAGCTAGTGAATCTTAACCACTAACTCTAAAGGTATAAAATCGAGCAGCCAAATTTGAAAATTCATTGCGGAAAGAGCAAAACATTCAACATATAGTTTTATGAATTCCGAAAGGTGTATTAATATAATATTATTCCATAGAATATTCTCTTTCGCAAAACTTCTACTATTCCGAAATTTTGAATAGCAGTTTGGACGAATGAAATTAATAAACCTTATTCTACCATCCCGACTAACGAAGTGGCCTAGCGATCTGGAATTTTTCTGTTAACTGAGTCCTGAGTTAGAAGGTTCGATTCACCCTTGGATGGTTTTTCGGCTGGCATTTGCCTTCCGTCTTCAAGGTGGTAGTCCTGAGAAGAACTGGTTGCCAAACTACGTCTCTCTGAACTTTTATGCAACATACAACACAATACATCACTTAAATTCGAAAAAAGTATTGTGCATAGAATTTCAGACAGATGTAATTTGGGAACCAGTCCTCCTCAAGATTACATCCGTGAATACGGCAGGCGAATACCGAAACGTCGGAAACATCCAACCGCATAGATAATGAAAACAGCCAAATAATCTTCTATGGTTACTCAGTCTAATACCGACCAGATCTGAATGAATGATCGAATATTCAATTACTAGGGAGCATGCAAAACGTTCGAAGATATTTGAAGATGAAAATCCACTTACGTTATGCAACCAAATGAGTTTGTGGTACGTAGGATTAGCGTACACCTCACATTCAAAATATACACTTTGTCCTTCTTTGATATTCTCTGTTTCAAAACTGGTCCCAAGTTTTATGGTGGGCTTTGACAAGTCTGCAACAAAAACAATTTTTTTTTAGTCCATTTCCAGCAGTCAAATTGTGATCAGAAGGTTGTCGGGACCACTCGAGCCAACCGACGAGATATCTTATCATCTTATTCTTGAAGAGGACCACAATAGCCAGTTTGTGCAAGTCAAATCGAAGGTGTAAACGCAGGCATGAAATTTGCGCTAGCCAAAAAATTGCCTTTTGCTAAAACAATTTGCGCACGACATTTATTCTGTTTTATTAGTCATCCTAAGGTTCGATGTTTAATTTGTTTGAAATCATCGGAACATTATACGAAGCATTTACATGTATCAACTCGAATATCGAAATGTAGAATGACTTTTCCACTTTTGCCGGAATGTTTTTCAGGATTAAGCTTTGAATGTTCCCTATGAAATTATTGATGGTTTGTGCCTTACTGGGATAGACTCAATACTCAAGTCAAGAAACACCAAAAATATCGATCACATGACCTTTCAAGCCAATTGAAATATGATTTCCGTGCATGATGTTTTCTCGATAAAGACATTCTCAAAGAGATAATAATAATTAGAATAATAGGTCTATGAATGGTTCTCGAAATGTGTGACGCGTAACATAGTCCTGCAGGTAGCAGACATCAGATAAATCGATATTCAGCGGTCATAGCTTTATCATTTCTACGGTCATGTATATTTTGAGTAGGTAATCGGATTTTTGGTTACTGTAATCTATTATCATGTGTTGTGATTGAGGCTCTGTCGATCAATGTCTTCAAGAACAGTTCGGTTTTTCGTGAAGAAAAGAAGCTTGGTTTTCTCTTAGTTCATGTTCAACCCATACGCTTTGCTGATGTCATACAATTTCTGAGATTGTTAATAGGTTTTCCATTTACCTGTTTCATTATATAATGGTTTCCTGTTAATGACTCCAGAGTATGAATTGAACAACAACGGGGAAAGTATGCACCCTTCTCGGACTCCGCGTTTGATATTAATGCTTTCTGAATAATCGGTTCCAACTTTTATTCTAGAAGTTTGATTGTGATATATGCTTTTTATTATTCGAATGTCTTCAAAGTCTGCTTCTTTATCTCTTAATATATTCAGAAGCTGATCGTGTCGAACGCTTTTTCATTATCCACAAAGCATGCATACACTTATTTATTAACATCTAAACAACGTTGTGTCAGAACATTCAAGGTGAATATCGCTCCTCTGGTATCGACACCCTTGCGGAAACCAAACTGTGTATCATACGCTCTAGTCACTGAAAAAAACCAATCCCGGGAATTTCCGGTTGAATGAATCCCTGTTGTTTGAACGCAACTATTGTTATTACAACAAGAAAAGACCGTTCTGAAAACAATCTGAACCTACAACATAACGTGCTGATTCCGGATGAAGTAAAACTTACTCCATTTCTCGCGACGAACGATCTCATGCATTAGCTGAATATTCAAAAATTCGTTTGGTTGAGATGTTGCAACTTTTTCACTACACTTGAATCGATCGGATCAGGCAAATCGGAGATATTGAAAGTTGAAGGAAATATTACTCCATTTCTCGCGAAACGAACGATTTCATGCATTAGCTGAATATTGAAAAATTCGTTTGGTTGAGATGTTGCAACTTTTTCACTACACTTGAATCGATCGGATCAGGCAAATCGGAAATATTGAAAGTTGAAGGAAATATTACTCCATTTCTCGCGAAACGAACGATTTCATGCATTAGCTGAATATTGAAAAATTCGTTTGGTTGAGATGTTGCAACTTTTTCACTACACTTGAATCGATCGGATCAGGCAAATCGGAGATATTGAAAGTTGAAGGAAATATTACTCCATTTCTCGCGAAACGAACGATTTCATGCATTAGCTGAATATTGAAAAATTCGATTGGTTGAGATGTTGCAACTTTTTCACTACCTGAATCGATCGCATCCGCCAAATCGGAGATATTGGAAGTTGAAGGAAAAGTTACTTCATTTCTCGCGAAACGAACGATATCCTATGAACAGGAAAAACGTTAAGTATAGCAGTGATCAGGTAGGTACTTTTATTTCAAAAGGGATATTTCCGTGAATTTTAGGAATATCTAGTACAATTTAATAATTCTTTAAGTAAAACCCAACATTAATTGTACGACAAACAGTATGGACACATTAAATTCCACAGGAATGTTAGGTAGGCATTTCTCACAGAAATTCATATTATTCTACCGGAATGAATCTTGTTTAGCTAAAAGTATTTTAATCCATGTTGTACCATATGATTGAAGTTGTTTTGAATAAAATATCGATTGAAAAGAGAGAATAGGTGTTAACATTGATTTATAGACAATAATTCCGTAATCGAAATCGCTAAAATGAGGCCGAAATCAGGAAAAAAATTGGGAGTCCCTCATTACTGGTATTCGAATAATTTCTCTATTATTCGGTAGAATAGTGTTGAGATATTCTATAATAAATAAAACTAGCAGACCCGACCACGCGTTGCTTTGACTAAGGTATACGTCTAATTATATTGTAGTGAACTATTCAAACCAGTGATTTATTGTTATTAACCCTAACTTAACCCTACTTTAACCCTAACCTTGATTTTCCAAAAGTTATTCCCCAGTTCTCGAACAGTTACAAATTTATTCAGTTTTGGGAGAGACCGTCCTCTCACGTTATCGCTCTTGTCGAGTTTTTAGTGTAGTTGGGACGCGATGTCGATTTGATGAAACTTGGCATCACTCCTCGCACGATATCGCTAGGGTTGACAGATCGGTGTAGTGGGGACGCGATCTCTTGTCGTCGATTTGAGCCCCATGTTGCCGCTTGTATAATTATCAGTCTTTGTCAAGAATAATAAACAAATAATTTGCAATAAGAAAATATTCAAACTATAAATTGAGATATAAGCTATCCTATCTTGTAAGTTGGATCAAACTTCACACAGTGTGCAACAATTTGATTGAAATCGGTTCCGGACAAACAACGTGACACGTAATTTTTATATATAAAGATATATTTTCTCAACTCGAAAAACCGTTTTTAAAAACAAACACGGGAAGACTAAAAATGAGCTTTATTCAATTACGAGATCAAATCTATCTATCTACTTACTCGTATTTCACATTGTTCTATAAGCTTTCATAAAGTAATTATGTCTAGTAAGCATTCGGTGTTTAACGTCACCGTCTTGCGGAGTTACATGGTCGATTATTACATCTTAAGAATAACATGGTGTATGATTATATATTATCTCCACCTTTCATTGAACTGAGTTCAATCTCAATGTTTGAAATCTGCTTATCTACCATCCTTTGAAATTTCATAATGAAAATCTTATACATTATATAGAAAATCATGAAAACTTATTATTAATAGAATGAAATAAGGGGTTGAAATGTGATTGGGGTGTGAATTCCATTCATACAATTTCAAATCTGAAATGTTTGTTGCATTCAAAGGCTCCAAAATCAAATCTTGAATTTGTGAAATATTCAAATTATCCAGATGATATTCATGATATAAATTATCAACCTTAGATAATTGAAATGTTTTCAATTCATTGGATATTATGCAATTACTATCGATTAACAAAATTTTCTTTGGTTCATGTTCATATGATTAATGTCCTGAACAGTTTTCTTTCAAAATAATAAATATTATCATTATTATCATTGAATAAGGATAAAGTATTGTCCATTAGGCAACACTTGTGAATCTTCAACAATTACAGTTTGTTTTCGCGTACAATTTTCACGTTTTTCTCGCACAAATGCACTCAAACACAAAGGTGGTTTCACTAGTTCGTCTTGTGGGCACAACATCCACTTTTTACTTGCTGGCATTCTTCATATAGGGACCATATGATTTCTTCTTGTCGGATGAGCAAATACTTCGGTTGATCTATTGGGTAGGTATTTAGGAAGGGAACGAATTTCAATTCAAGAGTATCATAGGGATCAGGGTTAACCAAAGGCACTTTTGTAACAAATATAATCTCTGATTTTTCAACTTTTACTGATGTGAAACAGACTGAGTAAAAATCTTTCAAGTAGACTGAATTTTTCAATAAATTATCATCGTGAATATAATTCCTGAAATAATTCAATGATAATATTGACTCATGAAGTAAATGAAGTCTAGCAAAACTAATGGCTGCATTTATTTCTGAAAGAATTCTGGATCAGTAGAATGAGAACTTTATCTATTTGCTATAATTTCATGAATTTATCAATTTGTTTGATTGTTAAATCTACCAGATATCGATTTCACTATGCTTATGACTCTATTTTGATTCATCTTCATGATATATGCATCATTTCGTACTGTTTGAAAATATTCCTGATAGAGAGTTTCGTCTTCATCATCTAAAGTACCAAAAAGAAATTTGGAAATTCTTCCTCCAATATTAACAAGGCCTCTTTTCTTCCTTGATTGGATTAATTCATGCGAAATTTGTTTATTCGGGAATATTTGATTTAATGTCAACTCATATAAGTATTTCGTTGCTTCATCCCCTAGTTCGTTTTTCTTAATTACATCGTTCAAAATTTCTTCATGTTTGTTAAGTATTGAAATTATTCGCGAAAGGTCATAATTTTGGTCATGGTCTTTTTCTATTATGAATGTTTTAGAACCAATAAATGCAATTATATTATTTCGTATTATCTTTGTTTTCAGACAGAATTGGGTTTCAAGTAAAAGTAGGATTATTGTTAAGCGGAAAGGGACCATTCTGAAACAGATGATTATTAATGTTTTCTTTGTTTAATTTTTTTCTTATGATAAACATATCCTTTATTTGCTTCCTTCACGAGGACATTATCCAAAATTTTGATATTCACGATTTTGAAACTTGGTTTCAATTTGGCGTCTGCCGGTAATTTCAAAAATGCTTCTCGATTTTCATCTAAAATAACATCTTCTGATCTGTTTTCATTTTCTTTTTGCCGTCTCAGGAACAGGCAGGCTATAATTCAAATCTGATTTTATAATTTTTAGAGGGCTATATTTAAGAGTGGAATGAATATAATTGTCATAACTCAAAAGGGCTCTATTTAATTTTTCTCTCAAACTCAGATTTTTATCCTCAATTACCCTCATTTGTTCCACTAATATAGAGTGAAATCTTTCAACAATGGAATTCGATGTGGGATTATAATTTGTCACGTAGGGCATCTCTATATTGTAAGTGGAGACGAATTCTTGGATTATCGCTTTCTTGAATTCCGTTCCGTTATCTGTTGTTATTTTTCTAGGAGTTCCATGGTTCGAGAAATAACGAATAAGCGATTCTACAATTTCTACTGCCGTCATACTTTTCAGAATAAAACATTGCCCGTGTCATGAAAATAAATCCACTAATTTGAGACAAGGTATTTTCGAAATATTTATTGTATCGGCATATAAATGTTCGAAAGGTTTTTCACCGATTGGATTTTGTTTGAATATCAATTTATTCAGTTGACGTTCATATTCTTGAAGTTGGCATATATCAGAACTATTCACATAGCGTTGAACTTTTAACAACATTTTTGTAAAATAGTGTAGTATGTATCAGTACGAACACTCTGTATATTAACGATCTTGAGATGCAATATCCGTTACCTCGCTTTGTCGGCAAAGCGTGCCCGAAACGTAAACAGATGTGTTTACTATAATATGTAATTTTATCAATCATGTTATCGATTCTCGAAGGTGTTTTGATACAATCGATTAAACATGTAACTATCCTGAATATAAATACATATTAACATCTTGGCTAGAGGAGAGTCTTCAGATGAGAGTCTTATCTAGATGTAAGAATAAACCTTTGACGAGTGATTAGTGTATTATTCACCATCCTCGATTGCATGCGAACCTACCCTAGCTGGGTACGTTACATGGCGATCCTGCCAGTCCTATGCAGTCAGAGGGATGGTGGTTATCACCGCCAAGCCGAGATGAGCAGAACAGTCCTATGCAGTCGAGGTCCAATGGTTTTCACAGCCTACCCAAGACACCACAAGAAGACAGGCAACAAGAAGCCCAACGCCCAACCCAAGGCACCCCAAGAAGACAGTCAACAAGAAGCCCAACGCCTTTCCCAAGGCACCCCAAGAAGAAGGTGCAGCTGGAAATCAGAAGAAGCCACCACGATTTAGTGTAAAACAAACCGTAAGAAAATTTTCTCTTTGGTTATATCTGATTATCCATGGTATATAATGAACTATTTTCCGAATTAAGTGATGTGTCCCAAAAATTCCTTGATAATATCAAGAAGGAGTCACGGGAACGGCCGATAAAGTCAGCAAATCTCAGAACGAATTACTCAAGTTAGAATATTAATTCAACACATTGAATGAAATTGTCAAGTCAGAACCAAATTTTCTCAAAACATTAAGTCCTCACCAAAGAATCATAGAAGATTCACTTTTAGAATCGAGGAAATCGCTTCAAGAAAGATCTAATTGAAATTTTAAATCGAAATCGTAAGGTATAAACATTCACATCGAGGTCGTGACCGCAGAAATTAGAACTTCAATTCAGCGAAAAAGAATTTCGAGCAAGGTCGAGGTCACCAGTTCGCGAATCATTCGGTAAACAATAACTTATATTGTTTATATAGACGGGAATTTGAAAGCGTTGTCGATCATCGACCACTGAACTAGCTGACTAATCCCTTTAGTGGATTAACCAAATTCCGTTTTATTTTAGAAGAATCAGATGCCTTATCGCGAATACCTCCGATGGCAAAAGGATTGATCACCTGTTGTTATCGAAGTGTTAAAACGTCCAGCAGAAAGTGTTGAGTTGAGACCGCTTTCAGAAAAAGAATTTCTCAATTTGAAAAATCAACATTCAGAGGATTACAATGAGAATTTAATATATAATGTAAATTCACAAATTATTTTCATTAACCAGAAAACCAATTAACGTACGACTTAGGTACATCGTTGAGGATACTGGAAAAAATAGGCGCAGAAAATAAGATATTAGAATTGTTCCTCATAAAGCTAGCTAGAAATATAAAATTTTTGAATATGTTGACAAATTGTAGAAATGAAATTCTAGGAACATACTTAAAGATTAACATAGTAAGAAATGTAACGCGAATAGAAGACACAGAATTAAGACGAATTATTCTAAACGACTTTCATATGCTTCCAACCGGTGGACATGCAGGTATCGAACGCATGTTCAACAATATAAAAAGAGAGTATTTCTGGAATGGTTTAAAATCTGACGTTGAAAAATTTGTAAAGAAGTGTGACGATTGTCAACGTCATAAACATTCCTTACCTAGAAAGGAACCTTTGGCAATCACCACCACAGCTTCGTCCGCTTTTCAGAAAGTTTTTTTAGATCTCGTAGGTCCATTACCTACGGATATCGGAAATAATAAGTATATTCTCACTATTCAATGCGACTTGACTAAATTCGTAGATTGTTACCCACTACCAAACAAAGAGGCAGAAACAGTTTCGAAATCTTTTGTTCATAACTTTGTTTTGAGGTATGGTATACCTTCGGAAGTTGTTACAGACCAAGGCACAGAATTCTTATCAAGAATATCTAGTGAATCGTGCGAATTGCTCAAAATAAAGCAATTCAATTCAACAGCTTATCACCACGAAACACTAGGTGCGCTTGAAAATTCGCATAAACACTTGGTGCTTTGCATACAACAATACCGTGAACTCTTCAACTCGCTATACTCCTCACGAACTTGTTTTCGGAAAACCTAGTAGATTTCCACAAAATTTAAAAAGCCAGGTAGATCCAATCTACAATTTTGACCACTATCCTCTAGAACTAAAATATAGGTTGCAAACGGCATGGAAAGATGCTAGAGAAAACTTGGTGAAGACAAAATTAAAAAGAAAAGAGAATTTCGACAGAAATTGTAATGAAATGAACTATAAAGTAGGAAATAAGGTGCTCTTGAATAATAAGAACAGTGACAATAAACTTGACCCCTTATTTAAAGGTCCCTACGAAATAGTGGATGTGCGAAACCCAAACATTATTGTGAAAACAGACAAGAACAAACTCAAAGAAGTTCACAAGAACAGAGTGAAACCCTATTTTTCATAACGATTACTAACCAGTGATTAGAATTAAAAGACTGATGTAAATTTTAGATTAGGTATTGAAACTTTGTATATGTAAGTTCCATTAAAATTATGTATAACGTATATATAAGCTATAGATAAGTCAAAAAAAAAAAATTTTATACTTGTATAGAAAAATTTTTCTCTCGAAGGGAGAAGGTGTAGTATGTATCAGTACGAACACTCTGTATATTAACGATCTTGAGATGCAATATCTGTTACCTCGTTTTGTCAGCAAAGCGTGCCCGAAACGTAAACAGATGTGTTTACTATGATATGTAATGTTTTCAATCATGTTATCGATTCTCGAGGTGTTTTGATACAATCGATTAAACATGTAACTATCCTGAATATAAATACATATTAGCATCTTGGCTAGAGGAGAGTCTTCAGATGAGAGTCTTATCTAGATGTAAGAATAAACCTTTGACGAGTGATTAGTGTATTATTCACCATCCCTCGACTGCATAACGATTGAGCGAACCTACTCTAGCTGGGTACGTTTCAATAGAATTTTTTCTAAATGCTTTCCGCATTCTCTTGGATACCTCTATGAGTAGTTTTAGTCTCGTGATAAAGTCTGATTTTTTCGATTTGCCCTTCTTCATCTTCTTTGTCTTCCAATAAAATGTTTGAAATTTTGAATTTGAAGCTTCCTGAGTTAAAGGGTTTTTGTGCATACTGAATAAATGGCGTTTCAATATTTTTATCCTGAAAGAAAATTCCATATGTTTTATCTGGGGATATAAGTTCTTTTAAAAATTTCGTAAATTGGTTTTCTTCAGAAATAGATAAAATTAATCTGAATTTCGATTGATTATGTAATTTCATTTTGGTTACATTGAAATCATTGCTGCTTTTTAAAATGCAGTGTGAGGGATTTCCAAAAGTGGGTCTTCTTGGTTCGAATGTAATGTTTCATTATCTGAGTTATCATCTATATATATCTATATTTTTATATCGGTAGTTGTCATTTTGCATTTGTGGTGACACTCTTTCAATCAATTGAATGAGTTGATTCTGATTTTCTCAAACATTTTCCAACAATATCACAATTACTCTTTTCTCTGCTAGTTCTATGAAATTATACTGGCGCCGAGTTGTCAAGCGTTCTCCACAACTGCCCATAAAATAAATTTGGAAAAACATTGGATTATCATCAGGGATTGGCATTAATGACCCAATTTTGTAGTACACCTGGCTTTGTATTTTGAATTCTGTTTCGAAATAACGTCAATCGGATGCGAGATCGCAAATTTTAGTTGCCACAAATGACGTCATTTGGAAGCAAGAATTGAATGCCTGATAATATTGGCATATTTTATCCATTACGCCGATAGCAATCTTTGAATGCGCAGAGTAATTTATATCTGGTGGATATTCGAACGCAAGACGAACAAATAATGCACGTGTTAATGCGTGGCTTCTCCGCTTTCTCCGTCGTTCTCGTACTCGTGCTGTATATCTTTGTTGTTCACGCGCCGCTCGTGTTCTCGCAATCGTCTCTCGCAAACGTTCTTCACGTTGTTCTTTTGATTCTTCTGCACGACTCTCTGCTGTCCTGATTCTTTGAGCTCTGTTTCTTGCTGTGATTTGTTCTTGCGACTGATGAGTTCTTTCAACACGTTTGCGTTGTGCCTCTCTGCTCCGTGCATTGTCGAGGTTAGATTTTCTTGGAGGCATTAAAGTGAAAATAATAATGTTGAAATAAAATTGAATTATTGAAATGAGAAGCAAGCAAGAAATACTTATACGGATTTTATTTGATCGAAGGGGTTAATAAATGAAACAATAAAGCACCAAAAATTGAGAAAGCAATAATAATTTCACTGTATAGTTTACTATAATATCAATTTGATATTTACCCGATTTAGTTGATGAATTACAGTGACTTCATAGAAGCCATGGCGAAAATAGATGTCCACTTTTTGATTGGTTGTCCCCGTCACGTGGTATGAAACGCCATTTTGCGTCAAAATATTTGTTGTTCACTTAGTTATTTGTGCAGTTATCTTGGCTTTCTTGAGAATAAACGTTCATTCGACTATTTCCAAACAAGGATACGTAATATCCGTCTCAGTTTGAAATATAACAAAGCAAAATACAATGTTGTTCAGCAATTCTTCTGCAAAAGGGTTCCTTATGAAACGCTTCCCAGTGGATCCGCAAATTAAAACTAGGAGGGATAAATGCTGGACCCCCACAAAACAATCCATATTTATGTGAGGTATGTTTGAAGAAAAATTGATGGTTCATATTCGAGGCAGAATAATTCAATTGCAAACTCGAGAGGATGGAACTCGAAAATTGAAAATGGATGCTATTCCTACTATATTTTCATTTTCAAGAAAACTCCCTAATCGGAGAGGAAATCAAACCTTTCAAACAAAGTCGCTTTATTGGGCAAATTTAAACCATATTTTCAATTTTTCTCAATATTTCTTCCTTATAATAGTTTATTTCAGTAAAAAGTTTCACCCATGAAAAATAGTAGATAGATATATCTGTAACAAAACATCACATGATATATCACTTTGGTTGAACGGAAATAAGTGAGTACCATAAACTTGTTTTGGAGGAACCTACAAGTCCAAAAATTAGAAGCCCTGAATGTACTACAAAAGCATCAACAAAGCCACAGTGTACATCAGTCGCATCCACGTCAACTTCTAATCTGACTAATTCATCAACATCGGATTGGAAATATAAATTTGAAAAAATTTTATTTTAAAGAAACGTCCTCCCTTGTCATTGATTCACCAGATTGTCATGAATTGAAGAATAAATAATAAATATATTTATAATATTCTGTTGAAAATAAATTGAAAAAAAAAGGAAAGTGCACTCAGACCATTTGCGAGTAAAACGGTCGCTGGACGCCCATTGTGCGGTCTTCTCAAGGTCCCTATTTTTCGGATTTTTCTAGTTACTCGTAGATGTATAATATATTTTTATTTCAAATTGCAATTGTAAAAGTCAATGTAACAACAGATAAATTTGTATACTGGGCTTTCATACATTTATTGTTATTCATAATATTTGAAACACATGTTCAGAAGATTCTAATATTTCCTGAAAAAATATCCAATTTCTTTTTATAATAATGAAGAATTCGGTTAACTGATATCTGATATATCATTCCAATTTTATTTGGCTTGTGACAGTCAAGATGTTATACTTTCGAAAATTGCATCGTTGCTGACGGTTCCAAAATTTTACCAAATTTACCCAACTTAAAGTTAAAAGGATATTCATTATGTTTTTTCAATAGGGCATTGTTTTGGAACTTTCAAGACATGGAAGCTACCTTAAAATAAAATAAATCAGTCATTTCCATTCAAAATATGAATATTGAAAAATTGTCCTGTTTTTGCAATGATATACCTTATTTTCATAAATTGAAGAGTTAAATGAGTAAATGAGTCTCAGTATAATCATTAGGTGAATGCTGTGTGCTATGGTATAATCATACAATATTCAAAAATGCCGTCGAAGGATCAGCGAATATGACGGTCGTTGCACATTTGTTTCAGATATTTAGAGTTTAATTTAAATATTTTTTCTATTAAAAGGCATTGATTGAGTAACGATTCCAATTATAAATCAAGTTGCATATAGAAATTCGAAGGTATTCAGTTTATATTTGAATCTTTCGTAAACACTGCTATTCCAGTAGTAAATCATTTGAATTTTAACGCGGAGCCTACCACTGTCTTGCATAAAGCCACTGTAGATAAATTACCCCACACCGCCATCTGTTAGAATCTTGAAGTTCAAACACGCGTCGGCGTGTGACGTGAAATAAATGGTAGCATATGAAAAGTTTGGACTACAGTGACTATATGGTTAAGCCCCGCCCCATCCGCCATATTCTTCCTAAATTTGAATGTGAATCCATAGGATTTGAGTGGAAATCGTAATAAAAAACTTATTATAATTAAATAGAAAGATTTTTATCCTAATATTTACTGGTCAATCGTTGTAAGAACGTAATAGAATATCCAGATCATAAATTTTATTACTTAAAGTACTGTATTGCAGTGTTTTAATGAAAATAATCTTTTGGACTTTACGTTCATTCATTCCCTCTGGAAGGATACAAATAACAATAAAAACAAATTGAAGACTTTTAATAAATGATTAATCGAAAGATAAATTTCAGAAACATTCAGAATAAGTTACCAGCTACTCATTTTTTCTTGAGGATGCTTTGAATTTTCTCGAATTAATTTTTAATCTGAAAACAATAAATCTTTTTATAATTTTGGTTTTGAGATCATGGCAATCTGGCCTCAAATCTGACATTTCATTAAAATAAAATAATTTCAGATCTATATTTTGAGATGAAATATATTCTGAAAATACTTTCCATCTCTAAAAAAAAACAAAACACTGCCTCTGAAGTGAAAAATAAGGATTGTGAGTTGAACCTCCTTATCAGTATAAATTTACTACATTTTTTGTGCAATGGCCTTTTGGAAACTGCTGAATTAACACATTTGATGGTATAAGAAGTTTTTAAAATATATCCTGATATATTATAAAGAGAATTCAAGTCCCTCTGATTCAAATTAAAAATTGGAGTTTCTATCATTTCTGGCAACATAACTTAATAATGAAGTGGCTTCAATGTTTTCAGACTGTCTAAAAAACCTGAAGAAACTCTGGCATCTTCCTCGTAGCTGTTATTATTTACGCTCTTCAAGTATTCCGACACAGAGATCAATTTCAGGTTGTTCTTCACTTGTACCACATTTGGCACAATTTGTTTGCTTCTCAATACACAGAATAAATTTCCCAAACAATCTTGAGAAAATAGACTTGTTAAAACAAATTGGTACGCTCTCTATTCCAACAATTCAGTTTGGAGTTCCAAAATGGATCGTGTCGAAATGACAACACCTGTTTGGGATGGTTCCCAAATTTTCTTATAGCCTACTTCCGTATTGGTGAATATTTTGATGAATTCTTCTGAAAATGTTATCGTTTCGTTATCGACATCAGTGTTAAATTTGCTTATTGCAGCAGATGGATGTCTGGATGTCATCAAGTAAGCCATTGATCTAAAAAAATATATACTCTTCAAATCGAAGTTTCGGCTGCGATATCATGTACTTGGGAAAGAACCCAAGATTTAAGGATAATGTAAATAACAAATGGTACAAGAAAACGTAAGGAATACTTTTATATAAAAGACAACACTTACCACTTTGGCTGAATAATAACAAGAAAATTTTGATAGTTAAGGGATACTTGGCCAAAAAGTATCAGTCAAAGATAACAGGTACATTTCTAAACCATTAATTTTTTTACTTTCTCACTACAATGGGCCTTATATTTTGAATAAAACCTAAAATGCAGGTGAACGAAGAAAGTAAACAAACGAATTTAGGAAGAATATGGCGGCTGAGCCGGCAGCCAATCAAAAATGAGACCACGAATGTCGCCACTGTGTTTAATCTAGTCACTGTAGTTTGGACTATCTATTGAATGTTTTATTACTCAATCCAGCCGATAAATTACAGTGACTCTATACAAGACAGTGGCGACAATAGGGATAGAAGCTCCGCCAACCCGCCATGATGCGTCAAAATTCAAATGAAAAAGTACTGAAATAGCAATGTTTTTAACGAATTAGTCAAATATGAACTGAATACCTCCGAATTGTCATCTGCAACTTATTTTATAATTGAAATGGTTACTCAATCATTCCCTTTTAATAGATTAAGTATACAAATTAAACTCTTAATATCTAAAATAAATGTTGAACGACCGTCATAATCGCTGATCCTTTGACAGCACTTTTGAATATTGTATGCTTATACCATTGCATACAGAATTCATCTTATGATTATACTGAGACTCTTAATAATAACTTCTTCAATTCATAAAAATAAGGTATACCTATCATTGCAAAGATAGGACAATACTTCAATATTTATATTTTGAGTGAAAATGATTGATATAAGTATATTTTTTTAAGGTTTTTCAATGTCTGAAAAGTTCCGAAACAATGCCCTATTCCATGAAAATAATGAATATACTCTTAATGTTTTCAGTTGAGTAAACTTCTTAAAATTTTGGAACTGGCAACGATGCAATTTTCGAAAGTATAACATCTTGGTTGACACAAGGCAAATCAAAATTGAAATGGCTTTTCAGAAAACCGAAATCTTCGTTATTATAGAAGGAAATGGGATATTTTTTTTAGGAAATATAGGATTCTTCTGTACATTAAACTCTTTTTCAGAATCTTTTTTGAGCGCTCGTACTACTTACACGAGGGCTATATCATTTCGTCACGATGTCTGTATTTTTCGAATTTTGAGCCGAAAATGGTCTCAATCTACTATGTTCGACTCACTCATGACGAATCCGTCGCAAAATTCGAGTCTGTCCGTCCGGCCGTCCGTCCGTAAGCACGATAACTCTCGAACGGATCAACCTAGAGACTTGAAATTTTCAGTGTAGGTTCAGATCCCAAATGCCTCGGTTGAGTTCGTTAATGGGCAGAATTCCACCAGGGGTTCCGTAAATATGGCCGTTCAAAATTTTGTTCTCCTGATTACTTCGAAACTACAGATTCGATCGAGATGAAACTTTGCACTCCAATGGAAAATGAGGTGTTCAAGCTACATGTGAAATTTTGTCCAGATCGCATGACCAGAACCATAGAGATCTTAGAAGATTGTAACTTTTGAACGGAAACGCCTAGGGACTTGAAATTTTCAGGATAGGTGAGGTTCTGGAATGTCGTGATGAAATTCATCTATGAGCAAAATTATTCCAGGGGTTCCGTAAATATGGTCCTTTGAAATTTAGTTTTCTTGATAATTTCAAAACTACAGATTCGATCGTCACGAAATTTTGTATTCAAATGGAAATTGATATATTCAAGCTACATTTTGTCCAGATCGCTTGACCAGAACCATAGAAATCATAGAAAATCATAACTTACGAACGGAAAAGCCTAGGGACTTGAAATTTTCAAGATAGGTTTGGATCTTACTTTCATCAATAAGCAAAATTAAACTGGGGGTTCCGTAAATATGGTCGTTTGAAGTTTAGTTTTCTTGATAATTTCAAAACTACGGATTCAATCGTGACTAAATTTTGTATTTCAATCGAGAATGATATATTCAAGCTACATTTTGTCTAGATCGCTTGACCAGAACCATAGAAACCATAGAAAATTAAAACTTTCGAACGGAAAGGCCTATGGACTTGAAATTTTCAGGGTAGGTTTGGTAACGGTAACGGTAAGTAGTTTTAGCTTCACAAGATTCAAAATATTCTACCGTTCAAATAGTTCACTGTGGCTTTGTGGGAAGATAACATACTTCAGCACATATATTGATGTTCAGGATTATATTCTTTTTGAAAACACCTCTACGAGTCTCTCTATATTTCATTCAATACATAGCTCGGATGTAGTTTTAGCTTCACAAGATTCAAAATATTCTACCGTTCAAATAGTTCACTGTGGCTTTGTGGGAAGATAACATACTTCAGCACATATATTGATGTTCACCATTATATTCCTTTTGAAAACACCTCTACGAGTCTCCCTATATTTCATTCAATACATAGCTCGGATGTAGTTTTAGTTTCACAAGATTCGAAATATTCTAGCAAGTTGTATGGGTCAATATTCAATAACTAATTCCTCTTTCAATATATCATCATTTCTTATCGAATGAAACTGTTTGGGTAACGTATAGTAGATCTTCATGCACATGTATTTTGCATCATTCTGTGCTAGTGTCAATTGTTGTCTCGGGTATATATAAGCATATTTTATATACCTTTTTTGAGCGCTCGTACTACTTACACGAGGGCTATATCATTTCGTCACGATGTCTGTATTTTTCGAATTTTGAGCCGAAAATGGTCTCAATCGACTATGTTCGACTCACTGATGACGAATCCGTCGGAAAATTCGAGTCTGTCCGTCCGTCCGTCCGGCCGTCCGTAAGCACGATAACTCTCGAACGGATCAACCTAGAGACTTGAAATTTTCAGTGTAGGTTCAGATCCCAAATGCCTCGGTTAAGTTCGTTAATGGGCCAAATTCCACCAGGGGTTCCGTGAATATGGCCGTTCAAAGTTTTGTTTCCCTTTTTTTTGATTACTTGAAAACTTCTCAGGATAGGTGTGGATCTCGAATGTCGTGATCACGTTCATCTATGAGCAACATTAGGGGTTCTGTAAATACGGTCGTTTGAAGTTTTGTTTTCTCGATAAATTCGAAACTACGGATTCGATCGAGATGAAATTTTGTATTTTAATCGAGAATGCATTATTGAAGCAATATTTTGTCCAGATCGCATGACCAGAACCATAGAAACCATAGAAAATTTTAACTTTTGAACGGAAAGGCCTAGGAACTTGAAATTTTCAGGGTGGGTTTGGATCGCGAATATCGCGGTCACGTTCATCAATGAGCAAAATGAGACTAGGGGTTCCGTAAATATGGCTGTTCAAAATATTTTTTTCCAGATAGTTTCGGAACTACTGATCGGATTGGAATGAAATTATGCACCTAGCTGAGGAATAATGTATTCAAACTACGTGCAAAATTTTGTCCAGACCGCATCACCAAGGCCATATATACCGTAGAAAATTCTAGCGAATTATCGAAACAAAATTGATCAGCTGAAGCACTGGCATGAAGTCTGGAGTTTCGCCTAAGTTTCAGAATTTTTTGACAGCTGTCAAAAATTCCTTCAATTGGTTTCTAAAACTGGAAAATGCGAATCTACCTACAAGGTGCATGTACGAGCGCTCAAAAGCTCCTGCCTTCACGGCAGTGCTTTTCGTCAGTTTTTTATTGAAAAGTCTGTGTTTCAAATATGAATAAAAATAAATTCATGAAATCCCAATTTACAAACTCTTCTATTGTTTAATTGAGTTTTACAATTGCAATTTAAAATATAAATATGAATATTATTTACAATTGGCATATTGCGATACTATGCAGACGTATTTCGAAGTGCTCCTCAGTTTTTTACCATTTTGATCGATTTGCTTTTTGAGAGTTAAAGGTTTGAGTTTGTTCATTTGAGTACTAAGGTAGGAGATACCCTTTATTTTTCTTCGTTCTGGTTTTCCTTTTGGGATAAAAGTAGTTTTCTTTCACTTTGGGTTTCGTTTGTTTATTTTTCACGGCGGCGCCAGGGGTAACACACGTTCGCTTATCATATGTGCTGCAGCGCGGGTGTTCATATGCTTGATTTTATCGTCTGTTTGAGATTGAAATAAGCTGCTCAACACTAAATAGTTGCTTCCTCTGTCTTTACCCGAGTCCTATTTCCCATTCGTCGCGGTCGACTTTTTGTGATAAGTCTCTCTTATAGACCCAGGAGAGTGAAGTGTGTTTGGTCCTTGTTTCCTTCCTATAGAATAATAGAATTGTAAGTGTCAGTTTATATCTGTTTTCGTGATTTTCTAATCGGTTGTTGTTTTGTTTCAGTTGATCTTGGGGGGTGATAGATAGATATTTCAATACGTTACGAGTGGATTACCACTCATCATTATGCCAGCTTGTCTGAGTTGCTCAAAAGCTATATCACAGGATTCTGGCTCAATATCCTGCTCATCTTGTGGGAATCTTTTTCATCTACAATGCGTTTAGTTCACCCTTGAAGACAAGAAGACTCTCGATGAGGTTGGTACCGAATGGTTTTGCACCTACTGCACCTCCTCTCGGAGAAATAAGCGGATTCCTCCAACCGACTTGGCTACCAGCGATGCAGGTAGACAATCCAAATGGTGTTCTAACCCTGATGATGCACCACTCACGATGCGTGAGTTTCGACTTATGATGGACAAATTGGATGTACTATCAACTGACATTCTAGGTGTTCAAAATGATAATGCTACAATAAAGGATACTCAGCGTTATTTAAAGTTTGAAGTTTTCCTTTGCTCGTCTTCAATTGCCGAGCATGATCAAGTAGTAACCCAACATGAGCATCAGCTGGAACGGCAAGAGTCTGAATTATATGATGTGACCGCCAACCTTTTTGAGGTAAAGAGAGATATTCTTGGGCTTAGGGCAGACCCTCGCCCTTCTAGCGAACGATGCATAGCAGTGGACACAGCTGAAATTATGGAGCGGGTGCGGAGGTCAAACAACATAATAATTCGAACTCAGTTGGTCCCAACATATTAATGGTGTAGCGAGCAGAGGTAATAAACTCATCTACCTCATCAGGCGATCCTTTCCTCGTTGCTCAGTGGAGACTGGTTAATCACTCTACACGACTTATATTCGACCCATCCTGGAGTATGCTGGTCCTGTCTGGGCACCTGTGCTGGTTCGAGATCGTGAAACCCTGGAGTCGGTCTAGCGTAGAGCCGCCAGGATTCCATTCGATATCATGCGTCCGACGTACGAGGAGAGGCTCGGTTTGTTTGGTTTACCATCTTTTTCGGACCGTCGTGCGCGAGGTGATCTCATCGTGACTTACCGTGCCCTCCACGTGCTTTTCGGTTGTGATATGGGTGGACTGTTTGTGCTGGATCGGGCGGGCCGCCGGCCCGTGGTCATCATCTGAAGCTCTACCGCGAAAATTTCAATTGTACCATCCGAGAACATTTTCGCTAATCGTGTATTCCGCGCATGAAACGCCCTGCCTAGTGAAGTTTTATGCGCCTCGTCAATAAACGCTTTCAAAAACCGTCTTGACCGGCACTTAACTGTATCGTGATTCTCACTGTTTATTGTATATATTTTGTTTTTGGCCTTCTCATTTTGGGACACTGTTGTTTTGAACTGTTGTACGTCGCACACTGGCAATATGTTTTATTTTTGAGCGCTCGTAATACTTACACGAGGGCTGTATCATTTCGTCACGATGTCTGTATTTTTCGAATTTTGAGCCGAAAATGGACTCAAACGACTATGTTCGACTCACTGATGACGAATCCGTCGAAAAATTCGAGTCTGTCCGTCCGTATACACGATAACTTTCGAACGGAATGTCCTAGAAACTTGAAATTTTCAGGGTCGGTTCGAATCTCGAATGCCGCGGTTAAGTTCGTTAATGGGCAAAATTCGCCTAGGAGTTCCGTAAATATGGCCGCTCGAAATTTTGTTTTCCTGATAACTTCAAAACTACAAATTCGATCGAGGTGAAATTTTGCCCTCAGATGGAGAATTACATTTTCAAGCTACATGCAAAATTTTGTCCAGCTCACATGACCAGAACCATAGAAACCATAGAAAATTATAACTTTGTAATGATAAGGCCTAGAGATTTGAAATTTTTAGGATAGCTGTGTATCTCGAATGTGGTGGTCGCGTTTATAAATGAGCAAAATTAAACTAGGGGTTCCGTAAATATGGTCGTTTGAAATTCAGTTTTTCTGATAATTTTAAAACTACGGATTCGATCGTGACGAAATTTTGTATTTAGATGGAGAATGATATATTCAAGCTACATTTTTCCCATATCGCATGACTAGAACCATAGAAACCATAGAAAATTATAACTTTCGAACGGAAAGGCCTAGGGAATTGAAATTTTCAGGATAGGTTCGGATCGCGAATTTCGTGGTCACGTTCATCAATGAGCAAAATTAGACTAGGGGTTCCGTAAATATAGCCGTTCAAACAATGTTTTTCCTTATTATTTCGAAAGTACTTATTGGATTGGAATGAAATTTCGCACATAGATGAAGAATAATGTATTCAAACTACGTGGAAATTTTGTCCAGATCGCATCACCAAGACCGTAGATACCATAGAAAATTCTAGCGAATTATCGAAAAAAAAAATCGTCACCTATAGCACTGAATTGAAGTCTGGATTTTTCTCTCAGTTTGAAATTTTCTTCGACAGCTGGCGAAATCTTACCACTTGGTTTCTAGAACTGGAGAATGCGAATCTACCTACAAGGTGGATAAACGAGCGCTCAGTTCTCGAACAGTTTTGGAAAAGACCCAGAATTTCTTCAGTTTTGGGAAAGACCCAAAAACTTGGCATCACACCTCGCACGTTATAGCTATGGTTGAGAGATCGGATGTAGTGGGGACGCGATGTAATGACGTCGATTCGAGAACCACGTTGCCGCGTGAATAATTATCACTGTTTGTCATGAATAATAAACAAATAATTTGCATTAAAAAAATATTGCAACTGTATATTGTCATAGAAACTATGCTATCTTTTAAGTTGGATCAAATTGCACACAGTCTTCAAAATTTGATTGAAATCGGTTCAGTATTTAAAGAGTTCATCCCGGACAAACAACGTGACACGAAATTTTTATATATAAAGATATAAATTCTCCCTCGCTTCCAGACTTATATTCGCCAAGACACTCTTTAGACAGAATTCATTACAAGGACGCCTCTGTAGCCTTCTTGACTACGGACACTATGGTGCCGGAGACCTGGGTTCGAATCTTGGCATCGATTTTGTGAATGTCCAAAAAATTGGGACTGTCCTAAAAAATGGGATGATGACCGAATATTGCAATCAATAAGGTCGAAAAACTGAAATAAAAAAAATGCAATGCTAAAATTACAAAATAGCACTTGAATACTGACAGGAAGAATCCGTAATTACAACAATGCTTTGCGGTAGAACGAACCGGAAACTTCCTCACGTGCAAATACCTTTCAAAACCACGTGGTTAATTTAATAGGAAATGCAAGAAATTCCAGTTAAATACTATGTAACTGCACTGTTTTCGTCACAGTATTATTTTCCTGTTGAAATAACGAACTGCGGTCAACCAATGTGAAACTTGTTATATCTAGAGTAATAAAACGATCGGAATTGTCACGTAAAATCAACAAATCTTCCTGCTGTCGCTGATATAGGAGGAATTTCCTGTAGGAGTAACCGAATCCAGTTGTATATACTGAAAAATTTCTTTGAGTGTTCAAATCAGCGATCGAGCATTTTTAGAATATTCCACAGAATCAGGTAGTTTACCACATGGACGTGACCACTTGAGAATATTCCATAGAATCTTTGCGAGCGCAGATAGAACGACGAAAGAATGCTCCACGTCTGTTCACACTAGAAAAATTTGATAGATTGGGGTTAAAATGAGCATTCGTTCGTCTGACTTAAATTGGCTTTTTATTTACTCCAAAAAAATAACGAATTTTCAGATATTCATGAATTTGAATGATATCAAACTCGGGAGTACGAGATGATAGGTACTCACATGAAACATTCAGTTTAAGAGAATCTTCTACATCTTTAGCCAAAAAATTATTGGATGCACGGCAGGTCAATAGGAGACCATCTTCCTCTCTAGTTGGAGAAAATGAGAGTACTGAAATACTTGAATTGCCATCTGCTGAATCCTGAAACAGATTTATAATATTTGATTTCATGATAATTAATGAGTCAGGACATATTCGGAAATTCACTTGCTTTAAATAGCAATCATCTTTTTTGCAACCAATATACCTGAATATAATTCTAAAGGATCGTTTTTTATCCAAAAGCACACTAAAGTTCAACCAGAGTTCCATATCCATTACATTTTATATGTTCATAAACGAGGAGTAGGTACTAACCAAAATTCAAGAAAGACAACCAAACTAACTGCATACAACAAAAGTTAACAGACGAATAATAGGTCAAGCGAGTCGCACGCAATAGACGCTTAACATTGTGTCAATGTATTTTGCTTACCATACGCACTCCGGTTTTGATTAAAACATACGTATAAAAATTACGAAAAGCACTGCCGTGAAGGCAGGAGCTTTTGAGCGCTCGTACATGCACCTGGTAGGTAGATTCGCATTTTCCAGTTTCAGAAATCAATTGAAGGAATTTTCGACAGCTGTCAAAAAAATTCTGAAACTTAGGCGAAACTCCAGACTTCATGTCAGTGCTTCAGCTGATCAATTTTGTTTCGATAATTCGCTAGAATTTTCTACGGTATCTATGGTCTTGGTGGTGCGATCTGGACAAAATTTTGCACGTAGTTTGATACATTATTCCTCAGCTAGGTGCAAAATTTCATTCCAATAAAATCGGTAGTTTCGAAATTATCAGGAACAGAATATTTTGAACAGCCATATTTACGGAACCCCTAGTCTAATTTTGCTCATTGATGAACGTGACCGTAAAATTCGCAATCCAAACCCACCCTAAAAATTTCAAGTTCCTAGGCCTTTCCGTTCAAAAGTTTCAATTTTCTATGGTTTATATGGTTCTGGTCATGCGATCTGAAAAAAATATTGCTTGCTTTAATATAACATTCTCGATTAAAATATGGAATTTTTTCTCGATCGAATCCGTAGTTTCGAAATTATCTTGAAACCAAAATTTCAAACGACCGTATTTACGGAATTCCTAGTATAATTTTGCTCATAGATAAAAGTAATCACGACAATCGAGATCCACACCTATCCTGAAAATTTCAAGTCCCTAGGCGTTTCCGTTCAAAAGTTACAATTTTCTATGGTTTCTATGATTCTGGTCATGCGATCTGGACAAAGTTTCACATGTAGCTTGAACACCTCATTCTCCATTTGAGTGCAAAGTTTCATATTGATCGAGTCTGTCGTTTCAAAGTAATCAGGAGAACAAAATTTTGAACGGCCATATTTACGGAACCCCTGGTGGAATTCTGCCCATTAACGAACTTAACCGAGGCATTTGGGATCTGAACCTACACTGAAAATTTCAAGTCTCTAGGTTGATCCGTTCGAGAGTTATCGTGCTTACGGACGGACGGACGGACGGACAGACTCAAATTTTCCGACGGATTCGTCATCAGTGAGTTGAACTCTATCGTTTGAGACCATTTTCGGCTCAAAATTCGAAAAATACAGGCATCGTGACGAAATGATATAGCCCTCGTGTAAGTTGTACGAGCGCTCAAAAATTGATGGTTAGCTAATGTTCGGGTATAAATTGAAGGAATTATAAAGAGCACTGCCGTGAGGTCAGGAGCTTTTGAGTGCTTGTAGGTTGTAGGTAGATTCGCATTTTCCAGTTTAAGAAAACGATTGAAAACATTTTTGACAGCTGTGCGAAAAAAATTTCAAATTAAGTCGAAACGCCAGACTTCACGTCAGTGCTGAGTGATCAATCTTGTTTTCGATGATTCGCTATAATTTTCTACGGTATCTATGGTCTTGGTGATGCGATCTGGACAAAATTCTGCATGCATGTTCAATACATTATTCTTCAACTATTTGCGAGATTTCATTTCAATCCATTCAGTTGTTTTGAAATGATCAAGAAATAAATATTTTGAACGGCCATATTTACGAAACCCATAGTCTAATTATGCTCATTGATGAACGTGACCGCGACATTCGAGATCCAAACCTACCCCGAAAATTTCAGGTCCCTAAGCTTCTCCGTTCGTTATAATTAGCTTCTCCGTTCGTTATAATTAGCTTCTCCGTTCGTTATAATTTATGTAGATATAATTTTCATCATGCGATCTAAACAAAATTTTTATCTCGATCGAATCACTAGTTTCGAAGTAATCAGGAGAACGAGATTTCGAACGGCTATATTTACGGAACCCCTAGTCAAATTTTGCTCATTGATATACGTGACCGCGACATTCAAGATCCACATATATCCGAAAAATTTCAAGTCTCTAGGCCTTTCCACTCGAAAGTTATAATCTTCTATGGTTCCTATTGTTCTGGTCAGGCGATCTCTATTGAAATACAATATTTCGTCACGATCGAATCCGTAGTTGAAATTAACGTGATAACTGAATTTCAAACGACCATATTTATGGAAGCCCTGGTCTTATTTTGCTCATATATAAGTAACTGAGACATTTAGGATTCACACTTATCCTGAAAATTTCGAGTCCCTAGGCCTTTCCGTTCGAAGTTATAATCTTCCTTGTTTCCTATGATTCTGGTCATGCGATCTGGATAAAATATAGCTTTAATATATCCTTCTCCATTAAAATACAAAATTTCGTCACGATCGGATTTGTAGTTTTGAAATTATCAAGAAAACTAAAGTTCAAACGACCAAATTTACGGAACCCCTAATCTGATTCTGCTCATAGATGAACTTGACCATAAAATTCGAGATCAATACCTATCCTGAAAATTTCAAGTCCCAAAGCCTTCCCATTCGGAAGTTATAATTTTCTATGGTTTTTATGGTTCTGGTAATTCGATCTGGACAAAATTATGCCTGTAGCTTGAACACACAAAATTTTACCTCGATCGAATTAGTAGTTTCAAAGTATCAGGAAAACAAAATTTCGGCTATATTTACGGAACCCCTGGTCGAATGTTTCCCAATAACGAACTCTACCGCGGCATTTGAGACTTGAACCTACCCTGAAAGTTTCAAGTTTTTAGGTCGTTCCGTTCGAGAGTTATCGTGTATACGGCCGGCCGGACGGACAGAGTCGAATTTTTCGACTGATTCGTCATCAGTGAGTCGAACCTTGTCGATTGAGACCATTTTCGGCTCAAAATTCGAAAAATACAGACATCGTTACGGAATGACATATATGTACAGAGTGTCTACTTTTAAAAGGGTCGAACTTCAAGGGGAGATCATACATGTGATTTGCAACAAAAAATGTCATATAACACATGGTCGGAATGTTGACGGTTATTCTTCAATTTAACATCTTTTGATTTCACGAATAATTTTTCCATAAAATCAATAATACTTCAGTTATCCTGATCAAATTTGACCACATATCTACAAACGGCATTGAATTTGCTACATGATGAAAATGTCTGTGTGAGCAAAAATTCTTATTGTGGGCATTGTAAGGAGATGAATATCACGATTCTGAAGTGAACAAAACCAGTCATATTTTTCCAATGGTTTTTATCGATGAGAAATTTATATTTATCGACATGTTTTCTTTTCAGCAAAAACTACCCCATTTAGCGTGCTTTCGAATGACTTATCAACTTTTGTGCTTGCTGCTTTCCTTTTGCCATAATATCATAGCTAACAAGATAACAACGAAAAAGTCGAAATATTCCAAACCTAAATTTGCTCCTTGTGATTAAATATCAAAGTAAACATTGAATTTGAAATCTTACAGTTCCTGTTGTTTAATGATTATGGTATCAGTAAGTTTTCTTGGATCTAACGAATTAACTCAATTTTTAACAAGCATTCTAAAAAAAATCGAGAAAATTATACCTGTTTTTTCAAACATCGAATATCGCGATATGTTGTTCGTTTATGGATTCGCGAATGGAAATGCTCACGCAGCGACGACAACCAAATAGAGAGACATTTGTGCAAGTTTTTAGGCGATTGGGTGAAACGGCTCATATGGTGGTTTCCGAATCAGAGAAGGTGGTCGAAATAGTCAGCCAAGGCCAGCATGGACCTGCTATACTTCAAGCTGTCCGGGAGGACCACACAGCAACTACTCGTCGAATTGGTTCTACATTGAGGATTCATCATTCTACAGTACACAGAGTACTCGAAAAAATAAGGTACACCTATATCATTCGAAAAAGGTGCAGGATCTGTTAACTGTATATGCTGACACGAGATGAACATTTTGTAGGTTGAATAAGTTAGGAGAGTGGGGGAAATAGGATATTATGGACTGATGAGGCCACCTTCACGAAATCGGGTTTAATAAATTGGCGAAATAGCCATGTATGGAGAAGAGAAAACCCCCATGCTATTACTATTGTTTTTAAATTAATTTCTTTAGTTATTTATTTATACACGTACATATGAGCAATTAGAAAAAAGTATTATAAATATAAAAGTACCTACATAATAAATAGTTGCCGTCAAGTATTACACGGCTTGTCATAAAGTAAAAATCATTGTGCATAAAAAGGTAAGTATGAAACAATTTCACCACATACAATACATTCTATACGAACAAAACATGTTGAAACTCCTCTAGGGTATATATTGTCTTTTTAAGTAAAAGTTCTTTCACACTTCCGCGGAATTGTTATTCGTTCAAACTCTTTATACTATCAGGCAAACTGTTATAGCAGCATCAGTGAGACATGATTTACCCCTTGCTTTGCTTTCGTAATTCTAGTGAAGGGAACACTCAGATGTTGTTTTCTTCTCGTGTTGTATTTATGAAAATCTGAGTTGGATGCTGGTGAACATAAACCACAGTTGTGAGGACAAAAACTAAAACACAGGTGAGTATGCCCTCCCTTTCAAATACACCTCGGCAACTCTCTGACTGATGCATTCCAAATATTGCTCTTATGGCCTTCTTCTGTTTCATGAGAACCTTCTGCGTCGCACTACTGTGTCCCCACGTTATGATACCATATATCATCTTAGCATGAAATGCTGAATAATATGTGATTTTAGCCCTGTCACTATTGGAGATCATTTTTATCCTCTTTATCAGATAGACCGAGGTCGAGAGTCTGCTACACAATTCGTCTACGTATGGACTCCAGCTCAAAGATGAGTGGAAAGTCAATCCCAGATACGTCAGAAAGTCAGTTACATTCTCTTTGTTAGGAAACAAGAGCTGCTGGGTCTTATTTTTTTTCATTCAACAATAGACCATTTGATGCGAACCAATCTTGAGCACTCATTAGTGATGTTGAGGTTTTTAACTCTAAGGTGTTGCTGCTTTCTGATTTGTTCATAAAAGCGATGTCATCTGCATAACTGAAGAGTTGATCAGTCTCCAAGTTTGCATGTAGATCATTCGTGAAAAATGAACAATATCGGGCCCAGGATTGAACCCTGTGGTACCCCAACATCGATCTCCCTCAAATCAGACACCGAGCCATTCCACTTCACCACCTGAAACCTCTTTGTCAGGTAGGATTCGAACATATTGAGAGCCCTCCCTCTTATACCGTAGAATTCAAGTTTTTTCAGAAGAAATCTGTGACAAACGCTGTCAGAAGCTTTGCTCAGGTCGACACAGGTCAGTTCCACCTACTCACAGTCATTGTACGCCTGGACTATGGTATCTAGTAGGTCAATCATCGCTGTAACTGTGGATTTTCGTTTTCGAAAAACGTGTTGAGATTCGTGAATAAACATATTACTCTCAATAAAACTCACCAATCGTTCTTTAAGGAGTAGTTCAAAAAGTTTTGAGATAGCTGGTAAAACAGAAATTGGCCGATAGTTTGAAAGTTCGTCAACATTTTCTTTTTTCAGTATTGGTGTTACCATAGCGACTTTCAGCTCTTGTGAAAAGAGTTCTTGCTCAAAGCAATCGTTAATCATCTTACCCAATGGCTGTTTTATATGTGGAACTATCTGCTTGAGGAGCGACACTAAAATACCGTAGAAATCCGTCGTGTGTTCATTTTTCAGTTTTTTCGTTAAATTCACAATTTATTCCTCTGTAGTCGGATTCAAGTACATCGAATTCATAGTATCCACCTTGAGGTTTTTGAGCAACTCAACTGAATGGTTCACAGATGGCTGCACTCTTTGCTGTATTTGTTAGCCAACGGATACAAAATGCCTATTCAAAGTTTCTGCAGTTATATTGTGTGAGCATATCTGATCTTTTTTTTTCTGTTTCTTCACGTATAGTGAAGTGGGGGGAGATGACCATCGTTTTACAAAGTATGCGCCTGTTATACGTTCACATCCAGGAGTTCCCAACAACAATCATGCTGACAGAGACATTCCAACATTCCAACTATGCTGAGTGTTACGTTACAGTGATTCATAAAAGGAGACCACTGGAGAACTTCTAGCAGTCTTGACATAATCGGGATCGTGAATTTATGTACGAATCGTTCGACATTTTCCATTTTATTATCTCATAACGAAGGAATTCAGTTACGAGAAACCTGAATACGAAACGGTCTTCCAAACTCTTGTTAATCTCAGAAAATCGTGTGAAAAGAATGGAGACAGATATCTAGCGTTACCAAGAATTTCAAGCGGACTTGATAAACTGACTTGGCAAAACATATTTGAGATGATAAAGTTCGTGTTCGCAGAGAGTAACGTGAATATCGCAATTTATTCCTTGCCACAACAAAACCAAGAAATATTCGTAGAAGTCATCAACGAGGAAATATCGGATGACAATATCATTCACATTCATTCCACTCGTGAGAACCCAATTCAGCAGATCCCCATTTCGGAAAAAGCGTTAAACGTCTTCGACAACCAAATAGTTTTTAATTTCGTGTTTCATTCTCCAGCTGAAGCTAGAGTAGAAGAAATTTTTCCAAACAAACAAAGAATTCTCGCTCAATTATCAATCAATAATTTAGAGAAAGAGATAATAGAATTTTTCAGAACCTATATTCGCCCAAAAATTTTATACGCTTTACATTTTAAGGAAGATAAACACTACGTAGATATTTGCGAAATTTTGAGGAAAACTCTCAAACAATCTGCTTTCAATTTAGCTAAGTGCAATGATATATCAGAAGATGTAACAAATGAGGATTCACGAATTCAAACAATTCAATTCATGAACGAAGTCAAACCAAAACCAAAACGAAAAATTAGTGAAAATCCGAGTAAAAATCATAGAGAAAAAACTGAAGAAATCTACAAAAAGTTGAATGAAGAAATGAGGAACAGAAAAATACATTTGATTGAAAAACATAATGAAAAAAGGCATGAACCCCTTGATCATAAGTCAAACTCTGTAGCATATCGTAAAGTTGAGTCTAACATTAGAAATAAGCTCACTCCAAAATTTGCGGAAGAGAATGTTTTAACTGATACAAAAATTAAAATACATAGTGATACTGAAATAATTCATAAGCAAAATTTGAAAAAACCAAAATTTAAATTCAAAATACTTTTACAGGATGCTCCTAGTGCATCTAGTATCAGCCCAGGAATTAGATATAACGAATCTTCGAGAGAACCCAGGAATCCTCCCGATTTACCTGGGCAAAGCCAAAATTAAAACAAAATCCCACGATTTCATACATTTTTACGATGTCGAACCAATCATCGTTGAACTGAATTATCTCCAAAATCAATATTTGACTGTAAAAGAATCCCTTCTAAATAAACCGAAAAGTATATTTTATGAAGAACTGGAAAATCATGGAAAAAATTTTGAGTATCAATTTAATGTTGCGAAACAAAAATTGAATAGTTTAATTCCGAAAGGGAGAACAAGAAGAGGTTTAGTTAATGGCTTGCAGTGGCGGCTCGTGACCTTTTCAGGTGGTGAGGCGATTATATAAAAAAAATCTGTTATATATATATATAAATTTTTTTTTCCACCGCCTTTCGCGGGCTTATACTTAGTCATCTGTCGGACGAAGCGTCGTCATGACAGAATGCTGGAGCTACGAGGTCTCCAGAAATTTCCGCACTATCCTCACAAAGATAGATATGTATTTATAGATATAAATGTATAGTGGTTGACTAAAAATAATTGGTCAGCAATTTCATGTGGCATAATAACGATGGTTTTTTCATGATACTCAGAGGGATACTATGTGGAGTAGAATTTTCATTATCGGATTTATTGTAGAAAAAAAAGTACGAAAAATTATAATTTGGCAAATGCGCTATAGGTTCACTTTTAATGAATCAAATTTATTCGTTTATCTTTCAAAGCCGCGCATTTGTCAATAATGTCCTCAAAAAATTGACCATTATTATTATGGCGTCATTATTGAATCGAGCACTGGATTCATACCGGGTATCAACACGTTACACGAACACACTCAATTAAACCACAACGAAAGAAGAATCAGGTTATTCAAGGAAATAATAATCTAATGTTCGGAAAAACTCAAAGGAGCATGAGCAAACGAGGTTACAGGTGGACCAGGAGTTCCATAACATCATAAACAAATCGGGTGATCGCCCAGAGGCGATCTCAGATTCGCCTCTCGGATTCGAAAAATAGCGAAACCTATCGTTCGTTCGCCGTCGTTCGGATATCTTCGTCCCCTTCGAATTAGCTCTGGACAGAGGCGCTAAGATTGTTCTGAGTACTCAGGAGGCCGTGGAGCATTGGCGCCGAATAAAAGTATTGTTGATTTTGATTTGTTTTGATGAATATTTTGATATTCTGGTGATTGCTCTCTATTTTTGAGCGCTCGTACTACTTACACGAGGGCTATATCATTTCGTCACGATGTCTGTATTTTTCGAATTTTGAGCCGAAAATGGTCTCAATCGACTATGTTCGACTCACTGATGACGAATCCGTCGGAAAATTCGAGTCTGTCCGTCCGTCCGTCCGTCCGTCCGGCCGTCAGCACGATAACTCTCGAACGGAATGTCCTAGAAACTTGAAATCTTCAGGGTAGTTTCGAATCTCGAATGCCGCGGTTGAGTTCGTTATTGGGCAAAATTCGCCGAGGGGTTCCGTAAATATGGCCGCTCGAAATTTTGTTTTCCTGATTACTTTGAAACTACAGATTCGATCGAGATGAAATTTTGCACTATGATGGAAAATGAGGTTTTCAAGCTACATGCAGAATTTTGTTCAGTTCGCATCACCAGAACCATAGAAACCATAGAAAATTGTAACTTTTGAACGGAAACGCCTAGGGACTTGAAATTTTCAGGATAGGTGTGGATCTCGAATGTCGTGATCACTTTCATTTATGAGCAAAATTATACCAGGGGTTCCGTAAATATGGTCGTTTGAAATTTAGTTTTCTTGATAATTTCCAAACTACAGATTCGATCGAGACGAAATTCTGTATACTAATGGAGAATGTTATATTCAAGCTACATTTCTCTAGATCGCATGACCAGAATTATAGAAACCATAGAAAATCATAACTTTCGAACGAAATCGAAAAAAATTGATCCGCTGAAGCACTGACATGAAGTCTGGAATTTCGCCTAAGTTTCAGATTTTTTTCGACACCTGTCGAAAATTCCTTCAATTGATTTCTAAAACTGGAAAATGCGAATCCACCTTCAAGGTGCATGTACGAGCGCTCAAAAGCTCCTGCCTTCACGGCAGTGCTTTTCTAAATTTTTTTTTAATTCCTTTGAGACTGAGGAAAATGATGAAATAATAGGTGAGGCGCCACTGATGGCTTGGGTACAATTATCAAGAGTATCTCAGGAAATTTAGACGCTGACGATGCAGTTTATTATGAAAAAGTGCTGAGAAAACATAAACAACCAAAAAGAAGTAATTTCCAAATTAAATTCTGAAATTTCGCTTACAGGAGAAGTGATTGATGATAACTTCCCAGTTCGAAAGAATCTATGGAAAATTCAATAATCTTGAGGAGAATTTTTATTTTTTCATGAGAATTAAAAATATTGTGGATCAAATTGGAACGTCAGTCGATATTTTTATGATAATGATCGATGAAATCGAAAATGCTATCAGTTTCTCAAAATTAGGAGTTTTACATCAGCATAATCAAAATTTGCGGATTAAAATCAATCATCACGAAGATATCAAAACAAAATACCCAGAATAATTTAATGTTCACGAATGAAGAAGATTTCCATAATTTTTATGAATTAATCAAAGTAGATGCATACAAAATTCAATCTAGAATTGTTTTCATTTTACATTTTCCAATTATGAATTCCCAATTATTTTCTCATTATCACCTTCATTCCATTCCAACGATTAATAACACCATAATATTACCCAAAAACACCTATCTGACATTAAATGAAAAACTGTATCAGTATACCTCGTCCTCTTTTGTGAAAATGCAAAACCTATTCTACTGTGAGGAGAACAACCTCGATCCAAGGTGGAGGACTATATTTTCCAAATACCAACAACTTCAGAATCCACTTGAAAAATGTTCCGCTGGACCAGATCCACAACCTCAAGAAAAGACAAGAAGAAATTCGACCCATCATCGAGGAAACACAGCCTAAAAGTTCAATTCATGGAGAACTCATTGGAATTTTGTATATATTGATTTTTTCTGTACTTATTATTTTCTGTTACAAGAAAGCAAAAAAATGTTGGAAACCCAGACAACCAACTCCAGGACCACAACCAACTGCAGGACCGGAACCGACAGCGGCCGTTCAACAACCCAGCAAACCCTTCTTCACCCCCTGAGGCAACTTCTGAGGAGGGAGGTGTTATACGTTCACATCCAGGAGTTCCCAACAACAATCATGCTGACAGAGACATTCCAACATTCCAACTATGCTGAGTGTTACGTTACAGTGATTCATAAAAGGGGACCACTGGAGAACTTCTAGCAGTCTTGACATAATCGGGATCGTGAATTTATGTACGAATCGTTCGACATTTTCCATCCTTGTAAATCTTAAATAAACTAATTTTTATAAAACCAGTTGTTCACCACTAAAACGTAATTCGCCTGCAAGTTTTTTTAATGTTTAGGATTATATCATATTTTTGGCTGAACAGCTTAGGTATCATCCAAACAGGTAGGTAAATAAAAAGGGTCAAAATACCTTTAGAATTTTCGTATTATTATTTATAAATATAAGTGTTATGTGGCCATCTATCTCAGTTCAGTGGGGTAAGTTGGCCATATGGTTGAGGGAGAGATGTCCACAAAATAAAAATGAAAATAAACTGAAAAAACATTGACAAAACAAACTTTTTATGAAAGTGAAATAAAATATTCTTCCTCAACATTTATTTTTCTTATCTTTGAACGCGGTTCCACCACAATTCTGACAATTTCAAAAAAGAAGAGTAATTTTCATGAAGCCACATCTGGCATATTATAAAATGCAACCAATTGCCTTTTTTTCGGGAGCTGTTGTAGGTTTCTCCACATCCTGAACATTCGGTTTCATCCACCTAAAAAGGTTATCACTTTCCTCTTCATATTGGACGTCTATATTCCCCTCCTCCTCATCAGAACTTGGCGAAGGTGAGCGTTTTCTTTTTTGGAGCTTCCTTTTTTTTTGGTTTCCTTTACGGATCTTTCTTTCACCTTCCTTTCAAGGGTCGGAATACCATTTTATACCATATGCCAATTGAGGCTCTGTTTACAGAATAACCGTTTCTGAGCTTCTATGCTAGCCTGAGTGAGTATAGTTTCCACGATTTGAGTTTTTTCTGTTACACTTTGTTGGCATTTTTCCGCAGAAAACTCGCAAGGACGACAAACTGTAAAGAAATAGACGTAAAAACCAAATGGCCATCTATCCCTACAGTTTGGTGGCCATCTTTCCCGAATGCTAGGGAGGGATGGCCACGTAAAAAAATACTTCACTGCATGCTTTTTTGGAGGTAAGACTTATAGAATGAACTTCGTACTCACCCAATACGTCGAAATCACCGATAAATTTACTTTCGCACAATCCCAATTGAAAGTAGAAAGTAAGAAACTATTAAATAATTTCACAAGGACGCGCTAGTATTTTTATTTTCTGACTGCTCTAATATCCCCTTGACGTATTCGAAAACACAAGGGCTCTGCTCACACATAGTCGAAGATCGCTGGGGAGGACAAGCAGCGCCATAGAACGACGCGTTATGGAGATTTAGCTGTTGGCCATCTCTCCCGGCTGGCCATCTCACCCCACTTTACCCTATTAAGTTCCACATTTCTTTGAACTTGTAAACTGCTTTGTTTATTTTGTTTGAGTTCTTGGTTTTCACTGTCTTTCCTATTTCATTCTTCAGTGTGGTTCTGTGAATATTATGAAGTGCACGACTGGGTTCGTCTTTCCGTACTTCAGCAATGGTTCTTGCCGCCTCCACCTTGTTCTTCAAGTTTCTTAAGTCTTTATAGCAGTGATATTCTTTTCTGTGTTTGACATTATATCTCTTCTCAGGGAAAGAAGAGTTGAAGAGATCGACAAGAGTACCGTGGAAATCACTATACTGCACCTCGGCCCTATCATTCCATATTACATCCCAATTTATGGACTTAATTCCCTGAATGCATCGGTGAGTATTTTTTTTATTAATTTGATTTCTGATTTTGTATTTCTCACTTTCAGGTTTCATCTTGACCATTGGTATCTTCAGAATCTGTGCTTTATGGTCCGATAGGAAGGGCTCATAAGTAGCCCGTTGACATTTACTCTCTGTGATATTCGTGAACATGTTACCAATGCAACTGCTCGAATTCTTAGTTACAAGTGATGGCTATGTAAATATATGCTTCAAGTTGTACATATTAAACATTTCAATCAGTTGTGTTTTGACAGTTGACATTTTGTTGAAATCCATATTATAATCGCCAACTATCAATACCCTCTCATCACTATAATCTTTAAGGCATTCCTCCGACACCTGCTCGAGGACCGATAGAAATGTAGGATAGTCTCCAGATGGGGGCCTATAAAACGCCACAACAATTGTCACCATTATACAGGTCTTCCATCAGATCCATATCACCACCAATCTTGAAGGACACACTATTGGCTTCAGTTCTCATCTGTAGGGCCTCCATCACAAATGCTATTTCTGAAAACTTCTGTTTAAGTAGGTCCAAAATCATATCTGGAGTCGTACCTAACTCAACCCTACCAACATGGAGCCACACCCTCTGTTCGCTACTCTATAATGTATTCTGTCTTTTTGTAATTTGTCCTGTTCCTCTGACAATTCTTTTACGTCCCTGATGCATATTTTCCTCATTTTCATTCCCAGCATCCGTTGAATTAGGAAATTCCAAATGTTGGTGTTTGGGTTATCAGCTGGTTTGTTTATTGAGCTGCAAGAGTTCGTTGAACTTGCATTCAGTTTCTCAGGCGGTAACGTGGTATCGGGTGATTTGTTCTTTCCCGATAACGTTTTTGGTTCGGGTTTTGTGAAATGCGTTTCGTTTTATTCACTCGTGTTGAACATGAACATACCTCCTGTGTTCTATCCTCTTCTAGCACACTCATTTTAAAGAGTAGGAGATTGTTCTTCTCTTCCATTTCGGCGACGGGTTTCCTCAAAAGGGAATTTTCTCTATAAATAGTCTCGTTTTACCTCGTTGAATCAGATATCACTTTATCATTTGATTTTAACAATTCATTCATATCGATAACTGTTTCAGAAGATGTATTCAAATTTTCTGCGCTCTCACTTCCATTTTAAGGGTTAGATTCGGGCTCTTTTCTTTCACAACATTTTATTCGAAATTCATCGATTTTTTCTATCTCACTGAAATTTTCAAACATCCTGGATACATTACTGTTCCACAATTCACACACTGCAATCCTATATTTGGAACTAGCAGACCCGGCCACGCGTTGCTGTGGCTAAGGTATACTTTAATTGAATTAAAGTGAAATATTCAATACAGTGGAATTTTTATTATTAACCCTAACTTATCCCTGACTTAGTTCTAACCTAACCTAACCTAACCCTATCGTCCCTATCGTGACCCTAATCTAAACTCAACCAAACCCAACGCAATCCCTAACCTCTTTATTTCGGGTTGTGGAAGAAAATATGCTGCTATATTCAACCACGACCCGTGTCGTGGGATATGTCGGTTTGGCTTGATGTTGTTGCAGGCCGACCAAAAAAAAAAATAACTTGGGGAAATGCGGGGACCACCGGAAAATACATCCCTGTTCGTACTTCGATGATCTCTTATGCATAGCGGTCCTCTGTCTCCTTTCTCCTCATGAACCCTGTCACAAAGCCGTAAACACCTTCCAGGATCCTTCATGCTGTATCATTTTCTCTATTATATTCTCAAAGGTATAGGTAAGCGATAGGTAAGCGGCCTATCTTTCCAACCAAAGCGTTCCTTTCCTCCATCCATCTGAGAGAGTAATAGACCATGTGCTTCGGGTCATCTACAACGTGGCATGAATTACGTTTTAGTGGTGAACAATTGGGTTTTTTAAAATAAGTTTATTTAAGATTTACAAGGATGGAAAATGTTGAACGATTCGTACATAAATTCACGATCCCGATAATGTCAAGACTAACTAAAGTTCTCCAGTGGTCCCCTTTTATGTATCATGTAACATAACACTCAGCATGGTTGGAATGTCCCTGTCAGCATGATTGGTGTTGGAAACTCCTGGATGTGAATGTATAACACATGCAAGACACAGATCCCCCGTGTCCATCCTATCCTCTGAGTAAAAGTACCATAAGTTCCATGCCCTATCAAAAATTGAGTAAAATAGTTGTTTATGCTCACATTGGATCCACTGCTTCAAATTCCTGATCAGCCAGCGCGTCCAAGCAGCATTTTACCCTCCATCATCCCATTTCTCCTGTATTTTCTCAATGTCATCCTTCCTGACATACGTCGATTGCCCGGTAGAACGCCCAGGGCCGGATTAGACTTATTTCCTCCCTTAGGCCAATAACAATTTGCCGCCCCTCTGAGTTGAACGAATCCAAAAGAAACACATGTTGATTTTTTGCAATCAAGTGATTTTCGCAGGAGGAGTTGTTAAAAACAATTTACTATCGTGGAAATGAAACAATCTTATTGTGTTCATTTAATATTATTCTACATAACATTTAAAAACACCGCAATTGAACTTTTCTTCCTCAATATATTAACTTTTTTTTTCTTGCTTTTCTTTTCTGCAAACTTTTGCAACACTACTTCAATAGTATATTATTTCATAAGGTGGAAAAGTGTCACTTTTCATGGCAAGCTTGTGTTTACCCGCCGAGCGCAGTGAGGCGGGTAATTGAAAGCGAGCCATGAAAAGTCACTTGTCCTCCGAATGGAATATGTTATTTTTTTTCGAACGCTTCGAAATTCCTTAAAATCTGGAGATTAGATTTATATTTACGATCGTTATAATTGAGTGATCAATAGAACGTTTGCCTAGTTACCGTTGTCTCGCAAAATTAATTTTTATAGTTAATTACTTTTTCCCTACGGCGTACGGAAATGTAATTCATCGTTTACATAGCAACACATTTCCCTACGGCGGAGGAGAAGTAGAACTTTTCGATGATCCGGCAATCGAAATACGATGTTTTCTCTGTACGTTTGAAAAAAAATCTATTTTTTGCACTCAGCTTCAACGCACAAAATGGTAAAATAATTCAAACGCTCTTGAGATATGCTAGATCGCCACAATGATAAAATTTGTTCCAAAGCTGAAAAAGACCTCTCGTAGCCAAAACCGTCTAACTGCAATATCGAGATAGGAAAAAAATTGCACTAAGCTTTTTTCGCTTCTAATGAAGGTACTCATCTCGGGTTAGAGTTTTTGAAGGACGTTCTGACTGAGCTACATAGGCTTCGAAAAGTTTGAAGTGCGAACATTCATCGTGAAGCTTGTCGTCTAAATCGTCCAGGGGCGGTCCTTGGCTGAATTTCTGGGGGGGGTAATTGAATGAACAATTCAAGAATTTTTTTCCGGGAGAGTGACCCCCCCCACCGTCGGGAATATTTTGACGGTGTTAACTTATTTATACTAATATTTTGCTGTTCTTTTTATTGTTGTTATTTTTTGAGTGCTTGTTCTACTTATACGAGGCCTATATCATTTCGTCATGGTCGTTTTAAATTGAGTTTTCTTGATAATTTCAAAAATATTGATTCGATCGTGACGAAATTTTGTATTCCAATGAAGAATGATATATTCAAGCTACAATTTACCAGATCGCAGAACTATAGAAACCATGGAAAATTATAACTAACTCGAACGGAAAGGCCTAGGGACTTGAAATTTTCAGAATATGTTTGGATCTCGAATTTCACGGTCACGTTTATCAATGAGCTGAATTAAACTAGGGGTTCCGTAAATATGTTCGTTTGACATTTAGTTTTCTTGATAATTTCAAAACTACGGATTCGATTGTGACGAAATTTTGTATTTTAATGGACAATGATATATTTGAGCTACATTTTGTCCAGATCGCATTACCGGAACCATAGAAAATTATTACTTTCGAACGGAAAGGCCTAGGGACTTGAAATTTTCAGGTTTGGATCGCCAATGTCGGGGTCATGTTTATCGATGAGCAAAATTAAACTAGGGGTTCCGTAAATATGGCCATTCAAAAAATTTGTTTTATGATACAGAATGGATTGGAATGAAATTTTGCACATAGACAATAATGTACTCAAACTACGTGCGAAATTTGTCCAGATCGCATTGCCAAAACCATAGATACCGTATAGAATTCTAGCGCATAATCGAAAAAAAAATTGGAAACCTAAAGCACTGACGTGAAGTCTGAAGTTCTGCTCAGTTTTGAATTTTTCTGACAGCTGTAGAACAAATTTTCGATCGGTTTCTAAAACTTGAAAATGCGATTCTACCTAAAAGGTGGATGAAAGAGCGCTCAAAAGCTCCTGACCTCACGGCAGTACTTTTTATACATTTTTTCACTAACTTCCCAATTCTAATTGCCACGTTCTCACGAATCCAACACCTTCTTAATCAGAAAATCGTTCAGAAAACAAATGTTCTCTTCTTCAGGCTGAACAACATAAGGGCGTCGATATGGAGGGGTACTGGGGTAATTAATTACCCCCTTAAGACTTCCAAAATCTAAAGTTTCAGAATTATCGCCAAGGCTTGATGTATACCTGACGAGATTTTCTTATCGATTACCCCCCCAAGAAAAAAATCTACGCCCTTGCCACAACATGAGCAGTTTAGGTATCAATCTTATCAAACAACAGACTCACCACTTATACATTTTATGCAATATGATCTTCAAAAATAAAACGTACGACTGCAAGTTAAACTTCAGAATTTTTCATTTATTTTACTGATTTTTCTGTTTAATTTTTTTTTTCTGTTGATTTTATTGCATTATAATATTATTTTCTTGTTGGTCTTCTTTTCCTAAATAAAATTTTCCAGTGCTCTGGGGGGAGGTAATTACTCTCAATGATAATATCCAGAAATACCGGAGACGAGGTTTCATATTTACAATTTACTCATCAAGCTTGGCGACATTCTTTGATGAGCTTTACCGACGACAGCTGTTCGGTTTTAGGGCGGCTCCTTCAATTTCCCAATAAGATGGTTGATTTGTTCTCCAATTGCGTATTGAAATAAAAGAACTTACTTTTTGCTTCGAGAATGTGTGAAATTCATGGAAAATATTGGTGCTTATTTCTAATTTTTTTTTTCATTCAAGAAATATTTTTTTTGTAATTTACCGAAAATTTGCCGCCCCTAAAACCTTGCCGCCCTTAGGCCATGGCCTATGTTGGCCTATGGGCTAATATGGCCCTGAGAACGCCTTCTATGGTATAAAGGAATTATCTTTCCGCCACCATTAGGTCAATTGGTGGGAAGCGAATATAACAAATCAAAAACCATGAACATCGGTCCAGCCGTTCTCAAATTATAAGTGGTGGAACAAACCCCACTTTGTATTATATATTAAGAAGAATATTGTAGCACTTTTTGCACTTTTTCACTGGAAGGTCGTATATACATGTTTTATTCGCGGCCATGTTGGAATTCAACCCAATTCATCCCATTTCCAACATGAGTTGAGGGTCAATGTGTGGTTGGGAGTCATGAGAGGTGAACTTTTCGGACCCGCAATATTTCCCGATCGCCTCAACGCTGAAGAATTCATTAGATTAATCTAAAGCAGCTCAACAGACATATTGAATGAAATGCTTCTGGCTAACAGACAAAATGCCTGGTTTCAAATGGATGGCTGCCCAAGCTTATTTCATTCAGTTCGAGATGTCGGCGAGTGAGGACGATGAATACGAACGCTCTGCGAATAAGTTGAATAGTGATGGAGTCAGGCAAAATTTGTGCAATTATTGTAACAAAAAAGTGGTGGATCCGATCAATTCTATTAAGTGTAATGCAATGTTGCACAAGACATGCTGGAATAGATCCAAAAAATCTTCTACAACAACTTGTGTACACGTATCGGATATGGAAGAATCTTCCAGTAAATCTGTTTCAACGCCAGTTACAGAGATACATTTCGAGAATGAATTTTTGAGGATGCGGGTGAAACTGCTCAACGATTTATTATCTGAGGTGAAAAGTAAAAACCTTATATTAGTAAAAAACGATGAACTGCTCATGGAAAAGATTAAATTCCTTCTAGGTAATAACGTACAAAAAAAACAAAAACAAGATTTCGTGAACATTGATAAACCAACAGTATCGCTTCACATTCCGGGAACAGATTCGAATAAGTCAGCTGTCATGTCTCAATCAGATTCTGCAAGTGTAGATGTAAACAATGGAGGTGAAAACAACGATAACAATACTAACGAAAATGAAAAATGGACAACTGTAGTACGCAAAACGAACAAAGAGCGACCCCGTTTTAATTTAGATGCGAAAAAGTCATCTTCAGATAATTTTAAAAACAAACAGAAGAATATAATAACATGCACTGGCATATCTACTGTAAACGCAAAAGTCAAAGGAGCCATTCATAAGAAATGGATGTATGTGGGTCGAATTGCAGGTACGAATGTCAGTGAGACGGATATCTTAGATTATATGGCGAATTTACAGGTTGATAAAGGGTAGAAGTTGAGAAATTACCCACAAAAGGAGAAAATTCTGCTTTTAGCATTGGTGTACCGGATGATATTACATTTGATAGAATGAATTGTCCTGATTTCTGGCCTGCTGGGGTTATTCTGAGAGAATTCAATTTTAGAAATTTTTTCCGGAAAAAAAAGAACAAAAAGAAAGTTAGATCAGACTGTATGTCTCCTGCACCAAAACATACAGTCTACAGGCACCTCTTTCTTGAATCTAGAACGTGTACTGCATGAACATCAAGTTGATATAGTCTATTTGACTGAACACTGGAAATCCGATGAAGAACTTAAAAACTATGTACCCGGAGGATTTATGCTGGCAACTTCTTACTGCAGAGAAAGAGGTCGTCATGGTGGATGCGCAGTCTACGTTAAAGATGGTATACATTTCTCTAAGAGACCTGATGTCAAATTTTTGAGTAACCATAGTTGTTTTGAATGCTGTGCTTGCCAATTAGTGATTGGTGGTATTAAATTTCTGATCGTATGTATTTACAGACCCAATACTTTACCCAAGATAGATACATTTTTTGAAAGGTTCAACACATTGCTCGATAAATGTCTTCAGGAAAATGTTAATCTCATTATAGCAGGCGATTTTAATATTGATATTCTTATCCCATCCAAAGATTGCGGGACATTTCTTGGAATTTTAGATTCATACCACCTGAAAACCACAACAATAGAACCTAGAACAACTACTACCTCATCATGCCTGCATAACATCATCACTAACTTTGAAGGAAAGACCATAATCATAGAGGAGCACTTGTCAGATCACTCGGGGCAGAAGTTCATTTTTGATGCGACTTCTCTGTCTAAGAATCTTCATAGAAAGCGTTTTAGACAGTATACACAGGAAAATCATCTAGTTTTCAAGAAGTCTTTAATTAGTATTGACAGGTCTGATCTGTATTTACTGCCAGAATGTAATGTAAATAAAATGTGGGATTTATTTTTTCAACTCTTCAAAAATGCATTTGATAGTGCTTTTCCACTCAAGATAGTAAATGTTGAGAAACATCATAGATTTAAGATGACAAATGAAATTCAATCACTCAAAGCTGAACTAGACTTATTTTTTGTTCTCTCTCGATACAGTAATGATTTCTCAGATGATTACAAAAAACTTAAGCGATCTTATGATTGGTCATTGTGTTCCCAAAGAAGAAAAAAATATAATAATATTATTGAAAAAGCTGACAACAAAACTAAGGCTGTCTGGAATATAATTAAAGATGTTACAAACTGTAGTAGAAAGGCTCCATCTAAATACCCATCAAAATTAACTAGTCAAAGTAACACCAATGAAATATATGAACTTGCAAATGAATTCAACAAACTCTTTACTAAGGTCGTAACAAGGCCTAGGTCAGATTCGCAAATAGCCTATAATAAGAGAGATGAGAATATCACCAAGTCCTTTTACTTGTTTGAAGTAGATGAAAATGAGGTACTTTCTGTTGTGAAGAGTATGAAGAACAAATGGATATAACGATATTCCTCTTAATGTATTAAAACATCATTTGTCAGACATTGTCAAGCCACTTTGCTATATTTTAAATTGTTTCTTCAGGAATCTTTCCTGATGCTCTAAAAATTACATTAGTCAAACCTTGCCATAAAAGAGGTGACCTTGATGACTTAAAAAACTACAGACCTATCAGCTCAATAACATCATTCGCTAAAATATTTGAGAAAACTCCCGCAAGTCGTCTTGTGAACTTCTTCAGAAAATTCAAGATTTTATCCAGCAGTCAACACGGACTTACTAAAGGTAAAAGCACAGAAACTGCAATATTCGAATTCACGCAAAGATTATACTGATCTCTTGAGGAGGACTTGATTCCAGCAGGATTATTCGTGGATCTTTCTAAAGCGTTTGACTCTTTATCATCTACTTTTGCGTAAACTAGAGAAGAAGGGAATTAGAGGCATACCCCTCAAACTGATAGAGAGTTATCTTAGTAACAGAAAGCAAATGGTAGTTTTGGACATGAATGGTGAGAAGTTTCTGTCATCAGAGGAAATCTTACTCGTTGGGGTACCTCAGGGTACTATCGTGGGACCTATACTTTTTATAGCCTATGACGACGATCTCCCAGAGGTTTTAGAAATGAAGGCTTTCGAACTTCGAGAAAATACCCCCAGCGAGGCTAATGCAGAAGATCTTCTGGAGAAGGAGGCGGATGATCAACCAGAGGCGGACAATCAACTAGAGGCTAGTCCACAGGATACTCTGGAGAAGGAGGCTGACAATCAACCAGTACTGACCCTCGACCAAATTGAAGTAAAAGCAATTTTGTATGCTGATGATACCAACGTAGTTTTATCGTCAGATAATATTGAATTTATACATGAAGGCCTTCTAACTGTTCTATCTAAAATTGAGGAATGGTATAGCGTTAATACTTTAAATCTTAACGCTGATAAAGCCGAGATAGTCTTTTTCTCAAACATAAGATCGAATAAGACCTATCCAAAATGTATCGAAGCCAAAGACTATAATATTCCAACCAGTGCTAGTACAAAGCTTCTAGGTATATTAGCGGATGAACACCTTAGTTGGGAGCAACATTGTGATACACTATCTTCTAAATTGAACTCTGTGATCTACACGGTGAGGGCTGTAAGAAATCAAGCTGATCTCAGCACATTAATGACCATCTATTTTGCGAACTTCCAGTCTCTTTTATCATACGGCATTATCTTTTGGTGTCCCAGTTCACAAGCCAATCACATATTCGTCATTCAGAAAGTGGCTATTAGAACAATACTAAATATGAATTTCAGGTCATCCTGCAGAAGTAGGTTTAAATCTAATAACATCTCAACGCTCCCAGGTCTATGTATTTATAGAATTTTACTTTTTTTTCGAAAACATCCATATTACTTTGAGGAATATAAAAATTGTAACTTAACTAGGAGAACTTATGAATATTTTTTTTCCAATAAATTTTCAAACACTGAACAGAGCACGTTATATGTATATAGGTATAAAATTGTATAATCTTCTCCCACTGAGTATAAGAAGGATATCTATGTACAATGCATTCAGGAAGTCAATATTTTCATTCATTTCAAATTGTGAACCATATACCTACTTTTGGTGAATTTGTGGATTTCTGTAAGAAAAAATAAGATTGATTTTGATAGCTCATTATATTTTTGATCATTTGTTTCTGTATGACTTGTTTTCATTTCGTTATCGTGTATAGATGATGATTCTGGAAATAAATTGATATTCCATTCTATTCTATTCTATTCTATTCTATTCTATAATAGCCGGAATGTGCGAGAATTGATGAATCCGCGACGCGGTTCGGTATGATATTCGGAGCATATCTGTACGCACCTTCATAAATGATAAAATCAACCAATAGAAGGTCACATTGTAGCGAATACCTAATGTTCATTGGTTGAAATATTCTGAGGTTTATTTTTGAAAAGATTAACTTCAAAATTGACCAAGGATAAAGCAAATTTTCGTTAAATAAAAGTTCATTGGAATGAGAACGTTATCGTTGATCTACTGGGTGTCTACTTTTGAAAGGTCCAAACTTCAAGGAGAGATTATACATGTGATTTTCAACAAAAAATGTCATACCACACATGGTCGAAATGTTGACGGTTATTCTTCAATTTAAAATTTCTTGATTTCACGGAATATTTCAAGTTTTTCCATAAAATCAATTATACTTCAGTTATAGCCTTATCAAATTTGAACACATATCTGGAAACGACATTTAATTTACTACAAGATTAAAATTTTTGTGGACCAAAAAAATTTTTATTGCGCGCGTGGTAAGGAGATGAATATCAATATTCTGAAGTTAACAAAATCAGTCATATTTTTCCAATGGTTTTATCGATGAAAAATGATCGATTATGGACATGTTTTCTTTACAGCAAAAACTACCCCATTCAGTGTGCTTTCGAATGACATACCAACTTTTGTGCTAGCTCATTGTCTTGTGCCATAATATCATGGCTGACCTGATAACAACGAAAAAGTTGAAATATTTCAAACCTAAATTGGCTCTATTTTGAAGCTTTTTGTGATTGAATATTGAAGTAATTTCCATGGAAATCATGAATTTCTGTCGAATCAAAATAATTAAAACAAATGAACTAGATTTTAATAATACAGACTACTACTACTTATAACAATTGTTCGAAATGTCTAATATGTTCAATACATTTTACACATCGTTTTCGCACTGAATCTACAACCCTGCGAAGTTCACAACGTTGCACCCCAAAATAGTCATTCTTTAAGCCCCGAACATTCCGGCTATTATGAGCTGGGCAGTCATCCATTTGAACCAGACATTTTGTCTGTTAGCCAGAGGCATGATGTAATGTGTTCTTCAGCGTTGAGGCGATTGGGAATATTTAGGGGTGCAATGGATTGGAAGGTATGGTCCGGTAAGATAGCCACCGAGTAGCCCCGACCTTACGCCTTTGGAATTTATGTATGAAATACCGTGAAAGAAGAAGTATATCGAATTTTCGTTCAAACTCGAGAGGATCTGATTGTGTTGTGTAGAAATGCGTCAAAAACATTGTGAACTTATGTATGATTAAAATTTAGTTTATTTGTTCAAATTATATCAATTCGATAGTAATTCATGATTTCCATGGAAATTACTTCAATATTCAATCACAAAGAGCTTCAAAATAGAGCCAATTTAGGTTTGAAATATTTCAACTTTTTCGTTGTTATCTTGTTAGCCATGAAATTATGGCACAAGACTAGCAGCCAGCACAAAAGAGGATATGTCATTGAAAAGCACACTTAATGGGGTAGCTTTTGATGAAAACAAAACATTTCCATAATTGATCTTTTTTCATCGATAAAACCATTGGAAAAATATGACTGATTTTGTTTACTTCAGAATCTTGATATTCATCTCCTTACCACGCTCGCAATAAAAATTCTTGGTACGCATGAATTTTCATCTTGTAGCAAATTCAATGCCGTTTTCAGATATGTGGTCAAATTTTTTGAGGCTTCAAGGATAACTGAAGTATAATTGATTTCATGGAAAAACTTGAAATATTTCGTGAAATCAAGAAATGTTAAATTGAAGAATAACCTTCAATATTTCGACCATGTTTTATTAGACATTTTTGTTGCAAATCACATGTATGGTTTTTCCTTGAAGTTAGGCCCTTTTTAAAGTAGACACCCTGTGTATATTATACTAACAGTCTCGGCCACGCGTTGCTTTGACGAAGGTGTACGACTAATTAAATTGTTGTAAAGTTTTCAAACCAGTGGAATTATTATTCACGCTAACCTAACCTGACCCTAATCTAACCCTAACCCCATCCTTGATTTTTTTGAAGTTATCAAACAGTTCCAAATTTCTTCAGTTTTGGGAAAGACCCAAAAAGTTGGCATCACTCCTCGTACGTTTTCGCTCTTTCGAGTGATGGGCTGTAGTGGGGTCGCGAACTGCCGTCAATTTGAGACCAACGTTGCCGCGTAGATATTTATCACTCTTTGTCATATATAATAAACAAATAATTTGCAATAAAATCATATTGCAAATGTAAATTGAGATATAAACAATCCAATCTTTTAAGTTGGATCAAACTGCACACAGTGTGCAAAATTTGATTGAAATCGGTTCAGTCTTTTAGGAGTTCATCCTGGACAAACAACGTGACACGTAATTTTTATATATAAAAATGTGCAACGCAATACTCACAGTTTTTTTAAATACAAATCGATGTGAATCGACTCTCCTGTTGCCAATCATCCAAATCATTTCTGCAGGTGGTTTTGAACCATTGGTAATACAAACTACATCATACTTTTTCTCTGCTGACAGTGTAGTATTGGTAACTATCTTCACGTAAATTGGCCCAACTGAAAGTTGAGTAAGCTGTTATTCCTCGAAATTTCACCAATTTCTTGCAGTTGATCGAATATTTGGAGAGAAATATAAATATATATAACCGATTGCTGAAAGAGGAAAGAACGACGCAAGTTGAGCGAGCACTTGCCCGAACTTTATGCGTACAGACATGCTGCGAATATCATACCAAACCGCGTCGCGTACCCAAGTGTGGACTAAGGGCCGGTTTCTTCACATCCGAATAAATAACCACTACCAGGAGAATAACTATCGGTCTCATAAATGAAGATATACTTCCTATTCCGAGAATAGCCTATTAGCGTCTTTTCACTTCCAGTTAGCTGATAGATAATTATTCGCAAAGAGTAACAGTCTAATCTTTGGTATTAGCCAGATTCGTCAGTTTTGCCAACCATATAATATTGAAACTGGAAGTAATAGAGGAATAATATACAAAGAAAGAAAACTTTTACTCTATTCTCTAGTCGGTGAACCATTGTCAACCTTAAATATCGTCGACACCTTAGAAAATTTTACATTTGAGATTTCATGTATTTTCAGTTAGGTTTTGGGTTCTAAGTAATTGTACAAGAGGTACAACTTATATGTGTGCCCAAAAGGAAAAGATGAGGTAGAAATGGGAATTCTCCTATATGAAGAGGAAATCAAAAGAAAACAATTAGAGAATATCAATTATGATGTAAAAAAAATAAATAGATAATCCGTAATTAGGGTTTATAAAGAATAATAACGGCTGTTTATCTGAATTCGATTAGGGTTTTTATTCACTAATTTTTTAAATTGTATGTACAATTCTTTTCATTGAACTTTGAATTATGTATATCTATTGCTATTTACGATCCTCTGACTTAATTTTAAATATAAAAATATTTCATTGTTAATATAAAAAAAGTAACATTAAAAGTTGATCATAGCCGGTTATTGCACCCAAATGGCCTTATATTTGAGAAAACTGAAAGAATTATTAAATTATGAAAGTAATATCCATTCGACAAATTTTTAAAAGTTAAATACCAAGATATCAGAAAGACATTCTTATTAGATGTGACGTATGGTTTTTTGCATATTCGAATTTTATAGTGGGATAAATAGCTAGCTCTTGCACCAATCGAAAGAGCTGCTCCTTTTTTTCACATATGATAGTATGGTGTATATACAATTTATTTTCGACCATTTGATGTTTATCTGGTTTCGGACAAAAAACTTTCATTCCTTTAATATTATTATCATAAAATTGATCTGAGTGTAGGCAAAGCCTATAAACACACAAGGGGAAATAAAAATTACATTATGTGGAAGAATATTTACTGATTATGCAAACCATTAATGAATAAATTTGCAAAATAATCAAGAAAAAAACTACGAGGGTCACCATCTTCACTCATATCTTCATTATTTCGATCTTCTGGAAATTCCCCAATGGTATCGTCTCCCTTAAAAATTTCTTAATTGAAATCTATTGCTATGTTATGCACAAGCCACTTTAAGTTTCTGATCAAATGCAAGCTGACATCTTATTGCAAAATATATAATTAATATTGGAAATTCAAATTATATAAGTTGCCAAAAAATCAGAATCAGGAAAAGAAACTTGGTTCGGTTACGTGGCAATTTTTGATTCCTCAATCAACTACATGCGCTACAGTTTCGAGGACAATTCTCCTCTTCTTCAGGCTACAACGAAAATGCACAATTACATTAGGGCAGAAAGAGTTATGAGAACACTAAAATTTTCCTTTTTGGGAAACTTATATTTCTTATATTTAACTCATTCAAAAAGGAAAAGAGAATATTTTAGTGTTTTCATTTATCTTTCTTCCCTAATGTAACAATGAGAACACTAAAATATTCCTTTTTTCCTTTTTGAATGAGTTAAATATAAGAAATATAAGTTTCCCAAAAAGGAAAGGAGGAATATTTTAGTGTTCTCATAACTATTTCATCCCTGATGTAATTGCGCATTTTCGTTGTAGCCCGAAGAAGAGGAGAATTGTCCTCGAAACTGTAGCGCATGTAGTTCATTGAGGAATAAAAAATTATCACGTAACTGAATCAAGTTTTTTTTCCTGAGTATTGGAAACTCCTTTTTCATATTCCGAACATACGTTCGATGATATTCCTTGTTCTGATATGCGCTTCATCAAAAAGGACTTGGACTTAATTTTCTGTGTTTTCTAATGAAGTAATGATGTACTGTTTACATGCATAGTCTCGATCAGCAATTAGGAAACCATTGCCCATTTGCCTGTTAACAAGTCTTATTTTCTGAGACGAATTTTCAAATATGTGGCTGTCATTTGCAGAACCAGCCCAACGACATACCAAATCTATAATTTTTAAGCCAGCGTTACAAGCGACTTGGCAATTCAAAGAGAAAAAACTTTTGCGATTACGAAAAACTTCTGCATTTTCTCCTCCAGGTGATTGAATCTTTATATGTGTACAATCTATGGCTCCTATTTCTCTGGGAAAACAAGTTCAATGATAGAATTTTCCTTCTGCCTCTACCTGTTCTTCATCTGTTTGTGGAAGATGAACATAATAATCGAATAGTTCAGTAATCATCTATCACTTGTTTGATAATACGCCCTACAGTACTTTTATTAATTCCTCCAAAGTCTCCAATTGACATATAAAAATCTCCAGTTGCCAGAAACCTCAGAGTAAGAAGTAGTTTATCCATTGGACTACAGCACGACTTGAATTCCTAAAATCGAAAAATACTATAATAAAGTGAATACTAAATTTGAAACTAGAATTATTTTAGGCACATGTGGTTTGAATACTTACCAAGTAGTCCGATTCTGAAGAGTTGAATTTGAATGAACTGAGCTGTACGTTTTGAAATACGAATCTATTGTAGAGTTCATTATCATTCCATTTATGGCAAATCATCAAATCTTTTCCTCAATACATAGGTACTCTCGTTCCGGAATTACATACCTATTTAAGTATGGAGAAATATACCACAAAAACAACAATCGAAATCACAAAAGTATTACTCGATGAAAAACAAAACAACCTAACCTAACTTACCTAACCTGACAATCCTGACATAAATTTGTGCTGACGACTGACGTATTTATTCTGTCGAATCAGTCGAATAAACCGTTAACTACGACTTTTGGTACCGAATAAGTTATTTTCTCAATAAGGATTTTTTATTCCAAGAATAGCGCTAACTGAAAGTGAAGAGATGGAGATTTCTCTTATTCTGAGAATAAAACTTAACTATAGGATAAATTTATTTATTCGGATGTGAAGAAACCGGGCCTAAGGGTTGCAACCGCGTATCGCACCTCTACGCGATAACGTTGTAACATGATAGCGTTCCGTTCGTTGTCGGTAAAGGGCTATCGTATCAAAGGAAACACGAAAGCAACGCTGTGTGCGAAGTTCAAAACGGTGTTTCTCAACGCACCCTGCAACATTGTCGCGAACTTTTGTTGATCGGCGGTGTACGCGACGCGGTTCATGGCGGTATTCGGAGCATGTCTGTACCCACCTTACTAAATTTAGATCATGAAAATGAACCTCGAAACGCACGAAATGACCTATAGTCCATTTAAGAATTATTGACATCGAAGCAGGCCAGTCGAGGCTTTATTTCTGGTTACAAAAAAGTTACTGTTTTCATCATAGAAATGAAACATCTAACATAAATATAACCTAGAAAAGTGTTCATTATACGAATTATCGAATAATTATTAATTAAGCCGGAATATTCCGACTGCAGTTTAAAAATGGGAATTCAGGTTCAACGTTATATATATTAAGAAATGGAACCCCCATATAGAAAACTTGAACAGGAAACTCACCACCATAATCCACACCCTTAATGGTATGAAATACCATATCCAACAAGATACACTGAAGCTCCTATACACAGCCAATTTTCAGTCAACCCTTTCATATGGCATTGTTTACTGGGGAAACAGTACCTCACGAAACAAAATATTTAAAACACAAAGGCAAGCAATCCGAGCTATGTATAGAATGAAATATAGAGATACTTGTAGAGGTGTTCTCAAAAGAGCACAGCAATATATGTGCTAAAGTATGTTATATTCCTACAAAGCCACAGTAAACTATTTGAACCGTTTCTGAACAACAACCCAACTAGGAAAATTGATCCTCATACATACCCGAGGCAACAATTGACACTAGCACAGAATAATGCAAAATACATGTGCATGAAGATGTACAATGCGCTACCCAAACAGTTTCATTCGATAAGAAATGTTAATATATTGAAAAAAGACTCAGTTAAATTTTTGCTGAATATTGAACCATACAACTTTCTAGAATATTTGGAATCTAGTAAATCTAAACCTTACATCTTCTTTGTAACCAGTAACCATTGAAATCATTTGACTCATTCCCCATTATTGTAATACAATAATTGTAGGAACTGAACATATATTATTATTAATAAAAGGGAGAAACAAAAATTAAGAATCTATGTAGTACATGAAGAATTTTGACATGAAATTTGTACTGTAACTATCAATATATGAACCAGTTTGTGAATTATTAAGTGCTCAGTGTTGAATACTTTAAGAAAGTCAATTTTTATTTTCATTTATTTAAACTGTCCATGAATTATTGAAAATATTATGATTGATGAGCAATTTTACAATTATTCAGTATACCTTTGAATTGTGAACAATATAGCATGTGTTCAATGGCAGTATTAGCAGAGGGAATGTGAACAGGGTACCATACAGTATAAGTATAATAAATAAACTCAAAATATCTATGAATGATACAAGAGCAAAGATGAAAATCTCATTGAAAACTTTGTTTCCACGTATAAGTGTAGTGATTTGGATGTGTTCAATGAATCAGCTGACATAACCCTATTGATGGGCATCCTTTTGCAGGGAAGGTTTCAATTTTTCAATAACCCATTTATGAAATAATTCACCATTCATAGTAATCCTTATCATGAATACCACTGTCAAGAATCAGATCACATCCAGGTAAAAATCCATCCATTGTTCCAGCATTCAAAATAGTGCGACTTCTGCCTTTACCCTTGAATATACTCGGCATAACTTTTGGATTATTTTCTAGTGTCCACTGACGAATTTGAAAACCGTTTTCGAATATCCAAGTTTCATCTAGATAAATGAATTTTACGTTTTGTTCCATGTATTCTCGGTATTTATCACAATATCGTAATATTTTTATTATATTTTTCTGTTTATCGACAAGAATTTTCCTTCGATCCACTTTTTTGTATTGTATCCAATTTTTTTATGATATAATATAATGTTGACTTTGATCGATTGAAATCTAGGTGCTCTTTGGCCAGTTCGAAAAGGAACGTTTTTTATTTTAGCAAAAACAAAGTCATTCAATGTCTCTTTGAAGGAATAATCGTATCGCACAGGTTTTCTTCCACTGCTTATTCTAGGCTGTAATAACATGCTAATATTCTGCGGACAGTGCTTGGTGAAATCTGAAAATTAAAGAGACGTAGATCAATCAGAATACACTTTGAGTAGGTGAATAACAGTTTACCTGAAACACTAGCGAAACTCGATCAATGCTAGCGGAAATATATGCCAAATCTTTGAAAAACTCGAAGTAACACCGACAAACTGCCTGGCGTTCTCTTGTTAGGCGCGATGTATCCTGGTGAATTTCAGCCATTTCAATAGCATAAGACAAAAAATATTCAAATTCAGAGCAAATTTTTATAATTATTCACCAATATCTTCGATAAAATCATCAAAGCAAGGTGTCTATGAATGAGTTAGTGTTATTCCTATACCAACCTGAATTCATCAACCCAAAATATTACTGAATAGTCTATTACCAACTTAAATTCGATTTTTCACATCCTACCGAGATGTCAATAATTCTTAAACGGAGTATATGTATATTTTCAACCAACCTTGGAAAAATAATGTGCATGTACGCGATCATTCCTTCAGAAACTGTACCCCTGGTTTTTATGATTTTTTCACTTGAATAATCTCATGGAAATTTGGGTACTATCATTTATGAAAAATATAGAGAGAAGCTTTGACGTGAAGTTAGCAGCTTTTTCCCATTTATCTGAATTCATCGCCAGAGCGATCATCCATTCAGGTACTAAATTTAGATATTTGGTTGTGCAATCGGATGAAAATTGAGCCCCATATTGGTGCAGTATGTAATGGATGATACCACTAATAGTATATTATTTCATCAGGAGGAGTAGTGTCACTTTTCATGGCGAGCCTGGGTTTACCTGCCGAATGTTTTTTCCTACAAGAGGACTTGCCGAATAACAGAGGTTTAATAAAAAGCTACTCGACATCAAGAAAACAGCGAGAAAGTTGGAGAAACATCTCCAACAGTCACAGACTGGTCGATCAGGCAAAAAAGACAGTTTTCAAGGTTTTTTCTGGTTTTGATTTTGCTAAACGCTTCTATCAAAATCTCTCCTTTTATGTCTTCCAAAAACCACCGATTTTTAGCACCAACAAACGCGTGCGAAAGAAAACAATTAATGTTAGACCACAGTTCACACCTAAAACCATCACAATTAAATGACATTAATCTTCTTTTTCTCAAAATAAAATAAAATAGCATAAAAGCGATATAAAAAATCTACGAGAGAAGTGCGCTCTGGCGGAACATTGTCGAACAACTCATCATGTAATGGACTATGAGTCGGCGAGTATTTTAGAACTGGAGAAGAACTTACATAAAAGATCCTTTTCAGAATTGTATCATATGAAGAAAACTCAAAATGTAATGAACTCAAAAAAGGATATAGAAAATATGAGTAACATTTATTTTTACCCTATTTCATGTGTTATTCGAGATAGTCGTTTCTTGAGTTTACTCAGTTTGGATTAGTATAGATTAGTGTATGAAGACATTCAGTCGATTTAAAAAAAAAAGAAGATTAACAAAGATCAAATATGTATACAATATGGTTCTGGAATTGTAGAAATAATGTGTTTTTTTATGCTCATAGCTTATGCCCCCATCTTGTCCCGCCCTTCCATACTCACGGTTTATGTCAATTTTGATGCTCTTCTGTAATGGCGGAATCAGATTGTTATTGGAAGCTCGACAAGTGTAAGAATCACGAAGATTCGAACGTGTTAATTTACTTATGGCCAATTGCATGGTCTGTACATTTGAAAAACCACTGTTCAGTTTCGTCGATTCCATAGGTTCGTCATTTCGCAGCCATACAATTTCAGAAGATGGATTTCCTGAAAAGTATTTCTCTTTTCAGAAAAAAATTGAGGAAGTGATACATTCACAACAATATCTTGAAGAAGTTAGATCAATATTTTACATATGTCATTTTTTGATGAAGCTGAAAATAAACTAGAAAATTAAAATAGAAAGTCATTTGCCAGATCATCGTCAAAAAGAGAAAGAATATCAAGCTGGATATAGTGTTTATATCAAACAAATAAATGTGACATATCTTCATCAGATTCAAAATTAATGCAAAGTACATTCTACTCCATAAATGAATTTGACAATAATTTTGGTTATGTCCAGATTAACTATCTGAGTTCCTGTGGGCACAGCAACAATCACCTCGAACTACAATTATTTTGATCTTATTCGAGCTATGACCGCCAAGGGTCATAAAATTGAACCTTCTAGAGAGCTCAAGGATAATACAGATTGGAAAAAAATGTGAATTCATTCAAGAAACGAAGCCCATCTGATACTTTTTCGATCGAAAACTTATGCTGAAGGCCGTCAAACGTGTGCGAGGGGTAAGAGGTCATAGAATATTCCTCCAATACGGTCCAAAGAACACAAGTTCCAGTAATTCGCAAAATGCAGTTTATACTATAATATACTTACTATATTTAGTAAAGAAAACTTTGCCGAATAATCAAACTGTACACAACCTTCTCAAAAAACTTAGACAACTGACTCAAGATAGAGGAAGCCCATATTTTTCTTTATTATCGACCCCATCCCACCCATTGATTAGTTTGATCATTGCAGCAAAGCCGGGGATAAAGAGATATTTTAATCAGATTAGCATAGTGCATAGCCATAAAAGGAGAAATTGAATCGAGTTTTTCAGCCGAAATCATGTCTGGGACAGAACCTCCACTATCATTTGAGGTGGATACGACAGGTCTTGAAATTTTCAGTGTGGGTTCTGTTCCCCAATGCCGCAGTTAATTTCGTTAATGGGCAGAATTCTACAAGGGGTTCTTTAAATATCGCCGTTCGAAATTTTGTTCTCCTGATTACTTCGAACCTACCGACTCGATCGAAATGAAATTTTGCACTCAGATGGAGAATTACATGTTCAAGCTACATTTTGTTCAGATCGCATGGCGAAGACCATAGATAAAAAAAAAGATGTCTGTATTTTTCCAATTTTGAACCGAAAATGGTCTCAGTGGACAAGGTTCGACTCACTGATGACGAATCTGTCGAAAAATTCAAGTCTGTCCGCCCGGACGTCCGTCCGTATACACGATTACTCTCGAACGGAACGACCTTGAAATTTCAAATTTTCAGGGTTGAGTTCGTTAACCTTTTTGAAACTCGCAGGGCTCGCGATTCACTTTTATCTTGGTACTCAAATCAAAAATAATTCTCGAATCATTCATTTATTATAGTGATTATTGCAATGAAGTACCTACTAATTGAATCACGAAGAAAACTTGTATGTGTTTGTTAGTTCAACTTCCCAAATAGCAGAGCTGTGCTGAGCACTGAATATTAGTGCTTCGAGCACTAAGCACTAAGCACTTGGAAAGAAGGGCTCCCGAGTCGCGAGCACTAAGCACCAATTTTCACAAAAGGCTCGCGATTACAAAGCACTTTGTGGAAGTAATTCGATATTTCGAGCACTAAGCCCTAAGCACTTTCTTCAAGAACTGTTGAGGTGAGGTCATTTCAATCATTCATTCAAAAATTGTACCTATTTAGTTAAGCTGTTATATGATAATACGTGAGATCATTGACAGGTCAGAAAAGATGTATAGGGTGTCCCGAATTCAATGCTCACTTTGAGCATGTGTTGGAAGAAAATGTTCAAGGACTCCGGATCTCTTTGGTTGAAATAATATATATTCATAAATATATCGATTCATTTTCACGGGACTGAATATCAATACTAGATCTCAAGGTATCAAGGTTTTGGCGTCGTTCGCATATACAGGGTGTCCCAGAATGAATAGATAATCCTGTAAAACTGTATAAAAGAGCTATTGGGCTCTCTTAAAAAGATACAAAAAAAAATCTATTCCCAATAGAAATATTTTTTTTCAAAATAATGATTTCTTGCACATCACGTTGCGTTTCTATGTAACACACTCACAAATAAATCAAATCAATCAGTTTCTTCATGGTGAAATATTCTTCATTGAAATACCAAAAGATATGCTGAAAACCGTATAAATATCTGTTCTAACTTTTTTGGAAAAAAATATCCAATTTCAAATTTCATCATAAAATGTGATGAATACTCCATAATGTGAAAGTTTAATCGTTCATGGTGAAAAAAAAGGTGAGTAAGCCTGAGTGGCCAACTCAAAAAAAAATATGCGCTTTTTATACTGATTCCAAAATGGTAAAATACATCTTCATAACTTATGTAATTCCGAACTTATTGCTATTTGTATACAGAAAAACAAAAATTCGAATAGTTGGCATATTCCTTGGCTGTGTAATTATTTCTTGGCATGTTCAGAGTTGAGATAAAGACCGAATCGTAACGAAATCACCAAAATTTCGAAGTAAAATCAGTAAGCGAAAAGATTATGTTGAAACTGAGATTATTTGAAAGCCAAACATTTTCCAGTGCCTCATGGCAACCGTATCATTTCATTGGTCGAAAACCGCTCGCCAACTATTCGAATTTTTGTATTTCTGTATACAAATAGCAATAAGTTCGGAATTACATAAGTTATGAAGATGCATTTTACCATTTTGGAATCTGTATGAAAGGCGCATATTTTTTTTTGAGTTGGCCACTCAGGCTTACTCCCTTTTTTTTACCATGAACGATTAAACTTTCACATTATGGAATATTCATCACATTTATGATGAAATTTGAAGTTGGATATTTTTTTCCAAAAAAGTTACAACAGATATTTATACGGTTTTCAGCATATCTATTGGTATTTCAATGAAGAATATTTCACCATGAAAAAACTGATGTATTTGATCCACTTGTGAGCGTGATACACAGAAACGCAACGTGATGTCCAAGAAATCATTATTTTGTATTTTTTTCAGAGAGTCCAATAGCTCTTCTATACAGTGTTAAAGGATTATCCATTCATTCTAGGACACCCTGTATTCGTGTTACGACAAGATTGGGAAAGGGCTCAGTGCTTAGTAATCCGCAGAAGTGCTCGGGAGCACTTTAGGGATTACTAAGAACTTAGGCTTTTTCCTGACGTGCTCCAATTACTAAGCACTAAGCACTGCTTTTAAAAAGTGCTCGGGAGCACAGTGCTTGGGAGCACAAAAGAGCTTCGAGTGCTTTCACAATTACCAAGCACAATGCTTTGGCACAGCTCTGCCAAATAGTTACAATATATCTGCTCACGTTGTATATTTCGAAATACAAATTGAGAAATAGCAAACAGTTTTTTCAATATATCTCAATGAAAGTTGCGAATGAATTGCTCTCAGGACAATCTCGTTCTCAAGTCAGGGAAGAATTTCCTACGTTAAATAGGTTCAAGCATAAGTCGAACCTCCTATTCAGGGTTCCAAAGAAATTTCAACTCCATAAATCTGACGAAAAAGTGATCACTTACCTTCATACACGACGCATGTGAGTATCAAGGAAGCCCCTTCGCCATATGGACCTACTGTCACGGATACATTCTGGCCCTTCTCATCGATTATGGTCAATTTTTGTGGGGGAACTGAAAATTCATCGAATTATATGTCGATTTTATGCTTGTCGTGGGTTAAATATTCCAGTGATTCATTATTAGAAATTATATTTATTTAGTTATTCATTCATCCAATTTCAGAACACATAAAGGTAATTAAATAGCCTAAAATGCAATGGCCAATTCACAGTGGTAAGTTTTCACAAGAGTGTTAATAAATTGCCCATAATATCCAATCTGTTATGACGTTCATTTTCTGAGATTTTTCATGCATTCTAGAAAGTGGAACGGATTTCAAGAATAAATAAAGTTATTGACAGTTGATAATAGGGATGAATGATAATTTTCAAAGATTTTTCAGTCTCAAAATACTTAAGTTTCCATAATGTCACGTGAAATTTCTCAAAATCGGATGAAAATATCGTGCATACCTATACAGGGTGTTCTCAAGGTTGGGGCTTTTTTCCGCCAGGTGCTAGAACTCATCAAAATAAGTCAAAATTCCAAAAATCCTTCACATAAAATATTCACCAGGGCCGAGTATTTCGAAATCAAAGTTACCCGTGAATCTGAGAAATTTCCAACACGGACCTGTCTTAGGTACGTATTGAGATCTAAATGTGTTTATTTAATGGTCAGTTTACGGGAACTCATATGACTGCGTATGATTTTTCGTCTAAATTTCGCAAAGTCAGTGGAAATGCACGCAGCCCGGATCTCAACACTTGTGATTTCTTCTTTTGGGGTCATTTGAAAACATTAGTGTACAGAGTGGACACTTTTGATAGAAAACACCAATTTCTATAGGAGTAAGAGAAAAACTAGCCTTCATGTTACGAGATCGATTTTTGTGAGAAAATGAATGCCGAAAACCGCACATTGATATCTTCACTTGTTCAAAAGATGAAAGGTGTTCTTCAATTTTGTGCATTTCTGACCAAACCCCGTAACTTGTTTATTTTTGAATATTTCTTGTTTCTGTGAAAACATTCTTTAGGCACTTTTTTGAAAGGAATCCAATGGTGTTCCTAGTTTTTTATTAAAAAATAGGGTTTTGAAGCTATAACATAAACTTGAATTTTTTCTTACGGACCACCCTATTTTTTTCACATATTCGTGTTTGAAATGAAATTCTCTTTTCAAATATATATAATAGTTCCTACTTCTCTTTGAAAACATTCATTTTTTGGCTGTTTTCGAATTATATTAGATGTGTTTCCAAAATCTGGGTTATATCGAACGGCGTAGGGACCTGAAATTTTCAGGGTAGGTTTGGATCTAGAATATCGCGGTGACGTTTATCAATGAGCATAATAAGACTAGGGGTTCTGTAAATATGGCAGTTCAAAATATTTATTTCTTGATAATTTCGAAACTACTGATTGGATTGAAATGAAAATCTGCACAAAGATGAAGAATAATGTATTCCAACTTATTCAAGTCTGTCCTTCCGGCCGTCTGTCCATATACATGATAACTCTCGAACTGAACTACCTAGGAACTAAAAGTCCAATGTAACGTTTTCCAAACGTACGAAAAGTTGCCGCCGAACTTTTCATGAGGATATTAAACCGCAACATCTCGGCATCCACGAGGGTCGAATTTCCAGCTCTAACGACGTGAGGTCTCGAATAACTATGTGGCGTCTCCTACTTTTCAACCGTTTTCGCAAGAACTCGATTAGATATTCTTTCAGTCTGTAGATCAGATAGAACATTTCAGCATCAGTACAATAAAGCCAAATATGCAAAATGCTTCTCCAAAACAAAAAAAAAGCATATAAAGAAATAAAAGAGAGATCAGACAACAAAAGCCAGGCAACACGGTCAGTGATAAACTCCATCAAAAGTAATTCTGAAAAGAATACCCTATGAAAGGCAATTTACGAGAGATTTCGAATAAACCTAACAAGTTCTTTGCAAACCATGCCCTAGATATGACAATAACCAACCCATAAAAAAATGAAAGAAAAAAAAATAACACATAGGAGGATGAATTAATTTATTCGAAACCTTATTATCTACAAGAAAATATCACGAAATATCTGAAAAATAAACAGACAAGTGGAGATGATGGTTTATCCAATTCCATAATAAAGCACACTTCGAAGGAGACATTGGAGCCTTTAAGTACGATAATGAACAATTCTATGAAGACAGGAGTATTTCCAGACAAACTGAAGAAAGCCATAATGAGACCTATATTCAAGAAGGGAGATGCAGATGAGTTTGGAAATTACGGACTGACCAGTATTTTACCATCATTTTCAGAAGTCCTTCAGCTGGCCATTGGTAATCAGATAATGGCATTCCTTATAAAAAACAAAATATTTGCCAAAAATCAACATGGTTATTCAAAAAGGAAATCAATCCAAACAGCAATATTCAACTTTGTGAAGAAGATAACGGGTGCTTTTGAAGATGGAGATCTATCCCTGGGACTATTTCTGGACCTGTCGAAAGCTGATTATTGTCTCAGGACCGACCCTCGATTGGATAAGATCATACTTCTTCAGTAAACGTACTCAGTTGGTGGAGATATATTCAGATGGAAATAGAATAAGATCAGATATAGAAGAGTTGGAACCTGGAGTGCCACGGAGAAGCATAGCGGGATCTCTGTTTTTCATAGCGTACCTGAACGATTACTGTTTAAACTTTCATTGGAGTGAGGATAAGGTGAGTGTTGAGGACTATATCGATGACAAGAATTTGCTTATTATAGAATATTTGTGGTCAGATCTCAAGATATTGGCAGAAGAAGTATTGCAATATACCGAAGAATGGTTTGCTGAAAACAACATGGTGCTGAATAAAGAAAAACTAATTCGGTTTTATTCCACCCTCCAAACTCCAAGTTGAAGGTTCCTGAACATATAACTCTGAATTATTGCAAATATAAAACCACACAGAGCCCCCGATTACTAGGCCTGCACATCGATTGAATTGTAAACAACATAAAGGCCACCTGAGTAAGAAAATAGGGCCATCCATTTATGCATTCAGGGTGATCGCCAAATATCTAGACGCAAAGGTACTAAAATCAGTCTATCATGCAACCATTGAGGCAAACGCCAAATATCTAGACGCAAAGGTACTAAAATCAGTCTATCATGCAACCATTGAGGCAAAGCTGAGATTTGGTATTACTTTCTATGGTTCAGGAACTGTTTCATCCTTATTTGTACTACAGAAAAAAGCAATAAGAATAATGGAAAATCTAACGCCCAGAGAATCATGTAAAGGGTACTTCAGAAAGAATGGCATACTAACACTGTATGCATCAATTGGTGAAAATATCGACTTCGGTGGATAACAAGTAAACAATTTCGGGAAAGAAGTCAAAACCAGGACTTATTGGAGTATTCTTTATTGTCAATTTCCTAGCTCTCGTTATCTCGTCTTCTTCGGAGAAATTGAATGAATGACTTTTCCTTGAGTCGGTTGAAATAAACTTTTTTGAGAACAATGTTAACGTAAACATCGATTTAAGTGCCGTCAGCGGAGGAATCGATAATCGGTTGAGAACTGAGTACAGTGAATCAGGTGGATGAAGAAGAACTTTTTGTTACAGTACTCTTCGATTGGTTCTTCTCTGGTGGATTTTGTGACCTCTTTCCGGGTTCCAAAATGGTCGTTACGGTGGGATGACATACATTTTCCCACGTCCCAGTTTGGAGCCCCTAAAGTATGTAATAATTAAAAATATTATTTGAAACAACGACAAAGATTAAAATTGATGTTTGTACAGTGCTCATTGTTTGAAAAGTATGCAGCTTTCTTGGAAAATCCGTGATTTATGTTTTACATGTGACTTCTGAAAAACTATTTTTGGGGATTAGTTTTACCAAGACTCCTGCAGTTCCTCAGGACCCCGAGAATACAACGACGAAGATTTAACCGAGATTGGGTACATAGCATAATTTTCTATGGTTCATATGGTTCTGGTCATGCGACTCGGACAAAATGTTGCTTCAATATATCATTTTCGATTGAAATACAAAATTTTATCTCGATCGAATCCGTAGTTTCGAAATTATCGAGAAAACAAAATTTCGAACGACCGTATTTACGGAACCCCTGGTATAATTTTGCTCATTGATGAACGTGAACGCGACATTTCGAATCCACACCTATCCTGAAAATTTCAAGTCCCTAGGCCTTTTCGTTCGAAAGTTATGATTTTCTATGGTTTCTATGATTCTGGTCATGCGATCTGGAGAAATGTAGCTTGAATATATATTTCTCCATTGGTATACAAAATTTCGTCACGATCGAATCTGTACTTTTGAAATTATCGAGAAAACTAAATTTCAAACGACCATATTTACGGAACCCCTAGTATAATTTTTCTCATAGATGAACGTGATCACGACATTCGAGATCCACACCTATCCTGAAAATTTCAAGTCCCTAAGCGTTTCCGTTCAAAAGTTACAATTTTCTAAGATCTCTATGGTTCTGGTCATGCGATCTGGACAAAATTTCATATGTAGCGTGAACACCTCATTCTCCATTTGAGTGCAGAATTTCAACTCGATCAAATCTGTTGTTTCCAAGTAATCAGGAGAACAAAACTTTGAACGGCCATATTTACGGAACCCCTTGTGGAATTTGTCCCATTAACGAACTTAACCGAGGCATTCGGGAACTGAACCCACACTGAAAATTTCAAGTCTCTAGGTTGTTCCGTTGGAGAGTAATCGTGCTTACGGCACATTTTCAGCTCAAAATTCGATAAATACAGACATCGTGACGAAATGATATAGCCCTCGTGTAAGTAGTACGAGCGCTCAAAAAGAAAAAAATCCACTATCACGTGTGTCACCGACGTACGCGACGGCATAAATTGTCATAGTTATTTTTGAACGCATTGACAGACCCTGAGTTCACAACTGCCGACGGCAAACTATTTCACGCACTAAATGTTTGATATTCCTCCATAAACATGAAGATTTTTTTTTTCAACCTCAAAAAGGATTGAAACCTTAGAACGTTGTCATTCAATCTACCGAAATATAATCTATCAACTACTCAAAGGCAACCAGAGTACAGCTGTCTGGGATTTTTCACAAACTGCCAAGGGATATACAAAAAATTGATACACTCAAACTTTTTGGAAGAAAAATATTCGAGCTGTTATTGAACATGGAAATAGATTTTTCTGGGTGAGCTTAACCCTATTTTTGACCGCTCGTTCAACTTACACGAGGGCTATATCATTTCGTCACGATGTCTGTATTTTTCGAATTTTGAGCCGAAAGTCGACAGAGTTCGACTCACTGATGACGAAGTCTGTCCGTCCGGAACGTCAAGTCTCGAACGGAACAACCTAGAGACTTAAAATTTTCAGTGTGGGTTCAGTTCCTAAATGTCTCGGTTATGTTGGTTAATGGGTGGAATTCCCATTACAGATTCGATCGAGATGAAATGTTGTACTCAAATGGAGAATGACGAGTACAAGCTACATGCTACATGGTTCAGATCGCATGACCAGAACCATAGAAACCATGGAAAATCATAACTTACGAACGGAAAGGCCTAGGGACTCGACATTTTCAGGAAGGGTGTGGATCACTTTCATCAATGAGCAAAATTAGACTAGGGGTTCCGTAAATATGGTCGTTTGAAATTTAGTTTTCTCGATAATTTCAAAACAACGGATTCGATCGTGACGATCAAAATTTTTTATTTTGATTGAGAATGACATATTCAAGCTACATTTTGTCCAGATAGCAGGACCAGAACCATAGAAACCATAGAAAATAATAACTTTCGAACGGTAAGGCCTAAGGACTCGAAATTTTCAGGCTAGGTTTTAATTTCGAATGTCGCGGTCATGTTCATCAATGAGCAAAATAAAACTGGGGGTTCCGTGAATATGGCCGTTCGAAATATTTTTTCCCTGATACTGATTGGATTGGAATAAAATGTTGCACATAGATGGAGAATAATTTACTCAAACTACGTGCCAGAATTTGTCTAGATTGCATTACCAAAACCATAGATATGGTAGAAAATTCTAGCGAATAATCAAAAACAGAATTGGAGTTTCATCTCAGTTTGAAAATTTTTTTGACAGCTGTCAAACATTTTTTCACTTGGTTTCTGAAACTTGAAAATGCGGATCTAACTGAGAGGTGGATGAACGAGCGCTCAAAAGCTCTTGACGTCGCGGCAGTGCTTTTTGAGCGCTCGTACTACTTACACGAGGGTTATATCATTTCGTCACGATGTCTGTATTTTTCGAATTTTGAGCCGAAAATAGTCTCAATCGACTATGTTCGACTCACTGATGACGAATCCGTTGGAAAATTCGAGTCTGTCCGTCCGGCCGTCCGTAAGCACGATAACTCTCGAACGGAACAACCCAGAGACTTGAAATTTTCAGTGTGGGTTCAGTTCCCGAATGCCTCGGTTGAGTTTGTTAATGGGCCAAATTCCATCAGGGATTCCGTAAATAGGACCGTTCAAAGTTTTGTTCCCCTGATTACTTGAGAACTACAAACTTGATCGAGATGAAATTCTGCACTCAAATGGAGAATAAGGTGTTCAAGCTACATGTGAAATTTTGTCCAGATCGCATGACCAGAACCATAAAACCATTGAAAATTGAAACTTTTGGATGGAAACGCCTAGGGACTTGAAATTTTCAGGATAGGTGTGGATCTCGAATGTCGTGATCACATTCATCTATGAGCAAAATTATACTAGGGGTTCTGTAAATATGGTCGTTTGAAATTCAGTTTTCTTGATTATTCCAAAACTACAAATTCGATCGTGACGAAATTTTGCATTCTAATGGAGAATGATATATTCAAGCTACATTTCTCCAGAACCACCAGAACCATAGAAACCATATAAAATCATAACTTTGCAACGGAAAGGCCTAGGGACTTGAAATTTTCAGGGTAGGTGTGGTTCTGAAATGTCGCGTTCACGTTTATCAATGAGCAGAATTATACTAGGGTTTCCGTAAATACGGTCGTTTGAAATTCGTTTTCTCGATAATTTCGAAACTACGGATTCGATCGAGATGAAATTTCTTATTTTAATCGAGAATGATATATTCAAGCAATATTTTATTCATATCGCATGACCAGAACCATAGAAAATTGTAACTTTTGAACGGAAAGGCCTATGAACTTGAAATTTTCAGGGTGCGTTTGCAACGCGAATATCGCGGTCACGTTCATCAATGAGCAAAATTAGACTAGGGGTTCCGTAAATAAGGCCGTTCAAAATTTTCGAAACTACTGATTGGATTGGAATGAACAGATACAACTAGCTGAAGAATAATGTATTCAAACTAGGTGCGAAATTTTGTCCAGATCGCATCAGCAGAACCATAGATAATGTAGAAAATTCAAGCGAATTATCGAAAAAAAATTGGTCAGCTGAAGCACTGACATGAAGTCTGGAGTTTCGCCTAAGTTTGAGAATTTTTTCAACAGCTGTCGAAAATTCCTTCAATTGATTTCGAAAACTGGAAAATGCGAATCTACTTACAAGGTGGATGTACGAGCTTTCAAAAGCTCCTGACTTCACGGCAGTGCTTTTCGTAATTTTTATAAATTTTTTCGACACTGTTTCATTTCTCTTTTCTTTTTTATCTTGAATTGTTTCGAAATAAAGATCTTTCTGATCTTATCTCATATATCTTTGAAAAATCATCACTTCCTTCAATTTTCAAGTGTAAATATTCATATTTAAAAGAACTTCTATGAATCGCCGTGTTCCGGAGAAAACTACGTAACTCCACATTTTTCAAGAAATGGAAATGGAAATGCATGACCACGTCAAAAACGCCATTAAGATGCAAACTGGAAGTCGGCGGTAAAATTATCCAACAAGAAATGAAGTTCAAATACTTGGGCATAGAAATCTCAGGCTGTGGCGATGTTGAGGAGGAAGTGAGGGAGCAAACCATGAGGGCATCAAGAGTGGCGGGATGTTTGAGCGACACGGTAGGTATGGCGAAACAAAAACATCAAAGTGGAAACAAAGTCCAGAATTTATAAGGCAGTTTTGAGACCAACTATGACATACACCGCTGAAACTCGACCCGACACAGCGAAGACCAGACAACTACTGGAGACAACCGAAATGAGGGTACTTCGCAGAATAGCTGGAAAGACACTGTTGGACTGGGAAAGAAGTGAAAATGTGAGAAGATCATGTGGAGTGGAAAACGTCAATGAGTGGGTACTGGGTCGAAAGAGGGAATGGAACGACCACATATGTAGAATAGACGAGGAGAGAATGGTCAGAATTGCACGCGAGAAATCTCCACTAGGTCGCAGAAGTTTAGGACGCCCTCGGAAACGATGGAGCGACAATTTATCAGTGTAGGCAGAGATTCGACGAGAAGAAACAGGCGATTCGCCTAGACCGAAGAATGAAGAAGAAGAAGAAGGTATTTTGGTGCAATCTGTTGGACAACATAGTTACTAATATGCTTGCAAATAACAAAACTCTTAAAATGATCGGGTATAATTTAGATTTTGGGAAATTAAATTTACGTATCTCCTACCGCGTTTGGGAAAAATGCGTAACACTCTTATTTCCCATACTAAATCAGTCATATTAACAGGTCGTGTTCTGACGTTAAACGTGTTTTTTGTTCCTCCTGTAAAATTTTGTTACATGGAGTTAAGCAATTTTCTCCTGAAGGCGACGAAATGTATAACACAACATATTATGAGGCTTGAAGATCGTCAGAAATCATTATTTTCTCCTCAAATTGACTTCTTATTGTGTTTAAGGCCGAAAGCACAGAATTGGATTGGACTACGAATTCTTCATCCAAAACGTTTGAGACCATTCTCGGCTCAAAATTCGAGGCAAAGATTTGGGCGAAATGAGCACGCACTTGTTCATGGAAACAAGCACGCAAAAAAGATTATGATTATGTTTATATACATGTATTCATTCCTGGTTCAGAAGGCCAGCAATTGCGGAATTTCACCATTTGTTAACAAAGACTACCGACAGGAAGGCCTCCGGTGTTTACGCATATTTTCCATTTTACTATTGATATACCTAATATGTTAAAATTACGAAAACACCCACTGCACTCATTTTATGATTTATTTCAACATTTTTGTCATAGTTTTCGATATTCTTGAATAAAAACACATTCATTACTTTTTCTCACAGACCACCAGACAGAATTCGACAGCTCTGTTAATTTGGAAAAACAACCATTTTGATCAGGGAGTTCTATTATTGTTGTGTGATTTTTGTCGTTTTATAATACATCCCTATTCTGTCAATAATGGTTGTTTTTTTTTACTTCACTTTTAATTATTATCAGATTACATTTTTGAATATACCAAATTGTTCAGAATTGCGTCTGGTTTTTTGAGCATTAGAAATTAAATTCGAATTTTTTCGAAACTCAATTGCAGTAATTCTGAGTGTACGTATTATCAAAATATTGTATTGTAATCAGAAGCAATTGTGAATGCAAAATTTCATGAAGATTTGATGCCGATAAAGACAAGCTGATATTAGCGTGTTAAAATATAAATGTCATTCCTCACGAATGAAATGAAATACTTCAATTTATTTCCATAAAATACACTTTCTATATCCCTTACTATTTCACAATTCAACTTAATTTAATTAGTTATCTGATTCATACAGTTTTGAAGGTTTTAACTCACCTATTACTTGAAGTTCAACCCAATGATTTGTTGTTCTTGATATTGAATATTCTATTCTACATTTATAAAAATCTGCATCCTCTTCATTAACATTACTTATAATGAGTTCTGCTGCTCTTTCATTTGGAAAACAACTCATTCTTGAGCTTACTGTTGGATTCATCCATACCTTAGGAGTTTTTCTGATATCATAACTGAAAAATAGATTCTATTATAAATCACACTGCTAGAGATAATAATTTTCTTAGTAAACTCGCACACCGGAGCAATAAGCAACAGGCAAAATGCATTTAAGCTATCTCGCATATCAAAGTAATAAAATATTACTAGTTATATTGTCGTCTGATGAGGAGGAAGTTATAATGTAATGGCAGTATAGGCGAATAAATAGGAAACGAAGACGATATTGGATTCATCCATCATTTCAAGTGCTCATTGGAGCAATTGTAGGTATGTGCCGATGAATTAAAAAGGAAGTCTGAATATATTATGTTCCACAAATTTGAAATTGAATAATGGATCGTCCGACATGTCCAAATAACTTCAAAACTAGACTCACAAACGTTTGTGTTCTGTAACTACAGTCGAAACTTATTGTATTTCAATATGTACGTCGTGTCGCTAGCAAAACAAGATTGCTCTACACAGCCGATATCACGTTGCGGCGGTGTACTAGCCATATAAATTAATGTAAAATGCATACTAAACAAAATTATAGAAGCACTGCCGTGAAGTCAGGAGCTTTGGAGCGCTCATTCATCCACCTTGTAGTTAGATTCGCATTTTCCAGTTTCAGAAAGAAATTGAAAAAAAATTTGACAGCTTGTTACGTTAAAAACTCAAATTAAAATTATTTCTCTAGGTAACGGGATAATCTTTCAAGGGGGAAGCTCGCGGCAGCTAACAGAGGAGAAGGGAGTGGATTCTGTAAAGAACTCAAAAGGAAATGGGCACCAGGTAGTTTTCTTTTATTCGTGACCCCTCGAAAGAGAGGAAAAAAACTACCAAAATCGATATCGGAATTATTCCAACTGAAATTTCAATCATCAAGTGTCATATGCATATTAAAAACCATTATTCATTATCAATATCTATTGCATCAACATGTGGTGTAAAACGCAGAAAATTATAAGAAAATCAATTTAGTCGATCGAATTCATCAATTTAACAATGGAAATATTAAGCAGTAACAAATACTAGGTAAGAAAGGATTTTCAATCTTCCTTAATTTAATGAGTGCCGGCATTAATGCACAATGTTATCAAAATTACTAAACCAATTGTCACTATGATAATAATCCGACTTCCAACTAATGTGAAGTCAACGAAAATGAATTATTCATTCCAAGAATGGATGCAGAAATTGACAATGAGTTAAATGAATAAAGTAAAATAGGGGGTGTAACTGAAAATATCTTATGATGTTAAAACTGGAATGACACCGATTATCTATATAGTAGAATCCTATATAAATTAGAGCTTTTATTAATTTTATCAAAAGCAGTGGCGGCTCGTGAGCTCTCAATCAGAGGAGGCCAAGCAAAAATACAGGGTGTTTCATAATATATGCGCAGGATTTCCGGATGTGATAGCTTGTCCAAATATATGAAAAAAGTTTCTATTAACTTACCCTCTGAAATGCACCCTTTTTCTAGTTGAAATAACAAAAAAAATCGGTTTTTGCGAATATCACCAGAACCTCTTATCGTACCGGAAACAGCTTTCGTAAGCATATACTGATCATAAAAAGCAATGTTTTGTGCGGATTTTTTTTTGTCTCAATTGGTGAAGGTTTTGAAGGGGTAGTGGGTGTTTTTCTCCCCAACTTCTACGCTAATCGAAAAAGTATGGTTTTTGAAACGCCCATTTTAACCGCCAATGTTTTCTACACAAAAGAGGTACTCTTGGTCATACGCTCTGAAGTCGACCGTTTTCGAGAAAAATCAACTTTTATGTTGAAAACATGGTCTTCAATAACGGTCAACCTTTTTTTATACGTCAAAAACTTCAGGTTCACAATTTAAAAATATTTCCTGAACCACTGAGCAATCTTTAAAAGAACTTAATAGTGATTACAATAATCCTACTTCGATTTTTTTTCAATTTCAAAACTGTATCTCGAAAATGGTGCATTTTAGTGGGTAAATTGATATAATTTTTTTTTATATTTTTGGACGAGCTATCACATACTGAAATCCTGCGCATATATTATGAAACACCCTGTATAGGTATACCACTAGGACTAGATAGTTGATCTATGATAGTTTGCCTATGACTCTGATCAAGTTAATTTACAATATCGAGCTTTCCGAATAATTTGAATTTAATTGATGCTCCTTAGTGAGATTTTTATCTGCTGAGTCTTTCAATAGACCTCTGTAAATTTTTTAAATCCGAATACCCTAATTTTGACCACACATTGTTTTCTGAATCGTCGGAAAAAAGTGAGCAAAACCAACAAAATAATTTATTTCGAACTGTACTTCCTGTCAGCCACTCGCATGTATTGTACCATTGAACGCAGAAGGGACGATTATGTTTGGAATCAACAATTAAATTTTGCATAGCAGGCTGAGGTGTCTTTATAGTTTTAGTAATGAAAAATTTTGTCATCGTAAGGCATTTGACTGAACTTTTTCTTCAGAATAAAATCAACAATAGAACAATATCTTCAGTTATTCCCCACTGAAATAATAATTTTTTATTTCTGGTTTCTGTTCCCATTTTTCTCGATAAAATATATGAATCTGAATAGCCATCCTTCATCACCTACAAACTTCGCCGAATTGATAGTCTGTACATAGGTTTAATATAATATTATGCATATATAAATAGGTATAGAATTGTGACCGATCGTTCATCGCCGGGTGACGCCGAGGTCATATTCGGGCCGATCGGATGAATGGAGACCGGGCCTCCGTCACGTGCTTTACAGCTCGAATTCAGAGTGGTCGTTACAGAAGATATTTGAAATTTCACATTGAAGCGTATCCCAACTCGGGGAGCTCGGCCTCTGCTGTATTCTTTAGCGCACCGCATGCCTGACGTAGTACTGATTGCGATGCGCAATCTTCTCAGTTTTGAAGTCTGTTGCGGAAATAAATATAGTGATGAAAGATTGGGGTGAAAAATATCCAGAAATTTGAATGTTCTATTGATTTAGGTTAACATAATATAGTTGAACTTGAACTCAGAATTAAATATAATGCAGTAAAATTTGGGGAGGCCCGGCCTCCTCTGCCTCCTCTGAGCGGCCGCCACTGATCAAAAGTAAATGAAAATATTTATTCGGAAACTAGGATGGCAATCAATGATTAATTTGGTTAGCTGTTGATTCAAGTAATACTCATCCAGAATTCCTCAATCCTTAACGCAGGATGAAAAGGGCAGATCCTCAAGGACGATCACCAGCAGGCAAAACCAGGGAAGCAAATCGAGCGGAAGAACCCAGGAACGAACCTCGGGATGGTACTATGTCGATCCCCCTTCCAGCGATGCTTGAATTTTTCACAGGGCCGTAAGACAGGAAATTGGATCAAAATCAAAAGCCGGAACTTGATGTTGGGTGGTTCCTTAATTGCGTTCTAGTCCCCCGAGATGTTGTATTTGATCCCGAATTTATCGGAAGTTTCGACGAAGAATCCCCAAGAACGCTTTCACAGCCAATATTCGGATCTTCCGTGAAACGAAGTGGGTGTTCGGACAATTAATCCAGTGGATATCACTGAAGGAATTAATTATTCCCCGTAGTCACTCCAACCTTTATCAACCCTCGTTGACCTCACTTTTGTGTCTCCAAAATAACCTCCAAAAATTCAATCACCTTCTTCTTCAATATCTCAATCTTTTCTCCCCCGCCCGTCTCTCAGAACGATCAAATTTCCCGATCCTCTGCGCTGACCATCCCCTCCTCTTCAATTATGCGCAACTCGAAATTCGGAAGCTGGCTTGACCATTCATTAATTCGAATTACGAATCAAACCCAGCTATGAAAATATTTGTTAGAAATCCCCCCCTTACAAGGAAAGAGTTGAAACCTCAACTTTATGAAATAACAAACAGAATTCTTCGCCAATATTTTCAAATCCAGAAAATATAAAAATCTACCAATCAACGGTCCAAATCAGTGTCCTCCTCGTAACCCAACTTCAAGTCATTAACATGCCAATTGCCTACCGACCTTCCACAATCATCCTCGAGTTCATAAGTCCAATCCCTAAGTTTCTTTCGTACTTTATAAGGTCCGATATATTTTGAAGCTAACTTCGACGCGAAGTATTTGCTTTTATCAGATAAAGCATGATTACGATGCCAAACAACATCTCCCACAACATATTTCACCGGCCTCCGTCTTAAATTATATCGTTGACTCGTTTTCTCATAGGCTGAAGACAATTTCCGTCTGACGTAGTCGAACATTTTTGTGAAACCCTCATTACGATTTGGGTGAATGCAGGAACGTTCGGTTCGCACATTTTTCGGATCTAGGGAGATGGGCTTGTAATGTTCTCCTGAAGCAACATGTTCTCGTCCGAAATTGATGAAATATGGGGTGTGGCACAATGGATGAATAGTGGAAGAAAAATTCGGTACAAATCTTCTATACCAAGAAGCCATCCCGACAAAGCTTCTAATTTCTCTTATAGTCGATGGTCTTGGAATACGTAATATAGCATCTACCTTTTCAGGGTCTACTCGAAGACCAAAATTATCGACAATATACCCATGATATCTTAATTCCAGTTTACAGAAATAACTCTTTTCTTAGCTGACTGTGAGTCCCGCTTCTATTAGGCGTTGAAATAAAATTTCCAAGATTTCCAAATGTTTCTCGAACGTATCCGTTGAGATAATTATATCATCTAAGTAAACGAATACATGGGGCTCCAAATCTGCACCTATAACTTTATCTATGAGTCTCTGCCAACGAGCAGGAGCATTCATCAGGCCGAAAGGCATTCTATTGAAATGAAACAAACCCCAATTTGGGATTGTAAAGGCGGTATACTCTTTACTTGATTGCTGCATCGGTATTTGCCAATATGCGCTTTTTATATCCATTGAGGACAAATACTTTGCACCTTTAAGTGAATCCAAAATTCTGCTAACGTATGGAAGTGGATAGGCATCGCGTTTTGTGACTTTATTTAATTTACGAAAATCTACACAAAAACGATAGCTACCATCTTTTTTCTTGACTAGAAGAATCGGAGAGGACCAAGCACTCTTAGATTTTTCGATAACCCCTAATTTGAGCATTTTATCTAGTTCTTCATCTATGTGTTTTTGAACTACCTGAGACACCGGGTAATATCTTTGCTTGATAGCAGGTGAATCCGTTTCTATCTCAAATTCAACCAGGTTTGTACATCCCAGATGCTCGCCCATTTCAGTGAATTTGGTCTCAATGAAATCCGTCAATTTGACGCTCTCCATGGGACTCAAGTCAAGTTTGATATCAAACAACGCTCTTTAGTTACACCTTCACAAACTGAGTCACAAGCGAACTTCCAGACATCGTCATGCAAATTTGGAATAATTTTCATTTTCTTCCAAAAATCCAAACCCAAAATGAATTTATCCCCTAGAGAGGAAACCACTAGAATATCGATCAACTTGACCTTATTCTTCAACTGAATCGGGACCTGTTCCGAGCCGACAGCTTCACAACTTTGTCCATTAGCTACTTTGATACTTATACAATCATTGGTCTTATTGAGAGGAATCTTGAATGGTAGTCGATTCCAAACCTGACCACCCATAATCGTTCTACCCGCTCCGGAATCCAGTAGCCCAGAAAATTCTACTCCAAAAATTTTAATATTTAAATAAGGTCGCTGGTCCATACCAGAATGAGAAATTACATGATCTAACACCAATTTGTGATCCATAGACGAAACAGACGGAATTTTAACAAAATTATTTTTTCTAGCGACAGCTTTGAACTTAATTCTGGAATTCGAGTCGCTATCGGAACTCGAACACCTATCTAGTTTTCCGAACGTTTCCCTCTAGATGAACATTTTAGACAATTCCGCACCGTGACATTCAATTTACCACATCTATAACAATGTAAACTAGACTTTTCCCTACATCCCCGAGATTTATGACCTTCCCTTCTACAGTTCCAACAGGTAACTGCTGAAATAGTAGCGCAATTACCGGAATTAATAGAGGAACAATTACCGGAATTAATAGAGGAACAATTACCGGAATTAATAGAGGAACAAGAGGTGCCAATGTGAGCTAGATCTGGTTCCAGGTCATGTTTTGTTCTTGAGGGCTTAGCGAAATTTTAAATGGAATGCTTTTTAATCTCCAACTTAGTACATAACTCAACTAAATGATCAAGAGAGTTCACCTCGGCCAACCCCAGATGCAACTGATGATAAGGATTTAAATTTTTCATGATAATTTTAAGCTGTGTGGCCTCCGGAATTGGGTAAGACAACCGCACAAAATAGTTCTTCATATTAGCCACATAAATACCTATATTTTCATCATCGCCTTGGGTTCGCTTTTTAATCTCTCCGAAGAGACGATCATCGTAATCTGGGGGTTGAAACTGTTTCCTTAATACTACCGCTATCTCATCCCAAGTATGGAAATTAGAACTATTGGCCAAGTACCATTTCTCCGCTGTACCTTTGAATGAATCATACGCAGAGTCGAACAACTCTTCTTTACTTACATGCCTAGCCTTTCTCAATCTATCTACCCTTTCCAGAAATGATGCAACTGAATATTTCTTTTCTTCACCCGAAAAACTAATATTCCATTTATATATCGGAACAGACTTAGAAAAAGAAGTGTTGGCCTTAGAATTACACGAAACGTTCAGAGATCCTCAAAAAGATGAAGTCATAATCTCATCACCCGATTCATCGGAAGTCTCACTATACAGGGTCTTTCACGAGGAACCTCACCCATATTTATACGGGAAACTACTGAACGTATTTTCATGAAATTCAGCACTTATAAGTATTTCACGATGCTGATGAAATCTAAAATATTTTCAAGGCATGAGCACCTCCGGTTTTTCCGGAAATGACGTCAACTTCCGTTTTTCAAATTAGAACACCATTTTTTTATTGCAGAAATAGATTCCTTAGAAAATTTCAAGTTATTTTGATGTAACATTTTTCAGTTTTGGTTGGAAAATTCTCTCTGAGCGGGAAAATTCGAAAAAAAAATCGAAAATAGAGCTCCGCTGAAACAAGAATAACTTCGAGGTTTTTGGATGGAAAATTTTCATTTTTGGGATTTTTCAAGATGTAAGATTGATGTATCCACTTTAAAAATCGAAATCGCGATTCATGATACAGGGGGTGAAAAAATCGCTTTCAAAGTTAGGGATGACAAAATCGTGAAAAATCAATTTTTTCAAATTAGAACCCCATTTTTTTATGGCAGATATTGAATCTACGTTAAAAAATAATGTGAGTGTATGCATCACACCCTTGCCCTAAAATGGATATTTTCTGAGTTATTCACAAAAAACTGTTTTTCGTCTTGAATTTTCAGCTATTTCTTTTCCCTTCACGCCAAAAAGATGAAATTTTCAGGAACTGTTATTTGAACCATGCTGTAGATTTTTCACCCCTTCTTGAAACCGACTTCAAGTTACTATTAGGAGAACCATGGCAAACTCTCGCAGTTATAACTAGAGAAGATGCTCAAAGTTTTGACCGTTAATTTCTAGACATTTATTTATACGTCTCAGGAATGCTTCGTGCGTTGCTCTTCTTATTTCATCGGGAGGAAGAGATCTGCAAAAGTGTTTAAAAACCAAATTGAGTTTCAAAACTATGAATCTAAAAATCTAAACAAACCTGAACGCATTTCTGACTCGTTCTATGCAGTCCTCTTTATCAGTCAGGGGAGTTGAGTAGACAATATTTTTTATCCTACCCCAAACATAATAGTCTAAAGGAGTTAAATCGGGAGAACGTGGTGGCCAAAGATGTGGACCATTGTTCGCCAACCATCGATCTTCAAATAGCCTGTAGAGGATATTTGACACATTGAGTGAATTGTGTGGAGGCGCGCCATCTTGTTGATACCATAAGTCATTATGGTTCTGTACTAGCGGCTCAATTATTTGAGTCAATATGTCAGAATATCTATCTCCTAAGGGAGAACATTCTTTAAATAATGCAAACATGTGTAGTGTTCTATCTTACCAGTTAAAGTCTCATCATAAATGTGAACATCGAGAATTGCATTATTTTTGATGGCGCAAAAAACATTGAAACTCCAGGTCTCTTGAAAGTTCCATTGTCTGAAGTGGTGGTTGTTCTCTTCATCCCAATAATGACTGTTATGCCTATTGAAAGAACCATTCTTTCTGAATTTAGATTCATCTGTCCAAATTATACAGTCCAAAAAGTTTTCATTCTCTTGAAATCGAATCATCATAGCTTCGCAAAACTCTGTTCTCCTGACGAAATCAGTTTCCTTCAAATGCTGTACCCTATTGAATTTATATGGGTGCATTTTATGTTTTTTTAATATTCTCCAAACACTCGATTGAGATAATCCCAGATCAATCTCGGCATCTTTGAGAGAATTTTGAGGATTCACACGAAAATATGCAAGAACTGTAATTTCGTTGTTCTCATCTTCTACTACACTTTTTTCTCTGTGTATAGTTTTCTTAACGAAAGATCCGACATTTCTCAAGTTTGTCATGGTTCTGTTAATGGTATCTCTCGTTGTTCTGGGTCGGTCAGGAAACCTCTCAATGAACAGTCAAATCGTTCTATCTACAACTTTATTACATTCTCCATGAAGTAGAATGAGATTTAAATAATCTTCATTGGTAAAATTAGGCATAGTGATCGATTTTATAACTTAATACGAATTATCACCAAATTAATAGTAAACACAAAATGCTACTGAATAAAGAGGAATTTGGCAGATGTAATTAATGATATCTATCATTAAAAAAAAGAATGTAAAACATGGTAAGTTTTTGCATATGGTTCATAAGGAATTATTTATTTATCACTGGAGAGAAAACCGATGGCCGATTAGTTGAAATAAAGAGGTTTCCGATACAAATTCGAATCCAAATTCGCCATCTATTTAGGAACAACCTGTAACTTTTTTCTCTCGCATATTAGGGTAGTAAAATCTAAAACATGGTTTAAGTAACAGTTCCTGAAAATTTCATCTTTTTGGCGTGAAGGGAAAAGAAATAGCTGAAAATTCAAGACGAAAAACAGTTTTTTGTGAATAACTCAGAAAATATCCATTTTAGGGCAAGGGTGTGATGCATACACTCACATTATTTTTTAACGTAGATTCAATATCTGCCATAAAAAAATGGGGTTCTAATTTGAAAAAATTGATTTTTCACGATTTTGTCATCCCTAACTTTGAAAGCGATTTTTTCACCCCCTGTATCATGAATCGCGATTTCGATTTTTAAAGTGGATACATCAATCTTACATCTTGGAAAATCCCAAAAATGAAAATTTTCCATCCGAAAACCTCGAAGTTATTCTTGTTTCAGCGGAGCTCTATTTTCGATTTTTTTTTCGAATTTTCCCGCTCAGAGAGAATTTTCCAACCAAAACTGAAAAATGTTACATCAAAATAACTTGAAATTTTCTAAGGAATCTATTTCTGCAATAAAAAAATGGTGTTCTAATTTGAAAAACGGAAGTTGACGTCATTTCCGGAAAAACCGGAGGTGCTCATGCCTTGAAAATATTTTAGATTTCATCAGCATCGTGAAATACTTATAAGTGCTGAATTTAATGAAAATACGTTCAGTAGTTTCCCGTATAAATATGGGTGAGGTTCCTCGTGAAAGACCCTGTATAAATTCAATTTAGAAAGGCTGGCATCCAAGGCTGTTAAATCCCGAACCTGCAATTTTCGCAGACGACTTCTCAACTTGGAAGTCAATTGTAAAGCATTTGCGAGAAGTTTACTTCTGACCTTGATTTGATCAGCTTCGCTGGGGTTGGTACGATCAATTCTTCGGACTACATGCGCTATTTTAGAAGTAATCTTCTTATAAGGTCCACAAGTTACAGTACCCGAAAAATTCTCAATTAAATCTATTACTTCCTGGGTCTTAACCACGACAATTTTAAATTCTTCCGCACATTCTAGCTCATACTTTGGATATGATCGTTTCTGTCCCGAACGTTCCAACTTAAAAACATTCCGAAGACAACTTCTCATTTCCTCTACCGAATCTAAATCCTCAAAACCACGGATTTTAAGTTCATAGCTAAGTTCATCCTTAGACAATCGGTTACATTCAAAGCTCAAATCCATTCTACCTGATGAAAATAGAAACTCAAACTGTTATACCTCAGTTCAGGATAACCCCTGTATATCAACAATGTAAACGGCTGAAAACTACTGTACAATCCTCAGAGCGAAAAATAACAAGAACGTACACTCCAAAAAAAAATGAAACTGCCTTGCAATCATAAACAAAAAACCTAGGCCAACGCTAAATGAACAGATGTTGATCGATAACACCTGTTTTTGTGAAACACAAGTCGCTTGAAGATCTGCTCCTTTTCTACAATCACACAACAAAGTATCTGTGTTCCGATTAATATTATCCTGAATCCGGAAAAATAATGAAAAACAAACCAAAGAAAATTATGAAGATCTCTCCTGCAGATACGGGCCCTACGTTGGGCGCCAAAATATCTCTGTTACGTCAAAAACTCAAATTAGAATTATTTCTCTAGGTAACGAGATAATCTTTCAAGGGGGAAGCTCGCGGCAGCTAACAGAGGAGAAGGGAGTGGATTCTGTAAAGAACTCACAAGGAAATGGGCGCCAGGTAGTTTTCTTTTATTCGTGACCCCTTGAAAGAGAGGAAAAAAACTACCAAAATCGATATCGAAATTATTCCAACTGAAACTTCAATCATCAAGTGACATATGCAAATTAAAATTATCAATATCTATTGCATCAACATGTGCTGTAAAACGCAGAAAATTATAAGAAAATCAATTTAGTCAATCAAATTCATCAATTTAACAATGGAAATATTAAGCAGTAACAAATAATAGGTAAGAAAGGATTTTCAATCTTTCTTAATTTAATGAGTGCCGGCATTCATGCACAATGTTATCAAAATTACAAAACCAGTTGTCACTATGATAATAATCCGACTTCCAACTAATGTGAAGTCAACGAAAATAAATTATTCATTCCAAGAATGGATGCAGAAATTGACAATGAGTTAAATGAATAAAGTAAAATAGGGGGTGTAACTGAAAATATCTTATGATGTTAAAACTGGAATGACACCGATTATCTATATAATAGAATCCTATATAAATTAGAGCTGTTATTAATTTTATCAAAAGTAAATGAAAATATTTATTCGGAAACTAAGATGGCAATCAAGGATTAATTTGGTTAGCTGTTGATTCAAGTAATACTCATCCAGAATTCCTCAATCCTTAACGCAGGATGAAAAGGGCAGATCCTCAAGGACGATCACCAGCAGGCAAAACCAGGGAAACAAATCGAGCGGAAGAACCCAGGAACGAACCACGGGATGGTACTATGTCGATCCCCCTTCCTGCGAAGCTTGTATTTTTCACAGGGCCGTAAGACAGGAAATTGGATCAAAATCAAAAGCCGGAACTTGATGTTGGGTGGTTCCTTAATTGCGTTCTAGTCCCCCGAGATGTTGTATTTGATCCCGAATATATCGGAAGTTTCGACGAAGAATCCCCAAGAACGCTTTCACAGCCAATATTCGGATCTTCCGTGAAACAAAGTGGTTGTTCGGACAATTAATCCAGTGGATATCACTGAAGGAATTAATTATTCCCCGTAGTCACTCCAACCTTTATCAACCCTCATTGAACCCACTTTTGTGTCTCCAAAATAACCTCCAAAAATTCAATCACCTTCTTCTTCAATATCTCAATCTTTTCTCCCCCGCTCGTCTCTCAGAACGATCAAATTTCCCGATCCTCTGCGTTGACCATTCCCCCCTTTTCAATTATGCGCAACTCGAAATTCGGAAGCTGGCTTGACCATTCATTAATTCGAATTACGAATCAAACCCAGCTATGAAAATATTTGTTACAAGCTGTCAAAATAATTCTCAAACTAAGGCGAAACTCCAGACTTCACGTCAGTGCTTTAGCTCACCAATTTTTTTTCGATGATTCGCTAGAATTCTCTACGGTATATATGGTCTTGGTAATGCGATCTGGACAAAATTCCACACCTAGTTTGAATACATTATTCTTCAGCTATGTGCAATTTCATTCCAATCCAATCAGCAGTTTCGGAATTATCAAGAAGGGAAAATTTCAAGTCCCTAGGCCTTTCCTTCCGAAAGTTATAATTTTCTATGGTTTCTATGGTTAAATACAAAATTATGTCCCTATCGAATCCGTGGTTACAAAGAGCCGCAGCAACGAATGGCAAAAGGAGTCAAACTGAAGTCGCATCTTTTCTGGTTATTTTGTTTTTTTAATCGTGTGTTTATCTCTATTATTAATACCTGGAGGAAAACCTCCAAACAAACTTACAAAAAGTACACATTTTTCGAGAAGGATTAGTTTAGGGGAGAGGGTGGTCGACGAAGAAGTGGTTTGACAGGAGCTCGGTACATTGAAGAGATTTTAGCAGAACATGTGACACCGTACGTCGAATACATTGTTTTTATGTACGACAATGCGAGACCACACACTGCCAGAATTGTCAGAGACTACATTGCAGCAGTCTATTTTCGATTCATGGAGTGGCCACCGTGCAGTCCTGACACAAATACCATTGAGAATTTGTGGGATGAACTGAAACGAAGAGTACGTGCCAGAGTTCCTTTTCCAACGTCGATCCCGGAGCTCTGTGTTGCAGTAGAGGAAGAGTGGCGAAACATCTCACAAGAACTGTGACACCGTGAATTCCAATTATCGACAGAAGAAAGAAAATATTGTTGAAGAAACATCTCACTCACAAATTGCACAAAATACTGTCATTATTTCTCTAAGATCTCGAAATAACATCGAAACAACTCCCGATGAAAATATTTGTGAACAATCGATATCGCCGAAGAAAAAGGGCGATACCACCGAGGAATGAAAGAAGAAATGAGGTAAATGACTGATCAGCTGTTGACAACAATGACAGGAATAAAGTAAACAATAGCAAATTATTATGCATTGGGGACAAAAATGGTGATTTTGAAGTTTATAAAACTAGGAAATCTAAAAGGAGTATTCGTACTCGAAAAGAGACTGAAAGGAGAATCGTACAGGGTACAAGAACTAATGGAGAAAATCACCAGGGTTTTTCGAATGTTAAGAGGAAGATTTGGTTGCACATAGGTAAAGTAGAACTGGGAACGCACGAAGACAAGATAACTGAACACCTAAATAATATATTTCCTGGCCGTTCATTTGTAGTCGAGACGCTTAAATCTAAAGAAGTAGCTAAGAGCATGGTCTTTCGAAGTTGGTGGAGATATAGATCTAGGATGATCTCTACAAAAGTGAAAATTGGCCCAGCGGTGTAACAGTCCGCCAGTTCATATTTTTTCGGAGAACCCCAGCCTCAACCCAAGAACACACACAATAACCACGCTTATTTTACTTAACGAACATAAATGTACAGTCATTAGGAAATAAAATAGACGAATTCGTGAACTTTCTAAATGGGAAAAATACTGACCTGGAATGCGTAACAGAGCATTGGCTTTCTAATGACATCTTTGAAAGAATAAATTTGGACAAATATGTAGTTGATAGTGTTTACTGTCGAAAATCACGATATGGAGGGGTAATAATAATAAAAAATGATATCCACTTCAAGGAACTTCAAGAAATAAAGGACTTGTCCATCGAAGGAGATGTTGAAATTACATCTGTGAGAATATCAAAACTGAAGCAAATTGTGGTAGCTGTCTATCGACCTCCTTCTGGCAACCTTGGGTCTTTCTTATCCGTTATTGGAAGGTCACTGGATATATGTCTTGAAAATTATAGTAGTGACAGTATTGTGGTTGCTGGAGTCATTAATGTCGACGTTATTGGACAATCAAGTGAAAAATAGGAAATGTTAGACGTTTTTGGATCCTACAATATGAAAAATTTGTTTTATGAACCGTCCAGAGTGGGAAAAAATTCCTCATCCTGTATAGATAATATCTTTTCGAATTTCTCTTCTGAAGGCTGTGAAATGAAGACTATTGAACCACATCTTTCGGATCATCATGCGCAGGTCCTCAGAATTCCCGTAGTCCGTCGTCAGTTGGAAGGCGAGACTTTCAGAATTATTAGGAATATGAATAATGTCAACATGGAAGAGTTCATAGAAAAATTAAAATGTGAAAATTGGAAACTCTTATACGATAATGAGGCAGAACAACAATATGAAAATTTTATGAATTATTTGATTATTCATTTCCTGAAACGAAAATGAAAATCAGGAAACATAAAAAGTACAGGCAAACGAAAGAAATTAAGGATCAAAAAAACAAATTGGACGCCGCCAGAACTATAGCTGAAGTAAAACAATACCAGAGGAGTAAAGAAATCTATAATTCCTTGAAAACAACCCTCAAAGAATTAATCACTAACTCAGCAAGATCAGGAAATACACGGAAACTAGAAAGAGCAGAAAACAAGATTAGGGAAATATGGAACATAATAAATCTTGAAACGAAATATAAAGGAAAATTCGAATGCGCAGGTAAAAAAATAACACCTAACGAATTGAATAAATATTTCGCATTGACAGGCAGGAGGATATTAGAAGAAGTCAATCCAATACCATTAGACCATATCAGATTCCTACAGAAAATGAAAATAGATAATGCCAACACTATGTTCTTGCTTCCGATCACTGAAACCGAAATTGAAAATTTAGCGAAAGGCTTGAAAAGTAAACAATCTAAGGATATTTACGGAATGTCGGTATCTTTGCTAAAACGCTCGATCCCATTCATTAAAGAACCGTTATGTAAGATCTTAAACGATTGCCTTGACCAGGGAATATTTCCTAGTAAGCTCAAGAAGGCATTAGTGACACCTATTCGAAAGAAGGGAAATAGTGGAGAGGGTTCGAACTACAGGCCCATTTCTGTTCTACCCGTTTTTTCAAAGATTTTTGAGTTGATACTGAAGAACCGCTTGGTCGATTTTCTCCAGGGAAAATTGCTGATTCATACTGGTCAACATGGCTTCAGAAAATCTAAATCCACAATTACGCTCATGATCGAAGTTCTTGGATATGTTCTGGAGGCGTTTAATGAATCTGAGGAACTGGAGATGACGTGTATGGACCTGAGCAAGGCGTTTGATAGTATGAGCCATGACATATTGCTGGAAAAGCTGGAATATTACGGAATACGAGGGATGGCATTGGAGGTATTTAGATCATATCTGTCGGATAGATTTCAATCAATGAAGTGGAATGGAAAAAATTTCGGATATGCACGGGGTGGATGTTGGTGTCCCTCAGGGGCCCATATTATTTATTGTGTTCATGAATGATATTTTCCATAATATATCATCAGATATGGTGTGCGGCTACGCAGATGACTCCTCCTTCTTGAATAAGGCCCTATCACGCAAAAATCTCCTTGAAAGAAACGAAGATTGTTTGAGAGATGCGCAAGAATGGTTTTCAGCCAACAGATTTCTTATGAATCACTCCAAAACACACAAAATAATTCTCACAAATAAATCTGATATAAACACGTCAATAAGGTATTTGGGAGTAGAATTTGAATCGAACTTGAGCTGGAAGAACCACATTACCAACCTGTTCAGTAAATCAATCTTTTTGATCAGGAGAATGAGCAAAATTACCGGTACTGAAGTTGCTAAACTGACCTATTATTCATCTTTTCATAGTCTGGCCGTGTACGGTATTCTTTTGTGGGGTCAGAGTGCAGAAGTGGATCGTGTCCTTCGCCAACAGCAGAAGTCTATAAGAGCAATTTTTCAGATTAGGAGCTCTGACAGTGGCAGGGAGGTCTTCAAAAGGGAAAAAATCTTAACTGTAACTGCGGTTTTTATATTAGCTTGTCTAAACTATGCCCATCAACACCAGGAAAAAATTTCCAGGAATTCTGATTTCCATGGATATGACACGCGACAGAAAGCTATGATTGCTGTACCATATTCACGAATGAAGAGAACACAGCAGGGCACAAACTACACGTGTGTCAGGTTGTACAATAAACTTTCAGAATGCTTCAAGAAGCTTAACCAGATTGCCTTCAATAGAAGAGTTAAAAATTTACTGTTACAAAAAACAATATACGGGTTGAACGAATTTTAACTAAATTTCATTTTGGCTTTTAGTTATATATTTACATGATTATTTGTATCTTTTGTATAGATTTCATATGCAAATATGAGTTTTTCCATATTCATTTATACCTGCATGTATATTATGTTGATGTATTTCGTTGACAGGCCATGTAAATTATTGATGGTGGATATTTGTACATGCATTGTGAACATTAATTTTGTGCAAATAAATATTAATAACAATAAAGAAACAATAGTGAATTTAATTAGAAGTATGCTTAGTCGTATGCGGAATGATTAATACATGATTAAAAGAACAAAACGACCAGAAGAGGTGGTACTTCAGTGCGATTTCATTTGGCATTCGTTGCTGCTGTTCCTTTCGTCCACAGGGTGCGTCAAAGTTAAGGAATGAATTTCCTATCAATCTTGCACCCCCTATATGCTGAAATTCAATAGAACAAAAAAATCTTAACACAACATTATCACTGACTGTTGACCTACAATTTAAAATCGAGATTATCAAAATCCGACTAGCGGATTCCGAGAAATACTTATTTGAAATTGTGCCGAATGTTAGGTGGGCCGATTTCATTGCACCGAAGTGTATGTACTTTCTAATAAAATTAAAACATTAAAATATTATCACTGACTGTTGACCTACAATTTGAAAAAAAAATACGAAAAGCACTGCCGTGAAGGCAGGAACTTTTGAGCGCTCGTACATGCACCTTGTAAGTAGATTCGCATTTTCCAGTTTTAGAAATCGATTGAAGGAATTTTCGACAGCTGTCAAAAAAATTCTGAAACTTAGGCGAAACTCCAGACTTCATGTCAGTGCTTCAGCTGATCAATTTTTTTTCGATAATTCGCTAGAATTTTCTACGGTATCTATGGTCTTGGTGATGCGATCTGGACAAAATTTTGCACGTAGTTTGAATACATTATTCCTCAGCTAGGTGCATAATTTCATTCCAATCCGATAAGCAGTTTCGGAACTATCAGGAAAATAATATTTTGAACGGCCATATTTACGGAACCATTAGTCTCATTTTGCTCATTGATGAACATGACCGCGATATTCGCCATCCAAACCCACCCTGAAAATTTCAAGTTCCTAGGCCTTTCCGTTCAGAAGTTACAATTTTCTATGGTTTCTATGGTTCTGGTCATGCGATCTGGACAGAATTTCACATGTAGCTTGAACACCTCATTTTTCATTTGATTGCAAAATTTCATCTCGATCAAATCAACAGTTTTCAAGTAATCAGGGAAACAAAACTTTGAACGGCCATATTTACGGAACCCCTGGTGGAATTTGGCCCATTGACGAACTCAACCGAGGCATTCGGGAACTGAACCCACACTGAAAATTTCAAGTCTCTAGGTTGTTCCGTTCGAGAGTTATCGTGCTTACGGACGGCCGGACGGACAGACTCAAATTTTCCGACGGATTCGACATCAGTGAGTCGAACATAGTCGATTGAGACAATTTTCGGCTCAAAATTCGAAAAATACAGACATCGTGACGAAATGATATAGCCCTCGTGTAGGTAGTACGAGTGCTCAAAAAGATTATCAAAATCCGACTAGCGGATTCCGAGAAATACTTATTCGAAATTGTGCCTAATTTTATGTGGGCCGATTTCATTGCACCGAAGTGTATTTACTTTCTAATGAAATTAAAAATTACGAAAAGCACTGCCGTGAAGTCAGGAGCTTTTGAGCGCTCGTACATCCACCTTGTAGGTAGATTCGAATTTTCCAGTTTTAGAAATCGATTGAAAGAATTTTCGACAGCTGTCAAAAAAAGTTTTCAAACTTTGACGAAACTTCAGACTTTGTCTGTGCTTCAGCTGACCATTTTTTTTTCGATAATTCGCTAGAATTTTCTACGGTATCTATGGTCTTGGTGATGCGATCTAGACAAAATTTCGCACGTAGTTTGAATACATTATTCCTCATCTAGGTGCAATTTCATTCCAATCAAATCGGAAGTTTCGAAATTATCAGGAACAGAATATTTTGAACGGCCATATTTACGGAACCCCTAGTATAATTTCGCTCATAGATGAAAGTGATCACGACAATCGAGATTCACACCTATCCTGAAAATTTCAAGTCCCAAGGCGTTTCCGGCGAAAGTTACAATTTTCTATGGTTTCTATGGTTCTGAAGATGCGAGCTAAACAAAATTTTGCATGTAGCTTGAACACCTCATTTTCCATTAGAGTGCAAAATTTCATCTCGATCGAATCTGTAGTTTCAAAGTAATCGGGAAAATAAAATTTTGAGCGGCCATATATACGGAACCCTTCGGCGAATTTTGCCCAATAACGAACTCAACCGCGGCATTCGAGATTCGAACCTACCCTGAAAATTTCAAGTTTCAAGGACTTTCCGTTCGAGAGTTATCGTGTTTACGGACGGCCGGCCGGACGGACGGACAGACTCGAATTTTTCGACGTATTTGTCATCAGTGAGTCGAACATGGTCGTTTGAGACCATTCTCGGCTCAAAATTCGAAAAGTACAGACATCGTGACGAAATGATATAGCCCTCGTGTAAGTAGTAGGAGCGCCCAAAAAAAGATCACTTTCATTCTCAAAATTTCTTTCATTGCGTTACAAAGATCGAGCGCTTCTAATTATTATATATTTTCATTTCGTCAAAAATAATGGAACTGACATAATTGGATTACAAACGATGCTATAATGTTGCGTTATGTAGAAATTAATATTTTGGATGAATTTGAAGGAGTTTTCGAAGAAATTTGTTATCTTCCAGTACTCTATTACAATCGATGAAAATGTTTCACCTGTAATCCATGCAAGTAGAAAAGTTTCATTCAGTGTTAGAGATAAGTTAAAAGCAAAATTAGATAAATTAGTCAAACAAAAAGTTATAGTTAAAGAAACATTGCCTACAGAATGGGTTTATTCCGTAGTTATAAGTAAATTAAACGTTGATTTCGTCTATGCATTGGTCCAACAGATTCAAATGAAGCAGTTCACAGAAAACATTTCCAGATTCCTACATTTGAAGAAACTATAGAAGATTTGAGGGATGCTAAAGCAATTTCAGTTCTGGACGTTGCGAAAGTATTTTGGAATCTTCAGTTGGATGTGCAATGTTCAAAGCTGTCTAACTTCAACAAACTTTTCGGACGATATCGTTCTCTTCGCCTTCTCTATGGTTTGAAGAGCACGAGCGAGTATTTATAGCGGAAAATGCAAAAGTGTTTCGAAGGTATCGAAGGTACAGCTATTTACATAGATGATATTTTAATCTATACGAATACGAATTTATTCCAAACTTGTCCGAAAATGTCACAAAATTATTTTGGAATGCTAGAAATGAAATAGTTGTAATATATGATGTTTTGTAACAAGGTAATAATAGCATAGTTGTACCAAAATCACTGATGAAGCCCTCTTATCCTAGAGATAAAATATGAAACGTGAGTCCGGAAAAATATCAAGTATGCTTTATTTTTGGAATGGTTATTTCAAGCTCTATCGAAATATGTGGCCTATTTGAAAAAAATATTTTCATAGCGATATCTTGTATAATATCAGTTTTCAAAAAATTGAATTCACGTTTTTGAATTCCACGTTAAAAGTTGCTGCGAGATTATTTTTACAGAAATTTTCAACAGAAGGAAAGTTACAGCAATAATTCTAAAATAAACATTTTCGATGAACACCCGGTAACTATGTAACGGTGATAGCTATGGAGTTGCAGTTTTCGCCAATGAGTTTCTCATGAAAATTGGCCCTCAGACACCGACATCAGTTTTCGTCTATATAGTACAGAAATAGGATTTACCCTTCAAAAGTGTCCAATTTGGCCCAACCTGTACATGATCATCTGTGTCAGATCTTCTGTTGTAATTTTTTTTTTTGTCATTGCAGGTTCACTTATCGGGAATTGTTGCCAATTAATTGTTTCGGTATAATCCGTGGTTGTAAAGTGCATGTGAAATTTTTCCCGGTTGTCTACTTGCTAAGTGACTAGAGATTTTACCATTTGATATGGAATCACTAATTTCATACAGATAGTTGCTTAGTTGGTCGATATTCTTTTCGTTATATGTTGTATAAACAGATGGTATTGCTTGAAATGTAACTAAAGGAAGATTCTCGCATTCTTGTAGTTCTTTGCCAATAGTTGCTGAAAACTCACGTGGTCCGACAGTTTCTCCATCCAAATGCTTTATCAAATGGCGCAAAGGTAATTCGTTTGTATGTAAAATGCGAATGAACCATCGCATAGATCGACCAATTGCAAGTTCTATTTTACGGATAACACCATTGTGAATACCAGTATTAACAGCAATTCCGTCACATCCAATCGCTACTAAATTGTCAAGGTCCACATTTGTCTTCAGAAAGTCTAACATTTTGTTGCTGATTTCTTCTGCATTACCCGACGATACCGTAATATGTCCTATATATTTTGACTTGGGCTCGGAGACTAAAACGATGTGTTCCTCAGATACCGTACTTTTGTAGTACTTATTGTCTTTTAATTGGTTTTGTAGAGTTTTATCTTTTCTTCCATCGAAATATACCCCATGAAGAAATTGAAGATTTTCTGTTTCGTAAGTTTTAATCTGGTTTCGCCTTTTTTTTCCCGCCTAATTTTATTTCGATCTATGATGTTGTCATGATTTTCCACTGAAATGAAATCTAGATCTTGCAAAACAGAGTTTTTTATTATAAATGCAGCTTTTTTAATATTCCTGAATTGCATCCAAATTGATACGAATAGAATAACACATCGTCAGTACCCTTTACATAGAAATAAATCGAGTATTTACGGACGCAAACGATTGGCTTTAGTGGGGGTCAACGAGCTCGAAAGTCAGAGTAGTGGGGGCACCGCTGAACAAAGTCCGATCGATTTAAAATTTTGCAGGATATTATAACAATTATATATATACTTTTCCGCATACAGGCGTTTTAAATTTCAAAAGTTGATTTTTTCACTCCATCCTACTGAGCACAGATGTAATAATAAATAACAAGTAGTTTTAAGTGATATTCATTTACCTGAAGATAGCAGTATCGTCGTTTTTGTACCATACAACAAGCACAACTCGATCGTCATGGATTGAAGAGGTGAGATCACATGGCAAAGAAGCTTGTCTTTTTTGGATCGCGTTGATTTTTATCGCGTTACTCCGTAATATGTAATCTGAAAGAAATAAGATCATAAATAATGAAAACAAAATAGATAAAAACTTATACTGGGACTAAAAAAAGTTCGAAACACCAAGAGAACAGTATTTTTTAGGACATTTTCATTGAATTAGAAATACTTTTCAAGTCTTGTAATATGAATGTTACTCACTAGAATTTAAAACTCTATTTGATGAATGTCTGTCGTATCTGATACGTGGCGAGCACAAGACGTTGAACAGGCTGCGTGTTCCAATTGTGCGACCACTCTGTTATCTATCTATTTGTGAGTAAATAAACTTTTTTCTCATTATTTTACGTCCACTGTGTTGTCAAAGTTATAAATATTCTAAATATAAAAGGAAAAGTGTATTTTACGCTTCGCTTCATGAATTATGTCTCATGGAATGTAAAGTTTACTACTCTGTTAGTGAACAACTCTGTTACCAGCGCGTGGTAACAGAGTTGTTGAGGAAGTAACAGAGTTGAATATGTATCTATATTCTTCAACTATGGACTTAAATTTTATGTTTCAAATGATATTTTTTTCATGATAGTTTTTTTGAGTTATCTATAAGCTTAGTGGGTACAAATAGAATGTATATAATTACATAATGCCAACCCCGTATACCTGAGATGAACCTTATCTGCTTCTATTTAATATTGAATATAACTCTGTATTGTTATGATTACTCATCATTTTCAATCACGCCATTGTGTAGGTGTTTTTTTGTCGCATTTTCATTGCAGATAAGATAATATCATGAATACCTCTGAAGACGACACAGCCGTCAATAATTGAGTGAATTTCTTACTAGCTGTAGGTTAGATAGGTTGGACAATCGTCCGTTGTAAATAAATAGTTTTTTCTTTTCAAAAACTTGGCTTTCGATTTTAAAAATATAACTATATATTTCAAAGAAATAAAAAACATTGTTGTAGGTTAGAGTGTTCCATTGCGATTTTGAGATGCCTCTCACGACTGCTGAGAAGCGTCTACGATACCGAGAACGGCGTAAAAATTATTCCGAAACGGAGGCAGAATCTAAGAGAAAATATTGAGGAGATACCATGCAAACAAATGCTTAGTTAAAATTTTGACAACACGTGAACATCGAGGAATAAAAAAAGGGAATCTGCGAATGCTTGACAGAGAGATAAGGCATTTTTTCGTTAAGTCAGGGGAAATCCCCATGGACGAACTATATCCGATAGAAAAAACAATGTCAGACTTTGTGTGAAGCACGACCTGCTCCAACTCAACCTAACCTGCTGTTTTAGGTTTCCGGCATCTATTGCCTATTATCAACCTTTTGATTCTTTCTGTTTGTGTCTCTTTCAAGATCTTTGTCGCATGATTAGTGTGTTACCCATGCCTTTGATAGGAGAGTCTCTTCTTCTTGATATTTGAAATTGAGATTACTCAATTTCTGTTTCTACATAGTTGATCTCTGAGTCTTTTGTGATCCTAACATTCCTAACCACATCTTCTCCGAGGTTGTAGTCAGCTAGTCTTCTTAGCTCATTGTTGTGTTGTGTTGATTTGCTTTTTCAATTATCTTCTCGACCTTTTTCTTTTTAAATGAGTCTCTAAGGCGTATTCATTGCTGCTCTTAGCAGTTTATTTTCTGTTATTTGGATTTTTCTATATATAATCACATGGAATGCGCTACTGCATTATCTCGAGATCTAAGACTGTTCATGAAGCAGTTGAATATATATTCAAGAAATATGGAGACACACCACTTTTACAATGAACGACACATTATGTTAGTTTCGGTCTTAGAGATAAGGCCAGAACTCGGCTCCTATCCTCGTTTGTGGAGCCCCTTCAGGTCAAGATCAAGTTATTCCAAATGCTGATTCGCATTTGTCTACGCCCCAGCTATCTACTTCCGTAAAGACTTCTAGTCCCATCCCATTAGCAGCTTCTCGAGGCAGAAAGTGAGTAATAATAAACAGATCGAAGTTATTTAGAGATAACATAAAATTGAAGGAACACTAAGAAGCAAAGAACAAAAGATACGCAATTTATAGAAAAAATACAATAAAGAAATACGGAAGAGATCGAAAATTGAAGATGGTAGCCAAGCAAACAAACAGGAATATGCAATATTATCAAATGCTATGAAAATGTTGAGAATCGGTGCTATTCAGGAGATATTCGAAATGGAGGCTGTTGAATGTTCTGGGCAATTCAAGAATGTCTTACTGTGAACCAAGGCTACATACGGGAAAAACAGCCTCTACTTAAGATAAAGGTTTTAAGCACCAAAATTAAAAACTTATTTGAAAGGAACGACATATCAAGAGCGACTGCTCTGTTTCTTTGAAAAAAATTGAATGTAGAAGCGGTAGGTTTTTACTCGATAATATGAAGCACCTGTATCTTTCTTTTGAATATGTTTGTGTCGAAGTCCTACTAATATCCAATACTTGCCAATTGTTTGGTGAAAGAACAAATTAATACCAACCTAAACCTTTACGATCTCAAAGTCAACGGAGTGCAATTTAGTCGAGTTATATAAAAAAAAATTACGAAAAGTACTGCCGTGAAGGCAGGAGCTTTTGAGCGCTCGTACATGCACCTTGTAGGTAGATCCGCATTTTACAGTTTCAGAAATCAATTGAAGGAATTTTCGACAGCTGTCAAAAAAATTCTGAAACTTAGGCGAAACTCCAGACTTCATGTCAGTGCTTCAGCTGATCAATTTTTTTCCGATAATTCGCTCGAATTTTTTACGGTATCTAGGGTCTTGGTAGTGCGATCTGGACAAAATTTTGCACGTAGTTTGAATACATTATTACTCAGCTAGGTGCATTTCATCCCAATCCGCTCAGTATTTTCGGAACTATCAGCAAAAAAATATTTTGAACGGCCATATTTACGGAACCCCTAGTCTGATTTTGCTCATTGATGAACGTGACCGCGGTATTCGCGATCTAAACCCACCCTGGAAATTTCAAGTTCCTAGGCCTTTCCGTTCAAAAGTCAATTTTCTATGGTTTCTATGGTTCTGGTCATGAGATCTGGACAAAAGATTGTTCGATTGAATCCGTAGTTTCGAAATGATCGTAAAACCAAAATTTCAAACGACCGTATTTACGGAACCCCTAGTATAATTCTGCTCATTGATAAAGGTGAACGCGACATTTCAGATCCAAACCTATCCTGAAAATTTCAAGTCCCTAGGCCTTTCCGTTCGAGAGTTATGATTTTCTATGGTTTCTATGGTTCTGGTCATGTGATCTGAAGAAATGTAGCTCGAATATATCATTCTCCATTAGTATACAGAATTTCGTCACGATCGAATCTGTAGTTTTGAAATTATCAAGAAAACTTAATTTCAAACGAACATATTCACGGAACCCTCAGTATAATTTTGCTCATAGATGAACGTGATCACGACATTCGAGATCCACACCTATCCTGAAAATTTCAAGTCCCTAGGCGTTTCTGTTCAAAAGTTACAATTTTCTATGGTTTCTATGGTTCTGGTCATGCGATCTGGACAAAATTCTACAAGTAGCTTGAACACCGTATTCTCCATTTGAGTGCAAAATTTCATCTCAATCAAATCTGTAGTTTTCAAGAAATCAGGGAAACAAAACCTTGAACGGCCATATTTACGGAACCCCTGGTGGAATTTGGCCCATTAACGAACTCAAACGAGGCATTCGGGAACTGAACCCAGGCTGAAAATTTCAAGTCTCTAGGTTGATCCTTTCGAAAGTTATCGTGTATACGGACGGCCGGATGGACGGACAGACTCGAATTTTCCGACGGATTCGTCATCAGTGAGTCGAACATAGTCGATTGAGACTATTTTCGGCTCAAAAGTCGAAAAATACAGACATCTTGACGAAATGATATAGATCTCGTGTAAGTAGTACGAGCGCTCAAAAAACAACTATGTTACTGTATTACAACTCTGTTACTTTTCTGTCCCAAATATTGAAGGACAAACTGAAATTTTTCATGAAAAGCTAGTTGATTAAATAAAGTTATGTGGTAATACTTCAATTTGTTATATATTTATACGGTCATATATTTTAGTAAGCAGTTGATATACTTATAAATTTTTATAGAACTTCGGTAGAATTTAATCCCCGTCAAAATTCAAGAGGTAACAGAATTGTTTGGAATTCAAATCAATAATAGTTGAACATAGAAACAAAGTTGTAATTCTTGGTGTTATCATAAAATAAAAACCTGTGATTAACATTGATTCCACAATATTTGGGACTGAATTGTTTAATTTCATAAAAAGAGTTGAAACATTATGGTAACCGAGTTGAATTTCTTGACTCCCTCACCCACAAAATCTCGATTAAATCATAAATAATTGGTTAGACATCGCGGCCGACTGTGAAGCCATGTATCGACTTCGCGCGGCAGCCCGCGAGGCATCTTCGCGAGGCATCGTCGCGAGGCTGCCTCGATGGTATATTTTGGACGGATTAGGCAAGCACGCGAGGCAGAGCGAGGTATCAGTCAGTGCGAGGCAGTCCACCATGGCACCGCAGTTTTTTCGTACAGCTGTTGCGGCATTTTCTTTTTTATTTTTATTTTTATTTATAGAAAATAGGAATACAAACGGGTGTTTCAACCCATTAACAGCATTCACAGATTGAAAGTAAAAAAAATGGAATCATACAATTGAATCACAAAATATAACTTAACAATAAATTAGAATAAACCATAGTGCAAAATTAAAATTTTTTCATGCCACAATGATCAAAGGAAAAGAAATATCAAACTATTTAAACAACATTCCGTGACAACTTTTGCCTAAGATTTTTTTTATATTGAGTCGGGGACGTATTGAACGGGTCAGTGTCACAGAACTCTGAGTTGAACGTCGTCAAAACTCTACAAATCGGCGAATTCTGGGTGAGGTTCAAACGCCGGAAAGGGACAGCAAATGTTTCCATCGATCTCAGTCTTCTCTCGGGGACCTTCAATTGTGATACATCGAATTTTGGCAGATAGGTGCCCATTAAAGACTTCTTTATTGTTTTTAGGTCATTTACAGGAATCTCTTATTGCAAACTTATCTCATTCCAGGCATTTTTTCTGAGGGTGTTATTGTGGTACTTTTTATTCTTTGTACAGATCAATCAATAACATACACTTATCATTTTGATAGCTCCCGGTGTTAATTCTTCGATTCGCCTCAAGCGAGGCAGAAAACGATCTATACAGGTCCAAACACAGCGAGTAATTAGTCGCGAGGCGCCTTTGAGCGCGACCAGAAACCGACTTTTGTTGGCTCAGGGTGAGGCAACATCGAGCGCGAGGCAGGTATCGACTTTGCGAAGCATGCCTCGCGAGGCTGCCGCGTGTTATACGTTCACATCCAGGAGTTCCCAACAACAATCATGCTGACAGAGACATTCCAACATTCCAACTATGCTGAGTGTTACGTTACAGTGATTCATAAAAGGGGACCACTGGAGAACTTCTAGTTAGTCTTGACATAATCGGGATCGTGAATTTATGTACGAATCGTTCGACATTTTTCACCCTTGTAATTCTTAAATAAACTCATTTTTATAAACCCAGTTGTTCACCACTAAAACGTAATTGGCGCAGTCGATAAAGGAGTTCTTGTGAAAGTTCTGCAGAGAAAACTACAAGGACCTGAACCTATCTTCCATTGGATCCATCAAGGAAATCGAATGGAAATTGCAATTTTTGCTAAGTGGTGAGTTATACTGATACTTAAAATTTTTTTTACATTTTATGTCAGACCCTCCTGAATCCTTGTCCGATTCCATCATCGAAAACGACTCTGATTTGGAGCTAAATTTATCAAATTCTTTCAGAAGACTAAGTATAAGGTCAATTTCAGAAACAACAATTAATAACATAGAGATGGCTTTAGTTCCGAAATTCGATTCTAGAGATTTAAGCATTATTCCTGACTTTGACGGGAGCCCAAATAAGCTCCATAGATTCATTACGACCTCGGAAGCTGTTTTAAAACAATTTTTTGATGTGAATAATACAGATAATTTTCAAAATATAGTTTTGCTAAATGGCATACTAAATAAACTGCATGGTCGTGCCGAAGAAATTGTTGTAATTCATGGAGCAACGAACGATTGGTCAGAGATCAAAAATGCACTTATTTTGAATTTTAGTGATCAAAGGGATGAAAATAGTTTGAATCAAGATTTAGTCAATTCTAGGCAAAATTGGAATGAACCACCCCAGGAATTTTACGGAAGAATTTTGCATTTATTGAATACCATTTGTAATTATATAGATCTGAGGTGTAACGATGCGGAAAAGGAAAGTAAAAGAACGTTTTTCAAAAATCAGGCTTTGAAAACTTTTCTTGCTGGATTAAGACATCCTTTAGGCCCTATTATAAGAACAATGAGACCTGCTACTTTAGCTCAGGCTCTACAATTTATAATTGAAGAAGACAATATTAGGCACCTTCAAAAAAGCAATAATTTCCAAACGCCCAGAAAAACTTTTAACACGAAGCAAATCCAAAATAACGCGAACTATAAAACATTCCATAGTGGAAATTCTGGATTTCAATCACCTCATTTTTCAGGTAATAATCAATCGTCATATTCTCAAAATTTTCAAGCTAATCATCAACAGTTTCCAAGTAAACCTATAACTTTACAAAGAAATTTTAATTATGTTACTCCAAGATTTCCTGGACATTCCCAAGTTTTCAAAGGACCTCAACCAAATTATCCAACTCCAATGAGTATTTCCACAAATAATACTGTCCCAAAATTTAAACAAAAATACCCATCTCAGAGAAATTTTCCGAATAGAAATAGAAATCAAGATTTCATCAGTGAAGAATTATTTAACACGGAAAATTATGACCAAAATAACTTTGAATTCGAAAATAACTCTGCTGATCAAAATTTTCGGAATATTCAAACAGAAAACCCATTGAGTTGATAGAATTTCATATTTCTAATAAACGAGAATTGCCGTTCATATCTATTCGAAACCCTCCTTTAAAACTACTTATAGACACAGGCTCAACAAAATCTTTCATAAATCCTGAACTTGCAAGAAAATTTTATTCAAAATTTATTTTCAAAAAATCGTTTACTGTTTCCACCGTTCACCAAAAATCAACCCATAATTTTTGTGCTCATATTCCAATTTTTCCTGAATTTAATCAACATGGTGATTTCGAATTTTACTTATTCAAATTTCACAATTTTTATGGTGGTCTTATAGGACTAGATAACATAAAACTCCTGAATACAACTCTAGATTTCCAAATTTCAAAGTTGAATACACCTTCTTCTACCTTAACGATTCATTATCAAGAAACTGCTAAGAAAATTCCTTTTAAAATTAAAGTTGATGCAAATTCAAAAATAATCACCAAAATTCCTGTCAAGCAAATATCTGGCGACATCATAGTTCCTAAACAAGTTATACAAGATTGCGAAATCCCTGAAATTTTAACTCTTTCTAACAAAGGATTAGCCAATGTGGAAATTCCGAATAGGACTAATGGAGATATAATATTAATTTTGAATAATCCAATTGAGTCATTTTGTTTCAATAATAATGATTTCGAAATATTTCAAATAGATACAAATATTCCATCAGAAAATACCGATATAGAAAAATTAATTAGAACTGCACATATGAATGACGAAGAAAAACTTCATGTTCTCAAATTATGTAAGAAATATTCTGATATTTTCCATAGAGAAAATCAACCACTGTCATTTTCAAACCAAATTAAACATAAAATTAACACTAAAGATGATATTCCTGCCCATAGAAAATCTTACAGATACCCGTATGTTCATAAAGAAGAAGTGAAAAATCAGATAAATTCAATGTTGAAACAAGGTATTATCAGGCCTAGTCAATCCCCTTGGTCATCTCCTATTTGGGTAGTTCCTAAAAAGATCGATGCATCGGGAAAGAAAAAATGGAGAATCGTAGTAGATTTTCGTAAACTCAACGAAAAAACTATAGACGATAAATATCCTATTCCTAATATTAATGATGTTTTGGATAAACTTGGAAAGTGTCAATATTTTACCACATTAGATTTGGCAAGTGGTTTTCACCAAATTGAAATGAATCCGGAAGATATTGCAAAAACAGCTTTCAACGTGGAAAATGGGCATTACGAATTTTTAAGAATGCCATTTGGTTTAAAAAATTCTCCTTCAACGTGTGATGGATAATGTTCTCAGAGGATTAGTAAATTGCTTAGTCTATCTTGATGATATAATAATATTTTCGACTTCCTTGCAAGAGCACATTGTTAATCTGAGTAAAGTTTTCCAAAGGCTTAAAGATGCAAATTTCAAAATTCAATTGGACAAGTCCGAATTTTTAAAGAGAGAAGTAGCATATTTAGGGCACATAGTCACCCCGGACGGAGTGAAACCAAATCCCGATAAAATACTTGCGGTTCAAAAATACCCATTGCCACGTACCACCAAAGAAATAAGAAGTTTTCTAGGTTTGGTAGGTTACTATAGGAAATTCATTCGAGACTTTGCTAATATTACCAAACCACTAACTTCATGTTTGAAAAAAGGTGCAAAAATTGAACATACACCAGAATTCATTAATTGTTTTGAATATTGTAAAAATATCTTAACGAATGAACCTATTCTTCAGTATCCAGATTTTTCCAAAGAATTTATTTCAACCACGGACGCGAGTAACTTTGCTATAGGTGCTGTCCTATCTCAAGGAATTGTAGGATCAGATAGACCAATTTCATATGCTTCACGAACATTGAATGACAATGAACAAAATTACAGTACCATTGAAAAAGAACTTCTTGCTGTCGTTTGGGCAACAAAATACTTTAGGCCATATCTGTTTGGCCAAAAATTCAAAATTGTATCAGATCATAAACCTTTACAATGGATAATGTCACTCAGAGAACCGAACAGCAAACTTTTGAGATGGAGGTTAAAATTAGAGAAATATGATTTCGAAATCGTGTACAAAAAGGGTACTGCCAACACTAATGCCGATGCACTTTCTCGCATTGAAAATCATAACAAAGAAATTTTTGAATATATGGAAAATTTTAATGAAGCTTTTCCAAAGTCAAACTCAAATGATGATAGTGAATCTATGATGGTAAAATTTGATGAATCTGATTTTCGAAATAATAAAACCGAAGGAAAATTATTATCATTTGAAAAATCTTTAGAACTTTACGAATCAAATAATATAGAAGATTGTGCTCACATTACTGAACGGGAATGAGATCTTTTTGAATGTCCAGAATTTTACTCTTTAGCCCATTGTGTTTCAGAAGACCTCTATATGAATAAAGGCATTGCTTTAACATTCAAACAAAGATTTGGTCAGGTTCATAATTTGAAACCCCAAAATAAGAAAGTCGGAGAAATTGATTCAATCAATGTTAAAGACCGAATAATTTATTATCTCATAACAAAGGAATTCAATTACGAGAAACCTGAATACGAAACGGTCTTCCAAACACTTGTTAATCTCAGAAAATCGTGTGAACAGAATGGAGACAGATATCTAGCGTTACCAAGAATTGCAAGCGGACTTGATAAACTGACTTGGCGAAAAATATTTGAGATGATAACGTTCGTATTCGCGGAGAGTAACATGAATATCGCAATTTATTCCTTACCACAACAAAACCAAGAAATATCCGTAGAAGTCATAAACGAGGAATTATCGGATGACAATACCATTCATTCCACTCGTGAGAACTCAATTCAGGAGATCCCCATTTCGGAAAAAGCGTTAAACGTCTTCGACAACCAAATAGTTTTTGATTTCGTGTTTCATTCTCCAGCTGAAGCTAGAGTAGAAAAAATTTTTCCAAACAAACAAAGAATTTTCGCTCAATTATCAATCAATAATTTAGAGAAAGAGATAATAGAATTTTTCAAAACCTATATTCGCCCAAAAATTTTATACGCTTTACATTTTAAGGAAGATAAGCACTACCTCGTTATTTGCGAAATTTTGGGGAAAACTTTCAAACAATCTGCTTTCAATTTAGTTAAGTGCAATGATATATTAGAAGATGTAACAAATGAGGATTTACGAATTCAAACCATTCAATTCATGCACGAAGCCAAAACCAATCATAGAGGAATCATTGAAACCATCGCTAGAATCAGAAAAACATCTTATTGGCCTAGTATCCAAAAAGACGTCACTGAATATATCAATAATTGTGAAATTTGTCAGATAAATAAATACGATCGAGATCCTCCATGTCAAAAGCTTATGCTTACTCCAACACCGTCTAAAACATTCGAAATTATTCATATTGACACCTTCCAAGCTCAAAATAAAAAGTTTTTAACGATTATTGATGCCTTCTCAAAATACGCACAGGCCTACCCATTGATTTCTCTAACAGGTATCGAAGTCGTACGTTCACTTTTGATATTCATGACACATCATGGTTCGCCTTCAACAATAATAATGGACAACGGAACAGAACTAAAAAATGGTGTTATTACAGAATTTTTGAAAATCCATCAGATCACCCCTCACTATATAACCCCTAATAATCCTCAATCAAATGGATTAATTGAAAGATTTCATTCAACACTTATAGAACATCTGAGAATAGTAAAAATTTGGGAGAAAGAAATTAGTAATATTGAGAATTTGATGCCTTATGCAATTTTCGGCTATAATAACTCAATCCATTCATCCACGAAACAAAAACCTATTGATGTTATTAATGGCCATCTCGACACAAAAGACCCATTTAATATCGATATTAACGAAAAATTAGTGAATAATTACATTGAAAATCATAGAGAAAAAACTATAGAAATCTACAAAAAGTTGAATGAAGAAATGAGGAAATCAGAAAAATACATTTGATTGAAAAACATAATGAAAAAAGGCATGAACCCCTTGATTATAAATCAAACGCGGTAGCATATCGTAAAGTTAAGTCAAACATTAGAAATAAGCTCACTCCAAAATTTGCGAAAGAGAATGTTTTAACTGATGCAAAAATTAAAATTCATAGTGATACTAAAATAATTCATAAGCAAAATTTGAAAAAACCAAAATCTAAATCCAAAATACTTTTACAGGATGCTCCTAGTGCATCTAGTAGCAGCCCAGGAAATAGATATAACGAATCTTCAAGAGAATCCAGGAATCCTTACCGATTTGGGCAACGCCAAAATTAAAACAAAATCCCACGATTTCATACATTTTTACGATGTCGAACCAATCATCGTTGAACTGAATTATCTCCAAAATCAATATTTGAATGTAAAAGAATCCCTTCTAAATAAACCAAAAAGTATATTTTATGAAGAACTGGAAAATCATGGAAAAATTTTTGAGTATCAATTTAATGTTGCGAAACAAAAATTGAATAGTTTAATTCCGAAAGGGAGAACAAGAAGAGGTTTAGTTAATGGCTTGGGTACAATTATCAAGAGTATCTCAGGAAATTTAGACGCTGACGATGCAGTTTATTATGAAAAAGTGCTGAGAAAACATAAAAAACCAAAAAGAAGTAATTTCCAAATTAAATTCTGAAATTTCGCTAACAGGAGAAGTGATTGATGATTACTTCCCAGTTCGAAAGAATCTATGGAAAATTCAATAATCTTGAGGATAATTTTTATTATTTCATGAGAATTAAAAATATTATAGATCAAATTGGAACGTCAGTCAATATTGTTATGACAATGATCCATGAAATCGAAAATGCTATAAGTTTCGCAAAATTAGGAAATTTACACCACAGCATAATCAAAATTTCCGAATTGAAATCAATAATCATGAAAATATCAAAAAAATATACCCAGGATAACTTAATGTTCGCGAATGAAGAAGATTTTCATAATTTTTATGAATTAATTAAAGTAGATGCATACTAAATTCGATCTAGAATTGTTTTCATTTTACATTTTCCAATTATGAATACCCAATTATTTTCTCATTATCACCTCTATTCCATTCCAACGATCAATAACACCGTAATATTACCTAAAAACACTTATCTGACATTAAATGAGAAACTGTATCAGTATACCTCGTCCTCTTGTGTGAAAATGCAAAACCTATTCTACTGTGAGGAGAACAACCTCGATCCAAGGTGGAGGACTATATTTTCCAAATACCAACAACTTCAGAATCCACTTGAAAAATGTTTCGCTGGACCAGATCCACAACCTCAAGAAGAGACAAGAAGAAATTCAATCCATCATCGAGGAAACACAGCCTGAAAGTTCAGTTCATGGAGAACTTATTGGAATTTATATATATTGATTTTTTTAGTACTTATTATTTTCTGTTACAAGAAAGCGAAAGAATGTTGGAAATCCAGAAAACCAACTGCAGGACCAGAACCGACAGCGGCCGTTCAACAACCCAGCAAACCCTTCTTCACCCCCTGAGGCAACTTCTGAGGAGGGAGGTGTTATACGTTCACATCCAGGAGTTCCCAACAACAATCATGCTGACAGAGACATTCCAACATTCCAACTATGCTGAGTGTTACGTTACAGTGATTCATAAAAGGGGACCACTGGAGAACTTCTAGTTAGTCTTGACATAATCGGGATCGTGAATTTATGTACGAATCGTTCGACATTTTCCATCCTTGTAATTCTTAAATAAACTCATTTTTATAAACCCAGTTGTTCACCACTAAAACGTAATTCGCGCGAAGTCGATACATAGCTTAACAGACCAAACTTCAGTTGTTTAATCAATCATGGACAAAAATAATAGTTATGTTTGAGTATTTTTATTTTTTCAAAAGTTTGTCATTTTGAATCATGATTACCTGCGCGAAATTTGACAATGAACCATATAGTACAATATTGAAAAGAAGACTTCTTGCTCGATAGCTGTTCCTGTTATATTAAAATTTTCTATAAACTGATGAGTTGACATGCTTACAAAATTTGCGGATTTAAGGCAACCTGCATCCAAAATTTGAGCAGAAATCACGCGTCGCGCTGCTTATATTATCAGGGTGGACGTATCTTCATATCAACATATCGGGGTTACTCCATAAAAAGTCTTTTCTCTTAATCAGAAGTAGCTGCTTTTAATTCACGTACAATTGCACAAGGAAGAATAGGGGCCTCGCAATGCTCAAGGTCCACTATCTCACTCTCGACGATAGGTCTGAAGTTGTTACGTCACATCCCGGCACGGTTCCGCAGGGTTAAAATGAGTCAAACAAAAATATTTCTTTGGAAACTTATTTTGGAAATTTTTGATGAAAATATTGATAAAAACGCAACTACTTTTGTCATCGTTCTGGACGTTGTGATAAGTTTTAGAGAATTAGCGACCCCCTCTATTCAAATACACTTTCGGCCCTGACGGTGGCATTTGTCACCACTGACTTCCCAGAGTTCAACATACTGCTAGCAAGTGTATTTGAAGACCTGGTGATGGAATTTGCCACTACTTCCTAGTTCCTATACGAATGCTGAGAACTACCTCATCTTTGTTTAGAAACTTGCTAGGAGGTTGCTTGTAAGCAAATTCAAAGGAAAAAAATTTTATTTTCATTTTAAAAAGTCAGGGCTGAAAAGGTTAAGAAAGGTTTTTCAGCTCACCTTGAGCCTAACTCAAGATTGATTGTCAGTCAGGCTTTTTCATTTTTCATATTATCAGATGAAAGACAATTATTTTATCCATAACAATATTTAAAAATAAATTAAATGTATTTGGTTCTCACATTATGGTCGATTTGAGGTTATTAATCATTCACTTGTTAGAAAATTTATTAACTAAATGGAAAGTGTTCATTAATCCATTGACTTCAATAATAGACCAAATTTCGCAATATAATATACAACTTCAATTCGTGCAGAAGTTGTATTTTTGAATATGAACCAGATGAAAAACTAATCCGTGGAAAAATCAAAAACTGGTTTATATTTTGTCCTAGATTGGATTGGGAGGTTACAGTAAAACTTGGGACCCGTAGATTAGAGATTTTTAAGAATCTGTTGAAGTCACTAACCAACGAGGTATAACTTCCTCACGAAAAATATATTGGTATGCAAAATTTTCGCAAAAGGGTAACTATGTTTACATTTCATTGGGCATGAAGTGAGGAGGATTAGAAAAAATGTTACACGATATGTTCCAATTTATTCGTGTCGTAGTGCTATAAGTTTGAGTACCTATATATAACTATACCTATATATCATCAACTAGCGCGTGTAAACGTTGAAAAATTTGAATTTAATGGGAACCATGTGCGTCGGAAGCTTTAAAATTTCATGTAGGTACGGTAACTCATGAAAATTATTTGTGAGTGTATCTCACAAAACATGAATTCATTTCCTCTATGACCCGTTTGGGAATCATATTAATAACGAGATAATCCTGTAGCCCGTCCAGTTCGCCCTCGTGCGACTGGAAGTTACGGACGTATGATCTTCAGTTGAATACAAACAGAAGAGTGCCAAGTTAATAATTTCTGAGGTTTCAATGATTAACTGAAAAGTTGTGATGTGAACTTGTTAGTCGAATTTATTCAGAGCTACATGTGAAGAAAGGGTGCGTTTTTATTCTAATCTAAATAAACTAACTGACAAAGAAACTGCAACACCCAGAAGGAGCTGTTTAAATTTCAAATTTTCCTTGGTAAAGTTGGATAGTATAGCAAGGAGTAAATGATTAAAATTTGGAGAAAAAAATCGTGAAGGTTTTTTCATGTAAACATTTTTTTGTTACTCAAATATTGTAGTCGTTTTTTGCAAATTTTTCAAATTTTACAACAAACCAGCTGTTCGAGGAGATCCGAAGTCGATGTTCAGTGGTTGTTAAGCTACGTATCGACTGCGCGAGGCAGGCCGCGAGACATCCTCGCGAGGCATCGTCGCGAGTGTTATACGTTCACATCCAGGAGTTCCCAACACCAATCATGCTGACAGAGACATTCCAACATTCCTACTATGCTGAGTGTTATGTTACAGTGATTCATAAAAGGGGACCACTGGAAAACTTCTAGTTAGTCTTGACATAATCGAGATCGTGAATTTATGTACGAATCGTTCGACATTTTCCATCCTTGTAAATCTTAAAAAAACTCATTTCAAAAAACCCAGTTGTTCACCACTAAAACGTAATTGGCGCAGTCGATAAAGGAGTTCTTGTGAAAGTTCTGCAAAGAAAACTACAAGGACCTGAACCTACCTTCCATTGAATCCATCAAGGAAATCGAATGGAAATTGCAATTTTTGCTAAGTGTATGTAAGAAATATTCTGATATTTTTCATAGAGAAAATCAACCACTGTCATTTTCGAACCAAATTAAACATAAAATCAACACTAAAGATGATATTCCTGCCCATAGAAAATCTTACAGATACCCATATGTTCATAAAGAGGAGGTGAAAAATCAGATAAATTCAATGTTGAAACAAGGTTTTATCAGGCCTAATCAATCGCCTTGGTCATCTCCTATTTGGGTAGTTCCTAAAAAGACCGATGCATCGGGAAAGAAAAAATGGAGAATCGTAGTAGATTTTCGTAAACTCAACGAAAAAACTATAGACCAGGCATGGGCAACCTACGGCCCGCGAATAGAATTCTCTTGACCCGCCAATGAATTTTTTCACACATGACGCACCCCCAAATTTGCTCTATAAAGATACCACAGCGAATAATATTCGTGTAGCGACAACATCAGTCCCACCCCACCTAATTTTGATGCTCTTGTGAAAGGAAAGCAAAAACAGGTGTCTCATTAGTTGAAAACTAGTGACTGGTGGGTAGTGATGAGTGTTTTTTTTGTTGAATTATATCAGTTTTTTTCATTTCTCCTATTGTAAGGAACGTTAGGTTTATTTGATTTTTGTTGAATAAATTTTATTACTACAAAAAATTTTTTTTCGGCCCGTGCTCTACAAAAAAAATTATTTATGTGGCCCTCAGCGAAAAAGGTTGCCCATGCCTGCTATAGACGATAAATACCCTATTCCTAATATTAATGATGTTTTGGATAAACTTGGAAAGTGTCAATATTTTACCACATTAGATTTGGCAAGTGGTTTTCACCAAATTGAAATGAATCCGGAAGATATTGCAAAAACAGCTTTCAACGTGGAAAATGGGCATTACGAATTTTTAAGAATGCCATTTGGTGAAAAAAATTCTCCTTCTACCTTTCAACGTGTGATGGATAGATAATGTTCTCAGAGGATTAGTAAATTGCTTAGTCTATCTTGATGATATAATAATATTTTCGACTTCCTTGCAAGAGCACATTGTTAATCTGAGTAAAGTTTTCCAAAGGCTTAAAGATGCGAATTTCAAAATTCAATTGGACAAGTCCGAATTTTTAAAGAGAGAAGTAGCATATTTAGGGCACATAGTCACCCCGGACGGAGTGAAACCAAATCCCGATAAAATACTTGCGGTTCAAAAATACCCATTGCCACGTACCACCAAAGAAATAAAAAGTTTTCTAGGTTTAGAAGGTTGCTATAGGAAATTCATTCGAGACTCTGCTAATATTACCAAACCACTAACTTCATGTTTGAAAAAAGGTGCAAAAATTGAACATACACCAGAATTCATTAATTGTTTTGAATATTGTAAAAATCTTTTAACAAATGAACCTATTCTTCAGTATCCAGATTTTTCCAAAGAATTTATTTTGACCGCAGACGCGAGTAACTTTGCTATAGGTGCTGTCCTATCTCAAGGAATTGTAGGATCATATAGACCAATTTCATATGCTTCACGAACATTGAATGACAATGAACAAAATTACAGTACCATTGAAAAAGAACTTCTTGCTGTCGTTTGGGCAACAAAATACTTCAGGCCATATCTGTTTGGCCGAAAATTCAAAATTGTATCAGATCATAAACCTTTACAATGGATAATGTCACTCAAAAAACCGAACAGCAAACTTTTGAGATGGAGGTTAAAATTAGAGGAATATGATTTCAAAATCGTGTACAAAAAGGGTACTGCCAACACTAATGCCGATGCACTTTCTCGCATTGAAAATCATAACAAAGAAATTTTTGAATATATGGAAAATTTTAATGAAGCTTTTCCAAAGTCAAACTTGAATGATGATAATGAATCTATGATGGTAAACTTTGATGAATCTGATTTTCGAAATAATAAAACCGAAGGAAAATTATTATCATTTGAAAAATTTTCAGAACTTTATGAATCAAATAATATAGAAGATTGTTCTCACATTACTGAACAGGAAGGAGATCTTTTTGAATGTCCAGAATTTTACTCTTTAGCCCATTGTGTTTCAGAAGACCTCTATATGAATAAAGGAATTGCTTTAACATTCAAACAATGATTTGGTCAGGTTCATAATTTAAAATCACAAAATAAAAAAGTCGGAGAAATTGCTTCAATCAATGTTAAAAACCGAAGAATTTATTACCTCATAACAAAGGAATTCAGTTACGAGAAACCTGAATACGAAACGGTCTTTCAAACGATTGTTAATCTCAGAAAATCGTGTGAACAGAATGGATACAGATATCTAGCGTTACCGAGAATTGCAAGCGGACTTGATAAACTGACTTGGCGAAAAATATTTGAGATGATAAAGTTCGTATTCGCGGAGAGTAACATGAATATCGCAATTTATTCCTTACCACAACAAAACCAAGAAAAATCCGAGAAGTCATCAACGAGGAAATATCGGATGACAATACTATTCATTCCACTCGTGAGAACTCAATTCAGGAGATCCCAATTTCGGAAAAAGCGTTGAACGTCTTCGACAACCAAATAGTTTTTGATTTCGTGTTTCATTCTCCAGCTGAAGCTAGAGTAGAAAAATTTTTTCCAAACAAACAAAGAATTGTCGCTCAATTATCAATCAATAATTTAGAGAAAGAGATAATAAAATTTTTCAAAACCTGTATTCGCCCAAAAATTTTATACGCTTTACATTTTAAGGAAGATAAACACTACCTCGATATTTGCGAAATTTTGAGGAAAACTTTCAAACAATCTGCTTTCAATTTAGTTGAGTGCAATGATATATTAGAAGATGTAACAAATGAGGATTTACGAATCCAAACCATTCAATTCATGCACGAAGCCAAAACCAATCATAGAGGAATCATTGAAACCATCGCTAGAATCAGAAGAACATCTTATTGGCCTAGTATACAAAAAGACGTCACTGAATATATCAATAATTGTGAAATTTGTCAGATAAATAAATACGATCGAGATCCTCCATGTCAAAACCTTATGCTTACTCCAACACCGTCTAAACCATTCGAAATTATTCATATTGACACCTTCCAAGCTCAAAAAAAAAAGTTTTTAACGATTATTGATGCCTTCTCAAAATACGCACAGGCCTACCAATTGATTTCTCTAACAGGTATCGAAGTCGTACGTTCACTTTTGATATTCATGACACATCATGGTTCGTCTTCAACAATAATAATGGACAACAGAACAGAACTAAAAAATGGTGTTATTACAGAATTTTTGAGATTACATCAGATCACCCCTCACTATATAACCCCTAATAATCCTCAATCAAATGGATTAATTGAAAGATTTCATTCAACACTCATAGAACATCTGAAAATAGTAAAAATTCGGGAGTAATATCGAGAACTTGATGCCTTATGCAATTTTCGGCTATAATAATTCAATCCATTCATCCACGAAACAAAAACCTATTGATGTTATTAATGGCCATCTCGACACAAAAGACCCATTGAATATCGATATTAACGAAAAATTAGTGAATAATTACATTGAAAATCATAGAGAAAAAACTATAGAAATCTACAAAAAGTTGAATGAAGAACAGAAAAATACATTTGATTGAAAAACATAATGGCGCATAATGGAATCTCCAATTATTTTCTCATTATCACCTTTATTCCATTCCAACGATCAATAACACCATAATATCACCCAAAAACACCTATCTGACATTGAATGAAAAACTGTATCAGTATACCTCGTCCTCTTGTGTGAAAATGCAAAACCTATTTTACTGTGAGGAGAACAACCTAGTCGAAGGTACCAAGGTGGAGGACTGTATTTTTCAACTACTCCAACTTCAGAATCCACTTGAAAGATGTTCCGCTGGACCAGATCCACAACCTCAAGAAGAGACAAGAAGAAATTCAAGCCATCATCGAGGAAGCACATCCTGAAAGTTCAGTTCATGGAGAACTTATTGGAATTTTATACATATTGATTTTTTTTTGTACTTATTATTTTCTGTTACAAGAAAGCGAAAGAATGTTGAAAATCCAGAAAACCAACTGCAGGACCAGAACCGAAAGCGGCCGTTCAACAACCCAGCAAACCCTTCTTCACCCCCTGAGGCAACTTCTGAGGAGGGAGGTGTTATACGTTCACATCCAGGAGTTCCCAACACCAATCATCCTGACAGAGACATTCCAACATTCCTACTATGCTGAGTGTTATGTTACAGTGATTCATAAGAGAGGACCACTGGAGAACTTCTAGTTAGTCTTAACATAATCGGGATCGTGAATTTATGTACGAATCGTTCGACATTTTCCGTCCTTGTAAATCTTAAAATTAACTTATTTCAAAAAACCCAGTTGTTCACCACTAAAACGTAATTCGAGGCGGCCTCGATGGTTAATTTTGGACGGATGAGGCAAGCACGCGAGGCAGAGCCAGCCATCAGTCAGTGCGGGGCAATCCACCATGGCACCGCAGTTTTCGGGTACAGCTGTCGCGGCATTTTCTTTTATTGTAATTCATCGAATTTTGGCAGATAGGACGAAACGAAAGAGAAAGCCGCGTTGGTGGATGAAAGAGCTATTCAAAAATCGACGAATGCAAGATATGACATTTGAAGCAGTTGAAGATACCATCAAAAATTTACTTTTTATTCTCTGGATCCCACAACAAAGGATGTTCTTAGTATAAATCAATCAATAACAAACACTTATCATTGTCCATTTTGATAGCTCCAGGTGTTAATTCTTCGATTCGCCTCGAGCGAGGCAGAAAACGATGTATACTGGTCCAAACACAGCGAGTAATTGATCGCGAGGCGCCTTTGATCTCGACCAGAAACGGACATTCGTTGGCTCAGGGTGAGGCAACATCGAGCGCGAGGCAGGTATCGACTTTGCCAGGCGTGCCTCGGGAGGCGGCCTCGCGCAATCGATACGTAGCTTTAAAATGCCTAGAGCACGTGTACGCGGAATTTATCGCCAGCTAAGTGAATTTGAAAGAGGTCGAATTATTGGTCTACGGGGGGCGGGGTTGTCATTTCGAGAAATCGCTAACCGTACGAACAGAAATCCAACAACTGTTATGAGATGTTGTCAAGCGTGGTTTGATAATGCCCAAAATCGAAGAAGAGTAGGCACCAGACGTCGAAGGGGCACAAATGAAGTTCAAGATCGACGTCTAAGATTTATGGCTATTAGAGACCGATTTGCGACAACTCGATCTTTGGCTAATGAGTGGTTAGGAGAACAAGGCCATCCTGTAACTGTCCGAACGGTTTACCGCCGGATGAGGTCTTTTGGACTGCAGCATTATCGATCCCATCTTGTGTTACCTCTGACGGTTAAGCATCGCCGGCAAATGTGAAATGGCATCAGGTCGTCTTTTCTGATTGATCTCGATTCTCCTTGGGTGCACATGATGGCCGAAGAAGGGTTAGACGACGCAGGGGCGAAAGAGGTGAAACTCAGTTTGATATTGAGCGTCATGTACACCGGACAGTAGGCGTTATGGTATGGGGTGCTAGAAAATTTATTTGACAGCTGTCAAAAATTTCTCCAATTGGTTTCCAAAACTGGAAAATGCGAATCTACCTACAAGGTGCATGTACGAGCGCTCAAAAGCTCCTGCCTTCACGGCAGTGCTTTTCGTAATTTTTTTCTTCAAATTTCAATCATTTACTCCTTGCTATACTACCTATGTTTTACCAAAAAAAATTTAAATTTAAACAGCTCCTTCTGGGTGTTGCAATTTCTTTGTCATTTAGTATATCTAATCGATTAATCGTAAAGGCATCATTGATTGGAATATTATTGACGTGACGTCATTTGATGAAATTACGCTGATGCATCTACGATTAATCGATTAGATATTTCGATTGGAATAAAAACGTACCCAAATATGGGCGTGAAACAAGGGCGTAGATCTTTTTTCTTGGCGGGGGGGAGTAATCGATAAAAATATTTCGTCAGGTTCATATCAAGTCTTCGCGATAATTCTGAAACTTTATATTTTGGAAGTTTTTGGCGGTTATTATGAAATAAAGAACATTGGAATTCTGAAAATTTGCACTAGGGCATTATCCGCCCGGAATATTTCAGCAACACTTGCATTTCCGGTTATAACCGAAATAACACTCAAAAAAGTATATGGTATATTGTATGTTGTATATTCAATGTTTTATATTGTTAATTAAATATTTCAAATTGGATATTGTATATTATATATTCTAATTGCATATTGCATATGGTATATTTTATATTGTATATTTTGTATTGTATATTAGATTTTGTATTGTATATTGCATTTTGTATATTTTATATTGAATAGATATTGTACATTGCACATAGTATATCGTATATTTCATGCCTCTCTGTCCAAAATACACACATCGCAAAAGTCTAGGGATATTCGTACAAAGTCATACAAGCGTCAAAAAAAACTTTTTTATCGTTTGAACTGTACTACCAACTTACTGATCGATTCATTTACCCCGTTTGAATACGCCTTTTTTCAGAAAAAATGTGAAAATTATAATGAAAAAACAAGATAGATGGAAAAAGTATATTCTACAAGTACTCAGTATTGCGATCTAATTCTGTCTATAGTGTTGTTCAATAGTATTGTTGCATTGAGAATATTATGTTTTACTATGGAACTACGACCTTTGTCTTCAGACGAGATGAATCTAGCAGTGCGCCTTCTTCAAGCTGGCCTGCGACAAGTCGAAGTAGCTGAGCGGATGGGTGTTTCCCAAAGAATCATAAGTCGTTCATGGAGGCATTTCAAGGAAACAAAACCTAGGGCGTAGAACCTGTACAACGGCACGTCAGGGTAGATTTTTACTGTTAGTGTTAGAAGACACCTTACAATCACAGCACCTGAATTGGTTATGGAAGTCCAGCGAGCGCATAACATAACCGTTGGGAAAGATTATGTGAGAAATCGTCCCCACGAAGCCAATCTTCATATTCAAAGACCAATTTTATGTCCATCTCTCTCTAGAGGCAATCGCGCTGCCAGGGTAGACGAAGAATATCAAAATTGGAATGCAGATGATTGGCCAACAGTTTTGTTTACTGATGAATCGAGATTTGGAATTCATCCCGATTCTCGTCGGACACGAGTGTGGAGGCGATCCGGAAACGTGGAACGTTTAAGAAATGTTCAGGAAGTTCACAAATACAGAGGTGGTACAATAATGGTATGAGGCGGAATAATTATAGGCGGCAGAACTGACCTCGTTTTTCCAAATGGTTTCCTGACGCGTCAGCAATATGTGGATAATATTCTTCTATGCCTTTATTTGCTGGTGCTATTGGTGCAAACTTTCGCCTAATGCATGAAAATCGTCGTCCCCATACCGCTGCAATTGTGACGAACGGGTTGGAAAACGAGGGAATTGAGGTATTGCCATGGCCCGCACAATCCCCGGACCTTAATCCGATTGAGCATGTATGGAACATGCTTCAACGTAGAATTACTCCCATTTTGGGCAATATCCAAAATGCTCTTCAATTCCGAGAGCTTTTAACCACAGAATAGGCAAGTATACCTCAATCGGGCATTGGCAATGTCATTTTGACTATGAAAATAGGTGTAGAGCTGTTCTGAACCAACGTGGAGGTCATACTCTTCATTCAGTTAATTTTTTGCATACTTGATCATTTTTTTGTATAGCTCGTAAAATTATGGTTTATACCAATTTTTTTTTTTTGAAATATTGTGTTCGTTTCAAGCAAAAAATTAATTTAATGACATATTGAACATTTTCTCATTACACTATGATTTTAGTTTTCCCTTTAATAAACTGAAAAAATAAAAAACGCCTATTTATAAGAATATCCCCAGTCTTTTCCGATGTGTGTACATATTATGTCGCAGGCTTATTATAATATCAGTCTTATTATAATACGCCTAGGCTTTTTCAATATGACTAGACGTATTGTAAAACTACCAAAGTAAATGAAAATCTGACAATATTACTGATTATTTAAGACGTGTTATAATACGCCTGACGCTTCTTAGTCTTATTGTTCAAAAGAATCTGCACGCGATTGTTTTCAGAATTTGACTATATAAAATACGTCGTATTATAATACGACTGGACGTGTGCCAGGCAAATTGTGGAAAGCGCTTATAGGAAAAAAAAAATTATAGATCTGGATTATTTATTACAACATGGTCCATTCTTATGATATTTGCTTGTACATTTCATATGGGATTTAAAACATAAACTTTTATTGTTACGACACTGTCACTTGCAAACTCTCTGCCATTATCACTCTGCAAGACGATTGGCGCTCCAAGCTCCAAGAAAATTTCCAGAAGTTCCTCGCAGACATCCTTTTCAAAGGTTTTCGATGAGTTAATTTAGTCAAATGATCTTGATAGTTTATCAACCACTTATATTCTCCATCAGGCGTTGACTGTGAATCTATAAGGTCGGTCCACGATGATTGAAATCTACGAATGTCGAATAATTTGTTGTAAAACTCTTCGTAAGAAATTATGGAAGTTATGTCATCCTTTTCGTCTGTACTTTTTCTTATTCCTCCGATTTCAATAGTCTCGTAAACTCGTGAAAAATACAGCTGATTATTATTTCTTCTAATTCCTTTATTATTTGCTTCACGCGAACTAATCAAAATATCAGTAACTTCTTTTATTTTTTCCAGTGTCCAAGGCTTTTTGTAACTCTTTTTGTGTTCTGAAATAAAATACGCACCCACTAGGAAATTAAAACCAACCAAAGAATTTTGGGGTTATGATTATATTTCTGTATTCTAATTTCTCACCTTGGTAAAACTTTTCTAGTTCTTTATAATAGTTGTCTTTGTGAACGAATACACCTTGCGAGTCTTCACTCATTTTTGATGGAAGAAATTGCACGAATATTGCACAGAGAAACTAAACAGTAAATCGCAATAACAAAAACAACACACCATTAGCCTGACAAGCCGTCAGTCGTATTACAATACCACAAGTAAAACCATGCAGAATCCAGAGTAATCGCGCGCTTTTGAATTTTGACAATAAGCCTAAAAAGCAGCAGGCGTATCACAAAACACCTCAAATTGTCAGTCAAATTGTGAGGTCCCCGATTATTACGGTGATATTACAATATGCCTAGTCGTATTGAAAAGGCCTAGGCGTATTATAATATGACTGATTTTACAAGAAGACTACGACATATACACTAAAATAATCATGGAATATATCACCCAATATATGAGCCTACCATATTTTCTTATACAAAGCAGTACGTGGATGATTTGATAAAATTAGTTCAGATATTCTTTCATTATAAAGAGGCTTCCCTAGGAGGGTCGATATCATCTGTTCGCAGAATGATCCAATCATTGACATCTTCATTCCATTTGGTAGTTGTAGAAATGTTTAAGACATATATTCACATATAAGTAATTGAAACTTTTCCAAGATCTTTCTGATTTCATCTTTTAGAATCACATATTCGTCTTCGACTCTAGTTTCATAATAGTGGTGGGATATATTAGTTCGTAACTTCTCAAAATCCTGGTGGACATATATATCCTTCAACACATGACCAGAAAAACTCAATTTTCTTTTCACGTGAAATAGCTGAAGAGCTGAGTTTCTACACAACTCATTTCATTCATACCTCATGTGACCACTCATAATTTCAGCAGTATATGGCAAGATACCAAAATTTCAAAGAATATTAAAAAAACCTTATAGTGATCCTTACGAAATTTCACTGAACCTTAGTGTTGGTGTCGCTAACTGCGACGTTTCATTCCGATGAGAATTCATCGTCTGTGGGTCCAACTAAATAGGTTGCTACATAGCATAGAAAACAAGCACGCAAGAAATGAGGATCAGAGAAAGAACATGAATGGGATGATATAAACATTTCAATTGAAATTTCACCTGCCTGACACCTAATCAAGAGCTTCAAGACAAGGCTGTACTCTTGTAAACCTAACGTAAACCAACTGTATGTGCATATACATATTTATGGAAACTTCCACTTTATCTCCATCATCCTTGATTACCACTAATCCATTCTGTTGAGGATTGAATGAAATGAAACTCGTATATTCTGCAAACTCCCAGATGGTTATATGTATAATTACTTGTGGGTAGAAAGCTAGTTCTCCACAACAAATATTGTTTCATAGCTGGATAACATATTCAACAAACTGACTATTGCTATTGCCGAATCCAATCAAATGTTATAGGATGTTTCAGTGAAATCCTATCAATCCGAAATTCATAATTCCTATGTAAGCATTAGCGAAAAAATGTACGCCAATACAGGGAAATGATGAATTAAGTATCACTAGTAAATCGTCCTAAGGCAATAGAATTCACAAGCCAGGAAACGAAACATGATACCCATCTGATGGAATTTCAAAAGGGCATATTAGATTGATACAATATATTCATAAGAGTGGATACAGAGCCTCTGAGGCTTATGTAGGCGATATCTCACAGCGAAATGGCCTTTGAGTCGACATGTTAGTAGTCTTACTTCGCTCTATACAGGGTGTCTACTTTTGAGAGGGCCAAATTTCAAAGGGAGATCATACATGTGATTTGCAACAAAAAATGTCATATAACACATGGTCGAAATGTTGACGGTTATTTTTCAATTCATCATTTCTTGATTTCACAAAATATTTTAAGTTTTTCCATAAAATCAATTATACTTCATACTTTAGTTATCTTTGCAGCGTCATTAAATTTGACCATATATCTGGAAACGCCATTAAATTTTCAACAAGATGAGAGCTTCTCTGTGCCAAAAAATTCTTACTACTGGCGTGATAAGGAGATGAATATCCCGATTCTGACGTGAACAAAATCAGCCATTTTCCAATGATTTTATGGTTGAAAAATTATTGAGTATAAACATGTTTTCTTTTCAGTGAAAAAAACCATTTAGTGTGCTTTGAATGGCATATCAACTTTTGTGCTTGCTGCTTGTCTTCTGCCCTAATATCTTGACTAACAAGATAACAACGAAAAAGTCGAAATATTCCAAACCTGAATTGTGTGAAGCTCTCTATGATTGAATATTGAAGTAATTTATTATTATGGCAATCATAAATTCATCTGTCGAATCGAAATAATTCAAACAAAAAATATAAAGAAAACAGACTACTTCTACTTATAACAATTGTTCAATACATTTTACATATCCTTTTCGCTCTGAATCTACAACCATAAGAAGTTCAAAACGTTTCTGACGTATTTCTGCACTGCGCAAATTTATTCTTTCGATCAGATCCTCTCGAGTCCGAACGTGAATTTGAATCCAAAGCCATACCTTCCAATCCTTCGCACCTCCAAATATTCATTCATGAAGTCCCACACATTTCGACGTTGGGAGTCATAAGAAGTGAACTTTTCGGACTAGTCATACTTCCCGATCGTCTCAACGCTGAAGAATTCATTACATTACTTAAGTACCTCATTCCTCCTATTCTATGGCTTGAAGTTTATTGAGCAGATGTTCTCGGTTTTGAATCATAGGCTATTGACATATCCAAAAATATTGCCATAGCTAATTTGTCTTCCTCCAACAGTTTCAGTATACCTTTTGTTATTTCAAATATAGCTGTCTGTGTGGATTTTCCTTTTAAGAAACCGTGCTGTGTGTTGGCGAATAAGTCACAACTATTCAGAAATTCTGTTATTCTTGAGCACATTATCATTTCAAATATTTTTGAGAAGCTTGGAAGATAGGCCTGTAGTTACTTATGTCTTTAGGATTACCCTTTTTCAATATCAGTTTGATAATTGCTGTTTTCAGTTGTTCTGGACATTCTCCTTCTTTGAATGACAGATTGATCAGGTGTGCTAAGATCCCATTTATTTCAGGCAGAGCTAGTTTGATTATTCTGGTGGGAATTTCATCAACCCCACTAGTATGTTTATTTTTGAGGAGTTTCCCTAATTCTAAAATTTCTGTAGGATTGGTTGGTTTTAGGTACATAGATCGGTAGTTAGGGTCGATGTAACATTTTGGCTGTGTCAACTCCTGTGGAATGATGTTATTGAAGTAGAAGTTGAATTTTTGTGCAATCTCACGTGGAACTCCTTCTACCCCACATTCGTCTGTATTATTCTGCCCTCTGATTTCCTTGCAGATTCTCCATATTGCCTTGCTTTTGTTGGCTGATTTTCTGTTTCTTTCCTCGAAACTTTGTGCTTTATACTTCCTGATCAGTTGGTCATACTTCTTTGTGGTCTTATTGTATAGATCTTTATAAATGGGATTCTTTCTAGTCATAAGCAGTAAAATGTGTTTGCATTTTCCGATTTTGTGATTTTTCAAAAAAGTTGATGCTAAAATTTCTAAGTAAGAATATCGTTCATAATCAAACCAGGCATAACAAAAATAAATAACCATGTCCCATCGTGAGCCATCGCCTGGTTTGGATTTTGTAATTATTCCAAAAAGTTGATGCTGAAATTTCTGAGTAAGAATATCGCCGTCCCTACCTCCCGACAATGGAATTCATTGATTGTTCATGATCCAATCAGGCCTAACGAAGATGAATAACCATGTCCCATCGTGAGCTGGTTCGGATTTTGTAATTTTTCAAAAAAGTTGATGCTGAAATTTCTGAGTAAGAATATCGCCGTCCCTACCTCCCGACAATGGAATTCATTGATTGTTCATGATCCAATCAGGCCTAACGAAGATGAATAACCATGTCCCATCGTGAGCCATCGTCTGGTTTGGATTTTGTAATTTTTCAAAAAAGTTGATGCTGAAATTTCTAAGTAAGGATATCGCCGCCCCTACCTCCCGCAATGGAATTCATTGATTGTTCATAATCCAATCAGGCCTAACGAAGATGAATAACCATGTCCCATCGTGAGCTGGTTCGGATTTTGTAATTTTTCAAAAAAGTTGATGCTGAAATTTTTGAGTAAGAATATCGCCGCCCCTACCTCCCGACAATGGAATTCATTGATCGTTTATCATCAAATAAGGCATAACAAGACCTATCAGCATCTTACCGTCTTTTTCTAAATTATTCGAAATGGCCATGTGTGACAGGCTGGTTAACTTCTTAAGTTCATGTGATATACTGAATAAAAATCAACACGTTTACATAAAAGGAAGATCTGTAACAAGCGCCATACTTGCGTTCAAGGAGAAAATTATTAAGGCTTTTGAGAGCAACGAAATTTTGCTTGGGGTAATTTTGGATCTTTCAAAAGCCGATTGCCTTTGCATTAGTTCCTGTTAACTGAGCTTGAAAAATATGGAGTGAGAGGAAGTGTGCTGGAGTGATTCAGATCATATCTGACCAACAGGAGGCAAAGGATAGTGATAAAACGGAATGGCAAAACTACAAAATCCGAAATATTGATAAATCCCTCCGGCGTGGCTCAGGGCAGCATATTGGGCCCAATCTTGTTTGTCATCTTCATAAATGACATCATTGATATCCTTGCAAACACACCCACTGGAGGTCCCACTGAGAGCACACTGAATAACTGTCTTCTCATAAACTATGCTGATGACACCAACTTGCTAGTATCAGGCTCAAATTACCCCCAACTCCTCAGAACTTGTTCCCATTGTTTGATAGAGCCCAGCATTGGTTCCATTCGAATGGATTGTTCCTCAACGCAGACAAGACCAAGGTTCTACTTTTCCGAACACCACAACAGAGATTAGAGACACCAGCCACTATCAACCTGAAAACTATGGAAATCAAACCAGACAAAACTACAAAATTTCTTGGAGTCTATTTAGACAAAAACTTGAACTGGGAGAATCACATAATCAGCCTAGGAAAGAAGTTGAAATCTGTTACATACAACTTGAGGATAATTTGCCGCTATCTGAACACTGAATCCCTCAGAATTTTTTATTTCTCCAACTTTGAGAGTCTGATGAGATTCGGCTTGATTTTTAATGGTGCTACCTCTAACACAAGACATATTTTTTGTATTCAAAAAAGAGTCGTGAGATCTTTGGCTTAACTTTCAGGGAACCATGTAGGGAAATATTTAGAATGAACCATATTCTGACCTTATACGCCCTTTATATCTATGAGGTACTCATTAATCTGTTTTATAACTCAAACGAATATAAACAGTGCAGCTCTGTGCACAACTACGACACCAGAACCTTAAATATCTGCTTTCCAGAAACACAGTTATGCAAGTTTAAGATTATTCAATCATCTGCCTGAAAACCTGAAGAGATGCAATAATCTAAGAACTTTCAAAAAGAGTATTGAAGAATTTTTGAGCTACCTAGGGCCCTATTTTATCAATGATTTCTACAATAGATAAGGTGTAACTAATAATTATCTAATATGTGATAACATGTTCATGAAGTTGTTCTTTTTTTTGACCCTGTTTTCATTTCATGTACAAAATTGTATTACTTTGTTACGTTCCTTGAAAAATAAACTATATTATTATTATTATCTCGTTGTTGGTGCTACCAAACTCAGCTCAAAGCTGGTACCATTGGCCTATCCTGGGTACGAAGTAACAAAGAGATTAGACTACATTTACATTGTGAACTTCTGTACTGTATGACAGGTGTTCAATATAACAGCCTTCTGGATGTCTGAATAGGTGTTTTTAGGTAGTCCCAGTTTAGCGATACTTTCGTGCAGAGTCTTGGGCACCACTCCGGTTGATGATATTATCACTGGAACGATTTCCACTTTCTCGCAATGCCACATTTGTTTGATTTCGATGGCGAGATCCGCATACTTAGCCATCTTCTCCTGATATTTATTGATAATGTTGTGCTACATCAACGAGGAAGACCGAGTTGACTCTTCTATCCAATACCACAATATCTGGTCTGTTATTCGTCACCTGTCTATCGGTGATAATGGACCTATCGTAGTAAAGTCTAAAATTGTCATTCTCGAGAACCATCTGTGGCTGATACTTAAAGTATGGTGTATAGGTGTTGAGAAGACCGAACTTGTTTGCCAGTTTCTGGGGGACGAAGATGCACACTTGATTATGTCTATGCAGGTAATCAGTATAAGCCAGCGCGCTACAGCCAGATGTTATATGCTGAATAGTCTCTGATTTTTGTTGACACTTCCTGCATTTGTCGGATTGGGTATTAGGATCCTAAGGATAAGTTTCCGCTAGTGAGCCATCTATTTGAAGCCTCCTTGTCGATGTGTTGCTGGTTGAGTTCGTGGTGGTGTCGGCCATGAAATGCCTTTTGCGACCATTGTTCTTGTTTCTCCACATCTGAAACTACTCCAAAATCTGCCTCCAGCAACGCGAGGTTCAGGGGCGTGTAACCCTTATCCGCTCTAGTTACTGTCCGATGAAGATCGGAGGTTTCGGCCTTCTTATGAAAGAACTCACGTTATTTCTGGACCTGTCGATTGTGCAGATTGATGAGGTCAATAAACCCTCTTCCCCCTTCCTTCCGAGGTAGTGTCGTTCTTATAGTGGATGACTTCGGATGGTGGTTGTTGGTTTTTGTCATCATTGTTCTTGTCGACCTCTGAATAGCATTCAACTCAGTTTTTGTCCATTTGAGTATTCCGAAAGAGTATGTCAAAACTGGTATGGCATATGTGTTGATTGCCTGTACTGAGTGACCTACATTCAGCTCAGACTTCATCAGTGCTTTTACTCTTCTGGTGTATTGCCCCTGAATTCTTACTTTAGCCTGCTTGTGTTCCAGCAACCTGGCTTGTTAGAATCCCAGGTATTATTATTATTATTATTATTAACATAAATAAATAACTATGGCCCATCTCGATCCATCGCCTGGGTTGGATTTTATCACACATTAAAACAATTCGATGCTGAAATTTCAAAATACAAATATCACCTCCCCTACCTCCCGACAATGGAATTTATCGATTTTTTATAATCCAATCAGGTATAACAAGTCTGAATAAACATGTCCTATCGCGAATCATCGCCCCATCGTGAGCCATCGTCTGGTTTTAATTTTATCACACCTTAAAAAAATATCGATGCTGAAATTTCAGTACGCCGCCCCTACGGCCCGGCAATGAAATTCAAATCAAATGATCAAATCATTCATCTATATTAATAAAAGAGGATCTATGGTTTATGTATGTCCAAGCATCACGTTCAAACGACTGCACCGAATTCGATAATTCTTTTTCGATTGTGTTCATTATTATCACGACAAACTTTACACAACGAAATATTCCCGTAAACCCGTACGGAAAAGAAAAAAAGGCTTTCTTTCTTCCTCCGACCAAGCGAACAATCATAGATTACTTATATTTCATGAGAATTCTGACACTTATGTGAGTGAAGTTTATCGTGTTTCTAGAAATTGCTCAGAAGTTCATCACTGTGTTTGATATATATCTTTGTGTTGTGGGCGAGTTCGTAATGATCGAGACAATGAGCAAACAGAATGAGAGAAAGAATCGATATTATCGATCTCAGGCGAGATACAACAAAATACAGAATGAATTAATGAAATGATCAACTTTGAGCTTTTGGCATTTAGATATAATGATCCCACAGTCGATTATGCTAGCAATATATTGGTGTCTTTCGGAAATACTGCAATGCTCTGAGATATCAAAACGAATCCCCAGGATTATGTTTTTTGAATGGAAAAATCAAATTGCAACAAATGACAATGCCACCCGAACCTTTGAATTTGTTTTTTTCAGGACAAGAACCTCTATCTAAACATTCCTTGCAGAATATTAAGCATTACCAAATGACATCATTTGGTTCAAACATATTTGAGGGAGGAGGTTTCAATCCAACTTTTGAGGTATTTTTTTTCATCTCACACATATACATATAACATCTCATAACATATACCTACCAACGAATATGAAAATTCTTTTGAGACTCATAAATAAGGCTGAGAATGAGGGTAAGGGTAAGGTTATGGTTAATATTTATACATTGTATACTTTAGCCACAGCAACGCGTGGCCGGGTCTGCTAGTAGCAAATATAAATAATCATGTCTCATCGCGAGCCATCGCCTGGTTTGGATTTTGGAATTCTTCGAAAAAATTGATGGTGAGATTTTCCGTTTATCAACCTCTTTCCGGCTGCCTCTGGAGCGACGCAATGAGGTTGACAACAGAAGTGCTTTCTGCGCTGAGACGCTTGTCAAATTCTAGAGCGTGACGACGCCGCTTGTCATTTTCGGAATGGATGGCATTTGATTAAGCAATTTAAAATTTTCAAAGTAATTTTCAATTTTTCTTGTGAAAGAAAAATATAACATCGTTTGAAAAATGTTATACAATGGACGCTTTTTCTACCGAACTTCATTTTTCCACCAGAGTACTCTTTCTCCCGAAGTTTCCTAGATAGCAAACTACCGCCAATTTCTCTATGAAATGTGGACTTTTCTTCTTCCCGAAGCCTTCTGCCTGGATTACCTATATCGTACTGAAGTTATCGACCAGGAGTGTTTCACCTGAAGGAGTCCCTTACATTCTGGAAGAAAATCTACCTGCAGAAATCGCTTATACATTCTGAAAGAAAATCTTCGCGGAACAACATCACCGAACAACTGTGAATGGAAGAAGCTCACTCTCAAAATGAGTGAAGGCTGCAGTGCACTCGATCTCAAATTGTTGATACTCTTCAATAGTTCAAAGATTTGTACAAAGTTGTAAAGTAAATATATATAGCTAAAGAAAACTGGATTTTTGATTTTTACTGTCTGATTAGCGTTTTGGAACCCGGAAATTTTCTTTATCGTAGCACATTGTGAGGCTCTTGAAAAAGTTCCACGAATATGAACGTCAGAATCAAACGAAGCACTTTGTCTAGGGTCATAAATTTGTCAAAAGCTACACCCGTCCTATAATTATAATTCGTGAAATTTCTTTTTTTGGGCATTCCATTATAATAATTTGCCTTCTTCGAGTGAAAGTGAGAACTTCATCCCTTCTATAATTCCGCCACGGTTTCATAGAGGAGGATTTTGTTCTCGAAATGACAGCATGCGATTTGATTCAGACAGAAGAAATTATGCGAATAATTCGTGAAATTTCTTTTTCATTCATTTCATTATAAAAAATTTGCCTTCTTCGAGTGAAAGTGAGAGCTTCTATAATTTCTTCTATAATTCCGCCATTGTTTCATAGAGGGGGATTTTGTTTTTCAAATGACAGTCGGCAATTTGATTGATTTATAGAATAAATTATGCGAATAATTCGTGAAATTTCCATTTTTTGGGCATTTCATTTCAATATATAATTTGCCTTCTTCAAGTGAAAGTGAGAGCTTCACCCATTCTATCATTTCGCCTCGAATTTCGCCATGGTTTCATACAGGAGGATTTTGTTTTTTAAATGACAGTCTGAAATTTGATCCATATATAAAAAAAATAATGCGAATAATTCGTGAAATATCTTTTTTTTAGGAATTTTAATATAATAATTTGCCTTCTCCAAGTGAAAGTGAGAGCTTAACCCCTTCTATAATTCCGCCATGGTTTCATAGGAGAGGATTTTGTTTTTCAAATGACAGTCTGCAATTTGATTCATTCATAGAAGAAATTATGCGAATAATTCGTGAAATTTCTTTTTTTTTGGGCATTTCATTATAAAAAATTTGCCTTCTTCGAGTGAAAGTGAGAGCTTCTATAATTTCTTCTATAATTCCGCCATTGTTTCATAGAGGGGGATTTTGTTTTTCAAATGACAGTCGGCAATTTGATTGATTTATAGAATAAATTATGCGAATAATTCGTGAAATTTCCATTTTTTGGGCATTTCATTTTAATATATAATTTGCCTTCTTCAAGTGAAAGTGAGAGCTTCACCCATTCTATCATTTCGCCTCGAATTTCGCCATGGTTTCATACAGGAGGATTTTGTTTTTTAAATGACAGTCTGAAATTTGATCCATATATAAAAAAAATAATGCGAATAATTCGTGAAATATCTTTTTTTTAGGAATTTTAATATAATAATTTGCCTTCTCCAAGTGAAAGTGAGAGCTTAACCCCTTCTATAATTCCGCCATGGTTTCATAGCAGAGGATTTTGTTTTTCAAATGACAGTCGGCAAATTGATTGATTTATAGAAGAAATTATGCGAATAATTCCTGAAATTTCCATTTTTTGGGTATTTCATTAAAATATATAATTTGCCTTTTTCAAGTGAAAGTGAGAGCTTCACCCATTCTATAATTTCGCCTCAAATTTCGCCATGGTTTCATAGAGGAGGATTTTGTTTCTTAAATGACAGTCTGCAATTTCATTCATATATAAAAGAAATTATGCGAATAAATCGTGAAATTTCTTTTTTTTTAGGCAATTTATTATAATAATTTGCCTTCTCCAAGTGAAAGTGAAATATTCACCTCTCTATAGTTCCGCCATGGTTTCATAGAGGATGGTTCTGTTTTCTGAATAACAGTCTGCCATTTGATTCATTCACAGAAGAGATTATGCGAAAAATTCGTGAAATTTTTTTTTTATTGGGCTTTTTATTATAATAATTTGCCTTCTTCAAGTGAAGATGAGAGCTTCAATACTTCTATAATTCCGCCATGGTTTCATAGAGGAGGATTCAGTTTTTTAAATGAAAGTCTGATATCTGTCTTATTTACAGAATAAATTATGAGAATAATTCGTGAAATTTTTTTTTTTGGGAATTTCATTATAATAATTTTCCATCTTCGAGTAAAGATCAGAACTTCACCTCTCTATAATTCCGCCATATTTTCAAAGGGGGGGTTGTGTTTTCTGAATGACAGACTGCAATTTGATTCATTTATAGAAGAAATTATGCGAATAATTCGTGAAATTCCTTTTTTTGGGCCATTTCATTTCAATAAATTGCCTTCTTCAAGTGGAAGTGGGAGCTTCACCCCTTCTATAATTCCGCCATGGTTTCATACAGAAGGATTTCGGTTTTCAAATAACAGTCTGCAATTTGATTCATTTATAGAAGGAATTAAACGAATAATTCGTCAAATTTGTTTTTTCTGGGCATTTCATTATAATAATTTGTCTTCTTCAAGTGGAAGTGAGAGCTCCACCCTTTCTATAAGTCCACGATGGTTTCATAGGGGAGGAATTGACAGTCTCAATTTCATTCATTCATAGAAGAAATTATGCGTCTAATTCGTGACATTTCTTTTTTTAGGGCATTTCATTATAATAATTTGCCTTCTTCAAGTGGAAGTGACAGCTTCACTCCTTCTATAATTCCTGCATGGTTTCGTAGAGGAAGATTTTTTTTTTTAAATGACAGCCTGCAATTGAATTCATTTATGGAAGAAAAAATTACGAAAAGCACTGCCGTGAAGGCAGGAGCTTTTGAGCGCTCGTACATCCACCTTGTAGATAGATTCGCATTCTCCAGTTTTAGAAAATCAATCGAAGGAATTTTCGACAGCTGTCAAAAATATTCTGAAACTTAGGCGAAACTCCAGACTTCATGTCAGTGCTTCAGCTGACCAATTTTTTTTCGATAATTCGCTAGAATTTTCTATGGTATTTATGGTCTCGGTGATGCGATTTTGACAAAATTTTGCATGTATTTTGAATACATTATTCCTCAGCTAGGTGCAAAATTTCATTCCAATCCAATCGGTAGATTCGAAACTATCCGGAAAAAAATATTTTGAACGGCCATATTCACGGAAACCCTAGTCTAATTTTGCTCATTGATGAACGTGACCGCGATATTTGCGATCCAAACCCACTCTGGAAATTTCAATTTCCTGGGCCTTTCCGTTCAAAGGTTACAATTTTCTATGGTTTCTATTGTTCTGGTCATGCGATCTGGACAAAATATTGCTTTAATATATCATTCTCGAATAAAAGAAATTATGCGAATAATTCGTGAAATTTCCATTTTTTGGGCATTTCATTATAATATATAATTTGCCTTCTTCAAGTGGAAGTGAAAGCTTCACCCATTCTATAATTTCGCCTCGAATTTCGTCATGGTTTCATAGAGGAGGATATTGTTTTTTAAATGACAGTCTGCAATTTGATTCGTATATAAAAGAAATTATGCGAATAATTCGTGAAATTTCTTTTTTTTTAGGCAATCAATTATAATAATTTGCCTCCTCCAAGTGAAAGTGAGATATTCACCTCTCTATAATTCTGCCATGGTTTCATAGGGGATGATTCTGTTTTCTGAATAACAGCCTGCAATTTGATCCAATTATAGAAGAAATTATGCGAATAGTTCGTGAAATTTTTTTTTTGTTGGGAATTTCATTATAATAATTTGCCTTCTTCGAGTGGAAGTGAGAGCTTCACCCCTTCTATAATTCCGCCATGGTTTCATAGAACAGGATTTTGTTTTTTGAAAGACAGTCTGCAATTTAGTTCAATTTTAGAAGAAATAATGCGAATAATTAGTTGAATTTCTCTTTTGGGATTTTATTATAATAATTTGCCTTCTTCGAGTGAAAATGAAAACTTCAAATCCGCAATGATTTCAAAGGGGAGGATCTGGTTTTTTTAATGACAGTCTTCGTAAAATTTCTTTTTTCTGGGCATTCCATCATAATAATTTGCCTTCATCAAGTGGAAGTGAAAGCTTCAACCCCTCTACAATGCCGCCATGGTTTCATAGAGGAGGATTTTGTTTTTTAAATGACTGTTTCAATTTGATTCATTTATAGAAGAAATTATGCGAATAATTCGTGACATTTCTTTTTTTAGGGCATTTCTTTATGAAACTTTGCCTTCTTCAAGTGAAAGTGAGAGCTCCACCCTTTCTATAAGTCCGCGATGGTTTCATAGAAGAGGAATTGACAGTCTCAATTTTATTCATTTATCGAAGAAATTATGCGTATAATTCGTGACATTTCTTTTTTTAGGGCATTCCATTATAATAATTTGCCTTCTTCAAGTGAAAGTTACAGCTTTACCCCTCCTAAAATTCTGCCATGGTTTTATAGAGGAGGATTTGGTTTTTTAAATGACAGTCTGCAATTTGATTCATTTATAGAAGAAATAATGCTTCACCCCTTCTATGATTCCGCCATGGTTTCATAGAGGAGGATTTTGTTCTTCAAATAACAGTTTGCAATTTGATTCATTTGAAGAAGAAATTAAACGAATAATTCGTGAAATTTCTTTTTTTTGGGCATTTCATTATAATAATTTGCCTTCTTCAAGAGGAAGTGACAGATTCACCCCTTCTTTGAATCCGCCATGGTTTCATAGAGGAGGATTTTGTTTTTCAAATGACAGTCTGCAATTGAATTCATTTATAGAAGAAATAATGCGAATAATTCGTTAAATTTCTTTTTTTTGAGAATTTATTATAATAATTTGCATTCTTCGAGTGAAAGTGAAAACTTCACCCCTTCTTCAAATCCGCCCCTTCTATAAGTCTGCGATGGTTTCATAGAGGAGGAATTGACAGTCTGCAATTCGATTCATTCATAAAAGAAATTATGCGAATAGTTCGTGAAATTTCTTTTTTTTTTGGGCATTTCATTATAATAATTTGCCTTCTTCAAGTGGAAGTGACAGCTTCAACCCTTCTATAATTCCGCCATGGTTTCATAGAGGAGGATTTCGTTTTTCAAATGACAGTCTGCAATTTGATTCATTCATAAAAGAAATTATGCGCATAATTCGTGGAATTTCATTCATTTGGGCATTTCATTATAATAATTTGCCTTCTGCGAGTGAAAGTAAGAGCTTTCCCCTTCTAAAATTTCGCCATGGTTTCATAGAAGAGGATTTGGTTTTTTAAACGACAGTCTGCAATTTTGTTCATTTATAAAAGAAATTATGCGAATATTTCGTGAAACTTCTTTTTGTTTGGGCATTTCATTATAATAATTTGCCTTCTTCAAGTGGAAGTGAGAGCTTCATCCCTTCTATAATTCCACCATGGTTCCATAGAGGAGGATTATGTTTTTTGAATGTAAGTCTGCCATTGAATTCATTTATAGAAGAAATAATGCGAATAATTCGTTAAATTTTTTTTTTTGGATTTTATTATAATAATTTGCATTCTTCGAGTGAAAGTGAAAACTTCTCCCCTTCTTCAAATCCGCCATGATTTCGAAAGGGAAGATTTGGTTTTTTAAATGAGAGTCTCCGTAAGATTTCTTTTTTGAGCGCTCGTACTACTTACACGAGGGCTATATCATTTCGTCACGATGTCTGTATTTTTCGAATTTTGAGCCGAAAATGGTCTCAAACGACTATGTTCGACTCACTGATGACGAATCCGTCGAAAAATTCGAGTCTGTCCGTCCGTCCGACCGGCCGTATACACGATAACTCTCGAACGGAATGTCCTAGAAACTTGAAATTGTCAGGGTAGGTTCGAATCTCGAATGCCGCGGTTATGATCGTTATTGGGCAAAATTCGCCGAGGCGTTCCGTAAATATGACCGCTCGAAATATTGTTTTCCCGATTACTTCGAAACTACAGATTCGATCGAGATGAAATTTTGCACTTCAATGGAAAATTAGGTGTTCAAGCTACATGCAAAATTTTGTTCAGCTCGCATCACCAGAACCATAGAAACCATAGAAAATTGTAACTTTTGAACGGAAACGCCTAGGAACTGGAAATTATCAGGATAGGTGTGGATCTCGATTGTCGTGATCACTTTCATCTATGAGCAAAATTATACTAGGGGTTCCGTAAATATGGTCGTTTGAAATTTAGTTTTCTTGATAATTTCAAAACTACAAATTCGATCGTGACGAAATTTTGTGTACTAATGGAGAAATATATATTCAACCTACATTTCTCCAGATCCCATGACCAGAACCATAGAAACCATAGAAAATCTTAACTTTTGAACGGAAAGGCCTAGGGACTTGAAGTTTTCAGGATAGGTGTGGATCTGAAATGTCGCGTTCACGTTTATCAATGAGCAGATTTATAATAGGGGTTCCGTAAATACGGTCGTTTGAAATTTTGTTTTCTCGATAATTTCGAAACTACGGATTCGATCGAGATGAAATTTTGTATTTTAATCGAGAATGATATATTAAAGCAATATTTTGTCCAGATAGCATGACCAGAACTATAGAAACCATAGAAAATTGTAACTTTTGAACGGAAAGGCCTAGGAACTTGAAATTTTCAGGGTGGGTTTGGATCGCGAATATTGCGGTCACGTTCATCAATGAGCAAAATTAGACTAGGGATTCCGTGAATATGGCCGTTCAAAATATTTTTTTCCTGATAGTTTCGAAACTACTGATCGGATTGAAATGAAATTTAGCACCTAGCTGGGGAATAATGTATTCAAACTACTTGCAAAATTTTGTCCAGATCGAATCACCAAGACCATAGATACCGTAGAAAATTCTTGCGAATTACCGAAAAAAAATTGAATAGCTGAAGCACTGACATGAAGTCTGAAGTTTCGCCTAAGTTTCAGAATTGTTTTTGACAGCTGTCGAAAATTCCTTCAATTGATTTCTAAAACTGAAAAATGCGAATCTACCTACAAGGTGCATGTACGAGCGCTCAAAAGCTCCTGACTTCACGGCAGTGCTTTTCGTAATTTTTTCGACATTTCATTATAATAATTTGCCTTCTTCAAGTGAAAGTGAGAGCTTCGACAATCCTCTAATTCCGCCATGGTTTCATAGAGGCAGATTTTGTTTCTTAAATGACAGTCTGCAATTTGATCCATTCACAGAAGAAATTATGCGAATAATTCGTGAAAATTTTTTTTTATTGAGCATTTTATTATGATAATTTGCCTTCTCCAAGTGGAAATGAGAGCTTCAACCGTTCTATAATTCCGCCATGGTTTTATAGAGGGGGATTTTGTTTCTTAAATGACAGTCTGCCATTTGATTCAATCACAGAAGAGATTTTGCGAAAAATTCGTGAAATTTTTTTTTTATTGGGCCTTTTATTATAATAATTTGCCTTCTTCAAGTTAAGATGAGAGCTTCAATCCTTCTATAATTCCGCCATGGTTTCATAGAGGAGGATTCAGTTTTTTAAATGAAAGTCTGATATCTATCTTATTTACAGAATAAATTATGAGAATAATTTGTGAAATTTTTTTTTTTGGGAATTTCATTATAATAATTTGCCATCTTCGAGTGAAAGTCAGAACTTTACCTCTTTATAATTCCGCCATATTTTCAAAGAGGGGGGTTGTGTTTTCTGAATGACAGACTGCAATTTGATTCATTCATAGAATAAATTATGCGAATAATTCGTGAAATTCCCTTTTTTTTGACCATTTCATTATAATAAATTGCCTTCTTCAAGTGGAAGTGGGAGCTTCACCCCTTCTATAATTGCGCCATGGTTTCATAGAGGAGGATTATGTTCTTTAATGACAGTCTGCAATTGAATTCATTTATGGAAGAAAAAATTACAAAAAGCACTTCCGTGAAGGCAGGAGCTTTTGAGCGCTCGTACATCCACGTTGTAGATAGATTCGCATTTTCCTGTTTTAGAAATCAATCGAAGGAATTTTCGACAGCTGTCAGAAATATTCTGAAACTTAGGCGAAACTCCAGACTTCATGTCAGTGCTTCAGCTGGCCAAATTTTTTTCGATAATTCGCTAGAATTTTCTATGGTATCTACGGTCTTGGTGATGCGATAATGATAAAATTTCGCATGTATTTTGAATACATTATTCCTCAGCTAGGTGCAAAATTTCATTCCAATCCAATCGGTAGTTTCGAAACTATCAGGAAAAAAATATTTTGAACGGCCATATTTACGGAACCCCTAGTCTAATTTTGCTCATTGATGAACGTGACCGCGATATTTGCGATCCAAAACCACCCTGGAATTTTCAAGTTTTCCGTGCAAAATTCTGTCCAGATCGCATCACCAAGACCATAGATACAGTAGAAAATTCTAGCGAATTATCGAAAAAAAATTGATCCGCTGAAGCACTGACATGAAGTCTGGAATTTCGCCTTTGACAGCCTTCGAAAATTCCTTCAATTGATTTCTAAAACTGGAAAATGCGAATCAACCTACAAGGTGCATGTACGAGCGCTCAAAAGCTCCTGCCTTCACGGCAGTGCTTCTCTAAATTTTTTAAATGACAGTCTGCAATTTGATTCATTTACAGAAGGAATTATGCGAAAAATTCGTGAATTTTTTTTTTATTGGGCATTTTATTATAATAATTTGCCTTCTTCAAGTGAAAATGAGTGCTTCAACCCTTCTATAATTCCCCAATGGTTTCATAGAGGGGGATTTTGTTTTTTGAATGACAGTCTGCAATTTGATTCATTTACAGAAGAAATTATGCGAAAAATTCGTGAAAGCTTTTTTTAATGGGCATTTTGTTATAATAATTTGCCTTCTCCAAGTGAAAGTGGGGGCTTAACCCCTTCTATAATTCCGCCATGGTTTCATAGATGGGGATTTTGTTTTTCAAGTGACAGCCGGCAATTTGATTGATTTATAGAAGAAATTATGCGAATAATTCAAGAAATTTCCATTTTTTGGGCATTTCGTTATAATATACAGGGTCTTTCACGAGGAACCTCACCCATATTTATACGGGAAACTACTGAACGTATTTTCATGAAATTCAGCACTTATAAGTATTTCACGATGCTGATGAAATCTAAAATATTTTCAAGGCATGAGCACCTCCGGTTTTTCCGGAAATGACGTCAACTTCCGTTTTTCAAATTAGAACACCATTTTTTTATTGCAGAAATAGATTCCTTAGAAAATTTCAAGTTATTTTGATGTAACATTTTTCAGTTTTGGTTGGAAAATTCTCTCTGAGCGGGAAAATTCTAAAAAAAAATCGAAAATAGAGCTCCGCTGAAACAAGAATAACTTCGAGGTTTTTGGATGGAAAATTTTCATTTTTGGGATTTTTCAAGATGTAAGATTGATGTATCCACTTTGAAAATCGAAATTGCGATTCATGATACAGGGGGTGAAAAAATCGCTTTCAAAGTTAGGGATGACAAAATCGTGAAAAATCAATTTTTTCAAATTAGAACCCCATTTTTTTATGGCAGATATTGAATCTACGTTAAAAAATAATGTGAGTGTATGCATCACACCCTTGCCCTAAAATGGATATTTTCTGAGTTATTCACAAAAAACTGTTTTTCGTCTTGAATTTTCAGCTATTTCTTTTCCCTTTACGCCAAAAAGATGAAATTTTCAGGAACTGTTATTTGAAACATGCTGTAGATTTTTCACCCCTTCTTGAAACCGACTTCAAGTTACTATTAGGAGAACCATGGCAAACTCTCGCAGTTATAACTAGAGAAGATGCTCAAAGTTTTGACCGTTAATTTCTAGACATTTATTTATACGTCTCAGGAATGCTTCGTGCGTTGCTCTTCTTATTTCATCGGGAGGAAGAGATCTGCAAAAGTGTTTAAAAACCAAATTGAGTTTCAAAACTATGAATCTAAAAATCTAAACAAACCTGAACGCATTTCTGACTCGTTCTATGCAGTCCTCTTTATCAGTCAGGGGAGTTGAGTAGACAGATCTCTTCCTCCCGATGAAATAAGAAGAGCAACGCACGAAGCATTCCTGAGACGAATAAATAAATGTCGAGAAATTAACGGTCAAAACTTTGAGCATCTTCTCTAGTTATAACTGCGAGAGTTTGCCATGGTTCTCCTAATAGTAACTTGAAGTCGGTTTCAAGAAGGGGTGAAAAATCTACAGCATGGTTCAAATAACAGTTCCTGAAAATTTCATCTTTTTGGCGTGAAGGGAAAAGAAATAGCTGAAAATTCAAGACGAAAAACAGTTTTCTGTGAATAACTCAGAAAATATCCATTTTAGGGCAAGGGTGTGATGCATACACTCACATTATTTTTTAACGTAGATTCAATATCTGCTATAAAAAAATGGGGTTCTAATTTGAAAAAATTGATTTTTCACGATTTTGTCATCCCTAACTTTGAAAGCGATTTTTTCACCCCCTGTATCATGAATCGCGATTTCGATTTTTAAAGTGGATACATCAATCTTACATCTTGAAAAATCCCAAAAATGAAAATTTTCCATCCAAAAACCTCGAAGTTATTCTTGTTTCAGCGGAGCTCTATTTTCGATTTTTTTTTCGAATTTTCCCGCTCAGAGAGAATTTTCCAACCAAAACTGAAAAATGTTACATCAAAATAACTTGAAATTTTCTGAGGAATCTATTTCTGCAATAAAAAAATGGTGTTCTAATTTGAAAAACGGAAGTTGACGTCATTTCCGGAAAAACCGGAGGTGCTCATGCCTTGAAAATATTTTAGATTTCATCAGCATCGTGAAATACTTATAAGTGCTGAATTTCATGAAAATACGTTCAGTAGTTTCCCGTATAAATATGGGTGAGGTTCCTCGTGAAAGACCCTGTATAGTTTGCCTTTCTCAAGTGAAAGTGAAAGCTTCACCCATTCTATAATTTCGCCTCAAATTTCGCCATGGTTTCATAGAGGAGGATTTTGTTTTTTAAATGACAGTCTGCAATTTGATTCATATATAAAAAAAATTATGCGAATAATTCGTGAAATTTCCATTTTTTGGGCATTTCATTATAATATATAATTTGCCTTCTTCAAGTGGAAGTGAAAGCTTCACCCATTCTATAATTTCGCCTCGAATTTCGCCATGGTTTCATAGAGGAGGATTTTGATTTTTAAATGACAGTCTGCAATTTGATTCGTATATAAAAGAAATTATGCGAATAATTCGTGAAATTTCTTTTTTTTTAGGCAATCAATTATAATAATTTGCCTCCTCCAAGTGAAAGTGAGATATTCACCTCTCTATAATTCCGCCATGGTTTCATAGAGGATAGTTCTGTTTTCTGAATAACAGCCTGCAATTTGATTCAATTGTAGAAGTAATAATGCGAATAGTTCGTGAAATTTTTTTCTTTTTTTTGGGAATTTCATTATAATAATTTGCCTTCTTCGAGTGGAAGTGAGAGCTTTATCCCTTCTATAATTCCGCCATGGTTTCATAGAGGAGGATTTTGTTTTTTGAATGACAGTCTGCAATTTAGTTCATTCATAAAAGAAATAATGCGAATAATTTGTTGAATTTCTCTTTTGGGATTTCATTATAATAATTTGCCTTCTTCGAGTGAAAATGAAAACTTCACCCCATCTTCAAATGCGCCATGATTTCAAAGGGGAGGATTTGGTTTTTTAAATGACAGTCTTCGTAAAATTTCTTTTTTTTTGGCATTCCTTCATAATAATTTGCCTTCTTCAAGTGAAAGTGAGAGCTCCACCCCTTCTTTGAATCCGCTATGGTTTCATAGAGGAGGAATTGACAGTCTCAATTTGATTCATTTATAGAAGAAGTTATGCGAATAATTCTTGAAACTTCTTTTTTTTTGTCATTTCATTCTAATAATTTGCCTTCATCAAGTGGAAGTGAAAGCATCAACCCCTCTTTAATGCCGCCAGGGTTCATAGAGGAGGATTTTGTTTTTTAAATGACAGTTTCAATTTGATTCATTTATAGAAGAAATTATGCGAATAATTCGTGACATTTCTTTTTTTAGGGCATTTCATTATAAAACTTTGCCTTCTTCAAGTGAAAGTGAGAGCTCCACCCTTTCTATAAGTCCGCGATGGTTTCATAGAAGAGGAATTGACAGTCTCAATTTTATTCATTTATAGAAGAAATTATGCGTATAATTCGTGACATTTCTATTTTTAGGGCATTCCATTACAATAATTAGCCTTCTTCGAGTGAAAGTTACAGCTTTACCCCTCCTAAAATTCCGCCATGGTTTCATAGAGGAGGATTTGGTTTTTTAAATGACAGTCTGCAATTTGATTCATTTATAGAAGGAATAATGCGAATAATTCGTGACATTTCTTTTTTTAGGGCATTCCATTATAAAACTTTGCCTTCTTCAAGTGAAAGTGAGAGCTCCACCCTTTCTATGAATCTGCGATGGTTTCATAGAAGAGGAATTGACAGTCTCAATTTTATTCATTTATAGAAGAAATTATGCGTATAATTCGTGACATTTCTATTTTTAGGGCATTCCATTACAATAATTAGCCTTCTTCGAGTGAAAGTTACAGCTTTACCCCTCCTAAAATTCCGCCATGGTTTCATAGAGGAGGATTTGGTTTTTTAAATGACAGTCTGCAATTTGATTCATTTATAGAAGAAATAATGCTTCACCCCTTCTATGATTCCGCCATGGTTTCATAGAGGAGGATGTTGTTCTTCAAATAACAATTTGCAATTTGATTCATTTGAAGAAGAAATTAAACGAATAATTCGTGAAATTTCTTTTTTTTTGGGCATTTCATTAAAATAATTTGCCTTCTTCAAGTGGTGGTGACAGATTCAGCCCTTCTTTGATTCCGCCATGGTTTCATAGAGGAGGATTTCGTTTTTCAAATGAAAGTCTGCAATTGAATTCATTTATAGAAGAAATAATGCGAATAATTCGTTAAATTTCTTTTTTTTAGAATTTATTATAATAATTTGTATTCTTCGAGTGAAAGTAAAAACTTCACCCCTTCTTCAAATCCGCCATGATTTCAAAAGGGAGGATTTGGTTTTTTATATGAGAGTCTTCGTAAAATTTCCTTTTCTTGGGCATTTCATTATAATAATTTGCCTCGTAATTTGCCTTCTTCAAGTGGAAGTGAGTGCTCTAACACTTCTATAATTCCGCCATGGTTTCATAGAGGGGGATTTTGTTTTTTGAATGACAGTCTGCAATTTGATTCATTTATAGAAGACATTAAACGAGTAATTCGTCAAATTTTTTTTTTTTTGACATTTCATTATAATAATTTGTCTTCTTCAAGTGAAAGTGAGAGCTTTACCCTTTCTTTAAGTCCTCGATGGTTTCATAGAGGAGGAATTGACAGTCTCAATTTTATTCATTTATAGGAGAAATTATGCGTATAATTCGTGACATTTTTTTTTTAGGGCATTCCATTATAATAATTCGACTTCTTCAAGTGAAAGTGAGAGCTCCACCCCTTCTATAAGTCCGCGATGGTTTCATAGAGGAGGAATTGACAGTCTGCAATTCGATTCATTTTTAAAAGAAATTATGCGAATAGTTCGTGAAATTTCTTTTTTTTTGGGCATTTCATTATAATAATTTGCCTTCTTCAAGTGGTAGTGACAGATTCACCCCTTCTTTGATTCCGCCATGGTTTCATAGAGGAGGATTTCGTTTTTCAAATGAAAGTCTGCAATTGAATTCATTTATAGAAGAAATAATGCGAATAATTCGTTGAATTTCTTTTTTTTAGAATTTATTATAATAATTTGTATTCTTCGAGTGAAAGTAAAAACTTCACCCCTTCTTCAAATCCGCCATGATTTCAAAAGGGAGGATTTGGTTTTTTATATGAGAGTCTTCGTAAAATTTCCTTTTCTTGGGCATTTCATTATAATAATTTGCCCCGTAATTTGCCTTCTTCAAGTGGAAGTGAGTGCTCTAACACTTCTATAATTCCGCCATGGTTTCATAGAGGGGGATTTTGTTTTTCAAATGACAGTCTGCAATTTGATTCATTCATAGAAGAAATTATGCGAATAATTCGTGGAATTTCCTTATTTGGGCATTTCATTATAATAATTTGCCTTCTGCGAGTGAAAGTAAGAGCTTTACCCCTTCTAAAATTCCACCATGGTTTCATTGAAGAGGATTTGGTTTTTTAAATGACAGTCTACAATTTTGTTCATTCATAGAAGAAATTATACGAATATTTCGTGAAACTTTTTTTTGTTTGGGCATTTCATTATAATAATTTGCCTTCTTCAAGTGGAAGTGAGAGCTTCACCCCTTCTATAACTCCGCCATGGTTCCATGAAGGCGGATTATGTTTTTTGAATGACAGTCTGCCATTGAATTCATTTATAGAAGGAATAATGCGAATAACTCGTTAAATTTTTTTTTTTGGGATTTTATTATAATAATTTGCATTCTTCGAGTGAAAGTGAAAACTCCTCCCCTTCTTCAAATCCGCCATGATTTCAAAAGGAAAGATTTGGTTTTTTAAATGAGAGTCTCCGTGAGATTTCATTTTTTTGACATTTCATTATAAAAATTTGCCTTCTTCGAGTGAAATTGAGAGCTTCGACAATTCTCTAATTCCGCCATGGTTTCATAGAGGCGAATTTTGTTTCTTAAATGACAGTCTGCAATTTGATCCATTCACAGAAGAAATAATGCGAATAATTCGTGAAATTTTTTTTTTATTGGGCATTTTATTATTATAATTTGCCTTCTCCGAGTGAAAGTGAGAGCATAAGCCCTTCTTTAATTCCGCCATGGTTTCATACAGGAGGATTTCGTTTCTCAAAGAACAGTCTGCAATTTGATTCATTTATAGAAGGAATTAAACGAATAATTCGTCAAATTTCTTTTTGAGCGCTCGTACTACTTACACGAGGGCTATATCATTTCGTCACGATGTCTGTTTTTTTCGAATTTTGAGCCGAAAATGGTCTCAATCGACTATGTTCGACTCACTGATGACGAATCCGTCGAAAAATTCGAGTCTGTCCGTCCGGCCGTCCGGCCGTATACACGATAACTCTCGAACGGATTGTCCTAGAAACTTGAAATTTTCAGGGTAGGTTCGAATCTCGAATGCCGCGGTTAAGTTCGTTATTGGGCAAAATTCGTCAAGGGGTTCCGTAAATATGGCCGCTCGAAATTTTGTTTTTCTGATTACTCCGAAACTACTGATTCGATCGAGGTGAAATTTTGCACTCAGATGGATAATTACGTACTCAAGCTACATGCAGAATTTTGTCCAGCTCGCATGACCAGAACCATAGAAACCATAGAAAATTATAACTTTGTAATGGAAAGGCCTAGAGACTTGAAATTTTCAGGATAGGTGTGGATCGTTAATGTAGCGTTAACGTGTATCAATGAGCAAAATAAGACTAGGGGTTCCGTAAATATGGCCGTTTGAAATTCAGTTTTCTTGATCATTTCAAAATTATGGATTCGATCTCGACGAAATTTTGAATTTAAATTGAGAATTATATATTCGAGCTACATTTCTTCCAGATCGTATGATCAGAATCATAGAAACCATAGAAAATCATAACTTTCGAACAAAAAGGCCTAGTGACTCGAAATTTTCAGGATTTTCACGAATAATTCGTGAAATTTCTTTTTTTTTGGGCATTTCATTAAAATAATTTGCCTTCTTCAAGTGGTGGTGACAGATTCAGCCCTTCTTTGATTCCGCCATGGTTTCATAGAGGAGGATTTCGTTTTTCAAATGAAAGTCTGCAATTGAATTCATTTATAGAAGAAATAATGCGAATAATTCGTTAAATTTCTTTTTTTTAGAATTTATTATAATAATTTGTATTCTTCGAGTGAAAGTAAAAACTTCACCCCTTCTTCAAATCCGCCATGATTTCAAAAGGGAGGATTTGGTTTTTTATATGAGAGTCTTCGTAAAATTTCCTTTTCTTGGGCATTTCATTATAATAATTTGCCTCGTAATTTGCCTTCTTCAAGTGGAAGTGAGTGCTCTAACACTTCTATAATTCCGCCATGGTTTCATAGAGGGGGATTTTGTTTTTTGAATGACAGTCTGCAATTTGATTCATTTATAGAAGACATTAAACGAGTAATTCGTCAAATTTTTTTTTTTTTGACATTTCATTATAATAATTTGTCTTCTTCAAGTGAAAGTGAGAGCTTTACCCTTTCTTTAAGTCCTCGATGGTTTCATAGAGGAGGAATTGACAGTCTCAATTTTATTCATTTATAGGAGAAATTATGCGTATAATTCGTGACATTTTTTTTTTAGGGCATTCCATTATAATAATTCGACTTCTTCAAGTGAAAGTGAGAGCTCCACCCCTTCTATAAGTCCGCGATGGTTTCATAGAGGAGGAATTGACAGTCTGCAATTCGATTCATTTTTAAAAGAAATTATGCGAATAGTTCGTGAAATTTCTTTTTTTTTGGGCATTTCATTATAATAATTTGCCTTCTTCAAGTGGTAGTGACAGATTCACCCCTTCTTTGATTCCGCCATGGTTTCATAGAGGAGGATTTCGTTTTTCAAATGAAAGTCTGCAATTGAATTCATTTATAGAAGAAATAATGCGAATAATTCGTTGAATTTCTTTTTTTTAGAATTTATTATAATAATTTGTATTCTTCGAGTGAAAGTAAAAACTTCACCCCTTCTTCAAATCCGCCATGATTTCAAAAGGGAGGATTTGGTTTTTTATATGAGAGTCTTCGTAAAATTTCCTTTTCTTGGGCATTTCATTATAATAATTTGCCCCGTAATTTGCCTTCTTCAAGTGGAAGTGAGTGCTCTAACACTTCTATAATTCCGCCATGGTTTCATAGAGGGGGATTTTGTTTTTCAAATGACAGTCTGCAATTTGATTCATTCATAGAAGAAATTATGCGAATAATTCGTGGAATTTCCTTATTTGGGCATTTCATTATAATAATTTGCCTTCTGCGAGTGAAAGTAAGAGCTTTACCCCTTCTAAAATTCCACCATGGTTTCATTGAAGAGGATTTGGTTTTTTAAATGACAGTCTACAATTTTGTTCATTCATAGAAGAAATTATACGAATATTTCGTGAAACTTTTTTTTGTTTGGGCATTTCATTATAATAATTTGCCTTCTTCAAGTGGAAGTGAGAGCTTCACCCCTTCTATAACTCCGCCATGGTTCCATGAAGGCGGATTATGCTTTTTTTTTGGCATTTCATTATAATAATTTGCCTTCTTCAAGTAAAAGTGGAATTTTACCCTCTCTATAATTCCGCCATGGGTTCATAGATGAGGATTTGGTTCTTTGAATGACAGTCTGCCATTGAATTCATTTATAGAAGGAATAATGCGAATAACTCGTTAAATTTTTTTTTTTGGGATTTTATTATAATAATTTGCATTCTTCGAGTGAAAGTGAAAACTCCTCCCCTTCTTCAAATCCGCCATGATTTCAAAAGGAAAGATTTGGTTTTTTAAATGAGAGTCTCCGTGAGATTTCATTTTTTTGACATTTCATTATAAAAATTTGCCTTCTTCGAGTGAAATTGAGAGCTTCGACAATTCTCTAATTCCGCCATGGTTTCATAGAGGCGGATTTTGTTTCTTAAATGACAGTCTGCAATTTGATCCATTCACAGAAGAAATAATGCGAATAATTCGTGAAATTTTTTTTTTATTGGGCATTTTATTATTATAATTTGCCTTCTCCGAGTGAAAGTGAGAGCATAAGCCCTTCTTTAATTCCGCCATGGTTTCATACAGGAGGATTTCGTTTCTCAAAGAACAGTCTGCAATTTGATTCATTTATAGAAGGAATTAAACGAATAATTCGTCAAATTTCTTTTTGAGCGCTCGTACTACTTACACGAGGGCTATATCATTTCGTCACGATGTCTGTTTTTTTCGAATTTTGAGCCGAAAATGGTCTCAATCGACTATGTTCGACTCACTGATGACGAATCCGTCGAAAAATTCGAGTCTGTCCGTCCGGCCGTCCGGCCGTATACACGATAACTCTCGAACGGATTGTCCTAGAAACTTGAAATTTTCAGGGTAGGTTCGAATCTCGAATGCCGCGGTTAAGTTCGTTATTGGGCAAAATTCGTCAAGGGGTTCCGTAAATATGGCCGCTCGAAATTTTGTTTTTCTGATTACTCCGAAACTACTGATTCGATCGAGGTGAAATTTTGCACTCAGATGGATAATTACGTACTCAAGCTACATGCAGAATTTTGTCCAGCTCGCATGACCAGAACCATAGAAACCATAGAAAATTATAACTTTGTAATGGAAAGGCCTAGAGACTTGAAATTTTCAGGATAGGTGTGGATCGTTAATGTAGCGTTAACGTGTATCAATGAGCAAAATAAGACTAGGGGTTCCGTAAATATGGCCGTTTGAAATTCAGTTTTCTTGATCATTTCAAAATTATGGATTCGATCTCGACGAAATTTTGAATTTAAATTGAGAATTATATATTCGAGCTACATTTCTTCCAGATCGTATGATCAGAATCATAGAAACCATAGAAAATCATAACTTTCGAACAAAAAGGCCTAGTGACTCGAAATTTTCAGGATAGGTTCGGATCGCGAATTTCGCGATCCTTTTTATCGATGAGCCAAATTAGACTAGGGGTTCCGTAAATATTGCCGTTCAAACTATATTTTTTCTGATAATTTCGAAAATACTTATTGGATTGAAATGAAATTTCGCACATATATGAAGAATAGTGTATAATTTTGTCCAGATTGCATTACCAAGACCATAGATACCGTAGAAAATTCTAGCGAATTATCGAAAAAATGGACCCAAAGCACTGACGTGAAGTCTGGATTTTCGCGTTGGTTTGAAATTTTCTTTGACAGCTGTCAAAATCTTTCCAATTGGTTTGTAAAACTGGAGAATGCGAATCTACCTACAAGGTGCCTGTACGAGCGCTCAAAAGCTCCTGCCTTCACGGCAGTGCTTTTCGAAATTTTTTTTGGGCATTTCATTATAATGATTTTTCTTCTTCAAGTGGAAGTGAGAGCTCCAACCTTTCTATAAGTCCACGATGGTTTCATAGAGGAGGAATTGAAAGTCTCAATTTCATTCATTTATAGAAGAAATTATGCGTATAATTCGTGACATTTCTTTTTGAGCGCTCGTAGTGAGAGCTCCACCCCTTCTTTGAATCCGCTATGGTTTCATAGAGGAGGAATTGACAGTCTCAATTTGATTCATTTATAGAAGAAGTTATGCGAATAATTCTTGAAACTTCTTTTTTTTTGTCATTTCATTCTAATAATTTGCCTTCATCAAGTGGAAGTGAAAGCATCAACCCCTCTTTAATGCCGCCAGGGTTCATAGAGGAGAATTTTGTTTTTTAAATGACAGTTTCAATTTGATTCATTTATAGAAGAAATTATGCGAATAATTCGTGACATTTCTTTTTTTAGGGCATTTCATTATAAAACTTTGCCTTCTTCAAGTGAAAGTGAGAGCTCCACCCTTTCTATAAGTCCGCGATGGTTTCATAGAAGAGGAATTGACAGTCTCAATTTTATTCATTTATAGAAGAAATTATGCGTATAATTCGTGACATTTCTATTTTTAGGGCATTCCATTACAATAATTAGCCTTCTTCGAGTGAAAGTTACAGCTTTACCCCTCCTAAAATTCCGCCATGGTTTCATAGAGGAGGATTTGGTTTTTTAAATGACAGTCTGCAATTTGATTCATTTATAGAAGGAATAATGCGAATAATTCGTGACATTTCTTTTTTTAGGGCATTCCATTATAAAACTTTGCCTTCTTCAAGTGAAAGTGAGAGCTCCACCCTTTCTATGAATCTGCGATGGTTTCATAGAGGAGGAATTGACAGTCTCAATTTTATTCATTTATAGAAGAAATTATGCGTATAATTCGTGACATTTCTATTTTTAGGGCATTCCATTACAATAATTAGCCTTCTTCGAGTGAAAGTTACAGCTTTACCCCTCCTAAAATTCCGCCATGGTTTCATAGAGGAGGATTTGGTTTTTTAAATGACAGTCTGCAATTTGATTCATTTATAGAAGAAATAATGCTTCACCCCTTCTATGATTCCGCCATGGTTTCATAGAGGAGGATTTTGTTCTTCAAATAACAATTTGCAATTTGATTCATTTGAAGAAGAAATTAAACGAATAATTCGTGAAATTTCTTTTTTTTTGGGCATTTCATTAAAATAATTTGCCTTCTTCAAGTGGTGGTGACAGATTCAGCCCTTCTTTGATTCCGCCATGGTTTCATAGAGGAGGATTTCGTTTTTCAAATGAAAGTCTGCAATTGAATTCATTTATAGAAGAAATAATGCGAATAATTCGTTAAATTTCTTTTTTTTAGAATTTATTATAATAATTTGTATTCTTCGAGTGAAAGTAAAAACTCCACCCCTTCTTCAAATCCGCCATGATTTCAAAAGGGAGGATTTGGTTTTTTATATGAGAGTCTTCGTAAAATTTCCTTTTCTTGGGCATTTCATTATAATAATTTGCCCCGTAATTTGCCTTCTTCAAGTGGAAGTGAGTGCTCTAACACTTCTATAATTCCGCCATGGTTTCATAGAGGGGGATTTTGTTTTTCAAATGACAGTCTGCAATTTGATTCATTCATAGAAGAAATTATGCGAATAATTCGTGGAATTTCCTTATTTGGGCATTTCATTATAATAATTTGCCTTCTGCGAGTGAAAGTAAGAGCTTTACCCCTTCTAAAATTCCACCATGGTTTCATTGAAGAGGATTTGGTTTTTTAAATGACAGTCTACAATTTTGTTCATTCATAGAAGAAATTATGCGAATATTTCGTGAAACTTTTTTTTGTTTGGGCATTCCATTATAATAATTTGCCTTCTTCAAGTGGAAGTGAGAGCTTCACCCCTTCTATAACTCCGCCATGGTTCCATAAAGGCGGATTATGTTTTTTGAATGACAGTCTGCCATTGAATTCATTTATAGAAGGAATAATGCGAATAACTCGTTAAATTTTTTTTTTTGGGATTTTATTATAATAATTTGCATTCTTCGAGTGAAAGTGAAAACTCCTCCCCTTCTTCAAATCCGCCATGATTTCAAAAGGAAAGATTTGGTTCTTTAAATGAGAGTCTCCGTGAGATTTCATTTTTTTGACATTTCATTATAAAAATTTGCCTTCTTCGAGTGAAATTGAGAGCTTCGACAATTCTCTAATTCCGCCATGGTTTCATAGAGGCGGATTTTGTTTCTTAAATGACAGTCTGCAATTTGATCCATTCACAGAAGAAATAATGCGAATAATTCGTGAAATTTTTTTTTTATTGGGCATTTTATTATTATAATTTGCCTTCTCCGAGTGAAAGTGAGAGCATAAGCCCTTCTTTAATTCCGCCATGGTTTCATACAGGAGGATTTCGTTTCTCAAAGAAAAGTCTGCAATTTGATTCATTTATAGAAGGAATTAAACGAATAATTCGTCAAATTTCTTTTTGAGCGCTCGTACTACTTACACGAGGGCTATATCATTTCGTCACGATGTCTGTATTTTTCGAATTTTGAGCCGAAAATGGTCTCAATCGACTATGTTCGACTCACTGATGACGAATCCGTCGAAAAATTCGAGTCTGTCCGTCCGGCCGTCCGGCCGTATACACGATAACTCTCGAACGGATTGTCCTAGAAACTTGAAATTTTCAGGGTAGGTTCGAATCTCGAATGCCGCGGTTAAGTTCGTTATTGGGCAAAATTCGTCAAGGGGTTCCGTAAATATGGCCGCTCGAAATTTTGTTTTTCTGATTACTCCGAAACTACTGATTCGATCGAGGTGAAATTTTGCACTCAGATGGATAATTACGTACTCAAGCTACATGCAGAATTTTGTCCAGCTCGCATGACCAGAACCATAGAAACCATAGAAAATTATAACTTTGTAATGGAAAGGCCTAGAGACTTGAAATTTTCAGGATAGGTGTGGATCGTTAATGTAGCGTTAACGTGTATCAATGAGCAAAATAAGACTAGGGGTTCCGTAAATATGGCCGTTTGAAATTCAGTTTTCTTGATCATTTCAAAATTATGGATTCGATCTCGACGAAATTTTGAATTTAAATTGAGAATTATATATTCGAGCTACATTTCTTCCAGATCGTATGATCAGAATCATAGAAACCATAGAAAATCATAACTTTCGAACAAAAAGGCCTAGTGACTCGAAATTTTCAGGATAGGTTCGGATCGCGAATTTCGCGATCCTTTTTATCGATGAGCCAAATTAGACTAGGGGTTCCGTAAATATTGCCGTTCAAACTATATTTTTTCTGATAATTTCGAAAATACTTATTGGATTGAAATGAAATTTCGCACATATATGAAGAATAGTGTATAATTTTGTCCAGATTGCATTACCAAGACCATAGATACCGTAGAAAATTCTAGCGAATTATCGAAAAAATGGACCCAAAGCACTGACGTGAAGTCTGGATTTTCGCGTTGGTTTGAAATTTTCTTTGACAGCTGTCAAAATCTTTCCAATTGGTTTGTAAAACTGGAGAATGCGAATCTACCTACAAGGTGCCTGTACGAGCGCTCAAAAGCTCCTGCCTTCACGGCAGTGCTTTTCGAAATTTTTTTGGGGCATTTCATTATAATGATTTTTCTTCTTCAAGTGGAAGTGAGAGCTCCAACCTTTCTATAAGTCCACGATGGTTTCATAGAGGAGGAATTGAAAGTCTCAATTTCATTCATTTATAGAAGAAATTATGCGTATAATTCGTGACATTTCTTTTTGAGCGCTCGTACTACTTAGACGAGGGCTATATCATTTCGTCACGATGTCTGTATTTTTCGAATTTTGAGCCGAAAATGATCTCAATCGACTATGTTCGACTCACTGATGACGAATCCGTCGGAAAATTCGAGTCTGTCCGTCCGTCCGGCCGTCCGTCCGTCCGTCCGTAAGCACGATAACTCTCGAACGGATCAACCTAGAGACTTGAAATTTTCAGTGTAGGTTCAGATCGCGAATGCCTCGGTTGAGTTCGTTAATGGGCCAAATTCCACCAGGGGTTCCGTAAATATGGCCGTTCAAAATTTTGTTTTCCTTATTACTTGAAAACTACAGATATGATCGAGATGAAATTTTGCACTCAAATGGAAAATGAGGTGTTTTAGCTACATGCGAAATTTTGTCCAGATCGCATGACCAGAACCATAGAAACCATAGAAAATTGTAACTTTTGAACGGAAATGCCTAGGGACTTGAAATTTTCGGGATAGGTGTGGATCTCGAATGTCGTGATCACGTTCATCTATGAGCAACATTATACAAGGGGTTCCGTAAATACGGTCGTTTGAAATTTTGTTTTCTCGATAAATTCGAAACTACGGATTCGATCGAGATGAAATTTTGTATTTTAATCGAGAATGATATATTGAAGCAAAATTTTATCCAGATCGCATGACCAGAACCATAGAAACCATAGAAAATCGTAACTTTTGAACAGAAAGGCCTAGGAACTTGAAATTTTCAGGGTGGGTTTGGATCGCGAATATCGCGGTCACGTTCATCAATGAGCAAAATGAGACTAGGGGTTCCGTAAATATGGCCGTTCGAAATATTTTTTTCCAGATAGTTTCGGAACTACTCATCGGATTGGAATGAAATTATGCACCTAGCTGAGGAATAATGTATTCAAACTACGTGCAAAATTTTGTCCAGACCGCATCACCAAGACCATAGATACCGTAGAAAATTCTAGCGAATTATCGAAACAAAATTGATCAGCTGAAGCACTGACATGATATCTGGAGTTTCGCCTAAGTTACAGAATTTTTTTGACAGCTGTCAAAAATTCCTTCAATTGGTTTCTAAAACTGGAAAATGCGAATCTACCTACAAGGTGCATGTACGAGCGCTCAAAAGCTCCTGCCTTCACGGCAGTGCTTTTCGTAATTTTTTTAGGGCATTCCATTATAATAATTTGACTTCTTCAAGTGAAAGTGAGAGCTCCTTCCCTTCTATAAGTCCGCGATAGTTTCATAGAGGAGGAATTGACAGTCTCGAATTCGATTCATTTATAAAAGAAATTATGCGTATAATTCGTGAAATTTTTTTTTTTTGGGCATTTCATTATAATAATTTGCCTTCTTCAAGTGGAAGTGACAGCTTCACCCCTTCTATGATTCCGCCATGGTTTCATAGAGGAGGATTTCGTTTTTCAAATAACAGTCTGTAATTTGATTCATTTATAGAAGGAATTGAACGAATAATTCGCCAAATTTCTTTTTTTTGGGCTTTTCATCATAATAATTTGTTTTCTTCAAATGAAAGTGAGAGCTCCACCCTTAAGTCCACGATGGTTCCATAGAGAAGGAATTGGCAGTCTCAATTTTATTCATTCATAGAAGAAATTATGCGTATAATTCGTGACATTTTTTTTTTTAGGGCATTCGATTATAATAATTCGACTTCTTCAAGTGAAAGTGAGAGCTCCACCCCTTCTTTAAGTCCGCGCTGGTTTCATAGAGGAGGAATTGGTAGTCTGCAATTTGATTCATTTATAAAAGAAATTATGCGAATAGTTCGTGAAATTTCTATTTTTTGGGTATTTCATAATAATAATTTGCCTTCTTCAAGTGGAAGTGACAGCTTCACCCCTTTTATAATTCCGCCATGGTTTCATAGAGGAGGATTTTATTTTTCAAATGACAGTCTGCAATTGAATTCATTTATAGAAGAATTCGTGACATTTCTTTTTTTAGGGCATTCCATTGTAATAATTTGACTTCTTCAAGTAAAAGTGAGAGCTCCACCCCTTCTATAAGTCCGCGATGGTTTCATAGAGGAGGAATTGACAGTCTGCAATTCGATTCATTTATAAAAGAAATTATGCGAATAGTTCGTGAAATTCCTTTTTTTTGGCATTCCATTATAATAATTTGCCTTCTTAAGTGGAAGTGACTGCTACACCCCTTCTATAATTCCGGCATGGTTTCATAGAGGAGGATTTTGTTTTTCAAATGACAGTCTGCGATTTGATTCATTCATAGGGGAAATTATGCGAATAATTCGTGCAATTTCTTTCATTTGGGCATTTCATTATAATAATTTGCCTTTTGCGAGTGAAAGTGAGAGCTTTACCACTTCTAAAATTGGGTTTGGATGGCAAATATCGCGGTCACGTTCATCTATGAGCAAAATTAGACTAGGGGTTCCGTAAATATGGCCGTTCTAAATATTTTTTTGCTGATAATTCCGAAAATACTGAGCGGATTGGGATGAAATTTTGCACCTAGCTGAGTAATAATATATTCAAACTACGTGCGAAATTTTGTCCAGATCGCATCACCAAGATCATAGATTTCGTAGAAAATTCTAGCGAATTATCTGAAGCACTGACATGAAGTCTGGAGTTTCGCCTAAGTTTCAGAATTTTTTTGACAGCTGTCGAAAATACCTTCAATTGATTTCTGAAACTGGAAAATGCGAATCTACCTACAAGGTCCATGTACGAGCGCTAAAAAGCTCCCGCCTTCACGGCAGTGCTTTTCGTAATTTTTTTAATGACAGTCCGCAATTTTGTTCATTTATAGAAGAAATTATGCGAATAATTCGTGAAACTTCTTTTTGTTTGGGCATTTCATTATAATAATTTGCCTTCTTCAAGTGGAAGTGAGAGCTTCACCTCTTCTATAATTCCGCCATGGTTTCATAGAGGAGGATTATGTTTTTTGAATGACAGTCTGCCATTGAATTCAGAAGAAATAATGCGAATAATTCGTTAATTTTTTTTTTTGGGATTTTATTATAATAATTTGCATTCTTCGAGTGAAAGTGAAAACTTCTCCCCTTCTTCAAATCCTCGATGATTTCAAAAGGGAGGATTTGGTTTTTTAAATGAAAGTCTTCGTAAAATTTCTTTTTTTTGACATTTCATTATAATAATTTGCCTTCTTCAAAGGAAAGTGAGAGCTTCAACAATTCTCTAATTCCACCATGGTTTCATAGAGGCGGATTTTGTTTCTTAAATGACAGTCTGCAATTTGATTCATTCACAGAAGAAATTATGCGAATAATTCGTGAAATTTTTTTTTTATTGGGCATTTTATTATAATAATTTGCCTTCTTCAAGTGGAAATGAGAGCTTCAAAACTTCTCTAATTCCGCCATGGTTTTATAAAGGGAGATTTTGTTTTTTAAATGACAGTCTGCAATTTGATTCATTCACAGAAGAAATTATGAGAAATATTCGTGAAATTTTTTTTTATTGGGCATTTTATTATAATAATTCGCCTTCTCCAAGTGAAAGTGAGAGCTTAACCCCTTCTTTAATTCCGCCATGGTGTCATACAGAAAGATTTCGTTTTTCAAATAACAGTCTGCAATTTAATTCATTTATAGAAGAAATTAAACGAATAATTCGTGAAATTTCTTTTTTTTGGGCATTTCATTTTAATGATTTGTCTTCTTCAAGTGGAAGTGAGAGCTTCACCGCTTATCTTATTTCGCCATGGTTTCATAGTGGAGGAATTTGTTTATTGAATCTGCAATTAAATTCATTTATAGAAGAAATAATGCGAATAATTCCTGAAATTCTTTTTTTTCTGGGCATTTCATTATAATAATTTGCCTTTTTCAAGTGAAAGTGAGTGCTTCACCCACTCTATCAATCCGCCATGGTTTCATGGAGGAGGATCTGGTGAATTCGTGAAATTTCTTTTTTTTTGGGCAATTCATTAGAATAATTTGTCTTCTTCGAGTGGAAGTGAGAGCTTCGCCCCTTCTAACGGGTGATTTTTTTGAGGATAGGATTTTCATGCATTAGTATTTGCTCAGATTTTTTTGAGGTTAGGATTTTCATGCATTAGTATTTGCTCAGTATGCTTTGACATTTCATCATGAATAGACTTACTAACGAGCAACGCTTGCAAATCATTGAATTTTATTACCAAAATCAGTGTTCGGTTCGAAATGTGTTTCGCGCTTTACGCCCGATTTATGGTCTACATAATCGACCAAGTGAGCAAACAATTAATGCGATTGTGACCAAGTTTCGCACTCAGTTTACTTTATTGGACATTAAACCAACCACACGAATGCGTACAGTGCGTACAGAAGAGAATATTGCGTCTGTTTCTGAGAGTGTTGCTGAAGACCGTTACGGTGAATGGCGATCGCTATCGTTCGATGCTAACAAACTTTTTGTTGCCAAAAATGGAAGAACTGAACTTGGTTGACATGTGGTTTCAACAAGATGGCGCTACATGCCACACAGCTCGCGATTCTATGGCCATTTTGAGGGAAAACTTCGGAGAACAATTCATCTCAAGAAATGGACCGGTAAGTTGGCCACCAAGATCATGCGATTTGACGCCTTTAGACTATTTTTTGTGGGGCTACGTCAAGTCTAAAGTCTACAGAAATAAGCCAGTAACTATTCCAGCTTTGGAAGACAACATTTCCGAAGAAATTCGGGCTATTCCGGCCGAAATGCTCGAAAAAGTTGCCCAAAATTGGACTTTCCGAATGGACCACCTAAGACGCAGCCGCGGTCAACATTTAAATGAAATTATCTTCAAAAAGTAAATGTCATGGACCAATCTAACGTTTCAAATAAAGAACCGATGAGATTTTGCAAATTTTATGCGTTTTTTTTTAAAAAAAAGTTCTCAAGCTCTTAAAAAATCACCCTATATAATTCCGACAAGGTTCGATAGAGTAGGATTTCGTTTTTTAAATGAGAACGTGAAAGTGAGTGCTTCACCCACTCTATCAATCCACCATGGTTTCATAGAGGAGGATCTGGTGAATTCGTGAACTTTTTTTTTGTTGGGCATTCCATTATAATAATTTGCCTTGTTCAAGTGATAGTGAGAACTTCACCGCTATGGTTTCATAGAGGAGGCTTTTGGTTTTCGAATGACAGCCTGAAATTGAATCATTCATAAAAGAAATTATGCAAATAATTTGTGAAATTTCTTTTTTTTTTGGCATTTCATTATAATAATTTGCCTTCTACAAGTAAAAGTGAGAGCTTCCTCCCTTCTATAATTCTGCCATGGTTTTATAGAGAAGGATTGTTTTTGAGCGCTCGTACTACTTACACAAGGGCTATATCATTTCGTCACGATATTTTTCGAATTTTGAGCCGAAAATGGTCTCAATCGACTATGTTCGACTCACTGATGACGAATCCGTCGGAAAATTTGAGTCCGTCCGTCCGGTCGTCCGGCCGTAAGAACGATAACTCTCGAATGGAACAACCTAGAGAATTGAAATTTTCAGTGTAGGTTCAGTTCCCGAATGCCTCGGTTGAGTTCGTTAATGGGCCATATTCCACAAGGGGTTCTTTAAATATGGCCGTTCAAAGTTTTTTTCCCCTGATTACTTGAAATCTACAGATTTGATTGAGATGAAATTTCGCACCCAAATGGAGAATGAGGTGTTCAAGCTACATGTGAAATTTTGTCTAGATCGCATGACCAGAACCATAGAAACCATAGAAAATTGTAACTTTTGAACGGAAACGCCTAGGGACTTGAAATTTTCAGGATAGGTGTGGATCTCGAATGTCGTGATCACGTTCATCTATGAGCAAAATTATACCAGGGGTTTCGTAAATATGGTCGTTTGAAATTTAGTTTCCCTGATGATTTCAAAACTACAGATTCGATCGTGACGAAATTTTGTATACTAATGGAGAATGATATATTCAAGCTACATTTCTCCAGATCACCTGACCAGCACCATAGAAACCATAGAAAATCATAAATTTCGAACGGAAAGGCCTAGGGGCTTGAAATTTTCAGGATAGGTGTGGATCTGAAATGTCGCGTTCACGTTTATCAATGAGCAGAATTATACTAGGGGTTCCGTAAATACGGTCGTTTGAAATTTTGGTTTCTCGATAATTTCGAAACTACGGAATCGATCGAGATGAAAATTCGTATTTTAATCGAGAATGATATATTAAAACCATATTTTGTCCAGATCGTATGGCCAGAACCATAGAAACCATAGAAAATTGTAACTTTTGAAGGGAAAGGCCTAGGAACTTGAAATTTTCAATGTGGGTTTGAATCGCGAATATCGCGGCCACGTTCATCAATGAGCAAAATAAGACAAGGGGTTCCGTGAATATGGCTGTTCAAAATATTTTTTTCCTGATTTTTTCGAAACTACTGATTGGATTGGGATGAAATTTTGCACCTAGCTTAGGAATAATGAATTCAAACTACGTGCCGAATTTTATATAGATCGCACCACCAAGACCATAGATACCGTAGAAAATTCTAGCGAATTATCGAAAAAAAATTGGTCACCTAAAGCACTGACATGAAGTCTGGAGTTTCGCCTAAGTTTCAGAATTTTTGTGACAGCTGTCGAAAATTCCTTCAATTGATTTCTAAATCTGGAAAATGCGAATCTACCTACAAGGTGCATGTACGAGCGCTCAAAATAATGCGACTTGTTCGTAAAATTTTTTTTTGTTTGGCATTTCATTATAATTATTTGCCTTCTTCAAGTGAAACTGAGAGCTTTACCCCTTCTATAACTTCGCAATGGTTTTATAGAGGAGTATTTCATTTTTTGAATGGAAGTCTGCGATTTGATTCATCCATAGAAGAAATTATGCGAATAATTCGTGAAATTTCTTTTTTTTTGGCATTTCATTATAATAATTTGCCTTCTTCAAGTGAAAGTGAGAGCTTCAATCCTTCTACAATTCCGCCATGGTTTTATAAAGGAGGACTTGGTTCTTCAAATGACAGTCTGCAATTTTCTTCATTCATAGAAGAAATTATGCGAATAATTCGTAACATTCTTTTTTTTTTAGGCACATCATTACAATAATTTGCCTTTTTCAAGTGGAAATGAATGCTTCAACTCTTCTATAATGAAGCCCTGGTTTCATAGAGGGGGATTTGGTTTTTTGAATGAAAGTCTGCAATTTTATTTATTTAAGAAAGAAATTATGCGAATAATTCGTGAAATTTATTTTTGTAGGGATTTCATTATAATAATTTGACTTCTTCAAGTGAAACTGTGAGCTTCACCCCGTCTTAATTTACGCCATGTTTTCATAGAGGAAGATTTGATGTTTTAAATGACAGTCTAAAATTTGATTCATATATAAGAGAAATTATGAGAATAATTCGTAAAATTCCTTTTTTTTTGGCATTTCATTATAATAATTTGCCTTCTTCGAGTGGAAGTGAATGCTTCAACTCTTCTATAATAAAGCCCTGGTTTCATAGAGGAGGATTTTGTTTTTTATAGGACAGTCTGCGATTTGATTCATTTGAAGAAGAAATTATGCGAATAATTCGTGAAATTTCCTTTTTTTTTTTGGCATTTCATTATAATAATTTGCCTTCTCCGGGTGGAAGTGAGTTTTTCACCTCTCTATAATTCAACTCTTCTCTAATGAAGCCCTGGTTTCATAGAGGAGGTTTCTGTTTTTTGAATGACAGTCTGCAATTCATATCATTTATAGAAGAAATTAAACGAATAATTCGTGAAATTTCTTTTTTTTTGGGCATTTCATTATAATAATTTGCCTTCGTCAAGTGGAAATGAGAGCTTCACCGCTTATCTTATTTCGCCATGGTTTTATAGTGGAGGATTTTGTTTATTGAACCCGCAATTCAATTCATTTATAGAAGAAATAATGCGAATAATTCCTGAAATTCTTTTTTTTCTGGGCATTTCATTATAATAATTTGCCTTTTTCAAGTGAAAGTAAGTGCTTCACCCACTCTATCAATCCGCCATGGTTTCATAGAGGAGGATTTGGTTTTTTAAATGACAGTCTGCAATTTGTTTCATTTATAGAAGAAATTATGCGAATAATCCGTGAAATTTATTTTTGTAGGGATTTCATTATAATAATTTGACTTCTTCAAGTGAAAGTGAGAGCTTCACCCCATCTTCATTTCCGCCATGGTTTCATGGAGGAGTATTTGGTTTTTTGAATGACAATCTACAATTTGAATCATATATAAGAGAAATTTGCGAATAATTCGTGGAATTCCCTTTTTTAGGGCATTTCATTATAATAATTTTCCATCTTCAAGTGAAAATGAGAGCTTCAACACTTCTATAATTCCGCCATGGTTCCATAGAGGAAGATTTATTTATTTGAATGACAGTCTGCAACTTGATTCATTTACAGAAGAAATAATGCGAATAATTCATGAAATTTCTTTCTCTTGGGCATTTTATTATAATGATTTGCCTTCTTCAAGTGAAAGTGAGATATTTGCCTCTCTATATGTCCGCGATGATTTCATAGAGGAGGGTTTTGTTTTTTGAATGACAGCCAGTAATTTGATCCATTTATAGAAGAAATTATGCGAATAATTCGTGAAATTTGTTTTTTGTGGGCATTTCATTATAATAATTTGCCTTCTTCAAGTGGAAGTGAAAGCTTCACCCCTTCTATAATTCCGCCATGGTTCCATAGAGGATGGTTCTGTTTTTCGAATGACAGCCTGTAATTTGATTCATTTACAGAAGAAATTATGCGAATAATTCGTGAAATTTCATTTTTTTGGGCATTTCATTATAATAATTTGACTTCTTCAAAATAAAGTGAGATCTTCGCCTCTCTATAATTCCGCCATGGTTTCATAGAGGAGAGTTTTGTTTTTCGAATGACAGCCTGTGATTTTATTCATCTACAGAAGAAATTATTCGAATAATTCGTGAAATTTCATTTTTTTGGGCATTTCAGTATAATAATTTGCCTTCTTCGAGTGGAAGTCAGAACTTCACCTCTCTATAATTCCGCCATAGTTTCATAGAGGAGGGTTTCGTTCTCTGAATGACAGCCTGCAATTTGATTCATTTATAGAAGAAATTAAACGAATAATTCGTGACATTTCTTTTTTTTGGGTATTTCATTATAATAATTTGCCTTCTTCAAGTGAAAGTGAGATCCTCAACCCCTCTGTAATTCCGCCATGGTTTCATAGGGGAGGATTTCGTTTTTTGAATGAAAATCTGCAATTTGATTCATTCATAGAAGAAATTATGCGAATAATTCGTGAAATTTCTTTTTTTTGCATTTCATTATAATAATTTGCCTTCTTCAAGTGGAAGTGACAGTTTCACCCCTTCTATAATTCCGCCATGGTTTCATAGAGGAGGGTTTTGTTTTTTGGATGACAGCTTGCAATTTGATTCATTTATAGAAGAAATTATGCGAATAGTTTATGAAATTTCTTTTTTTTTGGGCATTTCATTATAATAATTTGCCTTCTTCAAGTAAAAGTGGAATCTAACCCTCTCTATAATTCCGCCATGGGTTCATAGATGAGGATTTGGTTCTTCGAATGACAGTCTGCAATTTGATTCATTTATAGAACAAATTAAACGAATAATTCGTGAAATTTCTCTTTTTTGGGAATTTCATTATAATAATTTGCCTCTTCAAGTGAAAGTGAGATCCTCAACCTTTTTGAGCGCTCGTACTACTTACACGAGGGCTATATCATTTCGTCACGATGTCTGTATTTTTCGAATTTTGAGCCGAAAATGGTCTCAATCGACTATGTTCGACTCACTGATGACGAATCCGTCGGAAAATTCGAGTCTGTCCGTCCGGCCGTCCGTCCGTGAGCACGATAACTCGCGAACGGAACAACCTAGAAACTTGAAATTTTCAGTGTGGGTTCAGTTCCCAAATGGCTCGGTTAAGTTCGTTAATGGGCAAAATTCCACCAGGGGTTCCGTGAATATGGCTGTTAAAAGTTTTGTTTCCCTGATTACTTGAAAACTACAGATTTGATCGAGATGAAATTTTGCACTCGAATGGAAAATGAGGTGTTCAAGCTACATGTGGAATTTTGTCCAGATCGCATCACCAGAACCATAGAAACCATAGAAAATTGTAACTTTTGAACGGAAACGCCTAGGGACTTGAAATTTTCAGCATAGGTGTGGATCTTGAATGTCGTGATCACGTTCATCTATGAGCAACATTATACAAGGGGTTCCGTAAATACGGTCGTTCGAAATTTTGTTTTTTCGATCAATTCGAAACTACGGATTCGATCGAGATGAAATTTTGTATTTTAATCGAGAATGATATATTGAAGCAATATTTTGTCCAGATCGCATGACCAGAACCATAGAAACCATTCTAACTTTTGAACGGAAAGGCCTAGGAACTTGAAATTTTCAGGGTGGGTTTCGATCGCAAATTTCACGGTCACGTTCATCAATGAGCAAAATTAGACTAGGGGTTCCGTAAATATGGCCGTTCAAGATATTTTTTTCCTGATAGTTTCGAAACTACTGATCGGATTGGAATGAAATTATGCACCTAGCTCAGGAATAATGTATTCAAACTACGTGCAAAATTTTGTCCAGATCGCATCACTAAGACCATAGATACCGTGGAAAATTCTAGCGAATTATCGGAAAAAAATTGATCAGCTGAAGCACCGACTTGAAGTTTCAGGATTTTTTTGACAGCAGTCAAACATTCCTTCAATTGATTTCTAATACTGGAAAATGCGAATGTACCTACAAGGTGCATGTACGAGCGCTCCTGCCTTCACGGCAGTGCTTTTCGTAATTTTTATAATCCCGCCATGGTTTAGTAGAGGAGGATTTTGTTATTTGAATGACATACTGCAATGCGCATAATTCATGAAATTTCTTTTTCTTCGGCATTTCATTATAATAATTTGCCTTCTTCAAGTGAAACTGAGAGCTTCACCCCTTCTTTAATTCCGCCATGGTTTTATAGAGGAGGATTTTGTTTTTTGGATGGAAGTCTGCAATTCGATTCATTTATAGAAGAAATTATGAGAATAATTCGTGAAATTTCTGTTTTTTGGGCATTTCATTATAATAATTTGGCTTCTTCAAGTGGAAGTGGGAGCTTCAACCCTTCTATAATTCCGCCATGGTTTCATAGAGCAGGATTTTGTTTTTCAAATGATGGTCTGCAATTTGATTCATTTATAGAAGAAATAATGCGAATAATTCGTCAAATTTCTCTTTTTTTTTATTTCATTATAATAATTTGCCTTCTTCAAGTGAAGTGAAAACTTCACCTCAACTATAACTCCGCCATGGTGTCATATGGGAGGCTTTGTTTTTTTAAATGACAGTCTTCGTAAAATTTTTTTTTTTGGCATTTCATTATAATAATTTGCCTTCTTCAAGTGGAAGTGGAATCTTCACCTCTCTATAATTCCGCCATGGTTTCATAAAGGAGGGTTTTGTTTTTTGAATGACAGCCTGCAAGTTGATTCATTTATAGAAGAAATTATGCGAAAAATTTATGAAATTTTTTTTTTTTGGGCATTTCATCATAATAATTTGCCTCCTTCAAGTGAAAGTGGATTCTCCACCTCTCTATAATTCCGCCATGGTTTCATAAGGGAGGATTTCGATTCTTGAATGACAGTCTGCAATTTGATTATAATAATTTGCCTTCTTCAAGTGAAAGTGACAGGTTCATCCCTTCTATAATTCCGCCATGGTTTCATAGAGGAGGGTTTTGTTTTTTGAATGAGAGCCTGCAATTTGATTCATTCATAGAAGAAATTATGCGAATAATTTATGAATTTGCTTTTTTTTTGGCATTTCATTATAATAATTTGCCTTCTTCAAGTAAAAGTGGAATTTTACCCTCTCTATAATTCCGCCATGGGTTCATAGATGAGGATTTGGTTCTTTGAATGACAGTCTGCAATTTGATTCATTTATAGAAGAAATAATGCGAATAATTCGTCAAATTTCTCTTTTTTTTGATTTCATTATAATAATTTGCCTTCTTCAAGTGAAGTGAAAACTTCACCTCTACTATAACTCCGCCATGGTGTCATATGGGAGGATTTGTTTTTTTAAATGACAGTCTTCGTAAAATTTTTTTTTTGGCATTTCATTATAATAATTTGCCTTCTTCAAGTGGAAGTGGAATCTTTACCTCTCTATAATTCCGCCATGGTTTCATAGAGGAGGGTTTTGTTTTTTGAATGACAGCCTGAAAGTTGATTCATTTATAGAAGAAATTATGCGAAAAATTTATGAAATTTTTTTTTTTGGGGCATTTCATCATAATAATTTGCCTCCTTCAAGTGAAAGTGGAATCTTCACCTCTCTATAATTCCGCCATGGTTTCATATAGGAGGGTTTTGTTTTTTGAATGACAGCCTGCAATTTGATTCATTTATAGAAGAATTTATGCGATTAATTTATGAAATTTCTTTTTTTTGGGCATTTCATTATAATTATTTGCCTTCTTCAAGTGAAAGTGGAATCTTCACCCCTCTATAATTCCGCCATGGTTTCATATGGGAGGGTTTTGTTTTTTGAATGACAGCCTGCAATTTGATTCATTTATAGAAGAATTACTGCGATTAATTTATGAAATTTCTTTTTTTTGAGCATTTCATTAAAATTATTTGCCTTTTTCAAGTGAAAGTGGAATCTTACCCTCTCTATAATTCCGCCATGAGTTCATAGATCAGGATTTGGTTCTTTGAATGACAGTCTGCAATTTGATTCATTTATAGAAGAAATTAAACGAATAATTCGTGAAATTTCTCTTTTTTGGGTATTTCATTATAATAATTTGCCTTCTTCAAGTGAAAGTGAGATCCTCAACCCTTCCATAATCCCGCCATGGTTTAGTAGAGGAGGATTTTGTTATTTGAATGACAGTCTGCAATGCGCATAATTCATGAAATTTCTTTTTCTTCGGCATTTCATTATAATAATTTGGCTTCTTCAAGTGAAAGTGGGAGCTTCACCCCTTTTATGATTTCATAGAGCAGGATATTGTTTTTCAAATGACAGTCTGCAGTTTGATTCATTTATGGAAGGAATAATGCGAATAATTCGTCAAATTTCTCTTTCTTTTGATTTCATTATATTAATTTGCCTTCTTCAAGTGAAAATGAGATCCTCAACCCTTCTGTAATTCCGCCATAGTTAAGTAGAGGAGGATTTTTTTATTTGAATGACGGTCTGCAATGCGCATAATTCATGAAATTTCTTTTTCTTCGGCATTTCTTTATAATAATTTACCTTCTTCAAGTGAAACTGGAAGCTTCACCTCTTCTATGATTCCGCCATGGTTTTATAGAGGAGGATTTCGTTCTTTGAATGAAAGTCTGCAATTTGATTCATTTATAGAAGAAATTATGCGAATACTTCGTGAAATTTCTGTTTTTTGGGCATTTCATTATAATAATTTGGCTTCTTCAATTGAAAGTGGGAGCTTCAACCTTTCTATAATTCCGCCATGGTTTCATAGAGCAGGATTTTGTTTTTCAAATGACAGTCTGCAATTTGAGTCATTTATAGAAGAAATAATGCGAATTTTTCATCAAATTTCTCTTTTTTTGATTTCATTATAATAATTTGCCTTCTCCAACTGGAAGTGGAATCTTCACCTCTCTATAATTCCGCCATGGTTTCATAGAGGAAGGTTTTGTTTTTTTAATGACAGCCTGCAATTTGATTCTTTTATAGAAGAAATTATGCGAATAATTTATGAAATTTTTTTTTTTTGGGCATTTCATTATAAAAATTTTCCTTGTTCAAGAGGAAGTGGAATCTTTACCTCTCTATAATTCCGCCATGGTTTTATAGGGTTGGATTTCGTTTTTCGAATGACAGTCAGCAATTTGAACTATTTATACAACAAATTATGCGAATAATTCGTGCAGTTTCTTTTTTTCGGGCATTTCATTATAATAATTCGCCTTCTTCAAGTGAAAGTGGGAGCTTCAATCCTTCCATAATTCCGCCATGGTTTTAAAGAGGCGGACTTGGTTTTTTAAATGACAGTTTGCAATTTGACTCACTTGTAGAAATCAAACGAATAATTCGTGAAATTTCTTTTTTTCGGGCATTTCATTACAATAATTTGCCCTCTTCAAGTGAAAGTGAGAGCTCCACCCCTTCTATAATTCCGTCATGGTTTTATAGGGGATTTTTTAGTTTTTCGAATGTCAGTCTGCAATTTGATTCATTTATAGAAGAAATAATGCGAATAATTCGTCAAATTTCTCTTTTTTGGCATTTCATTATAATAATTTGGCCTCTTCAAGTGAAGTGAAAATTTAACCCCTTTCTATAAATTCGCCATCGTTTCATAAAGAAGAGCAGGATATTGTTTTTCAAATTACAGTCTGCAGTTTGATTCATTTATGGAAGGAATAATGCGTATAATTCGTCAAATTTCTCTTTCTTTTGATTTCATTATAATAATTTGCCTTCTTCAAGTGAAAGTGAGATCCTCAACCCTTCTGTAATTCCGCCATAGTTTAGTAGAGGAGGATTTTTTTATTTGAATGACAGTCTGCAATGCGTATAATTCATGAAATTTCTTTTTCTTCGGCATTTCTTTATAATAATTTACCTTCTTCAAGTGAAACTGGAAGCTTCACCTCTTCTATGATTCCGCCATGGTTTTATAGAGGAGGATTTCGTTCTTTGAATGAAAGTCTGCAATTTGATTCATTTATCGAAGAAATTATGCGAATACTTCGTGAAATTTCTGTTTTTTGGGCATTTCATTATAATAATTTGGCTTCTTCAAGTGAAAGTGGGAGCTTCAACCTTTCTATAATTCTGCCATGGTTTCATAGAGCAGGATTTTGTTTTTCAAATGACAGTCTGCAATTTGAGTCATTTATGGAAGGAATAATGCGAATAATTCGTCAAATTTCTCTTTCTTTTGATTTCATTATAATAATTTGCCTTCTTCAAGTGAAAGTGAGATCCTCAACCCTTCTGTAATTCCGCCATAGTTTAGTAGAGGAGGATTTTTTTATTTGAATGACAGTCTGCAATGCGTATAATTCATGAAATTTCTTTTTCTTCGGCATTTCTTTATAATAATTTACCTTCTTCAAGTGAAACTGGAAGCTTCACCTCTTCTATGATTCCGCCATGGGTTCATAGATGAGGATTTGGTTCTTTGAATGACAGTCTGCAATTTGATTCATTTATAGAAGAAATAATGCGAATTTTTCATCAAATTTCTCTTTTTTTGATTTCATTATAATAATTTGCCTTCTCCAAGTGAAGTAAAAACTTCACCTCTTCTATAAATCAGCCATGGTTTCATAAGGGAGGATTTGATTTTTTAAATGACAGTCTTCGTAAAATTTTTCCTTTTTTTGGGCATTTCATTATAATAATTTGCCTTCTTCAACTGGAAGTGGAATCTTCACCTCTCTATAATTCCGCCATGGTTTCATAGAGGAAGGTTTTGTTTTTTTAATGACAGCCTGCAATTTGATTCTTTTTTAGAAGAAATTATGCGAATAATTTATGAAATTTCTTTTTTTTGGGCATTTCATTATAAAAATTTTCCTTGTTCAAGAGGAAGTGGAATCTTTACCTCTCTATAATTCCGCCATGGTTTTATAGGGTTGGATTTCGTTTTTCGAATGACAGTCAGCTATTTGAACTATTTATACAACAAATTATGCGAATAATTCGTGCAGTTTCTTTTTTTCGGGCATTTCATTACAATAATTCGCCTTCTTCAAGTGAAAGTGGGAGCTTCAATCCTTCCATAATTCCGCCATGGTTTTAAAGAGGCGGACTTGGTTTTTTAAATGACAGTTTGCAATTTGACTCACTTGAAGAAATCAAACGAATAATTCGTGAAATTTCTTTTTTTCGGGCATTTCATTACAATAATTTGCCCTCTTCAAGTGAAAGTGAGAGCTCCACCCCTTCTTTAATTCCGCCATGGTTTTATAGGGGATTTTTTAGTTTTTCGAATGTCAGTCTGCAATTTGATTCATTTATAGAAGAAATAATGCGAATAATTCGTCAAATTTCTCTTTTTTGGCATTTCATTATAATAATTTGGCCTCTTCAAGTGAAGTGAAAATTTAACCCCTTTCTATAAATTCGCCATAGTTTCATAAAGGAGGATTTGGTTTTTTAAATGACAGTTTTCGTGAAAATTTTTTTTGGGCATTTCATTATAATAATTTGCCTTCTTCAAGTGAAGTGGAATCTTCATCTCTCATAATTCTGCCATGGTTTCATAGAGGAAGGTTATTTTTTTTTAATGACAGCCTGCAATTTGATTCTTCTATAGAAGAAATTATGCGAATAATTTATGAAATTTCTTTTTTTTGGGCATTTCATTATGAAAATTTTCCTTGTTCAAGTGGAAGTGGAGTCTTTACCACTCTATAATTCCGCCATGGTTTTATAGGGGAGGATTTCGTTTTTCGAATGACAGTTTGCAATTTGAACTATTTATACAACAAATTATGCGAATAATTCGTGCAGTTTCTTTTTTTCGGGCATTTCATTATAATAATTCGCCCTCTTCAAGTGAAAATGAGAGCTCCACTCCTTCTATAATTCCGCCATGGTTTTATAAATGATTATTTCGTTTTTTGATCCATTCATACAAGAAATTATGCGAATAATTCGTTGAAATTTTTTTTTGAGCATTTCATTATAATAATTTGCCTTTTTCAAGTGGAAGTGACAGGTTCACCCCTCCTATAATTCCGCCATGGTTTCATATAGGAGGATTTTGTTTTTTGAATGACAGCGTGCAATTTGATTCATTTATAGAAGAAATTATGCGAATAATTTATGAAATTTCTTTTTTTTGGGCATTTCATTATAATAATTTGCCTTCTTCAAGTGAAAGTGGAATCTTACCCTCTCTATAATTCCGCCATGGGTTCATAGATGAGGATTTGGTTCTTTGAATGAAAGTCTGCAATTTGATTCATTCATAGAAGAAATTGAACGAATAATTCGTGAAATTTCTTTTTTTTGGGTATTTCATTATAATAATTTGCCTTCTTCAAGTGAAAGTGAGATCCTCAACCCTTTCATAATTCCGCCATGGTTTAGTAGAGGAGGATTTTGTTATTTGAATGACAGTCTGCAATGCGCATAATTCATGAAATTTCTTTTTCTTCGGCATTTCATTATAATAATTTGGCTTCTTCAAGTGAAAGTGGAAGCTTCACCCCTTCTATAATTCCGCCATGGTTCTATAGAGCAGGATTATATTTTTCAAATGACAGTCTGCAGTTTGAATCATTTATGGAAGAAATAATGCAAATAATTCGTCAAATTCCCCTTTTTTTTTTATTTCATTATAATAATTTGCCTTCTTCAAGTGAAAAAGAGATGTATGAGTGAGTTTTGTAGAGGAGGATTTTGTTTTTTGAATGACAGTCTGCAATGCGCATAATTCATGAAATTTCTTTTTCTTCGGCATTTCATTATAATAATTTGCCTTCTTCAAGTCAAACTGAGAGCTTCACCCCTTCTATGATTCCGCCATGGTTTTATAGAGGAGGATTTCGTTTTCTGAATGGAAGTCTGCAATTTGATTCAATTATAGAAGAAATTATGCGAATAACTCGTGAAATTTCTGTTTTTTGGGCATTTCATTATAAAAATTTGGCTTCTTCAAGTGAAAGTGGGAACTTCACTCCTTCCATAAATCCGCCATGGTTTCATAGAGGAGGATTTAGTTCTTCAAATGACAGTCTGCAATTTGATTCATTTATAGAAGAAATAATGCGAATTTTTCGTGAAATTTCTCTTTTTTTTTATTTCATTATAATAATTTGCCTTCATCAAGTGAAGTGAAAACTTCACCTCTTCTATAAATCCGCCATGGTTTCATAAAGGAGGATTTGATTTTTTGAATGACAGTCTTCGTAAAATTTCTTTTTTTTGGGCATTTAATTATAATAATTTGCCTTCTTCAAGTGGAAGTGGAATCGTCACCTTTCTATTATTCCGCCATAGTTTCATAGAGGAGGGTTTTGTTTTTTGAATGACAGCCTGCAATTTGATTCATTTATAGAAGAAATTATGCGAATAATTCATGAAATTTCTTTTTTTTTGGGCATTTCATCATAATAATTTGCCTTCTTCAAGTGAAAGTGGGAGCTTCAACCCTTCTATAATTCCGCCATGGTTTCATAGAGCCGGATTTTGTTTTTCAAATGACAGTCTGCAATTTGATTCATTTATAGAAGGAATAATGCGACTTTTCCGTCAAATTTCTCTTTCTTTTGATTTCATTATAATAATTTGCCTTCTTCAAGTGAAGTGAAAACTTCACCTCTTCTATAAACCCGCCATGGTTTTATAAAGGAGGATTTGATTTTTTAAATGACAGTCTTCGTAAAATTTCTTTTTTTTTGGGCATTTCATTATAATGATTTGCCTTCCTCAAGTGGAAGTGGAATCTTCATCTCTCTATAATTCCGCCATAGTTTCATAGAGGACGGTTTTGTTTTTTGAAAGACAGCCTGCAATTTGATTCATTTATAGAAGAAATTATGCGAATAATTCGTGAAATTTCTTTTTTTCGGGCAATTCATTATAATAATTTGCCCTCTTCAAGTGAAAGTGAGAGCTCCTTCACTTCTATAATTCCGCCATGGTTTTATAGAGGATTTTTTAGTTTTTCAAATGTCAGTCTGCAATTTGATTCATTTATAGAAGAAATAATGCGAATAATTCGTCAAATTTCTCATTTTTGGCATTTCATTATTATAATTAGCCTTCTTCAAGTGAAGTGGAATCTTCCTCTCTCTATAATTCCGCCATGGTTTCATAGAGGAGGGTTTTGTTTTTTCAATGACAGCCTGCAATTTGATTCTTGTATAGAAGAAATTATGCGAATAATTTATGAAATTTCTTTTTTTTGGGCATTTCATTATAATAATTTTCCTTCTTCAAGTGAGAGTGGAATCTTCACCTCTCTATAATTCCGCCATGGTTTTATAGGGGAGGATTTCGTTTTCTGAATGGAAGTCTGCAATTTGATTCAATTATAGAAGAAATTATGCGAATAACTCGTGAAATTTCTGTTTTTTGGGCATTTCATTATAAAAATTTGGCTTCTTCAAGTGAAAGTGGGAACTTCACTCCTTCCATAAATCCGCCATGGTTTCATAGAGGACGATTTAGTTCTTCAAATGACAGTCTGCAATTTGATTCATTTATAGAAGAAATAATGCGAATTTTTCGTGAAATTTCTCTTTTTTTTGATTTCATTATAATAATTTGCCTTCTTCAAGTGAAGTAGAATCTTCCTCTCTCTATAATTCCGCCATGGTTTCATAGAGGAGGGTTTTGTTTTTTCAATGACAGCCTGCAATTTGATTCTTGTATAGAAGAAATTATGCGAATCATTTATGAAATTTCTTTTTTTTGGGCATTTCATTATAATAATTTTCCTTCTTCAAGTGAGAGTGGAATCTTCACCTCTCTATAATTCCGCCATGGTTTCATAGGGGAGGATTTCGTTTTTCGAATGACTGTCTGCAATTTGATCTATTTATACAACAAATTATGCGAATAATTCATTCAGTTTCTTTTTTTCGGGCATTTCATTATAATAATTCGCCCTCTTCAAGTGAAAAAGAGAGCTCCACTCCTTCTATAATTCCGCCATGGTTTTATAAAGGATTATTTCGTTTTTTGAATGACAGTCTGCAATTTGATCCATTTATACAAGAAATTATGCGAATAATTCGTTAAATTTTTTTTTCGAGCATTTCATTATAATAATTTGCCTTCTTCGAGTGAAAGTGACAGCTTCATCCCTTCTATAAATCCGCCATGGTTTAATAGAGGAGGATTTGGTTCTTGGAATGAAAGTTCGCAATTTGATTCACTCATTCACTCATAGAAGAAATTAAACGAATAATTCGTGAAATTTCTTTTTTTCGGTCATTTCATTACAATAATTTACCTTCTGCAAGTGGAAGTGAAAGCTTCACCCCTTCTATAATTTCGCCATGGTTTTATAGAGGGGGCTTTCGTTTTGTGAATGACAATCTGCAATTTCATTCATTTGTAGAAGAAATTATGCGAATAATTCGTGAAATTTCTTTTTTTTTGGGCATTTCGTTATAATTATTTGCCTTCTCCAAAAGGAAGTGGGATCTTCACTTCCCTCTAATTCCGCCATGGTTTCATAGAGGAGAGTTTTGCTTCTGAATGACCGCCTGCAATTTGATTCATTTATAGAATTATGCGAATGATTCGTGAAATTTTTTTTTGGGCATTCCATTATAAAAATTTGCCTTCTTCAAGTGAAAGTGAGAGCTTCAACTCTTCTATAATTCCGCCCTAGTTTCTTAGAGGAGGATTTTGTTTTTTAAATGTCAGTCTGCAATTTGATTCATTTATAGGTGAAATTATGCGAATAATTCGTGAAATTTCTTTTTTCGGGCATTTCATTATAATAATTTGCCTTCTTCGAGTGGAAAAGAGCTTTACCCCTTCTTTGATTCCGCCATGGTTTCATAGAGGAAGATTTCGTTTTTGGAATGACAGTCTGCAATTTAATTCATTTATAGAAGAAATGATTCGAATAATTCGTAAAATTCCTTTTTTTTGGCATTTCATTAAAATAATTTGCCTTATTGAAGTGAAAGTGGGAACTTCACTCCTTCCATAAATCCGCCATGGTATCATAGAGGAGGATTTAGTTTCTAAATGACTGTCTGCAATTCGATTCATTTGAAGAAGAAATTATTCGAATAGTTCATGAAATTTTTTTTTTTTTGGGCATTTCATTTCAATAATTTGCCTTCTTCAAGTGGAAGTGAGAGCTTTACCCTTTCTATAATTCCGCCATGGTTTCATGGAGGTGGATTTTGTTTTTGGGATGACAGTCTGCAATTTAATTCATTTATAGAAGAAATAATTCGAATAATTCGTTAAATTTCTTTTTTTTTGGGATTTCATTATGATAATTTGCCTTCTTCAAATGAAAGTGAGAGCTTCAACCCTTCTATAATTCCGCCATGGTTTCATAGAGGTAGATTTCCTTTTTGAGCGCTCGTACTACTTTCACGAGGGCTATATCATTTCGTCACGATGTCTGTATTTTTCGAATTTTGAGCCGAAAATGGTCTCAAACGACTATGTTCGACTCACTGATGATGAATCCGTCGAAAAATTCAAGTCTGTCCGGCCGGCCGGCCGGCCGTATAAACGATAACTCTCGAACGGATCAACATAGAGATTTGAAATTTTCAGTGTAGGTTCGGATCCCGAATGCCGCGGTTAAGTTCGTTATTGGGCAAAATTCGCCGAGGGCTTCCGTAAATATGGCCGCTCAAAATTTTGTTTTCCTGATTACTCTGAAACTACAGATTCGATCGCGATGTAATTTTGCACTCTGATGGAAAATGAGGTTTTCGAGCTACATGCAAAATTTTGTTCAGATCGCATTACCAGGACCATAGAAACCATAGAAAATTGTAACTTTTGAACGGAAACGCCTAAGGACTTGAAATTTTCAGGATAGGTGTGGATCTCGATTGTCGTGATCACTTTCATCTATGAGCAAAATTTTACTAGGGGTTCCGTAAATATGGTCGTTTGAAATTTAGTTTTCTCGATAATTTCCAAACTAGAGATTCGATGATGACGAAATTCTGTATACTAATGGAGAATGATATATTCAAGCTACATTTCTCTAGATCGCATGACCAGAACCATAGAAACCATAGAAAATCATAACTTTCGAACGGAAAGGCCTAGGAACTTGAAATTTTCGGGATAGGTGTAGACCTGGAATGTGGCGTTCAAGTTCATCAGAGCTGAATTATATTAGGGGTTCCGTAAATACGGTCGTTTGAAATTTTGTTTTCTCGATAATTCCGAAACTACGGATTCGATAAAGATAAACTTTTGTATTTTGAACGAGAATGATATATTAAAGCAACATTTTGTCCAGATCGCATGACCAGAACCATAGAAACCATAGCAAGTTATAACTTCCGAAGGGGTAGGCCAAGGAACTTGAAATTTTCAGGGTGGGTTTGGATCGCGAATTTCACGGTCACGTTCATCAATGAGCAAAACTAGACTAGGGGTTCCGTAAATATGGCCGTTCAAAATATTTTTTCCTGATAGTTTCGGAACTTCTGATCGGATTAAAATTAAATCATGCACCTAGCTGAGGAATAATGTATTCAAACTACGTGCAAAATTTTGTCCAGATCGCATCACCAAGACCATAGATACCGTAGAAAATTCTAGCGAATTATCGAAACAAAATTGATCAGCTGAAGCACTGACATGAATTCTGGAGTTTCGCCTTAGTTTCAGAATTTTTTTGACAGCTGTCGAAAATTCCTTCAATTGATTTCTAAAACTGGAAAATGCGAATCTACCTACCAGGTGCATGTACGAGCGCTCAAAAGCTCCTGCCTTCACGGCAGTGCTTTTCTAAATTTTTTAAATGACAGTTTGCATTTCGATTCATTAATAGAAAAAATTATGCGAATAATTTGTGGAATTTCTTTTTTTTTTGGGCATTTCATTATTATAATTTGCCTTCTTCAAGTGAAAGTGACATCTTCACCTCTCTATAATTCCGCCATGGTTTCATAGAGAAGGATTTTGTTTTTTAAATGATAGTCTGAAATTTGATTCATTCATAGAAGAAACTGTTCGGATAATTCATGAAATTTCTTTCTTTTGCGCATTTCATTATAATAATTTGCCTTCTTCAAGTGAAAGTGAGAGCTTCAACTCTTCTATAATTCCGCCCTGATGTCATAGAGGAGGATTTTGTCTTTAAATATCAGTCTGCAATTTGATTCATTTATAGAAGAAATTATGCGAATAATTCGTGAAATTTCTTTTTTCCGGGCATTTCATCATAATAATTCGCCTTCTTCAAGTGGAAGTGAGAGCTTCACCCCTTCTATAATTCCGCCATGGTTTCATAAAGGTGGATTTTGGTTTTGGAATGACAGTCTGCAATTAAATTCATTTATAGAAGAAATAATTCGAATAATTAGTTAAATTTCTTTTTTTTTGGGATTTCATTATAATAATTTTCGTTCTTCAAGTGAAAGTGAGAACTTCACCCCTTCTATGAATCCGCCATGGTTTCATAGAGGAGAATTAAGTTCTTTAATTGACAGTCTTCGTGAACTTTCTGTTTTTTTTGGCATTCCATTATAACAATTTGCCTTCTTCAAGTGAAACTGAGAACTTCACCCCTTTTATAATTCCGCCATGGTTTCGTAGAGGAGGATTTAGTTTTTCAAATGACAGTTCGCAATTTGATTCATTCATAGAAGAAATAATGCATATAATTCATGAAATTTCTTTCTTTTGGGCATTCCATTATAATAATTTGCCTTCTTCAAATGAAAGTGAGAGCTTCAACCCTTCTATAATTCCGCTATGGTTTCATAGAGGAGGATTTTGTTTTTTAAATGACAGTCTGAAATTTGATTCATTCATAGAAGAAATTATTCTACAATTCGATTCATATAATTACGTTTTTGGAGCGAAAGCCGATCTTTTAAAAAGATTTATTAATTTACAACGGAAGATTATCCTATTCTAACAATAAGCTAGGAAGAAATGCACTGAATTAATTGAGGATACATTCGTCTTGAGACGTATTTATAACATATCTTATCTGTAATTAATTACGACAATCAGTATCGAACAATGGGACAAATATACACCCACACACGTGGCGTGATCAAAATGATGTCTCATCAAAATGTAACATGTTCATATTCAAATGGAATGCAATACAGATAAGCAATTCATCTGAGGTATACAGGGTTGGCATTATGTAATTCCTCCCCACCTTGAATAAAGGTATCACCTGTAGTAGGTGTAGCTTTACAAAAAATATCTTTTCTTAAATATTTCAAAATAAAATAAGTAATAATTAATAAAATGATTATTATAACAATAAGCAAAAATATAAATCTTGAAGGCTGGAGATTCCATTGGTCCAGGTCTTCTATCTTGATATCCGGGATGTCTTCATCTTTCCGGGATTCTTCATTTGTGGAATTTGGGTTGAATAAAGTTATCTTGGGTAAAATCACGTATTTTTCTTCATTAAACGTAGTAGTTGGAACAATTTCCTTTCTCGTGTTGCTCACAGCACATTTGGTTCGTAGAATTGTCATAGGAGGCACAAAATAATGTCTTGTTTGCTGAAGACATTTTTCTAAAACATTTTTGTTTTCGATGGATAGGATATTTCCATCTTCTAATAATTTTAAATCTGGTGAAAGTACCGTTGTCGTTCTTGGACAGTTTTCGGTGTGGTTTTTCAAAATATTTTGAAGGCATGCTGGTGATTCAGCTAAGGTGTCTTGATCGCAGAGATAATCATCCTCCACTGGATGGCAAAATTTCGTTGACCATTTCAGGGTTTCTTCTTGTGAGAGTAAATAAGGATCGGTATATGGAAGGGATAAATTGTTTTGCGGTAGATAGTAAAACTTGTATAAATCATAACTTTCTTCGTATACCGTTGGGATTGATATTAAAAATAGTAATGCTTTCTTTGATGTAAAGGTATTATCGTCACATTTTTTATTAATTCAAGGAATTTTGAATAGGGTAAAATTGATTCATGTAAAAGATGTAATCTTGCAAAACTCACTGCGGTTGCAATTTCATCTAAAATATTCTTGATATCTTTAAGTTCAAATGTCAGGAGATGCATGTATTGAATTTCTTGTATTGCTGGTATAACTTGAAGCAATTTAAGGTTTTCTGACATTTTCTGAAATTTTTCAATATACTTATTTTTAAGGTCATTTACGACTGTTGCGATCTGTTTTTGATTTCTTATCAAAACTTTTTCATTTTTCTGAATACTATCAAAATAGTTTTTATATAATTCTTCATCATCGGAATCTAACGTTCCGAATAAAATCTTTGAAATCTTTCCTCCTAAGTTAATGAGTCCTCTTTTAACTCTAATTTTTTCATTCAACAATTCTTCCATGGTATTGATATTAATTTCATTAGTATGCTGTAGATACTTAAAATTGGCTGTTTGGGCAAAATTAGATTTTGACTTTTCTAATTTAATTATTTCCTTCTGATAATTAAGAATCAATTCTTCGATTTTATTTAAATCTACGTGATATATCAATTGAAGATTTTTATGTGTGACATACGCTTTTCCTAATGCGATTGGTAATATGTTGCTTTCAATTGGAATGATATCCATACATGATACGATAATTATTTCGAATAATATCGCGAGGATGACGTATAGATCCATTATCTGCAACAAAATTTTGAACTAGTTTTTTCTTTGCTTAAGAATTTTCTTATGATAAATGTGTTTATTTTTATTATCCTGAATGCGTAAATTATCAATTTCACGAGCATTAACCTTTTTAAATGCTGGGTCCAATTTTCTCGTTATTGGATTTTTAATATAAGTAGGATTTTTATTTAAGGGATGACTTTCTTTTGCTGATCGCTTTTCATTCGTTTTTTCCAAACGCGCAATATTTTTCCCTTTATTCTTTTCTAATTGATTTGCAATCTCATTAAGATTGTCTATGTAATTTTCCACGTAATCTTGAACTTGTTCGTTATGTGTACGTTCAACTGGTAAAGAGTAATTTAAATCTGCTTTAATAATTTGCATAGGTGTCATTTCTAGACTTGAATGATTCGAATTATTATAACTTAATAAAGCTTGGGAAAGTCTGCTTGGAAAAGTTGAATTCCTACTTTCAATTGTTCGCAATTGTTCTATCAGTGTAGAATGAAATCTTTCTACTAATGCATTCGAATTGGGATTATAATTTGTAATATAATGAATTTCAATTTTATGGATTTTACAAAAATCCTGGACTACGCCATTTTTAAATTCTAATCCATTGTCACACGTTATTTTATTAGGAATGCCGTAATGGCTAAAATACATCAATAATTTATCTACAATTTCAATTCCTGTCTTTTGTAGAAGTGGGTAACATTGACCTAATCTTGAAAAAGAATCTATTATACTCAGACAATACGTTTGATTGAACCTTATTGTATCACAATAAATGTGAGTGAAAGGTTTCGATCCAATTGGGTTTGGTCTAAATTGTAACTCAATGGGAGTTCGTTCATATTTGCTTTTTTGACATATTTCACAAGAATTTATAAAGCTTTGAACATCTTTGTTCATGTTCGGCCAATAATATTTTCGTTTTAAACTAATTATATTTTCTCGTAAACCACGATGAATCGACTTTGTCTCGTGATACTGTTGAATTCGAAGAAGTTGTTCTTCCTTATCTTCAACATCTTCTACGTATGTTCTAGAAATTTTCAAATTTAACGTTTTATAATCAAATTTATTTTGTAAAATATTTATTAGAGGTTTCTCTAATTCAGGCGAAGCAAAATATAAAGTATACGACTTTTTTGGTTGAATATACTCTTTGACAAATTTGAATAAGTCAGTATCTATTGAGTTTATCATTACTCGAAATCTGAGCTTTTCTCCGAAAGGTTTAGTTTTCGTAACACTATAATTCGGGGATGATTTTAATATTATCTGCAAAGGGGCTGCATTTAAACTTCTTTCTGTATAGGGAAGTTCTAAAATAGGATTCTCAATGTTACTATGGACAGTAATATCGTCTGTCTCTAAATCAATAAAATCTTCGTTTTCATTATTATCATTATCATTATTATCATTATCATTATTATCATCGTCTGGATCCAATAGAGCCAAACATTCATCTAATTCTTCCGTAGTGATTTGATTTGCAATCGATAACAAATCATCTTCGATTCCGTTTATTTCAATATTTTCGTAATAATCTATGTCTGTGGCATTTGCCATTGAATCATTATCGATTCTGTTCGTTTCTTCGAACGTATTGATCTCTATCATTGGATCATTTTCAATTTCATCAGTATTTCCTCCGATATTCTGATTCGGTAAGGAATATACAATTATCTTTATATTAGATTCCGCAAAAATATATTTTATCATATTTGAAATAATATGCCAGTCTAATTTATCTAGACCGCATGCAATTCTTGGTATAGCCAAGTATTTGTCATTATTATACTGACACAATTCTTTGAGATATAAATATAGATTGAAAAACGGTTTCATATTTCGGTTTATGAAAATACGAATCTTTCGTGATTAAATAATAAATGTTTCGATCATTTATTTGGATCATTGCTACTTCTCCTAGTAGCTTATTTTGAGATTTTAAATTATCTATTTGACCAAATTTATTTTTAAATTGGAGTGCTGTTCCTCGGTCCATGTGAAAATCACGGGAAACGCAATGTGCTAACGCATAATTCTTTGGGGCTTTAAATAAATTACCTGTTTTTTCAATTATCTTAGGGGAATCTTTAATATTTTTCAATTCATAATTTTTTTCAAAATCTTTATAAGTCAATTTATTATCTGACTCTATTATAATTCGACTGAGAGCATCAGCATTATTAGTTGAACCTTTTTTATAACGTATTCCGTAATCAAATTCTTTCGGAACTTCACCTTGAGATAAAACAGAGCCTATCGCGAAACCTGACGCATCAGTTGTAGGAACGAATGGCTTATCGAAATAGGGGGAATCTCAATACTGGGTGGTTCAATAAATTTCTTTTACATATTTCGAACGCTTCGATATATTTCGGATCATCAATATTGATTTCAGAATCTTTCTTCAAACATGAAGTTAAGGATTTCGTTATCTTTGCGAAATTAGGGATACATTTTTTATAATATCCTACGAGTCCAAGAAATGATTTTATTTCTTCAGGAGTTTTAGGAATTGGAAATTCAGCAATTGCTTTCAATATTTTTGAATTAGGTACGATTCCTTCAGGAATATAATTATCACCTGTTTTAATTTCATTTTTAAAAGAACATTCATTTAATTGAATTTTCAGATTATCCGCTTTAAATGCTTCTAAAATATTTTGGATATCTGCTAAGTGTTGGTTGATCGTATCAATTTTATGTTTTATTATATTTGAAAACTCATGGTCAATTGGGATATTTTGAGGTTTTTGGCATACTTGCTGATAATAAAAAGGGATTTGACAATAATTATTAGTCAATAATTGATTTTTAAAATCTAAATTAAGTCCATATTTATTCAAAAAATCTGCTCCTATAAGACCATCATAATTCTTATGGAACTTGTATACGACAAAGGGATGAAAATCATCAATTTGAAATTCAGGGAATAAAGGTATTAAAACTTTTTCATTTGCAGTTTGCTTTTTGAAACATGCAGTTAGTGTCGTAGATTCATTAAAAATATTTTTAGGGAAATTATTATACGCGAATTTTGGATCAATAAGACAAACAGAGCATCCACTATCAATTAAAAGTTTACATTTAGGATTTTGGAATTCGATATAGGGGAGTTGGTTTGTGTTATCTAACGTATTATTTAAGTCAATGAGTCGTTCATGGCACGATCTCGAAAATTTTCATTTAAATATTTACTGGAATTATTACGTTCTGGATATGAACGTTCGTTAAAATCACATTTTTCGAATCTCAGGTCTTTCGAAGTAGACGCAATATTAGTTAATTCTTCAATCCTTATATTTGGATTGGGTTGATTATTAAAAAATTGTCTCTGGGGACTTTGGTGATATTGAGTAGAATAATTTGATCTCTTTTGGGGATAATTCCTCGTCTGAATCGACATTTTTTCAGGGGGAGATTGTATTCTTTGATTAGGATGAGGTTTGAAAACATTCTCGTTTTTACGTTCATTATTACCGAAGACTTGACGATTTGTCGGGAAATAAGTTTTCACTTGTTTTTGTTGGAAATTAATCGGTTGAGATGGGAATCTCGGTTGGGGATTATTTGGATAAAAATTTCTTTGATTATTTTGACTAGATTGGGGAAAATTTGATTGATTATTATGAGGAAAACTTCTATAATTATTAGTTGAGAAGTTTGCTCGATTATTATTCGGGAAATTATTTTTATTATTTTGAGGGACATTCCTTTGATTTTGTTGAGGAAAATTCCTCTGATTATTTTGATTTTTATAGTGCATATAGGGTTGTTGATAAAAATAATAATCTTGACGAATAAAATTCACTATATCGTCATAGTTCATAATTCCATGACCTCTAAGGGCTGTTCTTAATTCGGGGTTAATATTATAGAGCAGAACTCTAGTTGCTACTCGTGAGGCAATATTTTTTTCTTGATCCTTTTCAAGAATCGGTAAATTCGACAATTCGACTTGCGAATCGTATTTATTCTTTAAATCTACTATTCTCTCTAGAAAATCTAAATCGTTTTCGTTACGAATTCTTTGGGCATTCTGGAGATCCCAAAACAAAACTGTGAGGCTTATTTTTTCCTCAAATCTTAACTTTAAAAATTCCTTCAAGTTAAACCAGTTATCTGTAATTCTCTCATTGGAACTTACTATTTCACTGGCATTTCCTACCAATTTACTCTTTATTATATCGATAATTGCTTCATTTAATAACGCGTCGGCAGATTGGAACCTATTATAAAATCTTTCGCAGTGATTTAAAAATCTTGCGAGATTCGCGGAATTACCATCAAATGGTACAATTGACTTTGAAAATAAATCAATTAATTTTAATCTATCGAACATATTTGGTTCTGGTGCGACTGCCATTTTATTCGTATTCTTCCGGCCTTTGAAATGCTTTACGGAAGTAATCTTGAAAAATTGTATTGTACTTAAAAAATAATTATATTCGGTTTTTTATTTTATAAGAAACCTAGGAAAAACTCTGGTAATCGGTTTTTTGTATTAAGAAACCTAGGAAAAACTCTGGTAATCGGTTTTTTATAAGAAACCTAGAAAAAACTCACACAAGTTTTACGCTCAAAACCGTGGGAAAAGATTGAAGACTTTGGACCAGGGTCAGTGACTGGGAATTAAAAAAGTGTTTCTAGATAGGATTCTCACCACGTTGTTTTTCTGGAGTCGTTGTAGACGCTACCCCAACAATCAGGGCTCCAAACGGCTTTTCTCCTCGTTGTTGCTGGATTTGGCACCTTAACAGTTGAAACTGAAAGTTTTTTGAAGTTCTTAGCGCGGCGATAACTACGATTTCACGCTCGAAGTTTCGAAACACAGTTCTTCACGAAAACCGGCACAATCCCATAACCTCGTCGCCAATTACGTTTTTGGAGCGAAAGCCGATCTTTTAAAAAGATTTATTAATTTACAACGGAAGATTATCCTATTCTAACAATAAGCTAGGAAGAAATGCACTGAATTAATTGAGGATACATTCGTCTTGAGACGTATTTATAACATATCTTATCTGTAATTAATTACGACAATCAGTATCGAACAATGGGACAAATATACACCCACACACGTGGCGTGATCAAAATGATGTCTCATCAAAATGTAACATGTTCATATTCAAATGGAATGCAATACAGATAAGCAATTCATCCGAGGTATACAGGGTTGGCATTATGTAATTATATATAAAAGAAATTATGCGAATAATTCGTGAAATTTCTTTTTTTGTGCATTTCATTATAATAATCTGCCTTCTTCAAGTGGAAGTGAGAGCATCACCCCTTCTTCAATTTCGCCATAGTTCCGTTGAGGAGGATTCGTATTCTCGGTGAGAATTACATCTGAGAACAAAATATATCGACGATTAATGAGGCGGGCACTAACCTCAACGATTCTATAATAATGTGATAATAATAATCAAAATGAACCCAAAAAATCGAAAAAAATTTCGATGGATTGAAAAATGAGTAATCCCATGATTTGGAGTCAGAAGAACAGCACGTTGTGGCGTTGCTCATTCTGGATGCGGTTTTTTCGCATTTAATTCTGGCACAATACTAGTCTGGTCCATTTTGACTCGTAGGCGACAGTCTCTTCTGGTGATTAACGTCAAACAAGCCCATCGATCAGACATCGGAACACGGTTGCAAGTTGCAAGTCTGTTTTACAACTTGGAGGTCTCCATGGCTTAATGCACTGTAACGTACCCAGCTAGGGTAGGTTCGCTCAATCGTTATGCAGTCGAGGGATGGTGAATAAAACACTAACACTCGTCAAAGGTTTATTGGTAACATCTCGGGACTCTCATCTGAAGACTTCTATCTGAAGACTTTCCTTCGACAAGATGTTAAAATGTTTATATATTAATAAGATGTTATGTGTTTAATCGAATGTATCAAAACACCTTCGAGAATCGATAACATGATTGATAACATTTCATGTTATCGTAAACACATCTATTTACTATTTGATCACGCTTGCCTACACAAAACGAGGTAACAGATATTGCAACTCAAGATCGTTAATATACAGATTGTTCGTACTGATACATACTACACCTTCCCCCTTTGAGAGAAAAAATTTTTCTATACAAGTATAAAATTTTTTTTTTTTTTTTTGACTTATCTATAGCTTAATATCTATATATACGTTATACATAATTTTAATGGACTTACATATACAAAGTTTTAATACCTAATCTAAAATTTACATCAGTCTTTCAATTCTAATCACTGGTTAGTAATCGTTACTCGTTATGAAAAATACGGTTTTACTCTGTTCTTGTGAACTTCTTTGAGTTTGTTCTTGTCCGTTTTCACAATAACGTTCGGGTTTCGCACTTTCACTATTTCGTAGGGACCGTTAAATAAGGGGTCAAGTTTATTGTCACTGTTCTTATTATTCACGAGCACCTTATCTCCTACTTTATAGTTCATTTTATTACAATTTCTGTCGAAATTCTCTTTTCTTTTTAATTTTGTCATCACCAAGTTTTCTCTAGCATCTTTCCATGCCGTTTGCAACCTATATTTTAGTTCTAGAGGATAGTTGTCAAAATTGTAGATTGGATCTACTTGGCTTTTTAAATTTTGTGGAAATCTACTAGGTTTTCCGAAAACAAGTTCGTGAGGAGTATAGCGAGTTGAAGAGTTCACGGTATTGTTGTATGCAAAGCACCAATATGGAACCCAATTACTCCAGTTGTTACTTTCCTTAGCTGCGTACATACGAAGGAATGCTCCTAAGTGTTTATGCGAATTTTCAAGCGCACCTAGTGTTTCGTGGTGATAAGCTGTTGAATTGAATTGCTTTATTTTGAGCAATTCGCACGATTCACTAAAAATTCTTGATAAGAATTCTGTGCCTTGGTCTGTAACAACTTCCGAAGGTATACCATACCTTAAAACAAAGTTTTGAACAAAAGATTTCGAAACTGTTTCTGCCTCTTTGTTTGGTAGGGGGTAACACTCTACGAATTTGGTCAAGTCGCATTGAATAGTGAGAATATACTTATTATTTCCGATATCCGTAGGTAATGGACCTACGAGATCTAAAAAAACTTTCTGAAAAGCAGACGAAGCTGTGGTGGTGATTGCCAAAGGTTCCTTTCTAGGTAAGGAATGTTTATGACGTTGACAATCGTCACACTTCTTTACAAATTTTTCAACGTCAGATCTTAAACCATTCCAGAAATACTCTCTTTTTATATTGTTGAACATGCGTTCGATACCTGCATGTCCACCGGTTGGAAGCATATGAAAGTCGTTCAGAATAATTTGCCTTAATTCTGTGTCTTCTATTCGCGTTACATCTCTTATTATGTTAATCTTTAAGGATGTTCCTAGAATTTCATTTTTACAATTTGTCAACATATTCAAAAATTTTATATTGCTGGCCAGCTTTATGAGGAACAATTCTAATATATTATTTTCTGCGCATATTTTTCCCAGTATCCTCAACGATGTACCTAGGTCATACGTTGATCGGATGTCTTGGTTAATGAAAATAATTTGTGAATTTACATTAAATATTAAATTCTTATTGTAATCCTCTGAATGTTGCTTTTTCAAATTGAGAAATTCTTTTTCTGAAAGCGGTCTTAACTCAACACTTTCTACTGGACGTTTCAACACTTCGATAACAATAGGTGATCAATCCTTTTGCCATCGGAGGTTTTCGCGATAAGGCATCTGATTCTTCTCAAATAAAACGGAATTTGGTTAATCCACTAGAAGGATTAGTCAGCTAATTCAAATTCCCGTCTATATAAACAATATAAGTTATTGTTTACTCATGATTCGCGAACTGGTGACCTCGACCTTGCTCGAAATTCTTTTTCGCTGAATTGAAGTTCTAATTTCTGCGGTCACGACCTCGATATGAATGTTTATACCTTACGATTTCGATTTAAAATTTCAATTAGATCTTTCTTGAAGCGATTTCCTCGATTCTAAAATTGAATCTTCTATAATTCTTTGGTGAGGACTTAATGCTTTGAGAAAATTTGGTTCTGACTTGACAATTTCATTCAATGTGTTGAATTAATGTTCTAACTTGAGTTATTTTTTCAGACATTTGCTAAATAGTTCATTATATACCATGGATAATCAGATATAACCAAAGAGAAAAATTTCTTACGGTTTGTTTTACACTAAATCTTGGTGGCTTCTTCTGATTTCCAGCTGCACTTTCTTCTCGATTGCCTTCTTTACTTTCCAGTACAGGTACATGACGGCTCCAATACAAACTAGCAGGAACGCTATTATTCCCAGGACTTCTGGCACTGACAGGGACTTGGCTTCAATTGCAGCGGTGGCTGCACTATTCCCTGTCTGGGCAATGATTACTTCTTCTTCCTTGGACTGTCCTGAACCCATTTTGCCCTGGTGGTGAAAACCATTGGACCTCGACTGCATAGGTCTGTTCTGCTCATCTCGGCTTGGCGTTGAAAACCATTGGACCTCGACTGCAATCGACTGTTCTGCTCATCTCGCCTTGGCGGTGAAAAACCACCATCCCTCTGACTGCATAGGACTGGCAGGATCGCCATGTAACGTACCCAGCTAGGGTAGGTTCGCTCAATCGTTATGCAGTCGAGGGATGGTGAATAAAACACTAACACTCGTCAAAGGTTTATTGGTAACATCTCGGGACTCTCATCTGAAGACTTCTATCTGAAGACTTCTATCTGAAGACTTTCCTTCGACAAGATGTTAAAATGTTTATATATTAATAAGATGTTATGTGTTTAATCGAATGTATCAAAACACCTTCGAGAATCGATAACATGATTGATAACATTTCATGTTATCGTAAACACATCTATTTACTATTTGATCACGCTTGCCTACACAAAACGAGGTAACAGATATTGCAACTCAAGATCGTTAATATACAGATTGTTCGTACTGATACATACTACAGCACTACGAAACTTTTCACGTGGCTGTTTTTCACAAAATTGAAAGATGGATTTTCTGCATTGCGAAATGAATAGAATACACGACGGGAACAGATTGTTGAGTTTAATCATTAGTACGACACACCATGTTTAGGATGTTTTAAATTTTTATGGAGACGGCCGTTACAGTTTTGAAATCTTTCAACATTTTCAATTTAGAATTAAGTCGTGGAATATTGAAATTGTTACTGGTTAAAGGATAGAAATACCTTCGAAATAAAAAAAAAATGTTCAATCTAAGTCAGCTGAACAATTTCGAGAAAGCCAATATTCGAATTATTATTTATCGACCGTGTTTTTTAACGTGTTCACAAAAACTTCCATCGTATTCAAAACGGCCCCAGTAAAATGGATAAAAATTGAGAAAAGCACTGCCGTGAAGGCAGGAGCTCGTAGCGCTCGTACATGCACCTTGTAGGTAGATTCGCATTTTCCAGTTTTAGAAATCAATTGAAGGAATTTTCGACAGCTGTCACAAAAATTCTGAAACTTAGGCGAAACTCCAGACTTTATGTCAGTGCTTTAGGTGACCAATTTTTTTTCGATTATTCCCTAGAATTTTCTACGGTATCTATGGTCTTGGTGGTGCGATCTGGACAAAATTTGGCACGTAGTTGAATTCATTATTCCTAAGCTAGGTGCAAAATTTCATCCCAATCCAATCAGGAGTTTCGAAATTATCAGGAAAAAAATATTTTGAACAGCCATATTCACAGAACCCCTAGTCTAATTGTGCTCATTGTTGAACGTGGCCGCGATATTCGCGATCCAAACCCACCCTGAAAATTGTTCCTAGGCCTTTCCGTTCAAAAGTTACAATTTTCTATGGTTTCTATGGTTCTGGTCATGCGAGCTGAACAAAATTTTGCATGTAGCTTGAACACGTAATTCTCCATTCGAGTGCAAAATTTCATCTCAATCAAATTTGTACGGCCATATTTACGGAACCCCTAGTGGAATTTGGCCCATTAACGAACTTAACCGAGGCATTCGGGAACTGAACTCACACTGAAAATTTCAAGTCTCTAGGTTGTTCCGTTCGAGAGTTATCGTGCAAAGACTCAAATTTTCCGACGGATTCGTCATCAGTGAGTCGAACATAGTCGATTGAGACCATTTTCGGCTCAAAATTCGAAAAATACAGACATTGTGACGAAATGATATAGCCCTCGTGTAAGTAGTACGAGCGCTCAAAAATCGCGAGAAACACAATCGGTCACGATTGGGGCAAACTGATTGGCCTATTTTCAGATGCCGTCCTCTGAAATTCTCGCGCACGACTGTGTAGTCCAACCCATTTCCTCCGCAAGCCAATATATATGATCCTCAGTGGACTCCGGAAAAATACCAACACTCGCGAATGCATTTGTACCTTTTACCGTAAATCCTGGGGGTATTTATCGAGGAGCGAGACAAAAATTCCATCGCCCCAAGTTTTCATAAAGCGTTTAATTTTGTCGGCGTTTCTCATTTCTTCATGAAGAAATAGCTTGCCTCGTTGAAGATCCCCAAATGGTGATGCATGCGAGATGGGAGCTGAAAAGGTGCAGAAATGGCGCTATAGACTGAATAGACAACTTCCTGATTCACCAAACATTTTCATCAATAGATCCCGGTTAATTTGAGATCAGAAATCAAAGTATGGCAATAACAAATTTTTATCGTTCAAATGCGCGCATTATTGGCGTCGCTTTTTCACACTTGAGATTTTTCATAAAAAATTGAATTTCAGACGACCATATTTATGGAACGCCTAGTCTGATTCTGTTCATTGGTAAACGTGACCGCGACATTTGAGATCCACACCTATCCTGAAAATTTAAAGTCCCTAGGCCTTTCCGTTCGAAAGTTATAACTTTCTATGGTTCTGGTCATGCGATCTGGAAAGAATGTAGCTTGAATATATCATTTCTCATTGGAATACAAAATTTCGTCACGATCGAATACGTAGTTTTGAAATTATCAGGAACACTAAATTTCAAACGACCATTTTAACGGAACCCCTAGTCTTATTCTGCTCATTGATGAACGTGACCGCGACATTCGAGATCCACACCTATCCTGAAAATTTCAAGTCCCTAGACTTTTCCATTACAAAGTTATAGTTTTCTATGGTTTCTATGGTTTTGTTCATGCGATCTGGACAAAATTCAGCATGTAGCTTGAACACGTCATACTTCATCTGGGTGCAAAATTTCACCTCGATCGAATCAGTATTTTCAAAGTAATCAGGAGAACAAAATTTCGAATGGCCATATTTACGGCACCCCTGGTCGAGTTTCGCCCAATAACGAACTCAACTGCGGCATTCGAGTCCACCCTGAAAATTTCTAGTTTCTAGGTCGTTCCGTTCGAGAGTTATCGTGTATACGGACGGACGACCAGACGGATGGCCGGCCAGACGGACGGACAGACTCGAATTTTTTGACGGATTCGTCATCAGTGAGTCGAATCTTGTCGATTGAGACCATTTTCGGCTCAAAATTCGAGAAATACAGACATTGTGACGAAATGATTTAGCCCTCGTGTAAGCAATATGAGCGCTCCAAAAAAATTATGAAAAAAGCACTGCCGTGAAGTCAGGAGATTTCGAGTGCTCGTTCATCCACTTTGTAGGTAGATTCACATTCTCAAGTTTTAGAAACAAATTCAAAAATTTTTGACGCTAGAATTTTCTACGTTATCTATGGTCTGGGTGATGCGATCCGGACAAAATGTCCCATGTAGTTTGAATACTATATTCTCCATCTTTGTGCAGAATTTCATTCCAATCCAATGAACAGTTCCGAAATTATCTGGATAAGAATATTTTGAACGGCCATTTTTATGGAACCCCTAGTCGCATTTTGCTCATTGATGAACGTGACCGCGAAATTCGCTATCCGAATCTATCCTGAAAATTTCAAGTCCCTAGGCCCTCTATTCGTAAGTTATATTTTTCTATGGTTCTGGTCATTTCTAACTTTCAAACGAGCATATTTACGGAACCTCTAGTGTTATTTTGCTCATCGATTAACGTGACCGCGACATTCGAGATCCACACCTATCCTGAAAATTTCAAGTCCCTATGCCTTTCCATTATAAAGTTATTATTTTCTATGGTCATGCGATCTAGACATCTAGACAAAATCAAGCAAGTACCTCGAACAAGTCATTCTTCATCTGAGTGCAAAATTTCATCTCGATCGAATGTGTGGTTTCGGAGTAATCAGAAAAACAAAATTTCTCGGCATTTCGGATCTGAACCCACACTGAAAATTCCAAGTCTCTAGGACGTTCCGTTCGAGAGTAATCGTGTATACGGACGGACGGCCGAACGGATAGACTCGAATTTTTCGACGGATTCGTCGTCAGTCATCAATTCTTAGCCGAAAATGGTCTCAATCGACTAGGTTTGACTCACTGATGACGAATCCGTCGGAAAATTCGAGTCTGTCCGTCCGTCCGGCCGTGAGAACGGTAACTCTCGAACGGAACAACCAAGAGACATGAAATTTTCGGTATGGGTTCAGTTCCCGAATGCCTCGGTTAAGTTCGTTAATGGGCCGAATTCCACCAGGGGTTCCGTAAATATGGCCGTTCAAAGTTTTGTTCTCCTGATTACTTGGAAACTACAGATTTGATCGAGGTGGAATTTTGCACTCAAATGGAAAATGGGGTGTTCAAGCTACATGTGAAATTTTGTCCAGATCGCATGACCAGAACCATAGAAACCATAGAAAATTGTAACTTTTGAAACGCCTAGGGACTTGAAATTTTCAGGATAGGTGTGGATCTCAAATGTCGTGACCACGTTCATCTATGAGCAAAATTATAGTAGGGGTTCCGTAAATATGGTCGTTTGAAATTTAGTTTTCTTGATAATTTCAAGACTACAAATTCGATCGTGACGAAATTTTGTATACTGATGGAGAATGATATATTCAAGCTACATTTTCCAGATCACATGACCAGAACCATAGAAACCATAGAAAATCATAACTTTCGAACGGAAAGGCCTAAGGAAATTTTCAGGGTAGGTTTGGATCGCGTCACGTTCACCAATGAGCAAAATTAGACCAGGGGTTCCGTAAATATGGCCGTTCAAAATATTTTTTTCCTGATAATTCCGAAACTACTGATTGGACTGGAATGAAATTTTACACCTAGCTGAAGAATAATGTATTCAAACCCACCAAGACCATAGATACCGTAGAAAATTCTAGCGAATTATCGAAAAAAAATTGGTCAGCTGAAGCACTGGAGCATAAAGTCTGGAGTTTCGCCTAAGTTTGAGAATTTTTTTGGCAGCTGTTGAAAATTCCTTCAATTGGTTTCTAAAACTGGAAAATGCGAATCTACCTACAAGGTGAATGTACGAGCGCTCAAAAGCTCCTGACTTTACTACAGTTCTTTTATAATTTTTTTTTCTGTAAAACTGTGATCATATCTTCAAAATTTTCTATTTTCTTATTTTGTCCGTTCGGGCCGATGAAAACAGGTGTGGAGTTAGGTAAGGTTTGGTTAGGTTTCCTAACGTTCCTTTTTTTCTTACCTACCCAGCACCACTGTTTATTTCCGATCCCCTCAAAAAAAATCTGCATAAACATATAGTTTGCCATCATTGAAAACCATCAAGAATGCTCAGTTCCTACGGAAAATATTTGAGAATTGAAAAATACGAGTAAACGTATCCGTAAAAATTTATAACACTTTACCCTTCAGGGTAAACTGTATTACAAAAAATCGTAGGATACTTCGACAAACTGACTTATTTCAGAAGTTTTCTGTGTGTACTTGCGATTTCTTCTCAATTTTTCACGACAAAACTTTTAATCCATCACGTACTCCTAAGGCCCTTTTGTCACAAACACAAAATGAATTTGTACTATAATTCAACCGCACACTATATATCGACTACCTTGCTTCGCGTCTCGGTTGGAACTGATTCATAAACTTTGATTTTCTTTGTAGGAAATATGAATGAACATCTGCGTTATCCATAAGTCATAGTTTTCATAACGTTTCACATACGAAATTCGTACGAAGTAGTCAATTTGAGATCATGGCAAAAATGGTTTCTTTCAAACCAAAGGGCTAAATTTTCGTAGATATACCTAATGACCTTTAAAAAATTTATGAAAAGCACTGCCGTGAAGTCACCAAAAGTACACAAACGGTGTATTCCCTTTGAATTTCATTATTCAAGCATCTATAAATGGTTTCATGTCAAAAAGTTCATACTAAGCATAAGTCCGTTTTCGCTTTATTTTCGATACACAGGATGTTACAATTTATTCCGCAAAAAATTTTTTTTTCGAATAACTTCTAAACTACACTTGGGAGCAATGAAATCGGCCCACCTTAAATTTGATACAATTTAAAACATGGATATCTGAATCGCTAGCCGCTAGTCGGATATTGATGCCCTTTTTTTAATTTCAGGTTAAACCTTCGATAATAATGTTATCCTAAGATATGTGTAGCAAGTGAGGTGAGAAATCTTTTGAAAATCACAAGAACTCAAATATCTCGTAAACTGTTGATTTTTCATTATCAATAAATTTGGCTCAAACGACAGCAAATGAGTCATAGTAACACGTCCTCCAATCCTCCAAGGATCACGTCTAATTTGGAAACACCCTGTATATAAATTTTTCGTGTCACGCTGTTTGTCCGGGATGAACTCTCACTAAAATACTGAACCGATTTCAATCTAATTTGGTACACTGTATGCAGTTTGATTCAACTTGAAAGATAAGATAGTTTATATCTCAATTTAAAGTTACAGTATTTTCTTATTCCAAATTATTTGTTTATTATATGACAAAGAGTGATGATTATCTACGCAGCATCGCGGGTCTCAAATCGACGGCAGGACATCGCGTCCCCACTACATCTACTCAACAAAAGCGATAACGTGCGAGAAGTGATGCAAAGTTTCTGGGTCTTTCCCAAAACTGAATAAATTTGGAACTTTTTGAGAACTGGGGAATAACTTTCAAAAAATCAAGGTTAGTGTTAGGGTTAGGGTAGAATTCTGTACATCGAATTCGAAGTTATGCCTAGCGCTTATTCAATTCTATTTCACATTTTTCAGAATATTATCATCTCAAAATCAACATCAGAATACTACTCAGTCTATTCAACCAAAAGCATCCTTAAGAAATAAGTAAGTCATTGATTTGTTTTACAAAATAGGAACACGATACAAAATATTTCATGAAGTATGCCCACTTCGTATTGAGATAAATGTTTTGCAGCAAGCTAAATTGAGATATCAGTATGAAATTGTTCCTACTTCATTCTTATCTGAAGTTTCACAGTTAGAAGCCCAAGAAAATATCCACTCCTCATGTCACATTAAAGCCATAAGTCATATAAAAACGCAAATGGACAATTGATCGACTTCTAAAAAAATGAAAATATGACAAAAAACATTTATAATATCTCTCAGTATAAATGCTATTCCAACACATAAGAACGATTTTTTTAGAGATTGAGTTCATAAGAAGAAAGAAGACCAACAAGGAATATCCAACTACGTAAGATCGAGAAAGAACCATTCACATTATGTTTGAAAAAAAACACCCATAAGTTTCTTGAAGTTTCTTCTCATGGGTTGTAATCGAAACTTCGGATTTGAAAATTTGCAATAAAAATCTTCAATATGATTAATTTTTCATATTAATATTCATGTAAAAATTCATTCATATTTTTTTGGACTCACCCCACCAAAAGTACACAAACGGTGTATTCCTATTGAATTTCAATATTCAAGCATCTATACATGGTTTCAAGTCAAAAAGTTTATGCAAAGCATAAGTCCGTTTTCGCTTTATTTTCGATTCACAAGATGTTACAATTTATTCCGCAAAAATTTTTTTTTTCGAATTACTTCTAAACTAATATTGGGAGCAATAAAATCGGCCCACCTCAAATTTGACTCAATTTCAAACATGGATATCTCGCGAGCCGCTAGTCGGATATTGATGTCCTTTTTTTTAATTTTAGGTTAAACCTTCGATAATAATGTTATCCTAAGATATTTTTGTCTACATTTCGATTTCAGTATATACGAGGTGCAAGATTGATAAAAATATTTTTCCTCCAACTTTGACACACCCTGTGGATACAAGGAGCCGCAGCAACGAATGACAAAAGGAGTCAAACTGAAGTCCCATCATTTCTGGCTATTTTGTTTTTTTAATCGTGTGTTTATCTCTATTATTTCTGCCTGGGGTAAAACTTTCAAACAAACTCACAAAAAGTGCATATTCTTCGAGAATTGTCAGAGACTACATTGCAGCAGTCGACTTTCGAATTATGGTGTGGCCATCGTGGCCGTGCAGTCCTGACCTGAACCCTATTGAAAATTTGTGGAATGAACTAAAACGAAGAGTACTACGCGCCCACTCCAGCGTATCCAGGAGCTTTGTGTTGCAGTAGATAAAGATTGGCGAAACATCCCACAAGAAACAATAGCGAATTTAATTTGAAGAATGCCTAATCGTATGGGGAATGTTATCAGGGCGAGAGGAGGTCATACCCGCTATTGAAATAATTTAGGTTGAGGAAAAACCAGTTGTTTTCAATGTTTTTGAGCGCTCGTACTACTTACACGAGGGCTATATCATTTCGTCACGATGTCTGTATTTATCGAATTTTGAGCTGCAAATGTGCCGTAAGCACGATTACTCTCGAACGGAACAACCTAGAGACTTGAAATTTTCAGTGTGGGTTCAGTTTCCGAAAGCCTCGGTTAAGTTCGTCAATTGGCCAAATTCCACAAGGGGTTCCGTAAATATGGCCGTTCAAAGTTTTGTTCTCTTGATTACTTCGAAACTACAGATTCGATTGAGATGAAACTTTGCACTCAAATGGAGAATGAGGTGTTCAAGCTACATGTGAAATTTTGTCCAGATCGCATGACCAGAACCATAGAAACCATAGAAAATTGTAACTTTTGAACAGAAACGCCTAGGGACTTGAAATTTTCAGGATAGGTGTGGATCTCGATTGTCGTGATCACTTTCATCTATGAGCAAAATTATACTAGGGGTTCCGTAAATATGGTCGTTTGAAATATAGTTTTCTTGATAATTTACAAACTACAGATTCGATCAAGACGAAATTCTGTATACTAATGGAGAATGATATATTCAAGCTACATTTCTCTAGATCACATGACCAGAACCAAAGAAACCATAGAAAATTGTAACTTTTGAAAGGAAACGCCTAGAGACTTGAAATTTTCAGGATAGGTGAGGTTCTGGAATGTCGTGATGACGTTCATCTATGAGCAGAATTATTTTAGGGGTTCCGTAAATATGGTCGTTTGAAATTCAGTTTTCTTGATAATTTCAAAACTACAGATTCTCGATCGTGACGAAATTTTGTATACTAATGGAGAATGATATATTCAAGCTACATTTCTCTAGATCACATGACCAGAACCATATAAACCATAGAAAATCATAACTTTCGAACGGAAAGGCCTAGGGACTTGTAATTTTCAGGATAGGTGTAGATCTGAAATGTGGCGTTCACGTTTATCAATGAGCAGAATTATACTAGGGGTTCCGTAAATACGGTCGTTTGAAATTTTGTTTTCTCGATAATTTCGAAACTACGGATTCTATCGAGATAAAATTTTGTATTTTAAACGAGAATGATATAATAAAGCAACATTTTGTCCAGATCGCATGACCAGAACCATAGAAACCATAGAAACCATAGAACATATAACTTCCGAAGGGAAGGGCCTAATAATTCGAAATTTTCAGGGTGGGTTTGGATCGCGAATTTCACGGTCACGTTCATCAATGAGCCTAATTAGACTAGGGGTTCCGTAAATATGGCCGTTCAAAATATTCTGTTTCTGATAATTTCGAAATTATCGATTTTATTGCAATGAAATTTTGCACCTAGCTGAGGAATAATGTATTCAAACTACGTGCGAAATTTTGTCCAGATTGCATCACCAAGACCATAGATACCGTAGAAAATTCTACCGAATTATCGAAAAAAAATTGATCAGCTGAAGCACTGACATGAAGTCTGGAGTTTCGCCTAAGTTTCAGAATTTTTTTGACAGCTGTCGAAAATTCCTTCAATTGATTTCTAAAACTGGAAAATGCGAATCTACCTACAAGGTGCATGTACGAGCGCTCAAAAGCTCCTGCTTCACGGCAGTGCTTTTCGTAATTTTTTCACTGGGCTTCCAAGGTATCAGCTCAGTTTCGAAACACTGTTATTTCCGTAATTATACAGATAAATACATGATTAAAGGAACAAAACGACCAGAAGAGATGGTACTCCAGTCTGATTCCATTTGGCATTCGTAGCTGCTGTTCCTTTTATCCACAGGGTGTGTCAAGGTTGAGGAATAAATCTTCTTTTCAACCTTGCATCCCGTATATGCTGAAATTCAATTGCAAACAAAAGTATCTTAACACAACATTATCACCGACTGTTGACCTACAATTTAAAACAAAAATTATCGAAATCCGACAAGCGGATTCCGAGAAATACTTATTTGAAATTGTGTCGAATTCTAGGTGGAGTGATTTCGTTACACCCAAGTGTAGGTATATTGAGTTTTTTTTATGAAACTTTGTGGGTGTGGAATATGTGAAGGGACAGAGTTCGCGAATAAAATTAATTTGAAGTTTTAATAAATGGCTTTCCGAGCAACATAGGAATGAGCATTTTCGATGAAAAAAATCATAAACCCCAATTTATTCAGGAGCTACTTGTATGCATCCAAACCGTGAGAAACAGAAAAAGAATTATGTAATTATAGCAATTTCCATTTAAATAAAATGAAAAAACTGGAGAACAAATAACAATTTCTGATTAAAAAACTATGATATCCAATACAATCGGTTGGGAAGTACGTAAAAGTTAAAATTTTTCCTATTTAAAATAAAAAAACACATCTCAAAACAAGTAAATCATTCCACATTGACCAAAATCGAAATCTAGGAGACCTTTCAAATCTCTACTTCTTAACTATGGGTCATAAACTAGTTTGTAAACATGATTAGGTACCAGATGTTCGAGAAGCGAAATGAATGTTTCAAAATTTCGAACTACCTAACTCGAAGGATGGAACTTTTACAATATTTATTTATTTATACATTTATTCATTCATTTAATCGAAAATACACAAATACAATATGTGCTTCTCACAAAGAGAATCGAGTTGCCTGTTTGTGCGCTCGATTGGGATCAACCGCATTTGCACAGTTTACAAGCAACAATAAAAAACAAATCAAAAATACATTCGAGTAAAGAAAAGACACAACTATCAAATACCAGTCTATAAAACACAAATGTTTCTATGATAACATAAATATACAATCTCAACAGAATTTAGCCGCAATCCACCTCTTTAGTTTATTCTTCCTAAAACAACCATCATTCAAAACCTTGAGTTCATTTGGAAGAGAGTTGAAAACACTTATTGCTCTAACAATACTGCTTTTGGAACTTACAGTACTGAATCTTACTGGCAATTGAATACTCTTGTTTCTAGTGATACTCTCCGACCGTAAAAATTTACTATTGAAGTTTTTATAATGGTACTTCAGTGATTCCAGTATGAACAAATTCTCAACATGTAGGGGGATGCTCTGGGTAACTCTATTTTTATTAACAATTTTCAAGATTCTTTTTTGTTGGTTTTTTAAGAGGTTTAGACAGTTAGAATAAGCTCCACCCCAAACAATTTTACCATAATTTATTACACTTTGAAACAATGCATAATATAGCCTAAGAAGAATCTCCATAGGCATTATCTCACAAAGTTTGTGAAAAATAAATACTAAGTACTTTGTCTTCTTCAGTGAATATTCAACATGCTTGTCCCACCTCATTCTGTAATCCAATATTAATCCCAAGTATTTAACCGAATCGACCCTTTTTATTAATTTTCCATTTATACACATATTCAAAGAGTGTGGAACGCTATCACAGTAGTTACCGAAAGTTATGTAGACTGTCTTATCTACATTCAGAGAAAGCATGTTTGAAGTTAACCAGTTACTTATGTTCTTCGAATAAAAATTCAAATTATTCTCTACTTCTCTCCAACATTTACCAGTCGACATCACTGCGGTATCGTCAGCGAAAGAGATCAAAACATCCTCATGCACAGAGTCAAAAACATCGTTAACATATAAAATGAAAAACAATGGTCCCAAAACAGTTCCCGGTGGAACGCCAGTACTCATCTCACAATAATCACTTGAAACATCATGAATCTTCACCCTATGATACCTTTTTTTTAGATATGATGTTAGTATTTGCAGAGCCTTAATCCCATAATCGTTCAATTTATCCAACAGAATATTATGATTCACGGTATCAAAAGCCTTTGCCAAATCTGAAAAAGCCACGGTCACGGGTGCGCTTCTATCAAGTCGCTTATATCGGTATAATAATTCAGGGCGTCTTTAGTTCCCAATTTTTCCATGAATCCATACTGCCGTTCATCTATAAACTTGTGCCTCTTAATGAAACTCAAAATTCTACTGAGAACTATTCTCTCAAAAATTTTAGCTAAGTTGGATATCAATGATATAGGCCTATAATTTGTAATAGATCGGTCCTAGATTAACATCCTACAAATGGGGAAGCTTCATATAATACCGATTTCAGAGTAGATTACTCTAAGTTTATATACTGACTAGACGAACACAAGAAGAACAGGAGCCTGAACTCCGTCATTTTTTGTTCGATGGTTATTTTTTTTTCTATGCTCAATAAGGTTAAGAAAGATTGTTGTTAGTGAGATCTGAGATCCCAAGCTGAAAGGTAAGATGCAAGTACAGTAGTATTCACGTTGATATCGCCATTGTTGAAAAAGCCAACGATTTTAGTTGTAGAATTCACGAAACTAAGTGTTTCGATATACCTACTATAATATTATGGTTTTATTTGATAATATCATGCACTTAAGTCGTTCACTGTTCATTGTTGAATATCTGCTTTATTATCTGAAACTCTCTTTTATATTGTAATGTTAATGTGATGATGTGTGTTGATAAATATTTAGGTTCCACGTGTTTTTATATGTTCATTATTATTTTGCATTCTTGATACTTTGTAAGAATGATATGTGCGAGATTCACATTACAACTAGATGCAAAAGCTCTCTATAGGAGTGAAAAGCATTGTATCCCTTGTTTTAGGGGGAGTAGTCATTGAGTAAGTTTCCTTCCTTCCTTTTGCAAGGATTCCGGATACGTTCCACTAGGATTACAGACTATCGAGATGGTCCCGGTCCCACTTAGCTGCCCTATGTCCCACATTTAGTAGATTAAGGGGATAGGGAATACAATGGCGGTACTTTTATTCTGGGACGCATTTTGTACTCAAAGTTGTGAATGTTGTCGTTGTAACACCTATCATTCCGAACGAAGGTCTCTTTTGAATCTAACTTTTTTTCTGCATATACTGTTACTTCTTCACCATATACCATGCCTACTGATCACCTTTGCTTTTACTGTTTTCTATTTAATATGTATGACTTTCGTATGTTACCATTTTAGTATTTGCCTCTGGTTATGATATGTTATTTTCCTCTTATTGATATTCAGTGCGCCAGGACAGGATTTTCTCGAGGGTCTTTTGCCTGCTCCTTAAATTCTTTTTCCTGATTATCAGATTTTCATTTTTTGCGCCGACCCGAAGTTGGGGAACCGCCCCGACAGAACCAATTCTTATTATTACTTGGTTCTAACCATTTTGTTTCAATTGCCCAGACTTCCCGATGAATTTCACTAGTACGATGAGAAGGTCCTGTGGTTTCTACGAAATGTAGAGTTCTTCCTAGATTGATCACTGCGCTGGCCACAAATAGATAAGATTAGTTTGCGATCCCGCGTGTTCTGAACTCTCGTTCAGATAAAATAGTCGGCATTTAAAACTGCAAAACATTACAAATTTGACATATTGTGTTTGGCTTCACCTTTATAAATAGGTTTTATGTCTGCTTTCTTGAATGCATCTGGCCAAATTGCTTCTTCTATACATAAATTCATAATATAAACAAAGTGGTTCGATTATGAAATCACCATATGTGAATGAATATTGGTCGTCTATCTGAAGTTTTCAAATTTCAAAATGAGACAAGAAAATATGTATTAGATAGAGTAATAAATATATTATATATACAGGGTCTTTCACGAGGAACCTCACCCATATTTATACGGGAAACTACTGAACGTATTTTCATGAAATTCAGCACTTATAAGTATTTCACGATGCTGATGAAATCTAAAATATTTTCAAGGCATGAGCACCTCCGGTTTTTCCGGAAATGACGTCAACTTCCGTTTTTCAAATTAGAACACCATTTTTTTATTGCAGAAATAGATTCCTTAGAAAATTTCAAGTTATTTTGATGTAACATTTTCCAGTTTTGGTTGGAAAATTCTCTCTGAGCTGGAAAATTCGAAAAAAAAATCGAAAATAGAGCTCCGCTGAAACAAGAATAACTTCGAGGTTTTTGGATGGAAAATTTTCATTTTTGGGATTTTTCAAGATGTAAGATTGATGTATCCACTTTAAAAATCGAAATCGCGATTCATGATACAGGGGGTGAAAAAATTGCTTTCAAAGTTAGGGATGACAAAATCGTGAAAAATAAATTCTTTCAAATTAGAACTCCATTTTTTTATGGCAGATATTGAATCTACGTTAAAAAATAATGTGAGTGTATGCATCACACCTTTGCCCTAAAATGGATATTTTCTGAGTTATTCACAAAAAACTGTTTTTCGTCTTGAATTTTCAGCTATTTCTTTTCCCTTCACGCCAAAAAGATGAAATTTTCAGAAACTGTTATTTGAACCATGCTGTAGATTTTTCACCCCTTCTTGGTAAGTTTTTGCATATGGTTCATAAGGAATTATTTATTTATCACTGGAGAGAAAACCGATGGCCGATTAGTTGAAATGAAGAGGTTTCCGATACAAATTCGAATCCAAATTCGCCATCTATTTAGGAACAACCTGTAACTTTTTTCTCTCGCATATTAGGGTAGTAAAATCTAAAACATGGTTTAAGTAACAGTTCCTGAAAATTTCATCTTTTTGGCGTGAAGGGAAAAGAAATAGCTGAAAATTCAAGACGAAAAACAGTTTTTTGTGAATAACTCAGAAAATATCCATTTTAGGGCAAGGGTGTGATGCATACACTCACATTATTTTTTAACGTAGATTCAATATCTGCCATAAAAAAATGGGTTTCTAATTTGAAAAAATTGATTTTTCACGATTTTGTCATCCCTAACTTTGAAAGCGATTTTTTCACCCTTTGTATCATGAATCGCGATTTCGATTTCTAAAGTGGATACATCAATCTTACATCTTGAAAAATCCCAAAAATGAAAATTTTCCATCCAAAAACCTCGAAGTTATTCTTGTTTCAGCGGAGCTCTATTTTCGATTTTTTTTTCGAATTTTCCCGCTCAGAGAGAATTTTCCAACCAAAACTGAAAAATGTTACATCAAAATAACTTGAAATTTTCTAAGGAATCTATTTCTGCAATAAAAAAATGGTGTTCTTATTTGAAAAACGGAAGTTGACGTCATTTCCGGAAAAACCGGAGGTGCTCATGCCTTGAAAATATTTTAGATTTCATCAGCATCGTGAAATACTTATAAGTGCTGAATTTCATGAAAATACGTTCAGTAGTTTCCCGTATAAATATGGGTGAGGTTCCTCGTGAAAGACCCTGTATAGATATTAGTCTATCTAATACATATTTTCTTGTCTCATTTTGAAATTTCATCACCATATGTGTGTACAATTTCGATTTGACTGAATTTTCAAGTGCTGCCAGCTACCGGAATCCACGATTCGTGTTAAAGGGTCTAACACCCTTAAATGAAACCTCAGAATTCAAAGTTAAAAATCTATTTAAATCCTTACAACCGTTGTTAACCTCACCGGCCGAAGCGTCCACCGATAGTATCGATATATAATTATTTCTTAGTATGACGGTATATGAAAAAATTATAAAAAGCACAAATTCGATTCCAATCGAATCAGTGGTTTCAGAATTATCAGGACTAAAATATTTTGAACGGCCTTATTCACGGAACCCCTAGTTTAATTTTTCTCATTGATAAACGTGACTAGGTACGACATTCGAGATCCACACCTTTTCTGAAAATTTCCCCTAGGCCTTTCTGTTCGAAAGTTATAATTTTATATGGTTTCTATGGTTCTGTACATGCGATATGGACAAAATTTTGCATGTATCTTGGACACGTCATTCGCCATCTGAGTACAAAATTTCACCTCAATCGAATCTGTACTTTCGTAATAATCAGGAGAACAAAATTTCGAACGGTCATATTTACGGAATTTTGCCCAATAACGAACTCAACGGCGCCATTAGAGATTCGAACCTACCCTGAAAATTTCAAGTTTTTGGGACGTTCCGTTCGAGAGTTATCGTGTTTACTCATACTCATACTCATTTATTTCCCTCAAAACTTTACAGGGTATGTCAACATAATATAATAGAATATAACCAAAAATATCTCTGTAAACAATCCTTTCAATATATAATATACACAAAATGAGTACGTACAAACATTTCCTACAATGACTTAAATCTGTGAGTCATGAATTCTTCTATGGAATAAAAAACGTTTTCTATGAGAATAGACTTGATGAACCTCTTGAAGACTGTTCCACGAAGTGATGTGACACATTCTGGAAGTATATTTTACATCTTGATGCCGTTAAAAATATTTTGGTTTTTTTTTTATACGATGACTTGGGGTTATAAATTTATCTTTGGCTGTGTTTCAGAAGTGAATCCTTGCTCCCATGGACGTAGAGAAGGCACTCCAATAGCACGAAACAGTGAGAATGGCATACTTCTGAAAAAGCAGTCTACAACTGGTCATCCGACCAACCCCAGCTACCACCCGTATCGCATATTTCTGTTTAAGAAAAACTTTCTGTGAGTCCGCAGATGAGCCCCACAGGACTATGCGGTAGGTCATTCATCCATGGAACTGAGCATGGTAAGTAAGAAGTGCTTCTTTCAGCAGTCAGTATACTCTTAATTTGTCGTATTGCGAATATTGCAGTTGAAAGTTTCTTACATAGCCCATTCACATGCTCAGTCCAAGTCAGATTTCCACCGATCTGCAGCCCGAGAAGGGAAATACTTTCTGTATTATGGCATTCAGTTGTTACGAGTAGCCTTTGTGTTTTTTCGGGATTAACCTTCATGTCATTGCTGCCGAACCACTTTGCAGCATCTTGAGTAGAGGTATAAGCCTTTTCCTGAAGTTCTTTCTGATTTTTCGCCCTGTTCAAAAAAGAAGAGTCATCAGGGCATATATGCCCTCATCAACTCCAATGCTGAGCCCCTGATTCCTATGTATTCCAACTAAGATAAAAGCTTTCCATGGTTTACACAATCGAAGGCCTTGCTCAGGTCCATACATGTTATAATGGCTTCTTCAGAGCCGTCCAATGCCTCTAATATGAACTCAATGACCTCTAATAATGCGGTTGTGGTGGATCTTGCTTTCCTGAATCCGTGCTGTTTATTGTTCAGCAGGCAATTTTGTTCCAAGAACGAGAGCAATCTTTTTGAGCGCTCGTACTACTTACACGAGGGCTATATCATTTCGTCACGATGTCTGTATTTATCGAATTTTGAGCTGAAAATGTGCCGTAAGCACGATAACTCTCGAACGGAACAACCTAGACACTTGAAATTTTCAGTGTGGGTTCAGTTCCCGAATGCCTCGGTTGAGTTCGTTAATGGGCCAAATTCCACCAGGGGTTCCGTAAATATGGCCGTTCAGAGTTTTGTTCTCCTGATTGCTCGGAAACTACAGATTTGATCAAGATGGAAATTTGCACTTAAATGGAGAATGAGGTGTTCAAGCTACATATGAAATTTTGTCCAGATCGCATGACCAGAACCATAGAAATCATAGAAAATTGTAACTTTTCAACGGAAACGCCTAGGAACTTGAAATTTTCAGGAAAGGTGTGAAGCTCGAATGTCGGGATCACGTCATCTATCAGAAAAATTATACTAGGGGTTCCGTAAATATGGTCGTTCGAAATTTGGTTTTGTTGATACATAATTTCAAAACTACAGATTCGATCGTGATGAAATTTTGTATACTAATGGAAAATGATATATTCGAACTACATTTCTCCAGATCGCATGACCAGAACCATATAAACCATAGAAAATCATAACTTTCGAACGAAAAGGCCTAGGGACTTGAAATTTTCAGGATAGGTGTTGATTTGAAATGTCGCGTTCACGTTTATCAATGAGTAGAATTTTACTAGGGGTTCCGTAAATACGGTCGTTCGAAATTTTGTTTTCTCGATAATTTCGAAACTACGGATTCGATCGAGATGAAATTTTGTATTTCAATCGAGAATGATATATTGAAGCAACATTTTGTCCAGATCGCATGACCAGAACCATAGAAACCATAGAAAATCATAACTTCCGAAGGGAACGGTCTAGGAACTTGAAATCTTCAGGTTAGGTTTGGATCGCATATGTCGCGGTCACGTTCATCAATGAGCAAAATTAGACTAGGGGATCCGTAAATATGACCGTTCAAAATATTTTTTTCCTGATAATTTCGAAACTACTGATTGGATTGGAATGAAATTTTTCACCTAGCTGAAAAATAATGTATTCAAACTACGTGCGGAATATTGTCCAGATCGCATCACCGAGTCCATAGATACCGTAGAAAATTCTAGCGAATTATCGAAGAAAAATTGGTTAGCTGAAGCACTGACATGAAGTCTGGAGTTTCGCCTAGGTTTGAGAATTTTTTTGACAGCTGTCGAAAATTCCTTCAATTGGTTTCTAAAACTGGATATTGCGATATTACGAGCGCTCAAAAGCTCCTGACTTCACGGCAGTGCTTTTATAATTTTTTATGAGGAATTCGAATATTTTTGATATTGCTGGCAGGATTGCTATTGGTCTATAATTGTCATAGACCTCATGTAAAGTAAATTGAAGTATTTATTGATTCCGAGCACTATTATACACAAAAAGGCACAGGTCAATATAAAAAAAATGTGAGCGTTAGAACAAATTACACTCGAAAATACAGGACATAACATATCAAAAATTAATATTGCAAATATAGACAGTAAAAATATGAATATGAACATAAATTTAACGTAGATATAAAAAAAAATTACGAAAAGCACTGCCGTGAAGGCAGGAGCTTTTGAGCGCTCGTTCATCCACCTTGTAGGTAGATTCGCATTTTCCAGTTTTGGAAACCAATTGAGGAAATTTTTGACAGCTGTCAAACAAATTTTCAAACTAAGGCGATAATCCAGACTTCAAGTCAGTGCTTTAGGTGACCAATTTTTTTTTCGATAATTCGCTAAAATTTTCTACGGTTTCTATGGCCTTGGTGATGCGATCTGGACAAAATTTCGCACGTAGTTTGAATACGTTATTCCCCAGCTAGGTGCAAAATTTCATTCCAATCAAATTGGTAGTTTCGAAATTATCAGGAACAGAATATTTTGAACGGCCAAATTTACGGAACCCCTAGTCTAATTTTGCTCATCGATTAACTTGACCGTGAAATTCGCGATCCAAACCCACCCTGAAAATTTCTAGTTCCTAGGCCTTTTCCTTCGGAAGTCATAATTTTCTATGGTGTCTATGGTTCTGGTCATGCAATCTGGACAAAATGTTGCTTTAATATATAATTCTCGTTTAAAATACAAAATTTTATCTCGATCGAATCCGTAGTTTCGAAATTATCGAGAAAACAAAATTTCAAACGACCGTATTTACGAAACCCCTAGTATAATTCTGCTCATTGATAAACGCCACATTTCAGATCTACACCTATCCTGAAAATTTCAAGTCCCTAGGCCTTTCGTTTCGAAAGTGATGATTTTTTATGGTTTCTATGGTTCTGGTCATGCGATCTAGAAAAATGTAGCTTGAGTATATCATTCTCCATAAGTATACAAAATTTCGTCACGATCGAATCTGTAGTTTGGAAATTATCAAGAAAATTAAATTTCGAACGAACATATTTACGGAACCTCTAGTATAATTTTGCTCATAGATGAAAGTGATCACGACAATCGAGATCCATACCTATCCTGAAAATTTCAAGTCCCTAGGCGTTTCCGTTCAAAAGTTACAATTTTCTATGGTTTCTTTGGTTCTGGTGATGCGAGCTGAACAAAATTTCATTTCGATCGAATCTGTAGTTTCAAAGTAATCAGGAAAACAAAATTTCGAGCGGCCATATTTACGGAACCCTCAGGCGGATTTTGCCCAATAACGAAATTAACCTCGTCATTCGAGATTTGAACCTACCATAAAAATTTCAATTTTCCAAGACATTCCGTTCGAGAGTTATCGTGTATACGAACGGCCGGACGGACAGACTCGAATTTTTCGACGGATTCGTCATCGGTGAGTCGAACATAGTCGTTTGAGACCATTTTCGGCTCAAAATTCGAAAAATATAGACATCGTGACGAAATGATATAGCCCTCGCGTAAGTAGTACGAGCGCTCAAAAAGACAACAGTTCACATTATTTTTGGACATCACAGAAATTTCAGAATTACACAATCAAATGGTCAACAAATCTTATGATTAAAACGCTTCAAATGTAACCAAGATTTCGTCAATGGTGTAAAAGGGTTCAGATAGTAATAGCTTTTTTAATTCCCTCTTGAACCTAGTCAAATTAGTGTAGTAATATAGTAGTAAGTTGTAATATTTAACTCCCATATATCTGGGACAGTTCTCATATAATTTTGTTTTATGCGCTGGTAGATTGAAATTTTCTCTGCCTCTAGTATCATACTCGTGGAAATAAAAAAGTGTGCCGATTGGCATGGATATGCGTCAGTAGCTTAAGCATATATAAAGAATAAAAAGTTAAAATATTATTTTTTTTTGAAAGTACCCCTACATGACTCGTTGAATCGTAATCGAAAGATCACCCGGATTAACCTCTTTTGCAGAATAAACACACGAGCTGCTTCAGTTGCTCGTCCCCAAATGACCACACCATAAGACATAGCCGAATACACTAAAGCATAGAAAACATCTAAAACCGTTTTCAAGCTTACATTGTTTATTAGAGACCTTACAAGGAATATACTCTTGTTGAGCTTTCTGCATAGGTTGTCGATTTGTAAGGACCAGTTAAGGTGACAATCGATGCTAAGACCAAGGAAAATTGTTGACTCACAAAACCTAAGGTTATTACTTACCACAAGGTGAATTCTGCTAACAATTTCCTAATTTTATCTTTGAAACGGTCTATGTCGCTTTCATAAATAACTATAACAGTATCATCTGCATAAATGAAAACTTTACCCACGCTTATGTGATCCACCAGGTCATTTATAAACAGAAGGAATAAAAGGGGCCCCAATATACTTCCCTGAGGAGTACCAAATGACTGATTGAAATCCCCAAAGACACGATCACCAATCTTCACTGAAAATCTTCTGTTTGACAAAAAAGATGATATTTAATCATTGGTACAACCTCTTAAACCCAATTTAGAAATCTTCAAAGAAACAAAAGATCTCTCAATAGAGTTTGAGGGGGATGCTCTGAGTAACTCTATTTTTATTAACAATTTTCAAGATTCTTTTTTGTTGATTTTTTAAGAGGTTTAGACAGTTAGAATAAGCTCCACCCCAAACAATTATACCATAATTTATTACACTGTGAAACAATGCATAATATAGCCTAAGAAGAATTTCAATGGCATTATCCTACAAAGTTTGTGAAAAATAATTTTTTTTTGTCTTCTTCAGTAAATATTCAACATGCTTGTCCCACCTCATTCTGTAATCCAATATTAATCCCAAGTATTCAACCGAATCGACCCTTTCTATTAATTTTCCATTTATACACATATTCAAAGAGTGTGGAACGCTATCACAGTAGTTACCGAAAGTTATGTAGACTGTCTTGTCTCCAACATTTACCAGTCGACACCACTGCGGTATCATCAGCGAAAGAGATCAAAACATCCTCAGGCACAGAGTCAAAAACATCGTTAACATATAAAATGAAAAACAATGGTCCCAAAACAGTTCCCTATGGAACGCCAGTACTCACCTCACAATAATCACTTGAAACGTCGAATGCACGAGCCAAGTCAAACGACAATAGAACAACATGATCACCGTTGTCCAACCTATCCGAAATAAGAGAAATCAGCTCAGCGCATGCGGTCTCCGTGGATCTACCCCTTCGAAATCCATGTTGTGAATCCGACAATAAACTGAACTTCGTCAAATAACCGACTATTTGTTCGTACAACACCTTTTCGAAAATTTTGGAGAAACAACTCAAAATCGAAATTGGCCGATAATTTTCGACGCCCTCGGAGCTACCCTTTTTGAAAACTGTAACAACAACTGTTTGCTTGAGCCTATCCGGAAAAATGCCAGCTGATATTGAGGAATTAATGAGAGTTGCCAATATTTCAGAAAATTCTGGAATAACTTTTTTAATGAAGGTCATGGGGACTCCATCAAAACCGGCGGAACTATCGCTGCGCATACTTGAAACCATACTTTCTATATCATGATGAGTAACTGGCATGAATGAAAATGAACTGTATACCATGATCCTCAAAATTTCTACTGTATTTCACCATGAAATCAGAGGACTTATTTCCTCGTTCCAATCCTGCGACGTCCAACTTGAACAACTGAGCATTATGATCAGAAAAACCAATATCAAAGTTATTCAACTCGTTAATTAGCTTAGGTTCACTAGTTATCACATAGTCCAAGGTGGATTGAAGTCTTGTTGGTTCATTCACAAGAGAAACCATGTCAAACTTAGCCAGTACATCATTAAATAATCTAAACATACAAATGTTCGAGTCAGAATTAATATTTGAGTCACCACACAACACAACAACGGGAACATTCCTGCAAGCAAGCTGCAACAAATTATCTAGTCTAGACGTTCTATAAAAATTTCGAAGTCACCTGACGGGGATCTGTACACGTCCACAATACAAACATCGCCAACACTGACACAGGAGCACTTCAGGTCCATTTCCAATCCAAGTTCATTAAGGGCATTTACTGGCGATTCACATGCAGATAAACAATCCCTCACAAATACGGCAGACCCTCCATTTTTGTTCGAGGGTCTACAGAAGGCAGATACCAACATGAAGTTAGCAATATGAGCACTACTTATTTTATCATCGTTCATCCAGTGCTCATCAAAGCAGAATGTCGATTCCATATCTGTCAGCCACAACCTCAATGAGATTAACTTTATTAAAAAGGCTCTGAACATTCAGATGAAGAACAGAGACACTCATTGAGGGAGTCGCATTCAGGTTGCATTCTCTATTATCCTCGCATACTGAAATTTTGACTTAGCAAAAACGAATCGCCGAACAACTGCAACCTCGGGCCATATATCTGGAACAAATACTTGATCCTTAAGAGAGAGTGGATACGTTAATTTGAATGGACTAGACGACTTAATTTTTCTTTCCAACCTCTCACAGGAGAATTCAACACTAGGAGCAGCATTTTTTAGGTCATGGTCGCCTTTCTTGAGAACTGGTATTATCCTTGCCAGTTTCAGCTCTTGTGGAAAATAGCCCTGTTGAAAACACACATTAACCAGATCCGAATGTGGGCAGGCCAGACAATGGACAACATCTCTCAGCAATTTCACCGAAAATCCGTATAGATCCTGCGATGACTTTATCTTCATTTCTAGAACGGTACTTATTACTTCCTCAGGAGTGGTCGGATTCAAAAAGAAGGAATTCGTGTTGTGGATTCTTTTGTTTTTCAAGGAATCTTCATGGGTTGCCAAGTTGTTATTTAGGTCATTCAACTTCTCCGCCACTGTCGAAAAATAAACATTGAGATCTTCCTCAGAAAGTAATGCGGTGTTGCTCTTTACTGTTCTGTTTTTGAGCGCTCGTACAACTTACACGAGGGCTATATCATTTCGTCACGATGTCTGTATTTTTCGAATTTTGAGCCGAAAATGGTCTCAAACGATAGAGTTCAACTCACTGATGACGAATCCGTCGAAAAATTTGTGTCTGTTCGTCCGGCCGTCCGTAAGCACGATAACTCTCGAACGGATCAACCTAGAGGCTTGAAATTTTCAGTGTAGGTTCAGTTCCCAAATGCCTCGGTTGAGTTCGTTAACGGGCAGAATTCCACCAGGGGTTCCGTAAATATGGCCGTTCAAAATTTTGTTCTCCTGATTACTTTGAAACGACAAATTCGATCAAGATGAAACTTTGCACTCAAATGGAGAATGAGGTGTTCAAGCTACATGTGAAATTTTGTCCAGATCGCATGACCAGAACCATAGGAACCATAGAAAATTGTAACTTTTGAACGGAAACGCCTAGGGACTTGAAATTTGCAGGATAGGTGTGGATCTCGATTGTCGTGATCACTTTTATCTATGAGCAAAATTGTACTAGGGGTTCCGTAAATATGGTCGTTTGAAATTTGGTTTTCTTGATAATTTCAAAACTACAGATTCGATCGTGAAGAAATTTTGTATACTAATGAAGAATGATATATTCAAGCTACACTTCTCCAGATCACATGACCAGAACCATAAAAACCATAGAAGTAACTTTTGAACGGAAAGGCCTAGGAACTTGAAATTCTCAGGGTGGGTTTGGATCGCGAATATCGCGGTCGCGTTCATCAACGAGCAAAATAAGACTAGGGGTTCCGTAAATATCGCCGTTCGAAATATTTTTTTGCTGATGATTCCGAAAATACTTAGCGGATTGGGATGAAATTTTGCACCTAGCTGAGTAATAATGTATTCAAACTAGGTACGTGCAAAATTTTGTCCAGATCGCACTACCAAGACCATATTTACCGTAGGAAATTCTAGCGAATTATCGAAAAAAAATTGATCAGCTGAAGCACTGACATGAAGTCTGGAGTTTCGCCTAAGTTTCAGAATTTTTTTGACAGCTGTCGAAAATTCCTTCAATTGATTTCTGAAACTGGAAAATGCGAATCTACCTACAAGGTGCATGTACGAGCGCTCAAAAGCTCCTGCCTTCACGGCAGTGCTTTTCGTAATTTTTTATTTTCCGACTCATTCACAAGTTGTACATTCAGATTCTTGACAGTATGGTCGATTATCTGTTTGAATTCATTTTTCAATCTGTCGTACAATAACTTCGAGTTCGTATTTCTTTTAACGGAGAATATTGTGTGGGCTGCATCTACCCTTTTTGTTGATTTCTATTAATTCCGGCCTTTGCCAATATTTAATTTTATGTGAACTTTTAATCTTTACTCTCTTTTCTGTAAAAATTGATTGAATATTATTATTATTATCTCGTTTGTTGGTTCTACCAAACTCAGCTCAAAGCTGGTATCATTGGCCTATCCCGGGTACGAAGTACCAAAGAGATTAGACTCAATTCACATTGTGAACTTCCGTACTGTATGACAGGTGTTCAATATAACAGCCTTCTGGATGACTGAATAGGTGTTTTTAGGTAGTCGCAGTTTAGCGATACTTTCGTGCAGAGTCTTGGGCACCACTTTGGTTGATGATATTATCACTGGAACGATTTCCACTTTCTGGCAACGCCACATTTGTTTGATTTCGATGGCGAGATCCGCATACTTAGCCATCTTCTCCTGATATTTATTGATAATGTTGTGAGTGTTCGGAACCGCTACATCAACGATGAAGACCGAGTTGACTCTTCTATCCAATACTACAATATCTGGTCTGTTATTCGTCACCTGTCTATCGGTGATAATGGACCTATCGTAGTAAAGTCTAAAATTGTCATTCACGAGAACCATCTGTGGCTGATACTTATAGTATGGTGTATAGGTGTTGAGAAGACCGAACTTGTTCGCCAGTTTCTGGTGGACGATGTTGCACAGTATGTATTAGCCAGCGTGCTACAGCCAGATTTTATATGCTGAATTGTCTCTGATTTTTGTTGACACTTCCTGCATTTGTCGGATTGGGTATTAGGATCCTTGATGATGAACTTCTTGTAATTATTCGTATTGATGACCTGATCTTGAATAGCGATCATAAAGCCCTCAGTTTCTGGAAATAAGTTTCCGCTAGTGAGCCATCTATTTGAAGCCTCCTTGTCGATGTGTTGCTGGCGCAATCTTTGCGCCAGATGATCCGATAAATGATGGTTTACCGTAGATGCTTTGTAGTCATCAGGATCCATATTTGTGAAGATGTTATCAATGCAGTTTTTGAGCGCTCGTACTACTTACACGAGGGCTATATCATTTCGTCACGATGTCTGTATTCACCGAATTTTGAACTGAAAATGTGCCGTAAGCACGATAACTCTCGAACGGAACAACCTAAAGACTTGAAATTTTCAGTGTGGGTTCAGTTCCCGAATACCTCGGTTAAGTTTGTTAATGGGCCAAATTCCACCAGGGGTTCCGTGAATATGGCCGTTCAAAGTTTTGTTCTCCTGATTACTTCGAAACTACAGATTTGATCGAGATGAAATTTTGCACTCAAATGGAGAATGAGGTATTCAAGCTACATACGAAATTTTGCCAGATCGCATAACCAGAACCATAGAAATCATAGAAAATTGTAAATTTTGAACGAAAACGCCTAGGGACTTGAAATGTTCAGGATAGGTGTCAATCTCGAATCACGTTCATCTATCATAAAAATTATACTAGGGGTTCCGTAAATATGGTCGTTTGAAATTTAGTTTTCTTGATCATTTCAAAACTACAGATTCGATCGTGACGAAATTTTGTATACTAATGGAAAATGATATATTCGAGCTACATTTCTCCAGATCGCATAACCAGAACCATAGAAACCATAGAAAATCATCACTTTCGAACGGAAAGTCCTAGGGACTTGAAATCTTCAGGATAGGTGTGGATCTGAAATTTCGCGTTCACGTTCGTCAATGAGCATAATTATACTATGGGTTCCGTGACTACGGTCGATCGAAATTTTGTTTTCTCGATAATTTCGAAACTACGGATTCGATCGAGATAAAATTTTGTATTTTGATCGAGAATGATATATTGAAGCAACATTTTGTCCAGATAACATGACCAGAACCATAGAAACCATAGAAAATAATAACTTCTGAAGGGAACGGCCTAGGAACTTGAGATTTTTAGGGTAGGTTTGGATCGCAAATGTCGCGGTCACGTTCATCAATGAGCAGAATTAGACTAGGGTTTCCGTAAATATGGCCGGTCAAAATATTTTTTTCCTGATAATTTCGAAACTACTGATTGGATTGAAATGAAATTTCACACCTAGCTGAAGAATAATGTATTCAAACTACGTGCGAAATTTTGTCCAGATCGCATCACCAAGTCCATAGATACCGTAGAAAATTCTAGCGAATTATCGAAAGAAAATTGGTCAGCTGAAGCACTGACATGAATTCTGGAGTTTCGCCTAAGTTAAAGAATTTTTTTGACAGCTGTCGAAAATTCCTTCAATTGATTTCTAAAACTGAAGATTGCGAATCTACCTACAAAGTGGATGTACGAGCGATCAAAAGCTCCTGACATCACGGCAGTGCTTTTATAATTTTTTGACCTAAGTGTAACACGTGATGCCTCACTTAATAGGATATGTAAATCATAAGATAGGAGTAATTCCTGGACTTTTATTTTTTCGTTGGATATTTTGTTGAAATTGATGTTAAAATCTCCTGCAATCAAAACATTTTGATGCGATTCATTAAAATTAAAGATACTATCGAGTACTTTGTGTAGTTGTCCTATGAATAGATCGAAATCTCCTTGAGGCGGTCTATAAATACATATATATTTAAGTAAGTTTTAGTAGACTTTTCCAGTACTGCACACATTTCAACATGCTTCTCGATCGAAAGCTCATTAATTTCATATACTGGTGTACTCTGAAAGTAGTTCCTTGTGAATATTAAGCTTCCACCATGTTTGAAGTTTTCGCGAGAGAAAGCAGTTGCCACTTTGTAATTTTGAATATTGACACCTTCCAGTTCGTCATCAGTTCATTCAGTGCTCTGTTACACATGCGGCCTTATATTTTCCAGTGTTCAAGACGAAGTCCACCACATTAGGCTTATTCCTGAGGCACTGAATATTAATATTTAATATTGCGTCACTTTTTAGATTTCTCCGACTTCTTTCAACAGTTTGCTTATCACTTTTCCCATTTTTGTCTTGGGAGAAAAAATTTGAATCGCTTCACCACCACCCCCTGAGGCCAAGTTTGAGGCTTATACAGTTCATTTATAAGGGACAAATTAGCTCCAACCTTGAACGACGAACATATTGATCCTTCTCGTTTTGGTAACTTTTCAATTATGAAATTTTTCCCTGGAACATATTCTTTCAGGTAACTATCAATATGGGATTCCTTCACTTCCTCGCCACCACGCCCGACATAGACCCAGGCACGTCGCGGAGCACCCGAAAATGTGCCAGATTTTTCACCTATTTCAATCACTAAAGATTTTATACTTTTTGCGTGTATTTTATTCCATTCATACTTTCCGTTTTGCGAGCCTGTTTCATTTTTATCATTTCTTCTGTGATCAGTATTCTCAATTGTGTAGATTTCTTCTTGGTCGCCCGCAGTTTCCTCATCCGTCGATTACAACTTATCATTTATTTTCGTTTGCATTTCAGAATTTTTCGTGACGTTAGGCTTCCTGGTTCCGCATATGTTTATTTGACGACTAGATTATTTATTATTTTTAGTACTAACTGTACTCGTAGATGGCACTGTATGGATGTTTTCTTCCTTCTTCTCGAGGAGGGATGTATATTTTTCATGATTTTTATTTTATCTTGCAGTTCATCAATTATCTTAGTTCTATCATCTATTATTATATTCAAATATTTCACCTCTTTGTCAACTTCATTTCCTTCAGATGAATTCACCAATTCTATCTCATTCATGATGCAACATTCAGAATTTTCTCCGTTCTCACAGAATGTTTGTTGTTTGCTAATTGATTATTCAAAACACAATTCATTTAGCTGAGTTAATCGATTTCTAAGTTTCTGTATCTTGACCTCATTTTCCTCAACAAACATTGCTTTGAGGTTATGTCGTCACAGCAAACAATTTTTCCATCACTACCGACATAAATTCCACAAATTTTCAATATACAACTAGGATGGTACGTTTTACTACACTTTGTATCTACAAGTAACATAATTTTTTACTTCTTTTGCACATTTATTACAGATCTTTTCTACAGAATCAATTGTACGCGGCGCCATTGTTGTTGTTGTACTCAGATAAGCCGGTGGGATGGACGGTCGGACGGACAGACTCGAATTTTTCGACTGATTCGTCATTAGTGAGTCGAGCCATGTCGATTGAGACTATTTTCAGCGTGGCGAAATGATAGAGCCCTCGTGAAGTAGTACGAGCGCTCAAAAATATCCTCTACCTAGGCCTTCCCGTTCGAAACTTATAATTTTCTTTAGTTTCTATCGATCTGGTTATGCCATCTAGACAAAATTTTGCATGTAGCTTGAACACGTTATTCTCCATCTCAGTGCAAAATTTCTACTCGATCGAATCAATAGTTTCGAAGTAATCAGGAGAACAAAATTTCGAACGGCAATATGTACGGAACTCCTGGTCGAGTTTTGCCCAATAACGAACTCGACCGCGGCATTCGAGATTCGAACCTACCCTGACAATTTCAAGTTTCTAGGTCATTCTGTTCGAGAGTACTCGTGTATACGGCCGGACGGACAGACTCGAATTTTTCGATTGATTCGTCATCAGTGAGTCGAACCTTTTCGATTGAGACCATTTTCGGCTCAAAATTCGAAAAATACAGGAAACGTTACGAAATAGTATAGCCCTCGTGTAAGTAGAACGAGCGCTCAAAAAGCGAACCCTATTGTTACTATAATATATATACTCACTTATACTAATATATAATTTATCTACCAAACAAATGATAAGATCAAGAAGTTAATAATGGCTTGAAACATTGCACAAAAAACGCAAGATAAACTATACAAATACAAATTTGTTCTTTTAATAAAATAAAGAAGGCCTCTTCGTGTCTACTCCGTATTCAATTAATAAGAATTGGCTACATATGTTTCCTTTCAATAAACATTGCACAAATAGAACATAAACTGCAATACCAAAATATATTCCTACACGTAAATACTTAGTATTTGAATAAATTTAACCAACCAAAAAATAATATTCTGATTTTTAGCACAGAAAATTTTATGGCGAAGCTTCGGCCGAATTGAACATCTACTTTGCTGAATAATTGAAAAGTAGGCCGTAGCGACCGGATACCGAAGCCAAATCGATGCTTCGGCCCAAACCTAGAATATAACACGATTTGAACGAGCGTTATTCATTACTCACAGTCAACAAAGGACCGATTATTCTATTGGGTGTAAAATGACACCAATTTGACTTTAATCCGATAACTAAAAACTTCTTTTCGGTCACTTTTTCTGGAAAAAAAATTTTACCATATTCGGAGGAATTATTTTGGTTCATTTTTACTCGGATATTAATTCACACACCTCATTTGGTTCATAGATCATCTTGAACTTAAAAGATTGATGACACAAATTCGACTTTAATTCGAATTAATAGTATATTATTTCATGAGGAGGAGAAGTGTCACTTTTCATGATGAGCCCGGGTAATTGGAGGCGAGCCATGAAAAGTCACTTTTCCTCCGAATGAAATTTGTTATCATTGAGCGTACTTACACGAGGGCTATATCATTTCGTCACGATGTCTGTATTTTTCGAATTTTGAGCCGAAAATGGTCTCAAACGACTAGGTTCGACTCACTGATGACGAATCCGTCGGAAAATTCGAGTCCGGCCGTCCGTCCGGCCGGCCGTATACACGATAACTCTCGAACGGAGTGTCCTAGAAACTTGAAATTTTCAGGGTAGGTTCAAATCTCAAATGCCGCGGTTGAGTTCGTTATTGGGCAAAATTGCCCAGGGGTTCCGTAAATATGGCCGTTCGAAATTTATGTTCTCCTGATAACCTCGAAACTACAGATTCGATCCAGGTGCAATTTTGCACCCAGATGGAAATTGACGTGTTCAAGCTACATGCAAAATTTTGTCCAGCTCGCATCACCAGAACCATAGAAACCATAGAAAATTGTAACTTTTGAACGGAAACGCCTAGGGACTTGAAATTTTCAGGATAGGTGTGGATCTCGAATGGAGTGATGACGTTCATCTATGAGCAAAATTATACTAGGTAAATATGGTCGTTTGAAATTTAGTTTTCTTGATAATTTCAAAACTATAGATTCGATCGTGACGAAATTTTGTATACTAATGGAGAAAGATATATTCAAGCTACATTTTTCTAGATCGCATGACCAGAACCATAGAAACCATAGAAAATCATAACTTTCGAACGGAAAGGCCTAGGGACTCGAAATTTTCAGGATAGGTGTAGATCTGTAATATGGCGTTCACGTTTATCAATGAGCAGAATTATACATGGGGTTCCGTAAAAACGGTCGTTTGAAATTTTGTTTTCTCGATAATTTCGAAACTACGGATTCGATCGAGATAAAATTTTGTACTTTAAACGAGAATGTTATATTAAAGCAACAACAAAGGCCTAGGAACTTGAAATTTTTAGGCTAGGTTTGTATCTCGTTGTCGCGGTCACGTTCATCAATGAGCAAAATTAGACTAGGGGTTCCGTAAATATGACCGTTCAAAATATTTTGTTCCTGATAATTTCGAAACTACTGATTGGATTGAAATGAAATTTTACACCTAGCTGAAGAATAATGTATTCAAACTACTTGCTAAATTTTATCCAGATCGCATTACGAAGACCATAGATACCTTAGAAAATTCTAGCGAATTATCGAAAAAAAAATTGGTCAGCTGAAGCACTGAAATGAAGTCTGGAGTTTCGCCTAAGTTTGAGAATCTTTTGACAGCTTTTGAAAATTCCTTCAATTGATTTCTAAAACTGGATATCGCGAATCTACCTACAAGGTGGATGTCCGAGCGCTCAAAAGCTCCTGACTTCACGGCAGTGCTTTTATAACTTTTATGTAATGGAATGACCCTAGTTATTTTCAATTTATCAGGAAAACCTCCATTTTCAAAAGATAAATTTATGAGATATGTAAGTGGTTCGGAGATTTCCCTCAAGCACTTTTTCATCACGAATCCGGAAATATCATCAAAACCTGCAGATCGCTTTGATCTGAGCTTATAATTTATCAGGCTGAAAAACTCCTATACAACATATGGCATTAGAAATATTGACTTGTCACTGGATGTGGACTTACTTGTCGCTGAAGCTCTACATTTCACTTCAGGAGCCTTTACAAAAAAGTTATTGAATTTATTTGCAAGATGCTGCTTTCGAAAAGTATACCATTATCTTTTATTTTGAGGTTCTGTGATCTCTTTCTAGAGTTATTACTTAGTTCTTTGACAATGTTCCAAGCTGTTTTTACTTTGTTGTCAGAGAGTGAAATTTTATCCTGATAGAATGATTTTTTTTGTTCTTGATCAGACGAGAGTGTTGAGACTTACAGTCAGGGTAGGCAGCACGTAGTTCTGGAAACTTCTTACTCAACAAACAAAGATCTCTTAAGCGATTACTCGACTGTTTAACATCATCAATTCATGACTTATTCGGTTTCTTATAAAACTTGTATAATGGAAAATTCGAATCAAAGTGGAATTTGAACGTATTATAAAATTAATTAAAATCTTCAGTCAAATCCGATATATTATAAACATCCCCCCAACTTTCATGAGCAAGATCATTTACAGAGTTATCAATGTTGGTTTCACCGAAATTTCTTCGGTAATTGTGAGTTTTTTCGCTAGGTTTTTCAGAAATCATATCCATCAAAAGCGCCTTATGATCAGAAAAATGTAGACCAATTACATCAGTTGAGGATGGAGTGTTTGTAAATATGTAATCTAAGGTATTGTTAGCGCCAGTCTTTTCCTGCACTGTAATTTTCATGTTGAATGATTCGAAAAAATTGGTTAAAATAGAAAAAACGTTGGAATCTCTTACAGGATCAATAATGAGATCGCCACACAGTATAATATCTACTCCGGGCTCATACAGGAATTCTAAAAGATCACTTAATTTGTCACAAAACAAACTGCTATTAACACAAGAACGATAAAAATTCAACACAATTACTCTTTTGTTAGAATCCCTATACATAATTCCAAAAACCTCAAATTCCCTCTCAATACAGAAAGCATTTAAATTCAAGCATTTAGTATGTATAGTCATTCTATACCAAATGCCAACTCCTCCTCCTTTTAGAATAGATCTACAGAAGCTCGAGGCTTTATAAAAATTCGGAAAGTGTATACTATCTATATTGACATTTGTACCCCAAGTTTCACCAAGACAAATGAAATTCGAGTGCTTATGAACTTCCAGAAATTCAGAAGTAATAAGGTCAGATCTAGGAGATACATAGCGACACTTTTCCCTCCGGCGTACGGAAATGTAATTCGTGGTTGACATAGCAATACATTTCCTTACGGCGGAGGGAAGGTAGAACTTTTCGATGATCCTGTCAGTCGAAATATGACGTTGTTCCTGTACGTTTGAGAAAAAAACTTTTTTTTCGATCACTTCTTCCGGAAAAAAAATTGTTTCTTATTCGGAGAAATTGTTCAGAATATTGATTATTTCATGAGTTTTGTATTTGTTTAAAGATTTCAAAGTGTCATAATAACGAAAATCTTTCAATTGGATGCTCAAGGTTTTCTCCACTTTCAGATATTGGAACTCGCAAATTATTTTACTAAACTCACTTGTACATTGGACATTCTGCGGATGGTCACAAGTTGAATGTGCTGGATTAAACTTCAGTCCAGAACCACAGAATCTTCCAACTGGACCAGAAACAGTGCATTGATAAAATCTACTGCAGTTCTTGGGATCTGGGATAAATTTTCCCAATTCTACACCACTACATGGTGCCAGTTTCACATCTGCAAGAAAAACAAATATTTTAGGTAAGTCTGTGCTCATGTGAACTGGATGTTGTCTTTTCTCAGACATTTTAATGTTTATGTTTGGGTTTAATGTTTATCCCGTATATCTCTGTGAGACCCCTCATAAGCACAGAGCTAGTGCGAGTTAGGATATCCGGAGAAATTCAGCAAAGAGTTACCGTACGGCTTAAATGTCCTTATCTGGAGGCAGAGTAGTAGTGGAGGAACGAGTTGTATATTACCATGTCGATTCCTGGATATGATATTTCTTCAAAATTTTGTCGTATGACCCGAAGACATGGGGGAGTGATGATCTATACCAGGACAGGTCTACAAGTGCGCGATCTCGGAGTTACCCGATATTCAGAAGAAATGGAGATTGAACTCTGTGCTGTCAAGTTTGACCATGAAGGTAAAAAAATGGGAGTGATAAGTGTATACAGACCCCCCTCAGGTAACTTAGAAAAATTTCTTCATAGACTATCGTATGCTCTACAACATTGTTTCAATTTGGTTACTTATGTATTTGTATGTGGTGATCTCATTATAGATTATTCAAATAAATACTAATTGCCGATCCGGACAACTCTTAATAGACCGTATGCAGTGTTTCAATTTAAATGTATCTTCTCACCAAGCAAATATAATATTCACGAATGTAAATAATTATACTTCATCGACAATGGCCGACTATATTCTAACGAAAACGGACTTACAGTTTTGCACAATAAATGTATTTGAAGCCCATATTGGTGATCATCTTGCTTTGTCTCTTGGCTATTATTTCAGAAAAGTTCCGAGGATACGTGACCTAGGAAAGCGGAAAGTGTACAGGAGAGTAACAGCGCACAATCTGGAAGAACTAGAGGCTGATGTCTCGGGTATGAACTTCCAGTCGATCTATGAGAATGTGAACGTAGATCTCAGTGTTGAAGCTTTCGTGGATATGATTAAATTGAGCAATCATGGATCGGGTTTTCAGACGCCACGGTGGATGACACCAGAAATTCGTCAGGCAAGTATTGAACTCAAAAAGTTATATTGGCTCAAGGTCAATTTAAAAATTCAGAAAAGCATTGCCGTGAAGGCAGGAGCTTTTGAACGCTCGTACATGCACCTTGTAGGTGGATTCGCATTTTCCAGTTTTAGAAATCAATTGAAGGAATTTTCGACAGCTGTCAAAAAAATTCTGAAACTTAGGCGAAACTCCAGACTTATGGTCAGTGCTTCAGCTGATCAATTTTTTTTCGATAATTCGCTAGAATTTTCTACGGTATCTATGGTCTTGGTCATGCGATCTGGACAAAATTTTGCATGTAGTTTGAAAACATTATTCCTCAGCTAGGTGCATTTCAATCCGATCAGTAGTTTCGAAACTATCAGGAAAAAAATAGTTTGAACGGCCATATTTACGGAACCCCTAGTCTAATTTTGCTCATTGATGAACGTGACCGCGATATCCGTGATCTGAACCCTCCCTGAAAATTTAAAAATCCTAGGCCTTTTCGTTCAAAAGTTACAATTTTCTATGGTTTCTATGGTTCTGGTCATGCGATTTGGACAAAATATTGCCTTAATATATCATTCTCTATTAAAATACAAAATTTCATCTCGAACGAATCCGTAGTTTCGAAATTATCGAGAAAACAAAATTTCAAACGACCGTATTTACGGAACCCCTAGTATAATTCTGCTCATTGTTAAACGTGAACGACATTTCAGATCCACACCTATCCTGAAAATTTCAAGTCCCTAGGCCTTTCCGTTCAAAACTTATGATTTTCTATGGTTTCTATGGTTCTGGTCACGTGATCTGGAGAAATGTAGCTTGAATATATCATTCTCCATTAGTATACAAAATTTCGTCACGATCGAATCTATAATTTTGAAATTATCAAGAAAACTGAATTTCAAACGACCATATTTACGGAACCCCGAGTATAATTTTGCTCATAGATAAACGTGATCACGACATTCGAGATCCACACCTATCCTGCAAATTTCAAGTCCCTAGGCGTTTCCGTTCAAAAGTTACAATTTTCTATGGTTTCTATGGTTCTGGTCATGCGATCTGGACAAAATTTCACATGTAGCTTGACCACCTCATTCTCCATTTGAGTGCACAATTTCATCTCGATCAAATCTGTAGTTTTCAAGTAATCAGGGGAACAAAACTTTGAACGGCCATATTTACAGAACCCCTGGTGGAATTTGGCCCATTAACGAACTTAACCGAGTCATTCGGGAACTGAACCCACACTGAAAATTTCAAGTCTCTAGGTTGATCCGTTCGAGAGTTATCGTGCTTACGGAAGGACGACCGGACGGACAGACTCGAATCAGTGAGTCGAACATAGTCGATTGAGACCATTTTCGGCTCAAAATTCGAAAAATACAGACTTCGTGACGAAATGATATAGCCCTCGTGTAAGTAGTACGAGTGCTCAAAAATGAAGAATCCTTGAAAATGTACAAAAGCAAGAAACTGAATACAACCAATTACTTAAGTACTCGAAACTAGCTTTCCATGAAAATATCATAAATTTATGTCACAATAAAACCAAAACGGTATGGACCATAGATAACCAAGAGACGGGAAGAAACACTGTAAGCAACCCAGTTATAGACCTTCGAATAGATGGAGACCTGTATTCGGATTCAACGACTGTTGCTAACAAATTTGGAGAATATTTTTCCTGTATTGCCAAATCTAGCTTGGAAAGAAAGTATAGTGACTCAATATCTCTATCATGCACCACTTCGCGAATATGTAATAAAACTTTCTTCTTCCGCCCAGTTGAGAGTTGTGAAGGCATGACCGCCATCCTCGGATTGAAGAACACGAAAAGTACTGGCGAGGACTTTGCATCGGCTAAAATACTCAAAGCGATATGTGGTCAAGTCGTGGAACCACTAGCATACCTTATAAATGTATCTATCTCAGCTGGACGATTTCCGAGGGTCCTGAAGCACGCAATTGTTATGCCCATACATAAGAAGTATGATCCGGAAAACATAGGAAATTACCGCCCCATTTCCATCACAAGTGCTTTCTCAAAGGTTATCGAGAGAGTTGTTCTCAACCGAATGATGGAATTCCTGAATAGATTCAATCTGATCACTGATAACCAACATGGGTTCAGACCAGGGCGGTCGACACAATCAGCCGCATTGGGATTTGCTCAGGTGATCTACAAATCTTTGGATGATGGTTTGCAGGTAGCGGCACTATTTTTTGATCTGTCAAAAGCTTTCGACACCATTTCGATTGAGTTTTTGGTTAGCAAGATATATAATGTGGGCGTTAGAGGAGTATTTTTAGAGTGGATCCGCAGTTACGCTTCTCACCGAACAATTCACGTAAGGGTCAACAACTTCAGATCTAGCAAATACAATCTAGGGATAGAACTGCCACAAGGAGGGGTGCTCGGACCACTTTTATTTCTCCTATTTATCAATGATCTACCAGAGCACATTCTTGTCAGGTTAATAATAATATTTGTTGGTGACTCATCGGCAATTTTGACAGCAAACAGCCTCGAGGAACTCACAGATTTATGCAAACTAACTATAAGGTCTTTTTCAGAGTGGTGTCGTGCAAATTCTCTAATGTTGAATCTCGACCAATCAGAATGCGTCCATTTCCAACTAACGCGTGATAGCACTGACACCTTCTCTCTACAATGTAACGCAAACACCCTTCCAACAAAATAGTGCGTCAGATTTCTTGGCATATATATAGACCATAGGCTGAGATGGTGTGATCATATCGATCATGTGTGCAAGGAACTCAACTCCTCTTTCTATGCGATTCGTAGAATTAGGGATTCACTTCCCCTCAAGTCAGTGATGGATATTTACTACGGTCTAGTTTACAGTCATATTGCGTACTGCATTATGATCTTGGGAAATTCCATGGATGCCAAAAGAATATTCATCGCTCAAAAGTGCATAGTCCTCATGATTTTTGGTATTCAACCACGTATCTCATGTAGACCCCTGTTCATTGATAATAATCTGTTAACACTGTCTAGTATTTACGTTTATAAATGCCTCACTTATGTAAAGGAAAACGAGAGTAATTTTGTTAAAATTTCTAGTTATCACAATTACACTACTAGAAGTTCCGAAACTCTGACTGTTCCAGCTCGTAGAACGTCCAAGTTTGAATATTCATCTCTTTATCAGTTTATTTCTCTATTTAATCATCTACCTGATACTGTTAAAGCATTGAATGGTCGGAGTTTCGGAAGGGGATCAAAAAGTTGATTCTGAGAAAAGCATACTTCACTGTAGATGAATTTTTGTCTGATAATTGTCTGGTCTGATTCACCATAGCTTATGACTTGTCCTATACCTACTATTTTTGTATGTCTTACAGGACCGATAAAGATTATTATTATTATTATTATATTTCCCAACATGATCTACTCGATTTGAAATGATGGCCATCTCGAGCTGACTCGAATCGGTGCTTATGCCTCGACTTCAACGTATGAGCGGGTCACCGAGTTGGCGCTTTTCCGACCCTGATATGTTGTTCGTACGCCAAACCGGTTCGAATGGCTCGATCAACTCGAAACTGAGCGTTTCAGATCTAGCCGACTCTGTTATGTAAATTTCACATTTTGGTTTTATATGAAGAAAACTCATGGCAATATAATTCCATTGAAGATTGGGATATAAGTGCACAACTACAATGAAGAACATTCTTATTGTGAAAAATAAACAACCTTCTAATGAATTAATATCGCAGAATATTTATAACAAATCAACATAATCATAATCTCGAAATCAAGAATAAACAAAAAATTAAATTTCGGAACCGCAAGCAGCGCCTAAATAATAAGATAGATATATCTTTTCAAACATGAACGAAATAACCAACGTTTTTATTGATATACAGGGTGTCTCATTTGAAAGAGTCCACCCTCAATAACTCAACGACGAATCATAATTTGTGAAAACACTCAGGCAAAGTGTAACGAAGTGAATTTCGTTACTAGGTCATCCGGTATCATTCACGCAAATTTTTGGAAGAATTTATTTAAATTCTTCAATATTTCTGATCAGGGGAATATATAGGCCACCCTATATGTTCTACGTCGATTTTTGGAAATTTTACTCGGATAGATCCATATTCCACGTCAAGAAAATTCCTAAGTCCCCTGGTAAAATCGGCCTGGGTTTTGAGAAAATTTGTTGAAATATTTTCATATCACATATGTAAACGCCCTCTCAGCAAGCCTAGAAGAAAAAAAACTTGGCTCAGCATTATTTTTGGACTCGTCCCAAGCATTCGACAAGGTGTGGCATAAAGGATTGCTATACAAACTGAAAAAACTACTCCCACAACATTATTACATGATTCTGAAATCATATTTAGCAGACCGTTATTTTACCGTGAAATTCGGAGAGGCAACATCCACCCCTTGTAAGGTCAAATCAAGAACAAGTTACGTCTACTCACTGGCTTCCTCACAGGACATTGTCGCCTTAGGAAGCATATGATGAGAATGAGCTTGACAGAAACAGACGAGTGTAGATTCTGTGGTGAAGAGGAGGAGACTCCTGTTCACCTGGTTACAGAATGCCTCGCCATTGCAAACCAGCGCAAAGAATGTCTTGGACAAGAGAATTACAGGAGGAATGAGGATCTAACCTCCTTGAAGCCCTCTCAGATACTGGAGTTCATTGGAGCTCTGGAGCTGGAGGGCGAGCTGTAGGTAGCGCATTTGCGAATACGGCTCTGATGGGGGGCACAATAGACCTTGAGGTCGCAGTGAAACGTAACCCCCTTCCTAACTATAAACTATAAACTATAAGGTCAAATCGGGAGTGCCACAGGGAAGTATATTACGACCACTTCTACACATCCTATATACTTCATACATGCCAGAAAACAGGAACACCACAATAGCCTCTTTTGCAGACGATATAGCCATACTTTCATCTCACGAGAATGCCAAAACAGCTTCAGAAAATCTGCAACAACACTTTAATGAACTTGAACAGTGGCATCGAAAATATCGACTCAGCATCAATGAAAGCAAATCAGTTCAACAACCAAAAAAACCACTTGTCCTCCTGTCGAAATGTTTTAAAAGGATTTACCAGTCGATACCAAAGCCAAATATCTCGTTATACATTGAGATCAGCGCCTCACCTGGAAGCAACATATTCAAGCCAAGAAAAACCAAATAAATATGAAGATCCGACAAATGTACTGGCTGATAGGTGGGAAGTCTAAGTTGAATATCTAAAACAGACTACGGGAGAGCGGGGTTGAAAGTGCCTTTTTTTACAAATCCCCATATGATTCAGATAAAACAAGGACTATATCTGGAAGGAGTGGTTCATCCTAAGTCCATAATACGAATTTACCTACAGATTTTGCACATTTTCAATTGTTTTTGAGAAAAAGTGATTTTTTTATATAGCGGCGACAAGGCACTACCAACCCCACTTTGGGGCAAGTTGTGCCGTAGCTGGGGTCGGTTGTGCCGTTGATAATGCTAGGTGTTTCACATGAATGGAAATCAATTTAGAATTTAAAAGACGTCAATTTCATAAGAATATATTTATGCCAAATGGTGGGATGTTTTGTACATGAAACTTCGCGGTACACTGGAACGCAAGTTGTCGTACTTCTTTCGGTAGAAGACCGAAGTAAATTGAAGCGCTTTTTAAGATGTACTTCGACAGTAGTGCATTGTTCCTCATTAAACGCTAGTCTTGGTTTGTATACAACCGCAGGAGTAACTCCACTTTTTATTTTTTTTACATAGCGTTGTAGAATGTAGTGTTGTGTGACAAATTTACAATTCACGTGCAACTTTTTTTAAATATGAGTCCATCCTTGATGACTGCAACAGCAGCCCTTTGTAAAAGATCCTGACTTGTAGTTCCCCTTTGTGTTTTTTGCTTGTACGTCCTCATTCTGCCAAACAAAAAATAATGGAACAATATAGGCTACTTAGGGGTTGGTTGTGCCGCGGCACAACCAGCCCCAAATGAACGGCACATTTTACCCCGTTTATCAGAGTGTGATATTTTGTCCGACATATAAAAATCACTCTACTCAAATGAAATTAACTCTCTCAAACCCAACTCAAATGAAATTACACTGCATAACAAACTACGATAAATAACACACATTTCACTGAAACTTTCATATTAAAAGCACAAAAAATACTAGCTTGCGACCAAAAAGTATCGAAACGGAAATATTTACTGACGTGCTGCTGGAGGAACCTCACATGAGTCACATGTAATTCTACTCGGTCCGCTTCGCAAACGCAACTGATATGGCAGCCACGTGTGCCCGATGGTTAGGCAATACGCGATACAATACGATATTTTATCAATATATTTCTGATTTCGAGATATTAGCATCGGCACAATTTACCCCCGGCATTTTCAGCCCCGCTCTCTCCTACTTATATACAAGGCAATCCTCAAACCGATATAGACATACGGCATCCAATTCTGGGGTTGCGCTAAACCATCTAATATACAAATTATCCAAAGACTTCAATCTAAAATACTACGTTCATCAATAAATGCACCTTGGTACGTCTCCAACCTCACCATCCATAATGATCTAAGAATCCCATACGTCACCACCGAAATAGAAAATTACTCAAGAAAATACCACCAGAGGCTGGAAGGGCACGCTAATCAATTGATTGAACAACTGACAAAAAATCCATTCAACTTTCGAAGATTACAACGAACCTGGCCAAACGACTTGTTTTAAAGTAATATAATGAAGTATTAATATGTATTAATAGTCTACACATACATAATATTTACTCAATACTTTATAAAAGTAGATTGTAAATTACAATAAAAGCGATAAAAAAAAAACATATAAAGCGAATTTAATGTGATCATAGCCTATATATAAAAACTCCAGAAATCCGTCGCCGGGATGATATCTCCTACAGATGTTAGTTTTTGTATGTTGACAACAAGTTTTTTGGAAAACGACGCTATTTTCGAGTGTCCAAATTACCCCCATCAAACCGACATTATATAAAGGGAAACGGGACGGAAGTTTAAAAAAATTCCGATTAAGCCGCCGTGTTTAACACTGTTTGAAAGTTGTGTTAGAAAATTCCCATTTAACCGCCGTGTTTGAAGCTGTCAGAAAGTTGTATTAGAAAATTCCGATTTAGCCGTCGAGATTAATGCTGTTGGAAAGTTTTTCTAGAATTCCGATAGAGCGAGAAAGTTATAGTCTGAAGAATAAATCTTCCGACATCGTTTCGAGCGTGTGTTAATTACCGACATTTGTTCGTGGCGAAAATTGGACCGAGAAATTGACTCTAAGCCATTTTCGTGGTTTTCGAAGTGCACCAAAGCCCGTGCAGTGTGTGCTGTGTCGTACAGGAAACCCCCAGAGTTGGTGAACCGTGAATCTGTATATATAAATTCATTTATGACCGTGGACTATTCTTCCTGTGTTCCATAATCGTTACTTATAAACTCCGTTTCTTAGATTTCATAATCATCAATCCGAAGAAATAATATAGTTAAGTCAGTATTGTCCTAGATTATCCGAGATTTAGTCTGACTTGTGTCATTCGAACCTTTCGCAATAGTTGCAGCCGGTTCAGTCTTTCTTTTGAGCGCTCGTACAACTTACACGAGGGCTATATCATTTCGTCACGATGTCTGTATTTTTCGAATTTTGAGCCGAAAATGGTCTCAAACGATAGAGTTCAACTCACTGATGACGAATCCGTCGGAAAATTTGAGTCTTTCCGTCCGGCCGTCCGTAAGCGCGATAACTCTCGAACGGATCAACCCAGAGACTTGAAATTTTCAGTGTAGGTTCAGATCCCGAATGCCTCGGTTATGTTCGTTAATGGGCAGAATTCCACCAGGGGTTCCGTAAATATGGCCGTTCAAAATTTTGTTCTCCTGGTTACTTTGAAACGACCGATCAAGATGAAACTTTGCACTCAAATGGAGAATGAGGTGTTCAAGCTACATGTGAAATTTTGTCCAGATCGCATCACCAGAACCATAGAAACCATAGAAAATTGTAACTTTTGAACGGAAACGCCTAGGGACTTGAAATTTGCAGGATAGGTGTGGATCTCCATTGTCGTGATTACTTTTATCTATGAGCAAAATTTTACAAGGGGTTCCGTAAATATGGTCGTTTGAAATTTGGTTTTCTTGTTAATTTCAAAACTACAGATTCGATCGTGACGAAATTTTGTATACTAATGAAGAATGATATATTCAAGCTACACTTCTCCAGATCAAATGACCAGAACCATAGGAACCATAGAAAATCATAACTTTCGAACGGAAAGGCCTAGGGACTTGAAATTTTCAGGATAGGTGTGGATCTGAAATGTCGCGTTCACGTTCATAAATGAGCAGAATTATACTAGGGGTTCCGTAGATACGGTCGTTTGAAATTTTGGTTTCAAGATAATTTCGAAACTACGGATTCGATCGAGATAAAATTTCATATTTTAATCGAGAATGTTATATTAAAGCAATATTTTGTCCAGATCGCATGACCAGAACCATAGAAACCATAGAAAATTGTAACTTTTGAACGGAAAGGCCTAGGAACTTGAAATTTTCAGGGTGGGTTTGGATCACGAATTTCACGGTCACGTTCATCAATGAGCAAAATTAGACTAGCGGTTCCGTAAATATGGCCGTTCAAAATATTCTGTTCCTGATAATTTCGAAACTACCGATTTGATTGGAATGAAATTTTGCACCTAGCTGAGGAATAATGTATTCAAACTACGTGCGAAATGTTGTCCAGATCGCATCACCAAGACCATAGATACCGTAGAAAATTCTAGCGAATTATCGAAACAAAATTGATCAGCTGAAGCACTGACACGAAGTCTGGAGTTTCGCCTAAGTTTCAGAATTTTTTTGACAGCTGTCGAAAATTCCTTCAATTGATTTCTAAAACTGGAAAATGCGAATCTACCTACCAGGTGCATGTACGAGCGCTCAAAAGCTCCTGCCCTCACGGCAGTGCTTTTCGTAATTTTTTATTATTTGTTCTTGTTTATTCGAGCCTTAGTCTGAATAATTGAAACCATTATCTCAACCGAATATTTCATGTACCCTGTCAGTATGGAGTATCATTAATTGCTTCAATGTCCCTCGAGTGAAATTCGGACGCTGTTTTTCATTGTGGCCCAGGCTTATGAATGACGCCAGCTGAACTGTATACGTTGAGGAGCGGGGTCAATCTCTTTTAGTAGTCTGTCACAAGTTCGAGTCCCAGCTCAGTGACAACAATATTTCAAGTCCCGATTTTCCGACCGTTGGTGGTCTTGCCTATCTTTCCACGACCAAGGCTTCGTTTTGGTGAATATCTCACCGCATATCCCGACTGATCCACTAAAGGTGGCATAGGTCGAATAATTGAAACCATCACCTCCACCGAATATTTCATGTACCCTGGCAGTATGGAGTATCATTAATTGGTGCTTCAATGTCCCTCGAGTGGAGTTCGGACGCTGTTGTTCATTGTGGCCTAGCCTTATGAATGATGCCAGCTGAACTTTATACGTTGAGGAAAGGGGTCAACCTCTTTAATTCGTCTTCCTCAGGCTAGAGCAACATTTTGGTGGATGCGATATTCCTTATTTTGGCTCCTCCACCATAAATCCCCTTTTATCAATTCCCAAGACCAAAATTTCATTTTGGTGTACACGCCCCTCGAAACCCGAGTTTATCTACCACCCACGCCCTAGTCTACATCATCCTGACTTGAATTCGGTCTTGACTTACGTCTACGTGTTTGGACACTGTCTAGACAGCGATTTAGATTACGCGGAACACAGATTAGGGTGTCACCTCGCCGAAACTCTGGACTGTAAACTGTTATATAATTACCATTTTGTATGTTTTCACACTTGTCCACAGCTTGACCTTATTTATCGTTGTTTTCGACATTTATCCTGCTTACTGCTGCTTGCTCACCTCACCCGTTCCTCGTCCGCTTGCCGCCAACACCTTATATTTACTTTGGTATTGAGAATTATTTTTTTTGTTGATCATAGGACTGTGTCAGACTGTGTATTATTATTATCTATCATACTGTATAGAACATATAGTTGTAGAAAGTTAGACCAGCTTTATATTTTATCATGGTGCCAATCGCTACCACCTCAGATTGGATCGAACTTTGTCTCCAACTATGTAAAAGTTACCCGAGGTTGGAGACAGTGAGTGTCATAAGGTATTGCGACCTTATAAAACCCATCGCAATTGGCTCCCGAGTTAATTGGTGAATCAGGTTAAAGGCATTATTCTCGATTTTCGATGACAGGGGGACATGATGGATAGATAGATAGATAAACTTTATTTGATCCATTATAGCTTTACAGATGTGAATCACGTTACAAAAAGAAAGAAACCTATAACATACCAGAGCTGTGCCAAAGGATTGTGCTTAGTATTTGTGAAAGCACTCGAAGCCCTTTTGTGCTCCCAAGCACTGTGCTCCCGAGCACTTTTTGAAAGCAGTGCTTAGTGCTTAGTAATTGGAGCACTTCAGCAAAAGGCTTAGTGCTAAGTAATCCCCAAAGTGCTCCACCAAGCCCTTTCCCAATCTTGTTGTAACACGAAAATATGCGACCGACGCCAAAATCTTGAGATCTAGTATTGATATTTAGTCCAGTGAAAATGAATCGATATATTCATGAATACATATTATTTTAAACAAAGAGATCCGGAGTCCTTGAATATTTTTTCCAAAAGCTCTCGACATGCTCGAAGTGAGCATCGAATTCAGGACACCCTATACATCTTTTATGACCTGTCAATAATCTCACATATTATCATATAACAGCTTAACTAAACAGGTAAAATTTTTCTTTCGATTAAAATGACCTCACCTCAACAGTTCTTTAAAAAGTGCTTAGGGCTTAGTGCTCGAAATATCGAATTATTTTCACAAAGTGCTTAGTAGTCGCGAGCCTTTTGTAGAAATTGGTGCTTAGTGCTCGCGACTCGGGAGCCCTTTCTTCCAAGTTCTTAGTGCTCAGTGCTCGAAGCACTAATATTCAGTGCTCGGCACAGCTCTGTAACATACCCTAAAATCCTAAACACTATCTAATATCTAATCTAATAATTAGTTACTTTGAAGTTCATTTAAATCTTTAACATTATTTATTTATTTATAAAACGAACAAAAGCCGAGGTAAAACCTATGTGGCTCAAAAACGAATGGAATACAAAAAAAAGAAACAGAATCAGAATGGGTGCAAAACGCAGTGAAAAGTAACGGAAATTCAAAAAACGTACAAACGAATGTTTCAACCAGAATAAACATAATAGAATATAAAAAAGCATTACATATTCAAACAAATTGGATTAGTCCTACAGCATTCATCAAACTTCACCTTGAATTGGTTCACACTTGGCGCACACACAACATCACCTGGTAGTCTGTTCCAAACATGAAAAACTCTGTTCGAGAAAAAGTGCTCACGTGAAACCGATCGGAATGCTTCCCTATACAGCTTGTAACTGTGTCCCCGAAGACCCGCACCGGTGTTCATGCGGAATAAATGGGGCAGTTCCACACCTAACTACCCATGCAGAATCTTGTACGTCGTGATAAGATCTCCCCTTAACCGTCTTATTCCAAAGGTGGGCAGGCCGAGGATGCGCAACCTATCTTCATAGCCAGATCTGCTGTATCCGTAGGGCATTCGGGTAACTCTCCTCTGTATTTTCTCCAGCCTGTCTGAGTCTCTTCGAAAACGGGTATCCCACACCGGTCCCGCGTACTCAGGAATGGGTCTTATAAAGGATTTGAGCAGTTGGTAGCTCGTCGATACAGAACAGTGTCCAAAAACTCTTTCGAACAAATAGCACCTCGTCGTTGCCCTGCGGCAAACAGAGTCCACGTGCTCAGACCAGCTTAGCCCCTCAGTAATAACCACGCCTAAGTCCGTGTGTGAGGCGCAAGGTGAAATTGGTTTGCCACCCATAGTATATGGAAGGCGGGGATTGTTCACTCCGAGATGCAGGACAGCGCACTTATCCTGGTTTATAGGGATGAGCCAGTTAGCACACCACTCCTCTATCTTCTTCAGGTCACGAAGGAGCATCCCATAGGACAACAGGGGATCTGCATAAATTTTGGTGTCGTCGGCAAACATGGAAACTACCGATCTCAGAAGTCCAGGTAAATCTGACACATATAAAAGAAATAATAGTGGACCCAAGATCGAACCTTGGGGTACCCCACTAGTGGAACAACGTGAATTCGAGTAGCCGCTACCAACCCTCACCGAAAATCGACGCTCGGCGACAAAAGATCGAATCCATTCCAGGATAGACCCCCTGATTCCAAGATGTTCTAATTTAGCAAACAACCTACGAAACGGGACCCTATCAAATGCACGAGCGGAATCTAAGTAAATGATGTCCATCAGAGCCTTAGAATCCAGAGCAGCCGTCCAATCATCGAGGCACCGTAACAGGTTTGAGATAACTGATCTACCAGGAACAAAACCGTGCTGGCTAGGTGGAATAATTGAATTGGCAAGGGCAAAACTCATAAGTTCATCCACAACAATTCTTTCACATATTTTAGCGACAACACTGGTAACCGTGATAGGCCGATAGTTATTGGCGTTGGTTTTATATCCCCTCTTGAAGATCGGAGTAACAGAACCCGCCAACCAGGCAAATGGAAGTCGGTGAACAGCAAACGACCTTGAGAAAAGCATTGACAAAGGTTCAGACAAGGCAGTGGCGCAGCTCTTCAAGATAACCGGAGATACACAATCAGGACCAGGCGACGAGGCAACATTCAGATTCTTAAGATGTCGTTCCACCAGCTCAGGGGTGAAACAGATATCACAGATCTCAGGGATGGATCTATTGCCCAACAGTTCGGGAAGTGGGCCCTGGGGTTCCTCAGAAAAAGCCGCGGAAATAACGTCAGCAACAAGGGCGGACCTGGGCTTAATTTCTGGGGGGGGGGGGGTAATTGTATGAACAATTTTTTTTGGGAGATTGCACAACCCCCTCCCCCCCCGGCGGGAATATTTTGACCGTCTAAACTACTTTATACTAATATTTTTCTGTTCTTTTTATTGTTGTTATTCTTTGAGCGCTCGTTGTACTTATACGAGGGCTATATCATTTCGTCATGGTCGTTTGAAATTCAGTTTTCTTGATAATTTCGAAAATATGGATTCGATCATGACGAAATTTTGTATTTCAATGGAGAATGATATATTCAAGCTACAATTTTTCCAGATCGCATGATCAGAACTATAGAAACCATAGAAAACTATAACTTTCGAACGGAAACGCCTAGGGAAATTTTAAGGAAAAGTGTGGATTTCGAATCTCGCGGTCACGTTCATCAATGAGCAGAATTAGACTAGGGGCTACGTAAATATGGTCGTTTGAAATTAAGTTTTCTTGATCATTTCAAAACTACGGATTCGATTGTGTCTAAAGTTTGTATTTTTATAGAGAATAATATATTTAAGCTACATTCTGTCCAGATCGCATGACCAGAACCATAGAAAATTATAACTTTCGAACGGAAAGGTCTAGGGACTTGAAATTTTCAGGTTTGGATCGCGAATGTCGCGGTCATGTTTATCACTGAGCAAAATTAAACTAGGGGTTCCGTAAATATGGCAATTCAAAAACAATTTTTTCTGATACTGAATGGATTGGAATGAAATTTTGCACATAGATAATAATGTACTCAAGCTACGTGCGAAATTTTGTCCAGATCGCATTACCAAAACCATAGATACCGTATAAAATTCTAGCGCATAATCGAAAGGAAAATTGGAAACCTAAAACACTGACGTGAAGTCTGGAGTTCTGCGCAGTTTTATTTTTTTTGACACCTTTTATAAACATTTTCAATGGGTTTCTAAAACTTGAAAATGCGAATCTACCTAAAAGGTGGATGAAAGGGCGCTAAAAAGCTCCTGACTTCACGGCAGTGCTTTTTATTTTATTTATTTATTCATTTTATTAATTTTTGGTTATATGCTCACTCTCCTAGGTATCTGTGGGACCCCTCAGAAGCTCAGAGCTTGTGCGAGTTAGGAGACCTGGTTGTGTTATAAATTTTTTTACCACTTTGCAATTCTAATTGCCACGTTCTTACGTATCCAGAACCTTCTTAATCGGGAAACAAATGTTCTCTTCTTCGGGCTGAAAAGATACCACAACACAAGGGCGTAGATATGGAGGGGTACTGGGGTAATTAATTACCCCCCAAGACTTCCAAAATATAAAGTTGCAGAATTATCGCCAAGGCTTGATGTATACCTGACGAGATATTTTATCGATTACCACCCCCAAGAAAAAATCTAGGCCTTTGCTACAGCATGAGCAGGTTAGGTATCAATCTTGTCAAACAACAGACTTACCACTTATACATTTTATGCAATATGATCTTCAAAAATGAAACGTCCGACTGAAAGTTAAACTTTAGAAATTTTTATTTATTTTACTGATTTAATTTTTTTTCCGGTTAATTTTATTACATTGTTATATTATTTTCTTGTTGGTCGTCTTTTCCTAAACAAATTTTTCCGGTGCTCTGGGGGGGTAATTACCCCCGTTACCAAGCCCCCCCCCCTCCCCTGTAGGACCGCCCTTGGTCAGCAAAGATCTCAGCTGACTCTGAGCCATCACTGCTCAGCCGACCCGATGAATCACGGATAACGGGTATGGACACTTTGGTGTTAGTGACTGACGGACATAACTGTAGAATTTTTTGTGATTGCCGGATCTGACAAGATTATTTTCATAATTCCTCCTGGCCGTCAACAGGGTCCTCTTCAACTCTTCTGCGTACAATCTGTGACATCGGTAGTCACGATGGGAATTGCTTATAATAGCATTTTCCAAGCAAAAAACTTTTTAACGATTTCTTCTGTTGTACAATATGCCTACTTTTAAAATTTTGAGGTAATTTATTCCAGATTGTTAGTATAAAATGGGTGACATTTTTCTGTAATATGTGCGATTTGTTTTTTCAGCACTTTAATAGGTCTTGCCCCTAGTTTTATATTCATGTTTCAATATGAAAGATTTAAAATCCTTATAATTATTGATTATATACTTACATTACACATTCATATATGTATAAACTTACAAAGATAGTAAGACACCTTTACATGACTCATCAGGTCTCAATCCAAAAATACTTCTTAAGCATCTTTTTTGAAGAATGAAGATTCTATCTGCTTCAACCGAATTCGCCCAGAAGATAATTCCATACTAAGTCTGGACTGCACATAGGCATGGTATGTTGTCAGTGCCGCATCAATACCAATCGTTCTCGACAGGCTTCTCAATGCATAGCAATATCTTGCTAGGCCCGTGGCCACATGTTCGATGTGTGACCAATTTAGGTTCTGATCAATGTGCACTCCTAAGAATGATATGCTGCAATATATTTATTTTTATAAGTTACATTCAAAACATCCTGTTGACTTCCATCTCTGAATAAAATCACCTTTGTTTTATTGATGTTCATTTCAAGGTCATTGTTTTCAAACCATTCATCCAATTTTTTGAGTCCTCCTCCTAACGAGCTTTACATTCATTAGCAGTAGTACCTGAACAAATTACCGATACATCATCAGCAAACATTAGAGTATTATTTGTTGTGACCTGTATTAAATTATTGGTGTAGACTATATATAGTAGTGGGCCTAGTATCGAGCCCTGAGGGACACCTCTCTCTATTTGAATGGCATCAGAGATTATTCGTCTTCCATCTATCCCCCTCTTTACCGTCCTTTGTATTCTATTTGTTAGATATGATCTAAATAGCTCCAATGCAGTGCCTCTCATTCCATATTTCTCCTTTTTTTTCAGCAATATCTCATGCTTCACTCTATCGAAGGCTTTTGATAGGTTAGGTCCAAACAGAGTGCCGCTGTTTTTTGACAATTAGAGAGAATAGATATTGGTCGGTAATTATCATAGTTGTTAAGGACTTCTGGATATTTCCCTGTTTCTAATATCAAATTAATTATATGCGTTAAAGGTTTTGTCAATAATGGAGCACTGATTTTTAATAGGTCAATGGGAATCTCATCATATCCCACTGATTTTTTATTCTTCAACTGCATGATGTAGTTGTACATTTCTTGCTCTAAAACAGGACAAGAAAAATGCTCTTATCACATGATCTAATGTTCGAAACTTAATTGGTTATTTGCTTGTCATTCTTAGTGAGTTTCAAAAAGTTTATATTCATCTCATTCAAAATGGTTTTTTCATCTTTGTTAGGAAATGTCTTCAACGATGTATTCGTATCCTTTACCTGTTTTGTTGCATTATTGATTAGTGTCCTGGTGGCTTTGGCTTTATTTTCAGATTGTTCAATATATGCTTTCTTGAATTCAATTTAGCTTGCTGTACGACCTTCTTCAATATTTTTGAATACGTTTTATAGTATTCTTGTGATACCATTCCATTTATAATTTTTTCATAAAGCTCCCTTTTGTGTTTACTCGATATTCTAATACCCATTGTAATTCATCCTACATTACTGCACCTTTTTTGACGGCATTTTTCATATGGAATGATCTGATCCATTTTTGCTCGCATAGTGGCAGAGAGCAGTTTATATGCTCTGTCGGAATCTGACTGACAGCACACCACCCCAGGCACACTCCTGCAAGCAACAGAAAAAATCTTCCAGTTTAGTTCTAGTAAAAAAATCTCCTTTCTGACTTTATATCAATATTAGTTTTAATGGAAATATCAGTTTCTACCGCAATAAACTGTGACATGTGGTTTGAAAGAGCTGATGTTATGTTTCCATTATGTTTGGAAGTATTGTTATTTACAAATAAGTTGTCAATTATCGAACTAGTGAAATGAGTCATTCTAGTAGGGCTCAAAATTGTTTGCCTATAATTAAAAGTTATCATCAAATCCATAAATGAGATCTTGGAGTTATCATTACTCATCAGATTTATATTAAAGTCTCCACATATAATGGCAGTATGATCCTTGAATTTACTAATTATTTCATTAACAACTTGTTCTAGGGTGTTTAGGCGCTGGTCTCCCCGAAACGCGACAGACGACCCACGCGGAGCCGCCCCCGTCAATTTCCGAATTATATGTTCGGGAAACCACGTGCCCGTAGTTTCCCGAACACATCATTCGGAAGTTTACGGCGGTGGCTCACCGTAAATCGTCGCGTGCAGCGGTTCGGGGGGAACAGCGCCTTAGAAAAATGTGGACACTTCCCAAGCATGTCCTATAAATATTCAATACAACCAACTTTCTAGTTCTACTTACAATACATGATATTTCTATTTCGTATTCAATACTTAAATCCTTAATAAATGATACTTCTTCGTAACCATCCAAGGAATCCCTTATTAATATGATCGAACCCCCATGAATAGATTCTTCACGTGTGTAGCAGGATTTTACTTGATCTGGGATTCAAAACTCGTTTCTACTAGCAACCCCCTGGAGGAGGTTGCAACCCCATCAGGAATTTGAATAGGGAAAGTGGGTAGTTTTGTAGCACAAATGTATGCATGGATACAAATTTGTATGGACCTGCAGTTTGTGTTCTTATAAGTGAATATTCACAAAGTTACAGGTTGTTTTTTATGGAATTATGATACCGATAAAACTTAATGAAACAGAGATGTTCTAATTGATCGTATAATTTCTATTGAAAGAAAAATATTTTTAACAAACTGTATTAGTAAAACTTTACCGCAAATGCTCAAAGAGCTCGCCATTAGATTGCATGCGGCGATACAATCGTTCTTCAAAATTATTTCGTAGCATTTCAGGAGTAATGTTGTGCCATTGTGCCACAAGTCGTGCTCTAAGGTCGTCTAAATCTGAAACTCTGGTTGTATAATTTAGTGATTTCAAGTGGCCCCAGAGAAAAAATCAAGTGGTGTTAGATCCGGTGATCGTCCAGGCCACTCCACTGGGCCCCTTCGGCCTATCCAACGTCCAGGAGACCTACCATTCAGGTACTGTCAAAGTGCGGCTGAGCTCCGTCCTGCTGAAAACGTAACTCCTTCAATCTAATGGCGAGCACTTTGAGCATTTGAGGTGAATTTTTACTAATACTGTTTGTAAGAAATATTTTTCTTTCAATAAAAACTATACGATCAATTAGAACATCTCTGTTTCATTTAGTTTTATCGGTACCATAATTCCATAAAAAATACCCTGTAACTTTGGGAATATTCACTTATAAGAACACAAACCGCAGGTTCATACAAATTTGAATCCAAGCATACATTTGTGCTACAAAACTACCCACTTTCCCTATTCAAATTCCTGATGGGCACACTCTTGAATGTGTATAACTTCATTTGATCCCATGTCCCTCAAAAGGCGCGTTAGCAAAGCGCGCCCTTCAAAACGCCCAATATGTACCAGAGGTAAAAAAGAGGATGCCCCGGAGGCGTTTGGCGAGTCTCGTTGACAGTCGGGATATTGACACCCAGACTGATTTCGCGGCAAACTGGAATTAGTTAGCTGACATGAAGCAAAGAATAATATTTTATTTGTATCATGTTAGCTGAGGCGTGTTTTCAACAGTTAGCAACGTTAGCAGTTTTGAGAGTTTTTTAAATTTGGAGGTTTTTAATTGGATAAACTTGGTGATATGGAAGAAATAGATCATAGTATATATCAATGACCTCCCATCAACTATGGAAAACGACAACTTTTCCCCAACTGTGGTAGCTCGATCTGCTCAAGAGGAGGCCTCTATATAATTTGATAAATTATGTTGATGACACCAGTATAGTTTTGAGAGCAAAAAATTTAACTCTACTGGAGGAGAGAGCAGCCAAGCTTTTGAGTGGTATTGGTGAGTGATGCAAAGTCAACAATCTCATTCTAAATGTAGATAAAACGGAATCCATCATGTTTCGTAATGGCATCAGAAGTTTAGATTTATCCAAGATGAACATAAATTTTTCCCTGAAGAGTACTGTCAAGTTCCTGGGAGTTCATTTGGATGAAAATCTCAGATGGGAAACCCACGTGAATATGCTGAGAAAGAAGTTAGCTGTAGTTTCTTCCATCAACGTTATGAAACACCATGTTGATGAGAATGTACTTAAAAATATATATTCCGCTGACTTTCAATCACTGATGGCCTATGGAATCATATTTTGGGGTAGAAGTCCATTTTCCAGAACTATATTTCTTTTACAAAAAGTCGCATTAAGATTTTTCAAAGGTATGAAATATAGACACACATGTAGGAAGGTATTCAAGGAAAATAATAAACTGACGATGAACGGCTTATACATTTTCAAATGCTTAGTATTCATAAGAAAATTTCAACACTATTTTGAGCATCATGCAAACAACAACAGCACTAGACAAATGTTACCATACCACTTTCCTCTTCGCAAGCAGCCACTTATACAAATGCATCCTAACTAAATGTCTATCAAGCTCTACAATGCTTTACCAAGGAAGTTTCAACGGATTGAGAAACTACAGAGTTTCAAGAAAGAAATTTTTAAGTTCATTCTCAACTGCGAGCCATATTCATTGATTGAATTTTCTGACTGCTGTCACAATTCTATAGAATATTTCTTTTTGTTTTGACTTTCTTCTATTTTGTTACATTATGTACATATTTGTGACTATTGTTGAAGTTAATAAATTCATTATCATTATTATTATTATTATTATGATATGGAAAATCAGGAGAAAGTTTGCTCTCTTTGCGGTATGGAGTTTTCTACCATTTTAACGAAAAATAGGTATTTGCGAAATATTCATGGAGTGAACCATACTCGGACTCAGAAGTCGTATATTATTTGTCCACTTTGTGAGAGAAATGAGCGCAATTGTGGAACTTATAAGAAATCAGAAAGCCATTTAGGTGATGCTCCCGCTTCAGGCACACCCGCTCTCCTGGCCTTTCAGCATAACTTTCTTCTCTTTTTCGTGATCATTGAAGGAAGAGGACGTGAACCATGTGACGACTCTCGCCACACCCAGCGAGTCGCAGCGTTTATCACTTCATGAGCCTCATGCAGCATGCTTCCAATCTGGAGGTGTCTGCGGTCTAGGTCAGGAGCTACTGGAGGTGTCTCACTGACGACTACAACGAGTAGCTGCTCCGGAAGGAAACACCATATCGAAGAGAGTACCACCAACACCAACATTTGCGACAACAGAGGTTGGCTTCCGTAAGAGCAAAGCGGAGCGATAACGTCACGAAACGATGGTTTTGTTCGGTTCGCTATTCTATAAAGAGATTCGGCAAGTGTCGCGTTTGCCAAAGCATAAACGCTCAGAACTCATGACGATAACGCAAACATTAGGGTCTCTTCATCATAACAAACAGCCTGAGGACGATTTCCATTGGTTGAATTTTACCACGTCTCAAGTATCAATTGAGTTATTTCGAACTCTTGGTTATACATTGGAATGTTCAGTATTATTATATATTTTTCGAATGTTTCAAATCTTAACTATGCAACCCTCCTATTAATTAGTCGAATTCAAATATTTTTGGGCTACACCCACGGGAGCCCCGCCGATCTGCCCCTCACTCACGAACGTTGAGTTGTGGCCCCACGAGTTTGAGGCTCTGATGAGACAGAGGGCGAAGAAGATCGTGGGTCCCTCGAAAGGACTCGTGGCGAACTGCTTCAACTGGGGCAAAGAGGACACAGATGCTGGCCGTGAATCCAGTATCTGCTTCACGTAAAGATCCGCCAGCCGACGAGGGTTTTGGTAGCGGGAATGAAGGGCTGGATAGGCAAGAGGGTAGTTTACTGAATTCAGTTCGAAGCTGGAGAACACAGATGCTGCCTCACCGGAGAGAGCAGACGTCAATAGATGAAATTTCTGTACGGTGCCAGGGAGTTGTTCTGGTGCACTAGGGCATTAAATAGTGCGATGAAACCATGCCATTCCTCTATTTTGCCATAAAAGCAGGGCAGGTCAACCCGAGGAATGGGCAGATCGACCGAAAAGGAAGAAGGCAGCTCAGCAAAAGAAGAGGCAGTCAGACGGGTATGGGAGGCATGTATATGGAGGCAAATGTCGAAGAATGCCGCGAATTTTGAGGGTGATGCGTCCCGCTTCGTTCCGTCCAACTGAGAGTTGAGATTCACGATCAACTCATCAGCTGCTCTAAAAGTCTCCCCCACCTTGACCAACTCGGCCAGGCACATGTTAGCTACATTAATTTCGGCGGACAACCCCTTGATTAGGTTGAAGATCGTAGATGCCGCGGAAAATGCGTTCTCGCGTTTGACAATCGCTTCGGCGATAGATGCCCTCAATTTATCCACCGACGTCATTTCAAATTTCCGGGCGACCTATGTATGCAAGGGGATGAAAATTGTTTACGCAGATTCCAAAGATAAACAGACGATTTTTGTCTTTTACTTTTATTGTACTATTTTCCTGCTTTCCTAACGTATAGTAGTCACTGATATCGGACAACTGGATTTGAACATTCAACAAGCGATTCAATTCACAGCAAAGATACTCTATGGTCAATTCGGAATCTCTATTTAATCCGAAAATTATTATATTATTCTTCTTGCACCAACGTTCTTTTTTTTTAAATTTCTTTTGAAACTCTCCTAAAACTTGTCGTAGTGAAATCTCTTCTAATCTTTCACTCAGCATTATCGATCTAATAGTACGGGATTGTGTGGAACTCCTTAAATTTCTTCAATGTCCCCTGCCTATCCCTTTTATCTGCAGATGGAGCATTCATAATATTCATATTCATATGGTACTTCAAGATAACTGCGTCTTCGATATTCGCACATTTGATGGTTGATATCGATTTTGTTGTGTTTTGTAGGCTTTTTCTTCAAAATTAACTATTGAATGTTATTATTCACTTTGACCATTCGAAGCACTAGAACTTTGTTAGCACATAAGGCTGCCATCCGTCCGGGTTTCCCTGGATTTGTCCTAGTTTTTAGGGCGTCCGGGGAGCGTCCGGGCCGGATTTTATTTGTTGTCCGGGTATTGCAATTTTCAAGTAGAACCGTTTTTCCGCTTGGATCCCGGTTCGAAACTATTTCTAAAACATTTTGTAGTTGACGTCACCAGTTCGTGTATCGATAAAATGCCATAATTTCAAAACGGTGACGTCCTACCATTCAAATCTTCACAAAACGCACGAATGAACGAATCCATGATGAAATCAACAAACATAACCAATATTCTTTGAAAAGCTGTTTCCGAAAGCGCTCAGAAACCAGTCTTTCCATGTCATAAAAGTACGAACTGCAGTTGGAACTATCCCAAAACTTGTTTTCGAACCGGAATGAATTGTTCAAAACTATTTGGTGCGTGACGCCACCATTTCGACGCAAAAATACGAATATTTCAGAATGGACGAAATAGTTTTGAAAAATCGTCGCGCGAAAAATATCTATCCCCGGTAGGAATATCTTTTTTTTTCTCTTCAAAATAATGGTTTCTACTACATCATGTTGTGTTTCTGTGTAACACGCTCACAAATTAATCAAATCCATCAGTTCCTTCATAGTAAAATATTCTTCATTGAAATACCAATAGATATACAGAAAACCGTATGAATAACTTGAAATTTCATCTCAAAATATCATACTTTCACATACTTACCTAATGAAATACATATCATCTTATCATATTTTATGAGGAAATTTGAAGTTGGATATTTCTTTCCAGAAAAATGACAACAGTTATTCATACGGTTTTCTGTATAGGTACCTATTGGTATTTTGATGAAGAATATTTTACTATGAAGGAACTAATGGATTTGATTCATTTGTGAGCGTGTTACACAGAAATGCAACTTGATGTAGTAGAAACCATTATTTAGAAAAAAATAGTATATTATTTCATAAGGATGAAAAGTCACTTCTCCTCCGAATGGAATATGTTATTTTTTTTCAAACGCTTTGAAATTCATTGAAATCTGGGGATTAGATTCATATTCACGATCGTGAGTAATTGAGTGATCAATAGAAAGTTTGCCTAGTTACGGTTGTCTCGCAAAATTAATTTTGATAGTTAATTACATTTTTCCTTACGGCAATGGAATTCATCGTTGACATAGCAACTCATTTCCCTACGGCGGAGGAGAAGAAGAACTTTTCGATAATTCTGTCAGTCGAAATATGACGCTGTCATATATATTTATATGATACTAGCAGACCCGGCCACGCGTTGCTGTGGCTAAAGTATTGGATTATTATTAACCCTAACCTAACCTTAACCTAACCCAACCCTTACCCTTACCATAACCCTTACCCTTATCCTCAGCCTTATTTATGGGTCTCAAAAGAATTTTCATATTCGTAGGTAGGTATATGTTATGATCAATGTGTGAGATGTTTGATATAGAAAAAAAATTACCTTGAAGGTTGGATTGAAACCTCGTTCCTCAATTATGTTTGAACCAAATGATGTCATTTGGAACACACTATTGTAACGCTGAATATTCTGGAGGAAATGTTTGGAAAGAGGTTCTTGTCCTGAAAGCAACGAATTCAAAGGTTCAGGTGGCGTTGTCAGTTGTGGCAATTTGATTTTTCCATTCGAACAACATAATCCTGGGGGTTCGTATCGATATCTCAGAGCATTGCAGAATTGACAATTGGTGCTCATGTTTCCAAAAGACACCAATACATTGCTAGCATAATCGACTGTGGGATCATATCTAAATGCCAAACGCTCGAAGTTGATCATTTCATTAGTTTCCATATTTTCTTGTATCTCGCCTGAGATCGATAATAGAGCTGGGGCAGATCTGGATTGAGACATTTTTATTCTATTCGCCTCCAATCAATTCCTACGCTCTTCTTCTGACTCATTGTCTCGAACATTGCGAACTCGTCTTGAGTTACGCGTCCGCTCACCAATATTTGGACGCCTCACTGATGGCATTTTGATCAATCACAACAATAACTATCCCACAACACAACGATATATAACAAACACAGTGATAAAACTTCTAAGCAAATTCTTGAAACACGATAAACTTCACTTTTTGTCTAAGTGTCAAAATCTATGATATAAGTGATCTATGATTGTTCTCTTGGTCGGAGGAAAAAAGGAAGCCTTTTTTCCTTTTCCGTGCGTTTTTTTCGGGAATATTTCGTTGTATACAGGTTTTCGTGATAATAATGAACACAACAAAAAAAGAATTATGAAATTTGGTGCAGTCGTTTGAACGTGATGCTTTTACAAACATAAACCATAGATCCTCTTTTATTAATATAGATTTCTACCGGGGAAAGATATTTTTTGTTTTTTTTTCAGAGCGCCTGATAGCTCTTCTTCACAGTATTTCAGGATTTTCCAGTCATTCTGGGATACCCTGTATGAAAGAAAAATGATTCATGGTATAATTCAAAAATTGAAAAAATTAAGAATCTCCTGAAATATTTTTCCTTTATAAAAGGTAATTGAAAAAATATTCCAACATGTCCGGGTTTTTAGATAAAATGTCCGGGGTTTTTAAGCTTCTTGTCCTAGTTTTCAGATTACAGAGATGGCAACCCTATTAGCACAACGATAATAAATTTTTTCTATCGAGATCAGAAAGAATTCTCATAACATACGGTTTACTACACCAAGGAACATTGACAACCTTACTTTAACGCTATCAACTTATTCTCCGATGAATCTCGGATCTCGATGAAATTTGAATAGTTTGATAAACTCCAAATAGATGAAATTAGACTGAATCTAAAGTTCCTTGGTTCACACCGTCGGGTGAAGTTACGGTGAAATTGAGCGATTTAAGCAAGCAGAGTACCTACCCCAAAAGGGTGCTGACAGAATCTCGGCGAATCACCACGGGCTGACACTGAAATAGGGTTAAGAGGATTGTAAGCAGGGACAACTTTTTCGGGACAGTTCCGGAGTTATCACTCAGTTTTGATGAAGTTAAAGGGCACTTAACTCAAAGTTGCTCAATTGGTGCTATGAGAAGATACACAATGCTGTGATAAAAATTTAGAAAAGCACTGCCGTGAAGGCAGGAGCTTTTGAGCGCTCGTACATGCACCTTGTAGGTGGATTCGCATTTTCAAGTTTTAGAAATCAATTGAAGGAATTTTCGAAAGCTGTCAAAAAAATTTTGAAACTTAGGCGAAATTCCAGACTTTAGTGCTTCAGCGGATCAATTTTTTTTCGATTATTCGCTAGAATTTTCTACGGTATATATGGGCTTGGTGATGAGATCTGGACAAAATTTTGCACGTAGTTTGAAAACATTATTCCCCAGCTAAGTGCAAAATTTCATTCCAATCCGATCAGTAGTTTCGAAACTCAGGAAAAAAATAGTTTGAACGGCCATATTTACGGAACCCCTAGTCTTATTTTGCTCATTGATGAACGTGACCGTGAAATTCGCGATCCAAACCCACCCGAAAATTTCAAGTTGTAATACGCAGACGCGATATCTGAATACTTCTAACAAAAAAAACAAAAATAATCTTCCATAAACTTTTTGTGGGATACTAACCCCAATCCAATCGAGCGGTTAATTGGATAGGGCCTTGGATTCGAGCCTTGAGCTAAGTAAGGACTTCGAGTTTACTGCATTTTCCCTGAAAACCCCAACTGGCGAATATAAATTAAACAGCGATGTGTGTTCATTAAATATATATATTAAAAAAAATTAATGACTCTTTACAACTTACATATATACACCAATGCATCAACACACGCATTCAATCTTCACCAGAATGAATAAATCTCGACAAATTTATCAACAAAAAAAAACTGTCAAATCAAGGTTTGATTAATTATCTCAGAATATCAATTATCTAAAAAACTGAATTTCAACAGTAACTAATTCAATATTGTGTGGGAGATTTCAAGACTCGGGACTAGTGAAAACTCCAATAAAACCATGCGTAATTTCTTTAAATTACCTTTTCTCATGCTCCGCCACTGGAGGGTTTAATCCTGTCACTGTATTGTTCGCACTTAATAAAGAGTTCACTGCGCTACAAAACACATCATCTTCGACACTACCTACTTCCACAAGCTATCACAGATTTTTCCCTAATCCGGACTCAAAAAAAAAAACTCCCTACTGAAAATACTGAAGCTATTTCCCTACAACGGACTACTACCTCAATTTAGTCCCTACAACCGGCCTCGAACCGAAACTTATAATTCTGTACCTATCTTGGCACCTTCCCGACTTCCAACTACACCGGCCTCTAACCGGAAAACCGACCCCGTACGACTAATTCTTAATCAGTTCTCTACCTGCGAGCACTGCCTCTAAATCGAAAAGTGAACCTAAAATTCTGTACCTATCGTGGCACCTTCCCGACTTTCGATTACTGCCCTAATGCGAGTCACCGACTCAAAACAACGAAATCTCCAAAGTTCTCTACTTGCGAGCAACTGCCTCTAAATCGAAAAGTGAACCTAAAATTCTGTACCTGTCGTGGCACCTTCCCGACTTTCGATTACTGCCCTAATGCGAGTCACCGACTCAAAACAACGAAATCTCCAAAGTTCTGTACTCCCGCACAATTCCCCTTCGGTCCCAGACCGGTAACAACTGACTCTTTCCGAGCCCCTCCAACTCGCGAACAACCGACCCTCGATCGACAACAACTTCTTTTACCGGGTTCCCCGAACCAACTTCTTCTACCGAGTCCCCTGGACCACTTTTTCTACCGGGTTCCCCGAACCAACTTCTTCTACCGAGTCCCCTGGACCACTTTTTCTACCGGGTTCCCCGAACCAACTGACTTACTCCGATCTTTTTCGTCTCCAGAAAATTTTCAACCCTACCATTCTAGGTGGTTCCAAATGATTTTTTCATTTTCGTTGAACCAATCACCCCCTTCAATCATCTTTTTTAAGGCGGTTCGTAAACCAACCATCGGCAATTATTGGTCTGAAAATTCTGAACCAATCACCTATCGCATGGTATGGTGGTATGGTGTGAAATTTTTCCATCTAAACCCTAATCAAGTGTTTCGTGGAATCGATGAGGGAGAATTATAAATCTCCCAACGCTTCATTTTTTTGGTCAATATATGCGCGCTAAGGCATTTATATTTATGGGTCTCTAAAACATTTGAGTTTGCTTATCGACATTTTAACACTGTCGAATAAAATAAACAGATGGAGAAAGATATGCGCGATAAGGCATTTATATTTATGGGTCCCTAAAACATATGAGTTTGCTTATCGACATTTCAACGAATAAAACTAAACAGATGGCTTGTTAGGGGTTCCCACGATATCGATTTTTTCTTGTATCGACTAGGCCAAAAGAAATAATTCTCTATTCCCGTCTATTTAAATTAATTCTGCATTTACCGAAATGTTATCAAGTCTTTCAATTCATTACAAAGTCCCTAGGCCTTTCCGTTCGAAAGTTATGATTTTCTATGGTTTCTATGTATCCGGTCATGCGATCTAGAGAAATGTAGCTTGAATATATCATTCTCCATTAGTATACAGAATTTCGTCACGATCGAATCTGTAGTTTGGAAATTATCAAGAAAACTAAATTTCAAACGACCATATTTACGGAACCCCTTGTATAATTTTGCTCATAGATGAAAGTGATCACGACAATCGAGATCCACACCTATCCTGAAAATTTCAAGTCCCTAGGCGTTTCCGTTCAAAAGTTACAATTTTCTATGGTTTCTATGGTTCTGGTGATGTGAGCTGAAAAAAATTTTGCATGTAGCTTGAACACCTCATTTTCCATTAGAGTGCAAAATTTCATCTCGATCGAATCTGTAGTTTCAAAGTAATCAGAAAAACAAAATTTCAAGCGGCCATATTTACGGAACCCTTCGGCGAATTTTGCCCACTAACGAACTTAACCGCGGCATTCGAGATTCGAACCTACCCTGAAAATTTCAAGTTTCTAGGACATTCCGTTCGAGAGTTATCGTGCTGACGGCCGGACGGACGGACGGACGGACGGCCAGACGGACGGACGGCCGGACGGACGGACGGACAGACTCAAATTTTCCGACGGATTCGTCATCAGTGAGTCGAACATAGTCGTTTGAGACCATTTTCGGCTCAAAATTCGAAAAATACAGACATCGTGACGAAATGATATAGCCCTCGTGTAAGTAGTACGAGCGCTCAAAAAACGGCGGAAAAAGGTCAGGCGACTCGGTTTGACCGAATATGCGGAGATATTTCACAGCAGATGAATAAGGCATTAATTTAAAAGAACTTCCAGAATTTTTTCACGACGAAATGGTTCTGTCAATCACTTGAGAATTAATAAATGTTTTACAGTAAAGTCACTGTTGCGTGTTCTTCCCACCGGGTGTCACCCGTGAACGGGACAAACCACAGCGAGAACAAACTCGCGTCAACAACCCAACATACTTCATGACGTGACACGTTTTTAATGATAACTTTTGAATTGCTTCTCTTATATTTATTATTCTTTCGGTACATTCTATGAGAATATTGATGTAGCTCAGATGAAAATAAGTACATCAAATAACCAAACTATCACAAGTGCTTTTTCTGAGTGGTGTTTGATGAGCGTTTTTTTAATCAATAAATGTTAATGATTCGAATCAAAGAAAATTTGAAGTAATAGCCCTCAGTTCAATTGTTTCAGTTTGAAGAATATTTGATGATTTTGAGTATTGAAAATGATAGATGGAATATATACCAACATAGATGCCTTTTACCACAGCCAAGTAATGGAAACACACATTTCAGATCACACAGCCCAGAAAATTTCTTTCAAGTTCGAGAAACCAAAAAACAACATTTTTGAGAAGCGAATATACTCGGAAGAAACCATTCAACAGCTGATAGACCTTCTGGGGGTTCAAGACTGGAGAATCATCTTGGATACAGATCCAAATGATGTAAATTTGCAATTTGAGAGATTCCATCATATTTTCTCTGCACAATTGGATAAAGCATGCCCATCAAAAAGTTGAAAAAATGGCTTCAGCATGACCCAGTGATCAAGGAGATAAAAAGCAGATTGGATATTCTACTACTTTCAGCTGAGAAAGACAGTAGAATGAAGAGTACTGAGAGGAAAATTGAAACTGAATATGATCTTGCATTGCTCAGTAAAAAGAGCAAGGAATTTGAGGAGAGAATAAACAAATCCGACAACAAGAACAGAAAAGCCTGGTCAATAGTCAATTCCTTGAATAATTCCACTAAAAAGGAGGAGTTTCCAATACAAGGGAATCCTAAAAAAATAGCTAATGACCTCAATGAATTTTTTGTTAATGTATCAACTCGACTAACAGAAAATTTAAAGAGAACAAGAACCAAACATACCGGAGAAAGAGATCAAGAAAAGCGTTTCCAACCAGAGAGAATTTCCACAGAGCAGCTGAAACAGATGATTGAAAGACTGAGAAAAAATTACGAAAAGCACTGCCGTGGAGGCAGGAGCTTTTGAGCGCTCGTACATGCACGTTGTAGGTAGATTCGCATTTTCAAGTTTTAGATATCAATTGAAGAAATTTTCGACAACTGTCAAAAAAATTTTGAAACTTAGGCGAAACTCCAGACTTCATGTAAGTGCTTCAGCTGATCAATTTTTGAGCGCTCGTACTACTTACACGAGGCTATATCATTTCGTCACGATGTCTGTATTGTTCGAATTTTGAGCCGGAAATGGTCTCAAACGATAGAGTTCGACTCACTGATGACGAATCCGTCGGAAAATTCGAGTCTGACTGTCCGGCCGTCCATTCGTAAGCACGATAACTCTCGAACGGAACAATCTAGAGAATTGAAATTTTCAGTGTGGGTTCAGTTCCCGAATGCCTCGGTTGAGTTCGTTCATGGGCCAAATTCTACTAGAGATTCCGTAAATATGGCCGTTCAAAGTTTTGTTTCCCTGATTACTCGAAAACTACAGATTTGATCGAGATGAAATTTCGCACTCGAATGGAAAATGAGGTGGTCAAGCTACATGTGAAATTTTTTCCAGATCGCATGACCAGAACCATAGAAACCATAGAAAATTGTAACTTTTGAACGGAAACGCCTAAGGACTTGAAATTTTCAGGATAGGTGTGGATCTCGAATGTCGTGATCACGTTCATCTATGAGCAGAATTATACTAGGGGTTCCGTAAATATGGTCGTTTGAAATTTTGTTTTCTTGATAATTTCAAAACTACAGATTTGATCGTGACGAAATTTTGTATACTAATGAAGAATGATATATTCAAGCTACATTTCTCCAGATCACATGACCAGAACCATAGAAACCATAGAAAATCATAACTTCTGAACGGAAAGGCCTAGGGACTTGAAATTTTCAGGATAGGTGTGGATCTGAAATTTCGCGTTCACGTTCATCAATTAGCAGAATTATACTAGGGGTTCCATAAATACGGTCGTTTGAAATTTTGATTTCTCGATAATTTCGAAACTACGCATTCGATCAAGATGGAATTTTGTATTTTAATCGAGAATGATATATTAAAACAATATTTTGTCCAGATCTCATAACCAGAACCATAGAAACCATAGAAAATTGTAACTTTTGATCGAAAATGCATAAAAACTTGTAATTCTCAGGGTGGGTTTGGATCGCGAATATCGCGGTCACGTTCACAATGAGCAAAATTAGACTAGGGGTTCCGTAAATATGGCCGTTCAAAATATTTTTCTGCTGAAAGTTCCGAAAATACTGAGCGGATTGGAATGAAATTTTGCACCTAGCTGAAGAATCATGTATTCAAACTACGTGCGAAATTTTGTCCAGATCTCATCGCCAAGACCATAGATACCGTAGAAAATTCTAGCGAATTATCGAAAAAAAATTGCTCAGCTGAAGCACTGACATGAAGTCTGGAGTTTCGCCTAAGTTTGAGAATTTTTTGACAGCTTTCGAAAATTCCTTCAATTGATTTCTGAAACTGGAAAATGAGAATCTATCTACAAGGTGCATGTACGAGCGCTCAAAAGCTCCTGCCTTCAGGGCAGTGCTTTTCGTAATTTTTTGTTTTTCGATAATTCGCCCAGGACCGTATTTTCAGCACTCGATACATTTACTTCCTTCTTAATTCAAAAATACAGTCACACGTGCCACTGCCTAGGCCTTTCCGCTCAAAAGTTACAATTTTCTATGGTTTCCATAGTTCTGGTCATGCGATCTGGACAAAATATTGCTTTAATATATCATTCTCGATTGAAATACAAAATTTCATCTCGATCGAATCCGTTGTTTCGAAATTATCGAGAAAACAAAATTTCAAACGACCGTATTTACGGAACCCCTAGTATAATTCTGCTCATTGATAAACGTGAATGCGACATTTCAGATCCACACTCATCCTGAAAATTTCAAGTCCCTAGGCCTTTCTGTTCGGAAGTTATGATTTTCTATGGTTTCCATGGTTCTGGCCATGTGATTTGGAGGAATGTAGCTTGAATATAAATTTTTCCATTAGTATACAAAATTTCGTCACGATCGAATCTGTAGTTTTGAAATTATCAAGAAAACAAAATTTCAAACGACCATATTTACGGAACCCCTAGAATAATGTTGCCCATAGATTAACGTGATCACGACATTCGAGATCCACACCTATCCTGAAAATTTCAAGTCCCTAGGCGTTTCCGTTCAAAAGTTACAATTTTCTATGGTTTCTATGGTTCTGGTAATGCGATCTGGACAAAATTTCGCATGTAGCTTGAAGACCTCATTTTCCATTTGAGTGCAAAATTCCATCTCGATGAAATCTGTAGTTCCCAAGTAATAAGGAGAACAAAACTCTGAACGGCCATATTTACGGAACCCCTGGTGGAATGTGGCCCATTAACGAACTCAACCGAGGCATTCGGGAACTGAAATCACACTGAAAATTTCAAGTCTCTAGGTTGTTCCGTTCGAGAGTTATCGTACTTACGGCACATTTTCAGCTCAAAATTCGATAAATACAGACTTCATGACGAAATGATATAGCCCTCGTGTAAGTAGTACGAGCGCTCAAAAGGGGCAATTCGTACCTTGGAAAAATTGAAATATAGAGAATCCTGCAGAGGAATATTTAGGAAAATTGGACTGCTGACAATATATGCTTTTTACATTCAAGAATGTCTTCTATTTCTCCACAAAAATCCACGTCTCTTCGCAAAATTCAAAATCGAACACAGTTACGCAACAAGATCCCTTGATTTTAATTACCCTAAGTGTCATCTAACCACTACACAAAAACAACTAGAATACAGATGCTTGAAATTTTATGATTATTTGCCCACATCATTGAAGGCCATTAAGGAAACAAAGTCATTTAAAAAACATTTATTTAAATACTTACTAGAATTAGAACCTTATTCTATTTCAGATTTTGTAACCTGAAAATATATTTTTTTTTTAATTTATATATTGTGACACTGTTTCATTTCATAGAGCATAAGTATTTGCTGTAGGTAAAGTGATTTGAAATAAAGAGATTTGTTGTTGTTGTTGTTGTTGTATTCAGGATCACTGTTCACTAAATCGACTGTTTTTGATTTTGTTTTTGTTTACTTACACGAGGGCTATATCATTTCGTCACGATGTCTGTATTTTTCGAATTTTCAGCCGAAAATGGTCTCAAACGACTATGTTCGACTCACTGATGACGAATCCGTCGGAAAATTCGAGTCTGTCCGTCCGGCCGTCCGTAAACACGTTAACTCTCGAAGGGATCGAACAATCTACAGACCTGAAATTTTCAGTGTAGGTTCAGATCCAAAATGCCGCGGTTAAGTTCGTTAATGAGAATTCCACTAGGGGTTCCGTAAATATGGCCGTTCTCCTTATTACTTCGAAACTACCGATTCGATCGAGATGAAATTTTGCACTCAGAGGGAGAATGAGGTGTTCAAGCTACATGTGAAATTTTGTCCAGATCGCAACACCAGAACCATAAAAACCATAGAGAATTGAAACTTTTGAACAGAAACGCCGAGGGAATTGAAATTTTTAGGATAGGTGTGGATCTCGAATGTCGTGATCACGTTCATCTATGAGCAAAATTATACTAAGGGTTCCGTAAATATGGTCGTTTGAAATTTAATTTTCTCGATAATTTCGAAACTACGGATTCGATCAAGACAAAATTTTGTATTTTAATGGAGAATTATATATTCAAGCTACACCTTGTTCAGATCGCATGACCAGAACCATAGAAAACTATAACTTTCGAACGGAAAGGCCTAGGGACTTGAAATTTTCAGGGTATTTTAAATTGATTCTTCCTTGCTTGAAGCATTGCCATGCAGAATTTCGAATTGGCGTTCCATAGATCACACAGTTTTCACTAAGCGATCGCTTGGATGCATAAAATAACCCTCGGCGGATGTTCTATCTAATCTGGACACCTTGACGGCACAAGATTTTTTTGTAGGCTCTCCTAAATTCAAATTCTTTAACCTATACGCAATGTAACCTGCTAAAGATTTCAATCCTTCATTGGTGATAGTATCTGAGAATTTATTACGTTCTAATACTTGTAACAAATTTCACAAGAATGTGGGACACGTCAACTCATCATCAGCGTCAACGAATGAATAATCTTCAATTGGGCTATTTTCAAGTGTCTCCATCGTTTCCTCTCTTTCCACATCTTTTGGTAATTTTTTTGACAAAAATCCGCAGATGAACAAGACTCTGTGTCTTCCTCTGTATTTCTATTCATCGTAAACACAGACAACGAATGTTTGCCTAAAATGTACCAGAGAAGCCTATATTTAATTTGAAGCAGAGCCCCTTCAAACTAAATATAGGCTTCTCTGGTACATTTTAGGCAAACATTCGTTGGTCATTGGTGGCCCCCGTACCTCTAATATGGGAGAAAGAGTTCTCAATTTCATCTTGATTTACTCTGTAAGTTATCAAATAATCGATGTAATGTTTTTCTCTCAAATAGAAGAATAAATCCACTAAAGAACGATTGCTCATAATAATTCCCTTCTGGAATGGAAGAAGGGATTTATGCTTTCCTACCCTTATATTGCTCATGACTTCTGTGGTTTTATTGATAATCGATATTCGCTATTGTAGATCTATACCAAAACTCTTGGATCTCTGGATGGTTACCATACTTCGCTTTAGCATTAAAAACATCAAACCATTTCTTCATTACAAAATGTAATACACTGGTTTTTGTTCATGTTGGATTTTTGAAGAACGATTGAATCCTACAACATTCTAGGGCCTTTGTCAGGGTAATGGAAAATAATTATAGTTTTATCGTAGCCTACATCGTATTCTGCCCACAGTTTTTGATTGGTAGCACCCATTCCACATGCAATAAACACAACTGTATAATTGGCAGAATGCAAATTTCGAATAATTTCGAAAATATTTTTTTTTGTCATTGCCGAGGCAAATTTATAGTAAATTGGTTCTTTCCAAGGTGCTCGAGCTATCACTACTTGAAAAGTTCGATGAGGTCCCAATATTCGTTCCTCTTTTGGGTCAATGCAAATTTTATTTGGTATGTAAATCTCATCAAAAGCTGAGACACATATTCTTTGCCTCTTTTCCATTGAAACGGATTGATGATTCATCAACCTCAGGACAGTTTTCAAAAGACCTTCACCTAAGTTCATGTTCAGAGCCCATTTCTTCAGGGTACTCAAAGCTGGCAATGGATATCCAGTTTTACGTAAATATCTGTAAGCTTAAAAGCTCATACTTCTTGATGATATTGCTGATGCAATATCCTGTGGAATCCATCGGAATTGTTTGTGTGAATTTAACAAATGTTTAATTTGTTCAGGACCGAAATGTTTGGTCAGAATACAGTCTTATTCGTTCTTCATGAAAGTGGCTTCTTTCTTTAAAATTATATTGTCCTTTTTGAGTTTAAAAATTCTCAATTCTGAGTTCTTCAACCAACGTGTTTCTAAAAATTAAAGAATATTTTTAAGGGCAATTTCGTTTTTGATTGCCTACTCACAATTCAGTGATTGAAGATTCCTCCGAAACTTCATTAGTTAGACATGGCACATGTTACTGATTATCACAGTTTTCAGCTTGGCCTGTGGCTTCATCATAGTTTGAAGGACCTGCCCTTCCTTTCGAAATTTCTGCTGAGATTATTTTTCTGTTCTTTTTCTCCTTTCTCTTCGAATGTCGTTCAGCTCGTGGAGAAGCCAAAGTTTTTTTCACATTTGGTAAACATTCAGTGGGTAAAACATCTTCCTTTATTAGGTCTCTAGTATCAGGCTTATAATTCAGCAATTTATGTTTCATTTCTTCAATGAATGCGGAAGAATGAAAATGCTTCGAATAATACCAGCTGCACATAATTGAAAGAGTTAGTGAATTTAACTTGGTTGAGACATGAAATATCTACCTTGTCGAAAGTTAAATTCGTAGGCTGGCATTAATCCACTGCTTGCAAAGATCTAGAATAATTACCGCATCCGTAGGTACACCACATAGGACATGCATTTTTACGCCAATAATAGTTTAAAACACAGCTGCAATTTATGGATATCAAAGTAGTATTCAAATGATTCACAATTTCAATTTAAATACACTCAAAACTGCAAAAGCAAACGTATCTCTCAGAAACTGGAAAAACCGAAGATGATGCATCGAAACATGTGCGGTGAAATTTAACCCAATGCAGTGAAAATCATATCAGTTATTCTATTAATTGTAAATAAAACAAAGTAGCTGTCAAGTTGTCTATGTTCAACTGCAGAAAATGTGTTACGCAATAGCTCAAATGTCTACTTGCAACGTTGTCAATGTTTCTTCGTGTAATCGCGGAAAGATGACGATAACGAGAAATTTGTTCATAGGTTGATGGAATACTGCATTCACTCCTATTCGCTTCTTTTCGTAAAGTTATCGTCTTCTTTTGCTATGAAAACGAATTTTATGGAATACTACCCCAGCTTTCCAAAATCTGTATTAAGTTCCTCCACAGGTTGGGGAGTGTTAAAACAATCGTGTGATTTCTTTCATCAGGTCATAAAAACCTGTACAAGTTTCAGAATAAATTTGTGTCTTAGTTATTTCCTAAAGTATTACCCACTCACCATTTCTAGACACTCCATCGAAATTATTTGGATGTTGCAGGGAAGTCAGATCTCCTGAAAAATATAGACACCAATTAGGACGCTGCCCAAAAATAAATGATAATGATAATGAAGTTATGAATGAGCATGTTGCCAATTATTTGAAATGAGTGATAGTACGTGTATACTTGTAGAAGTAATACCATAATAATACCAAATACAGTGAAACCTCTATTGGCAGACACTCCTCATAAGCGGACACTCCCCTCAAACAGACAATTGCCCTTGTAATATTATACCCACTAGCGATCACCTCTATCGGACGGACACGGACACCATAATTTTCTCAGCAGTGCCGAAAAACCTCCCAGAAACGGACGGGGAATTCTGAAGAACGGCCAAAAGTGAATACGTACGTACGTGTTCATAGAAGATTCTCCCAGTTATTTCTTGGTTTAACCGCGCAAAAGAGGACTTCGGAGAATCCCCTTCATTTCGTCGCAAGAAATACACAGTGCTCGCTAGCTGCCTCCTATCTTTGAGGAGGCATATGACGAAGAGGACTACATGCCCCTATCGGTACTAGCCACTTTTTCGAAAAATTGTGAAGCAGTGTGCAACACAGTGAATAATAGAGAATTCGTTGATTTGGATGAAGGAATATCTACAGAAGAGCATTTTGATTTCAATCATAGAAATGGGGAAGAAGATGAAGAACAGGAGAGCGACGTAGAAGGAAGCATTATTACTGAAAGCACCAAAATAAAATCTGACAGCGAAGCTCTGAATTTTATAGAAGAGTTGAACATATTTGCCCAAGAAGATTTTGTGGTCTTTCAACACCCTAAAAATCTTGAAACCCACTTCCAAACTCGTCTACTAATAGAAGAAAAAAAAATGACACAATCCAAAATAACCGTTTTTTTTTCAAATTGTTACTTTTTTAATGTGAATAATTTTGTTTTCTGTAATAGCTCAATATTTCTGAATTTTTGAGCGCTCGTACTACTTACACGAGGGCTATATCATTTCGTCACGATGTCTGTATTTTTCGAATTTAGAGCCGAAAATGGTCTCAATCGACTATGTTCGACTCACTGATGACGAGTCCGTCGGAAATTCGAGTCTGTCCGTCCGTCCGGCCGTCCGTAAGCAAGATAACTCTCGAACGGATCAACCTAGAGACTTGAAATTTTCAGTGTAGGTTCATATCCCAAATGCCTCGGCTGAGTTCGTTAATGGGCAGAATTCCACCAGGGGTTCCGTAAATATGGCCGTTCACAATTTTGTTCTCCTGATTACTTCGAAACTACAGATTCGATCGAGATGAAACTTTGCACTCAAATGTAGAATGAGGTGTTCAAGCTACATGTGAAATTTTGTCCAGATCGCATGACCAGAACCATAGAAACCATAGAAAATTGTAACTTTTGAATGGAAACGCTTAGGGACTCGAAATTTTCAGGATAGGTGAGGTTCTGGAATGTCGTGATGACGTTCATCTATGAGCAAAATTATTCTAGGAGTTCCGTAAATATGGTCGTTTGAAATTTAGTTTTTTTGATAATTTCAAAACTACAGATCCAATCGTCACGAAATTTGGTATTTAAATGGAGAATGATATATTCAAGCTACATTTCTTCAGATCACATGACCAGAACCATAGAAACCATAGAAAATCAAAACTTTCGAACGGACAGGCCTATGGACTTGAAATTTTCAGGATAGGTGTGGATCTGAAATGTCGCGTTCACGTTTAACAATGAGCAGAATTATACTATGGGTTCCGTAATCACGGTCGTTTGAAATTTTGTTTTCTCGATAATTTCGAAACTACGGATTCGATCGAGATGAAATTTTATATTTTAATCGAGAATGATATATTAGAGCAATATTTTTCCAGATCGCATGTCCAGAACCATAGAAACCATAGAAAATTGTAACTTCTGAACGGAAAGGCTTAGGAACTTGAAATTTTCAGGGTGGGTCTGGATCGCGAATATCGCGGCCACGTTCATCAATTAGCAAAATTAGACTAGGGGTTCCGTAATTATGGCCGTTCAAAATATTTTTTTCCTGATAATTTCGAAACTACTGATCGGATTGGAATGAAATTTTGCACCTAGCTGAGGAATAATGTTTTCAAACTACGTGCAAAATTTTGTCCAGATCGCATCACCAAGACCATAAATACCGTGGAAAATTCTAGCGAATTATCGAAAAAAAATTGATCAGCTGAAGCACTGACATGAAGTCTGGATTTTCGCCTAAGTCTCAGAATTTTTTTGAGAGCTGTCGAAAATTCCTTCAATTGATTTCTAAAACTGGAAAATGCGAATCCACCTACAAGGTGCATGTACGAGCGCTCAAAAGCTCCTGACTTCACGGCAGTGCTTTTCGTAATTTTTCTTTAATAAGGTCATAAATATATTTCAATAAATAATTTTTTTTTTTCATTTCTCTTTGTATTCATTTTGCACCTTCCCACAAGCGTACACCTCCCACGACCGGACAAAAAAGCTGGAACGGTGTCAGCTCTTGGGAGATTTCACTGTATTCGTCTGACCGTATTTCCAGTCTTTGAAGTAGGTAATGAAAAGGAAGTCATGTCAATGGGATAATATTCAACGAGGCATAAATTACGATGCGAAGAATTATTCGACGGTTGCAAAACAGCGGACTCGTGGAATTAACCAAACTTCCAATCATTCAAGTCCCGAATCCATAAAATTATTCTCCTGTGGTGTATAAATTTCCTGATTTTCAGCTTCGGTGGTGTATTCTTCCTGAAAATGGATGGGTCCCTGATCAGACTTCAAAGTTGAATGTTATAGAGGATTGTGGTCATGAATCTGAAAGTTATCTAATGGAATGAATCGTGTCGAAATTTATTCGAACTAGGCCCTGATTTTTGTGAAATTTCAGATGGAACATAATGGAATGCTGAAGATTTAACAGCGCTCGTTCATCCACCTTGTAGGTAAATTCGCATTTTCCAGATTTAGAAACCAATTGAAGAAATTTTTGACAGCTGTCAAAAAAATTTCAAAATAAGGCGAAATTCCAGACTTCACGTCAGTGTTTTAGGTCATGCTTTTTTTTTGATAATTCGTCTAGAATTTTCTACGGTATCAATGGTCTTGGTAATACGAGCTGGACAAAATTCCGCACGTTGTTTTAATACATTATTCTTCATTCATGTGTGAAATTTCATTCCAATCCAATCAGTTGTTTCGAAATTATGAGAAGAAAAAAAATTTGAACGACCATATTCACGGAACCCCTAGTCTAATTTTGCTGATATATTTGAACGTGACCACGACATTCGAGATCCACACCTCTTCTGAAGCCTTTGCCTTCGAAAGTTATAATTCTCTATGGTTCCGGTCATGCGATCTGGACAAAATTTTGCATGTAGCGTGAACACGTCATTCTACATTCATCTCGATCGAATCAGTAGTTTCGAAGTTATCCTTAAAACAAAATTTCGAACGGCCATATTTACGGTAACCCTGGTGTAATTCTGTTCATTAACAAACTTGAGCGCGGCATTTGGGAACCGAACCCACAGTGAAAATTTCAAATCTCTAAGTTGTTCCTTTCGAGAGTTATCGTGTTTACGACCGGACGGACAGACTTGAATTTTCCGACGGATTCGTCATTAGTTAGTCGAACCTTGTCATTTTCGGCTCAAAATTTGAAAAATACGGACATCGTGACGAAATGATACAGCCCTCGTGTAAGCAGGAGCGCTCAAAAATGATCCAATGTCAGAAATAAATAAGTTCGAAAATACAGTTAGAATCAGAAATTATTATATCGCAGACATTTTCCAGTTTCAGAAACCACTTGAAGAAAATTTTGGCAGCTGTCGAAAAAAATTTCAAACTAAGACGAAACTGCAGACTTCACGTCAGTGCTTTAGGTTACCCATTTTTGTTTTAGATAATTTGCTAGAATTTTCTACGGTATCTATGGTCTTGGTGATGCAATCTGGTGGACAAAATTTCGAACGTAGTTTGAATACATTATTCTTTATCTATGTGCAAAATCATTGCAGTTATTTCAATCCAATCAGTAGTTTCGAAATTATCAAGAACAAAATATTTTGAACAGCAATATTTACGGAACCTCATGTCTAATTTTGCTCATCGATGAACGTGACCGCGACATTCGAGATCCACACTTCTCCTAAAAGTTTCAAGTCCCTAGGCCTTTCCGTTCGAAAGTAATAATTTTCTATGTTTTCTATGGTTCTGGTCATGCAATCTGGATGAAACGTGGCTCAACTGCGCCATTCGGGCACTGAATCCACACTGAATATTTCAAGTCTCTAGGTCGTTCTGTTCGAAAGTTATCGTGCTTACGGCCGGACGGACAGACGTACTTCAATTTTGAATTATCAGGAAAAGAATAATTTAAACGGCCATATTTACGGAACCCCTAATCTAATTTTGCTCATTGATAAATGTGACCGCGACATTCAAGATCTTAACCTAACCTGATAATTTCAAGTTCCTAGGCCTTTCCCTTCGAAACTTATAATTTTCTATGAGTTTCTGTGGTTGTTACTATGCGATCTAGGAAATAGATGCATGTAGCTGGAACAAGTCATTCTCCATCTGAGTGCAAATTTTCACCTCGATCGAAAAAGTAGCTTTGAAGTAATCAGGAGAATATAATTTCGAACGATCATATTCATGGAACCCGTGGTCGAATTTCGCCCAATAACGAACTCATCCATGACATTCAAGATTCGAACCTACCCTAAAAATTTCAAGTTTCTTGGTCGTTCCGTTTGAGAGTTATCGTGTATACGACCGGACGGACAGAATCTAGTTTTTCAGTGAGTCGAACCTTGTCGATCGAGACCATTTTCGGCTCAAAATTCTAAAAATACAGATATCGTGACGAAATGATATAGCCCTCGTGTAAGTAGAACGAGCGCTCAAAAATACGACGTATGCTTGAAATGGTTCAATTCAAATAATGAAACAGAAGTCAATTTCAGTGAGAAAGAATGTTTGACTGTCCGTCGTAATATTGAAAATTCTATTTTAAAACTTCCATATACAAAAAAAAATGGGGAGGTTCTCGTCACTATTGAAATGAAAATGATGGGTATTTTGTGTTATTTGGAACGTAGGTCTGTAGATTTTGCACGCCGTACAGAAAACGAATAACTTTTATTGCATTCTGTTCCAAAATAGCCTACTTTTGACATTTGAAAGTCATTGAAAATGACACATTTTGGACGTATGTTTGGAAAAACCTAATTTTATATCACTCGAAAAATGGTTAAAATAATGAGTTATTCTAATCTACTTAATTCGAAATTATCTCAATCAAAACGTCAATTTTTATGACCGTGGTTCGGAACTCAACCGGGGCTGTCAATCATGCTTCAGTGTCCAGTTGAAAATTATAATTTTCCCAATATTCAGATTTCCCATGTGATAAATTGAAAAAAGAAATTTTTTTCATTCATAAAAGCCTAGAGGATATGAAATACAAATAAAAATTAAACTGAATAAATCTAATACCAAGACCGAATATTCAAACAAATCAATTCATATTTAAATTAAATATTCCTTGTTCAACATATAACTATAACTCAAAATAATCTCCAATGAATATGATATCGTGTGTCAAGTTTTTTGCGATATAAAGTATTTTTGATCCACTATTTCGTTGTTTGAATTCGACGGATCTGCAAAAAATATATCAGGCGAGAATTTCAGTGTCGATTTATCAAAATCCATAGTGCTATCTCTATCGACAACTGAGCTGAAACTGGAAAAATCGTCCGCATTCAGATGCTTCGACAAGTCTGACGACTCCTTTTCCGACGTCATCTTTATGGAGTGGGAATAGGTATCTATAATACCATCATCGAAGTCCCCGTTATCGATCAACATGAACTGAATAGGTTTTCTGTCGGCATATTCCGAATCGGTATTCGCCAACGAAGATTCCCCTGATTTGAATTTCGAAATACTGCCTTGTTCGTTTCGAGCTTCCTCGGTAATAATAGCCGAACTGCCCGAACATGTTGTCGATGGTGCTGAAGATGATATTTTTGCCGATCTCATGAAATCCTTTATTATTTCTATGCCTTGGTGGCTATCCATCTTCTCCGCTGAGGGTTTGAGATCTTGTATTTCTCCAACATGTCCATCCTCGTCCACTATTTGATACTGAAGGCCGCCCTTAGATATATTCTGTAAAACTTCGTCGTTCACAGTTACGAAGTTCCCATCGTTTGTTTTGAATATTATTTCTATATCTGATTGTGAATCTGCACCAAATATGTTCTTCAACTTATCAGACATGAGTTCTTGAGGATTTGAGACAGTACCAAACTGTATGAGATTCTGCTTCGAGTTTACTACGTTAGTGTAATCGATTAATTGCACTGGTGGTACAGCTTTCGACACTTTGATGCAAGAATCATCCGCATGAGGAATGAAATTTTCGACAGTTGTCTCAGTACATGACTCTTCAATAATGAATGAATTCCCTTGGGAAGTACTGGCAATTTCTTTCTGTAAATGTGCCAACGCCATTCTGCTGGCATGAGCTTCTTTTGCACAAGCTTTTTCGGCCTCGGATCTCAAATATTTTCTCTTCAATTTTTTCTTATTGAAAGGGTCGTTGATGTTGAAGGAAGGAACCTTCAAACCAGTTTCAGTTGTTGCTTGGATGTTACTGGATGCGTGATACGCCACTGGATATTTTGGTTTATTACTCATGAACTGAGGATATGGAATATAAACGTCCTCATTCAGATGTTGATGTTCTTGTCTGTCAGAAAACAAAGTATCAAGACCTCTCACTTGGAAAAGTTTAGCTGCACCAATCAGAAATTTGACATTTTCCTCTTCAATTATAGTTTCGCCACAATACATAAATTCAATGATAGACTTCAAAACGCCAAAATCAAATCCAGAAATGATTATTTGTTCTACTGATGGGTTCTTCTCGAATTCGTCCTTGAAATAATGGCTATTCGCTGCCAGTATGCATTTATGTGCATGAAGAGTTTTATTGCCACAACAAATTGCGATATCTACCAAACTCTGATGTTCCATCAAACAGCACAGGGATTTGAATACATGCTTTGAATGGTTTTTCCAAGAAACACAATAATTATTTTTGGAATATATCTTCTCCATTCTGTATTCTCTTCGGAAAACGTTAGGACACAATTGAATGTTCTCGATTGCAAATGACGCGATAGAGGATATCACAGAGTATTATGATCACAGAACGGTTGATCACCATTCGGGTCACGCCCCTGAAATCAACCATTGAAAATTCATAGAACGTAATCCAAACCACAAACAAGCTGAACTGTAATATCCACATGACAGTTCCAGTAGAATTGACATAGATATTTTCATATTATTGATCGATATTGTAAAGTTCGACTTGCCTTATTACATAGAAGTTTGTTGGTGAGTAGATAATCATAATATCGAGCGTTCAATGAAACACAACGGTTATAAGGCTGTGAACTTTTGTCAACTTCCATAGTACAAAGATGCATATCAATCCTGGTGTAACAACTCATTCTACAACTCGTGAAAATCATCATGATCATCATCATCATCATGATCATCATGATATCTTGCGCCTAACAACAAGGGAACCTGAGGCAGAGTCTTCATACTCTACTTAGATTCAGCAGATATTTCCGCTAGTTTTCAGGTAAACTAATAGTTACCTACTCAAAGTGTATTCTGATTGATAAATGGGATAAATTTCAGAATTCTGTCAGTACTATTCGAAGCATTTTGGTGAAAAAAGAAGGCAAGTCATAGCAGTCTGAAATTAGCAGTGAAAGAAATTCTGTACAATACGATTATTCCTTCAAAGCGACATTATATGACTTTATTTTTGCTACTATCAAAAACAATGAATATTTCAGTTCAGATTCCTTCTTTAAACTGGCCAAAAAGCACCTGAATTTCAATCAAAGCCAACATTATCTAATTAATAATACCTATCTTGAACAAGAAAGTGGATTCTGAATAATTTGTAATTGTTGTGATCTGCCAAGAAGTTCTCAATTTGTTATCCCTTTTCATTGATTTTATAGTTAATAATTCAAATCTATGAACCTAAGGTTTTGAAGAATGATCGCTTGTCTATACCATTCCTAGGGTTAATGACCCCTAGATCAATATTGAATATTATTATTTTGGAAATTTTGATCTTCATTAATGAGAATAAAAAGGAAGAAGAACTATTGTTACAATGGAAAAGATGCCCTTCAATGGGATGATGATGTTATTTTATTCAATAAATGAATCTTATCTTAGTTTTTGCTAAGGTTTTCTATTTGTATCATACGTAGATGTATGTAACCCTGTTCAAATTCCCTCTAGAAAAATTAAGATTGAAAACATGATACCGTTCACTATTCAAAGGTATTCTGAATACTTGTAATTTTTCTCATTTATTAATTATAATCCTCTCATACAAGGTTTGATAAATACAATAAAAAGTATTTTTTATACTCTCCGTTTAAGAATTATTGACATCTCGGTTGGCTGTGAAAAATCGAATTTAAGTTGGTAATAGACTATTCAGTGATATTTTGGGTTGCTGAATTCAGGTTGGTATAGGAATAACACTAACAGTACCCATAGAAATCTTGCTTTGATGATTTTATCGAAGATATTGGTGAATATGTAATTATAAAAATTTGCTCTGAATTTGAGAATTTTTTGTCTTATGCTATTAAAATAAAATGGCTGGAATTGACCAGGATACATCGCGCCTAACAAGAGAACGCCAGGCAGTTTGTCGGTGTTACTTCGAGTAATAGCGAGCATATATTTCCGCTAGGGTTTCAGGTAAACTGTTATTCACCGACTCAAAGTGTATTCTGATTGATCAATGTCTCTTAAATTTTCAGATTTCACCAAGCCCTGTCCGTAGAATATTAGCATGTTTTTATAGCCTGGAATAAGCAGTGGAAGAAAACCTGTGCGATACGATTATTCCTTCAAAGAGACATTGAATGACTTTGTTTTTGCTAGAACGAAAAACAATGAATAATCAGTTTAGATATCCTTTTCGAACTGGCCAAAGAGCACCTAGATTTCAATTGATCGAAGTCAACATCATATTATATCATAAAAAAAATTGGATTCAAATACAAAAAAGTTGATCGAAGGAAAATTCTTACTGATAAACAGAAAAATATAATAAAAATAATATGATATTGTGATAAATACCGAGAATACATGGAACAAAACATAAAATTCATTCATCTAGATGAGATTTGGATATTCGAAAACGGTATTCAAATTCGTCAGTGGACACTAGAAAAAAATCCAAAAGGTATGCAGAGTATTATTCAAGGGTAAAGGCAGAAGGTGCACTATTTTGAATGCTGGAACAATTGATGGATTTTTACCTGGATGTGATCCGATTCTTGACAGTGGTATTAATGATAAGGATTACTATGAATGGGTTATTGAAATATTGAAACCTTTCCTGCAAAAGGATGCCCATCAATAGGATTATGTCAGCTTATTCAATAAACACATCCAAATCACTACACTACGTGGAAACAAAGTTTTCAATATTTTTATCTTTGCTCTTGTATCATTCATAGATATTTCAAGTTTATTTATTATACTTATACTGTATAGTACCCTGTTCACATTCCCTCTGCTAATACACATGCTATATTGTTCCCAATTCAAAAGTATACTGAATAATTGTAAAATTGCTCATCAATTATAATATTTTCAATAATTCATGGACAGTTTTAATGAATGAAAATAAAAATTGACTTTCTTAAAGTATTCAACACCGAGCAATAAATAATTCACAAATTGGTTCATATATTGATAGTTCGGTACAAAGTTCATGTCAAAATTCTTCATGTACTACAAAGATTCTTAATTTTTGTTTCTCTCTTATTTCTTAATACATCATAACGTTTTTTCCAATCCATTCTTTTAGCCCTGTGCTTGCGAAGTATCCAAAAATGTTTTTCTGTTGCACCACTAGCTACCTGCTAGAATTCCATTAATTATCCTTCTTAAATCCTGACATAAAATGGTCCTCTTATAGTTATATGGTTAGAATTTTGCAAGATTTCCAATACCAATAAATATTGCATGGTCCTGAGTGAAAATAAATATTTATTTGAATGATCTTCAATTTTCCATGGTTGACTTTTATATGAACGATAAGTTCAGATAATTTCATATGAAAGCATTCCACGATATTTTTGCGCTTTCAAACCTGAATTCCTATGTTTGAACTGCAATCGAAATATTCCGGCTTAATTATTCGATAATTCGTATACTCAACACTTTTCTAGGTTATATTTATGTTCCATTTCTATGATGAAATTTAGTTACTTTTTAGTAACTAGAAATAAAGCCTCGGCTGGACGTTCATGGCCTGCTTCGATGTCAATAATTCTTAAATGGACTATAGTTATACTTTTTGAGCGCTCGTACTACTTACACGAGGGCTATATCATTTCGTCACGATGTCTGTATTTTTCGAATTTTGAGCCGAAAATGGTCTCAATCGACTATGTTCGACTCACAGATGACGAATCCGTCGGAAAATTCGAGTCTGTCCGTCCGGCCGTCCGGCCGGCCGTAAGCACGATAACTCTCGAACGGAACCACCTAGAGACTTGAAATTTTCAGTGTGGGTTCAGTTCCCGAATGGCTCGGTTAAGTTCGTTAATGGGCCAAATTCCACAAGGGGTTCCGTAAATATGGCCGTTCAAAGTTTTGTTTCCCTGATTACTTGAAAACTACAGATTTGATCGAGATGAAATTTTGCACTCGAATGGAAAATGAGGTGTTCAAGCTACATGTGGAATTTTGTCCAGATCGCATGACCAGAACCATAGAAACCATAGAAAATTGTAACTTTCGAACGGAAACGCCTAGGGACTTGAAATTTTCAGCATAGGTGTGGATCTTGAATGACGTGATCACGTTCATCTATGAGCAACATAATACAAGGAGTTTTTTCGATAAATTCGAAACTACGGATTCGATCGAGATGAAATTTTGTATTTTAATCGAGAATGATATATTGAAGCAATATTTTGTCCAGATCACATGACCAGAACCATAGAAACCATAGAAAATTCTAACTTTTGAACGGAAAGGCCTAGGAACTTGAAATTTTCAGGGAGGGTTTGGATCGCAAATTTCACGGTCACGTTCATCAATGAGCAAAATTAGACTAGGGGTTCCGTAAATATGGCCGTTCAAGATATTTTTTTCCTGATAGTTTCGAAACTACTGATCGGATTGGAATGAAATTATGCACCTAGCTCGGGAATAATGTATTCAAACTACGTGCAAAATTTTGTCCAGATCGCATCACTAAGACCATAGATACCGTGGAAAGTTCTAGCGAATTATCGAAAAAAAATTGATCAGCTGAAGCACCGACATGAAGTCTGGAGTTTTGCCTAAGTTTCAGGATTTTTTTGATAGCAGTCAAACATTCCTTCAATTGATTTCTAAAACTGGAAAATGCTAATCTACCTACAAGGTGCATGTACGAGCGCTCAAAAGCTCCTGCCTTCACGGCAGTGCTTTTCGAAATTTTTATAGTATTGATGTTTATATCCCCCTCATTAAAAAATTCACAAATTGGTTCATATACATATTAAGGGTTCCAGTACAATTGTCCTGTCAAAATTCTTCATGTGCTAGGTGATCCTTCAATTTCTTTTACTGTCTTATTATACACACATCGAAAAAGTCTAGGGATATTTTCATGAATAGGCGTTTTTGAGCGCTCGTATTACTTACACGAGGGCTATATCATTTCGTCACGATGTCTGTATTTTTCGAATTTTGAGCCGAAAATGGTCTCAAACGACTATGTTCGACTCACTGATGACGAATCCGTCGAAAAATTAGAGTCTGTCCGTCCGGCCGTCCGTCCGTATACACGATAACTCTCGAACGGAATGTCCTAGAAACTTAGAAATTTTCAGGGTAGGTTCGAATCTCGAATGCCGCGGTTAAGTTTGTTATCGGACAAAATTCGCCGAGGGGTTCCGAAAATATGGCCGCTCGAAATATTGTTTTCCTGATTACTTTGAAACTACAGATTCGATCGAGATGAAATTTTGCACTCTAATGTAAAATTAGGTGTTCAAGCTACATGCAAATTTTTTTTCAGTTCGCATCACCAGAACCATAGAAACCATAGAAAATTGTAACTTTTGAACGGAAACGCCTAGGGACTTGAAATTTTCAGGATAGGTGTGGATCTCTATTGTCGTGATTACTTTCATCTATGAGCGAAATTATACTAGGGGTTCCGTAAATATGGTCGTTTGAAATTTAGTTTTCTTGATGATTTCCAAACTACAGATTCGATCGTGATGAAATTCTGTATACTAATGAAGAATGATATATTCAAGCTACATTTCTCTAGATCGCATGACCAGAACCATAGAAACCATAGAAAATCATAACTTTCGAACGAAAAGACCTAGGGACTTGAAATTTTCAGGATAGATGTGGATCTCGAATGTCGTGATCACGTTCATCTATGAGCAAAATTATACTAGGGGTTCCGTAAATATGGCCGTTCAAAATATTCTGTTCCTGATAATTTCGAAACTATCGATTTGATGGAATGAAACTTTGCACCTAGCTGAGAAATAATGTATTCAAACTACGTGCGAAATTTTGTTCAGATCGCATCACCAAGACCTTAGATACCGTAGAAAATTTTAGCGAATTATCGAAAAAATTGGTCAGTCTGGATTATCGCCTCAGTTTTAGAATTGGTTTGACAGCTGTCAAAAATTTCCTGAATCCAAAACTGGAAAATGCGAATCTACCTACAAGGTGCATGTACGAGCGCTCAAAAGCTCCTGCCTTCACGGCAGTGCTTTTCGTAATTTTTTATTTTTGAGCGCTCGTACTACTCACACGAGGGCTATATCATTTCGTCACGATGTCTGTATTTTTAGAATTTTTAGCCGAAAATGGTCTCAAACGACTATGTTCGACTCACTGATGACGAATCCGTCGAAAAATTCGAGTCTGTCCGTCCGGCCGGCCGTATGACCGTATACACGATAACTTTCGAACGGAATGTCCTAAAAACTTGAAATTTTAAGGGTAGGTTTGAATCTCGAATGCCGCGGTTGAGTTCGTTATTGGCAAAATTCGCCGAGGGGTTCCGTGAATATGGCCGCTCGAAATTTTGTTTTCCTGATTACTTTGAAACTACAGATTCGATCGAGGTGAAATTCTACACTCAGATGGAAAATTACGTGTTCAAATTACATCAAAAATTTGGTCCTGCTCGCATGACCAGAACCATAGAAACCATACAAAATTATAACTTTGAATTGGAAAGGCCTAGGGACTTGAAATTTTCAGGATAGGTTTGCATCTTTAATGTTGCGGTCACTTTCATCAATGAGCAGAATTAGACTTATATGGCCGTTTGAAATTCAGTTTTCTTGATAATTTCAAAACTATGGATATGATCGTGACGAAATTCTGTATTTAAATTGAGAATGATATATTGGAGCTAAATTTTTTCGGATCGCATGATCAGAGCCTTGGAAACCATAGAGAATCATAACTTTGGAACGGAAAGGCCTAGGGACTTGAAATTTTCAGGATAGGTTCGGATCGCGAATTTCGCGGTCACGTTCATCAATGAGCTAAATTAGATTAGGGGTTCCGTAAATATAGCCGTCCAAACTTTTTTTTTCCTGATAATTTCGAAACAACTCATTGGATTAGAATGAAATTTCGCACATAGATGAAGAATAATGAATTCGAACTACGTGAGAAATCTTGTCCAGATCGCATTACCAAGACCATAGATACCTTAAAAATTTTTAGCGAATTATCGAAAAAAAAATGGGTCGCCTGAAGCACTGAAAGTCTGGATTTTCGCCTTAGTTTGAATTTTTCTTTGACAGCTGTCAGAATCTTTGCAATTGGTTTCTAAAACTGGAGAATGCGAATCTACCTACAAGGTGGATAAACGAGCGCTCAAAAGCTCCTGACTTCACGGCAATGCTTTTCACAATTTTTTTCAGTTTATTTAGGGAAAACTAAAATCATAGTGGAATGAGTAAATGTTTGATATGTCATTTAATCAACAATCGCATGAAACGAACACAACATTTCAAAAAAAAAGTATAAACCATAATTTTTCGAGCTATACAAAAAAATGATCAAGCATGCAAAATTATAAATAATAGAGAGTATGACCCTCATATTGGTTTAGAACAGCTCCACACCTATTGTTCACAGTCAAAATGACATTGTTTATGTCCGATTGAGCTATACCTGCACATTCTGTCATTCTGTGGTAAGAAGTTATCGATATTGAAGAGCAATTTGGATATTGCCCATAAGGGGAGCAATTCTACGTTGAAGCATGTCCCATACATGCTCAATCGAATTAAGGTCCAGGGATTGTGTGGGCCTTAGCAATACTGCAATTCCCTCGTTTTCTAATCCGTTCGTCACAATCGCAGCGGTTAGGAGACGAGCATTATCATGCATTAGCCGAAAGGTTGCACCAAATAAAGGCAAAATGGGTTGAAGAATATCATTCACATACTGCTGACCTATCAGGAAACCATTTGGACAAACGAGGTCGGTTCTGCCACCTATAATTATTCCTCCCCATACCATTATTGTACCGCCTCTGTATTTGTAGACTTCCTGAACATTTTTTAAACGTTCCACGTTACCGGATCTCCTCTAAGGGAGTCTTAGGAGGGACTCATGTCCCACGAGAATCTGAATGAAATCCAAATCTGGATTTATCAGTGAACAAAACTGTGGCCCAATCATCTGCATCCCAATTTTGATATTCCAGTCTACTCTGGCAGCGCGATTGCCTATAGAGAGAGGTGGACATCTAATTGGTTGTTGACTATGAAGATTGACTAATGGGGCGATAGTTATAAGGCGATAGTTTGTCTCCTTTTTTGAAGATAGGGGTTACACAGGCAAATAGCCAATCGGAGGGAAGAGAAGAAGAAGATATAGATTCACGAAATATGATACTGAGAGGGCTAGCAAACGCACCGGTACACCGATTCAGGAGAAGCGGTGATATTCCATCACGGCCCGGTGCCGACGAAGTGTTCGGCCTGGAGAGATGTCTCTTTACAATTTCTTCGGTTATTTCTACATTCGAAATATCGAAATGAGAACGAGGTGATTTTGGTGATGGCATTGGACCAGGTAATTCGGGCGAAAAGACGCGAGAAAAAACCTCAGCCAGGACATCTGCTGAGTCTCTAGAACAGTGGTTCTTAACCGGTGCTCCCTGGAAGCACACGAAGTGGTCCGCGAAGCCATCCGACACAAACACATGACACAAAGAATACTTTTCTTTGTATCATGTGACATAGTCATTAGAGTCGATTCTGAATCGTGGTCCACATTTTCATAATCTGGAATTTCATATTTCTGCTAAAAGAATAATCCTATTTTTGTAGGTTATAGTGGATTGGTTTTGAGCGCTCCTTCTACTTACACGAAGGCTATATAATTTCATCGCGATGTCTGTATTCTTTGAATTTTGAGCCGAAAATGGTTCAATCGACGATGTTGGACTCACTGATGACGAATCCGTCGGAATATTCGAGTCTGTCCGTCCGTCCAGCCGAAAGCACGATAACTCTCGAACGGAACAACCTAGAAACTTGAAATTTTCGTTGTGGGTTCAGTTCCCAAATGCCGCGGTTGAGTAAGTTAAAAGGCAGAATTCCACCAGGGGTTCCGTAAATATGACCGTTCGAAATTTTGTTCTCCTGAATAACCTTTAGGGCCAGTAGCTCAAAAAAAAAATCTCGAAAAACCACTTTCAAACGATACGGTAAGTCACGTATCTAAAAAATGTCGAATGATATTGAAGAACAAGTCATCGACAAGATGAAATTAAGTCCTTATTTCGCGTTACAATGTGACGAATCTACTGACATGTCACAATGTTATCAATTGTTAATTGAATGAACAATTAAAAAATTTTTTTCCGGGAAAGTGCAACCAGTCACACACCTTGAAATTTAGTTTTCTTGATAATTTCAAAAATATGGATTCGATCGTGACGAAATTTTGTATTCCAATGGAGAATTATATATTCAATCTACAATTTTCCAGATCGCATGACCAGAACCATAGAAACCATAGAAAATTATAACTCTCGAACGGAAAGGCCTAGGGACTTGAAACTTTCAGGATAAGTCTGGATCTCGAATTTTGCGGTCACGTTTATCAATGAGCCGAATTAGACTAGGGGTTCCTTAAATATGGTCGTTTGAAATTTAGTTTTTTTGATAATTTCGAAATTACGGATTCGATTGTGACGAAATTTTGTATTTCAATGGAAAATGATATATTTAAGCTAGATTTTGTCCAGATCGCATTACCAGAACCATAGAAAATTATAATTTCCGAACGGAAAGGCCTAGGGACTTGAAATTTTCAGGTTTCGATCGCCAATGTCGGGGTCATGCTTATCGATGAGCAAAATTGAACTAGAGGTTCCGTAAATATGGCCATTCAAAAAATTTGTTTTCTGATACTGAATGGATTGGAATGAAATTTTGCACATAGACAATAATGTACTCAAACTACTTGCGAAATTTGTCCAGATCGCATTGCCAAAACCATAGATTCCGTATAAAATTCTAGCGCATAATCGAAAGAAAAATTGGAAACCTAAAGCACTGACGTGAAGTCTGGAGTTCTGCTCAGTTTTAAATTTTTTTGACAGCTGTTAAAAAAATTTTCAATCGGTTTCTAAAACCTGAAAATGCGATTCTACCTAAAAGGTGGATGAAAGAGCGCTCAAAAGCTCCTGACTTCACGGCAGTACTTTTTGTACATTTTTTTACTAACTTTCCAATTCTAATTACCACGTTTCAACGAATCCAACACCTTCTTAATCAGAAAATCGTTCGGAAAACAAATGTTCTCTTCTTCAGGATGAACAACACAAGGGCGTATATATGGAGGGGTACTGGGGTAATCAACTACCCCCTAAGACTTCCAAAATATAAAGTTTCAGAATTATCGTCATAGACCAGGCAATAGAGCAGAAAAAGGGTCATTCTGTGACAAAAATAGTAGAAGAAAACCGCGAGTGGGGAGTTACGTGGGGTGATCCGTGGATGTTCAGTGATATGTTTTCGACTCGCAAATATCATTACTTTTCTTGTAATTGCGAAGAAACACCAAAAAAAACGATGTTTTTTTAGTTTTTTGCTTGTAAAATCTGAACGAATGGAGCGGTGCTAATACTTTCAGCAGACGAATTGTAGAGAATGAAAAGATGAAAAAAATGAGTGCTAGTGCAACTCAATCGGGTCATCATTACCGGAGGAAAGCCGGAAAAACCGTGAAAATCAGCGTTTTTTCAGATCCTCATAACTCGGCCAATTTCTAAGTTGTAGCGCTGGCTTTCCAAATGAAAGTAGTGGTTAATAGATACTTCAAATGTGCATAACCCAGACGTTGTCCGATAAATAGTTTTTCCGTAATTGCGATTTGAATTATTTAAGGCACTATTTTCCGGAAGAGCTGGATGCGTCGGAAGTAGTCCGATTTCAATTTACAAAACGGATTTTGAAAGAAGAAGTATAGTACTACAAAACGGCAAACTTGATTTTTCGTTAAAATGTTGCAAAATAGGTGAAAAATACGTGGAAACATGACCAAAACCGGCTTAGTGCCCCATCTGGGTCGGATAGTGGGGGTAGCCGGTAGACGCGGGGAACCAAAATCGCGCTTTTTTTTTTTTTTTTTTTGTTTAGTCAGGGGGAATCCTCATGGACGAACTATCTCCGATAGATAGAACAGTGTGAGACTTCGTGTGAAGCACGACCTACTCTAACTAAACCTAACCTGCTGTTTTAGATTCCGGGCATTTATTACCTACTAACCTTTTGACTCTTCTTGTTCGTATCTCTATCACGATCTTTGTCGTGGGATGCTTGTGTTACCTATGAATTTGAATTTCATAGGAGTCTCTTCTTCTGGATGATTAAAATTGAGATTACTCAATTTCTGTTTCTACGTAGTTGATCTCTGGGTCTTTTGTGATAGGTGGGTATCCTAACCACATCTTCTGCGGGGTTGTAGTCAACTAGTCTTCTTAGCTCATCATTTGGGTGTTGACTTGCTTTTTCAAATATCTTCTCGGCCTTCTTTTTTAGGAAATCTGTGACAGTTTCCCATTCTAAGTCTCTGTGGATTTGTTGGTTTCTTACGAACCACGGCATATTCATTGCTGCTCTGAGCAGTTTATTTTCTGTTTATCTTCTTTATATGGCTATTGGCTGCATTGCCCCATGCCGCCGAGCCATATGTTAGTTGGGGTCTTGCAATTGACTTGATCATTCGTAGTTTCGTGCTTTGGTTCATTTGGCTTCTTCTTCCTAGTAGTGGGTAAAGTCTACTCATCGCTGAGTTTGTTTTATCCACTGCATATTTTATATGGTTTTTCCATGTAAGCCCTTTATCTAGTTTTACTCCTAGATATTTGACTTCATTTTCCCATTTTATCTCTTCTCCATCTATCTGTAGGTTGGAATTAATTTCAAGTCTCCGCTTCTGTAGTAGAATAGCTTGGCTCTTTTTGCTATTTATTTGAATTTTCCATTTGATGAACCATTCTTCTAAATCTTCTAGTGCTTCTTGCAGTCTTCTGTGTATGACATCTGGTCGGCGATGTCTGAAGGCTATTCCCGTGTCGTCTGCATAAAGGGCTAGCAGATTCCTTGGGTTCTTAGGAATATCGTAGATATATATGTTGTAAAGCAGAGGTCCTAGAACTGATCCTTGGGGCACTCCTGCTTCTACTTGTCTGGTGGTAGATAATGTGTCGTCTATTTTGACATAAAAATTCCGGTTCCTCAGGTAGTTTCTTATTATCTTGCAGGTTTTGGTGGTGTAGCCTGCCATCATCATCTTGTAGGCAAGTCCTTCGTGCCAAACTCGGTCGAAGGCTCTCTCGACATCTAATAGCACTAATCCAGTGGCTTGTTTATTCTGAAATCCTTCAGTGACATATTCAGTGATCCTTAACAGTTGAAGTTCTGTGGAATGATTTCTTCTGAATCCAAATTGTTCCGGTGGTATCAGATTCAGCGCTTCTGTTTCTTCATTGAGTCTTTTTGCAATGACTCTTTCGACAATTTTTCCAAGTGCTGACAGTAGACTTATCGGCCTGTAGTTTTGTGGGAATTTTCTATCTTTTCCTGGCTTATTGAACACAATGACTTCTGCTGTTTTCCATCTTTCCGGATAGTATTCTGTTCTCATCACTGCGTTTGCTATATTGGTTAGCGCTGCTATTCCTTTTCTGGGCAATTTCCGTAACATAAAGTTGGTTACTTTGTCTTTTCCTGGAGCTTTTCTGTTTTTCAATTTCTTGATGATTTCTTTAATTTCCGTTGGTGTTGTTGGGTTTGGGATGGTATCGCCTTCCGGCGGTTCCAACATCAATTCTTCATTTTCTTCGACTTCTTCTTCTAAATCTTCATTGTCATCGTCTTCTCTGTAGTTGATTCTGGCTTCTCGTTCTATCGCGTCGACCAGTGCTTCGGCTTTTTCAAGCTTTGAGTAGGCCATCCCATTAGCTCCATGTAGAGGGGGAATTTCGGTTTTCTCGCGTCGTAAGCACTTTTGCATCTTCCATGCTGAGTGGTCTATGGTGTTTAGCTCTCTAACTCTTTGGTTCCATCTGTCTGTTCTCAGTTCTCTCAGTGCATTTTTCAGCACTTGACTGTGTTTATTCAGCTCTTTCTTGTCTTCTTCTCGATGTGAAGTTCTGTAGTTCTTCCTGAGTTTTCTATTCCTCTTTATAAGCTCTTTTATTGCTTTTGGGGTTTCACCATGTGAATGTTTCGGGGCTGGCCTTTCGATTCTTCTGGTACTTTCCTCGTAGGCTTCTTTTATTCGGGTTTCTAATTTTTCAACTTCATCTTCTAGTTCTTCAGGGGTTCTTATCTGTGGAATTTCTGTAATTTTCTCCTGGAGTATTTCACTGTACTTTTGCCAGTCTGTGAAGTCTTTCGTTTGAAGTTCTTCTGTTATCGGTCTGCGTCCCAATCTGAGTTCTATTGGGTTGTGGTCTGATGTGCCCTCTTCTATAGTATCAAGTGTGAAATCTTGGGTAATATCTTTCATTATGACGATATCTAATACGTCCGGTAGGCCATTACTTCTGGGCAGGTAGGTCGGAATTTCAGGTCCTAATACTATGGCATTTAGTTTTTCGGCGTACTTCTTAAGCTTTTTCCCATTTTGGTTTTCAGTTCTGCTATTCCATTCTCTTGATTTGCAGTTCATATCGCCAATAATGATGTTCGGGTAGTTTCCTTCAAGCATCTTCTTCAGATCTTCCTCTATTAAGTCGTTTTGGGGTGGTTTGTAGGCTGACGTAATTTTCATTTGTCCTCGATTCGTATTAACTATAATCGAGACGGCTTCTATTTTCCCATTATTTAGTATATCGTCAAAATAGTGGTCGATGTTTTTCTTGACTATTAGGGCTACGCCCCCTCCTGTACAATTTCTGTCATTTCTGTATATTTCATGGTCGGGAAATGAAATTCTATTTCTTGTAGATAGTCTCGTTTCTTGAATGGCTATAATATCCGGTTGTTTCTCGGATATTATTTCTTCTATTTCAGATCTACGGGCTCGTAGACCGTTTGCGTTCCATGAGACTATCTTAAGGTTGTTTTTATTTTCATTAGTCACTAGCTCCATTAATTGGGTTTAGTGAGTTTTCGGAACTTTTTGTCCATCTCTATTTCCAGGAATTTCATGAGCTTGCTCATGATATTTTTGGTGAAGGTATCTAGATCCTCGGTGGTTTCGGGTCCTTTCTTGTTGGTCTCTTCTTTCTTCTTTTGGCTGCTCTTCTTGGATTTTCCATTTTTTGGGGCTTCTTTCTTCTGCTCTTGTTTGAGTGGTAGCGTTTTCTCCTTCTGTTCTTGTTGGACAGTAGGCATCTTTTTCTCTTCTTCTTTTCTTGCTTTGGTCGCAGTCTTCTTTTTGGTCACCAGTTTCCACTCGCTACATCCTTTGTAGCTGGCTGGGTGACCTGTTTTTCCGCAGAGCGCACAGGTAGCATTTCTCTCCTCATTTTCTCTTGTTAGCGTACAATCTTTACTATTGTGCGCTCCAGAGCATTTAACACATCTCCATGGGAATGTGCATTTACTTTGCGCATGTCCGTAACGTTGACATCTATGACATTGGCCAGGTCCAATGCTCTTCTTCTTCGGCTCTACTACACAATTTATACCGTAGAGCTGTTTTACTTCGAATACCTTCTTATTTTGAGTTTTCACCAAAAATAAGGGTATTGCCTTTTTGGTCTTGTTGGATGTCATCCTTATGACATCCGCGTCGGCAATGCCTTGCTCGGCGAGGTCCTCTGTGATAATGTTAATATCTGCGTCCAGTGGCAGATATCGTACCACCGCGTAGATTCTCTTCTCTTCTTCCCTTTGGAGGGTGTAGAATTCCTTATTTCTCAACTCGAGGAATTTTGTCATCTTTCTGTGGTCGTCGGGGGATTGGGGAACAACGCGAATGCCGTCTCTTACTGTGGTCGCTCTCAGGTATTTAATACCCTTCATTTGCATCTCTTTCGAAATTTGTGTCCAGTCGGCCGTGCCTCTCAATGTCACTGGAGGGACCTTCTCTTTTTTCTGCTCGATTTGAGCAGGGACTCCAATTTCTTCTGCAGGTGCAGAAGTAGCTTCTACTGGGCGTTTTCCTTTTAGCAATGCTGCTATATACGACTTCTTCGTAGGTGGCCCTCTTGCAGCTGCATCATTAGTTTCGGTAGGTTTTTTCGGGTCTTCTTTTTGGATTGTGGGGGCTGACACGGTCTCCTCTGTCCCAGAGGAGAAGCCATTTTCTTTTTTCTTAGCCCGTTTCCGCGGCTTCGAGGACTGAGATATTTCTTCTCTCAAGGATTTCACTTCGTCGGATAAAGTTTTGAGACTCTCCGTCATAACTTTCAGTTGACTCATGAGGCTGTTGATCTGGTCCTTCTGTTCTTTTATAATCCGATCTTTTTCGAATTCATCATTAACTTCTTCTTCTTCAATATCCATATCGGATATTTCTTCATCCGATAAGTTTTCGGCATCGGATTCTCTGTCCTCATTTGCAGAGTCGTATTCCGACATTTTGTCAGAGTGACTCAGCAAACAACACTTAAACACTTTTTTCACTTTCCACTAAATTCACTTTGTCTCTTCAATGTAAAATAATCTGTGGAACCATCGATCTAAACCTGGACTCGACACAGTTATTTCTTCTTCTTCTTATCGCTTCAATACGAGGTTCACTTGGCACAACTGCGCATTTCTCAATACGTCTGCACTCCTCGAGGGTTCAATCGCTACTGAAAATCGCGCTGAGGCCTGGCGCGAATATTTACGTAAATACCCCCACTACTTGACTGCAATCGAGCATTCGGCTTATTTTGGTCATGATTGCATGCTTTTTTCACCTATTTTGAAGCATTTTAACGAAAAATCAAGATTGCTTTTTTGTAGTACTATACTTCTTCTTTCAAAATCCGTTTTGCAAATTGAAATCGGACTACTTCCGACGCATCCAGTTCTTCCGGAAAATAGTGCCTTAAATAATTCAAATCGCAATTACGCAAAAACTATTTATCGGACAACGTCCGGGTTATGCACACTCAAAGTATCTATTGACCACTACTCTCATTTGGAAAGCCAGCGCTACAACTTCGAAATTGGCCGAGTTATGAGGATTTGAAAAAACGCTGATTTTCACGGTTTTTCCAGCTTTCCTCCGGTAATGATGACCCGATTGAGTTGCACTAGCACTCATTTTTTTCATCTTTTCATTCTCTACAATTCGTCTGTTGGGAGTATTAGCACCGCTCCATTGGTTCAGATTTTACAAGCAAAAAACTAAAAAAACATCGTTTTTTTTTGGTGTTTCTTCGCAATTACAAGAAAAGTAATGATATTTGCGAGTCGAAAACATATCACTGAACATCCACGGACCACCCTACGTAACTCCCCACTCGCCGTTTTCTTCTACTATTTTTGTCACGAAAAAATCTCTATTGCCTGGTCTATCAAGGCTTGATGTATACCTGACGAGATTTTTTTATCGATTACCCCCCAAGAAAAAAATCTGCGCCCTTGCCACAACATAAGCAGTTTAGGTATCAATCTTATCAAACAACCGACTCACCACTTATACATTTTATGCAATATGATCTTCAGAAATAAAACGTACGACTGAAAGTAAAACAACAGAATTTTTCATTTATTTTACTGTTTTAATTTTTTTTTCTGTTAATTTTATTGCATTATTATATCATTTTCTTGTTGTTCACAGTAACAAAGCCTACACAGAACACAACCGGGTCTCCTAACTCGCACAAGCTCTGAGCTTCTGAAGCTCTGAGCTTCTGAGGGGTCTCACAGATACCTAGGAGAGTCGGGATGTAAACAATATACAATACAATCTTTTCCTAAATAAAATTTTCCAGTGCTCTAGGGGGGGGGGGGGGGATTAATTACCCCCGTTACCCCCCCGTAGGACCGCCCTTGCCCTTGTCTAATTTTGCTCATTGATACTCGTGAACGCTATATTCACGATCCACACCTATCCTGAAAATTTCAGGTCCCTAGGCCTTTCCATTACAAAGTTATAATTTTCTATGGTTTCTATAGTTCTGGTCATGCGAGGTGGACAAAATTCTGCATGTAGCTTGAGTACGTAATTATCCATCTGAGTGCAAAATTTCACCTCGATCGAATCAGTAGTTTCGAAGTAATCAGAAAAACAAAATTTCGAGCGGCCATATTCACGGAACCCCTGGGCGAATTTTGCCTAATAACGAACTTAACCGCGGCATTTGAGATTCGAACCTACCCTGAAAATTTCAAGTTTCTAGGAAATTCCGTTCGAGAGTTATCGTGTATACGGACGAACGGACGGATAGACTCGAATTTTTCGACGAATTCGTCATCAGTGAGTCGAACATAGTCGATTGAGACCACTATCGGCTCAAAATTCGAAAAATACAGACATCGTGACGAAATGATATAGCCCTCGTGTAAGTAGTACGAGCGCTCAAAAACGCTTCCAGAATGCTTGGCTGTTGCAATGAAAATAGCTATCAGTATTAGAGTGGTCAACTTCATTAAAAATAGTGCACTAAACACTCGCTTCTTCAAACAATTGTACTCTGATATGAACTCTGAGCACGAAACTCTGCTGTTCCATACGAAAGTGGGCTGGCTTTCCAGATTGTATGAACTTAGACAGGAAGTAAAAATATTCTTAACTGACAAAAACAAAGAGTTGCTGGATCAGTTTTGTGAGTCCAAATTTCAGATACCTACATCTTGCTTATTTGGTCGATTTTTTCGCACAACTAAATAAATTGAACCTCCAACTACAAGGATCTGGAAATTGCATGTTGCAAGGAACGAGGAATATATTTGCAAATGAAGACAAAATCACAGCATTTATCGCTAAAATTGATCTATGGCTCAACAAAGTCGGAAGACAAAGCTTATCTGCGTTTGATACGCTGAACCAAATTATTATTGACACATCATGTCCAGAAACTAAAGGAGAAATACAAAAGAACATTTCCAACTATTTGAAGAACTTGAAGAGTGAATTCGATCGCTATTTTCCTGACTGCGAGGACGAAGTTATTCGGATACTGATCCGTAATCCTTTTATGGTCAATGTTTCTGAGGTGTCTGATGAAATTCAAGAAGAAGTAATTGAAATGCAACATGACAGTAACTCGAAGGATACATTCGAGGCAGGAATTAATCTGGAAGACTTCTGGGGCCAACAAGCAGTTTCTTTTCCAAAGATTCGAGATATTGCTATTCGTTACCTCACACTGTTCTCATCGACATATTTATGCGAGCAGGGGTTCTCAGCGCTACTGATAATCAAAAACAGAAACCAAGGATTCAGAAATTGGTGAATAGTATGCAGTCACAAAAATCCCATTGAAATAATATAGCTTCTGTATTTCTATAAAATTGCAAAAATTGAATACTGTTGACTCTGAACGATTGTATGCGTGTTTCATTCAAAATTTATTGTTTAACAACCTTTTATTTATTTAAAAAAAAATTAATTTCCGTGATATTACCTCCAAACAGTTAGTGGTCCGTGACAAGACGACAATTTTGTCGAATGTTCCCTGATCACTAAAAGGTTAAGAACCACTGCTCTAGAACTACCACTGATTTCACCAGAAAGGTTCCTGACCAATGGAACACGCACTTTGGTGTCAGAAGAAGATCTAATATATTTAAAGAGTTTCTTCTTGTTTTTGGAAGATGTCGAACGATTTTTGAAGTGAGTTTTAGATTCACGCAGTGACGTGGAAACATGATTGGCGAAGTTACGGTGAATATTATAGTCTTCCATCGATCTCGACCGCAGATACCTTTGCCAGAGTGATTTCTTTCTTCTTATAAGACGAAGACAGTGATCGTTGATCCGGGGTTTAATAGGGGTGTGTCTGATGGTCTTCACTCGGGTGTTGCCAGCAACGATAATATTGACGGTATCGATAAACTTTCCCCACATCAGCTCGATATTATTCAGAGGAGTAAGGAATGAATCCCAATCGATCATCTCCAGTGCACTTGAAATACCCTCATTATCCAGCTTGCGAATAGTCTTGGGCTGATGATTCATAGGTTTAGAGGAGTGAAACCGTATTTCGGTGGATATAGTGACATGATCAGATCTGCCGAATGGGGGTAGATATTTGAGATCAGAAGTGAGATGAAGATCGTAAACGAAGATCAGATCAAGCAGAGAAGGATTTTAGTCGCTTCTATAACTGGTTGGACTCTCAATGATTTGATGCAGGCCGGAACTTAGTGCAAGCTCGGCATATAGGTAAGATGGTGACAACTGAGACGGTAATTGAAAGAGAGGCCATTTCAGATCGGCACAATCAAAGTCTCCAACAATTAATGTGTTTTTGTGCAAAATTATGCAAAATCGGGCAGTCATTCAAGGTCAAGGATAAATCTCAAATCATGCAAACTTTCGACGCTTCGGTAAGAGATAATGGGGATCATGTTGTCACTAATTTTTCGACTACTAAGCATCTATATCTCTCAACTGTTCGGGCAGGAACACCAGGCGATGAAGCGTATGAGTCGCTTCGTCAATATACGGTTTCCCGCCTTACTTTTAAGTAATTCGTATAAAAATGCAATTGCGTTTATATTCGTTAGATTGGAGTGTCAGTATAGGTACCGCAGTTATGAAAAAACATATCGCTCCGCAGGTAAAGTCACCTGATTTTAGTCAAGCTCACTATTTCACTCCCCATCATGGTATAGCTGAACCAGGAAATAGTTCGACTCCGCAGCGTTGTTATGTGTTTTTGAAGCTAGTACAAAGAGTGACTTTCAATTATCTTAATGATTTGCTGTACGTAGGGCCGGAATTACAGACAGATGTTTTGGGAAGTTTACCACCTAGCACATTGCTTTTCAAACTTCCTTCGACGAAAATGTGGTCCCTGAAATTGGGTTGGGATGAACCACCTGTAACTGATTAAATCGATAATTAATGACGAGAACTTCGAGAGGAATTACCGCTTTGGCAGGCATTACAAATTCCCCGACATTTGGGTTGCTTACAGGAATAAAAAAATATTTTAGTTGGATTTTGTGATGCCTGTTCGAAAGCCTATGGTGCCTGTTTGAAATCCCATGGTTTGTCCATCTCAAACCTTCACAATTCGTGGAAAATCGAACTTGGATATTTGGTTTTTATTGGATTACCCAGGATCGAAATTTTTCGCCCATAAAGCTCATAAATGATTCCACGGAATGCACGCTTGAAAAGCGAACATCGTTCCTTGGTACTCAGCCTGATAATTCTTCACTTCCAACTTTGATAGAACGATATTCATCTCGGAGTCTTCGATATTTTTTCTTTAAAAGATCGATGTAAGGCGGAATTAGTTTTGGTTCGAATAGTTCAATATTCGCATTTTCCACCTGAAATAACATTATTGCGAACCATAAAATTTGTGAAATCTAATATACGCTTCATGGCTACTTCTCTTCATGATGACATTATTCGGGTGAGTGGAAGATTAAGTAATTCTTCTTTACTTTAGAATAGTCAACATCCACTTTTGCTTCCAAGAAATGACCATATTGTCACTTCATTAATCGATCAGTGTCATCGACAAAATTTTCATACAGGTCCATCTTTAATGCTGGCGATTTTACGCTAATGATATTCGATTTCGGGTACTCGAAACGGTGTAAAATTCAGAATTCAAAAATGCAACTCTTGTTTCCGAGTGAATCGGAAATCATCATTTCCAAGAGGGCAGATTTGCCTTCTATCCAAATAAGTGAAGCTAAACCCTTTTGGGCGCTCGTTCTACTTACACGAGGGCTATATCATTTCGTTACGATGTCTGTATTTTGAAGCCGAAAATGGTTTTAATCGACAATGTTCAACCCACTGATGACGAATCCTTCGGAAAATTGAAGTATGTCCGTCCGTCCGGCCGTAAGCACGATAACTTTCGAACGGAACGACCTAAAGACTTGAAATTTTCAGTGTGGGTTCAGTTCTCGAACTCCGCAGTTGATTTCGATAAAGGGCAGAATTCCACCAGGGGTTCCGTGAATATGGCCTTTCAAAATGTCGTTCTCCTGATTACTTCTAAACTACCGATTCGATCGAGATGAAATTCGGCACTCAGATGGAGAATGACGTGTTCAAGCTACATGCTTCCAGATCGCATGACCAGAATCATAGAAAACATAGAAAATTATAACTTTCCAACGGAAAGGCATAGGGCCTTGAAACTTTCAGGATATGTGTGGATTTCGAATGTCGCGGTGACTTTCATCAATGAGCAAAATTAGACAAGGGGTTCCTTAAATATGGCCGTTCAAAATATTCTTCTTCTGATAATTTCGAAACAACTGATTGGATTGGAATGAAATTTCACACATGAATAAAGAATGATGTATTCAAACAACGTGCGGAATTTTGTCCAGATCGCATTACCAAGACCATAGATACCGCAGAAAATTCTAGAAGAATTATTAAGAAAAACATCACCTAAGTCATTTTTAACTTCAACTGATTCGTCTTGGTTGAGTTTTGGTACAAATAAACAAGCACACAAAAGCTCTTGTCTTCACGTCAGTGCTTTTCTTTTCAATGTTTCAATTGATATGCTTTTGAATTCAATTTAATATATCTGAGGTGTATTTTCTCAGGACAGAGGGAAAATCAAATAATGGACAACAAAAACACCCCTGACCACGTAATAATGGAATCCACAACTGCCCCTGTTCCAGACGCTCTCGCAATCAGCCCATACACGGAAGCTATCTCCAGGAAAACTCCGGTTGAATTTTCTTTTATTTTTACATTTTGCATTTTCCAGAGCTCATCTTCAGAGTTTTTCATTTTCTCTCTGACGGATTTCGAAAGTTTATTGTTGGAAATAAACCAAAAGGGTCGCATTCCGAAGATGAACTTTGGAGAATGGATTCGTGTTCAAATCCAATTCCCGAAAATTATAAAATAAAGGATCGATCAGTTATAAGCACGCTTCTTGTGTCTCATCAAATTGAATTTATTTGCTTTGAACTCTACATCATAGCCGATAAGAAATTCAAGCGTTGCGAAAATATGGGAACCATAGGTGAATGCCGTAGGGAAGCACTGCGACCTCTTTCGTAAAACACTTCAGAAAGTGACATGGGATAATTTTATTTTTCACTCGAATTAACTGCGACTAGAATGTGGGCTTGAGAGAGCAACTGGATGTGTGGGTGGGAGTTACGTGACACAGCTCAGGTTGGCTGTGGAACGGAACACGAAACGAAATGGAACGTCATGGTGGTATCTAGGGCGTGGCGAAGGTGGCATTTGCGAAGTCCGCGTGGGCGCCAAAAAATAACAAAAAATAAAAAACATTTAAGCACTAAGCGAAATAATTTGAAAGATCCCAACACGGATATCAACTAGATTTTAATAAACATGTAGGTATAATAAAATTAGGAAAATGCAATATTGAGTAAAGTTTTATCGACTTTATTAATACTCGCTAAAAAACAGGTGAAGGCTTGCAAGAGGACTTGTGGAAAAATTGGTTGCCGATAGCTGATATTAAAAATGTGAGAGGGCAGTCTTATGATAATGGGGCCGATATCGCTGAAAAATAAAAGGGTGTACAAGCTCGAAATATGTTAATAAAAAATTTAATCAATGCTGCTGAAGTAACCTCACAAATGAAAACATTCTTCGCAACTGCTCAGCAAATATATAATTTTTTGTTTGATCCTCTTCAAGGTGAGAATTACTCAAAACAGAAGTCAACCTCACTATGCAGGGTTTTTGCGATACTCGATGGTCCTCGAATGCAAACGCTGTGCAATCCTTCAAGTCAAAATTAGGTAAAATTATTGAAATGTTTCGCGAGCTCGAAGAATCGTCCCTGGTAAATTTAAACTCATGAATTTATTATATCTTATATTCCAGGAAATTCTGTTATAGAATTAATCAATCTTTCCAAGAAAAGCAACTACATATTTCTAGAGGCTCACGAATGATACTTGGACTATTGAACGAATAAGAAGCATATTGAGAAAACTTTTTTACACCATTGATGGAACTTTCAAAAACTGAAGCAGTTAAATTTGGAATTGAAACAAAATTACATGAGTCAAGAAAACGAAAGAAACCCAAAATGCCAGGAGAACTTGCCATTGATGCTCATCTTTTTAACGCAAATACCGAACTAAGAATTGGACTATAACAAGTGCTTGATGAAATAATGATACAAATTAAACAAAGATTTTTAGTATTGAAAGAAGTGGCACATGACATCAGTTTTTTGAATGGAAGTGTTATTCAAACTATGATTATTGACGATTTGAAGAAAAGTGCTGCAGATCTTGCAATAAAGTATGCTTTTGATTTCGATGACCAGGAAGAAAGCTTTATTGAAATAGGACCGTTAAGAATATTTCAGAGTTTGCCAGTGACAAACAACTGCTACTTGTGAACGTTCCTCTAGAAAACTGATACTTATAAAGTCGTATCTTCCTCCTTGGAACGAGAGCGATTATCGAAAAATATGACAATTGTCGCCATCGGAAACGAAGTGACATGCACCTTAGTTTGCGTAATTTTCAGTTGAAAAAATTACGAAAAGCACTGCCGTGAGGGTAGGAGCTTTTGAGCGCTCGTACATCCACCTTGTAGGTAGATTCGCATTTTCCAGTTTTAGAAATCTATTGAAGGAATTTTCGACAGCTGTCAAAAAAATTCTGAAACTTAGGCGAAACTCCAGACTTCATGTCAGTGCTTCAGCTGATCAATTCTTTTTCGATAATTCGATAGAATTTTCTACGGTATCTATGGTCTTGGTGGTGCGATCTGGACAAAATTTTGCACGTAGTTTAAATACATTATTACTCAGCTAGGTGCAAAATTCAATCCCAATCCGCTCAGTAGTTTCGAAACTATCAGGAAAATGATATTTTGAACGGCCAAATTTACGGAACCCCTAGTCTAATTTTGCTCATTGATGAACGTGACCGCGATATTCGCGATCCAAACCCACCCTGAGAATTTCAAGTTCCTAGGCCTTTCCGTTCAAAAGTTAAAATTTTCCATAGTTTCTATGGTTCTGGTCATGCGATCTGGACAAAATATTGTTTTAATATATCATTCTCGATTAAAATACAAAATTTCATCTCGATCGAATCCGTAGTTTCGAAATTATCGAGAAAACAAAATTTCAAACGACCGTATTGACGGAACCCCTAGTATAATTCTGCTAGATAAACGTGAACGCGACATTTCAGATCCACACCTAGCCTGAAAATTTCAAATCTCTAGGCCTTTCCGTTCGAAAGTTATGATTTTCTATGGTTTCTATGGTTCTGGGCATGTGATCTGGAGAAATGTATCTTGAATATATCATTCTCCATCAGTATACAAAATTTCGTCACGATAAAATCTGTAGTTTCGAAATTATCAAGAAAACAAAATTTCAAACGACCATATTTACTGAACCCCTAGTATAATTTTGCTCATAGATGAACGTGATCACGACATTCGAGATCCACACCTATCCTGAAAATTTCAAGTCCCTAGGCGTTTCCGTTCAAAAGTTACAATTTTCTATGGTTTCTATGGTTCTGGTCATGCGATCTGGACAAAATTTCACTTGTAGCTTGAACACCTCATTCTCCAATTGAGTGCAGAATTTCATCTCAATAAAATCTGTAGTTTTCAAGTAATCAGGGGAACAAAACTTTGAACGGCCAGATTTACGGAACCCCAGGTGGAATTCGGCCCATTAACGAACTCAACCGAGGCATTCGGGAAATGAACCCACACTGAAAATTTCAAGTCTCTGGGTTGTTCCGTTCGAGAGTTATCGTGCTTACGGACGGACGGCCGGTCATAATTTCATTATGGGAATGAATTGTGATTAATTGCACATTTTCAGGTGATTGCATATCAGTTTGAATGTCACTTCAGAAAATCGAAAAATTCAATGAATCAAGTTAACCCCCCGGAAATAATCAGGTGGTAGCATCCGACATCTGCAACACTGATGACATAAATTCGCAGATGTAGAGGACACATACACTGAGAGGAAAACATGGCTCATTTTTGTGGCATTTGTGAAGACAATTCCATCGTTGATAATGAATCCATTGAATGTAGTCTTTGTGAATTCAAATTTCACCCCAAATGTGCTAAAATAAAAATACTCCGATGAGATTGAAAGCAGACTCAAATAACGTTCATTTTCTGTGTAATGTTTGCTTCGAGATGATGCAGACCAAAAAAGGGCAACAAAGCAATGAAGTGAACCTTGCTCAAACAGCAACGCTCCTTAACAAGATATAATCGAGAATCGAACACTTAGTTTCAGGAAAGACCTGGACATGAAATTCGAAAACCTGACAAGTGAAGTATCGATTATGAGAGAGAGTAATATAGAATTGATCCGCTCACTTTCTTCCAACGATTATCCTGAAAAGAGAGGCAATAAGGCAATCTCGGAGCATTGGGAACACAGACTGACATCCAAGGGTAAGGATAAATCTGATTTTCTTTGCCCAGAGCAGCAACGAACCAACAGTGAAACGGAAACACCGGTTATCATCGATGTGGGTGAGAAAAAAGTTAGATTTGAATAAGGGTGATAGCGAAAATCGAAAAATAGCATAAGATTATTTCAAGAGGCAATGGGAGGCCCAATCAGTTGATCAAGGTTGATCCAAAAAGCAGAAACTTGATCAAAGTAATGTCTTGCCTCGAACACAACATCTGATAACATCTTATATACGCTGAAGAAAGATCGCCTGACAGAAATATACTATGCTTTGACCCCTGAAGTCACCACAAACATTATAGAAAGCACTGCCGTGAAGTCTGGAGCTTTTGAGCGCTCGTTAATCCACCTTGTAGATAGATTCGCATTTTCCAGTTTTAGAAACCAATTGAAGAAATGTTTGACAGCTGTCAAAAAAAATTTCAAACTAAGACGAAACTCGCGAAAGTTCACGTCAGTGCCAATTTTTTTTTCGATAATTCGCTAGAATTTCCTACGGCATAGTCTTGGTAATTGAATATATTATTCTTCATCTATGTGCAGAATTTAATTCCACTCCAATCAGTATAGAAACTCATCAAATCTAATCGAAAAACTGGAAAAACCACCATATTCCCCCTTTTTGATCCTTACACGAGGGCTATATCATTTCGTCTGTATTTTTTGAATTTTGAGCCAAAAATGATCTCAATAATCAAGGTTCAGCTCACTGAAGTCGAATCCATCGAAAAATTCCAGTGAGTCAGTCCGGACGATAACTCCCAAACGGACCGACCTAGAAACTTGAAATTTTCAGGGTAGGTTTGAATCTCGAATGCAACGGTTGAATTCGACCAGGGGTTCTATAAACATGGCCGTTCGAAATTTTATTCGCCTGATTAGTTCGGAACTAATGATTCGATCGAGTTCTAATTTTGCACTCAGATGGAGAATGACGTCTTCAAGCTACATGCAAAATTGTTTTTTTCTAGATCGCATGACCAGAACCATAAAAACCATAGAAAATTATAACTTTCGAAGGGAAAGCCCTAGGGACTTGAAATTTTAGGGTAGGTTTAGATTTCGGATAGCGCGGTCACGTTTATCAATGAGCAGAATTAGACTAGGGGCTCCGTAAATATGATCGTTTGAAATTTAATTTTCTTGATAATTTCAAAATTTCGGATTCGATCGTGACGAAATTTTGTATTTTGATGGTGAATGATATATTGGAGCTACATTTTGTCCAGATCGCATGACCAGAACCATAGAAACCATAGAAAATTATAACTTTTGAACGGCAAGGCCTGGGGACTTGAAATTTTTAGGATAGGTGTGAATCTTAATTGTCGCGGTCACGTATATAATGAGCCAAATTATACTAGGGGTTCCGTATGTATGACCGTTCAAAATTTTTTTTCCTGATAATCTCGAAAATACTGATTTTATTCGAATGAAATTTTGCACATGGATGAAGAATAATGTACATATTCAAACTACTAACTTTGTCCAGATCGCATCACCAAGACCATAGATACCCTAGAAAATTCTAGCGAATTATTGAAAACAAAATTAGTCACTTAGCTTAGCACTGACGTTAAGTCTGGAGTTTCGCCTTAGTTTGAAATTGTTTTGACTGCTGTCAAAAATTTCTTCAATTGGTTTCTAAAACTGGAAAATGCGAATCTACCTACAAGGTGCATTAACGAGCACCCAAAATCTCCTGACTTCACGGCAGTGCTTTTCATAATTTTTTCTTTTCAATAATTCATTGGAATTTGAAACGTTCTGGTTATGCGATCTGGAAAAAATGTAGCTTGAATATATCACTGTACATTGAAATACAAAATTTCGTCACGATCGAATCCGTAGTTCTGAAATTATCTATAAAACTAAAATTCAAACGACCATATTCATGGAAACCCTCGTCGAATTTCGACCAGGATTAACTGAAATTTTTCAAGTTTCTAGGTCGTTCCGATCGAGAGTTATCGTGTACACGGACAGACGGCCGGACGGATTTGTCATCAGTGAGTCGAAGCCTGTCGTTTGAGACCTTTTCCGGATCAAAATTCGAAAAACACAGACATCGTGACGAAATGATATGGCCTTCTTGTGAGTAGAACGAGCGCACGTAGTTTGAATACATTATTCCTCATCTATGTGCAAAATTTCATTCCAATTCAATCAGTAGTTTCTAAATTATCGGGGGTAATATCCCTAGAGCATTCAATTTTTCCGGAAAAATTCGGAAAAACGAGTTTCTAAGTCATTTGTCATCTGTTGTCTTTTGTCATCACTTTCGCGAATGCTATTTGTTAAAACAGATTACTTAGAAACGAGTGTTCCAATTTTTCCACAGGAAAAATTAGATGCCCGAGGGATATTTGGTAAGATTATTTCCTGAGTTAAATGAACATTTTATGTGTGAATTTTCTGAGTATTTAGTGGAACACTATTTTCAACAGCCGCATTAATTTTACTTTTGGAAACATTTCCAAAACGATTCATTTTGAGTTTCAGTTGAAAAATTAATAAATTCCTAAGCGTTGTTTGTGATCTTTGTTGTTGGTAACGGTACATAGCAACACAGCATAGAAACCATCGAGTTTGTTTTTACAAAGCAACTTGTCAAACTTGCATGAAATTTTTCCAATTTTTTTTCCGGAAAAACTGCTGACAGCTAAGTTGACAGTTGTTAAGTAATTTTTCCACTTAAAATTTATATTTGACATACCAATTCTTCATAGCGATTGGTCAAAATTAATAGGAAGGAAATAATCAGGAAAAAAATATTTTAGAAATGATGGCTGGTGGTGTAAGGATCAAAAAGCGGGAAATTGATACTATGTCAATTCGCCGACGTTTCGGAAATGTATTTTTCCATCCTCAGGACTCTACAAGGTTAACATGATATAAAGAATCGATAAAAAAACCTCGCACACAAACAAAAAAAAAAAATTTTGTACACACATATATGAGTCATTACAAGCTATGGTGGTAAAAGACGAGATGAAAAAAAAAAAAACAACAATAGTCATAGTATGAAAAACTAGCCAAAACATATTAAAATCACACATAAAGCAAAAAATTACTGCACTATAAAATTATAAATATATCACATAAGGTACAAAGTACTTACAGACTAGACAATTGTATCCTCCCAGAATCATCCCAAACCCCAATACAATCCTCCAACAGTTTGCATATGGATAATTCATAACAAATTAAAAACCGGGACAAAACAATGCGACCGATGCAGGGACAACGAGCCAACAGACGGAGGTGAAATCAAAGAAACTACGAGAGACAAATGGGGTAAAAAACACAGACGTACGTATGTGTCATGTCAACGATTAAATGAAGTTAGAATCTTAAGAGGGGCCAAAATATATTTTTCGCTTTTTATTTCAGCTGATTGTTGCTTTTTAGTAAGGGATGATAAAATCGACTAAGCTGTTGTATGTCTGATCTGGAATTGACAATATCTCGTAAATCAAACCATTACTCAGGTATGGCTCCCTATTTAACACCTGGACGTCCTCAAAATTGAAACAGTGATCCGTGCTCACTCAGTGTTCGGCCAAGGCCGTCTTGGGGTTAGAGATTGGTGGACGAACAGATCTAACATGTTCCTGGGTTTTGGTCTTCAAATATCGACCAGTCTGCCCTATGTAAACACGGGAACAATTCGAACAATTAATCTTGTACACCAAATTAGAGCTCAAAAGGGTTGGTGTCGGGTGCTTGATGACACTAAAGAACAGTTTACCCAAGGTGTTCGAGCTCTTGAAAGACAACCTAACGTCCTCTTTTTGAATTATCTTGGAGATTCTTTCTGAAAGACCCTTGATATATACAAGTTTATGGTAACTTAAAACTGTAGTGGAAGTCCCCACAGATGAAAAGATCTGGGGTTGAGAGGGCCTGAAAGACTCACCCAATATCTTGTTGATGAGAGACACTGGATAGCTATTGCTTATGTCATATGCTTTACCCCTGTAAATCTAACAGAACCACCTGGAGATTTTTAATTTTTTTCATTATCAGATGGGTTGGCGCGCGAGTTGGGTATACATAGGTTGCCTTTTATATTTCGGGATTAGAGAACAAAAACTACTACTAATCATAGAAAATCGCATTATTGTTTTTCAAAATATACCCCATGAAGATCTATACACTTCTGCATGCGTTTGAACCAATTGTCAAAGCACGTCTGCCACTCTGATTGAGGTTTCTCCAGAACATGCATTCTAAACGCATGGAACTGCAGGTGTCGAAAAACGTTGACCTCTCAGTTTAATTTTTCCGCACGGGAATAAAAAGTAGTAATTCGGTGCCAAGTCAGGACTAAATGGTGGATGACTATTCAAATCGACGTTTTGAGAGGTCAAAAATGCAGTTATTCGAGCTGATGTGTGCAAGCTCGAACTGTCGTGGTGGAGAGTGATCCGTCTTCGGGGGTTGGTTTTCCTCATTTCTTGGAAGACAACTGACAAACAAATGGTTGTGTACCACTCATAATTGACTGTTCTGCGTTGTCCTAGTGGTACGGTTGCGAAGTGTCCAGTTTTTCCTAAAAAACAGGTGACCATTTGCTTGGAAGTGCTTCGTGCCCGAACAAGTTTTGTGGGCTTTGGCTCATCTTGAAACAACCATACAGTCGACTGCAATTTACTTTCGGGCTAATACGCGTAAATCCACGATATGTCACCTGTCACGATCTCATAGACGTTTTTTGAAGCAGCGCGATCATATTTTTCGAGCATTTCTTTCGACCAATCGACACGAGCCTTTTTTTGAACGATTGGCAAATTTTGTGGGATCCAATGCGAACAAATTTTTTCGACAGTCAAATGTTCATGCAATATTGAATGTATGCTCGTCCCACTAATGCTTAAGGTTGTCTCAATCTGACGATAGGTCACATGACGATCTTTCAATATCAGATCGCGCACAACATCAATGGTTTCCGGAAGAACAATTGATTTTGGACGACCTTCACGAAATTCTTCTTGGAGCGGACTACGACCTCGATTGCATTCACCATACCATCGATAAACACTGGTCCTTGATAGAGCTTCATCGCCAAAAATTGGATTAAGTTCATCGATGCACTGTTGCTAAGTTAATCCACGTCGAAAGTGGTAAAAAAAAATCATGCAAAATTTTTTTGGCCGAGATGAATCTTTTAAGTTAATGTAAACAATACAAATAGCACTCGTATGTCAACGTTCTGAGTACGTATAACAAAAAGAAGTCTAACTTTACGATAGAGGTTCTCGGTTCTCATATTATTATAACTCAGTCCTAAGGCCTTTGAATGAAAGGATAAGGAACAAAGGACAAAGTTATCATATCCCTATGGTTCCCTTCGAGTACGGAACCATAAAGGCGTAATCAATCATCAAACGCTTTTCGCCACACAGTTTACTTACCGAACAGCACATCACTCTGTATACGTATCTATAGATATTTATGATTTGGATCCCCCCAAGCCCCAAATTACATTCCCGATGCTTGTTTTGTCACCAGGGTCATTCCTACGGCAAGCGATCCCTTCCAGAATTTAATATTCGGCGTTCCACAATCCCGAGCAATTGACGCCTCCGTTACGGGCCTGCAACGTACCACAGACAATATCAAACGCCCGCGGTTACGCTTGCAATTTTTGAGTTTGAATAGATAACGAGTTCGTGTGGAAGCACATTATTTCATCTCTTGTTAGTGGCCCTTCACTGCGGGTGGGGCACTTCAGTCATGAAATATGTAGATTTTGATAATTGGACCGAATTAATCAGATGATCTTACTCCAGCTTGTTTTCTGGATATATTTTTGGAATAATATCTCTTAGTACTGATATTTTAATAGTTATCTAATCAAATAATTCATTAATGACAGCGATTAATGGTCGAAATATTTTAACGCGTGAGCGGAGCGAGCGCGTTAACATCATTAATCGCTGAATTAATAAACGAGTTGATTACAAGATTTTTCCGTCGACCTCATCAGGAATTGAATATAAATTCTGGATCGAAACAAATTATTATTTTGCATGATTTACCAATTTGACGTAATACAAATCTCTATGTTCATTTCGATATATTAATATTTATGCTTCCTATAGAACAATTCGAAAAATTCATAGAGGGAATATTGGGCATGTTGTGACATTCTGAATAGTTTACATTTATTTTATTTCCTATAATGTCCGATAAGGAACGTGTGAATGAAGTGGAGGTTGAAGCATTATTTACTTTGGAACTATTATGACATAAAATTTTTTCTGCAGTTTCTATTTTATTCTGAATGAAGTTTTCAATATACCCTTCTGCAACAGAAGTTGATTTCCAACCACCAAGTCTTTTGATGGCTGAAAAATCTGCACCACTGTCAGAAAGAATAGACGCAGAAGAACGCCGAAAACAGTGACCTGTATATAAATGTGGTTGCTTTAATTTAAGAAAGTTTGCAATCATTGACGGTAATTCAGAAAATGTATTAATTCCAACTAGTTGTGTTGAGCATTTATAGTTCTTATAAAAAACGAAAAATCTTTCGTGTGGAGTGTGAGCTGGCCTCAAGGATATATATCTCTTTATTATGTTTAAAAGTGTATGCTCATCATTATCCACCACAGTGAATATCCTGTTCGAATGTGTTTTCGATGAATTCACTGTCACCAAAAATTTCGATCCCATATCTTGTACATCTTTTCTCGGCAACCTTAACAATTCATCTTTTCTCAATGCACCCGCTACTCCGAATATCAAGGTGACCTACAAATCAAACAATGATAGTTATTTCACTATAACGAGATAATGAGAATAAATTGGGTTAACGATTCAATTGAGTTTTATTCTTACCTTCGACATCAAGAAAACACTATCAGGGGCATTCGCTATGAACTCTCTCACATGTTCTTTTTCGAGAACTTTTGATTTTTTGGGATATATCCCTCTCTTTTCCGTTTAATAAACATCACCAGTTTGTGGTATCTGCTTATATCAGTATTGTGTTTCACATTTATTGTTGATTTCAGCATCGAATATTTTGGCCATAAACTTGCTAGATGCCCCTTTTCTGCAATACCCGTAAAGTATGCCAACAAACCGTTTCCGTAAAGTTCCGAACCTTCTTGTCCTTGCACCAAGATCTGAATTCAGCATAGGTTTTCTCATATAAATGGCGGTTCTTTTCAGGAAGCAGACTCAAAGTTGCTGCTTCAGCAGTTTTTGTCACATCTGGCGGTGTCAAAGGGATATTTTCTTCGTTATTCATTATGTAACGCGTAACGGATAAAATCAGATTCTGATCGAAAGCGAATAAATAAATTTGACAGCTCGATCGTGCTCCGACATAGATGCATCTATGCTCCGACTGAATATTTTATAATCGGTTGCCATGATGATTATGCATTAATACAAGAAATCATGCATTAATATTAGGGGTCATTAATGGATGATTTCGAGTGCGTTAAAATGAGCTTTTATTCTATGGTCGACGGAAAAGAGAATTTAACGTGTCAGTTATTTAATCGCTTTCGCTTGCGTCCTCTGATAAACATATCGAGCTAAAAATTTTGAGTAATCTTTCTGTAGAAATGAACGAATGATCGTATACTAAGTAATGAAGAAAACATTACGAAAAGCACTGCCGTGAAGGCAGGAGCTTTTGAGCGCTCGTACATGCACCTTGTAGGTAGATTCGGATTTTCCATTTTTGGAAACCAATTGAGCAAATTTTAGACAGCTGTCAAACAAATTTTCAAACTAAGGCGAAAATCCCGACTTCAAGTCAGTGCTTTAGGTGATTTTTTTTTTTCGATAATTCGCTAGAGTTTTGTACGGTATCTATGGTCTTGGTAATGCGATATGGGCAAAATTTCCCATGTAGTTTGAATATATTATTCTTCATCTATGTGCGAAATTTCATTCCAATCCAAAGAGTAGTTTCGAAATTATCAGAAAAAAAATAGTTTGAACGGCTATATTTGATGAACGTGAACGCGAAATTCGCGATCCGAACTTATCCTTTCCCTAAGCCTTTCCGTTCGAAAGTTATGATTTTCTATGGTTCCTATGGTTTTGATCATGCGATCTGGAAAAAAATAAGCTCGAATATATTATTCTCAATTTAAATACATAATCGTCACGATCAAATCCATTGTTTTGAAATTATCAAGAAAACAGAATTTCAAACGGCCATATTTACGGAATTCCTAGTATGATTTTGCTCATATATGAACGTGATCACGACATTCGCGATCCAAACCTATCCTGAAAATTTCAATTCTCTAGGCCTTTCCGTTCGAAAGTTATGATTTTCTATGGTTTCTATGGTCCTGATCATGCGATCTGGAAAAAATTACGAAAAGCACTGCCGTGAAGGCAGGAGCTTTTGAGCGCTCGTACATGCACCTTGTAGGTAGATTCGCATTTTCCAGTTTTAGAAACCAATTGAAGGAATTTTTGACAGCTGTCAAAAAAATTCTGAAACTTAGGCGAAACTCCAGACTTCATGTCAGTGCTTCAGCTGATCAATTTTGCTTCGATAATTCGCTAGAATTTTCTACGGTATCTATGGTCTTGGTGATGCGGTCTGGACAAAATTTTGCACGTAGTTTGAATACAATATTCCTCAGCTAGGTGCATAATTTCATTCCAATCCGATCAGTAGTTCCGAAACTATCTGGAAAAAAATATTTTGAACGGCCATATTTACGGAACCCCTAGTCTCATTTTGCTCATTGATGAACGTGACCGCGATATTCGCGATCCAAACCCACCCTGAAAATTTCAAGTTCCTAGGCCTTTCCGTTCAAAAGTTACAATTTTCTATGGTTTCTATGGTTCTGGTCATGCGATCTGGACAAAATATTGCTTCAATATATCATTCTCGATTAAAATACAAAATTTCATCTCGATCGAATCCGTAGTTTCGAATTTATCGAGAAAACAAAATTTCAAACGACCGTATTTACGGAACCCCTTGTATAATGTTGCTCATAGATGAACGTGATCACGATATTCGAGATCCACACCTATCCTGAAAATTTCAAGTCCCTAGGCATTTCCGTTCAAAAGTTACAATTTTCTATGGTTTCTATGGTTCTGGTCATGCGATCTGGACAAAATTTCGCATGTAGCTAAAACACCTCATTCTCCATTGGAGTACAAAATTTCATCTCGATCGAATCTGTAGTTTTCAAGTAATCAGGGAAACAAAACTTTGAACGGCCATATTTACGGAACCCCTGGGCGAATTTTGCCCATTAACGAACTTAACCGAGGCATTTGGGATCTGAACCTACACTGAAAATTTCAAGTCTCAAGGTTGATCCGTTCGAGAGTTATCGTGCTTACGGACGGCCGGATGGACGGACGGACAGACTCGAATTTTCCGACGGATTCGTCATCAGTGAGTCGAACATAATCGATTGAGACCATTTTCGGCTCAAAATTCGAAAAATACAGACATTGTGACGAAATGATATAGCCGTCGTGTAAGTAGTACGAGCGCTCAAAAATATAGTTCGAATATATCATTCTCAATTTGAATACAAAATTTCGTCACGATCTAATCCATAATTTTGAAATTATCAAGAAAACTGAATTTCAAACGGCCATATTTACGGAATCCCTAGTCTAATTTTGCTCATTGATGAACGCGACTACGATATTTGAGATCCACACCTATCCTGAAAATTTCAAGTTTCTAGGCCTTTTCATTACAAAGTTATAATTTTCTACGGTTTCTATGGTTCTGTTGATGCGATCTGGGCAAAATTTTGCATGTAGCTTGAACACGTCATTATCCATTTTAGTGCGAAATTTCAACTAGATCTAATCTGTAGTTTCGAAGTGATCAGGAGAACAAAATTTCGAGCGGCCATATTTACGGAACCCCTAGGCGAATTTTGCCCAATAACGAACTTAACCGCGGCATTCGAGATTCGAACCTACCCTGGAAATTTCGAGTTTCTAGGTCATTTCGTTCGAGAGTTATCGTGTGTACGGACGAACGGACAGACTCGAATTTTTTGACGGATTCGTCATCAGTGAGTCGAACATAGTTGTTTGACACCATTTTCGGCTCAAAATTCGAAAAATACAGACATGGTGACGAAATGATATAGCCCTCGTGTAAGTAGTACGAGCGCTCAAAAAGAACATCCAGTATAAAGGGTGTTTGGCCATAGCCTAGTGGTGAATGTAGGTCATTCAGGCCTTTCAGAAAAGTGGCTTGTTTTGTATCCTAAGGTTGTTAGTTAAGGAGATACAGGGTGATTCATGGATTTCGGCCTGAGTTTACAATGGCCATAACTCTGGAATCCAAGGTCCGATTTTGATTAAATTTCATGGGTTTGTTCATTTCAGAAAATCCTTTCGAGTGGTTCACGAAATATCACAATTTTCAGGGCAGTACTCAGCATACCGCGGTTCATCTTTCAAGCCACAAATTGTTTATTTTTTCATCACTTAAAGAAATTTTGGTATTGTCATGAAAAAATTACGAAAAGCACTGCCGTGAAGGCAGGAGCTTTTGAGCGCTCGTACATGCACCTTGTAGGTGGATACGCATTTTCCAGTTTTGGAAATCAATTGAAGGAATTTTCGACAGCTGTTAAAAAAAATCTGAAACTTAGGCGAAACTCCAGACTTCCTGTCAGTGCTTCAGCTGATCAATTTTATTTCGATAATTCGCTAGAATTTTCTACGGTATCTACAGTCTTGGTAATGCGATCTGGACAAAATTTCGCAAGTATTTTGAAAACATTATTCCTCAGCTAGGTGCAGAATTTCATTCCAATCCGATCAGTAGTTTCGAAACTATCAAGAAAAAAATATTTTGAACGGCCATATTTACGGAACCCCTAGTCTAATTTTGCTCATTCATGAACGTGACCGCGATATTCGCGATCCAAACCCACCCTGAAAATTTCAAATTTCTAGGCCTTTCCGTTCGAAAGTTACAATTTTCTATGGTTTCTATGGTTCTGGTCATGCGATGTGGACAAAATATTGCTTTAACATATCATTCTCGATTAAAATACAAAATTTCATCTCGATCGAATCCGTAGTTTCGAAATTATCGAGAAAACAAAATTTCAAACGACCGTATTTACGGAACCCCTAGTATAATTCTGCTCATTGTTAAACGTGAACGCGACATTTCAGATCCACACCTATCCTGAAAATTTCAAGTCCCTAGGCCTTTCCGTTCGAAAGTTATGATTTTCTATGGTTTCTATGGTTCTGGTCATGTGATCAGGAGAAATGTAGCTTGAATATATCATTATCCATTAGTTTTTTTTTTAGAAATTTCGTCACGATCGAATCTGTAATTTTGAAATAATCAAGAAAACTAAATTTCAAACGACCATATTTACGGAGCCCCTAATATAATTTCACTCATAGATGAACGTGATCACGACATTCGTGATCCACACCTATCCTGAAAATTTCAAGTCCCTAGGCGTTTCAAAAGTTATAATTTTCTATGGTTTCTATGGTTCTGGTCATGGGATCTGGACAAAATTTCACATGTAGCTTGAACACCCCAGTCTCCATTTGAGTGCAAAATTTCATTCTGATCAAATCTGTAGTTTTCAAGTAACCAGGGGAACAAAACTTTGAACGGCCATATTTACGGAACCCCTGTTGGAATTTGGCCCATTAACGAACTTAACCGAGTCATTTGGGAACTGAACCCACACTGAAAATTTCAAGTCTCAAGGTTGCTCTGTTCGAGAGTTATCGTGCTTACGGACGGACGGACAGACTCGAATTTTCCGACGGATTCGTCATCAGTGAGTCGAACATAGTCGATTGAGACCATTTTCGGCTCAAAATTCGAAAAATACAGACATCGTGACGAAATGATATAGCCCTCGTGTAAGTAGTACGAGCGCTCAAAAATACATAATTCAATCCGAGGCATTCAATTTCCACTTTGAATGGCACACTTGTTAAAAACGAGTTGCGGTTGAACGAATTCATATTCTATGTAATTTTTTTGAAATGCGGGCCTGATTTTAGTCCTTCCTTGATAATACTTATTGTATTTTGCTGAAATTTTGAATTTTTTAACTTTCTATTAACTCCCTTGTATTCTAAACCATCAGCAATCACTGAGTTTTGTAACACGCTGCGTAAAGAAGTAATTTAAAGTATGCATAATCAAGCTTTGAATTTTTTCGAAACCAAATATTGAATTTAGGGACAAATGGCGTAAAACCACTTGAAACATGTAATCAATGAGTGCATGTGCTTTGAAACAAAGAAATATTGACTTGTATTCCTCAGGAAATTCGCTAGATATCGCTTTCCTCACATATTCTCCAAACATAGCTGTCCAATTCAAAGGTACTCCAATTTCAATTCAAAATTCGAACTTTGTACACCAATTGTGAGTATTTCTATTTGATATTTGTTTATGGCTTTTGCAATGGAAATTCAAGAGCAGCAGTGTGAGAATATCGTCACAGATTTCCAAACAGGAGAACACTCTGTAGCATGGCCTCCAAGGTCGCCAGATATAACTCCTATGGATTATTTTCTGTGTGGTTATCTCAAATAAAATTTATATGCCGTTGAAATAACTTCACGAGAGCATTTTTGGCAGAGGATGGAAGAAGCTTGCACAGAATTAAAACGAGATCCCGATATGATAAGAAGGGCAATAACTTATCTCATTTTGAGAGCTGAGATGTGAGGAATCCATTTCGAAATTCTCTTATGATACTACCCTTTCAAGTTTGTATTGTAAACTCAAATGAATAGGTTTGAAGTTTTTCGAAAAAAATAAAAAATTTTAATACATATCTAGTTATTAGTTTTGTGAAGCGAATACACTTACGGATTACATTTTCCAAAATAGATCAGTTAATAATTTATAACGCTCTTAAGCTTTGAGGATCAAAATCTCATCAAAAGACAAGAAATATTATCACGAAGGGACTAAATCAGGACCGCATTTCAAAAAAATCACATAAAATATGAATTCGTTGGATCGCTACTTGCTTGTTACAAGTGTGCCATTCAAAGTGAAAATCAAATTCCGTAGATCTAATTATGTATTTTTTCATGGCAATAGCAAAATTTCTCTGAGTGATGGAAAAAATATAGATTGTGAAGCTTGAAAGATAAACCACGATATACTCTGTACTGCCCTGAAAATATTGATATTTCGTGAGCCATTCGAAAGGGCTTTCTGAACTGAACAAACCCTTGAAATTTTATCGAAATCGGACCACAGATTTCAGAGTTATGGCTTTCGTAATTCCAGGCCGAAATCCATGAATCACCCTGTATTTTCTAAACAAATTGTTGTGTATAACTTCATTTGGTGAAAACCTCGAGGAATTGACAAATTCAGTACTTCCTCAACACTGTTATTCACGGCAGCAATGTTTTCACCTGAAGGACCCGATCGAACACGCGTTGTTGTCGATTCGCGACTCAAATTTATCGACCAAGTTCTTAATACCGATCTCTAAAGGACGATTAGGGTGATCGGAAATATGACTTGCTGAAAAAAAATGTATATATTATGAAGAGAATAGGCCTAAAGCCTAAGGGGACTTCCTCGTCTAGAGTTTGCACTATTTCACATGGTTTCTTCCAATATTGTTATATTTTTTGCTCCTTGTCTTCCAAGAATTACTGAATTCATTTCAAAATACTTCCACGCATTCCATAATTCTCTAATTTTCCCAAAAACACTTGATGATCAATGCAGTCATGATCAACATGGTCGTCCAAGGTTACATGATTCAAGACTTTGTTACTAAACGCGTCAAAACACCAAAAATTTAGTCGATTCGTTAACCAAGTTATTCAGTAGCTACTTAAATACTGGCGGAACTAGGTTTCAGAATTCCCAAAAAATCGTTTGGAACTCCGAAATCAGTTACAATCCGGCATATATTTATCCTCGTAGCTGAATCCTATCCATGAATTGTAAGAGCGGAGATTTGTATGCATAAATTCAGAACTATCTAAATATCGAATCAGAAAACTCTTGACGTTTATGGAATATTTCATATTTTTATGAAAAAAATCCTGCCTGAAATTCATTAACGTGATAACATATTTATGAATTTCTGATATAAAGGCTGTTTTTTGAGCGCTCGTATAACTCTCACAAGGGCTACTTGTAGAACTTACTTTTTCCATCTATCATGTTTGTCAAGTTTTTGAGCGCTCGTACTACTTACACGAGGGATATATCATTTCGTCACGATGTCTGTATTTTTCGAATTTTTAGCCGAAAATGGTCTCAATCGACAGAGTTCAACTCACTGATGACAAATCTGTCGAAAAATTCGAGACTGTCCGTCCGTTCGAAATTTTGTTCTCCTGATTACTTCGGAACAACTGATTCGATCGAGGTTAAATTTTGCTGGCCGTTCAAAATGTTGAATTTTAATTTCGAAACTGGTGATTAGATTGAAATAAAATTTTGCACATAGATGTAAAATTTGTCTAGATCGCATGACCAGAGCCATGAATAGAAAGGCCTAGGGACTTGAATTTTTCGGGATAGGTGTGGATCTCGAATGTCCCGGTCACGTTCACCGATGAGTAGAATTATACTAGGGGTTCCGTAAATATGGTCGTTTGAAATTTAGTTTTCTTGATAATTTCAAAACTACGGATTCGATCGTGACGAAATTTTGTATTTTAATGGAGAATGATATATTCAAGCTGAACTTTTTTCCAGATCGCATGACTAGAACCATAGAAAATTATAACTTTCGAACGGAAATTTTTAGGGTAGTTTCGGATCGCGGATTTCGCTGTCGCGTTCATCAATCAGCAAAATTATACTAGAGGTTCCGTAAATATGGCCGATCAAAATCTTTTTGTAGCGCTCGTACTACTTACACGAGGACTATATCATTTCGTCGATGTCTGTATTTTTCGAATTTTGGGCCGAAAATGGTCTCAAACTACTATGTTCGACACACTGATGCCGAATCCGTAAAAAAATTCGAGTCTGTCCGTCCGTCCGTGTACACGATAACTCTCGAACGGAATGTCCCAGGAACTTGAAATTTTCAGGGTAGGTTCGAATCACGAATGCCCTTGGGGTTCCGTGAATATGGCAGCTCAAAATTTCGTTTTCCTTATTACTTTGAAACTACAGGTTCGTTCGAGGAGAAATTTTGAATGACGTGTTGAAGCTACATGCAAAATTTTGTCCAGCTCGCATGACCAGAACCATAAGAACCATAGAAAATTATAACTTTGTAATGGAAAGGCCTAGGGACTTGAAATTTTCAGGATAGCTGTGGATCTAGAATGTTGCGGTCACGTTCATCAATGAGCAAAATTAGAATAGGGGTTCCGTAAATATGGCCGTTTGAAATTCAGTTTTCTTGATAATTTAAAAACTATGAATTTGATCGTGACGAAATTTTGTATTTAAATTGAGGATGATATATTCGAGCTACATTTTTTCCAGATCGCATGATCAGAACCATAGAAACCATAGAAAATAATAACTTTCGAACGGAAAGGCCTAGGGACTTGAAATTTCCGGGATAGGTTCGGATCGCAAATTTCGTGGTTACGTTCATCAATGAGCAAAATTAGACTAGGGGTTCCGTAAATATAGCCGTTCAATTGGTATACCAATATTGGATTGGTATGAAATTTCGCACATAGATGAAGAATATTGTTTTCAAACTACGTGGGAAATTTTTTCCAGATCGCATCACCAAGACCAAAAAAAAAATTTTCGCCTCAGTTTGAAATTTTCTTTGACAGCTGTCAAAATCTTTCCAATTGGTTTTTAAAACTGGAGAATGCGAATCCACCTTGTAGGTGGATGAACGAGCGCTCGAAAGCTCCTGACTTCACGGTATTGCTTTTCTAAATTTTTCGAATTTTGAGCCGAAAATGCTCTCAATCGATAGAGTTCGACTAACTGATGACGAATCCGTCGAAAAATTCGAGTCTGTCCGTCCGTAAGCACGATAACTCTCGAACGGAACAACCTAGAGACTTGAAATTTTCAGTGTAAGTTCAGATCTCGAATGCCTCGGTTGAGTTCGTTAATGGGCAAAATTCCACCAAGGGTTCCGTAAATATGGCCGTTCAAAATTTTGTTCTCCTGATTACTTCGAAACTACAGATTCGATCGAGATCGAGAAATTTTGCACTCAAATGGAGAATGTGAAATTTAGTCCAGATCGCATGACCAGAACCATAGAAACCATAGAAAATTGTAACTTTTGAACGGAAACTCCTAGGGATAGGTGTGGATCTCGAATGTCGTGATGACGTTTATCTATGAGAAAAATTGTACAAGGGGTTCCGTAAATACTGTCATTTGAAATTTAGTTTTCTTGATAATTTTAAAACTAAAGATTCGATCGTGACGAAATTCTGTATATTAATGGAGAATGATATATTCGAGCTACATTTTTCCAGATCGCATGACCAGAACCATAGAAACCATAGAAAAATATAACTTCCGAACGGGAAGGCCTAGGGACTTGAAATTTTCAGGATAGGTTTGGATCGGAAATATTGCGTTCACTTTCATCAATGAGCAGAATTATACTATGGGTTCCGTAAATACGGTCGTTTGAAATTTTTTTCTCGATAATTTCGAAACTACGGATTCGATCGAGATAAAATTCTGTATTTTAAACGAGAATGATATATCAAAGCAACATTTTGTGCAGATCGCATGACTAGAACCATAGAGACCATAGAAAATGATAACTGGCGAAGGGAAAGGCCTAGGAACTCAAAATTTTCAGGGTAGGTTTCGATCGCGTATGTCACTTTCATCAATGAACAAAATTAGACTAGAGGTTCCGTAAATATGGCCGTTCAAAATATTTTTCTTTTCCTGATAATTTCGAAACTACTGATTGGATCGGAATGAAATTCCATACCTAGCTGAAGAATAATGTATTCAAACGACGTGCGGAATTTTGTCTAGATCGCATTACCAAGACCATAGATACCGTAGAAAATTCTAGCGAATTATCGAAAAAAAATTGGTCAGCTGAAGCACTGACATGAAGTCTACAGTTCTGCCTAATTCCTTCAATTGATTTCTAAAACTGGAAAATGCGAATCTACCTACAAGGTGGATGTACGAGCGCTCTAAAGCTCCTGACTTCGCGGCAGTGCTTTTATAATTTATAAAATTTAAAGGAAATTCATAATCTTGGAGTTGAGAATTCACAACTGTTAATTGAATCAAGAGAAATTTAAATTCAGAAGCAACAGAATTTGTAAGGTTTCAGATATAAAACTTAAAAAGTAGACACTAGTAAAATGGACGTAGGGCACGGTAAGTTTGGCGAACTGAACCATGGTTTTCAATCTAAATTTGCACAATTTGTTAGCGTTGTTCTGAAGTAAGTCTGTCCATAGTGAAATGTCAAAACGTACTGACCACAAATATACCACCCTCTCTCAAATTGTCAATCGCTAGAATGTGTTGTCAATTAAACCAAACCCCAAAAAAACACCCTCTATTAGGTAGCATGTTTTAGTTTAGACTCAGACAGAAACGAATATACATCAAACAAAAAACAATTTGAAAAAGGGGCTATAAGAGAAATGTAAATTTCTGTTTCATTATTCATGATAATGTGATAATGTGTCCATTCATAAATTTATGTCATACCAGTACATTATTGTGTTTTTATACCTTAGATACAATCTACATAATGGATTACTTTATGCCCGTGCGGGCATAAAGTACACATTATGGCCCGCGCGAGCAATAAACAGTTTTCGAATATCTTATTCTTTATCAACAAATTATGAATTTACATTTTATATTATTTGGTTGTATTTACATAGAATTGGCAATTCTGGAAGGTCCGCTGATAGCCAAATTTCCTGCTGCGAAGGTTGACTCATGATTCATTGTCTGGGTCTCTAGTTTCTGTAAGGAAATGCGAGATCCAGATGCCAACATCCTTGAAACCTCATTTTTTGAGGATATGCTGTCCTCTAAATATCCTTCAGCAAAAGTGGTACTCTTCCATCCACCATGGCGCTTCAACGTAGTCATACTTGCTCCAGCTTCTGCTAATAGAGTTGCTGACGTTCGGCGTGAACAGTGTTCAAAACCCAAATATTTTGCAATAAAACAGGGAATTTTCCCAAACGTATTTTTCCAACAGGTTGTACAGTACAGAGGCCTTGTCTGTAGTTTAAAAATAGTCTCTTTTCTGAGCAGCCATGTGGCCACAAAGAAATATAATCAGTTTCAAACTGTTCATTTCATCTTCAGCATCAATGTCGAAAACTCGTTATTCATATATAAATCATTAAAGTTCCCCAACAGCACAGTTTTGTCAATGTTTTCTACAGAATTTTCTGACATCCACTTCAAAAATTGGTTATATTTTTTGTCGTATGAGTTTCTGGATTTTCTCGGTAACAGATTTCGCGTTGCCTTTTCAGCCTTTCTTGCAATTTCGTCGGGAATTTCAAATTTTTTTTCCATTTTGGATTCTTGACTTTGATACATTAAAAATTTTAATACTTATCTCCCTAACAACAAAAACGGAGACAATAATGATGTCAAGGTAGTGTGGCAGTCAAAAATTGACAAATCAAATTGATGGCATAAAAAAAAAATTGATTATTCAAAACGGACTGGTATGACATAAAAGTTTGTATGCACCACGGGTACTAGTAGATATATACCCTCGGGCGACTTACGAACCCTCGGGCCAGAGGCCCTCGGCTTCGCCCTCAGGGCATAATCATCTACTTAGTACCCTTGATACATAAATAACTATTACTTCCTCTTGACACAGATTAAACTTCACGACTAGTTAATTGTTCGATCTCTGTCTGAATAAAATGGTGTGAGTTTGGTGAGGTCTATCCGGAAAATGGTGTAATATATAAAGAGAGGATTCATTGCCAATTACACTCCTAATTATAGGGTCAATTATTTCATTACGTGGAAGCACTAGACAGCTGTTTCGAATTGACTTGCATTGACTGTTGCAACCGCCACGAACCAACCATGAAGTGGGAATTCAAGCAGGATGTCCCGAATTCGCTTCCGAATTATTTTCATAATAGGGGTTGGACTGGTTCGCTGCCAGCGGGAATGCGAGTAATGGCAGGTTTACACGCTATGATTAATCGTAACGATTCATCGTTCAAATAAATCGAAAAAGTTAAAACTGTTAAAAAGCAACTATCTTTTGTTGCCCTGTTGGCGATTTCTATGGAAGAAGTACTTGAATGACGAAATTTGTATTTATCACCTTCTTTTGAGATGAGGCCATATGGGGGCGAGTTCTTCGAACAAATATAGCCTAAAACATTGTGTGATGTTTTCTAACAAACGTATTACAAATTTAGTTTTCTTGATAATTTCGAGACTACGGATCCGATCGTGACGAAATTTTATATTTACAGGAATATGATTAATAGTTTGATTTCAGAAAAAAATTATAAAAAGCACTGCCATGAATCAGGAGCTTTTGAGCGGTCATTCATCCACCTTGTACAAAGAATCGCATTTTCCAGTTTTAGAAACCAATTGAAGATATTTTTGATAGCTGTTAAGAAAATTTCAAACTAAGGTGAAACTCTAGACTTCACGTCAGTGCTTCAGGTGACCAATTTTTTTTTCGATCATTAGCTATAATTTTCTACTGTTTCTATGGTCTTGGTAATGCGATCTGAACAAAATTTCGCACGTAGTTTGAATACATTATTATTCATCTATGTGCAAGATTCCATTCGAATCTAATCACCAGTTTCGAAATTAAAATTTAAAATTTTGAACGGCCATATTTACGGCCACACCTATCCTGAAAATTTTAAGTCCCTAGGCCTTTCCGTTCGAAAGTTGTAATTTCCTCTGATTCCTATGGTTCTGGTCATGCGATCTGGACTTTATTCTGCGTGTAGTTTGAACAGGTCATTTTCCATCTGAGTGCAAAATTTCATCTTGATCTAATCAGTAGTTGAGAATAAATCAAGAGAACAAAATTTCGATTGGCCATTTTTACGGAACCCCTAGTGAAATTCTGTTCATTAACGAACTCAACCGCGGCATTCGAGAACTGAACCCACACTGAAACTTTCAAGTCTCTTGGTCATTCCGTTCGAAAGTTATCGTGCTTACAGCCGGCCGGACGGACGGACGGCCGGAGGAATAGACTCGAATTTTTCACCGGATTCGTCATTAGTGAGTCGAACCTGGTCGATTGAGACCATTTTCGGCTCAATTTTCGAAAAAAACAGACATCGTGACGAAATGATATAGCCCCCGTGTAAGTAGAACGGGCGCTCAAAAAATCCTTATTTGGTGCGTCATGAAAAATTTCAGAGCATCTTTTCAAGCCAGAACTCTGAACTTTTTGGCTGATATCCTTTCGTTTCTTACTTCAAATATTCGACCAATTTATTGTAAAAGGTATATTAATATTCTCATTCAACATCGAAAGCCCCTTTACCATTGAATATTAGGACCATAATGTACTCGGGAAAATTTTGGGATATCGGTAAAGTATCCGAGCAGCACAGTTCCTTTAATGCAGTCCTCGCAATCTACTTCACATACTGGTAAGGGAAATGCGTACAAAATTACTTATGACTTGAAAGTCACATTCGACACCAATAAACTTTGATAATTTTTGTATAACCCTTAATACACATTGAAAGAAAGAAATGAATTAAGATAAACGAAAATTCATTTTGTCCGTATGCTATGAAAAAAATTACGAAAAGCACTGCCGTGAAGTCAGGAGCTTTTGAGCGCTCGTACATCCACCTTGTGAGTAGATTCGCATTTTCCAGTTTTAGAAATGAATTGAAGGAATTTTCGACAGCTGTCAAAAAAATTCTGAAACTTAGGTGAAACTCCAGAATTCATGTCAGTGCTTTAGCTGATCAATTTTTTTTCGATAATTCGCTAGAATTTTCTACGGTATCTATGGTCTTGCTGTGTCGCACGTAGTTTGAATACATTATTCCTCAGCTTGGTGCAAAATTTCATTCCATTCCAATCAGTCGTTTCGGAACTATCAGTGAAAAAATATTTTGAACGGCCATATTTACTGAACCCCTAGTCTAATTTTGCTCATTGATTGAACGTGGCCGCGATAATCGCGATCCAAACCCACCCTGAAAATTTCAAGTTCCTAGGCCTTTCTGTTCAAAAGTTACAATTTTCTATGGTTTCTATGGTTCTGGTCATGCGATCTGGACAAAATATTGATTTAATATATCATTCTCGATTAAAATACAAAATTTCATCTCGATCGAATCCGTAGTTTCGAAATTATCGAGAAAACAGAATTTCAAACGACCGTATTTACGGAACCCCTAGTATAATTCTGCTCATTGATAAACGTGAACGCGACATTCGAGATCCACACCTATCCTGAAAATTTCAAGTCCCTAGGCCTTTCCGTTCGAAGGTTATGATTTTCTATGGTTTCTATGGTTCTGGTCATGTGATCTGGAGAAATGTAGCTTTAATATATCATTCTCCATTAGTATACAAAATTTCGTCACGATCGAATCTGTAGTTTTGAAATTATCAAGAAAACAAAATTTCAAACGACCATATTTACGGAACCCCTAGTACAATTTTCCTCATAGATGAACGTGATCACGACATTCGAGATCCCTAAGTCCCTAAGCGTTTCCGTTCAAAAGTTACAATTTTCTATGGTTTCTATGGTTCTGGTCATGCGATCTGGACAAAATTTCACATTTAGCTTGAAAACCTCATTCTCCATTTGAGTGCAAAATTTCAGCTCGATCAAATCTGTAGTTTTCAAGTAATCAGGGGAACAAAACTTTGAACGGCCATATTTACGGAACCCCTGGTGGAATTTGGCCCAATAACGAACTTGACCGCGGCATTCGAGAACTGAACCCTCACTGAAAATTTCAAATCTAGGTTGTTCCGTTCGAGAGTTATCGTGTTTACGGACGGGCGGACGGACGGACAAACTCGAATTTTCCGACGGATTCGTCATCAGTGAGTCGAACATAGTCGATTAAGACCATTTTCGGCTCAAAATTCGAAGAATACAGACATCGTGACGAAATGATATAGCCCTCGTATAAGTAGTAGGTACGAGCGCACAAAAATGACATACTTATAAAAACAACGAAATAACTGACAAAGTTCACAAATGAAACGCTTGGTTCGTTTATGGAACAAGCGTGAGTCGAATGCTTACAATTTGAGCAACGTCACCAGTCTTATTCGGGCTTAGATCAGGAATAAAAATCGTTGGAATAAATATATGGAAAGTCCTCTTCGTCATCTCGAGATATGCTAACAAAATGTCCTTCTTCACTATCTTCTTCAAATAATGCTCAGAAAAACCCTTAACCTAACGATACTCGATATCACTCACAACATCCATCATGCGCTTGGTGCATGAATAACTATTAAGTCGCTTACACTTATTATTAATCATGCCAGAATTTACTAATCAAGAGTCGCCGACATTATTGAGGTTTTCCGCGTTTACATGACATTTTTATTGCGAAAACTCACTACCTATTAAGTTTCTGTGTTGAAAAAGTTATGGTTCAAAACTCGTGAACTGAGGCGAAAACGCAATTATTTTGTATGAAATTTTATTCTGCATTAGAATCCAATATATTGAATATATTGCACACGATTTATGACTCACTCTGTATGTATATTGACAAAGAAAACTTGACATTTCAACCTGACAAAACAAAACGTATCACATTATATGAAATTCCAATAAGCTCTTACCTTTTGCGTCCTGAAGAATAACCATAAGGGAAAAAGACGTCAAAATATGGTTGCCGCTGATAAACATTTTTGTTTATTCGTTTTTTCCAGTCCATACGTTGAATTCACAAACTCACTCGATACCTCTACCTTTTTCTGTTCACTATTTTAATGCCTACAGTATGATAATATCATACTGTTATATATTATATATACCTATATCTATATACTTTCAGTTTATGATATAGACTAGAGATCTATACATTTCTAATTATGAAAAGCACTGCCGTGAAGTCAGGAGCTTTTGAGCGCTTGTTCATCCACCTTGTAGGTAGATTCGCATTTTCCAATTTTAGGAACGAATTCAAAAAAAATTTTGACAGCTGTCAAACAAATTTTCAAACTAAGGCGAAACTCTAGACTTCACGTCAATGCTTTAGGTGTTTAGGAAATTTCAGGAAAAAAATATTTTGAACGGCCATATTCACGGAACCCCTAGACTAATTTTGCTAACTGATGAACGTGACCGCGAAATTCGCGATCAGAACCTAAAACTTTCAAGTCCCTAGGCCTTTCCGTTCGAAAGTTATAATTTTCTATGATTTCCATAGTTCTAGTCATGCGATCTGCGAAGTATGTAGCTTGAATAAATCACTCTCCATTAAAATTTCGTCATGATCGAATCCGAAGTTTTGAAATTATCAAGAAAACTAAATTTCAAACGACCATATTTACGGAACCCCTAGTCTAATTTTGTTCATTGATAAACGTGACCGCGACATTCGGGATCCTCACCTCCTCTGAAAACTTCAAGTCCCTAGACCTTTCCATTACAAAGTTATATTTTTCTATGGTTCTGATCATGCGATCGAGACAAAATTCTGCATGCATCTTGAACACGTCATTCTATACCTGATCGCAAAATTTCACCTCGATAGAATCTGTTGTTTCGAAGTAATCAGGAAAACAAATTTCGAACGGCCATATTTACGGAGGAATTGAAATTACTGGTGGAATTTTGCCCAATAACGAATTCAACCGCGGCATTCGAGGTTCGAACCTAATCTGAAAATTTCAAGTTTCTAGGACGTTCCGTTCGAGAGTTATCGTGCTCCCGGCCGGACGGACGGACAAACTCGAATTTTTCGACGGATTCGTCATCAGTGAGTTGAACTCTGTAGATTGAGACCATTTTCCAGTTTTAGAAACCAGTTGAAGAAATTTTTGACAGCTGTCAAAAGAATTTCAAACTAAGGCGAAAATCCAGACTTCACGTCAGTGCTAAGTGACCTATTTGTTTTCAATGATTCGCTAGAATTTTCTAGGGTATCTATGGTCTTGATGGTGTGATCTGGACAAAGTGAGTAGTTTGAATACATTATTCTTCATCTATGTGCAAAATTTCATTCCAATCCAATCAGTATTTTCGAAATTATCGAGAAAAAAAAAATTGGATTGTCCATATTCACGGAACCGCTATTATAATTTTGCTCATTGATAACCGTGACTGCGACATTCAAGATCTCAACCTACCCTGCAAATTTCAAGTCCCTTGGACTTTCCGTTCGAAAGTTATAATTTTATATGGTTCTGGTCATGCGATCTAAAGCACGATCGAATCCGTACTTTTGAAATTAAATTTCAAACGACCATATTTACGGAACCCCCATTTCAATTTTGCTCATTGATGAACGTGACCGCGACATTCGAGATCCACACTTATCCTGAAAATTTCAAGTTCCTTGGTCTTCGCGTTCGAATTTTATAATTTTCTATGTTTTCTATGGTTCCGGTTATGCGATCTGGACAAAGTTCTGCGTTTAGCTTGAACACGTTATTCTCTATCTGAGTGCAAAATTTCACCTCAATCGAATCGATAGTTTCGAAGTACATAATCAGAAGAACAAAATTTCGAACGGCCATATTTACGGAACCCTTGGTCAAATTTTGCCCATTAACGAACTCAACCGCGGCATTCCAGATACGAACCTAACCTGAAAATTCCAAGTTTCGTTCGATAGTTATCGTGTATACGGACGGCCGGACGGGTAGACTTGAATATTTCGACGGATTCGTCATCAGTGAGTCGAACCTTGCTTATTGAGACTATTTTCGGCTCAAAATTCGAAAAATACAGATATCGTGACGAAATGATATATCCCTCGTGTAAGAAGAACGAGCGCTCAAAAAAATAACATGACAAAGTTGAATTTGACCAAGAATTCTGTATCTGTGAGTCCAACCTCGGTAGCGGATAGATACTCATCTATGATTCCGATAGTTGACAGATCTACTTCAGGGATGCGCCCCCGCCTACGCGGCTTCATTCCTAATACCTCATAGGGAAATCATTGTCCTATTCCTCCAGTCCCGTGTTCAAACCCAATTTTTCCCTCTTCACATCTGACCCAATCTTCCAAGACGTGGAAGATTATGGCTAAAAACACCTAACAAGGCGAATTCTAAAACGTTGAAGGAAAGTAATAATAATAATAATATTGCCAGAACTATGTCATACATACTTGTTACAGTACAAAAGGTGAGCATATCACTGAGCCATAGCCTCCTGGCTACCCACTCATTTAAAAAAAACAAGATATGACAAGAACTGCAGCCTTCAAAAATAATAATACAAAATCAGAATGCATCGATCAAGGATAAAGGAATGAAAGAGGGGAAGGGAAAAGAACGGTGATGAACCCGTATTTGGTTACGAAAGTTCAGTGGTTAATAAATATTTCTTGAGAGCAATTCTGAGAGAATTACCACTTCGAGCGATAGCACTGATAGCAGCAGGTATACGATTCCAGAGCAGGGAGAACCTTAAGAAGAAATTATTGATCATGAACCTAGTGCCATGCACAGATATTAGGAGCGTTGCATTAGAATGTGCTCGAGTGCTATAATACTCAAGGACACCAAGACCTCGAATGCGCTGGCAGGGATATTCAGGCCTATGAGACTTCCTTGAAACACATCAATAAGAGGCGCCAATACCGCCAGTACCCCAGGTGGGTGGAACAAATGTAAATTCCCACACCTTGAGGCAAAAATTCGCACCATCTAATCGAAGCGAACAGAAGAAGTTGCCGAAAATCACAGCTGCTATATATTGCGACATACAATAACAGAACATTGCCAACAGACGAAAAACTTCTGGAACTGGAAGAAGAACTGAAACATGTGAAATGGGACATAATAGGCATAAGTGAGGCCCGCCGGATAGGAGAGGGTCAAGTTGTTTTACAGTCTTGGAATACATGCTATTCAGGTGAAGAAACTGCCATAACAGGCGTTGGAATCCTAGTCCACAAGTTACATAGAAATATGTTTACAGATGTCAAGCAAATAAGTTCACGAGTCATATGTTTAACACTCCAGATAAATTAAAACTTTGAAGATTCTTCAGACCTATTCACCAACTATCGAGTGCACAGATGACGAGTTAGAAAACTTCTATGAAGATGTATCCACGGCATTACAATACGGAAAAACATACTTCACTCTGTTAATTAGAGATTTCAATACCAAAGTTGGTAGTAAACAAGATGAAGCGGAAACTGCCGTCAGCTATCATGGATTGGGAAGTCGAAACAAAAGAGGTGATATAACAGATTTGGCACACCACAAGAACTTATATATGATGAACACCTTCTTCAAGAAAAGAAACAGCAAAAAGTGGACGTGGGCTAGTCCAGATGGCAGGACCAAAAACACAATAGACTTCATAATGAGAAGCTGAAAGGACAAAATCAACGACATAAGTGTCTTGAACTGGTTTTCGATAGGAAGCCACCGTATTGTAAGATCAGAAGTAAAATCGAATATAAATAAAGAAAGCACCAATAGGGAACCAAAGAAGAACAGGAAAAGCAAGAAATTGGGAATTCCCGAAAATTCAGATTCCTATATGGTATGTATAGCCTGAAGTCTAAATCATGAAAACAATATGACAATAATAGCGAAATAAACGAAAACATAAGAGACTCCACAAATATGGCTATTGAAAAATTCTGCCCGAAGAAGTAAAGAACTGAACCAAAGAACGAAACATTTGATGAAACAAAGAAGGGACATGGAGGACATGAGCACACGAGAATATAAAATCCTCAACAGATAATATCTGAAAAAGTTGAGAGGGTTATAGAGGAGAATAAAAGTTTCAAGTTCTTGAGGAAGGTCACGATGGGAACAAAGGATCAAGGATGGAAACGGAAACGTAGTGACACACAAACAGGAACTATTGGACTCTATTAAAGTTTTCTATCAAGAACTCATCAGGGCAACAAGTGATCGAAGTCGGTATCCCAAAGATACAAAACCAGGGGTCAGAAGAGATTCCAGATATAATCAGGGATGAAATAAAGAGTGCCCTAAGAGATATGAGAAATAATAGAGCTCCCGGCGGCGATGAACTAGTAATAAAGTCGATCAAAGAAGGGGGCCCAAAAATCATCGAAGCTCTAAAGGTTCTCTTCAATAAACGCCTCGAAGAAGGAATAACACTATAACAGTGGAATAATGCAACCATTGTTGTTATACACAAAAAAGGGGACGTAACAGATCTTAAGAATTCCAGACCAATCAGCCTCCTCAACCGCATGTACAAACTGTTCACCAAAATACTCGTGAAACGATTGGCAAATAAGCAGGCGGGATTTCGATCAGTTTACGGAACAAATGACCATCTTCTGACAGTCAGAGTTTTTATCGAGAAATGTATCGAGTACAATTGACCACTAGTGTTTGTATTTGTGGATTTTGAAAAGGCCTTTGATTCGGTGGATCAGCGAGGACTTCTGGAGATACTTGTGGAGTGTCGCATCGATCATAGGTACTCAAGAATTATCGAACACATATACAGGGTGTTTCATGTTTCATTTGGAAACGGAAAAAATTTAAAGGTGGATAGAGGACGCCGGGCTGGTTCTAGATATACCACATTTATTGGCTCTGACTGTCTTTGTAACCGAGATACAGGATTTTTTATGAATTCTGCTCATTTCTTCTTTAGGTCATAACAAACGAACCACCTGGTGTATTTTTGAGCGCTCGTACTACTTACACGAGGGCTATATCATTTCGTCACGATGTCTGTATTTTTCGAATTTTGAGCCGTAAATGGTCTCAATCAACTATGTTCGACTCACTGATAACGAATCCGTCGGAAAATTCGAGTCTGTCCGTCCGGCGTCCGGCCGTCCGTCCGTAAGCACGATAACTCTCGAACGGATCAACCTAGAGACTTGAAATTTTCAGTGTAGGTTCAGATCCCGAATGCCTCGGTTAAGTTCGTTAATGGGCCAAATTCCACCAGGGGTTCCGTAAATATGGCCGTTCAAAGTTTTGTTTCCCTGATTACTTGAAAACTACAGATTCGATCGAGATGAAATTTTGCACTCAGATGGAAAATGAGGTGATTCAGCTACATGCGAAATTTTGTCCAGATCGCATGACCAGAACCATAGAAACCATAGAAAATTGTAACTTTTGAACGGAAATGCCTAGGGACTTGAAATTTTCAGGATAGGTGTGGATCTCGAATGTCGTGATCACGTTCATCTATGAGCAACATTATACAAGGGGTTCCGTAAATACGGTCGTTTGAAATTTTGTATTCTCGATAAATTCGAAACTTCGGATTCGATCGAGATGAAATTTTGTATTTTAATCGAGAATGATATATTGAAGCAATATTTTGTCCAGATCGCATGACCAGAACCATAGAAACCATAGAAAATTGTAACTTTTGAACGGAAAGGCCTAGGAACTTGAAATTTTCAGGGTGGGTTTGGATCGCGAATATCGCGGTCACGTTCATCAATAAGCAAAATGAGACTAGGGTTCCGTAAATATGGCCGTTCAAAATATTTTTTTCCAGATAGTTTCGGAACTACTGATCGGATTGGAATGAAATTATGCATCTAGCTGAGGAATAATGTATTCAAAGTACGTGCAAAATTTTCTCCAGACCGCATCACTAAGACCATAGATACCGTAGAAAATTCTAGCGAATTATCGAAACAAAATTGATCAGCTGAAGCAGCGACTTGAAGTCTGGAGTTTCGCCTAAGTTTCAGAATTTTTTTGACAGCTGTCAAAAATTCCTTCAATTGGTTTCTAAAACTGGAAAATGCAAATCTACCTACAAGGTGCATGTACGAGCGCTCAAAAGCTCCTGCCTTCACGGCAGTGCTTTTCTAAATTTTTTTATGTTTGGCATGCACAAAAAGAACTAGCTCCACTCATAAAAATTATACATAATAGGTAGGTATATATCATAGATTAATTTTGCTATGGTTTTGATCGATTATGCCAAAATTGTTGTGATAGTCTGATATAGGTCAGAAAGTTTGAACCCAGATCAAAGAAATTGATAAGCCACTAAAATTCAAGAAGCCTGAATGTCAATAGTAGTGTTTTTTCGTACCGATTCAACTGATGTGATTTAAGTGAAAGCAGGGATGTTTCATTGGTAAATTTACATACGTTAACCCTAGACGAGTCCAAATAACCATATATTATGATAGTCTAATCAACTTCATAGCCAAGATACAGGGTGATTTATGTATTCGCCAATATTTTCAATTGCTTATAACTTTTGAACCATCAAGTATAATCATTCGATATTCGGAACGTGAAACATACCTCCATCGGTGAATCGATTCATCTTTGAAATGATCAAAAAATCCAGGTCCGTATTAGAAACATATGGGACTTTTTGCAAGCTTGGATTCAACCTGTATGACGGAATATTGGAATTTTATTAGGATATCCGGAAAAAGAAAGAAAATTTTCGATGGGGATCAGTAAATTCTATTGTCCCGCACGACATCTGACTCATCAAATTTTAAAGAAAGATTTAATTCGATAGTAAAATTCCACTTACTTCACAAAATGTGGATCATTGAGATTGAATTTTTTTGGACTGATGGCAAATTTGTATTTTTTTCCATATTCTAATGAATGATTTCAAGAACTTTTCAGAAAAATATGGATTTTGAATAATTCATTCAATCTAATCAACGTTGGGGAAATAAATAAACGAATGAGTAGAGAAGACTGCATGTGAATTTTATTTGGCCCATCGATACAGATTCCTCAAATTAAATACTCCATCCCTCAGAAATATGGCTCATCGTCAAAGAAACCATACACGAACAGTCGAACAACATATCAACATATTAATTTGTGTTGAATCACACTAGTTTTTATTCAAATAGGCTACAACAATATTATGACATAAAATTTGCAGGAATGTATTTCCGGAATGATGGGGCTCCACCTCATTTTAGAGTTATTTTTAGGAACTTTTCGGATAAGAACTTTCCAAATATGTGGATGGGCAGAGATGGACCGCATACATGGCCCCCTAGATCAACAGATTTCAACCCTATCGATTATTTCGTTCAGGGATATTTGAAATCTTGAGTATATGTGTCTGAGATTGGAAATCAGGATATTCTCCTACAATGTATCGAAGTTGCCCGCAATAAGATCCGTAATGATCCAGAAATGATCGAAAAGGCTATAAGACATAATTTAAAAAGAGTAAGAATATGCATCGGGCAAAACGGTGGCACTTTTAAGCAAATTTTATGATTTCTTTCAGATATTTCACTTGTTAACTCGTTTTTTTATTCATTTTCTCACTGTTGATCATTTCAAATAAAATATTCAAAGTCCAAATTTTTCTGAAACATTCTTGAAATTATTTATCAGATTATGAAAAAAAATACAAATTTTCCATCAGTCCAACGGACAATTTTTCGGATTCAATCTCAAAGTACAACATTTTTGTGAAGTAAGTGGAATTTCATTATCGAATTAAATCTTTCGACAAAAATGTTGATGGGTCAAATGTCGTGCGGGACACTGAAATGTATTGATTCACATCGAAAATTTTCTGCTTTTTCCGAATATTTCAATCAAATTCCAATATTCCATCAAACAGGGTGTTGAATCTCAGCTTGCAAAAAGTCCAATATTCTTCTGTACGGACCTGGATTTTTTGATCATTTTAATGATGAATCGATTCACCCATGAAATAGTGTTTTTTCCGTTCCAAATTTCAATTGATTATACTGGGTGGTTCAGAAGTTATGAGCAATTGAAAATATTGGCAAATACACAAATCACCCTGTATCTCGGCTATGAAGATGATTAGGCCTATCGTATAAATAGTTTATATATAGGTTTTTTGGACTCGTCTAGGGTAGCTCTACCTCAGGTTAACATATGTACATGTACCAATGAAACACCTTGTATGAATATAAAATTCTTTAACGTCAAACTTCAAATTTCGACTTTACCAATGTGATCTATGTGAAATAAGAAATTCCGCGATTAGAATAATCACTTTTGAGAGTGGAAGGGGGAACTGATGGAAAACGAAAGAACGATCGCTTAAACTGATCTATGTAATTCAACTTACATACATCACTTCGCTCAGTACTAAAAAACATCACTGTTATTCGCTTATAACTCAAAAACAAAAAGTGATCTTCACAATTTTCCATTCTCCGAAATTCGAAGCTGAAGATTTGCTTTCGGTAACGGTTTATCTTTAGGAGCATGAAATGGTCTTGTTGGACTGGAAATGAAGCTGATTATTCATTCCATTGACTACTTCAAAAAGAAAAAATCACGAAAAGCACTGCCGTGAAGGCAGGAGCTTTTGAGCGCTCGTACATGAACCTTTTAGGTAGATTCACATTTTCCAGTTCTGGAAACCAATTGAGGAAATTTTTGACAGCTGTCAAACAAATTTTCAAACTAAGGCGATAATCCAGACTGCTTTAGGTGACCAATTTTTTTTTTCGATAATTCGCTGGAATTTTCTACGGTATCTTGGTAATGCGATCTGGACACAATTTCCCACGTAGTTCGAATATATTATTCTTCATCTATGTGCGAAATTTCATTTCAATCCAATAAGTAGTTTCGAAATTATCAGGAAAAAAATAGTTTGAACGGCTATATTTACGGAACCCCTAGTCTAATTTAGCTCATCGATGAATGTAAACGCGAAATTCGCGTCCGAACCTATCCTAAAAATTTCGAGTCTCTAGGCCTTTTTGTTCAGAAGTTATGATTTTCTATGGTTTCTATGGTTTTGATCATGCGATCTGGAAAAAAAATAACTCGAATATATTATTCTCAACTTAAATACAAAATTTCGTCATGATCAAATCCAATGTTTTGAAATTATCAAGAAAACCGAATTTCAAACGACCATATTTACGGAACCCCTAGTTTAATTTTGCTCATTGATGAACTTAACCGCGAAATTCCCGATCCAAACCTATCCTGAAAGTTTCAAGTCCCTAGGCCTTTCCGTTCGAAAGTTATGATTTTCTATGGTTTCTATGGTCCTGATCATGAGATCTGGAAAAAATGTAGCTCGAATATATCATTCTCAATTCAAATACAAAATTTCGTCACGATCAAATCCATAGTTCTGAAATTATCAAAAAAACTGAATTTCAAACGGCCATATTTACGGAACCCCTAGTCTAATTTTGCTCATTGATGAACGCAACTGCGACATTCGAGATCCACACCTATCCTGAAAATTTCAAGTCCCTAGGCCTTTCCATTACAAAGTTATAATTTTCTATGGTTTCTATGGTTCCGGTCATGCGATCTGGACAAAATTCTGCATGTAGCTTGAACACTTCATTATCCATTTGAGTACAAAATTTCAACTAGATCGGATCTGTAGTTTCGAAGTAATCAGGATAACAAAATTTCGAGCGGCCATATTTACGGAACCCCTGGGCGAATTTTGCCCAATAACGAACTTAACCGCGGCATTCGAGAATCAAACCTACCCTGAAAGTTTCTAGGTCATTCCGTACGAGAGTTATCGTGTATACGGACGGCCCGCCAGACGGACGGACGGACTCGAATTTTTCGACGAATTTGTCATCAGTGAGTTGAACTTTGTCGATTGAGATCATTTTCGGCTCAATATCCGAAAAATACAAACATCGTGACGAAATGTGTAAGTAGTACGAGCGCTCAAAAACAATAATAATGCTTACGAATACAAACAAACATAGGAAAGAGATATCCAGACAAGAGAGGAAGTGATTCAAACTTTATATGAGCAGAGTTTCAGGTATGGTAACTGATTGTGGCATTCTCTAATAATAGATTCTTGAATAATTAGTTGATAAAACCAGAAATTATTCCAGCTTATATTTATATGGTGGTATTTTCTTCAGATCTCCATTATTTGCAACTCACTTTTGAGAGGTCGGACAATATCTGGTATTGGAATAATTACTGAAGTAGCGCAAAAACAGTCTATAAAGATAAGAAACCTAATAAAGCACTACAACATAAAAAAAGATAGTACCTGGAAAGGGGGCACTTGCTATGGTGGTAGGACAGAAGTGTGACCATTTGAATCTATTTAATAGCACAGTGAATGGATGAAATCATTTATCATTAGCAGTTTTATGTTTCTGATCGCATTCTGAAAGCTCTTTGAAAGAGGCCATGTAAGTTTTGGAAAGTTTTATGAACGGAGAACATGATTGTTCATCATAAATAATGAAACTGGTTCAACAATTTTCCTCATATTTTTGAAATATCCGAAGTTATAACATACAAAAGCAACTTTGACAGCCTTGTTAATCTGATGTGTTTCTCAATTCCCCTGAAAATTTCCAGCAGTCGTTAACATCAGTTTCAGAAAGTTATCCTCATATCCTGAAAGTCGTCGGAAGAAGAATTGGAAATAAACTGCATCTTTATAATTTCCTGAGACAGTTTTAGAGCCCAGTGACTTTGAGTCCATTTGAGTGCCTGTGCGGTGGCCGCTAAACACCCAAACCATACTCTTTGTCCGAGATGTAGGGTTGGTAAAGTTACGGCTTAGAGAGTAATACTTTGTTGAGTTAGGGCTTGTTAGTCTTTTTATTTTATTTTATTTCATTTTATTTTACATTATATGTTTTTGGTCTTTGTCCGAGATGTAGGGTTGGTAAAGTTACGGCTTATAGAGTAATACTTTGTTGAGTTAGGGCTTGTTAGTCTTTTTATTTCATTTTATTTCATTTTATTTTACATTATATGTTTTTGGTGTAATTCCATTCCTTTTTTTAAGACCCCTCATAGTTCTTTTATTTTCAGGTTATGTATTTCTTGCTCATCAGCCATGACTTCTTCATAGTCCACTCACTATATGTAGATCTTTTTCTTGTTGAATTGAAATTCACGATTATCTGGACAATATTGAGCGCCATTCTAGATAAACCGGCTTTAGTGGGTACCGTAGCTATATAAGAAATTTTTTCCGCACTCAAATATTAAAGAATAGCTTCAATCATAAATCTTTGACATGTGTCTATGAGCTGAGCGCACAAAAAAATAATTTCTGATAACGTCAATTTCAAAACGAAAATTTTTGCTAACGTCAGTATCAAGACGAAATCTATCCGTGAAAGTGTTCCATTCACGCTAGTAGGAAAAATATTGGTCCCAACTCATGTGGAAAGTGTCTTTTCCGACTCGAAGCGCTCTCTTGCGGAAAAGTATCACTTTCCACACTTGTTAGGAAAATAACTATTTCGAATATTTACCTCCACGAAACTTCATAACATTTATGAAACAGAAATATTGTTTAGACACTTTCGAGAATTCACTTCACAAAAATTACGAAAAGCACTGCCGTGAAGGCAGGAGCGCTCGTACATGCACCTTGTAGGTAGATTCGCATTTTCCAGTTTTAGAAATCAATTGAAGGAATTTTCGACAGCTGTCAAAAAAATTCTGAAACTATTATTCTTCATCTATGTGCGAAATTTCATTACAATCCAAAGAGTAGTTTCGAAATCATCAGAAAAAAAATAGTTTGAACGGCTATATTTACGGAACCCCTAGTCTAATTTTGCTCATTGATGAACGTGAACGCGAAATTCGCGATCCGAACTTATCCTTTCCCTAAGCCTTTCCGTTCGAAAGTTATGATTTTCTATGGTTCCTATGGTTTTGATCATGCGATCTGGAAAAAAATAAGCTCGAATATATTATTCTCAATTTAAATACATAATCGTCACGATCAAATCCATTGTTTTGAAATTATCAAGAAAAAAGAATTTCAAACGGCCATATTTACGGAACTCCTAGTATGATTTTGCTCATAGATGAACGTGATCACGACATTCGCGATCCAAACCTATCCTGAAAATTTCAATTCTCTAGGCCTTTCCGTTCGAAAGTTATGATTTTCTATGGTTTCTATGGTCCTGATCATGCGATCTGGAAAAAATTACGAAAGGCACTGCCGTGAAGGCAGGAGCTTTTGAGCGCTCGTACATGCATCTTGTAGGTAGATTCGCATTTTCCAGTTTTAGAAACCAATTGAAGGAATTTTTGACAGCTGTCAAAAACATTCTGAAACTTAGGCGAAACTCCAGACTTCATGTCAGTGCTTCAGCTGATCAATTTTTTTCGATAATTCGCAAGAATTTTCTCTGTGGTCTTGGTGATGCGATCTGGACAAAATTTTGCACGTAGTTTGAATACATTATTCCTCAGCTAGGTGCAAAATTTCATTCCAATCCGATCAATAGTTTCGAAACTATCAGGGAAAAAATATTTTGAACGGCCATATTTACGGAACCCGTGGTTTAATTTTGCTCATTGATGAACGTGACCGCGATATTCGCGATTCATACCCACCCTGAAAATTTCAAGTTCCTAGGCCTTTCCGTTCGAAAGTTACAATTTTCTATGGTTTCTATGGTTCTGGTCATGCGATCTGGACAAAATATTGCTTTAATATATCATTCTCGATTAAAATACAAAATTTCATCTCGATCGAATCCGTAGTTTCGAAATTATCGAGAAAACAGAATTTCAAACGACCGTATTTACGGAACCCCTAGTATAATTCTGCTCATTGATGAACGTGAAAGCGACATTTCAGATCCACACCTATCCTGAAAATTTCTTGTGCCTAGGCGTTTCCGTTCAAAAGTTACAATTATCTGTGGTTTCCAGGGTTCTGGTCATGAGATCTAGATAAAATTTCACATGTACCTTGAACACCTCATTCTCCATTTGAGTGCCAAGTTTCATCTCGATCAAATCTGTAGTTTTCAAGTAATCAGGGGAACAAAACTTTGAACGGCCATATTTACGGAACCCCTCGTGGAATTCTGCCCATTAACGAACTCAACCGCGGCATGTGGGATCTGAACCTAAACTGAAAATTTCAAGTCTCTAGGTTGTTCCGTTCGAGAGTTATCGTGCTTACGGACGGACGGACGGACAGACTCGAATTTTTCGACGGATTCGTCATCAGTGTGTCGAACATAGCCGATTGAGACCATTTTCGGCCCAAAATTCGAAAAATACAGACATCGTGACGAAATTATATAGCCCTCGTGTAAGTAGTACGAGCGCTCAAAAATTTTGTTGTGAAGTAAATTGTCGACTTTACAGGGAGTTCAGTTGAATTTCCAGATAGAAATATTCAGTTTAAAAAGTTTTAACCTTGTATGAAAATCTCGTAAACGCAATATTGTAGAATGGGACAGATTCAGACACCGTTTTAAAAAGTGGTATATCTCCCGCGATCGATAACATTATGATGTTATAATGAAACTTGGTATAATAGGACTAGTACATGAACAACAACAAACTTTCATGCAACACCAGAAAAGTTATGAAAGCTAGATTAGTATTTAGATAACGAAATAGAAGGTTGGGCTTCGTGCTAGAAAAAAAGGAACTGCTACCGTTCAAGAAAAACTTATTATACCCAACTTTGCGGTTTAACATGTATATGTATCAGTAAAATATCGCCTCAAAATGCTAATGCTCCATCTACATTGAAGTCAGCTTTCATTAAGGTTCGTAGTTTCGGCATCTGGTATAGAAAATTATGTATTAAATTTTGTTGTCACGTTCATATCGAAGATACTATTCTATTGGTACTACAGTTTTTCAACGCGGAAGGAAGGAAGTGATTTTAAAAGGTAGGCGTCCACATGCCCGTATCGCACTTCCCCGCGTCGGCCGGCTACCCTCTCTACTCGACGGCGATAGGGCGCTGGGTCACTTTAGGTCATGTTTGCATGTACATGTATTTTTCACCTGTTCTGCAACATTTTCACGAAAAATCAAGTTTTGTAAATTAAAATCGGACAACTTCCGACCCATCCAGCCCTTCCGCAAAAAAGTGCCTAAAATAATTCGAACCGCGATTAAGCAAAATAGTTATTCTATACAAATAATACTATGATATTCGACGAGATCTATTCGATTCGTCCGATACGAACATGTGGACGCTCACCATGAGTGGGCACAACCCGCCCGTTGTAGGATATAGTTATTTTCCTAACTAGTGTAGAAAGTGATACTTTTCCGCAAGTGACTGCTGTCGAGGGCGGAGAAGGCACTTTCCACATGAGTTAGGAACAATATTTTTCCTACTAGCGTAAATAAAACACTTTCACGGATAGTTTTCGTCTTGATACTGACGTTTGCAAACATTTTCGTCTTGAAATTGAAGTTATTGAAATTATTTTTTGTGCGCTCAGCTCATGGAGACACGCAAAATTTTATGGTTGACGCTGCTCACGAAAATATTTTCGTGCGGATAGAAGCCCGGCTTTTCCTTTTCGGAAAAGTGCTTCTCTCCAAACGTCAAAGCGTGTGGAAAGTAATACTTTCCAAACGCAAATATTAAAGGGTAGCGTCAATCATAAAAGTTTTACATGTCCCTATGAGGCTAGCGCACAAAAAATAATTTTGCGATACGGGCATGTGGACGCTTACCTTTAAAACCACTTCCTTCTTTCCGCGTTAAAAACCTGTAGTACCCATAGAATAGTAACTTCGATATGAACGTGACAACAAAGTTCAATACATAATTTTCAATGCCAGATGCCGAAACTATGAACTTTAATGAACGCTGACTTCAATGTAGATGGAGCATTAGCATTCTGGGGCGATATTTTACTGATACATAGGTTATGTTATGTTAAAATCATAAACCGCAAAGTTGGGTATAATAAGTTTTTCTTGAACGGCAGCAGTTACTTTTTTCCTAGCATAAAGCCCAACCTTCTATTTTGTTATCTATATACTAATCTAGCTTTTATAACCTTTCTGATAGTGGATGAAAGTACCTTATGTTTCAATTATGTTGTTGTTCATGTACGAGTCCTATTATACCAAGTTTCATTATAACATCATAATGTTATCGATCTCTGAAGATATACCACTTTTTGAAACGTTGTCCGGAGCTGTCCCATTCTACAATATTGCGTTTACAAGATATTCATACAAGGTTAGAAGTTTTTCAACTGTAAATTCCCGTCTGGGAATTCAACTGAACTCCCTGTAAAATCGAAAATTTCGGTATAAGTAGACAATTTACTTCACAACCAAATTTTTGTGGAGTGAATTCTCGAAAGTGTCTAAACAATATATCTGTTTCATGAATGTTATGGAGTTTCGGGGAGGTAAGTATAATTTTGTTAACTGTAAGTTCGAAAATTGTATCATAAATAAAAAAAAAATATGAAGTTCTGATTCAATTCTCACTTACTTTCTTAAGCGAGCCTTACACGGTCAATATTATCGAAGCAATATCGATATCGATCAATATATTGAACAATAATATTGATACCGTTATTTAAACATATATTGCGTCAATAATATTGACCGTGTAAGTCTCGCTTTAGGGAAGTAAATTTTCACTTACTCCCTGTTGTCAATAGCAACTCAAGCTATATCAGTAAATAGTACTTACTTCAATCAAATTCATGTCGTAACAGACTACTTACTATGTCAGTAGTGGAAAATAGTTATTTTCCTAACAAGTGTGGAAAGTGATACTTTTCCGCAAGAGAGCGCTTCGAGTCGGAAAAGACACTTTCCACATGAGTTAGGAACAATATTTTTCCTACTAGCGTGAATGAAACACTTCCATGGATAGATTTTGTCTTGATACTGACGTTAGTAAAAATTTTCGTTTTGAAATTGACGTTATCAGAAATTATTTTTTGAGCGCTCAGCTCATAGGGACATGTCAAAGATTTATGATTGACGCTACTCTTTAATATTTGCGTGCGGAAAAAACCCCTGCTATTCCTTTTCCGAACGCATATGTTCGTTACTTGTCCGAAAAGTGTGCGGGAAAGTAATACTTTCGTAGACGAAAACAGTGTGGGAAAGTAGTTATTCAGGCATGGTTGTAAGAAAAAATGATATCCTCACTCGAAAATCCTATCCATGAATTTTAAAGGCAATAAGTCAAGAAATGAGTCTGTTTAGAGATATCGCGCGAAATCTCAACCAATGTGATGTGGAAATAATGAAACTTTGAAAAAACTTGGAGTTCGACGGTGAACATCTAACGACAGACAGACAAATTTTTTTCAGAATCTTCACACTTCAAAATGATCAGATTCAATAATTGAAATAATAAACCAAAAGATGTAAGCATTGTCGGGGGATGTACAAAATTTCTTAGATATAAGCTCTCAGCTTTTTAACGGTCTCACAAAGACTTGGGAGATAATACATAATCGAAATATCGAACCGATTCAGTTTATCCAATTCAAAAATACTGCATACCTATCATTTCTACCCCTAATTCTTATTCAAATAATGTTGGTTATCTCGCAGTGGGGCTCCTTGATAGTTGAAGTGGTCCTGCAAGCTACAATTGACCAGTTCGAGCTCATTTTATATCTCAGGTATTATCAATTATAATCCCTTTGTTAACTTTTAAATTCCTTCAAAGTCGGGAACATAAGCATTTTCATTGGAAAAATTTCTTATTATTCACTTTTCCAGCGGAAAATATCGCAAAAATTTTGTTATGTATCGACGTATTTCCTGAACAAGTCTAGTGAAGGCACAACAAAATGGCTCCAAAGTTTTAAAAAATGACCATCGTCACCTTTCAGATAAGAATTCTTTCCATTCAACAAACTATTTTCATCTTGCGCCCCCGTGTAATATTTTCTCGAGAATATTCAATATTCGACAAGAATTATGGAACCCATCCCACTAAACTTTCGAAATATCTCAGAATAATTCAAAGATTATATTCTGAATTATTATGTCGACCTACCCTGTGAAGTTTTGACGAAAAAAATGAGTCACAGTATATGAATTAATCAACCCAATGTTGATGAATCCTGGTTTCGCGATTTTGTAGAATAATTCAGAAATTACACGTATAGTCAATTCATGAAATTCAATCAATTTTTAAATTATTATATTATTTTATTTTTGAAGAGGGTTCATTCTATTTGAAAAGAAAAATATGAATTGGTTAAAATTATTAATTTTAAATAGTTAAGTTTAGTTAAGTTATGTTTATGAAGAATATCAAAATGAAGATGTGCATGTGAAGATGTAAAATGTACCAAAATTGTTGGAATACTTAGGAAATGAGATATAAAATAATATGGAAGGGAAAAGCAGGCCAGTTGACAATTGAGAAAAACGTCAGGGTAAAAGATCGATATTTTCAAAGAGTTTGCAGAAAGATTGGTTTTGCGAGAAGAAAAGTATAATAAATAGTATTTGGAACTTTGTCAAGAGTAGATTCGTAGATTGAATTGTTAGAATTGATTTGGCGAGTGAAGGAGATATCGAAACGGCGTGCTGGTTAGAAAAAGGAAAATTGGAATTGGAAATAGAAGAACATGAAGTGAGTGCACTCACCCATTGAACAACTGTCACTTCAAAGATTATAAAAAAGAAAAGGATGTTATAAAAGAACACAATAACTAGAAAACTAGACAAATAAATAAAAGTTCAAAAGCTAATAAACTATGCGGCAAAATGGCCATATCAGGATTTATCAAAATTGGATTGATTATTCCTCAGCCAATGTTGAAGTTTCGCAAAACATTATTATTTCATAATGTAGATCACAAAAAAAAATGCAAGGCATACTTTGTGTTGTTTTTCGGGCCACTTAATTACCGCCAGTTTAGTTGTGCGAGAATAATATAATGGCTGTTTATCTGGGATTATCAAATTCAGTAATGAAATACATACACAGTATTTCATTAGTTGTGCAAGGTAAAAATATGATTTATTACCTGAACAAAAAATTAATTTTGTTGCTTTTATTTCGAACAAGGGAAGAAAGTCTAATTTCGTCGTCACTATTCTTGTTCGGGTAACCAAAATACGTGAACACAGCAGAATTTTTGCAATGTCTTCTAGTACTCGCCAATAACTTTATATTTACCAATTTTTTTTTCTTTTTGTTGCGCGTAAAAATTATGTCTGAGGAATCGACAAATAATTATGACACTATATTAGGCAGGATAATCTAATAACTGATATATAAATAAAACGGGACGGAGAGGTTCGTTCGACCGTATATTATTCGCGAAACGAAAATTACAAATAGGCGTGTCGCGTTCTACACCACTCGGCTTTTCCAGTTTCGCGGTTTAATGAACGAACGTCCGACGCCGATTAGACACTGAACCACAAATGCCTCGAGAAGTCGAGTCGAGAATAACGCGTTTTCGGACTATACGTTTATACGATACGGCACCCTGCGCGAATTCCATGCGTCCTGTCGTACCCTGACAACCTTTTGAGGAACAATTGGATTTTTAGAATAAATTCTTGTCGAGATGTAGAGTAATAATAATAACAATTAACTATATTCACCGAAAATTACCATTACAATTGTGCACGATGAACTTGGCTAAAGTCATAAAAAAAACAGTCAAGTATGATAATACTATACTTTTTCTCGACTGGAATTTTGGAACATGAGAGGGTCTTGTTGAATCAAAAGATTGTGAATCTCCTTTTGAAGCTGTCAATATCTCAATATCAATTTTATGGGTATTTTTTCTGACAGTCTTAAGATATCAGTGATCAGGTCTATTCATAAGAAGTTTAATGATTGTGTTTATGATTTGAACAATTACAGGCCGATATCTCTAATTACATCATTTGCCTTAATCTTCGCAAAAATTCTGGCAAGTAGGACAATGAAATTTTTACTTGAGTTCAAGATAATATCAAGATCACAGCATGGATTCATAAAAGATGAAAGCACGGAAACAGCAATTTTTGAGCTCACCTAGAGGGTTATACAGATTCTATAGGAGAGAGATATACCAGCTGCCCTATTTGTTGACTTGTCAAAAGCTTTTGACCATGTCAATCATGAGTATCTGTTATTCAAACTTGAAATGTGAGATGTGACGATGTGAGGAATGTTGTGCTTCAGTTATTCATGAGTTATCTCAAGGGAATGAAACAAAGGGTGGCGATTTCTTTGGTCTGAGTATGTTTCCGAGGACATTGCTGTGGAAGTTGGAGTACCGCAGGGAAGTATTGTGGGTCTTTTATTATTCACCGTGTACATCAATGATCTTCCTGTCAGACCTTCGACCATTGAATATCGGTAGTCGCGGACACCCTACGATAAGTAGGTTCTGAGGCAAGTTGTAGGGTATCAAAAAAAAAAGGTTTATACAGGGTGAATAAAAAAACTTCGGACAAATTTTACTGTGTTCTGGAACGAAAGTGTTTGAGCGCAGCCAAATAATTTTTATTCTATTAAATTCCCTACACTTCCTTTTACTAATATTTGAATTTTCAGTTTGATATTACTTACTCCATTTTGCAGAGTGTTAGAATGTCGAAAGAAACGTAGTGCAATTTTGGAGCTGTTTCGTCAAGGTAATCGTCAATACGAAATTGTTCGTTTGCTCAATGTGCCTCGACAAACCGTGTCCGATGCAATTTACTGTTTCAAGGGGCTTGGCCATGATGGTCGCCGTCCTGGAAGTGGTAGAAAACGCACTGTCAATACTTCCATCAATCGCAACATCGTCAAGAAGCGAGTCAATCAAATCCGACGGTATCCATGAGAAAAAAGCCCGTGAGACCGTTATCAACCGTGAATCCGTTCGTAAAATGGTCAAAAAGGAGCTCAACCTCAAGCCATACAAGCTCCAAAAAATTCAACTCCTTACGGATGAAAACAAGCGCGTGCGACTCCAAAGGTGCCGCCAACTCCTTCGTCAAGCCGCCAGTCAGCAATGGGAGCAGACGAGAAGCTTTTCATCGTAGAACAATCCCACAACCACCAAAACGACGGAGTTTGGTCCGCAGCAGGGTTGCCAGGTCTACTGATTTTTCAGTAGATCTACTGATATGCATATTGATCTACTGAAATATTTCATAATCTACTGAAAAAAATTATGACACTTTTGTATCATTACAGTTACCTATTTCAACAATATCTTGCGTAATATTTCGGAACGTTCTATTGGAATAAATTTTCAGGCGCTACTGATTATAAAATAGAATGCATCTCAGCGTCTGAGCGCTTGATATGTTGGTAAACCGTAAAGCTATATCACCACGCGGGGAATCCGGGGAATCACCGGTTATCTGTGGTTATAGATAAGATTAAGATACGTAATTCAGATTAAATTAAATTCTTCATATACCTTTCCAATAACAGTTTGTTCCGTTTCATTTTTTGGATTTGTGTTTTTTTTCTATTTGTTCCTGTTTTTCATTTAGTCGAATATGTTAAGTACAAGTTCCTATTCAACTTCATTTTGTGATATTCATGAGTATTTTCAATTTGAAAATAGGTTATATGTTTATTTTTTTCATGTTCGTTTCTATTTTGTTGAAAATAGGTTAGTTTTTTTGTTAAATGGAAATACATACTTTTTTGGCGTCATAGGTTTATTTCATGTTGTAGAGCAATTTGTAGAGCATAAAAGGAATCTACTGAAATCTACTGATTTGTTGACAAGGTATCTACATAAAAATATGACATAAAAATCGGACTGGCAACCCTGGTTCGCAGAGGCTCCTGGTACGTCGGTCATCGTCGAACATCGTCAAAATCCGCAATTCGTCATGGTCTGAAGCGGAATTTGCACCAGCGGAAAAACACCCTTGGTTTCCGTGGAGCAAGGGGTCCAAATCAATCAAGAAGTCTACCGCTGCGACATTCTCGAGGCCGTGCAACTTCCGTGGGCCCAACAGCTCTTCGGCGACACGCATTGGACCTTTCAGCAGGACTCGGTTCCGGCTCACAAAGCGAAAATGACGCAAAAATGGTGTAAGACCCATTTTCCGGGTTTCATCGCATCTGCAGAATGGCCGCCCTACTCTGCGGATCCCAACCCTATGGACTATAGCGTGTGGTCGATTTTGGAGCTCATGGCGTGTGCTAAACACCACAAAACTTTGGAGTCGCTGAGGCAATCCCTGCGCCGGGAATGGGACCGATTAACGCCCGAAGAGCTGCGGCTCATTGCCGAAAATTTCAAGAAGCGTCTGAAGCTATGTATCGCCACTAGAGGAAGCCACTTCGAAACCGCTTGAGTATATTATTACCAAATGTTTATGTTATCATTATTCGTTGTTGTTTTGTTTCATTTCTTTTGTTCAATGAAGTTAAATGAATAAAAGTTTGTCCGAGGTTTTCCTTGTCACCCTGTATAAGTTTATAGCCGACTATCTCTCATTCCGAGATTCTTGCCCAGATTTGACTAAAATGCTTGGATTATCTCTCTTTGGGGTAACAGCACGTTAGCGGAAAGAGTATTGCTGGTTTAGAAGCTAGCTATCAGGCATTGGCGGCTCGCCGTATAAAGCAACTGAGGCCGGACCTCACATATAGAAATTAATGAAATGTGAAATTTTTTGAAGATTTATTCATTAATATATAGAACGATTTTAGCTAATTTACATTTCCAGTCACCGAAATGAATTATCAAAACATCAAATCACCATCAAAGTTGAAAATATTACCTTTTGTATTAAAAGCGCACCCCTTCCAACTATCCAACTTTAATTCTAAACGCTCAAACCGTTGTCCGACCGCATAATAATAAAATAGTAATCCCAGAAATTTGTGCTTCCTATACATCACAATTGAGGCGTCGAACAGTCGCATCTAGGTGATGCGTGCGGCGTGCCCTTCCTCGTGCAATTATTTTGTTTTTGTTTTCGTAAACCTATTTGGGATTTTCGTGGCAGAGAACATTATTTTTGTTGATCTTTAAATACACAATGTTATGTTTTTCAATTATTAGTTTTTGTTCTTGAAAATGAATGTTAGAGTTTAAAATTTTTTTTATGGTTTTATTAGGGCTATTGGCGATGACTTCCATATGAAAGGTCAACGTCAAGGAATAATACCTCAGGTGTCTAAGCACCAAAGTGACGTGGAAATTTATCCCTTCTTTGGGCCTCACCCAGTGGCGGATTAACCGGTACGCTTAGTACGCTTGAGCGTAGGGCCCCGAGGTCCACAGGGGCCCCCGATCGGAATCAAAATTTCTTCAGAATAAAAATTCGTCATGCAAGTGAATATGAATAATAATGAAGAATAATTGTAAATTTTTAGTCACACGAAACTCAACCAGACCTAGAGCAAAATTCAGCTGTCAGCAAAAAAATAACATCAAATCAAAGGTTCAGCATCCGCATGTTTTCTCCAATTATTCTTTTCGGCCTGCAATAAATTCCCGCAACGGTGGCAGTAAAGTTGTCGGCATCCCTTTGAAATATCGGTACATACCACCATCGATATTGGAGGGATGCAAGACAATTGTTTTGCATTTCTTAGTTTTGAAGTTTGGTTATAATGATATTTTAAATTTAAAGGCTTTGAAGCATATTTACATGGATGAAACAGAGAAGACAGATTGTAGAAAAGAAGCCGAAAATATATTCAAAAAGCTAATCAACTTAGAATACGCTATGCTTACAGTTTTTGGGAAACAATTCTAGAACGCTTCGAGAAAGTTTCTTCCAAACTTCGAACACCTTATTTGGATTTGCACTGTGGATACTATTCATTGGAATCTTTAGTCATTCTTAGAGGAAATACGGACAAAAACTGATTCACAAACGGACCAGATAGAGGCACAAGCTAAAGAAATAAGTAATAATGATATTGAACTCTGAATACTCCCAGAGTGCGTCAGATAAACGCATTAGAAAAAAATTTAGAAAAGCACTGCCGTGAAGTCAGGAGCTTTTGAGCCCTCGTTCATCCACCTTGTAGGTAGATTCGCATTCTCCAGTTTCAGAAACCAATTGAAAAGATTTCGACAACTGTCAAAGAAAATTTCAAACTAAGTCGAAAATCCAGACTTCACGTTAGTGCTATAGGTGACCAATTTTTTTTTTCGATAACTCGCTATAATTTACTACGGTATTTATGGTCTTGGAGCTGCGATCCGGACAAAATTTCCCACGTAGTTTGAATACATTATTCTCCATCTATGTGCAAAATTTCATTCCAATCCAATGAGTAGTTTCGAAATTATCAGGAAAAAATACTTTGAACGACCATATTTACGGAACCCCTAATCTAATTTTGCTCATTGATGAAAGTGATCGCGAAATTCGCAATCCGAACCTATCCTGAAAATTTTAAGTCCCTAGGCCTTCCCGTTCGAGAGTTATGATTTTCTAAGGTTTCTGTACTTCTAATCATGCGATGTGAAAAAAATGTAGCTCGAATTTATCATTCTCAGTTTAAATACAAAATTTCGTCACGATCAAATCCATAGTTTTGAAATTATCAAGAAAACAGAATTTCAAACGACCATATTTACGGAACCCCTAGTCTAATTTTGCTCATTGATGAAAGTGTTCGCGAAATTCGAAATCCGAACCTATCCTGAAAATTTCAAGTCCCTAGGCTTTTCCGTTCAAAAGTTATGATTTTCTATGGTTCTGATCATGCGATCTGGAAAAAATGTAGCTAAAATATATCATTCTCAATTTAAATACAAAATTTCGTCACGATCAAATCCATAGTTTTGAAATTATCAAGATAACAGAATTTCAAACAACCATATTTACGGAACCCTAAGTCTAATTCTGCTCATTGATGAACGTGATCGCAACATTCGAGATCCACACCTATCCTGAAAATTTCAAGTCCCTAGGCCTTTCCATCACAAAGTTATAATTTTCTATGGTTTCTATGGTTCTGGTCATGCGAGCTGAACAAAATTTTGCATGTAGCTTGAACACGTAATTCTCCATTAGAGTGAAAAATTTCATCTCGATCAAATCTGTAGTTTCGAAGTTATCAGGAAAACAAAATTTTGAGCGGCCATATTTACGGAACCCCTGGGCGAATTTAGCCCAATAACAAACCTAACCGCGGCATTCGAGATTCGAACCTGCCCTGAAAATTTCAAGTTCCTAGGACGTTCCGTTCGAAAGTTATGGTGTATACGGACGGACGGCCGGACGGACAGACTCGAATTTCCGTCATCAGTGGGTCGAACATTGTCGTTTGAGACCATTTTCGGCTCAAAATTCGAAAAATACAGACATCGTGACGAAATGATATAGCCCTCGTGTAAGTAGTACGAGCGCTCAAAAAATGCCAATACTTTTTGGAAAAGATAAATTCAGGGTCGAGATCTTGAATAGACTGTTAGATTTCCTGGTTGCCGACTTGGACCGTCAAAGTTCGATCGAGATATAACTGTGCAATTTAAATGTATGTATATTCGATTCGATATAGGGGATCTTTCGCAAGACATTGAAACGGACAGTTTCAAAGCGCTCTTTGAGAATTATGAAGGGGATCTTGATGAAGGAATTGTCAGTGAAGCATCTCAGTTCAAATAATATCTAAAACTCTTAAAACTTGGAAAAAAAACGAGTTGTTCGCAGATGTTGAAAATAATCTATGATAAGGGAATGATAGAAGTTTTTTCGAACTTATATATAGTTTTGAAGTTATTTTTAACATTGCCAATAACGGGTTGCGAAGCAGAGCGTTAATTTTCCAAGTTATCCATAATAAAAAATAAATATAGAACAGTTATGAAGGAAAACAGACTGCAGTTCTTAGGAATACTTTCGATTGAACGTGATATAACGAAGAGTCTGGATTATGAGGCTGCAAAAGAAGAATTTGCAGACATGAATATAAGGAAAAAAGTTTACTTACTTAGTTTTTCGGCATTTCATATTATTTTTCATTTTCCAATAATTGGTTCATGTTAATTTGTTTTTTTGTAAAAAGAAATATTGATTTCTATTATGTACCTGATATACTTTTTTAAGTTGTTTACATTGTGTTGATTTCAATTCTTTTGTTTTATTTGAATTGATGTATACTATACAGGGTCTTTCACGAGGAACCTCACCCATATTTATACGGGAAACTACTGAACGTATTTTCATGAAACTCAGCACTTATAAGTATTTCACGATGCTGATGAAATCTAAAATATTTTCAAGGCATGAGCACCTCCGGTTTTTCCGGAAATGACGTCAACTTCCGTTTTTCAAATTAGAACACCATTTTTTTATTGCAGAAATAGATTCCTTAGAAAATTTCAAGTTATTTTGATGTAACATTTTTCAGTTTTGGTTGGAAAATTCTCTCTGAGCGGGAAAATTCGAAAAAAAAATCGAAAATAGAGCTCCGCTGAAACAAGAATAACTTCGAGGTTTTTGGATGGAAAATTTTCATTTTTGAGATTTTTCAAGATGTAAAATTGATGTATCCACTTTAAAAATCGAAATCGCGATTCATGATACAGGGGGTGAAAAAATCGCTTTCAAAGTTAGGGATGACAAAATCGTGAAAAATCAATTTTTTCAAATTAGAACCCCATTTTTTTATGGCAGATATTGAATCTACGTTAAAAAATAATGTGAGTGTATGCATCACACCCTTGCCCTAAAATGGATATTTTCTGAGTTATTCACAAAAAACTGTTTTTCGTCTTGAATTTTCAGCTATTTCTTTTCCCTTCACGCCAAAAAGATGAAATTTTCAGGAACTGTTACTTAAACCATGTTTTAGATTTTACTACCCTTATATGCGAGAGAAAAAAGTTACAGGTTGTTCCTAAATAGATGGCGAATTTGGATTCGAATTTGTATCGGAAACCTCTTTATTTCAACTAATCGGCCATCGGTTTTCTCTCCAGTGATAAATAAATAATTCCTTATGAACCATATGCAAAAACTTACCATGTTTTACATTCTTTTTTTTTAATGATAGATATCATTAATTACATCTGCCAAATTCCTCTTTATTCAGTAGCATTTTGTGTTTACTATTAATTTGGTCCACATCTTTGGCCACCACGTTCTCCCGATTTAACTCCTTTAGACTATTATGTTTGGGGTAGGATAAAAAATATTGTCTACTCAACTCCCCTGACTGATAAAGAGGACTGCATAGAACGAGTCAGAAATGCGTTCAGGTTTGTTTAGATTTTTAGATTCATAGTTTTGAAACTCAATTTGGTTTTTAAACACTTTTGCAGATCTCTTCCTCCCGATGAAATAAGAAGAGCAACGCACGAAGCATTCCTGAGACGTATAAATAAATGTCTAGAAATTAACGGTCAAAACTTTGAGCATCTTCTCTAGTTATAACTGCGAGAGTTTGCCATGGTTCTCCTAATAGTAACTTGAAGTCGGTTTCAAGAAGGGGTGAAAAATCTACAGCATGGTTCAAATAACAGTTCCTGAAAATTTCATCTTTTTGGCGTGAAGGGAAAAGAAATAGCTGAAAATTCAAGACGAAAAACAGTTTTTTGTGAATAACTCAGAAAATATCCATTTTAGGGCAAGGGTGTGACGCATACACTCACATTATTTTTTAACGTAAATTCAATATCTGCCATAAAAAAATGGGGTTCTAATTTGAAAAAATTGATTTTCCACGATTTTGTCATCCCTAACTTTGAAAGCGATTTTTTCACCCCCTGTATCATGAATCGCGATTTCGATTTTTGAAGTGGATACATCAATCTTACATCTTGAAAAATCCCAAAAATGAAAATTTTCCATCCAAAAACCTCGAAGTTATTCTTGTTTCAGCGGAGCTCTATTTTCGATTTTTTTTTCGAATTTTCCCGCTCAGAGAGAATTTTCCAACCAAAACTGAAAAATGTTACATCAAAATAACTTGAAATTTTCTAAGGAATCTATTTCTGCAATAAAAAAATGGTGTTCTAATTTGAAAAACGGAAGTTGACGTCATTTCCGGAAAAACCGGAGGTGCTCATGCCTTGAAAATATTTTAGATTTCATCAGCATCGTGAAATACTTATAAGTGCTGAGTTTCATGAAAATACGTTCAGTAGTTTCCCGTATAAATATGGGTGAGGTTCCTCGTGAAAGACCCTGTATTTTATCAATGAAATTTATGTTTGTTTTGAAAAAACCGAATTCAGATTCAAAAATTTTTTTTAAAGAAAAAGTAGAGTGGGGGCCCCGAAAGTTTTCAAGCGTAGGGCCCCGGAAATCGTCGATCCGCCCCTGGCCTCACCTGTTTGAAGTGCCACGAGCCGCCACTGAAAGAGACATTAGCTACTTCTGCAATCAGTGTAATAACGTATTAAATAGAGAAAAGACTTCAAACAATATTCAACTTTTGCAACCACTATAAGAAAAAAAATGACCCTGAAAATTTTTAGGACATTTCGTTCGAGAGTTATCGTGTATACGGACGGACGGACGGACAGACGTATTCGTCATCAGTGAGTCGAACATAGTTGTTTGAGACCATTTTCGGCTCAAAATTCGAAAAATACAGACATCGTGACGAAATGATATAGCCCTCGTGTAAGTAGTCCTACGAGCGCTCAAAAAATATATGAAATTGTTCTTTGTGTAGCATAACAAACAATAAATTCGATGAATTCTGATGAATCGTAATTGCTTCTAATAAGGATTTCAGCCAATTCACAGGATGAACTGTGTATGTATTTAGAGAAGTAAATTTACATCATAAATAAATTAATTAATCATTTATTGGTCCCTCAAGACATAAAAAATGTATGAGACAGGTCAAAGAAAAAAAAATTTGTCAATACAAAATATCATCAAAAACATCATTTGAAAATTCATTGACAGAATAATAGCATTTCCTCAACAACAAAGCTTTCACACATATCAACAAGACCATCCATACCCAACTAGAAACACATATTGGACCACTCTTTATTAGAGGAGAGTCACCTGCGAACCAAAATATTCAACAAGTTGGATATTCCTATAAAAAAAAATATATGATAACTTGCCAAATGGCAAAATCCGAGGCACTTGAAGAAATGGCTGAATTTGAATCGTCATTTACCATGACAACGATATTATCCGAGGTTTTCTTAGGAATGCAATATTGATGAAAACGTACCGCTTTCTTTTCAAAATTTTTTCAAACAATAATTGATAAGATCAATGATCACTCACCTGCTTGCTCTTATAGAACACATCTTGAATATAAAACCACTATATTCTAAACTTCAACAAACACTTCGCGTTAACTTTTCTAGTCAAGTCCAGTGGCGGCTCGTCGGGGTAGGCAAGGTAGGCGGCGCCTACCTTGGAAAATCTATCTTTAGTGTATATATCCACTTATCGAAATAAAGAAATGAATAATTACAATTTTCAATTATAATATGTTATCAAAGAATTTTTCATTAAAAAATCTCGCACGCGATTGTTATATTACAGCCTTTAGCTGGCGCTGCATAGTGCATCGCAGCCACGGTCATTCTTCGCTTTCATCCAAACTAAAGGCGATCTATCCCAGCGCCTGCAATTATATCACTACACGTCAGCACTGCCGAGTGCCGCGGAATCTACCAATGAATTAGTAAAGGATGGATACACTGGTGTATAGAGTGAAACATACGAAATTGAGCTCAACCGTAGGCGATAAACTCGGCCGCCTTCGGCTTCTTTCGAAAAAGATCGCCGACGATCCCGCAGACGCAAGATTTCACCGATTCCATTCCAGTTAGAATCCTGTGCTTGCGCATTCGCATTTGCGTTTTATATTTTATCATTCTCTGAAGATTATCCGAAAGCGGGAGAACCCGATAAGTACCTTCCTATAATTATTCAATTGTTTTAGCCTCAAACGTATCCAAACCTATTGCCAAAATTCAATAAAAAATGATTGTTGGTCGTCGCTAGCACTATTTCGATAGAAAAGGAATTGTTTTGTTCGCTGCAGAAGGATGATTTCATAGAACAAATAATCAATAAGTTCATTTTATTAAAATATAGGCGTATTAATTTAATCCATAAGACTCAAATTTAGTTCTTCATAAAATTTCATATGGGTGCATTTATAGAAAAGTGGGGGGGTTAAATAAATCTCATAAAAACGTTATTGGGAATCTGTTTGTCGCCTAACCGCATCTAAACCTCACGAGCCGCCGCTGGTCAAGTCTAGTTTTTATTGTGCTCAGCCAACAGTCGGCATCTCGGAATGGCAGAGAGCAGACGACAGCAGCAATGGCGTTCCACCGAAAAATCCGAATTTTCCGTGAAAAAATTTAAAAAAAAACCGAAAAAATCTGACGCATCGGTGAAAATATCCGGAAAGAATCCACCTGTTCATCGTACTGTAATGAATATTGTCCAAGTTCTTCTTAAATAATTTATTTACAGTTCACTAATGACACTAATACTAATTTATTTACAACACTCAATCATTTATTTCCACACGCGCTATAAGCCCAATACTGTATTGTCTTCGTCATGGGCTGATGTCGACTTATATAGTGGGAGGGAACAGTCCAGAAGGCTGTCGAGGCGTCTCGTCGTTTCTTGTACATTCTCGAAGAGTCCCGGCCGTTCTAGAAGGCGACAGGTCCGGCATAAGTTAGTTACATTGCCCCCTTCTTAAAGAATGGATCTTCGTCCCGAAATGTCATCCTTGGATTGTGACGATACCTGCACGACTCTCCATAACTGCATCGCGAAGTTCAATGGAAATGACACTCCACGGTCTTCATAATTGGTCGTGGAAGATGATTACAGCAAACCAAAATCTCTACGCCGCTGGATTTGAATATCGTCTCCAACATGCTCCTTGTAATTCTACAGTCCAATCTATCGACACCACAGTGCAATTTCGGAATGGCTAGATTCATCAGATTCTGGTCTACCATACCTCCAGACATCCTCATAAGACGGTTTACCATAGGAGTACTTCTTGGTAACTAGGTAGAAGATGTTTCTTTCGCCCTTTTTCAACAGCAGCACCCTTCCAACTTCTGGATTCTGCTCTCGCAGTGTTTGTAGTTGACCGAATTTCTTGGAGAACACAACAGCAATGCCCCCGGACATTCGTAGATCTTCTGCCACGCAGTGTGCTAGAGCGTAATTAGCGGGCACCTTGAAAAGGTTTCGTGGCTCCTCTCTAGTAACACCATGTTGCACTTTCTGTCCGTTTGAATACAAGGACATAAACTTATGGTATGTCATCTCATCCTCTGGTGGTTTGAGTACTGCAGATCGATAGGCCATCAGGAACAAATGAAGATACTGGTCCCAGTCTCTTCGATGGTCAGAGACAACCTTGGACAAGTAGCGGTTGATCGTTCTGTTCATCCGCTCCACCATTTCATCGGACTGCGGATGAAGCGCCGTGGTCCTTGTCTTGTTGATGTTCAGTAATTGACACATTTCTTGAAATACTCTGGATTCGAAGTTCCTGCCTTGGTCTGAGTGTGGCTCCAATGGAATACCGAATCGACATATCCACTCTTTCATCAAAACGTCGGCGACGGTGATAGCTTCCTGGTTGGGTGGGGCATAAGCTTCGGCCCACTTATTGAAATAATCCATTGCCACCAGGATATATTTATTTCCATGGTCTGGTCCGGAGAACGGGCCGGCAATGTCGATGGCTATTCTCTCGAATGGGCTGCCTACATTGTACTGACGCATGGGAGCCTTTGGTCGTATTGTAATAAACCTGGGGTGTTCTATTCTTTATTTAATCGTTATTCCGCTGTCACCAATTCGTACTAAAACCTGGGGTTTCTACCCTTATTAATCATATTTCGCTGTCGCCAATTTTTATCTATCTATTTTCCGAAAATGCCTTGATTCATGCTCTCTGCACTAAGAGAGAGTCTTTTGTCTTATTTTTCTGAGGAACAGGTATTCAGGAAACAAAACCTCGAAATTTCAAAAGAACATATTATATTTAAGAAAGAAAAATGATGGTAAAATGCGTACATAAAATCGTAATTTGCACAAACATCAAAAGAACATCCAAATAAAACATCTATCGTTCACTTAGTATCTCACAATCGTAATTAAATCAAACAATTCAACTGTTACTTCCCATCAACATACCCATCGAAATGTACGAGGGGTCAGATAATCAACTACAACTAATATTCAAATTTCGTACGTAAAATCGAACGTACATCAAATCAACTTCGGATCGAGATATCAATAATATTGGGAATTACAATAACGCCATTCACATTCATAGGGGTTAAAGCTTTGAATTGAATTTTCCTACCTTGGTCTGCAAACCACCTAGTTTCTCTTTTGTACCTGTTCGGAAACTAAACCACCCACACACGATATTGGCCTTAATTTTTATTCGCACTCGAAACACAAAAATTCGGCTTTTAACTCTACTCAAAATAAACTTCTTAAACACTCATTTGTACGATCTAACACAATTACTCCCTTAATCCGAAATCTAACAGAAATCCTCTGCTGAAAAATTACAACACTAGTTTCCTACACCGCCCTCGAAACCGTCGTCCGATTTTACCCTTCGTGGGTCCCATTTTCGCCGACCAACTCTTTTTTTTTCCTTGATCTCCAAAAGTAAACTTTACCCCCCTTTTCAAAAAGAATCTACAGCTCAAGAGTGGGCATCCAGACGCTTAAACAGCAAATTCTTGGTTCAAAAATGTTCCCATGAATTTTAATCTCAACTGGCCCTATCTACCGTAGTCATAAACAATTTCAGCCACTACAATGTTGCAAATGGACAACTTTGCTTTTTAGACGTTACTTATCGAGCCCATGGGTGGTCTTTTCGTCGAACTTATCATGATCATTAAAACGAACGACATCCTGCACATTAATACAATGTAGATGAAGTATTTTCTTTCCATTCAGGCAATGCATTTGAATTTAAATAATTCATGAAATTTTGAATAAGTATTTCCCAATTATTACAGTATTCGTGGTCCATTGCTAGCAGCACATACAGCGCACTTTCTGCACCAGTCCTGAACATCACCTCGTCAACTAGCCAAGTAGAACCGTTGCCTCACTTTCTGCAAGGTCTTCTTCACCCCCAGATGTCCTCCGGCGACCCCGTCATGTATTTCCCGAAACACTTCCTGTCTTCGAATCCTCGGTACCACTATTTGGCGTCGGTCTTCACCATTATTTTCGGACTCAATTACACGCTTCAGTCCCCTTTTGTCCAGAGTTAAAGAATTCCATTGGGACCAGTAGGATTTAACAGCTGGCGAGTAACCTGCAATTTCCTGCCATGATGGTCTTCGATTGCACTTCTTCCAGCTGATGACCAAACCAAGTTCTGGATCTTTCTCTTGGTCTTTCTGAATATTGCTGTTATTCCAGTTTTCATCTACCGCCCTAGTTCTATGAAGTGTTGCTACGTTTTCTTCTGCACTTCGGCAATGGGAGCCGTTATCTGGGCATTTTCTACGCCCATCTCCTATTTTTCCACAATTCCTGCAGTTTATTGGTCTTCTCCCAGGTAAAACTTCCTTGAACACTTTCCTTATGGCAGCTTTCAGCTCAGCAGGCTCCAGTGAAACTCCCTCATTCACTCGAATTTTACCTTGACCTCTGCAGGACTGCTTTGTTGCTTCAAACTCTAATGACCTTGCCAGTGCGTCTACGAGATGTGCTGGTCGGGCTAATGTCAATGCTAGTCTGGTTTCCTGGTCACGAAGTCCATCCAAGAATGCTTGCACCGCCAATCGCTCCATTACGTTCTCTGGTGTGGCCGGATATGCGAGACGTACCAGGCGTGCAATATCAGCTTCGAACTCTTGTAAAGACTCGCCTGATTTCTGGTAACGATTTTTCAGCTGGAAGTGGTACACGTGTTCGGAATGAGCTTGGGCAAATCGAAGTTCCAGATATTTAATCAGCTGATGATAATCCTCCTGTTCTTGAGCGGTGAAAGTCGGCAAAATATCCGTCGCTTCTCCCCGCAATGCCAGTGTAAGTGCTACCGCTCTTTCCTCTGCATTCCATTCATTAGCTTAAGCCGCAGCTTCAAATTGACGGCGGTAATTTGCCCATGGAGTTTTTCCGTCGAACTGGGGCGGCTTCATAGAAAGCTTCTTGATTCCAGAATCAACCTTGAAATTCTGCATCCCCTTCTTCAGGTCCAGCATTGAATTATCGTTGACAATGTCTGTTGTTTGCACAGCATTAAATCATTTTTCCAGCTTACTTATGGTTTCTTTCATTTTGACCATTTCTTCCTCGAATCTATCGATCTCTGCCTCTACTCTCTCTTTTACACGACAAATTTCCTGTTTTAGGCCTTCCGTACTCTCCTGGAGCTTCTCTTCCAAGTTCCTAGAATTTTCTTGGAGTTTCTCCTCCAGATTTCTAGAAGTTTCTAGAAACTTTTCTTCCAGCGTTTCCACCAACTTTTCTTCGAGTTTATTCAGTATTGAACTCAAATCAACACCGGGAAGTTCAAATAAAAATGTTTCGGGGTCCTTACTTTCTTCTGTAAGTCCTTGTGCAAGTCCTTCTTGAAGAACTACCTTTTTACCCGTTGTTTCCAGGTCCCTTTCCTCCTGTTCCTGTTTCAATTCCGCTACTTTCAAGTCCACAAGTCGCACTTTTCTCATCATTTTGTCTTTGAACGAGAAACCAACCTGTTTTACGTTAAAATTTCAGTCAGTTCATTTTCCGCGAACCAGCAATTCACTACGCGAGAACTTATTCATTTAAAAATCGCACTTCTGACACCACAGTAATGAATATTGTCCAAGTTCCTATTAAATAATTTATTTACAGTTCACTAATGACACTAATACTAATTTATTTACAACACTCAATCATTTATTTCCACACGAGCTATAAGCCCAATACTGTATTGTCTTCGTCATGGGCCGATGTCGACTTATATAGTGGGAGGGAACAGTCCAGAAGGCTGTCGAGGCGTCTCGTCGTTTCTTGTATATTCTCGAAGAATCCCGGCCGTTCTAGAAGGCGACAGGTCCGGCATAAGTTCGTTACAGTACCATAAAATAAACTCAGAAGAAAGAAATAAAAATACTTGACATCTTGACAATAAGCTTCGTTGGGTTTTCGACTGTGCTTTCACCTCAAGTTGATGATTAACAAAGCTTGTTCAAATCTACTGTTCTGTAATTGGATATTGAATGTTTGATGGATTTTTGGTGGTTGAAAGATAATAATAGACGCAATGTTCGGAATAGGAATGACATGGTCATTATTATATATCCAAAATAAGTTTTTTACTTCAACTGAAAACAAACTACATACCAAGTCTTATAATTCCTACCAACTATATTTTTCTCTCGTATAACCGGTATTGAATAGTCGAAATGACCATTTTAGTAATTATGAACACTTTTGAAAGATCTCTTTCTACTCTGACATTTTTTTCTATTGTCCAAAACTGGCTTGCTTAATTCTAATAATTCGATAGATTTCTATGGAAACAATTAAATTATTCTGAACCATCTCAAAAAACTCATTTTACTATAATTTATACGATATTTTTAAGAAAAATTCTCGAATTTTGGTGATCTAATTTGAATTTATTTTTCACTTTTGGATTTCCATGACAATATATATGAATCTAAAGATTTTCGTTTGGTTATTCTGTTCTAAAGAATGAATATGAAAAAGGACGATAAGCGTTTACAAAATTGGTGTGGCTTCGCCTCATCTGGGATTTCGTTTCACAGGCAATAAATAGGCAGTAATATTTGAATGAGTAAATGTAATAAATACTTGGACTATTTGGATAGGAAATTCGAACAACTGAACAGCATGATATCTATTGTCTAAGTGAAGCAAAATAATCGGAAATATTTTAAAATCCGAAAAAAATCCGTAAGAGGCGAAAAAATCCGCAATTCGAATAAAATCCACCGATTGGCAACACTAGACGAGAGTTACCTGAAGGCAGATGGCAGATGTTGGAGCACGGCCGTCGATCCCAGCATGCTGTAGGGTCCCGCAGCGCAGCCGACATTAAAATACAGGATCCGGTGAAATACACGAAATGAACACTCTGTGATTCGTCACTGTAATGGCGGGAAGTTTGAATGACAAAATAGCTGCATGCAAACCGATTTGAAAATAGTATAAATTATAGACCAGGCAATAGAGATTTTTTCGTGACAAAAATCGTAGAAGAAAACCGCGAGTGGGGGGTTACGTGAGGTGGTCCGTGGATGTTCAGTGATATGTTTTCGACTCGCAAATATCATTACTTTTCTTGTAATTGCGAAGAAACACCAAAAAAAACGGTGTTTTTTTAGTTTTTTGCTTGTTAAATCTGAACCAATGGAGCGGTGCTAATACTTTCAACAGACGAATTGTAGAGAATAAAAAGATGAAAAAATGAGTGCTAGTGCAACTCAATCGGGTCATCATTACCGGAGGAAAGCCGAAAAAACCGTGAAAATCAGCGTTTTTTCAAATCCTCATTACTCGGCCAGATTCGAAGTTGTAGCGCTGGATTTCCAAATGAAAGTAGTGGTCAATAGATACTTTGAGTGTGCATAACCCGGACGTTGTCTGATAAATAGTTTTTGCCTAATTGCGATTTGAATTATTTGAGGCACTTTTTTCCAGAAGAGCTGGATGCGTCGGATGTAGTCCGATTTCATTTTGCAAAACGGATTTTGAAAGAAGAAGTGTAGTACTACAAAAAGGCAATCTTGTTTTTTCGTTAAAATGCTTCAAAATAGGTGAAAAAAGCATGCAAACATGACCAAAATCAGCCGAATGCTCGATTGCAGTCAAGTAGTGGGGGTATATACGTAAATATTCGCACCCGGCCTCAACGCGATTTTCGTTCCCCGCGTCTGCCGGCTACCCCCACTATCCGTCCCAGATGGGGCACTGAGCCGGTTTTGGTCATGTTTCTACGTATTTTTCACCTATTTTGCAACATTTTAACGAAAAATCAAGTTTGCCGTTTGGTAGTACTATACTTCTTCTTTCAAAATCCGTTTTGTAAATTGAAATCGGATTACTTCCGACGCATCCAGCTCTTCCGGAAAATGGTACCTCGAATAATTCAATGCGCAATTACGCAAAAACCATTTATCGGACAACGTCTGTGTTATCCACACTTAAAGTATCTATTAACCACTACTTTCATTTGGAAAGCCAGCGCTACAACTTCGAAATTGGCCGAGTTATGAGGATTTGAAAAAACGCTGATTTTCACGGTTTTTCCGGCTTTCCTCCGGTAATGATGACCCGATTGAGTTGCACTAGCACTCATTTTTTTCATCTTTTTATTCTCTACAATTCGTTTGTTGAAAGTATTAGCACCGCTCCATTGGTTCAGATTTAACAAGCAAAAAACTAAAAAAACACCGTTTTTTTTGGTGTTTCTTCGCAATTACAAGAAAAAATCCACGGACCACCCCACGTAACTCCCCACGTAACTCCCCACTCGCGGTTTTCTTCTACGATTTTTGTCATAGAATGACCCTTTTTCTGCTCTATTGCCTGGTCTATTATTGAATATAAGGAATTTTTAACGTCTGTGTTGATATGAAAACAAATTATTTGTATTCCTATAAATTATTATTCGACCTCAAGGTGAGTTCCAAAAGGCACTTTTTTGCTTTTCGCGTCACGCATTCTGGTTGGCAGATTCCCGACGCGATTCACCAATTCGACAATCACGACTTGTCAGGAAAAAAATAAATTAATTCCTACCACATGACGCAGTTCCGTATAGGTACTTGTTGAGCGCTCGTACTACTTACACGAGGGCTATATCATTTCGTCACGATGTCTGTATTTTTCGAATTTTGAGCCGAAAATAGTCTCAGACGACTATGTTAGACTCACTGATGACGTCGAAAAATTCGAGCCTGTCCTTCCGGCCGGCTGGCCATCTACACGATAACTCTCGAACGGAATGTCCTAGAGACTTGAAATTTTCAGGGTAGGTTTGAATCTCGAATGCCGCGGTTAAGTTCGTTATTGGGCAAAATTCGCCCAGGGCTTCCGTGAATATGGCCACTCGAAATTTTGTTTTTCAGATTCTTTTGAAACTACAGATTTTATCGAGGTGAAAATTTGCACTCAGATGGAGAATTACGTGTTCAAGCTACATGCAGAATTTTGTTCAGCTCGCATGACCAGAACCATAGAAATCATAGAAAATTATAACTTTGTAATGGAAAGGCCTAGGGACTTGAAATTTTCAGGATAGGTGTGGATCGCGAATTCCGCGGTCATGTTCCCCAATGCGCAAAATTCGACTTCGGGTTCCGTAAATATGGCCGTTCAAACTATTTTTTTCCTGATAATTTCGAAACTACTCATTGGATTGGAATGAAATTTCGCACATAGATGAAGAATAATGTATTCAAACTACGTGGGAAATTTTTTTCAGATCGCATTACCAAGGCCATAGATACCCTAGAGAATTCTAGCGAATAATCGAAAAAAAAATTGGTCTTCTAAAGCACTGACGTGAAGTCTGGATTTACGCCTTAGTTTGAAATTTTCTTTGACAGTCGTCAAAATCTTTCCAATTGGTTTCTAATACTGGAAAATGCGAATCTACCTACACGGTGCATGTACGAGCGCTCAAAAGCTCCTGCCTTCACGGCAGTGCTTTTCTCAATTTTTTTATTTAGTACGCTGTACCTGTCCTAGTCTGAATAACTGTTGTTGTGAGATTTTCGCTCTGTCAACATCCTCAGAAATGAAATAATTAGTGTAATTAATTCTTTCATGTTGCTCATATATCATGTCCTAGAGGGACGAATAAGGGAAGTCCATTATAGACCACATTTTCAAGACCATTTATGGACTACATTATGGACGTCCTATGGACGTTCATACAAGGCAAGTTCTCTGAAGTCTCAGATCGTTCGTTTTGAGGTAATTTTTCAAATAGTCTGTTTGATAACGCATGTTGGCAGTTCACCCCATACTTTTTTTAAGTCCATATCCTATCGAATTAGGACCACTTTTTGGTGCCTGTCCCGGATATCTTTTTGACATTGTCTGTATGAAGTCGGTCAGGGACTATGGACATATTTTATACCGTATTATGTCCATCACGGACACCTACTGGATATCCGGTATGGACTTTTTTTTTAAATGGCCCGTATTATGTCCATCACGGTCACCTTCTGGATATCCGGTATGGACATATTTTATATGGTCCGTATTATGTCCATCACGGACAAGGGCGGGACCAGGATGGAATCTCCACAGTGCACAAAAATACCGTCTGGGAGGCACGTGCCTCCGTGCCAAACTACCCCCTCCCCTTTGATCACGGACACATGGTACTGGATATTCGGTATGGACATATTTTTTATATTATGTCCATCACGGATACCTACTGAATATCCGGTATGGACATTGTACATAAATTGGACAATCAGTGGATATACACTTGGGAGCAATGAAATCGGCCCACCTTAAATTTGACACAATTCCAAACATGGATATCTCTAGTCGGATATTGATGTCCTTTTTTTTAATTTTAGGTTAAACCTTCGATAATAATGTTATCCTAAGATATTTTTGTCTACATTTTAATTTCAGTATATACGAGGTGCAAGATTGATAAGAAGATTTGTCCTTCAACTTTGACACACCCTGTGGATACAAGGAGCCGCAGCAACGAATGACAAAAGGAGTCAAACTGAAGTCCCATCTTTTCTGGTTATTTTGTTTTTTTAAACGTGTGTTTATATCTTTCATTTCTGCCTGGGGGAAAACTTCCGAACAAACTTACAAAAAGTACACATTCTTCGAGAATTGTCAGAGACTACATTGCAGCAGTCGACTTTCGAGTTATGGTGTGGCCACCGTGCAGTCCTGACCTAAACCCCATTGAGAATTTGTGGAATGAACTGAAACAAAGAGTACTACGAGCCTTTTCGAGCGTCGATCCCGGAGCTTTGTGTTGCAGTAGAGAAAGAGTGGCGAAACATCCCACAAGAAACAATAGTGAATTCAATAAGAAGTATGCCTAATCATATGCGGGATGTTATTAGGGGGAGGGGAGGTCATACCCGCTATTAAAATAATTTTTTCGGCAACCGTCCAGGAAGTACTCAGTTCCAGACGCTTTTCCTTTGAGAAAGTAATATTTCCCGGCCTAGTCCGGAAAGTACGTACTTTCCGGACTAGGCCGGAAAGTACGTTTCGCGTAGCAACGAAATTACGACTGCCCCCTATTACGTTGTTATCATTGGCTATATGAAAATCTTGGTGGGCCGATTTCGATAAATACAATTGATCATTACCATAGCAACGAAGTACCAACATAACATGAAATTAGTTGCCATTTTGATTTTTGAAAGTTTGGAGTGTTTTTGGTCGCATTTATCGCAATAAAGAAATGTGTCTCATTGATTTGTTATTCTACACGGTTGCCGAAAAAATAGTGTACACAACACGTCCAAAAACAGTATTTTCCGGACTTGTTACGAAAATTACTATAGTTTTAGGAAAAACCTGTTGTTTTCAATGTTTTTTCACTGGGCTTTCAAGGTATCAGCTCAGTTTCGAAACACTGTAATTTCCGTAATAATAGAGATGAATACATAATTATAAGAACAAAACGACCAGAAGAGATGGTACTTCAGTCCGATTCCATTTGGAATTCGTTGCGGCTGTTCCTTTTATTCACAGGGTGTGTCAAAGTTGAGGAATAAATCTTCTTTTCAATCTTGCACCCCGTATATGCTGAAATTCAATTGCAAACAGAAGCATCTTAACACAAGATTATCACCGACTGTTGACCTTCGATTAAAAAAAAAAAAATTCGAAATCCGACTGGCAGATTCCGAGAAATACTTATTTGAAATTGTGTCGAAGTGGGCCGATTTCATTGCACCAAGTGTATGTAGAAGACGTCCTAATAATATCCAAAAACAAACATCCAAAGGACGTACATACCAAATTCATGGACGTTCCGACGTTAATTGGAAATAAATTGTACGTCCCTAGGACGTTGTGTGCTATTAAGAAGAAATAAACAAGGAACGATCGTGAACAGCTAGAAGGAAATATGGAGCGTGATTCAAGACTTCTAGCAGGATTTGTACAGTTCTACTACCCCAGAGCCAAAAATCGTCAGCCTCAAGTGGTCATGAACGAAGACTCCGAAGACATCCCTGATATAGACATGACAGAGTTAATGTTGGAGCTCAAGTAGATGGAAAACAAGTCTTATGGAGAGGATCGAATAATAGCTGAGATGATTAATATGGGTGGACTTAGTATTCACAAATTAACTTAGTCTACGATTTTCCCTACTTAAGAGTTCAACAAAACCACTACACATGTTTCGCCATACCATGGCTTCGTCAGATGACGAGATAAAATGGGTGGAGATGTATTGGGGGAGGCAATCAGAATACTTCTCAATAATTGCCTGCACCAAGGAAAGATCCCCAAGACATGGCGGAAAGCAGAGATTATTTTGCTCTTCAAGAAAGGCGATGCTGCCAATATGGAATACTATCGACCAAAAAGTCTCGTGTCAGACCTTTCTTCTTCTCACTTCTCACAATTTCACACAACTTCTCACAAAGATCATTACAAACTGGCTGACAGGGATTTTTACCAGCCAATCGAATAGCCAGGTTGTCGAAGAGGCTTAAGCACAACAGATTAGATACAAACAATTCACAACCTTATCAAGAAAAATGTTGAATATAATATACCCCTCCATTCAACTAGATAGAAACATGGGCGTTCCTAACAGCAATGGATGCAGCCTGAATAGATACAAGATATTTTGCTGTGATAAAAAACATCTATGAAAATGCAACAATGCAGATTGCAATAGACGAAGATTCAATAACAGATCGAATCCCAATCAAAAGAGGCGTTCGTCAGGGAGATACAATTTCACCCAAATTATTTACCTTGGCCCTGGAGGATGTATTTAAAAAGTTGCATTGGGGAGCAAGTGGCATAAATGTGGACGGAGTATACCTTAACCATCGCGCTTTGCTGACGATATTGTATTCATAAGCAGGGACGCTAATGAAGTAGACGTAATGATGAAGGGACTACATGAGGAATCCCTGAGGGTAGGATTGAAAATGAATTTTAACAAGACCAAGATCCTGAGTAGGGACAACTTTCAGATAACAATAAATGACCACGCATTTATTGACACCGTTGAAGAATACGTGTACCTTAGCCATTCAATTAGGCTGGGGTAAGGAAAATCAAACGTCTGACATGACCAGGAGGGTGCGACTGAGCTGGGTGGCGTACGGACATATTCTTGAAAACAGAAATATCCCTATTGGTCTTAAAAGAGAGGTCTATGACGCATATGCATCTTGCCTGTAGCTACATAGGGGCTGGAAACTGTTGCCTTGGCGAATAAAAGTGCAGATCGTCTCAGAAAAACGCAGAAAGCGATGGAATGATGGAAAGATCCATGCTTGGAATCAGCCTACGAGACATAATACGCAATATAAAAGTAAGAGGAAGGACGATTGACGAAGGTAAAAGACATCATCGATTGTAGTCGAACGTCGAATTAAAGTGGCGGTGAAGCGGACATATGCAAGGCAGGGCCCCAATAGGTGGACAATACATCTGGTAAAATGGCAACCACATAAAGAAGTGTTATAAGACCCCAAAAGAGATGGCTGGACGATATCAAACAATATCTGCGGGTCGAAATTGGCACCAACTTACCCAGGATAAAGACATGTGGAAAAATTTAGAAGAGGCTTCATGCCCAGTAGTGGATAAAGACGAGCTGAAGAAGAAGACGATTCTACGCTGCTGTTGCTTGTTCCCGCAAATCTCTCCTTGTTTCTACCTGAAAAAGTCGAGCAATCGAGAATGTACAAACCCAAAACCGTTAAAGTATTTCTTTCCCTAAAGAAGCCTCAACCATCGGAAATATTTTCTGAAATGTAATTCACAGGGCCGTCTTTCCCATAGGGTACACTGGGCACGTGCCCAGGGCCCCAAGTTTCTGCCATATCACTAAACGATATTCAATATTCATAATCGAAAAACATTCTTACGACAATGAATGATTATATTAACTGAACTCAAAATTCCCTAAATAATAATAATTTTTCCCATTATAGATTGTTAACGCCACGATGTCTGTATTTTTCGAAATTTGAGCCGAAAGTGGTCTCAATCGTCATGGTTCGTCGCACTGACAACGAATCCCGCGAAAAATTTGAGTCTGTCCGTCCAGTCGTATACACGATAACTCTCGAACGGAACGACCTAGAAACTTGACATTTCCAGGGTAGGTTTGAATCTCAAATGCCGAGTTTTTGGGCAAAATTCGATTAGGGGTTCCGTCAGTATGGCCGTTCGAAATTTTGTTCTCCTGATTACTTCGAAACTACTGATTCGATCGATATGAAATTTTGCACTCAGATGGAATGACGTGTTCAAGCTACAAAAAATTTTGTCTAGATCGCATGCGACGAGAACCGAAACCATAAAATATTATAACTTTCGAACGGAACGGCCTAGGGACTTGAAATTTTCAGGATATGTTTTGGATCTCGAATGTCGCGGTCACGTTTATCAATGAGCAGAATTAAACTAGGGGTTCCGTAAATATGGTCGTTTGAAATTTAGTTTTCTTGATGAATTCAAAACTACGGATTCGATCGTGAAATTTTTTGATGGAGAATGATATATTCAAGCTACATTTTGTCGCATGACCAGAAACATAGAAAATTGTAACTTCTGAACGGAAACGCCTAGGGAATCGAAATTTTCAGGATAGGTGTAGATCTCGAATGTCGTGATCACGTTCATCTATGAGCAAAATTTTACAGGGGTTCTGTAAATATGGTCGTTTGAAATTTAGTTTTCTTGATAATTTCAAAACTACAGATTCGATAGTGACGAAATTTTGTATACTAAAGGTGTGAACAGACATGCTCCGAATATCGTACCGAACCGTGTCGCGTACCCCGCGAGAGCGAATCAAATTCATCGCACGTAGAGGTGCAATTTGAATTCGTGAATTTGATTCGCTCTCGCGGGGTACGCGACACGGTTCGGTACGATATTCGGAGCATGTCTGTACACACCTTAATGGAGAATGATATATTCAAGCTACATTTCTCCAGATCGCATGACCAGAACCATGGAAACCATAGAAAATCATAACTTTCGAATGGAATGGCTAGGGACTTGAAATTTTCAGGATAGGTGTAGATTTGAAATGTCGCGTTCACGTTCATCAATGAGCAGAATTCTACTAGGGGTTCCGTAAATAAGGTCGTTTGAAATTTTGTTTTCACGATAATTTCGAAACTACGGATTCGTTCGAGATAAAATTTTGTATTCCGATCGATAATGATATAATGAAGCAACATTTTGTCCAGATCGCATCACCAGAACCATAGAAGATTATAACTTCCAAAGGGAAAGGCCTAGGAACTTGATATTTTCAGGGTAGGTTCGGATCGCGAATGTCGCGGTCACGTTCATCAATGAGCAAAATTGGACTAGGGGTTCCGTAAATATGGCCGTTAAAAATATTTTTTTCCTGATAATTTTGAAACTACCGATTGGATTGGAATGAAAGTTTACACCTAGCTGAAGAATAATGTATTCAAACTACGTTATTGTCCAGATCGCATCACCAAGACCATATATACCATAGAAAATTCTAGCGAATTTTCGACAAAAAAATTGGTCGCCTAAAGCACTGACGTATTCAAACTACGTGTCCAGATCGCATCACCAAGACCATAGATACCGTAGAAAATTCTAGCGAATTATCGAAAAAAAATTGATCAGCTGAAGCACTGACATGAAGTCTGGAGTTTCGCCTAAGTTTGAGAATGTTCTTGACAGCTGTCGAAAATTCCTTCAATTGATTTTTAAAACTGGAGATTGCGAATCTACCTACAAGGTGGATGTACGAGCACTCAAAAGCTCCTTACTTCAAGGCAGTGCTTTTATAATTTTTAGGTGTCGAGTTGTTTCTGCTTTTGTTATCAATTTAATAATAATAATAATTCATCTTTTTCATATGAACCCACCACTAAGTTAGTATCATCTGCAAACTTTACGCTACTCCCTCTAACATTTTATACTAGAGCTAGCTACATGCTCTATACTATGTTGAACCAGTATGACGCAGAAGTTATAAAGATTTAGTTGTTAAAAATATCATTTGAAGGAAAATATGGAATGATGAAAAAAACTGCTTATTGGAATTTTTGAGGGTTGCTATTAGACTCCTTCCACTTCCAACAATTACAGCAACAGCACAATCAGTTTATTTGGCTCCATTTTCAAATATTTATTTAGTCGTTTTATTTCTAATCACAACATAACTGCACAAACATGTAGCAGTCCAAGAAGAACAACTAATTATCCCTTATTTCTAGAAGCCCAGTTCGAGCGGAAATCACTATCCACGATATTATAATCTCAGCGTAGTGAAGCACTCGACTTAAAATTATGACCAAGTTCTTACCTGAGCAAAACAAATGTAGAGATAAAGCTTTAGAATATATACTTAGTAGTAGTATTATTAGTATACTAATATTTTACACGACAAGATGTTCACAAAGTACCAAACCGTGGTCTAGTAAATGCTTAGTGAATATCTTGCAATATAATGTATTACTGAATACCTAGTAATTATGGATTTTCATCAAGTATTGGTCACATCTATCGAAAATGAAGAATACATCCTCTTTAACCCATCACCATTCCTAGAGTAGCTACTTTGATAGTGAATATTTTCAAATAAAATTTTACCAAGTTAGAAGCAAGAAAACCTGTTCATTTCATTAGGTAAGGTGTAGATATGTATTGAAAATTATTTCCACATCCACTTTCTAGAGCTGGAAAATTTTCGAATTCAGTAGATTACTTATTTCATTGTTTTCGGAGAGGGAGCTTACAAAACATAATTCATTCAAATGAAAGTCTATTATCCACTCATATTCTATTTTCCCAACAAAAACATTTGAATTCATATTTTATGAAAACATCCAAAGTTAATATGAATATGGCTGATCTTCTCCAGTTTCATGATATTTCATGTATGTTTCTACATGTGAAAAGTCTTTCTTATCTTCCTGCCACCCTCTCTCTGGTGCTTCTTCATACTTGAATCTCGAGTTCAGTTCACCATAAACCTTATTGATAGCTTCTATATGGTCTCTATACTTTCCAGCTACACATTTTTTGCCTGATAATGGATCTGTTATATCTCCAAAAGTGTAAATTATATCCTTTACTCTGTGAGTAATGAGTCTCGACATCTTTTCAGATAACTGTTCTATCAAAACAACATCACCTGTCTTACATTTTTTTAAGGGATCATGGGCATATATATATTCCATTTTTGAAAAGTACTAAAATAGAAATAGAATTAGTTGCACAAAAAAAAAGATTAAATTAAAGATATAGAAAATAGATTACCATGTTGAGGTTAGTATCTAGTTCCAGACGCTTAATTTTGAATTTTGAAGCGTTTTGTTTAATGCACGGAACACATTGGCCAAGCAGCATAGAAAGTTTACTAGCAGCTTTTAAAGACATTTTATTTCCAATTTAAATATAAGTAACTCGTATTGAATTGTTTATTGTGGATTCTACTCTTAAGATCTTCCTAGAACCCGATTTTCGATTTTGTTAATAGTTAGGTTAATTTGCTAACACAGAATATAATTCTTCTTCTATCTTTTACTATTAGTGCGTTCCACTAAGCGCTCAGAACGCTCACGTCCGCTGTTTTTCCCATTCCACTTGCTTGCGAGCGTTATTTTTGTCATTAAATCAAGTGGAATGGATTATGGGCAGGGTTGTCACAGACGACCGAAAAATAGTAGTAGATTCGAGATTAAAAGTGGAGTAGATTGTGACCAGAGCGGAGTAGCATATCTAGGGGTGGAAATGACAATTCGTTATGTGAAAAAGATCGAATCATCGAGTTTTTCTATCGATATATAACCATAGATAACGAATTATGAGAGAAAATCTTCCGTATGAAAGAGCACAGAGTTTTTATACAAGAAAGATCACGGAGTGGGCGACATCTACTTTTAATCGTTTGAACTACCCGAGTGATGAACAACAAACTAACGTTGTTTATATGAGAAAAGAGTGAAATATTCGTATGATTTTGAGTCATTTATATATCGAAAGTGATATATTTAGATGATAATTTATGGACAATTGTTTCAAACAAACTGTATACGAGCTGAGAATGCAGCGGATTCTAAGAGGAAATGTGGGAATAAGATCACGAAAAATGTGCTCTTCTCCTCGATGCTCATCACATAGTTCTTCTGGAAATTCTTTACATAAATTCTCGTTGAATCCCAAGTCAGTTAAAAAATGACAGACAATCTTGAAGATTGGGAAACGTATCTCAAAGAATATGTTACTTTGCAGCAAGCACTTCCTGAAAGATGATTTATTTTATCGTGACTTCAATAATTTTCTATTATATGATGGTCATTTGCTATCACATTCACGTTCACCCACATAATCAAAAATGTCCGAAGTGGTTATCTCGACTTTCACAGGCATTATTATTAATTCCGCTTCCTTTAAAAAATATTTGATTTACTTGTTATGAAAGACAGAAATAATAATTTTGACCATCATTCGGCCCGACATCTTGAGATTTTCAGCGCCATCTAGCGGTGTGTGATTTTTCCCTATTGAAAGAGTGAAGCAGGGAAATCGCATTGACATAGAATATTTTCGAATATCCCTAGTGCATTTAATTTTTCCGGAAAAATTCGGAAAAACGAGTTTCTAAGTAATTTGTTTTATCAAATAGCATGAGCGAGAGTGGTTTTAAAAATTCGAGTCGAAGACGAGGATTTTTCCACTTTCGCGAATGCTATTTGTTAAAACAGATTACTTAGAAACGAGTGTTCCAATTTTTCCACAGGAAAAATTAAATGCCCGAGGGATATTTGGTTAGATTATTTCCTAAGTTAAATGAACATTTTAGTGTGAAATTTCTGAGTATTTAGTGGAACACTATTTTCAACAGCCGCATTAGTTTTACTTTCGGAAACATTTCCAAAGCGATTCATTTTGAGTTTCAGTTGAAAAATTAATAAATTCGTAAGCGTTGTTTGTGATCTTTGTTGTTGGGAACGATACATAGCAACACAGCATAGAAACCATCAAGTTTGTTTTTACAAAGCAACTTGTCAAATTTGCATGAAATTTTTCCAATTTTTTTTCCGGAAAAACTGCTGACAGCTAAGTTGACAGTTGTTGAGTAATTTTTCCACTTAAAATTTATATTTGACATACCAATTCTTGATAGCGATTGGTCAAAATTAATAGGAAGGAAATAATCATATTAATATCAGATTATTGACACCAACGAGAGATCATAGAGCCATCACTCTCGCCCATCGACGGATTGCTACCACAGAACAATAATTTGCGAACTTCAATTTGAAATGTCATTCGACCGGAGTAGAAATTGTATCGTTTGGAGTAGCGGAGTAGAAAATTATAAAATGGAGTAGATCTGCTCCGATCGGAATAGCTTCAGCAACGCTGATTATGGGGTGTTTCAGGCGTTCATGTAAACAATAGGGCAAAATCACGGAGTGGGCGACATATACTTTTAATCGTTTGAACTACCCGAGTGATGAACAACAAACTAACGTGTGTATGTATATATGGGAAAAGTGTGAAATGTTTGTATCGAAAGTGATATATTTAGATGATAATTTATGGACAATTGTTTCAAATAAAAGGTATACGAGCAGAAAATGCAGCGGATTGTAAGAGGTTATGTGGGAATAAGATCACGAAAAATGTGCTCTGTTCCTCAAAATGCTCACCACATAGTTCTTCTGAAATTCCTTTAAATTCCCGTTGAATGCCGAGTCAGCTAAAAAATGGCAGACAATCTTGAAGATTGGGAAACGTATCTCAAAGAATATGTTAATTTGCAGCAGGCACTTCCTGAAAGATGATTTTTTTTATCGTTCAAGTTCAATAATTTTCTATTATATGGTGTTCATTTGCTATTATATTCACGTTCACCCACATAATCGAAAATGTCCGAAGTGGTTATCTCGACTTTCACAGGCATTATTATCAATTCCGCAATCTTATAAAAAAATCTTTAATTTACTTGTTATGCAAGACAGAAATGACCGAATAGTTTTGACCATCATTCGGCCCGACATCTTGTGATTTTCAGCGCCATCTAGGGGTACGTGATTTTTCCCTATAGAAATGGCAAGGTTGAGAGGCCAGCTGAGCAGATAAAACGTCTACAAACAAATTAAATAAATTTGCCATGAAATAAATACACACATCGGAAAAGTCTAGGGATATTCGTACAAAGTCATACAAGCGTCAAAAAAAACTTTTTTATCGTTTGAACTGTACTACCAACTTACTGATCGGTTCATTTGCCCCGTTTGAATATGCCTTTTTTCGGAAAAAATGTGAAAATTATAATGAAAAAATTACGAGTAGCACTGCCGTGAAGGCAGGAGCTCGTACATGCACCTTGTAGGTAGATTCGCATTTTCCAGTTTTGGAAACCAATTGAGGAAATTTTTGAGAGCTGTCAAACAAATTTCCAAACTAAGGCGATAATCCAGACTTCAAGTCAGTGCTTTAGGTGACCAATTTTTTTTTTGATAATTCGCTAAAATTTTCCACGGTATTTATGGTCTTGGTGATGCGATCTGGACAAAATTTTGCTCGTAGTTTGAATACATAATTCCTCAGCTAGGTGCAAAATTTCATTCGAATCAAATCGGTAGTTTCGAAATTATCAGGAAGAGAATATTTTGAACGGCCATATTTACGGAACCCCTAGTCTAATTTTGCTCATTGATGAACGTGACCGTGAAATTCGCGATCCAAACCCACCCTGAAAATTTCAAGTTCCTAGGCCTTTTCCTTCGGAAGTTATAATTTTTTATGGTTTCTATGGTTCTGGTCATGCGATCTGGACAAAATGTTGCTTTAATATGTCATTCTCGTTTAAAATACAAAATTTTATCTCGATCAAATCCGTAGTTTCGAAATTATCGAGAAAACAAAATTTCAAACGACCGTATTTACGGAACCCCTAGTATAATTCTGCTCATTGATAAACGTGAACGCCAAATTTCAGATCTACACCTATCCTGAAAATTTCAAGTCCCTAGGTCTTTCCGTTCGAAAGTTATGATTTTCTATGGTTTCTATGGTTCTGGTCATGCGATCTAGAGAAATGTAGCTTGAATATATCATTCTCCATAAGTATACAAAATTTCGTCACGATCGAATCTGTAGTTTGGAAATTATCAAGAAAACTAAATTTCAAACGACCATATTTACGGAACCCCTAGTATAATTTTGCTCACAGATGAAAATGATTACGACAATCGAGATCCACAACTATCCTGAAAATTTCAAGTCCTTAGGCGTTTCCGTTCAAAAGTTACAATTTTCTATGGTTTCTATGGTTCTGGTGATGCGAGCTGAACAAAATTTTGCGTACACCTCATTTTCCATGAGAGTGCAAAATTTCATCTCGATCGAATCTGTAGTTTCAAAGTAATCAGGAAAACAAAATTTCGAGCGGCTATATTTACGGAACCCTTAGGCGAATTTTGCCCAATATCGAACTTAACCTCGGCATTCGAGATTCGAACCTACCCTGAACATTTCAAGTTTCTAGGACATTCCGTTCGAGAGTTATCGTGTATACGGACGGAAGGACGGACAGACTCGAATTTTCCGACGGATTCGTCATCAGTGAGTCGAACATAGTCGATTGAGACCATTTTCGGCTCAAAATTCGAAAAATACAGACATCGTGACGAAATGATATAGCCCTCGTGTAAGTAGTACGAGCGCTCAAAAACTTGACAAACATGATAGATGGAAAAAGTAAGTTCTCCTCAGTATTTCGATTTACTTCTGTCTATAGTGTTCTCCAATAGTATTGTTGCATTGAGAATATTGTGTTTTTTACTATGGAACGACGACCTTTTTCTTCAGACGAGATGAATCTAGCAGTGGGCCTTCTTCAAGCTGGCCTGCGACAAGTCGAAGTAGCTGAGCGGATGGGTGTTTCCCAAAGAGTCATAAGTCGTTCATGAAGGCATTTCAGAGAAACTGGGAGTCCGGTTGAACAACACCTAGGGCGTAGACGCTGGGTAGAGGGGTAGATTTTTACTGCTAAGTGTTAGAAGACACCTTACAATCACAGCACCTGAATTGGTTATGGAAGTCCAGCGAGCGGATAACATAACCGTTGGGCGAGATTATGTGAGAAATCGTCTCCACGAAGCCAATCTTCATATTCGAAGCCCAATTTTATGTCCATCTCTCTATAGAGGCAATCGCGCTGCCAGAGTAGACTCGTGCGAAGAATATCAAAATTGGGATGTAGATGATTGACCAACAGTTTTGTTCACTGATTAATCCAGATTTGGATTTCATCCAGATTCTCGTCAGACACGAGTGTGGAGGCAATCCGGGAACGTGGAACGTTTAAGAAATGTTCAGGAAGTTCACGAATACAGAAGCGGTACATTAATGGTATGGGGCGGAATGATTAAAGGCGGCAGAACCGACCTCGTTTTTCCAAATGGTTTCCTGACAGGTCAGCAATATGCGGATAATATTCTTCAACCCATTGTGCCTTTATGTGCTGGTGCTGTGGGTGCAAACTTTCGGCTAATGCATGATAATGCTCGTCGCCATACCGCTGCGATTGTGACGAACGGATTGGAAAACGAGGGAATTGAAGTATTGCCATGTCCCGCACAATCCCCGGACTTTAATCCGATTGAGCATGTATGGGACATGCTTCAACGTAGCATTACTCCCATTTTGGGCAGTATCCAAATTGCTCTTCAATTCCGAGAGCTTCTTACCACAGAACAGGCAAGTATACCTCAATCGGGAATTGACTATGAAAATAGGTGTAGAGCTGTTCTGAACCAACATGGAGTTTATACTCTTCATTCGGTTAATTTTTTTGCATACTTGATCATTTTTTTGTATAGCTCGTAAAATTATGGTTTATACTTTTTTTTTGAAATATTGTGTTCGTTCAAGCAAAAAATTAATTTAATGACATATTGAACATTTTCTCATTACACTATAATTTTAGTTTCCCCCTTAATCAACTGAAAAAATGAAAAACGCCTATTTATGAAAATATCCCTAGACTTTTCCGATGTGTGTATATTCTGATGTTTAGGAACATTGCCCATTTATTAGGTTCGGTTATGTCAACGCAATATAATAGTGGGTTCCACTAAGCGCTCACAACGATCAAAATGCTCCTTTAGCCTTTCCACATAACGAAAATTAACGCGGTCGTTGTTTTCGCTCACGCCAAGCTCACAACGACTAACGACCTATCTGGATAGCACGATACAAAAACACCGGTATGCTAATATTCGTTCTTAATTTCGTTCGTTACGCGCAGCTACGTCACTCACGAGATTCCGGACTCCGTTTACCTATTCAATCCCCCGTCCCGTGTACTGTGCTATTATATTCGAATTTGGTGATGTTGTGTTGTTGTTTATGAAACTAATATTATAATATTTGTGTCAGATGATGATGAAGTTTGTTTAACACAGAAATTACGGGGCCGTGGCGCAGTGGATAGCGCAGTCGACTTTGGTGCCGGTCTCCTTGATCGGTCCCGGGTCTAGACTAATTATTATTAGTCTATGGTTCCACCATTCACTGTTGGGTAAACAATTAACAGTGCTGTGCCTCAGGTGGCGTAAGGACACAATGATTGGATACAAACTATTTCAAGAGGTTCTCTTTTATATCCAATTGAAGAACTATGGGAAGTTGCCTTAAAACTTGAAATCGAGTTCCATAGTATGCATGGTTTCTCTCTTTCGAAAGAAAATTAAATTTTCAAAAAATTAGCAGAGAAAACTATGGCTTAAATAATGACCAAATCTGTGCCCTATGAAGTTGTGTTATATTTTGTCAGGACAAGAACATAATGATATATAAGACTGAGGGAATTGAATAGACAAATTAGTTTTCAAAATGCTCAGAGAAAATTAGAAAAAAAAATGGTAAAATTCACTAATTTTAGAAAATAGTATTTTTATGTTATTATTTTTTTTTATATACTTCTGTTATACTTTTTTCATGTCATTCATTGAAATAATTATGAAAGTTCTTTCTTCGTTTTTCTTAAGAAAACTTAATTATTAAAATAAATGTTTTCAATATCTTTTGAAATATCAGATTGAGCATTGTTTCAATCAAGGAAATGATTATCAGGCTTAAGTTCATTCAGAGATCATAACGATAAACTCTTAATTGACCCTTCTTCGGTTTCTCTGAAGGCTCAAAATCGAGCCAAAAGCTAGGAATGAATCGAGATGTATCATCATGACCCTTAATTGAACTGAAACCTGATAATCGTTTCCTCAATTGTTTCAAACGCAGTTTTATATTCATCTGATATCAAGATTCTTTTTTAATCATTATTTATCCCAAAATGCAATTTTTCTGAAAAATCATAATTTTTTTCAGATATTCAACTATGTTTAATCAGATACTAAACTAATTTCTTTCAATATCTTTCGAATTATCAGATTGAATTTCAATATTCATTCATCGCAAAATACTGAAATTTCCAGAAATATCATTAATTCTTTCGGACATTCCACTGTCCTGGAATTTAATTGAGCAATATGGGTATTCAATTGACTTGATAACAAATCTCCATAACGAATATTTAATGTGATTAGTTTTTTACGAATATTGAGCATATGAATATGTTCAAAAATAGACTTCCGCGGAAAAAATTATATTTTCTATTTTCCTTACTGTTCTAGGTACGTCTCTCGAATTAACATGTTTGCATTAGTAAAGAATCACTGCATCATAAAAAAAATAATTCATTAGTCCATCAAAATTATTTTGGTAGCTACAATCCTTCAAATTAGACCAAAATTCCATTCAATTTCATTCTATCGTTTGACTACATACTCGAACGTGACGTCACACCCAACTCCCCACCCAGCTAGAAGATGCGCATCGGCATACCGTTGTAAGTGTATCGTGCTGGATAGGTGGGTCAAAGCATAGAATATAAAATCAAAGAGAATAGTCTTTGATAAAATACCCATAGACCATAGACTAATAATAGGCGCTTTCTATTTGACGCTGAATCGGCTGAATCACTTCCAAACTGAAGCGAAATCAGTTGGTCTGTGTTCTATTTGACAATGGAATGATTGGAATGTTGTGATTTTGAAGTGATGCGCATCACTTCCAACTGAAGCGGCTCTCTGGCAAATTCAGTGTAATTTCCGTAATCACATCAGTTTAACATAACCTTACTTTTTGGTAAATAAACAATTTGTTGCCATCGATTAAAGATTCTAATAATTTAAAATGGAATATAGAATGGAAATGGATGTAGAAGAAGATATGATTGTGGTAAGTAAACATAAATCTGCATAAATGACTACAGAGTTTCAATTTTATTGCTGTTTTGGTTGAATTTTGTTTCTTTAATTTTCTGACTCTGATTATAATCGTTTTTGTTTAATATTAATTTTCACCTTGTTTCATATCAGGCTTCGGCTGTAGCAATTCTAATGGAAAAAGATATGGAAAGTAGCTCTTCTAGCAGTAGCGAATCATCGGAAGAAGACCTTGTTGAAAGAAGAGTTGAATACAAACTAGGCAGTGATTTTGTGAAACAAATCACGAAATATGATAACAAAGAATTCTCTTCCCCCTATAGGCTTTCCAAGTGAACAGTGAATTATATAATTTCTCTAATCAAAGAGGATAATGTTTTTCCTTCAACTACAAATCAGGTAGGGAGAACATAACGCCAGAGAAAGGAGTTTATATGACCATCTGGTACTTGGCGAATAGAGAGACTTTCAGGCAAGTGGCAAATAGATTCAATGTGACCCAAAGCGCTAGCCACAGGTGTATTCCATTAGTAATAAAATATTTGGTAAAATAGGACGAAATTCATAACGTGGCCCACAGATGAGGAAAAAGAAGATAAATGCAGAGGATTTTCTGCTATAAATAACTTTTCCGATTGTGTTGGTGCTCTCGATGGAACCCACATTCCGATCTTGAAACCGAAAAATAATCAAGAAGCCTATTGTAATAGAAAAAGCTTTCATAGTATGACACTTTAGGCAGTGTGTGACAACAACAAAAAAAGCAACAATTGCAGAGTGCGTACTACACAATATATGTGTGATAATGGATGATTTAGACTCGGTTATTCATGAGGTTGAGGAAGATATAAAATCTACAAGTGATAGCAGTGCACAAGTCAATTCAGTCGAAGAAACTTCCAAAATAAGAGAACCATTGTTTTATTTTAATTGTTATGTAAGGTGAATAATAAATATGAATTTGTTCAATTCAATATAAACCGATTTTTGATGAGCTTGAAACGATTTTTTCTACAAAAGCTTTGCTTTCTTAACCTTTCGTATCCCTAATAGTTAAAATAAAGAATCTCTTTAAGTTATACTTTCCCACTGAAGTGAATAATTTACTATAATGATTTCATGCTGTATGAATGATTATTGAATTCTGAAAACAATTATATCATAAAGGTGAATAATATGTTAGATAATTGAGAGTATTGAGACAGACATAATATGTTCAGGTTTCTAGAAGAATAGAATTGATACATTTAATATTTTATATATACTTTTATTTGATATGAATTTTGTTTTGTTTATGTCGGTGTTCTGTGTTGTCAACCTAACTTTAAATAAACGTCATCCGAAAAAGTCGTGTTCTAGGGATGGCACGAAAAGAACGGAACAGGTTATTGGGAATAGGTATCACCAAACTGTTCCAGGAACCTGTTATTTACAAAGAAAGGAACCTGTTCCGCAGAACAGAAACTAATATCCATGCGGCGCGGCGGGCGTCCCTCGTTCGAAATTCAGGTAACTGTTCCAAGTTCCAATATGAATGTGTTATTGTTTTCGTGTTCATGTTGCTTGTTCCTAATGTACCTATTCTTTCACAACTGGCATTTGGTTTGGTAACAGGAACGGGAAGCGATGAATGGGTGGACGGTTCAGATAATATTGGAACGATTGAATTGAAGATTGATTGATTGAATATTGAACGAATAGTTCGAACTTCGAAAAGTTAACTTGGAGACTTTTTTCTACAGTGGCATTCGCAGAGCGGAACGACTTGTACGCGTCGAATAATTTGCGATATTTAAAATTCCGAATTTTGGTGGTTGTTTTTAATTCAGCTGATAAATGTTCATTTCGCTATTATTGGTTGTTATAAGACTATATCGGATTTCAGAGATGCGGTGCCAAAATAATACCTTGTTATTATTATTTGGGCATCTTCCATGGTTTTTTGGATTTAGTCTATCCAACGTTTCGGTCCGAGTAATCAGATTTAACAGAAATTGAGAGTTATGAATAATTAGACAAATTATATGATAACGAGTTTGTGAAAAAATTCCAAACCGGACTAGATCTCATTTTATTTTTATAATTTGTTCGACAAAGGACAAAAATAGAAAACAAAAAACTTTTCTAAAATTGCGAGCGATCTTCTTCCGAGAACAACGCTTGACAAAATAAAATGAAATAGTAAAAAGTAAAATACACCCTAATCTTCCTAGTTCCTATTGTTCCTATTGATTATGACCCAAACTCGATCGAAAGCGCCAAAATTGCACTGAGTCCTCATTATTCTTGAATCATAAAAATAAAACAATAAATAAGAATAAGCATCTGTTAGAACTTAATAAACCAGCAGCCAACATCCATATTCCATGCTGCAGATCAATCCTTTAGTGACCTACGTCACTGTTCTCTAAGACGAGGCAGACTATTTTTTTTTTTTATCCCGACTCTCCTAGGTCTCTGTGAGACCCCTCAGAAGCTCAGAGCTTGTACGAGTTTGGAGGAATAGGAAAAGGAACGGAATCGAGACCGTTCCTACGCGTTGAGCGTTCCAGATAATATGAATAACAGGTTACCAAAAGAACAGGTACGAGGAACAGGTTCCCGCTCAGGAACGGAACAGGTTGGAACTGTTCCCTAAAATTACCTGTTCCGTCCCATCCCTATCGTGTTCTATTTGTCAAATTCACTTCAGTTCGAAGTGAAGAAATTCGGAAATTAATCAGTTGTCTATGGTCAAATAGAAAGCTATAGTCCATTTAAGAATTATTGACATCGAAGCAGGCCATGAACGTCCAGCCGAGGCTTTATTTCTGGTTACTAAAAAGTAACTAAATTTCATCATGTCATCATAGAAATGGAACATAAATATAACCTAGAAAAGTGTTGAGTATACGAATTATCGAATAATTAAGCCGGAATATTTCGATTGCAGTTCAAACATGGGAATTCAGGTTTGAAAGCGCAAAAATATCGTGGAATGCTTTCATATGAAATTATCTGAACTTATCGTTCATATAAAAGTCAACCATGGAAAATTGAAGATCATTCAAATAAATATTTATTTTCACCCAGGTCCATGCAATATTTATTGGTATTGGAAATCTTGCAAAATTCTAACCATATAACTATAAGAGTACCATTTTATGTCAGGTTCAAGAAGGATAATTAATGGAATTCTGGCAGGTAGCTAGTGGTGCAACAGAAAAAAATTTTTGGATACTTCGCAAGCACAGGGCCAAAAGAATGGATTGGAAAAAACGTTATAATGTATTAAGAAATATGAGAGAAACCAAAATTGAGAATCTATGTAGTACATGAAGAATTTTGACATGAAATTTGTACCAAACTTTCAATATATGAACCAATTTGTGAATTATTTATTGCTCGGTGTTGAATACTTTAAGAAAGTCAATTTTTATTTTCATTCATTAAAACTGTCCATGAATTATTGAAAATATTAATATAAATAATTAATAATATAAATATTATTAATTGATGAGCAATTTTACAATTATTCAGTATACTTTTGAATTGGGAACAATATAGCATGTGTATTAGCAGAGGGAATGTGTACAGGGTACCATACAGTATAAGTATAATAAATAAACTTAAAATATCTATGAATGATACAAGAGCAAAGATAAAAATATCCTTGAAAACTTTGTTTCCACGTAGTGTAGTGATTTGGATGTGTTTATTGAATAAGCTGACATAATCCTATTGATGGGCATCCTGTTGCAGGGAAGCTTTCAATTTTTCAATAACCCATTTATGAAATAATTCACCATTCATAGTAATCCTTATCATTAATACCACTGTCAAGAATCGGATCACATCCAGGTAAAACTCCATCAATTGTTCCAGCATTCAAAATAGTGCACCTTCTGCCTTTACCCTTGAATATACTCAGCATACCTTTTGGATTCTTTTCCAGTGTCCACTGACGAATTTGAATACCGTTTTCGAATATCCAAATTTCATCTAGATAAATGAATTTTACGTTTTGTTCCATGTATTCTCGATATTTATCATAATATCATACTATTTTTATTATATTTTTCTGTTTATCAATAAGAATTTTCCTTCGATCAACTTTTTTGTATTTGTATCCATTTTTTTTATGATATAATATAATGGTGACTTCGATCAATTGAAATCTAGGTGCTCTTTGGCCAGTTCGAAAAGAATATCTAAACTGATATATTCATTGTTTTTAATTCAAGCAAAAACAAAGTCATTCAATGTGTCTTTGAAGGAATAATCGTTTCGCATAGGTTTTCTTCCACTGCTAATTCCAGGCTATAATAACATGCTAATATTCTACGGACAGGGCTTGGTGAAATCTGAAAATTTAAGAAACATTGATCAATCAGAATACACTTTGAGTCGGTGAATAACAGTTTACCTGAAACACTAGCGGAAATATATGCCAAAACTTTGAAAAACTCGAAGTAACACCGACAAACTGCCTGGCGTTCTCTTGTTAGGCGCGATGTATCCTGGTCAATTCCAGCCATTTTAATAGCATAAGACAAAAAATACTCAAATTCAGAGCAAATTTTTATAATAACATATTCACCAATATCTTCGATAAAATCATCAAAGCAAGATCTCTATGGGTTATGTTAGTGTTATTCCTATACCAACCTGAATTCAGCAATCCAAAATATTACTGAATAGTCTATTACCAACTTAAATTCGATTTTTCACAGCCAACCGAGATGTCAACGATTGTCCCGAGGAAGTTTATGGCTGTCAATAATACATATTATATATAACTAGCAGACCCGGCCACGCGTTGCTGTGGCTAAAGTATACGTTGGATTATTATTAGCCCTAACCTAACCTTACCCTTACCGTTGAACTAACCCAACCCTTACCCTTACCATAACCCTTACCGGCCTTACCCTCATCCTCAGCCTTGTTTATGGGTCTAAGAATTTTCATATTCGTAGGTAGTGTATGTTATGATCAATGTGTGAGATGTTCGATATAGAAAAAAAATACCTCAAAAGTTATAACCTCCTCCCTCAATTATACTCGAACCAAATGATGTCATGGAATGTTTAGATAGAGGTTCTTGTCTTGAAAGTAACGAATTCAAAGGTTCGAGTGGCGTTGTCAGTTGTTGCAATTTGATTTTTCATTCAAACAACATAATCCTGGGGGTTCGTTTTGATATCTCAGAGCATTGCAGTATTTCCAAATGACACCAATATATTGCTAGCATAATCGACTGTGGGATTATATCTGAATGCTAAACGCTCAAAGTTGATCATTTCATTGGATTCTATATTTTGTTGTATCTTGCCTGAGATCGATAATATCGATTTTTCTGGAGCTGGGGCAGATCTTGATTGATAATCTCTCATTCTGTTTGCTCATTGTCTCGATCATTACGAACTCGCCAACAACACAACGATAAACTTCACTCACACAAGTGTCAAAATTCTCATGAAATATAAGTAATCTATGATTGTTCGCTTGGTCGAAGGAAAAAAAAAGCCTTTTTTTCTTTTTTCGGGAATATTTTGTTGTAGAAAGGTGGTGGTGATAATAATGAACACAACTAAAAAAGAATTATCGAATTTGGTGCAGTCGTTTGAACGTGATGCTTTTACACACATAAACCATAGATCCTCTTTTATTAATATAGATATAATAATATACTAAATACCTTGTTATAAAATGTGTGTTCCTTATCATCAATATTTCTTTTCATTGTGGTAATTCCCTAAAAGCCCGAAAAAGGAACCAATTTGTAGAAAATATTTGATTCATATTAGAATGATCATTTACCTATTTTGTGTTTTTCTAATGGTATGAATTCAAAATTCTTTTTATGATTCGTATGGAAAATGAACTAGGTAGGTAATGCTGCAATTCAAATCAAACCTAATTGATTTATTCAAAGATATTTTTTGAAGTTTCAGAATGAACACATATTATACATTTACATTATATTTTTTTAATAAACTTATAAATAATGAATCCAAATTCTTACTCCTGAATTTACGTGTCGACTATTGATGAAACCGAATTAAAAATATCCAGTTAAAGAAGTTAAAGAATCGTGAAAAAATTGGCAAGAATGTTCCCCAAGGTCACTTGCATCGCATAATTATTGCCGATTATACAAACATCCGATTTTTTCGAGATGCTCGGGGTTCATAATCTATACCTGTACATAAGGGGCACAAAATCTGCTTTCGCCTGCTATTTCAACTGGTGGTATTGGAAACTGAACTCTATATGCCGATTATACAAACATCCGATTTTTTCGAGATGTTCGGGGTTCATAATCTATACCTGTACATAAGGCGCATAAAATCTGCTTTCGCCTGCTATTTCTACTGGTGGTATTGGAAACTGAACTCTATATGTCGATTATACAAACATCCGATTTTTTCGAGATGTTCGGGGTTCATAATCTATACCTGTACATAAGGCGCATAAAATCTGCTTTCGCCTGCTATTTCAACTGGTGGTATTGGAAACTGAACTGTATATGCCGATTATTTGACGATTCGATTATTTTCATAATCGAATGTTGCCGATTATATCAAAAATCGGATTAACGATTATTTTTCATCCGATTATGCCCAACACTAGAAAATACCGTTACGTTTACCAAAGTTACCAAAGAGTAACAGAGTAAGTTGTCTAATCTTTGGTGTTACTCTTTAGTCTTTGCTTCTATGGTATCTACATGTGTGTTCTGTTTTCTGTGGCCACTATTGGGCAGATATTTGAAAGAATAAAATCATATTGTTATTAATGTTATTTATGTTTTTTGGTTTTTCTGGATATACAATATACAATTCACTTTGATGGAATCGATAAAACTTAAAAAGATTAGCTGCTTGTTTGAATCGTTCACTGCAGAGGCTTAGAAGTTCACATATAAATTACAAATACGGTGAAGAGTTGTATGTGTGTCATCATGTCCAACAAAAGAAACGTATCCTTCATTAAGCCCGAAGAGCCAAGTTTTCTGAAGAAGATGAAAGCGCAGGCTGGTTATCAAGAAGGTCCCACGATAGATACCAAAAGGGAAGAACTGGAAACTATGGATGAAAATGATTTTGAGAATAATGAAGAAGAGCAACCAATAGTTGTTGTTTTAAAATCTGGTGATTTAACTATGGATGAAGTAGCTTCAGAAAAACTTAAACTTGAGGAAGAAGTGGCCTCAGCACCAGCAGATTTGAGTAAACCTATAGTTTTCAAAATCCCTATTAAGGGAGGAACTAATAACACTAAAAATGCAGAGAATTCCTGCGCCAAACCAAACAAAAAAAGCTTGAGGAAAGTTATGGACAAGAGACTCTTATCTTTTGATAGTGAAGAAGGCGATGATGTGTAAAATTAAATTTTTTATTATAAAACGGAAATATCCCCCAGTTGGTATTGGCCAATTGTGACAAAATCTGAACTTTGGGTTTGAAGAGAATTTTGGTACATATTTCAGTTGTACAATATAAATGAAGCCTTTTGTAGGGTCTTTATCGATTTCAGCTCTGAAATATGGTTCCTCAAATAGAAACAAGCAATTAGAAGAGCATTTGAATGAATATCATTTTTTATCGGCTACATTCAAACCAAATTGGAGGTTATTTGGGACTATTCAATAAACTTTGAAATGCTTTCTGAGATAATTTAATTATTCCATATCTGTAGAAATTGTTTTACTTTCATATAAATGGATTCTTTCTATATATTATTATTTGAAAAATCGCTTGGTATTAAATATGTATCTCTTATCCTTACCTTTCTCAATGCAATTGCTTATAACTTCAGATTTCCAATTACCAACTAGGTACCTGATTGAAAAGTATGGTCAGCATTGAAAATTCTGCATTAATTTTTAATTATATCCTTGAGTATAAAACTACTAGAAATACAATGCGGTTCGGACATTTGAAGATAGAATTGAAATATATCACTTCAACAAGTGTATGTTTTTGGAATAAATACATATTATGTAATCGTCACAAGATGAAGGTAGCAAAAAATTTTCGGAGTGAAACCATTTCTTCAAGATTCAATTATTTCAGATCGCTTATTTTACTCAACCGATCACTTAAAAAAATGGATTATTCGACAAAATTATTGCATGCTTCAGTTAAGCAAAAAATTCATTACCGTATAAAACTTTTGAATTCTCGGACATGACTAGAATTTGAAAACAATCGAGCTGCAGGTCTCGAATCTTTCTTATGTTTATTATTATTTTCAACAATAAACCTTTAGAATCATTCGAGAAAAAAACGTTTTCAACCTCCCTTGAAATTTTCAGTTCAGGTTTTGAAATGTACAGAATCCAAAAATCCAATGAAAAAAATTCGACCGTTCGCCCTCCTGAGCTTTTCTCAAATCAATTTATACCGCATTGGTCCTCCAAGCTCGTGATCACAATCCAAGAAGAAATTTCATTCTAAGCTGATGGAACAGAATGACATAATCGAACAATACCATGATGATGGAATAAACAAATCTTCAAGAAAACATCCCACACAGACTCTTGAAAATGTCAAATTCCAATTAAATAATAATTTAAAAGGCTGAAGGACCCTTGGCCGATGGCCATTTGTATCGAAACAATAAAGCACAGTTACTACTCTTTTGCGTATTCGCTTCGTACACAAAACGCAAAAATACAGAACTGCAAAAACCAGAATGTAAAATTTGTTTTACATTTGTTGACAAAGTAATTCATATCCCTAGTAACGGAGCAACACTGTTGCGATTTTTGTGTCAAAAATAACATTTTATTTTTCACCTGAATTTGAAGTCTTGCTATAGAAATAACATCGCATTATCTTCTCGAGCGTAACTAGCGTCTCGACGCTGAAAGACACTCTCAAAGATAAGGTGCAAATTTATCGTCTTGTACAATAAATAACTATGATTCAATTCTACACATTATAAGTCATTTTGACTTTCTATATAGGAACTGTCTGTATGGTGTATTAATTCTCGATGATAATTTCATTGTGTCTTGAAGTACAGTTTTATACTCAATAATATGTAGCAATTATAAATGATATCTTGAAGGAAGAAGAAACTCAATCAAAAACCGATTTCCAGGATATATCGATAATTCAAATTGGAATAATAAAATCTTAATTAGATTCATGGCTATTCTCAAACGTCATTTTCTTATCATCACTGAAAATCCTACATTTCCATATGCCAGTCCAGATCATCCTGAACTTGGTGCTGTGCCCGTTTATGGAAGCCCTGTTAGTTCAGCTACTCACCGATAGATGCGGGGCTCAAAATTTTACATTCTCTCAAAAACAACCAGCGCCTCTATGAAACCAGGAAAGAACTTCGCCCGAAAGCAGCTTCAATCTAACGAACTGGGTTGTTCTTGTTATATCAATAATTATATACAATACAAGGCAACTCATTTTTTTTTGTTCATTCTGGGAACAGGCCTATTGTATACCACCAAGCCTTATAAATCTAGATGCTACTAAGCCTTCGACAAGGAAGTACCAGATCTTATGTAATAACTTGTGATGTGAAGAGAAGATAACTATGTATGAGGAGAATCATTGCTATTTACTGTAATATATCTGAATACAATAATTGCTTAAAAATAAATAAATTGAATTACGATATTTCACTGCCTTTTTTTAATTTTTTGCTTTTGCTTACTTTGTTGAGCGATTGTATTAGAATTTGAACCAGTCAATAAATTTGTCACCATATCCGACATCTCTGGAATTTCAAATTTGGTCAAACTCTGCATTTGTTCCATTTCTTTCTTGGTTTCTGGATCATTCATCATTTTTGGTAAAATCATGATAACTATGAGTGGTACAACCATCATCAATACCATTGGATTAAATAAGAAGTCTGTTACTCTCCATTGCTCCCTCTGTTGGAAGTACCTCGTTCTACCAAGAGCTTTCAATTTCAGTGGATATGGTAAAGAAACAACTAAAGATGTCTGGATATGGTTCACTTTCCTTGCTCGAAATTTACCTTTCTGATTTATCTCTACTCTAACTGGTTCAAATGAATATTCAGGATTCAGAATGTCAACGATGTAAGACCCTGAAGGTAAATTATGCACAGAAAAGGATCCATCTTTTCTTAGAAAACCTAAAAATTCGCCTCCGTTGACATATATTCTTGTATTGGATTGCCAATTATTGCTGTGATAGTCGGAGAGTGGAACAACTCGACCTTCTATTGCATATCTTCCTGAACCTCCCTCATCTTCGATACTAGTTTCAGAATGAACATAATGAATGTATAAACAAACAATCGAAGTTAGGGTATAAGAAAAATTCATCTTCTAAAACCAATCAATTCACCAAGTTTTCAGATTTCACTTGTTTGTATTTCGTTAAATGAATTAACCTCAAAGTTATTGCAATCATAGACCACTTAAGTTGTCTATGATTGCAATCACTGAATACCGTGAATAATAAAGAGTAAATAAAAAAATAGATAATTGGTGACAGCTGAATTGACTACGTTTGATCTCAAGCGCATGGGCATGATAATAAGAAAAAAGAGATTTTACTTTATTGGTACTTTTATGCGCTTAAATTATTACCGGCATTAAAGTTCTACGTTGAATGCAACAAAGAACTAGAACTCTACATCAAACGAGTTCTAATTAAAGTGAAAATATAACTCTTAATAATCTATGGCCAAGATCGTGATCGCATAGTGGCTGCAGGACTTTACGTTGTGTATGCAACCCAAATTATGATTGATTCAATAAAAGAGATTGATGGGAAGGTAGGAAATCAAAATACATATTTTTAGCTGTAAGGGTTTACGGAATAACACACTCGAACTTTCGTCTTTACACAGATTACAAGAAGGAACTGTAATTTTATACAACTAAGTATCAAACACTATAAAACAAATATATAAATATGGAAAATATGGTAATAGCCTGGTAAGTCGACTTTTCTGCTCTTTGTCTAAAACAGAACTGAACTGTAGGCATAGGTGCGCAGTTGTCCAATTGCGAGGTTGCCATTCAACGAAGTCTGTTCCCATACTGGGCCAGCAGAACTTACGTCTAGTGTTGGGCATAATCGGATGATTTCAATAATCGGATGTTTCAAAATCGATCATTTCAATAATCGGATGATCATTCGATTAATAAAAATCGTATGATTCATATGCATGAATGCATGTGCTGAAAGCTGAAGCTGTGTGTAACGGGCAACGGCGAATGTCAACGATTGTCCCGAGGAAGTTAATGGCTATCAATAATACATATTACATATATATAATATAATAATATACTAAATACCTTGTTATAAAATGTGTGTTCCTTATCATCAATATTTCTTTTCATTGTGGTAATTCCCTAAAAGCCCGAAAAAGGAACCAATTTGTAGAAAATATTTGATTCATATTCATATTAGAATGATCATTTACCTATTTTGTGTTTTTCTAATGGTATGAATTCAAAATTCTTTTTATGATTCGTATGGAAAATGAACTAGGTAGGTAATGCTGCAATTCAAATCAAACCTAATTGATTTATTCAAAGATATTTTTTGAAGTTTCAGAATGAACACATATTATACATTTACATTATATTTCTTTAATAAACTTATAAATAATGAATCCAAATTCTTACTCCTGAATTTACGTGTCGACTATTGATGAAACCGAATTAAAAATATCCAGTTAAAGAAGTTAAAGAATCGTGAAAAAATTGGCAAGAATGTTCCCCAAGATCACTTGCATCGCATAATTATTGCCGATTATACAAACATCCGATTTTTTCGAGATGGTTCATAATCTATACCTGTACATAAGGGGCACAAAATCTGCTTTCGCCTGCTATTTCAACTGGTGGTATTGGAAACTGAACTCTATATGCCGATTATACAAACATCCGATTTTTTCGAGATGTTCGGGGTTCATAATCTATACCTGTACATAAGGCGCATAAAATCTGCTTTCGCCTGCTATTTCAACTGGTGGTATTGGAAACTGAACTCTATATGCCGATTATACAAACATCCGATTTTTTCGAGATGTTCGGGGTTCATAATCTATACCTGTACATAAGGCGCATAAAATCTGCTTTCGCCTGCTATTTCAACTGGTGGTATTGGAAACTGAACTCTATATGTCGATTATACATACATCCGATTTTTTCGAGATGTTCGGTGTTCATAATCTATACCTGTACATAAGGCGCATAAAATCTGCTTTCGCCTGCTATTTCAACTGGTGGTATTGGAAACTGAACTCTATATGCCGATTATACAAACATCCGATTTCAACTGGTGGTATTGGAAACTGAACTTTATATGCCGATTATTTGACGATTCGATTATTTTCATAATCGAATGTTGCCGATTATATCAAAAATCGGATTAACGATTATTTTTCATCCGATTATGCCCAACACTACTTACGTCAACACCCCCTCCCAATCTGAGAATCGGACAACTGACTACTTAACTTTATCAATCAAAAACTTATACGAAATATGTTTAGTTCTTACTGACTTGCACTTAAAACTAGACTAGAATAAAAAAAATACATATACACAGTAATAATATTATGACATTGTTGTTACATTGTAAAAAATACTTAAAGCTAACTGGATAGTCAGTAGAACTCAAGGGCAGAAAGCTCACAATTTCATTATGGCAGGACAGAAAGAAGATATACTGGTGATCGGAAAGGCTGCCCCACCTAGAGCATTTGAAAATCTTTCAATGAGGAAGTTTGACAAAAAAGCATGGATGACGCAATGGTTTATTCAATTTGATTGACCATAACCATACGCCAGAAGAGGAAGAAGGCAGCGATTTCAGACTTAACACTGTTGAAAGCCACAACACAATTATTATTTAGCGAGGTGTTATCGCTATTTCGCATCGCGCTCCCTGATGGGGAAACGGATGTGTGTTTCGTCCCACAGTTTGCTGGTGGACTCATCAGTAGGGCTGATCCAGCAAACTGTTGCCCTAGACACCTTCACAAGGAAAGTGGTCAGCGTTGCCAGAAGGCTAAGATTATATTCCCTAGGAAAATAACGAAAAATTCCCTAGAATTTCCCTAGATTTCTTGGCTCTTGATGTCTTGAGTTTCCTGGTTTCTTTTTAGTTTTTAACCACTATAGTAATGCATAAATTATATAATATATGTTATTTGAAAATTTCAAAATTTTTTTACACTCGTTTATAATGTACACTGTACCAATAAATGGTCAAATATTTAGACAACGTGACTAGAACAAAAAGACGGTTGTCGATTTAGGACAGTGCGAAGTTTTTATATTTCATTGAGGGGAAGGGGATATCCTATCAATCATGAAGAACCTTCTTGAATCAATATCCACAGCATCTACTAATTGATGAAAACATATTACCTATGTATTTGTCATAAAATAAATCTAAAAATAGAAGCCGCACCGCCACTAGAATCAAAGGCAGCCGAGTCGCTGGCAAAGTACCTACAAAACAAAAAATTTTGAAATTTTTTCCATTAAATCATTATATACTCTGCAATTTCTTATCAGTTGTGTAGAACCTTCCAGAATTAGAATACATATATTCATTACTATATGCTGACTGCTAAAAAATTGTGCTACAAATATTCCGTTTGTTTTATTGGCGGCTTGGTCGATAGTTCCAAAGAGTAACAACTTGTCTAATCTTTGATAGTTCTTTGACGAAACTTGCCGCCGCAGCCGCCTGGTCGTACAGATTGCTTTCTACACGTGCGACTACTGCCTTCAATTTCAATAAAAGCGGTATTCGCGGTATTGTTTATTCCGTCATTCTAGCTAGAGTCAGCTAAGAATTTGTTTGAGAATTTCAATAACTTTTGCAGTCAGGAATCATTTCGAGATAAGACCTGAAATATTCCCTAGAAAATGAAGAAATTCCCTTTTTCCCTGTCTCGTGATAATCTTCCCTAGACTAGGGAAATTTCTCTAGCAATGGCAACGCTGAAAGTGGTACCAAAGACTATAAAGACGTTTCACTCGCAAATCTGAGCCGAATCCGTCGAATTGACCTTGGGTTGCCAGGATTTTAGTGGGGGGATGGGCGCGAAATTGCCGAAATTTGAATTCAAATATTTCCATTTTAACTTTCAGTTTATTTTGACCTGAAATTGTTACTGTTATTGAAACGATTCTTAAATCATGACTAAGATTCATCTTCTCTTTGATCTTGATTTATCAGATATAAATAGCAATTTGAATACGTTTTTTTCAAAACGATCATATAGGCTTTTTATTTTCTTGATTTTTTACATAATTTCTACTTGCAGCCATTTCTTCTGGGATAATAGTTTATTTTCAAGTTTTAATTTACAGTTGTTTGCATGCTGCTCATCAATGAAACCTATTAGTTACTCAAAGAAATATATGATGGATGTAATTAAAATCGTTCCATTTATTAGATGATTCAAATATCTTCTGAAATGTTAGAAAATATAAAACAATATGCATAGATTTTATATAACTCTCATTAAAATACATGCATAATTTGTGATTAATTTTCAGAAAAACATTATTTTCTTGGTACAACTTGACAAATAGACAATGAAATTGACATTTCTGTTGTTTTGAAATCCATCCCGACGATGCACGAGGGATCGGTTATCGTGATACTTCGTGTTAGCTATCTGCATTCTGATTGGTCCGCCGTTTTAGCACTTTTAGCGGTGTATCGACTGCGGTGCCTTTCTTTGGGATATTCAGTCGAAGGTCAATGGTTAGTTGACGAGAGAGCAGGAACTAATTTACGAGAGTGGACTCTCTTGTTCCTCTTTGGTGGTACTCTCCGTTCGTCGAGTGCCTCTATGAAGAGATCCGCGGGAGACAACGCGGAGTGACGTAGCCGACAACGCCATCTTCGAACGACGGCGGAGAGCCGCCACATCACTCCCCTACCAGTGACCTCGAAGAGGAGGGGAACGATGCAGCGAAGGCTCAGGGAGCGCGTGCGCTCTGGAGCAGGGGCCTGTCGCGGTGTGATGGCTGCCTGGACCAGCTGTATGCGAAGCGCCGAGCAGTGAATCGCTCCGAGACGCCCGTAGCTGAGAATCCAGGAGAAGCCGTACCCCGGTTTAAGAACCACCTTGCTCCGTCACGTCGGGGTCACCATTTTAGCGAGGTGTTATCGCTATTTCGCATCGCGCTCCCTGATGGGGAAACGGATGTGTGTTTCGTCCCACAGTTTGCTGGTGGACTCATCAGTAGGGCTGATCCAGCAAACTGTTGCCCTAGACACCTTCACAAGGAAAGTGGTACTCTCCGTTCGTCGAGTGCCTCTATGAAGAGATCCGCGGGAGACAACGCGGAGTGACGTAGCCGACAACGCCATCTTCGAACGACGGCGGAGAGCCGCCACAATTACATATAGATAGGCTTTGAAAGTAATTAACAACTTGAATTCTTTTGTAGATAACAACTACATCGCATTTTAACATTTGAAAAAGTTGGAAGATTATTTTCAATCTAGTCTTTTAAAGCAAAATATGCGTCAACAGACATTTTAGAATTAATGAAAAAGTAAATTTGATACATACTATGTATGAAAAATATGTAGGTATGTCCTCACTCTTTTAGGCGGACACCTACAATAAGCGGACAAAATCAGCGGAACCGTGAGTGTCCGCTTATAAGCTTATTAACAGTTCTGTGCCTCAGGTGGCGTAAGAACACAGTAACAAAGCCTACACAGAACACAACCGGGTCTCCTAACTCGAACAAGCTCTGAGCTTTTGAGGGGTCTCACAGAGACCTAGGAGAGTCGGGATATAAACAATAATAAGAGGTTTCACAGTATATGTCAATAATAGTATATTATTTAACGAGCGGTAATGTAGGTAAAAAAAAAACGAACGAAATTAACGTTCGGAAAAGGTCAAAAACTCGAAAAGATACCAAAAGTTGCCGCCGATCTTTTCATAAGGATATTAAACCACAACATCTCGGGCTCCGCCAAGGATCGAATTTCCAGCTCAAAGGACGTAAGGTCTCAGTAAACTATGTGACGTCCTCCACTTATCTTCAGTTTTCTCAAGAACTCGATTTGAAAAAGGTCGATTTCTGACACCCTGAGAAATAAATTAAATAAATTCGGTCGATCATAGAGTCATAGATATTCCGTGACATTTCACCCTCACGCAGATGAAGTTTGTAGCACGAGCCGACGAGATGATAGATATCCCATCAAAATCCAATGTTGCCTAATGTACGTTGAGTCATATATATGACATATGACGTTCTGTGATGTAGGGAAACAATTATTTTAACTTAACTTAACCTAACCTAATAATTAATGAGCGAGAGTTAATCAATAATAATTGTTTATGTGATTACAAATTCTCTGCTCCAAAACGTCTGTCATAACGTGTGGCAACGTTGGATTGCTGGGATAACTATCCTCTCATCACGAGCCGAAGGCGAGTGCTGTAATTTCTCAAGTGAGTTATGACCATTACCGCAAGTTGAATACTATACTTTATCTACGATTATAACAATAAATACTAAGATACAAGTGCAGAGAAAGAACTTTATTTACAAATCTCAATAGTTACCTATAACCTATAACCATGCATTATTTATGTTGATTGTGCTTCTTAGAATGGAGTAGAAAGTCCATAGGGGCGATGCTTTATATTTAGTGCTAAGTTCATTAAAATATGCCAAAAGAACATTCTCTGTAAACAATGAGTTTATATTCTTACTCCTACACAGCTACACCAATCTGGAAAATTGTTGTATACAGCTTTAGATTTGTTTTGGTATTTTTGGCGCAATAAATTCTGTATGGTAACATTAGCTGATTGTCTTATTTCTAAAGGTGTACATAATAATTCATCTTCACTATCTGAATTAATCTTTTTCAGCGAAATATTCACAATAATAATTAGGTATCAACTCAATTTGATTAAACGTTAAACGTCAAAATTATTCAAGTGACCTCCCCTCAATACCAATAATGGACTGTTCCCTTTCAGCCAATCAGCTTGTTCAGAATCACAGAAATAGGGAGTAATAAGGTAGAGCACGGTGTTTGTTTACATATACTATTACTTGATCAAAAGTAGTTGGGTAATGACTATATTATTCAATAGGAGTAGATTATAGTATATTATTTAACGAGCGGTAATGTAGGTCATAACTCACGCAGATGAAGTTTGCAGTAATTCATCAAGTGAGTTATGACCATTACCGCAAGTTGAATACTATACTTTATCTACGATTGTAACAATAAATACTTAGATACAAGTACAGAGAAAGAACTTTATTTAAAAATCTTAATAGTTACATATAACCAAGCATTATTTATGTTGATTGTGCTTCTTAGCATGGAGTAGAAAGTCTATAGGGGCGATGCTTCATATTTAGTGCTAAGTTCACTAAAATATGCCAAAAGAACATTCTCTGTAAACAATGACTTGATATTCTTACTGCTACGCCAATCTTGAAAATTGTTGTATACACCTTTATATTTGTGTTGGTATTTTTCGGAAATAAATTCTGTATGGTAACATTAGCTGATTGTCTTATTTTTGAAGATGTACATAATAATTCATCTTCACTATCTGAATTAATCTTTTTCAGCGAAATATCCACAATAATAATTACGTATCAACTCAATTTGATTAAACGTCAAAATTATTCAAGTGACCTCCCCTCAATACTAATAATGGACTGTTCCCTTACGGCCAATCACACAGGGGAGTTATAGGAGAGAATGAGTGGGAGAACACTCACGGTGTTTGTTTACCATTACTCCATCGAAAGTAGTTGAGTAATGACTATATTATTCAATCGGAGTAGATAAACAACGTTACTACTATTATTATTATTATATTTACGGGACACCTAAAAAAAAAATTTTTATAGAATGGTTCTCTGTAACGCTTTCAACTAAATGTACATTTTTCGTTCAGAATCATTTGGAGAATTTTTGATCAGCAATTCAATAAGATCACCAGCTCAGGAATTTGAAGTGCTCAGCAAAAATTCCTCTCAATTATCCCCATCGCTGGTAGAAATTAGTTTCATTTTATTATTCAAAACATTATTCTGATCAGACTGACGGACTGAACTGATGTCCGACTGATCGCGTAACACGTCTTACGAAACTATAGAACCTAAGACGATGAAACGAACCACAGATTTTGTAAACCAAACCAAAATCGACACAGAATTATTAGCATGGGTTATTGATAAATCTGAAATAATTATTATACCAAAAATAAGATTTAGGGGGCTGAAGGATTTTGGCCGATGGCCTTTGACTGTGGTCAATAAAGAAAAGTTATTATTATCACAAGATTTAGGAGAATGAAACCAATGATAATTTTTTCATTTCATTTTAATAGTAAACAATGATCACAAAAACCATTCACTATAAGATTTTATAAAATTACTGAGTTCTAAATCTAATAAGATATCAGACAATTCAGAATAAAATATTGCAAATATTTGAATAAATAACTAAATTATCAATAACAAATATTCCCAGTCCACTTTATATACAAAAATGTGAATAAATGGCTCATTATATATATACCAGCTACTTAATCTTTCAATCAAATTGAAATTTAACAATTTTAAACTTCTTAAAAGAAGAGAACTATAGTCAGACAATTCTCGAATACTCTGTCACAGTTAAGAACATTTTAAAATTACAAAACATAGCTATGAAAATATTGGTTACAATCCTTCGGTTTGATGATGTTGCTTGTGTATATATTTCATGTACAAGATACTGCTTGCCTCATTGTCTTGAATGCTGCAATTGTTAAAGATGAAATAAGTAGATAATTTTCAAATTTACCAATTGATTTGGTAAATATTTCAGTGAATGATATTTAACTGAATACCAAGATAGTTTCAGAGGCATGTTTCATAAAAACGAACAGGGTACAAGTACAAGTGAATATGTATTGTGGTTTATGGTTTATGAAGTGTTCACCTATAATACTATAGAGAACACTTTCTTTGTTATTTCTGCATGATACTGTGAGTTTGGTTCATAGACTAATAATAATATAGACCAAGGACCAAGCATGTTCATAATTTACCAGGAAAGAACATCAAAGTTGTTTATTTGCGCAGTTGCTAAATCTATTTCATGTTCTGGCAGTAACAAGAATGTTTACAGTACAAATGTTCAGAAACTCATGATAAATTTGCTCGAAACATTAGGAAACAGTTATATTATTCTAAATTATATTGATGAACTGTTTGTAGTTGGAAAAATTTGACGCAATGAATCAATATCGGTTCTTGCTCATATCTATAAGTAACGAAGAAGATATCATACATTATTCACATTTTGGCAACGCCGCGAACGACAAATGTTCATCTAATCGTATCGCCTTAAGTTCATGTTCTTTTCGAGATATTTTATTTCTGAAGGTGTTTCACAGTGTAAATCATCTTATTATAAATCTAATATAGTATCAAAAATGGAAAGATTTTGTTACATTTGTAAAATAGACCCTAAGGAGCCCGGAAATGAAATAATATCTTTACATTCGTAAGTATAGGTTATTTTTCTTTTGTTATGATATTCAGTGTCGACTCGTGGGGTATAAAAGAATTTTTACAGACTTCCTATTAACACCGACCGAAGAAATATTTGGTTTTCTCTACTTGGCTTAGACAAGCATTCAGTGTATCCTAAAAGCGTTTTCATATGTTCGAAGCATTTCAAACCCAGTGACATTATTATCAATAATAATGGCAAGAAACTATTGAAAAGAGATGCTGTTCCAATTCCATTTCATGATGTTTTTGAGCACCACGAAAGTACAAGGTAAGAATTTTTACTTACTTGTGTTGGAAGAAGTGTGTAATTAGCACACATTTCATTAAATTGTTTTAGCTCACCTTCTAATAGTGAAAGTACAATTAGTATTGTATCCGTAACATCGGAGGAAAGCCCACTAAAGAAGAGACCCAGGACAGAATCATTCAATGAATTCAATATGTATGTATTGTTTTGAATTATTCTAAATAAATAATAAATATCGCTAAATGAAATAAATAACATACATTGAATTTTCAGACCATCTACATCCTTTGTCAGTGTTGCATTGTCTTCAACAAGCACAGCATCAGAAATGGCAAATTCATCAACAATTACTTCATCTGAGAGTGATGAAATTTTAACACAACCAGGAAAAATATTGATGAAAGAGGCAATCAAAAATCGAGCTACTCCAAGACGAGAAAGGTGAATCGAGTGATGACATTAGAGAGTATCCACTTTAAAAAACATTATGTTTTCAGAAAAAATTATCTGGTGATAAGGAAGAAGAAGAGAGGAAGAGGAATTTTCTAATCTTGAGGAGGATGATTTTGACCCTTGGGAAGAAAGTTCAAACTTTCCAGTGTCGGCTCTGGAAAGCAAAAAGAAAAATTAACAACTTGAATGAACCGTAGAAAATTATAGCGAATTATCGAAAAAAAATTGATCAGCTGAAGCACTGACATGAAGTCTGGAGTTTCGCCTAAGTTTCAGAATTTTTTTCATAGCTGTCGAAAATTCCTTCAATTGATTTCTAAAACTGGAAAATGCGAATCTACCTACAAGGTGCATGTACGAGAAGGTCCTGCCTTCACGGCAGTGCTTTTCGAAATTTTTTTGTTCATATTTCCATACCATTCATCTAAGTTGAGAACAGAATTTCCTCAAAAAATACCCTTACGAGACGCTTATGTGTATCAAAACAAAGAAACAAGTAAGTGGCCATTTTTCGTTCCCTCTCTCTCGTTTTTATGGTTTCCTCTCTTTCTATATGTTCTTTCCCAAAACAAATCCATTTATGAATGACTTGCTTGGTCTATTTTATTATTAGTCTATGGTTTGGTTAGATTTGGGTTCATCGAATATTTGTTTCATTTCAATTATATTTCGTTTTGTTTGAATATTGTGATATTCATTTCAACTCGAGATTACTCATGCTGAAAAATTCAATTCAACAAAATGATAAAGATTTGAAAGTTCGTGTTTTAATTTTCATATAAAAATGCAAAAAATTCTAAAACTGAATTATAAATGGAAGGAAAATTCAAGTGATTCCAGAAAATTAATCACAAAGATGGTAAAAAAATATTGCAATGTTTTGATGAAGACATTGTTCAGCTTTTTGGACATTTCCCAAAGAAATCATGAAACAAATCCTTTTTCAAACCCCAGAAACAATTCCACTTATTATTTCAAACAAAAGGTATACTCCTCCTTTTGAACAGTTAGTTGAATAAAATGAAAATATTAATTTTACCAAGTAATGAAAGTTTGAAGGGATCAGAGAGGAGGAGAGTCATATTTGTCTCTTCTTTCTTTCTGTTTTCTGTCCCTACCTTCTCTTTGCCTTCTTTTGAACTTCTTTCTCCTTCTATCTAAATCAGCTAATTCTGCTTTGACATCTATATATGTTTTTCTCAATGTCGACATTTTTTGTAATATAATATTGATCCTTTCGTTTCGATCAGTGACTCCATCTAAAATGAATGATTAATAGGTTATGAAGATAATCAGATAAATTTCACATATGTACCTAGATTTGCTCGAAAATCATATTTCAAGGGTCTTTCTGATCTATTTTCTGTTTTATATTTTACTCTACTTTTGAGAGAATGGTCTGAGGTATCTTCTTCACTCTCACTGTTGTGTCCTGATCTATTAGTTGTTCTTCTATTGCGTTTCGAAGAAGCGGGCTGATTGTTTGATTGATAAGACTTTTTAGTTTTTCTTCCTGTAGATGGTCTGTCATCTTTGCTATTTGTCTTTTGTGATGGTGATTCACAAATTAATTGACTATCTGTGGAATATATGAGTTATAAGCAATATCTTGAAAAATTGAATATTTACGTGATTGCAATTCAATTTATTTCTGATTCAAATGCATTTTATATATTTAATGTGCGAACTGATTCCTACCCTCGTCACTGTAGGATGAAATTTTGTTTGAATTTGTTCTTTTCTCTTGATAATCATTTCTGCTGTTGGTATTATCATTAGTTTGGGAATAAGGCGATAATCCACCATTATTTCTGAAAAAAATAAAAATCAAGACAAAATGTTCAAAGTAAGTACATCAAATTGCCGATGAAGCACCCCTATGGCAGTTGGAGCTTGCTTAATTATGTAACTCACCCCGTTGGAGATAAATTGCTGAGAGTACTTTCTGCTGAACTAAGTGGAGAGCTGATTAAGGTTGGAGAAGTATTTCTGGTAGTGCCTGTTTCATCCTGCATGTTTAGGGATGATTGCTGAAGTAACTTTACAGGATTGGGATTTAGGAGCATACTCTTGTTATTACTGCTTCCTGGTACACTGGCAAATGGCATTTCTAATGCGGATTTACTACGTCGAACTGGCTCTTCAACTGAAATGGCATCTTGTATCGGTATTAGCCAAAGTAAAATGTTTGTACAACAACAATAAAAATTTATCCCCAGTTTTTAGTTTATCTCATAGATCATATGGGATTCCAAGGATTAAGATCTAATGAACTACGTATTTTATATACTTAATAGTTCAAGCATAAACATAAACCCACTTTAACAATAGAGTCTTTCTAGGCAACTTTACTTGAACAATATAAGGAGACTAATTTAACCTTATATATTCACGAAATATGTTTCATGCACATTTTTTAATTTTTCTATAAAAATTATTTCAATGTTAAGGACTAGCTCATTGAGAAAAAATTCTTTTGATTTGCAAACTGAATTTCGTATAGCACTAGTATTTCAACTATGTTTTTGCTTTATCATATCCATACAGTAGTGGCCAGGGAACAATAAAGAAGAAAAACCCATAGAATTTCTGATCAGCATACATGTGTGCATAATTATATGGGCCAGGCCCTATTTCAGAGAAAAAAAGATACATTTCTATCCTTGTTGGGCTAGTTTTTCCTACCACAGTTTCCTGTTATTGCATATGCTATTCCCTACTATCTACACTTTGTAAAAACCTAACCTTTCTATGATATGATGATGAAGCAACAGTTTGATGGAAAAAGATTGTTCCATGTATAGATATTTCTGACTGACCAGGCACCATTTTTGTAAGAAAAATATTTCAGGCACATTTGAATGGAGATTTCACAATGATTGTTGAAGATTTATTTTATTATACTTTTATACTGTAGCGATCAAACGCATCAGTATAAACTCGTTTACTATATATTGCAAACATTTCTCGAATGTAATAAAATTTATTATTTTTCACAGAAATCCCAAAAACATGTTAATCTCTAACAACTGATACCATGCCCTCTGGTTTTGACATAATAACACATAGGTATTGCACTAATAATAAAAACACCTGTATTCATAAAAGTTCAATGTTGGTAAATTTTAATGTTTATTCTTATGTTATTTCACTGAATTAATGTTTACAGGCAAGTCGGTTCATTTAACCCTCTGTCGATGCGCTTATATGCTCAGGTTATTTTGGTGATAAATTAGGTTTTAGAAATACAACCAGGAGTTATATTTATTCTATTGCCAGGGAGAACAATTTAAGCAATACAAGTTAATTGGATTCCACCATTCACTGTTGTGTAAACAATTAACAGTGCTGTGCCTAAGGTGGCGTAAGGACACAGTAACAAAGCCTAACACAACACAAGCGGATCTTCTAACTCGCACAAGGTCTGAACTTATAAGGGGTCTCACAGGGATCTAGGGGAGTCGGGATATAAACAAACTTTAATTAATAATTTCTGAAACAGTCGATATTTGAACATTTTCATTTGAATAAGGTGGGTATAGAAACATTTGCAGAATGCATTCAATGAATTCGTCCCAGAACTTTGTATCTGAAGTGTTCTTGACGAAATGTTCATTTCAAACTGATCTACCTGCTAACCAAGCCAAATTTGGATGAATGGCAAACGATGAAAGGGGGTTCTTCGACCTAAAGAATCTTGTATTGAAATAAATGTTCAAGTCAAAGACTCACCCTGTATTTGAGTAGACGAATCTTCGAGGCATGTGGAATACGTCTTCAAATATATCTTCAGATAATTTTTTCTTTTCATATAATCTCTCTATTTATGGAAAGCTTAATAAAGTGAGGACCAATTTCAAGGTGAATAGCATTGATTCATATAGCTTTCAAAACGAGAGGGGACATCAATAACTATAGCATCCAGTTCGTATTTGAATGTTGTTCAGTGCAGGTATGTCGGAAAACTAAAAAGGTAATAATGCTTTGCATCTATAGAACTGGTTCTCCTGCAGACAATTTTGATATTTTCATAGAGAAGTTATCACAAATATTCCTAGTTTGTCTCAGTGAGAGAGTTGGAGTTATACTGGCGGGTGATTTTAATATAGATTCGATATCGCACACACCAAGAACAAGAACATTTCTTTCCCTACTTGATGGTTATGGCCTGAAGGCAACGGTGAATGAATCCACAAGGATTTGTATAACAGTCTCCAAAGGTTAGGTAATAATATCACGAACATTGAAGGATGCTTCTCAGTCATCGAAGAACCCATTTACGATCATTCCGCTCAGAAATTTATTTTTTCTCAATGAAATCATATCTCAAAATATGGACCAGAAATAAATTAGGGATATAATGTTGATTGGTCTGAACTTTATGAAGATCAAGGCGATGCAAATTCCATGTGGAATACTTTCTTCATAGAATTCAATAAAAAATTTGACTCTAGTTTTTCAGCGAAGACTGTGATTTTCCGAAGAAATGCGAAATTTTCTCCTTCCTCAGATGATATTTGGAATATGAGGAAGGTGTTAGACTCCCTTTTTGTCAGCTCCACTAGATCGGATGAAGCCTATTCAACTTAGAAAAGAGAAAAAGAAAAATATGATAAAATGATAACTGAAGAAAGACGGAAACATTTTAGAGATATGATTCAAAATTCAGTGAACAAATCGAAAAAAGTCTGGAATTTAGTGAATGCTGCGCTGGGTAGGCAGAAGAAGTAGAGATACAATTTTAACAATGAGCCTGAGCCATATAAAATAATAGAAGACTTCAATTTTTTTTTCCAATACTCCGCCTCAAATAAGGAGAAAACCGCATCCAAATGCACATCAGCCAAAATTGATCGGACATAATGATAAGTCATTTTTGAGCGCTCGTACTACTTACACGAGGGCTATATCATTTCGTCACGATGTCTGTATTTTTCGAATTCTGAGCCGAAAATGGTCTCAAACGACTATGTTCGACTCACTGATGACGAATCCGTCAAAAAATTCGAGTCTGTCCGTCCGGCCGCCCGTACACACGATAACTCTCGAAGGGAATGTCCTAGAAACTTGAAATTTTCAGGGTAGGTTCGAATCTCGAATGCCGCGGTTAAGTTCGTTTTTGGGCAAAATTAGCCCAGGGGTTCCGTGAATATGGCGGTCGAAATTTTGTTTTTCTGATTACTTCGAAACTACTGATTCGATGGAGGTGAAATTTTGCACTCAGATGAAGAATGACGTGTTCAAGATACATGCAAAATTTTGTTCAGCTTGCATGACCAGAACCATAGAAAATTATAAATTTGTAATGGAAAGGCCTAGGGACTTGAAATTTTCAGGATAGGTGTGGATCTTGAATTTCGCGGTCACGTTCATCAATGAGCAGAATTAGACTAGGGGTTCCGTAAATATGGCCGTTTGAAATTAGGTTTTCTTGATTATTTCAAAACTATGGATTTGATCGTGAAGAAATTTTATATTTAAATTGAGAATGATATATTCCAGCTACTTTTTTTCCAGATCGCATGATCAAAAATTCTAGCGAATTATCGAAAAAAAAATTAGTGACCTAAAGGTGAAATTTTCTTTGACAGCTGTCAAAATCTTTCCAATTGGTTTCTAAAACTGGAGAATGCGAATCCACCTACGAGGTGGGTGAACGAGCGCCCAAAAGCTCCTGACTTCAAGGCAGTGCTTTTCCAAATTTTATTTATTTGAAATTACTGAATCAGAAATACCGTCAAAGGTGTAAAAAATGTGACATCTTTGGGTTGGGACGGTATTCAAATGAAAGTTATAAAAGAGAGCATCGATCATAAAGACTCGAACCGCTATCGTCCAATCAGTCCTCTGTCATCATTTGCTAAAATATTTGAAAAGATCATAGCTACCCGATTACTGGATTTCTTACGAGAATTTGAAATATTGTCAGATTCCCAGCATGGTTACATACCATACTGAAACAGCCATCTTTGAATTATATCACCATTAGAATGAAAAGAATTACTGTTAGGACTCTTCTTAGATCTAACATTCCTTTTAGAGTTTGAAACTGCTGGAGTGGTACAAAAGAGCACCCATGCTAAAGAACTCTTAGAGGAAGTGATAAAACAAAATGAGAAGATGAACATATTATGTATTTCGGAGCAATGGAAAACGGAGGAACAGCTGCAATACCATTCAATAGCAGATTTCACGTTGGAAACATACTTTTGCAGAAAAGAAAAAGAACACGGGGGAGTAGCAATTTACAGAAGAAATGGGTTACCAGCAAGGGAGAGAAAAGATATTAAAAAAATGTCCAAAAAAGGAATATTTGAATGTGTAGCAGTAGAATACCATATAGAAAAAAGTAAGCAGATCTGTATTGCAGTATATAATGATGGAACTATTGATACAATGAGTGAAGCTTTAGAAAAGATCTTACAAAAACTACATAATGAAAATGCGAGGATTGTAATAGCAGGAGACTTCAATATCGATATGGCAAAGGACTCTATTAACCCTTTGAAGCCGACATTATTTTTTTCTTCAAATACACTTTATTGTTTCAATTTAATTGTTGCTTATGGTATGAAAAACACACAAAAACTGTACAAAAAAATTTTGATTGCTTTGTTTTCGCAAAATTCAACGAAAAAATGTGGTTCCATATAAGGACCACAAGGCAATTGGGCACAAAACTTGAAAAAATCCAATTGAAAAAAAATTGATATTTTCGGTGAAATTTAAGAAAAAAGTAAGACTTCTTGGTCGAACAAAGTCCGACATTAGAAATGGAGTAGTGCCACCTTTTTCGGTGGACCACCGAACGTGAACGTGAATTCATAATTTATACTATTGCTTGTAGGTTTATTCTCAACAACTTTTCTCTAAGGGGTCAATATTTTCCATAAAATCATTATTGCCTTGTTCCTCCAGATCATCCACGGATGGATATCTGAAGGAAGTTCGTACAAACAAATCATAGATCTTTTCTGAAGTTACTTTATTCAGGCTCATAATTGAAACTGAAAAAAATCAAGAGGATATATAAATAACGTTCAAATGCCTAGTGGTTCCATTTGGGACCACATAGTTTCCTTAGCTGTATCATACACTCCCTGAATTTTTCATCCAAATGGGACCTTACATTATAATTTATGATACTAAACAAGCATAAAACTCGCCTCAAAATAATTTGCAAAGATCACAAGCGGGCAAAATAATGTTGTCAAAGGGTTGGTTTACACAGGTAACGCTTGACCTTGCTACCTATTCAAAACTATGTCACACTTACGGCGCCTCGAACAAACTAAAATTATATTAGCGACGACAGTGGTTTCTAATAACGTATAAACATATGTGGTTCCAACCAGCGCATACTAGGCAAGCAGGAAAAATTCTTAGATTTGTGGTACTCTAACGGGACCACTTGACTTCAAAGGGTTAAAAGACAAAGTATCCTAGATTTAATGGGTACATATAATAAAAAGCCAACGATACATCAACCAACTCGAATAGCAAAGAACTCAGCAACATGTATTGATGGAATTTTCACCAATGTTGGGATACCATATAAAGTCAATATCATTGACACGCACATATCTGACCACACAGCTGAAAAAATAGTTTTCGTCACAAATGTAGTGCAAACAGAGTATAAGTATAGACGTGTATTCTCCAGAAAAAAAATAATACAACACTTTAGGGACTTACTTAAAGAACAGAATTGGCCTTCTCTTTATGAAATCGACAAAAAGGACATAAACTGTCAGTTTGATCACTTCCATCAGTTATTCTTGAATAAATTTAATGAAGCCGACTAGAAAAATAAATATGAATAGAAAACGGAAAACTGAAAGAATGGATCCAATAGCAGAAAATATCAAACAAAAACTAGATATACTACTGGTGCTCAGCACACACGATAATTCCTTCAAGGAGATGTACCGGGAAACAAAAATACAATATGATAATCATTTGAGGAAAAAGGATAGGGAAAAATTTGACATGGCCATAAAAACATCGGAAAATAAAAGCAAAACTATGTGGTCATTCATAAAGTCAATAAACAACTCCCAGAAAAGAGATCAATTTCAGATGAATGGAAATCCACAAAATATTGTGAACGAGATGATCACCTTCTTCGTAAACACTGTAACAAAATTGACTGCAAATATTACAAAAAGTAACAGTTAATACAAATATGTAGAATCAGATAAATCATTGATATTCAGTAAAATGAGTATAGGGGAAACCAGAGAAATCGTCAAATCATTAAAGAACAAACACTCTAGTGGATATGATGGAATATCAAACAAAACGACCAAACAAACAGTTGAAGAAATAGTCGAACCCATTTATTACATTATAAACCCTGGAACTGCACACTTATTTTCTGCAACATTATCTGCACACTTGGGTCTCAGAAACCCGTAGCTTTTTGTCGAAAGGATGAAAAATTCGAATATTTTTCGATACAGGAAATTTATTTGAGGTTGAAGGAAAGTACACACAAAAAAATCAGTTATGATATTTCACTCTACAAGAAAATATAATCCTTTGAACTTCAAAATTTCAATTTTTGAACATTCAACATAAAATATTTATATAAAAAAAAATAAACTCTGAATTCAAAATATAAACAGTAAATATTCATCTATGATATTGCTTCTAACTAAAAAAAAATGTTTTTCTGCATTATTTCTAAAGAACTTTCTTATCCAGCACAACTTAGCCCTATGCTCCATGCACTACGCTCTACGACAAATTGAACAAAATAAATTTGTTTTTCTGTCCTTTCCTTTCTCGCAGAAGCAAAATTTTTTTTTATATCTGTAATTCTACTTCAGTAAATGGACGACGGTTTTTGCTACTTGTTGATGCCATTATTGAAAAAAGAAAAATTTTGAGATGGCACAAAAAATTACGTAAACATCACATTTGGGTCTGACATACCCAGGCTCCTATTTATTCGATTATTTCACCCTGTTGTTCTATCCGAATGCCGCAACTGATACAATTCTCAACTCCAATGGGCATGTGGCAACGTGAATAGTGACGCTCTGGGTCTCTGAGACCCAAGTGTGCAGTTCCAGGGTTAACAACTATTTGAAATATGGAATATTTCCTGACGCATGAAAATAGCTATTGTCAAGCCAATACACAAAAAAGGCGATACCAATGAATATGGTAATTACAGACCAATAAGCATTCTACCCAGCTTCTCAAAAATACTAAAGATGGCATATTGTAAACAAATCATGAATTTTTTGACAGAAAAAACAGTCAACATGGAAACAGGAAAGGCAAGTCAATACAAACAGCAATATATAGATTTGTGACAAACATTGTGGAGGCTTTTGAAAACAAAGAATGGGAATTTTTCTAGATCTGACAGAGGCATACGACTGTTTGAATGTGAATGAATTGATAAAAAAATTGGAGAAATATGGCATAAGAGGACCAGCTTTGATGTGGGTAAGATCATATTTCGCAGCAAGAAAACAAATGATGGAAGTGGAATCAAAGGGAGAAGTCTTCAAATCTGACCTAGAGGAGGTGATTTTGGGAGTTCCGCAGGGGAGTATTGCCGGCCCTCTCTTTTTCATAATATATGTTAACGATTTCGATACATGTCTTGGGGAAGATGAAAGTGTGGTAGTTACGGCAAATTATGTAGATGACACGAATTTATTGGTTATCCATAGCATTCTTTCAGAACTTAAGATTTTGAGCTCAAGATTAATAGAAGAGAGTCAAAAATGGTTTGAAGCAAACAATCTCATCTTAAACAAGGAAAAAACAAGAATTTTTCTCGTTTCACCTTCAACCGTATGTGGTGAAAAGGTTGATAATGATGATTTGGATGAATGTACCAAACTGTTATAATATCGCACCCGTCGTAGGATAAGGGTACAACTCAAAAATTGATTTTGTTGGGAAATCGTATTTGAAGTTTTGGTTTACCGAAGTTTTTGTTCTCTTCTTTTGTGTACTTACGCAGCTGAACACGCTGAACATTCTTAATTACTGCAGCAATCCATTTGAATATTATAACCCTAGCACCCAATATTCAATTAATGCAACTTTTTCCCTGACGTGGAATTTCCACTGTTTATCCAAAAAATTTGAAATGTTACCATTCTTCACGAATAGTTTCTTATGTGGCAGAGGGGCCAACTTGAGTTATTTCGAGATTGCACGTACTAAAGGGTCTCTTCCTGAGTTCAATACCGTTACTAACTCAAAATGGACCTTTTTTGAATTGTCTCCTTATTCTACGACGGGTGCGATATATAGATAAAAATCTCAAATGGAAATGGAATTAATTATTTGAGTGAAAAGATTAGAGCAAGTGTTTATGGTCTCAGAATAATGACACGATAAACTGGTAATGAGGCTATGAGGGTTTTGTATCATGCAATAGTGGAATCAGAGTTGAGGTTTGGGATTGTTTTCTACGCAACATCCAATTTGGAGAGTCTATTTGTATTACAAAAGAAAGCAATAAGAATCATGAGTAATCTCAAATATAACAAATCTTGCAGAAGTTTCTTCAAGAAAAATTGAATACTGACTATAAGTGCTCTATATAGGGTGTCCGGGAAAATGTGGGAGATCTCTCGGATTCAGATAAAACATAAAAGAATAAGATGACAAGTTCCCATGATTTTTTTTTCCTAGCGGCCCTTCCTACAGAGATACGGCCTCCTAAACGACGCCACTGGAAATTCATTTTACTGGAATGAATTTTAAACTACTTGATATAATTCAATGAAAATTTGATATGATGAACAATAATAAGGACCTCTTGAAATACTGCCCTTAAAATTTAAATTTGCTTGTTTAGTTTACCAGGGTCGGACTAGGTTGTACGTTTTAATGCTTACATTTTTAACACCCTGTATGATAAGGAGTTAAAACAAACAAATTTGGATACCTTGAACATTGAGCTAAAGAAAAGTTACACTTGATCATTGTCGATATAATGAACCGTTTCCGAAATACAAAATAATAAAAGAAGTAATTTTTTTATTTCTAGTGAAAAGAACCATGAATTCTAATTTTTTTTGTCTGCAACAAAGTGTGATACGAAAGTTATTCGAGGAACAAAAAAGTTTTAGTTTACGCTATTGAATCCGACAAAATTACAAAGATTCTTAACAATGAAGTTTTGGCCCAGAAAGGCACCTTATCAAAAATAATAATAATAATTAGAATTCATGGTTCTTTTCAATAGAAATAAAAAAATTACTTCTTTTATTATTTTGTTTTTCGGAAACGGCTCATTTTATTGACAATGAACAAGAGTAACTTTTCTTTAGCCTAATGTTCAAGATATTCAAATTTGTTTTTTCTAACTCTTCTAATCTAAGCATAAAGATGTACAACCCCCTGGAAAACTTAACGAGCTAATTTGAATTGAAGGGCAGTATTTCAAGAGGTCCTTACTAGGTACTGTTTATATCAAATTTTCATAATTTTATATTAAATAGTTTGAAATGTATTCCAGTAAAATGAATTTCCAGTGGCGTCATTTAGGAGGCCGTATCTCCGTAGGGGAACCGCTAGGAAAAAAGTTATTGGAACTTGTCATCTTATTTTTCTATGTTTTATCTGAATCCGAGAGATTTCCCACATTTTCCCGGACACCCTGTATATACAGGAATGTTTACTATTTATGAAGAGGAACAATCAACTGTTCCAAAAATATGAGAATAAGAAAGTATTCCATAAGACCAGAGGTGTAGATTATATATATCCCAAGTTCAATCTAACAACAGGCCAACGACAAGTAGAATAATACAGATGCTTGAAGATTTTCAATTCATTGCCTGAAAGCATAAAAGTAACAGAGGATATCAAAGGATTCAAGAGGAAACTATATGGATTTCTGTTGAATCTGGAACCATATAATATGACAAATTATTACACGAGATAAATTGCTTTAGAATTTTCTATTTTTTTGACACTGTTTCACTTCACTCTCATGTATACATACTGAATTTGATTTGAAATAAAGACCAATTTATTATTATTATCAAAGGTGACTTTGATTCTGTTGATACAGATATATTGCTTGTGAAACAGGTAACCTTTCTTTTTCTGGCTTATGTAAATGACCTTTCCCTGGTAATTACAACTCAGTTACTTGGACTTTGTTTGTTGTCTATGCGGATGATGATAATGTTTTGCTATATTCGCCTTTACTTCTACTGTTGATTGACAGAGGAAACTCTATACTGGGAGATATCAATGAGTGGCGCGAGGATAACAATCTTTTGATGAACATAACAAAGACTGAATAGTGAATGCGTAGTTTTTAACTGTGATCGATCTTTGGGGGCTGTTCCTGCCAAACTGAACAATAACATCTCAATCTCCAACACTATGAAGTGTTGGAATAAGTCTGGATGAAAAGATTAAATGCCTCAACTCATTTAACTTTTCAACTTATGTTCTAAAAACTAGGGTTGACTTTCCACCATTGAAAATAATCTATTACGCAAACTTTCAGTCCATCTTATCTTATGGTATAATTTTTGGGGTAGTAGTGCGGGAATGGAAACCGTCGTTTTGAGACAAAAATTCATATTGAGGGTCATGTTAAAGTTGAGTATCAGGGAATCATGTAGAGGTTACTTCAAAGCAAATAATATTCTAACTGCATTCAGGTTGTATATCTACAGGGTACTTGTTTTCATGACTTATCATTCTGAGTACTTTAAGAACTATCGATCCCGTAATGCAAGGCACATTGAGCCTCACTTGTATCCATGTCACTCATTGTCTCTTACGGAAAAGTCTCCCTCATACACATAAAATTATTTAATGCTCTACCTCGCAGATTGAAGACCTTAAATCAAAAAATTTTCAAGAAGACTTTATTTGAAATGCTTGTTCAATGTGAGCCATATTCTTCAACAGAATTTTTTGATTGTTGTAAGAAATGATGAATATTTTAATATTCTTCAACAGCATTTTTTGATTTTTGCAAGAAATAATTGAATCAAACCTTTATCGTACAATTTGATTCTGTAACAATAAGTTCTTGGATTGATAAACATTATGATTCAAATTTGGGTTATCCCTCAGCTCCCACCATAATTTGATGGAGTAACAAAAAATTCACCAAGTCGATCTCACAATCACCCTGTTATGTATTCTATATTCTATTTTACTATTCTGAAAAATGTTGTTAATATGACGACTCACCACTGGTCTCAGTTGGAGGGGCAGGACTCCTAGGAATAGTTTCCTCGCACAACAGCATAGAGTGAAGATTCGAGTCCTGTTCTTCTTCCTTTTCCTCTCCTTCTTCCTTTTCCTTTTCTTCTATGTTAGCTAGATCAGAAACGCTTTTGGTCTGTGTATCTTCATTATGCTTCTCCTGTTTCTCTTCGTCTCGTGGTGACTCTTCAAATTTGAAATTTCTTTGGTCTTCTATTTCAGATTCGTCTGTCATATTGGTAGACACTTCAGTTATCGACATATGGTTATTCCAGTTTTCTTTCAATTCCTGAAATGAGAAAATAAATAAATGAAACAGGCATATCATGAGATATTTGTAGTTAACTAATATTTGTCAAATAAATCTTAGTCAATCGGATGTGTCATCAAGTTCCAGGCCACTCAAGGAGCCAAAAAGTAATGAATTAGCAATTATTAAATTGTGCAAATGGAAAATTTTCATTGAACTGCCTCATAACCGGGTTATATCTTTATATTCACTTGAAAAGCCGCAAGCAATACAGCAAATATGATCATTTAGTCGATGCAAACATCAGTTGACAGCTAAGATAGGTTACCAACGGTTTTCGAAGCGGCCAATCAAAACCTTACATTCATGGTAGCATAACAACTGTATAATAGACGGCCAACAACATAAGACTGAAAGTGTCACTTTTAGGCTTAGGCCACACTACGGCTGAACCGTCACGATTTTTAAACGTCTGATTTTGATAAGCCTAGGAAACTAAAACAAGCGGCCGCACTTTCTGTTTTTGAGCGCTCGTACTACTTACACGAGGGCTATATCATTTCGCCACGATGTCTTTATTTTTCGAATTTTGAGCCGAAAATGGTCTCAAACGACTATGTAACATGATGACGAATCCGTCGAAAAATTCGAGTCTGTCCGTCCGTCCGTATACACGATAACTCTCAAACGAAATGTCCTAGAAACTTGAAATTTTTAGGGTATCTCGAATGCCGCGGTTAAGTTCGTTATTGGGCAAAGTTCGCCCAGGGGTTCCGTAAATATGGCCGCTCGAAATTTTGTTTTCCTGATTACTTTGAAAATACAGATTCGATCGAGATGAAATTGCACTCAGATGGAGAACTACGTGTTCAAGCTACATGCAAAATTTTGTTCAGCTCGCATGACCAGAACCATAAAAAATTATAACTTGGTAATGGAAAGGCCTAGGCACTTGAAATTTTCAGGATAGGTGTGGATCTCGAATGTTGCAGTCACGTTTATCGATGAGCAAAATTAGACTAGGGGTTCCGTAAATATGGTCGTTTGAAATTCAGTTCTCTTGATAATTTCAAAACTATGGATTTGATCGTGACGAAATTTTGTATTTAAATTGGGAATGCGAGCTACATTTTTTCCAGATCGCATGATCAGAACCATAGAAACCATAGAAAATCATAACTTTCGAACGGAAAGGCCTATGGTTCGGATCGCGAATTTCGCTATCACGTTTATCAATAAGCAAAATTAGACAAGGGGTTCCGTAAATATAGCCGTTCAAACTATTTTTTTCCTGATAATTTCGAAACTACTTATTGGATTGGAATGAAATTTCGCACATAGATGAAGAATAATTTATTCAAACTACGTGGGAAATTTTGTCCAGATCGCATTACCAAGACCATGGATACCGTAGAAAATCCTAGCGAATTATTGAAAAAAAATTGGTCACCTAAAGTACTGACGTGAAGTCTGGATTTTCGCCTTAATTTGAAATTTTCTTTGACACCTGCCAGATTCTTTCCAATTGATTTCTAAAACTGGAGAATGCGAATCTACCTACAAGGTGGATGAACGAGCGCTCAAAAGCTCCTGACTTCACGGCAATGCTTTTCGTATTTTTTTTTTACCGTTACTGATTTCAAGACCATGAATTGCTACAAAATTTGGGTTAACGAGAGCAATATAACATACTGCGGTACGTACCGTCCGTCCGATGCCGATGTATGCTGCCTAAGCTTTAGTCTTGCGACTGTTCTGCATTTGTACTGTTTTGGTCCTTAGGAACGAATTTAGGTAGCCTGTGAAACGTTTTTTGCCATTTCTTCTTTCATTAAAGTTACAAATTATGATGTAAAGAATCTTCATCGCTTTTGCTTTCAATTCAGATGATTCGGAACTAAATATTTCGGTTACGTTCACAAAAAATCATAAATTGCAGATTCTGAGCGAACCGCAATCCTAAGTTCCTAGTTGTCGGATCCTTACCTGACTTGTAGAGTATGAATAAATTGAGGGTGAAAGTTTCCTAGAATTATGGTTAATTTCCAATAAATATTTCGCAAATTTGGAGGATGTGTTCTCATAGCTAATAGCCTTAGGATACAAAACAAGCAACTTTTCTGAAAGGCCTGGATTACCTGCATTCACCTCTAGGCTATGGCCAAGCACTCATGAAACACCCTGTATATATATACGCACTAAATTGGTTCCGGATTGGACCGCGTCTAATGTTTAGTCGTGTTCGACGTTTCGGCTCCGATTTTGGAGCCATTTTCAAGAACTGCTGATATTTCGCCGGGGCCTCAATCTGCCTACTCCCCAGCTAGTACCAACTTGAGTATTCTCGGACGTGTGTATGGAAGGACTCACTCGAGAACACTGAGTGTTAGGAGCGAGGGGTTCTGAATTTATGGTCGAGGGGCTGGGGGGTGTGTCGGCGTGAGGTGCCAGGATTGGTTGAGGAGGAGGAAGGCGGAAGATCAAAGGTTTCCAGGAGTTGGGTAATCTTTGACTATCATCATGTTTATTGAGACAGTTGGGTCGTTTTTCGATTTCAAGGGCTTCGCGAATAATCCTACTAGTGAGGGTTTTTTCCGCAGAGATGGTTTTGCATCCCTCAAAATTAATTTTATGTCCTGTTTCGGAATGGTGTTTGAAAAGGGCTGATGTTGGATCTGATCTACGTACTGCGAGTTGGTGTTCGTATATTCTGTTGGTTATTCGTCTGTTGGTTTGTCCTATGTATGTCCTTGGACATGCAGAACATGGTATCTCCTATATACCTTGTGAATCGTTTTTGATAGTATCCTTTGGTGTTCGTAGAAATTTGGAAATTTTGTTATCGGCTGTGAAAACTGTCTTTATATCCTGCTTTCGTAGGATGCGACTGATTTTGTCAGTAACACCTTTAATGAAAGGCAGGAAGGCTTTATGAGGGAAATTTTCTGGCGGGTTTTCGGTCTGTTGTGTGTGGGTCCGGTGTCGATGAAGAGTTTTTTGAATCTGTTGACTGTTTTAGCCGTTCTGTAGTAGGGCGGTTTGGAGGTTGTGAATTTCTTGTGGAATGTGCAGGTTATCTGTTAATTTAATTGATCTATTGATAAGAGAGTTTAACACGGAGTTTATTTGTGAAGGGTGATGGTGTGAATTTGCATGTAGATAACGGTTGGTGTGAGTTGGTTTTCTGTAAATCGTGTGTGTGAAGGAGTTGTTGGATTTAGTTATAAGAACGTCAAGAAAAGAAAGAGAATTGTTAGTCTCAACTTCCATTGTGAATTTGATATTGTTGTTGACGGTATTCAGATAATCAAAGAAATCTTGGAGAGATTCGGAACCGTGTGGCCATATGACAAAGACATCGTCGACATAACGAAGCCAGCAGGTGGGTCTTAGGTGGAATGTTTCGATGGCATTGGTTTCGAAATCTTCCATGTATATATCAGCGACGACTGGGGAGAGAGGAGAACCCATGGAGGCGCCTTTTACTTGTTTGTAGAAGGTACCCTGAAAGAGGAAGTATGTACTCGACATACAATGATTGATAAGAGTCAATGTATCTTGGGCTATGTGGTGTTTATTTTCAAGTATTTCAAGGGATTCTTTCAGTGGGATATTGGTGAAGAGAGATACGACGTCAAAACTGACGAATATGTCTGACTCATGAATTTGAAATGATTTTAAGGTTTCGATGAAGTGGAAAGAATTCTTTACATGAGATGATGATTCTTCAGCTAGAGGTTGGAGAGTAGAAGCTAAGTATTTAGCAAGACGATGAGTTGGGGATCCAAAGGCACTGACGATTGGACGAAGGGGGATGTCCGGTTTGTGAATTTTTGGTAAAAAATATCGTTTTGAGACTTGAAAGATAAACCCTGATATTCTAAATACTGCCTTGATAATATTGATATTTTGTGAGCCATTCGAAAGGACATTCTGAAGTGAACAAACCCGTGAAATCGAAATTCTTGCCAAAATCCATAAATCACCCTGTCTCTCCTAACTAACTAAAAGTCTTAGGACACAAAACAAGCAACTTTTCTGAAAGGCCTGGATGACCTGTATTCACCACTAGAGTATGGCCAACCATCCAGGAAACACCCTGTATAACAAAATTTGGAAATTCACAAACTGACCGATGAAATTGATCTAAATTGTTTACAGAAATTGTTCGAAATGACAACCATTGCTTTCATTAGCACAAAGTCTTGCCGGTCGTCATAACGAATGTTATATGCAGCAACTATCACATCAGTTCGCTCACGGAATAATGTCACAAGCATTTTCAATGCTTAGTTCTTTCGCACTTTTCACTTCACCGTATTTATACACTAATGTTTTCAAATTACCCCAAGGGAAGAAACCACAGAGGTTGGGATCGAAGGAAAAAAAATCATACGCATCATAGATGATTTCTCGTATACTGACCTCAGACAGCTGGTAATATCTACACATTTAAATATCTATACAAACCAGTTCCGGGCTGAGAATTTCTCAGATTCGCGGGTATTTCGAAATACTTGGCCCTGTTGAATATAATAATAACATAAAAAGGATGGTAATGATACCAGTCAGAACCACAAACAAGAGGAAATACCTCTTGTAAAGAAGCCAATTGACGAATAGCAATGAACCATGCATAAGAGAGGAGGCCCTCTCTAAGTAAACTACAGAAGAAAAACTGAAAAATTATATTGAAGGCGAAGGGAAGTGAATTCCAGTCCTTTTCAAATACCAAGACCTATGATGAACTTTGATACTTATGCTTGTTCTTCAACTGTATAAATGGTTGAAGGCAAGTCAGTTCATTCACTTTCCTTGCTCTTTTAGGCTTATGTTATGTTATGCTATTCTGGTATATGAATTCACCATAAGTAATTGTCTAAAGCAAGTTGTGGACATATCAAATATTACCGTGAGTGACAAGGGAGGATTGAAATATCCTCACCTTCCTGATGCGAAATATTCTGACTATAGAATATGAATGTGTGAGTTGGTGTCCCATAGAGATGAAGATATAATAATATATTATAGCTCTAAAGGTGAATTTTCACAGCAAAATGAAAGTGTTAGAATAAAATAAGGTTGTACTCCCAGGATGTATACACAGAAATAGCGTAGAAGAAAGAAGCTAAAAGAAACAATAAAATTTAATTCAGAAGAGAAACAATGTTTCGAAAGAAAATTGTTACTAGATATCTGATAAGCATTCCAACAAATCGATACATGTAACCCCAGAGGACATCAAAACTATTATTCGCAACTGTAGACCGGTTTCGACTTATTGAGTCTTATCAGTACAACAGCAACCGTCCATTATTCTCTGCATGTTCATGAAAAGATTCCCTGACGCCCCAAACAACAACCAATCATGTGACCAACACGCACCTCGTAATATAGTGTCCCATGTGGAATTACGGGTTTAAGCTATTCAACCTTCCTCTAGTCCGAATAATCAACAATGAATAATATATTGGCTGTTTATCAAATTGAAATAATTCAAAAGAAAAACAAATTGTCGGAAGAAAAATTGTTACTAGATATCTGATAAGCAGGCCTGAAGAATTTTTTACGGGATCTATGGTCTTGGTGATGCGATCTGGACAAAATTCCGCACGTAGTTTGAATATATTATTCTTCATCTATGTGCAGAATTTCATCGCAATCTAAGGATTAGTTCCGAAATTATAAGGAAGAAACATTTTGAACGGCCATGTTCAAGGAACCCCTAGTCTAATTTTGCTCATTGTTATACGTGCCCGCGAAATTCGCCATCTGAACCTACCCCAAAAATTTCAAGCTCCTAGGCCTTTCCATTCGAAAGTTATAATTTTTTATGATTTCTATTATTATGGTCATGCGATCTAGACAAAATGTAGGTTGAATATATCATTCTCCATTAAAATACAAAATTTCGTCACGATCGAATCCGTAGTTTTGAAATTATCACAAAAACTAAATTTCAAACGACCATATTTTAGGAACCCCTAGATTAATTTTGCTCATTGATAAACGCGATCATACATTCGAGATCCAAACCTATCCTGAAAATTTCAAGTCCCTAAGCCTTTCCGTACGAAAGTTATAATTTTCTATGGTTTCTGACGAAATGATATTGCCTTGGGGAAAAAGAACGAGCACTAAAAAAGTAATGCTTGCGTGTTCGTATTCTATACGTCCGCGCATCGTTTATCGGATTATGTTGAAACTTTATTAACTTTTCTCAACATAACACATCTCGAGCATTATAGTAGTAATTGATGAAACATAAACTGACCTTATCCAATGCAGAGTTCGATTGAGATTCATCATCCGATCTAGCTATTATAAGGTTGTCTGAGTCAGTAGAATCACTATCAGATTCAATAAATGGTCGGCTAATAACTTTTCTCCTTTTTTTAGGTTCTAATATTAGTTCTTCTTTGGGTGATATCAAGGTAAGGTTTTGAGCCTCACCCACAGTTTCTGTTTCTTCAACACAAACTTTTATTTCTATGGTTTCCTGTTCGTTCTCTATTACCACCATCTCCTGAAAATTATTGAATTGATTAATACCTTAGTCGACATATAAAATTCCAAACTTACATCTGGTTCAATACTACATCGCTCCGTGATTTCTCCATTAATTTCTTCTACTTCCACTTTTTCGCTAATATCATCAATCTTAATTTCTTCTTTCAATTTATCTTCAACTATCACTATTTCTAGATCTTCCTTGAAATCCTCAAGAGATATCAAGGATTTTTCAACAGATTTTGATTCAAAATCATCTACAACCTGTATAGGACTAGGACAACTGTTGACTGCTAGACTATTTGTTGTTTCTAACATGCTCAAGCTCTCCTTATCTACATGATGTACAACTGGAGATAATTGCTTCAACATACTAAATGCCGATTTTTCTTGAATATCACCTGTTTTCTCTACAACCATTGATTTTTCACAGACATTGATAACTTCTGTCAAAGCCAATGGAGAAATAACCCGTTCCTGTTTTATAACTTGAAAACTTGTTACTGGCAAACCAACCTTTAACAAGGCATCTTGAGTGTCATCATCAGTTGATGTTTGTTCAATTACACGTTGGATCGAAGCCTGTATTTCGTCATCTACATTTCTATCCTCAGATTTTGAAAACTCCAGGTCTAAAGTATTTTGCTCTGATGATGATTTGGTGAAAGCATCTGAAAAAACTTCCTCACTTTGAATTGTGAAGATTGGTTGAGTTTGAGACTCAGTATCAGATAGTTCCATATCACCACTGCAATCATCTATAATTTCAGGTAGTTCCCTGAATAATTCCGCTGATTCCTCAATTGCTACTTTTGGTAGTGTGTCAATTGGTTTTTCTGCCGTTTTACCTGAAAGGGAATTCCAAGCCTTGAATATACATAAAAATAAAACAAAACCAACCCAATATGAATGTACAAATTTCATAGATTAGACATATAGTTTATTTATCCCTTTGGACATATTATTTATATATGACAAGTCAACAAGGAAAGGATGGAAAATGCAAAAATATAATATATTATCGAATATATTATAAAAAATTGCATACAAAAATATATAGAAGAATAAATAAATTGAAAAAAAAGGTGTCTTCCTCAAAGAACTTCGAACCTCACACGTCTACAAAGCACACAAAGTGATAGAATAGTGTTATACTCCGATAATATGGAGAAGATTCATATTTGGAGGTTCTGTGCCTAGTTAGGGATGAAGTACATTTCCTTCTGGTATTGTGACAATGATTATATGAAGTTTTTTCAGAATACTAAAATCAAAATACATTGGATACACACACAATTTTTGAAATTTCAAGTTGTACCATTGTGCACTTATACGCTTTGAAGTTGAAAATATTAGCCGTATGGTGGCGGTGAATAGTAGTTGAGGGACTACAACCTGCCGATAGGGTCCAGTCAATTTTGGAAGCTATTCATTTACAGCAATCTGTAGGAATATTCATGACCACTCACAAGCAGGGAAGCAGGGTCGGATTTGTCCAAATTATTAAGCTTCGTTACTTTGATGGCGAAAATGTGAATTTATGTTATAATTTCCTTCGCAATCATTCATTTGAATCACAAGAGAACCAAATACAAAAGAAAAACTTTTCAACAGGACCCATCACTCACAAGCAGGGAAGCAGGGTCGGATTTGTCCAAATTATTAAGCTTCCTTACTTCGATGGCGAAATTGTGATTTTATGTTATAATTTTCTTCGCAATCATTCATTTGAATCACAAGAGAACCAAATACAAAAAAAAAAACTTTTCAACAGGACCTGATGAAAACAGAAATATATCACTCCAACAAGTGTATATGTATGAAATAAATATGTAATCATCATGAGATGAAGGTAGCAAAAAAATTGTCGGATGATTCGGATGGAAACAATTTCTCCAAAATTCAATGAAAATTCAAATTTTCAAATCGCTTTTTTTTTCTCGACCGACCACTTGAAAAAATTGAATATTCTACCAAATTATTGCCTGCCTCAGAAGCTGTCATTACAGTATACAAATTTTGAACTCACGGACATGAGTAGAATTTGAGAACAGCAAGCTGAAGGTCTCGAATCTTTCTTATGTTTATTATTCATTGGTGTTATTTTGGTTTATTATTTTCAATAATGAACCTTTGGAAATTTGGAATCGTTCGAGGAAAGAACTTTTCCAACCTCCCTTGAAATGTTCACAGTTTACGTTATCCACGAAGTTTCAAGGCAAAAACAAGGACTCGCATTTTGAAAAATTCTTATTGACATAAATTGTCTACGAGTAATAAAATTTCAAAACTAATACTATTATTGTGCTACTTTCTACTAATGAAAAGTGTAGTCGGTGACTTAAAAGCTAGACATGATTTCGGGGGCTGCCATTTAAATAACATTAACGGACAAACTCTCTAGATTCCTGGAAGGTGATGAAAATGAAAGAATTGTATTGTCCACCACCCGCTCAACCCAACTCATTATCCTTCTAACAATAGTACTCCTTCGATGAAAGATTTTGTTATTACGACTTTAGTATGTACCGAATACCGAATATTAGTGAACCGGATTCGTACCAGAACTTCCATCAGATCACACCGTTGTTAAATTAACAAACGTAGGTAAAGATGATAAATCTTCCAATAACGACTTTCGAAATTGAATCCAAAGGACTATTCCTTTTGGATCGCACTTTGAATCGCACTGCACTCAAATCGTATTGTTTTGTTTTTCTGTGCCTCTCAAATAAGTCGACTCTGGGATGAGGTAATGGTACCTAGCGGCGTAACTACACAGGTGCAAACTAGTGCAGCGCACCTAGGCCCCCGAGCTTAGAGGGCCTCCAAGCGCTGACCAGCAAACCATGTTTGAACCAATTGAAAAAAACTTAATATGTAAAAATTTTTAAATACACTATTTATTACTTACATAATTACATAATTTATATGAAATATATAAATCAGCGCTGTACCAATCATAACTCATAATATAACGAAAATAGTATTCAATTGATTTTCCCATTAGAATATTACTCACGTTACATTGAATTATTCAAAAATTACATGATTTTTGAGCGCTCGTACCACTTACACGAGGGCTATATCATTTCGTCACGATGTCTGTATTTTTCGAATTTTGAGCCGAGAAAGGTCTCAAACGACTAAGTTCGACTCACTGATGACGAATCCGTCGAAAAATTCGAATCTGTCCGTCCGTCCGTATACACGAAAACTCTCGAACGGAATGTCGTTGATGAAATTTTCAGGGTAGGTTCGAATCTCAAATGCCGTGGTTAAGTTCGTTATTGGTCAAAATTCGCCCAGGGGTTCCGTGAATATGGCCACTCCGAAACTACTGATTCGATCGAAGTGAAATTTTGCCCTCAGATGGAGAATTACGTGTTTAAGCTACATGCAAAATTTAGTCCAGCTCGCATGACCAGAACCATAGAAAATTATAACTTTGTAATGGAAAGGCCTAGGGACTAGGATTTTCAGGATAGGTGTGGATCGTGAATGTAGCGTTCACGAGTATCAATGAGCAAAATTAGACTAGGGGTTCCGTAAATGTGGCCGTTTGAAATTCAGTTTTCTTGATAATTTCAAAATTATGGATTTGATCGTGACGAAATTTTGTATTTGAATTGAGACTGATATATTCGAGCTACATTTTTTCCAGATCGCATGATCAGGAGTATCAGGACCATAAAAACCATAGAAAATTATAACGGAAAGGCCTAGGGACTCGAAATTTTCAGGTTAGATTCGGATCGCGAATTTCGCGCTCACGTTCATTAATGAGCAAAATTAGACTAGGGGTTCCGTGAATATGGCCGTTTGAAATTCGGTTTTCTTGATAATTTCAAAACTATGGATTCGATCCTGACTAAATTTTGTATTTAAATTGAGAATGATATATTCGAGCTACATTTTCTCCAGATCGTATGATCAGAACCATAGAAAATCATAACTTTCGAACGAAAAGGCCTAGGGACTTGAAATTTTCAGGATAGGTTCGGATCGCGAATTTCGCTATAACTTTCATCAATGAGCCAAATTAGACTAGGGGTTCCGTAAATATTGCCGTTCAAACTATATTTTTTCTGATAATTTCGAAAATACTTATTGGATTGAAATGAAATTTCGCACATATATATATATACCGTAGAAAATTCTAGCGAATTATCGAGAAAGAAAATGGTCACCAAAGCACTGACGTGAAGTCTGGATTTTCGCGTTGGTTTGAAATTTTCTTTGACAGCTGTCAAAATCTTTCCAATTGGTTTCTAAAACTGTAAGGGTGCATGTACGAGCGCTCAAAAGCTCCTGCCTTCACGGCAGTGCTTTTCGTAATTTTTTTTTCTACGCTTCCGTACTTCTTCGCCGCTTGTAGCACTGGGTGTCATAAAAACATCTTTTACAGCTCGCTCTCCTTGAACCCAGATTGAGATGCACTCATCTAACTCTTTCTTCTGCGAGCACGAAATTCTAGCAATTTTTTTTTTAATTGAAAAATGAGGTTCAAAATCATAACAGAGCATAATAAGGCTGCTCGAACAATAGGTAATAAGTACTTTCCACATGCCTTATCATTTTTTCTTTCGCACTCGCGTCGTCAGTTCCAAATTTTTATTTATTGAAGATCGAAATAGCCTTGAATCAATTTCAATAGCGTTATGTTCTGGCTAATCAATGAGAAAGTCCAGCAAGAAATATAGGAGCGAAAACTGCGAGAAAACACCTCATTGATAAAAAGAGTAACCTGGGGGGCGATGGCATTCATATTTCTCATAAATTTATGGTAATGAAAAAATACATTTGGGAATGGAGGCCATCCTGAAACATAGTGCACAAATATTGTAAGAAATTCGCTGTTGTAATAGAAAACATTTTTACCACAAAACCAGAGAAGATGGGAATTCAAAAATATATCATAGATAAATTGAAGACGAACATATTATAGGTATATACAAAATTGGATACTTCATTCCAATTCAGATGCGACTGTCAATAAAAAATAACGAAAAGCACTGCCGTAAAGTCAGGAGCTTTTGAGCGCTCGTTCATCCACCTTGTAGGTAGATTCGCATTTTCCAGTTTCAGAGACAGCTGTCAAAAAAATTCTCAAACTGAGGCGAAACTCCAGACCTCACGTCAGTGCATTAGCTGACCAATTTTTTTTTCGATAATTCGCTAGAATTCTCAGTGGTATCTATGGTCTTGGTAATGCGATCTGGACAAAATTCTTCAGCTTTTTGCAAAATTTCATTCGAATTTAATTAGTAGTTTCAAAATATCAGGAAAAAAATGTTTGAACGGCCATATTTACGGAACGCCTAGTCTTATTTTGCTCATTGATGAACGTGACCGCGACATTCGCGATCCAAACCTACCCTGGAAATTTCAAGTCCCTAGGCGTTTCCGTTCAAAAGTTACAATTTTCTATGGTTCTGGTCATGCGATCTGGACAAAATTCCACATGTAGCTTGAACACCTCATTCTCCATTTCAGTGTAAAATTTCATCTCGATCGAATCTGTAGTTTCGAAGTAATCAGGAGAACAAAATTTTGAACGGCCATATTCACGGAACCCCTGGTGTAATTCTGCCCATTAACGAACTTAACCCAGGCATTTGGGATCTGAACCTCCACTGAAAATTTCAAGTCTCTAGGTTGTTCCGTTATCGTGCTTACGGCCGGACGGACAGACTCGAATTTTCCGACGGATTCGTCATTAGTTAGTCGAACATAGTTGATAGAGACCATTTTCGGCTCAAAATTGAAAATGATATACGTACCTACATATGTAAATATTTATGTCGATAATTTTTACGTTTGTGAATATTTTATATTAAGAATGATAGAACACAATTAATTTCAGAATTTCACACACAGAAAATCAGACAAACTGATGTAATTTATAAATAAATGTTTTTGAGCGCTCGTTCTACTTAGACGAGGGGATATTGATGTTACGATGTTATTTTTCGAATTTTGAGCCGATAATGGTCTCAATCGACAAGGTTCAACTCACTGATGACGAATCCGTCGAAAAATTCGAGTCTGTTCGTCCGTCCAGCCGGCACGCCAACTCTCGAACGGAACGACCTAGAAACTTGAACTTTTCAGGGTAGGTTCGAACCTCGAATGCCGCGGTTGAGTTCGTTATTGGGTAAAATTCTTCCAGGGGTTTCGTAAATATGGCCGTTCAAAATTTTGATTTCCTGATTACTTCGAAACTCCTGATTCGATCGAGATGAAATTTTGCACCCAGATGGAGAATCACGTGTTCAAGCTATATGCAAAATCGTCCAGATCGCCAGACCAAAACCATAGGAACCATAGAAAATTATAACTTTCGAACGGAAAGGCCTTGAAAAAGCCCTATTAGTTCTGCTACTCACCGATAGACGCGGAGCTCAAAAATATCCGTTAATCCGTTCCCTCAAAAACAACCAGCGCCTCTATGAAACGGAGAAGGAACTCCATCTTATAGTAGCTCCATTTTGGCGAACTGGATTGTGTCTCTTGTTATATAAATACTCAATGGTTTTACTAATTATTATTAATTGGCACTGGGTTTCAATGCTAAACCGATAGACGGAGACACTGTCTCCAACTATTGGTTGTTTTTTTGTTCAAAGTTCAATGAAGGGAAAAAGGGTCGGTCACCGAAATTCCTGATAACCATTATCAGCCTATTTGTGCATTCCATGCGTGTTTTCACCAATCAATTGCATTGTTTGCAATAGTATTATTGTTATTGTTAGTGAAATGACCATAGATCCTGTCGTTGCGGTACGAATTGTGGCGGCCATAGAGGATGGCCGCGGTAAGCTTGAAAATGCGAGAAAATAAATCCGCGAAAATCAATTACTCTCGCTTTCGGCCCTGAGGAATTTGCTTCATAATAAGCATATCATTTTTTTCCAAAATTGAATATCCGTACCTCAGAACAAATGGGTATTAAGTCTGAAATTTAAATTTTCTGGTTTTTTGGCTCACCTACATTTAAATTTCGCGCTCCATTTAGTGGTCTACCTTCAAGACGATTGGACTTAAAATAACGAAATTAGCATTTGAAGAACAGTATCAAGTCCACTTCGATTCTGGAGCAAAACAGTATTTTTCTCAATATCACATGTATTATGTCCAACATGATACAGATCACCTAGGGCAAAACAGAATTATGTCCAAACAAAAGTATCGAGTCTCACATAATACTATTCAGACACAGTATAGACACAACACGAATCAAATGAAAAATGCAAGTCTATGTATTTCTAATTTCTCAAATCGTATTCATGCAAGTTAGACAAGAAACACCTGTAGTTTTTTACTTCAAAACATCGTGATCGAGATTTCCAAATTGTGAATTTCAATAGAAGAATTAGAAATCATGGATCAGCGGAAGAATCGGTGGTTCCCTTACGACGGGATACTTTATATCCGATAAGTATCAAAAAATTGGAAGATCTTCAAAGGCTCTTGAAGTAGATTCCAGTAAGATTTCACAGTTTCTTTCAGAACCTTGTGCATGAGGAATCAGTTACTATGAATGAAACTTACTGACGAGTAGGTGAAAAATAAAATTTTTGTTAATTTCTCATGAATAAATGTTCAGTTACTTCACAGCAATTTGTATTTTCTTTTTTTGGTTCATGTATAGCAAAAATACATTATATTACTCATGATTTCACTATGATCGTTATTTTATTTGTGAAGAAAAATAATTCTCCATCACAAAAATTGAAAACTCTCAATTCTCCATGATTATGAAGTACGAAAAATATAAGTTATAAGTCTCAGTCATGAAATTTTTCTGAAAATAAAAAAATATTAAGTCCTATTTTTGAGCGCTCGTACTACTTACACGAGGGCTATATCATTTCGTCACGATGTCTGTATTTTTCGAATTTTGAGCCGAAAATGGTCTCAAACGACTATGTTCGACTCACTGATGATGAATCCGTCGAAAAATTCGAGTCTGTCCGTCAGTCCGGCCGTATACACGATAACTCTCGAACAGAATGTCCTAGAAACTTGAAATTTTCAGGGTAGGTTCGAATCTCAAATGCCGCGGTTGAGTTCGTTATTGGGCAAAATCCGCCCTAGGGTTCCGTAAATATGGCCGCTCGAAATTTTGTTTTCCTGATTACTTTGAAACTACAGATTTCTAATGGAAAATGAGGTGCAATTTTGTTCAGCTCGCATCACCAGAACCATAGAAACCATAGAAAATTGTAACTTTTGAACGGAAACACCTAGGGACTTGAAATTTTCAGGATAGGTGTGGATCTCGATTGTCGTGATCACTTTCATCTGTGAGCAAAATTATACTAGGGGTTCCGTAAATATAGTCTTTTGAAATTTAGTTTTCTTGATAATTTCCAAACTACAGATTCGATCGTGACGAAATTTTGTATACTTATGGAGAATGATATATTCAAGCTACATTTCTCTAGATCGCATGACCAGAACCATAGAAACCATAGAAAATCATAACTTTCGAACGGAAAGGCTTAGGGACTTGAAATTTTCAGGATAGGTGTAGATCTGAAATGTAGCGTTCACGTTTATCAATGAGCAGAATTATACTAGGGGTTCCGTAAATACGATCGTTTGAAATTTTGTTTTCTCGATAATTTCCAAACTACGGGTTTGATCGAGATAAAATTTTGTTTCATACGAGAATGACATATTAAAGCAACATTTTGTCCAGATCGCATGAACAGAACCACAGAAACCATAGAAAATTATAACTTCCGAAGGAAAAGGCATAGGAACTTGAAATTTTCAGGGTGGGTTTGGATCGCGAATTTCACGATCACGTTCATCAATGAGCAAAATTAGGGTTCCGTAAATATGGCCGTTCAAAATATTCTGTTCCTGATAATTTCGAAACTACCGATTTGATTGGAATGAAATTTTGCACCTAGCTGAGGAATAATGTATTCAAACTACGAGCGAAATTTTGTCCAGATCGCATCACCAAGACCATAGATACCGTAGAAAATTTTAGCGAATTATCGAAAAAAAAATTGGTCACCTAAAGCACTGAGTTGAAGTCTGGATTATCGCCTTAGTTTGAAAATTTGTTTGTCAGCTGTCAAAAATTTCCTCAATTGGTTTCCAAAACTGGAAAATGCGAATATACCTACAAGGTGATGTACGAGCTCTCAAAAGCTCCTGCCTTCACGGCAGTGCTTTTCGTAATTTTTTATTCTTTATACTGTTCACAATTTCTTTCAATTGTTTTGTGGAGATTGGTCTCACACACATGGATTTATCTATTCCATCAGTGTTTTTGTCGTAGTTGGTAACTTTCAGTTGTTTAGTTAGATTTGCTGCAATATTGATGAAGTGTTCATTTATCTCATTGACTGTTTTTTCCGGATTATCTTTGATGGGGAATTCCCTTTATACCCCTTATATACATATTCACACATGTTCCCACAGACGGAAGGTACAATATTTGCTATTTAGGATCAGGTAGTTCCCACTCGAAATTATGTGAACCGAGCTGAGGAAACGGTTCAACACCTATCACCGGGATGCTCAACCATAGCGAGCACTAGATATCTGGCCCGGCACGATAATATGGGTAAGGTTGTTCACCAACTCATAGGCCAAAAAGCAGACCTGATCCGACAGTTCACACCTTACCACCTGTATACTCCGGCCTCGATATTGGAGAATGAGAGCATGAAAATTTATTGGGACCTCACAATAACAACTGACATTGGAACCGAACATAACAGACCGGATATGGTGGTATGGGAGAAAAAGGAAAGAACAGCTACTATACTGGACTTCGCAGTTCCTCTGGACCATAATTAACGAAAACATATGGGGAGAAGATTAACAAATATGAGGCGCTATCCAGACAGATAAGGGACATGTGGAAACTGAAAAAAGTCGATATAATTCCACTTATTATAAGCGCCAACGGACTTGTGCCAAAGAAAACTGTTCAACACCTGCAGGAGCTTCAATTGTCCCCCAGTGCCGTCACCGGGATGCAGAAGGCGGTGCTGTAAGAACCGTCAATATCAGCCGACATGTCCTCTTTCCACACTGAGGAGTGGAACTTGTCTTGGTGGAAAGACACCCGACGAGCCCTACTACTAGCTAAGTGAAATTAAAAAAAAAAAAAATACATATACATATATACAGGGTTTTCCTTTTAACTTGGCCTATTAGAAGTATTTAGAGAACAAGTGAATATTTCGTTTTGAAATTTCAGGTGGAGCCTTGGGGATGAGGGAACTCTTCGCCTAAAATATATTCAAGTCGACAGTGTTGCCACATATATCTTAAACGCATATCCACTTTCTTATTTCAAATGGAAGTACCTATATTTTCATTTAGGAATCGATACAATACCAAATTCCCAGTATAACCTGCTAAGAAAAATTCCTCTGCTATGCACTGTTGCCAAGTTATGCACTAATTCTTGAAATTCTTGGCATCTGCATTGCCAGTTTGGAAATGCAATATCTCGATTATTTTATATGCGAACAAAACCAAAATCAGCAGTCTTATAGTAGATAATCCCAGCATTCATGTGGTACATTCGGTATTTTGATGAATCGAAAAGTTTTTCGAAGATTTTGCTCCGAAAATGTGGAACTTAAAATTGAAATATTTCGAGATTTTCAAATGGCAACCCCATATTTGTTTTACACCATTCGGTTCGAAATGAAAAATGATTGGTAGTCTTTTTTTAAACCAATTAATTATTTTGGATAGGTTTCGAATGAGATGAAAAATACTGAATTATTTCAGTATTTATAGTCATGATCTATGGTCCTGTTTACTATTAAATGGATCTGTGATTATGAAGTAAATTATTGGAATAGATTCTTGGTTGAGATCATAAAAAGTGTTCGATGATTATAGATGCCATAGAAAAAATTTTTAATTGTTAATCAAACCTCGATTCAGGTTGGTTAGTTTGTAGCATTTTTTGATTCATCGGTTGCAAGATTTTGAAGTGATGTCTTATACTAATGAAAAAATTTTGGACCTTTTCACCATTTACGGAGAATGCCAAAAAATTATCGAAAGGACCTGCAGGACCTTCAACAATCGTTACCCACATCTAGCAAAAATGACTGGAAATAAATTTTTTTAGCTTCTGGTAATCCTGACCCAATAAGAAGGCGCTCAATGTACATTTTTCAAAATGAAACAAATGTTATTAACGTGTTGGGATACTTCCACGCCTATCCAAGTGCTTCTATTCCCAGTGCAAGTGAGGCACTAGGAATTAAACATCTGTGCACAGAATTTTGAGGGAGCACAAATTTCACCCATTCAAATTCATAAAAGTTCATTATCTTGAACCTGCTGACGAAGACATAAGAAAGACTTTTTGCGAGAACATGTTAATTAAAATTCAGGAAGATTCTCATTTTCTGAAAAAAATAATTTGGAGTGATGAGGCCAAGTTTAGCCGAGAAGGTGGATTCAATAGTCACAATGAGCATCTCTGGTCTGAAAGAAATCCAATGGCAAAATTTGAAAGGGGGTATCAAGATAAATTTAGCTTGAATGTTTTTGCAATTATAAAATGTGATAAACTCGAATTTGAGATATATGATGGCATTTTAAATAGTGAAAGGTATGTAGAAATCTTCAATTCTACCTTGAGAAATTTTTTGGATGAAATTCCCATTGCCGAAACAATGAGATGCTGGTTTCAATTAGATGGTGCCCCACCCCATTGTACAAGAACTGTGTCACATATTTTAGAGGAATTATTTGAAGATAGATGGATACGTCGTTTGGGACCATGGCCTGCACGATCACCAGACCTTACACCTTTAGATTTTTTCTTATGGGGTTATGTGAAATCTGAGGTGTACAAGTTACAAATTGCAAATACAGCTATGTTACGAAACAGAATAATAGAAGTTTTTCGTGGAGGTGAACGGAAGCCAATTCGAACATTTGATTTGATCTATCGCTTTACATTATTTCATTAAACTTATTTTCCTTCAAATTGTTTTCCCAATATAAAAATGAAATTGATCGAATAATGTATATTATCAGAAAATGAATAAAATCTTGCAACCGATGAATCAAAAAATGCTACAAACTAAACCACCTGAATCGAGGTTTGATTAACAATTAACATTTTTTTTATGGCATCCATAATCATCGAACACTTTTTATGATCTCAACCATAGAATCTATTTCAATAATTTACCTCATCATCACTGATCCATTAAATCGTAAACAGGACCATAGATCACGACTATAAATTCTGAAATAATTCAGTATTTTTCATCTCATTCGAAACCTATCCAAAATAATTAATTGGATTAAAAAAAGACTACCATTCATTTTTTTTTTATTTCGAATCGAATGGTGTAAAACAAATATGAGGTTGCCATTTGAAAATCTCGAAATATTTCAATTTTAAGTTCCACATTTTCGGAGCAAAATCTTCGGAAAACTTTTCGATTCATCAAAATACCGAATGTACCACATGAATGCTGGGATTATCTACTATAAGACAGCTGAGTTTGGTTTTGTTCGCACATATAATAATCGAGATATTGCATTTCTAAACTGGCAATACAGATGTCAAGAATTTCAAGAATTAGTGCATAACTTGGCAACAGTGCATGGCAGAGAAATTTTTTTTAGTAGGTTATACTGGGAATTTGGTATTGTATCGATACCTAAATAAAAATATAGGTAGTTCCATTTGAAATAAGAAAGTGGATATGCGTTTAAGATAGATGTGGCAACAATGTCGACTTGAAAATATTTAGGCGAAGAGTTCCCTCATCCCCAAGGCTCCAACTAAAATTTCAAAACGAAATATTCACTTGTTCTCTAAATACTTCTTATAGGCCAAGTTAAAAGGAAAACTCTGAATGTGTGTGTGTCTAATGTAGTAAGACAAAATTTGAGTATTCTGAAAAGACTTCACATAATTGTGCTACACGTAATAATTATTATGATACTATGTGGGGAAAAGAAGCGATAGATTGTGTGCTTGATAATACGGAAATTAGTACTAGACTCGTTGCTGCCTGTCTTAATGTGTCCCAAATTTTTGGGATTTGGTCATACAAAGCTACTTTTGCAAGGGATGGCATAAATAACTGCCATAATAAACATGTATGGTATCTATAAAATCCTCACGCTTTTAAAATAAAAGTTTTTCAACAATGATTATCAATCAATGTATTTGGCGGAGTCTCTAACGGATAATTACTTCCAATTCAAGTCCTTTCTAATCATTTGAATGCCAATTGCAATTTTTAGAAAACGATCTCACAAATTTGCTAAAAGATTTTCCTGTAGATCTGATATACAATTATCGTATGTGGTATCAGCACGACGGCCCCCCACCGCATGTCGGAAGAAATGTCGCCTGACCAAACTTTCAATAGGAGAGGGATTGGTCGGCGTGGTAAGGTACTATGGCCTGCAAGATCACCTGAGTTGAATACTTTGAATTATTTTGTATAGGGGCATAATAGTTATTTATGTATCAAGGGTACTAAGTAGACGATTATGCCCTAAGGGCGACATTCTTAAGAAGCCGAGGGCCTTTGGCCCGAGGGTTCGTAAGTCGCCCGAGGGTATATATCTACTAGTATCTGTGGTGCATACAAACTTTTGTCATACCAGTTCGTTTTGAATAATTAATATTTTTCATGCCATCAATTTGATTTGCCAATTTTTACCTGCGACACTACCTTGACATCATTATTGTCTCCGTTTTTGTTGTTAGGGAGCTAAGTATTAAAAGTCAAAAATCAAAAATGGAACATTTTCAAATTCCTGACGAAATTGCAAGAAAGGCTGAGAAGGCAACGCAAAATTTGTTATTGAGAAAATCCAGAGACTCATACGACAAAGAATATAAGCAATTTTTGAAGTTGATGTCAGAAAATGCTGTAGAAAACATTAACGAAACTGTGCTGTTGGGGTATTTTAATGATATATCCGACAAATTTTCCCCAAGCTCCTTGTGGGCTAAATACTCGATGATGAAAAAGACTTTGATGGTAAATAAGAATATTAATATTTGTAATTTTCACAAATTATACGAGTATTTCAAGCAAAAGTCAAAAGGGTACCAACCAAAAAAATCCAGTGTATTATCTAGAGAAAATGTCCTAAAATTTATTCATGAGGCACCAAATGAAACGTTTTTAATGAACAAGCTCGCATTATTATTTGGTGTATTTGGTGGATGTCGGCGGCAAGAACTTGTAAATATGTTAGTCACACATGTAGAAGATAGAAAATCAGTCTTTGTTGTAACGGTGCCCGAAACCAAAACTGACAAAAAACGAGTTTTCACCATTGTTGCTGAAGATAAAATGAACAGTTTGAAGCTTTTAAGAGATTATATTTCTTTGCGGCCACATGGCTGCTCAGAAAAGAGACTATTTTCGAACTACAGACTAGGCCGCTGTACTGTACAACCTGTTGGAAAAAATACATTTGGGAAAATTCCCTGTATTATTGCAAAATATTTGGGTCTGAACAACCCCGAGAAGTACAGTGGTCATTGTTTACGTCGAACGTCAGCAACTCTTTTAGCAGAAGCTGGAGCAAGTATGACTACGTTGAAGCGCCATGGTGGATGGAAGAGTACCACTGTTGCTGAAGGATATTTAGAAGACAGCATATCCTCAAAAAATGAGGTTTCAAGGATGTTGGCAGGCGTACCTTATGGATCTCGCATTTCCTCACAGAAACTAGAGACCCAGACAATGAATCATGAGTCAACCTTTGCTGCTGGAAATTTGGCTATCAGTGGAACCTTCCAGAATTGCCAATTCTATGTAAATACAACAAAATAATATAAAATGTAAATTCTTAATTTGTTAATGAAGAATAAGTTAATCAAAAACTATTTATTGCCCGCGCGGGCCATAATGTGTACTTAATGCCCGCACGGGCATAAAATAATCCATTATGTAGATTGTATCTAAGGTATAAAAACACAAAAATGTACTGGTATGACATAAAACAACTAATATATGCAGTGGAAATCGCGAAATTCAATAATTTGGATTTTCTTATCGGAATTAAACTGAACATATATAATAAGTTCTAACCTATCATTAAGGTCAATTGAATATTTAAAAACTCACCCATATTGAAACTTGGTGATTCCACTAATTTATCGAAGAGATCTCCAGTTTCTTTCTTTGGTGTTATCTCTCCCATAGCATCTTTTTCCTCAATATTTATAATTTTAACTGGTGATCTGAAAGTTTTTTTATCGGCCTCGAAATTAGATTCCAATCTTTGAAACTTCGAAGTTGTAGCTTTGGGAGGTGATTTATCTAAATCATCATAAAATCGATTTAAACGCTTCTTGCCTTTATCTTCCCCTAAACTCGATCTGGACTCGAACTCAAACGGCTCTGGTTCTTTGAATTCATAGATATCTTCACAACTAGAAGTTTTCTCCAAAGGTTTAATGTCCTTTTCTTCCAGTTTTTCCAATTCCCTTACTTCTTCTTCCTCGTCTTCTTCTGCAGTAACATGTACATCGATATCCATGGGTTTTGCAGAGTCATCAGAAGAGCTGTCCTTGTCTGCACTATCCATCGAATTCAAAGCCAGAGCTGAGAAAAGGAAATGTTTATGAGTTGATTCCTGCATTTTTAACAATTATTCTCGTTTCCATAAATTGAAGATATAAAAATCTAAATTTTAACATTTATTTGATGATCTATCTATTTGAAATGCCCATTGTATGGTCTCGTCTTGTTCTCTTCCGCATGTTCATCTATAGAAAATAATGTTGAGGTCTTACTCTTACCTTTGGAAAACCCTTTCAGTTCAGATCTTATCTGATTGAGGTCAAAATCGCGACCTTTGGGAGGATTGCTACTTTCTTCATCACTCTCATCATTGGACTTTTCAGGGCTTCTTTTAATTTTTTTTGTTCTTTTTATTATTCTCTCTTTTGCTATCTGATCTTCTTCTTTTTCTGTATCATCATCATCTTCCCTCGACTTCACTCTCATTTTATGCTGGAAAATATTTCGATATGTTGAGCCATTTTAAAATTACAAGGAACAATGTAATTGGAAGTTTTCGAAAAAAACTCAAACTCTCACCAAAGTAGGGGTTCGCTGAATTTTTTTTTTATATACTTTTATTTCAGACTCGTCACTTTTTCCACCACTTCTAGTTCTACTTAGTTCTTCTGCTTCGCTTTCACTGGCTGGTGATTCTGTATCGGTATGGATAGATGTGTCTGTTTGAACTGAGGATCTTCTGATCCTTTTTTGTTCTGAAGAAAAAACAACGACCAATAAAAATATTTCATTACAAATATTCTCGATTAATTATTTTCAAATAAATGGAAAAAAAAAGATAGAGAAGAACATGAATTATGTAACATACCTTGTCTGATGCTTCTTGTAGTAGATCTAGTAGCAGGCGTAGCTGGCGTCTTAGGTCTGCTGGAATTTGAGGTCGAACTCAAAGGGGTAGTTGATCTAGGTGTTTCATTCGTAGACGGTCTTCTGCTGTTTGAATTACCCCTTTTTCTTTTCATAATTTTAGTTGCATTTATCGAAGGACTTTTACTTGCGACAGGACTACTACTATCACTCATGCTATTTTTATTTTTTTTAGCTTTAGTGGTAGCACTCAAATTTTCTGCTACTCTTGCCATTCTTATCCATTCGTCATATCTAAAGAAGATATACACATTCATGTTTATAATATTATTTTTGAGGTTTTCACGGATGAAATTATTTTTGAGGTTTTCACGGATGAAATTATTAAGGTACAATCTCCGGCCACGAAGACAAGTCCACTCCAGCATCTAATTAGTACGCTTTCACATCTTGAGAAAGACCTTTGTGATTTAGGTCGAAACGTTGAAATAAATTCGTAAAAATGAATTCATGTGTTTCAGTTCAAACACAGAGCAATCCCAGAAATAAAAAGTCAAACATTCATGTTTATATATATGAAAGCAGACTCGGCCACGCGTTGCGCTGTGGCTAAGGTATACATCTAATCATATTGTAGTAAACTATTCAAACCAGTGGAATTATTATTATCATTAACCCTAACCCTATCCTTGATTTTTCGAAAGTTATAACCCAGTTCTCGAACAGATTCAAATTTCTTCAGTTTTGGCATCTTTCCTCGCACGTTATCGCTCTTGTCGAGTGATCAGATGTAGTGGGGACGCGATGTCCTGCCGTCGATTTGAGGCCCTAGTTGCTCTTCGGCACATCGATACATTTTTGCCAAATTATCGTAAGCCTCAACGTAGTACGTTGCGGCTTACGATACTTTGGCAAAAATGTATGTAACAGTTTCATTTTCACCTGGAACAGCTAAAAAGCCAACCTAATCGTTTGAGAGCTGTTGTTTATGTTATGTTGCTTTTTTGCGTGCTTTTTTCTATGAACAAGAGCGTTATCGTTTTACTCAATCGTCTCTAATTATTTAGCCGAGGATGGTTTCAAACTTTTAGGATAGACTCATAGATGACGAATGCGAGGTCAAATTCGATTCGGTACGTCCGCACGAAAAACGACAACCTTCGAAAGGGGAGAACTAGAGGTTTGAAATATTCAGCGTACATTCGTGGTTTTGATGCACGGGACGAAAAGAATATGCGGTTATCGTTATAATTGAAGTAATTTTAAAAATATTATAAAAAGCACTGACTTGTAGTCAGGAGCTTTTGAGCGCTCATTCATCCACCTTCTATTGAAAAAATTACAGCAGCTTTGTCAATTATGCCGAATCAGCTGTTACAGGAATATAAGAATTTTTTTTTTTAATCTTCTACGGTTTCTATTGTCTTCTTGGTGATGCGATCTGGACAAAAAATCGTACGTAGTTTGAATACATTATTCTTCATCTATGTGCGCAATTCCATTCCGATCGAATCAGTAATTTCGAAATTATCGAGAACAAAATATTTTTAACGGCCATATTTACGGAAAGTTTTATTTTGCTCATTGATCAACGTGAACCTGTGGTCTAGTTTTGCTCATTTATGAACGTGACCGCAAAATTCGAGATCCAAAACTACTCTGAAAATTTCAAGTCTCTAGGTCTTTCCGTTCGAAAGTTATAATTTTCTATGGTTCTAGTCATGCGATCTAGACCAAATTTCGCATGTAGCTTGAACTCCATCTGCTTGCAAAATTTCATCTCTATCGAATCAATAGTTTCGAAGTAATCAGGGGAACAACATTTCGAACGGCCATATTTACGGAATGTCTGGTCGAATTTTGCCCAATAATTAACTCGGGGGAGCTTGAAACCCCTAGAGGGTGCGTCCCCAGGTGGCGGATAGGGGAACGCCCTAACCGATCTGTTGAGCAGATCGGCGGGTAGGTGGGAAATAAAATACCACCCGCGGACCAACAAGCAGGGTGGGCAGAACTCTCCAGCTATAGAGACAGCAATCTGCCTAAGAGAAGGATACTCTGAAATCAAACCCCGACCCTCCAGGTTGGAGGTTGAGGCATTGGGCCAACCACTCAATACTCGGAAAAAATCATAAAGGTTAAAAATTCCAGCAACAAGCCTCGGACAGGACGGATGATACGAAGACGACTCAAGCTACGAAAAGGGATAATGAATATTGGTACATGGAATGTTCAAGGTCTTTCCCACAAACTGAATGATGTTGTTCAAGAATTGAAAAGTTCTAGCATGGATATAGTGGTACTCACGGAAACAAAGAAGAAGGGCCAAGGATCGGAAAATCTGGGATTTTATGATCATTTCTACTCTGGAGTGGGTACTGATAAGAGGGCTCAGCAAGGAGTGTCCATACTTGTACGAAAAGATCTAAGGAGATACGTTAATTCCTGGGAAGCAATAAGCCAACGCATAATCAAACTAAACCTAACTCTGCTGGGGAATAAGGTCACAATTGTTGGAATATATGCCGTTAACGACGATTCCAGTGTAAGAGAGAAGGATGAATTCTACGAAAAACTCTCGTATGAAATATCAAAAATAGGAACTTCCAGAGATGTTATTCTGTTGGGTGATTTCAATGCCAGAACGGGATCAAAACAGCAGGATAAAATAATAGGTCAATTCGGAGAGGACACAGTAAATGACAACGGAAGCAGACTTATAGATATTTGTGAACATAACAGCCTCAAAATACTGAATGGATTCTTTCAACACCGCTCAATTCACAAGTTCACCTGGGTCCAACATACAAGAAATTTGAAATCAATCATAGATTATGTTATCATACGACAGCCAACCCGCATGGTCGTCCAAGACGTACGAGCCTACAGAGGAGTAACATGTGGAAGCGACCATTACCTCGTCAAAGCGAAAATTACCCCCTTCGGTATTCAAAGCAGTCAAAAAACTTATACCGAAGACAACGGACAGGAAATCACGGAGAACAAAAAATATAACCTCGAGAGCTTTGACCAAGAGAGTGTTAGAAAACTATACCAATCCAGATTAAACGCCAAACTCACCCAACAATATTTTGAGACCACGGAACAACAATATAATTACATAAAAGAATGTCTAACAGGTGCAGCGTTAGAGGCTTTGGGAGAACAAGAGAGGAGGATCAGAAGGAAACCGTATTGGTGGGACGAAGAGATCGAGGAAATAATCAGAGCTAAAAAGGAAAAATATAACATATACCTCAGTACGAAAACAGAACAATGCAGAAAGGAATACAGATCAGCCCAGAAACAAGTGCATAGGGCAATAGCAGCGAAGAAAAACAAAAGCTGGGAAAGAACCTGTGCTAAAATCAATTCATATATAGGAGGTTCAAAGAGCACAGAGAGCTGGAGAACATTGAGAGCTCTTCGGCAGAACAAGAAGGGAGACATTGTCTCATCAATTTCTTTACAGAAGTGGGATGAACATTTCAGAGAACTCTTGACGGAAGACAGGGCAGAGTACAACCAACCGTATGAGAATGATCACCTTACAACTACTGGATCCCCCATAAGAGTCATTAAAGAGCAAGTCGGGAGGATATGCCGCGGACTGAAAAATAGAAAGTCCCCGGGCCCAGGTAATATACCCCCAGAACTACTCAAAAATGGTACAGACAAATTGTTCGAATGTATTGCTGACCTGTTTGAAAAATGTCTCAATGGAGAAAGCGTCCCTGAGGAATGGAGATCCTCCTACTTAACAACAATCCATAAAAAGGGTAATAAGGAAATCTGTAATAACTTTCGAGGTATCGCTGTGCTGAGTAGTATTTCCAGATTATACGGAAAACTTTTGTTGGAAAAGATCGAAGGGGAGTTCTCTGACATGGAAGCTGAAGAACAGGCCGGTTTTAGGGCCGGTAGATCGACAATCGACCATCTGTTCACTCTTACGCAAGTAATAGAGAAGAAAAGAGCGCTAAACCAGGAAATACATCTACTCTACGTGGACCTCAAAAAAGCGTATGACAGCGTACCCCAACAAAAACTGTGGGAAGCCCTTGAAAGAACTAATATAAGTTTAACCCTCATCAAGGCGGTCAAGGATTTATACAAAGACAATAAAAGTCAAGTAAAAAGAGGAAAAATGGTTTCAACTGGATTCTGCGTGAGCAAGGGGCTGAAGCAGGGCTGCTGTCTTTCACCTTCTCTGTTCAAAATCTATCTAGAACAGGCTCTCAGGATATGGAAAAGAAAATGTCGGGGCATGGGTATACCATTAAGTGAGACAATTCTCTACACTCTGTGTTTTGCCGACGATCAGGTGGTCTTGGCCCAAGAATACGAAGATCTAGAGTACATGACACGGAAACTTATAGAGGAGTACGACAAGTGGGGCCTAGAAGTAAACATCAGTAAGACAGTGTATATGTGTATTGGCGGAGAACAACAGGATTTGATACTGGAACGGCAGGTTATAAAGAAATGTAGCAATATTAGTAGCATATTTATGGAACCCCTGGTGGAATTCTGCCCATTAACGAACTTAACCCTTTAGTACCCGAATACTGAAAAAACTTGAATTCACAGATTTTTTTTTTTGTTCATTGTTTTTTGAAGGGTTTGAAATACAACTCAATTTTTTTCAGAATTGTATTTTCAATTTTGAAAAAAAATCCAAAATATGGATTTTTAGTACCTACCGTCAGGAATAATGTCATTCATAGTGTCAATGAAATGCTCTGTTACTGAAATATTTTATTCCTCATTTCATTGAATTTTTCCACAAGATTCAGAATTTCTAGGTACTGATATTACTAGGTATCAACCAAAAAATCAAAAAATATCTATAGAATCGTTATTCAAATCAGGATCCGCATTTTCTGAGTCACTCTCTTCTTCATCTGTTAAAATATTATTATCTAACGGTAAATCTTCGTCGAGTATCTCATTTGCAATGTCCTCTATTTCTTTCGAATAAAGATGGTCTCTTACCACTGTTGAATTTTTCTGCTCGCCATATTTCCTGACGGCACTTCTTTGTCCTGATGAAAAATGGGAAATTTCCCAAGAAAAGAAGTTCGAATGTTTATTATTGAAACATAAACCTACTAAGTAGCAATATTTTTTCTGCTCGCCATATTTCCTGACGGCACTTCTTTGTCCTGATGAAAAATGGGAAATTTCCCAAGAAAAGAAGTTCGAATGTTTATTATTGAAACATAAACCTACTAAGCAACAATATATGCTAAATAAAAATAGCAGAATATAGAAAACTAAATTTTACGACGCGTCGAAATTACTGGTACTCAGGAGCACCGTCGGGCACTAAAGGGTTAACCGAGGCATTTGAGATCTGAACCTACACTACACTAGGTTGATCCGTTCGAGAGTTATCGTGCTTACGGTCGGCCGGAAGGACAGACTCGAATTTTCCGACGGATTCGTCATCGATGAGTCGAACATAGTCGATTTAGACCATTTTCTGCTCAAAATTCTAAAAATACAGACATCGTGACGAAATGATATAGCCAACGTACAGTACGTTGCGGCTTACGATAATTTGGCAAAAATGTATCGATATATGTACATATAATAAACAAATAATTTGCAATAAAAAAATATTGCAACTATAAATTGAGATATAAACTATCCTAGATCAAACTGCACACAGTGTTCCAAATTTGATTGAAATCGGTTCGGTATTTTAGTAGTTCATCTCGGACAAATACGAAATTTTTATATATACGTATAAAAATATATATTTGGTTTTTATTATTTTATTTATTACCGGCTTTTTGATAATTTTGATAGAATTTTCCTTTTTGAAAGTGTCAGTTTTCTTGAGCGCTCGTACTACTTGCACGAGGGCTATATCATTTCGTCACGATGTCTGTATTTTTCGAATTTTGAGCCGAAAATGGTCTCAATCAACTATGTTCGACTCACTGATGACGAATCCGTCAGAAAATTCAAGTCTGTCCGTCCGGCCGTCCGTCCGTAAGCACGATAACTCTCGAACGGAAAAACCTAGAGACTTAAATTTTCAGTGTGGGTTCAGTTCCCGAATGCCTCGGTTAAGTTCGTTAATGAGCCAAATTCCACCAGGGGTTCCGTAAATATGGCCGTTCAAAGTTTTGTTCCCCTGATTACTTAAAAACTACAGATTTGATCGAGATGAAATTGTGCACTCAAATGGAGAATGAGGTGTTCAAGCTACATGTGAAATTTTGTCCAGATCGCATGACCAGAACCATAGAAACCATAGAAAATTGTAACTTTTGAACGGAAAGGCTTAGGAACTTGAAATTTTCAGGGTGGGTTTGGATCGCGAATGTCGCGGTCACGTTCATCAATGAGCAAAATTGGACCAGGGGTTCCGTAAATATGGCCGTTCAAAATATTTTTTTCCTGATACGTGCGAAATTTCGTCTAGATCGCATCACCAAAACCATACACTGTAGGAATTTCTAGCGAATTATCAAAAAGAAATTGGTCAGCTGAAGCACTGACATGAAGTCTGGAGTTTCGCCTAAGTTTCAGAATTTTTTTGAAAGCTGTCGAAAATTCCTTCAATTCATTTCTAATACTGGAAAATGCGAATCTACCTACAAGGTGGATGTACGAGCGCTCAAAAGCTCCTGACTTCACGGCAGTGCTTGTCGTAATTTTTTCCGATATATTCAGTAACAATTCGGTGATTCCATCTGTTGAAATTTATAAAAATGAAATGACAGTATTTGTCTTATTGACAATTTACACTAAAAGCCAGTTTGGTAAACAGAAACAAGCACGCAAGAATTCCCGACTTTACGTCAGTGCTCTTCTCGAAATTTTTTACAGAACAAGTAAATGAGGAAGATATTATCATTCAATAACGTTGAATCAAACATTTTTAATTCCACTTATGAAATGGAATTTATTATATTACCCGTTTTACAAATCGGCAGCAGAAAATAGAGAAACTAAAGAAATGCATTATTTTTATTGATGTGTACTGTGCATATGTTTATTGAGATTAAGCATAACCTGAACAATAGAAAAATTCTAGCTCACCTATTGTTCCATCCAGTATAATGTACTCGAATATAAGGTTCAGACCCATCTCTCACAATATCCAAAACTTTTGCTTCATATGTTACTTTGGCTTCAATAGAAGGACCATAATAGACTTTCAATTTGTCTCCTTTGTTTATATTGAAAGATCCAGAACCTTCTGCAGAATTTTCTGAATCGATATGTGATCGCTTACGGGGACGCTTCGTTTTGTCTTTTTCCTCTTCAACTTTTTTTACTACCTTAACTAAAGGAATTTTATCCTTTATCTCTTTATAGTCCTTTTCCTTCAGTTCTTTAGTAGGAGTTTTTGGTTCCACTTTCTTTTCTAATGTAGGTGTAGTAATTCTTGGGAGAGTCTTGGATCTTGTTTGTTGTCCCTTGAAAATATTCTCAGAATTAATTAAATTCAGCGAAATTTTATCATAATTTCTCAACATGCTGAATGTTTCTCAATGACGTCTAATTAGAAGGAACAAGTAAAGTTTAGATGAGAACTTTCCCCTTTAAAGAGCATTCTGCAGTATGAAATGATTTAGGTTAGGTTGAGATTTCTCGACATGGATATTTTCTATGAATCAGAGTAGCAGAGGGCAGAGTAAAATCAACATATGAATCACCCACAATTTTATTGTAAACGAATACCAACCCGTGACTGGAACAGAAGCACTAATTCTAGCTACCTAGTTAAAAATAAAAAAAGCACTGCTGTGAAGTCAGGACCTTTTGAGCACTTGTTCATCCACCTTGTAGGTAGATTCGCATTCTCCAGTTTTGAAAAAATAGTTCTCGACACAAATGTAGTGCAAACGGAGTATAAGTATAGACGTATTTTCTCACAAGAAAAGATACAACACTTTAGGGATTTACTTAAAGAACAGAATTGGTTTTCTCTTTATGAAATCGACAAAAAGGACATAAACAGTCAGTTTGATCACTTCCATGAGGTATGCTTGAATAAATTTAATGAAGTGTTTCCGACCAAAAAAATCAATATGAATAGAAAACGGAAAACTGAAAGAATGGATCCAATAGCAGAAAATATCAAACAAAAACTAGATATACTACTGGTGCTCAGCACACACGATAATTCCTTCAAGGAGATGTACCGGGAAACAAAAATACAATATGATAATCATTTGAGGAAGAAGAATAGGGAAAAATTTGACATGGCCATAAAAACATCAGAAAATAAAAGCAAAACTATGTGGTCATTCATAAAGTCAATAAACAACCCCCAGAAAAGAGATCAATTTCAGATGAATGGAAATCCACAAAATATTGTAAACAAGATGAACACCTTCTTCGTAAACACTGCAACAAAATTGACTGCAAATATTACAAAAAGTAACAGTAAATACAAATATGTAGACGCAGATAAATCATTGCTATTGAGGAAAATGAGTATAGAAGAAACCAGAGAAATCATCAAATCATTAAAGAATAAACACTCTAATGAATATGATGGAATATCAAACAAAATGATCAAACAAACAGTTGAAGAAATAGTCGAGCCCATTAATTGCATTATTAACAACTCTTTGAAATATTTCCTGACAGCATGAAAATAGCTAATGTTAAGCCAATACACAAAAAAGGCGATACTAATGAATATGGTAATTACAGACCAATAAGCAGTCTATGCAGCTTCTCAAAGGTACTAGAGATGGCATATTGTAAACAAATCATGAATTTTTTGACAGAAAATGCATTCTTCAAGGAGAGACATGGATAGAGGATAGGAAAGTCAATACAAACAGCAATATATAGATTTGTGACAAAAATTGTGGAGGCTTTTGAAAACAAAGAAGTAGCAATGGGAATTTTTCTAGATCTGACAAAGGCTTACAACTGTTTGGATGTGATTGAATTGATAAAAAAATTGGAGAAATATGGCATAAGAGGACCAGCTTTGATGTGGGTAAGATCATATTTTGCAGCAAGAAAGGAGGTGATTTTGGGAGTTCCGCAGGGGAGTATTGCCGGCCCTCTCTTTTTCATAGTATATGTTAACGATTTCGATACATGTCTTGGGGAAGATGAAAGTGTGGTAGTTACAGCAAATTATGTAGATGACACGAATTCATTGGTTATCCATAGGATTCTTTCAGAACTTAAGATTTTGAGCTCAAGATTGATAGAGGAAATTCAAAAATGGTTTGAAGCAAACAACCTCATCTTAAACAAGGAAAAAACAAGAATGGTTCTCTTTTCACCTTCAACCGTATGTGGTGAAAAGGTTGATAATGATGATTTGGATGAATGCACCAAACTGTTAGGAATATATATATAGATAAAAATCTCAAATGGAATGAACATGTTAATTATTTGAGTGAAAAGATTACAGCAAGTGTTTATGGTCTCAGAATAATGACACGATGCACTGGTTATGAGGCTATAAAGGTTTTGTATCATGCAACAGTAGAATCAGAGTTTAGGTTTGGGATTGTTTTCGACGGAACATCCAGTTTGGAGAGTCTATTTATATTACAAAAGAAAGCAATAAAAATCATGAGTAATATCAAATATAACCAATCTTGCAGAAGTTTCTTCAAGAAAAATGGAATACTGACCATAAATATATACAAGGATGTTTAATATTTATGAAGAGGAACAATCAACTGTTCCAAAAAACAATCAACTGTTCCAAAAGACCAATTTATTATTTTATTTATCATCTTCTGACTATGCAGAAGGAAGTGCCCAAGTGTTCCATTGCAGTCATTAATACAATCTCAGATTTCACCAGGTAACACGTTATATTTATTGACAGAATTTCCCTCGAACATACCACCACAAAGTTCGCAAAATGACACCCAACATAGGATCAACAATTACATCCGGCCTGGATGTAACAATGGCTTACCCATATGGCACCGGAGTAAATCAAGACCACCAGAAACGAATTTGAGGACATACTCATATTGGGAATCTACTATCCCAGCATGGTCATAAAAATTGCACATGTCCTGGAGAAACACAAACACTTACACAGACTATAACTGCTTTCCAGCCACCGTCTGGGGCGCACCTAGTGCGCCGCGGCAGTGCTCTACACCAAAGTTTGACCGTTCCAGTGCCGGAGCGTCAAGCACTCGCGCTACCTTCCCCTTAACCCTGGTGCACCACCCGAATTTGCGGGGTTTCAAGCCCTGACATATTTAATTTTTTGTTTACGTTTTTTGACAGTGCTTCAAGCCCTGTAGTAACACGCACCTGGCTGGAAAGCCACTTATGGGACGCCTCATTAATCTCCGGACTGTTTGCGACCAGTGCATGCCACATTCCTGACTTCGCTTAAATTCTTCAGGAAAAGAACATTCTCCATCCTGGTCCCAATGACCAAAGAAGACAACCATCGTGACCCCCCTTCGGATTGTTTCAGTTCTATAAAACTACGAAACACAGCCCAGATCTTCCAGAGGTTCATGGACGAGGTACGGCGGGAGCTCGATTTCTGTTTCAGCTACAGCAGTTCATATTCGAAATGTTCCGCAATTATAGTGAGCCCAGAGCAGAGTGGACATGACCTTTACGAGACAGGGTCTGGGATTTCCTGAAATGCAAACCAACGACAACAGCTACGGGCTGTTTCTATGAATGCTCAATTTCTGCAGGTGCTTCATACCTAAGATTTGAAGGACCCAGGCGACGATCAAGCATCTACTGGTACGAAAACTCAAAGGAACGGCCAAAATTGCTTCAGCAGCATTCGAAGAAAGTTTGAATGGCTGCTACCTCACCTCAAACGACGCCCCATGGCCAATGTCAGCGACGTATAGAATACCGTGGTTACAGCCACACTGCGGCAACAGGTCAATTGTGAATGCAATCACTGGTTTTCTTCTCGAAGAAACTGTAGAAGACAGAAACCTGCTACGAAGCATACAACTGTTAACTCTTCGTTGCTATTAAGCATTTCAGGCACAAGGTAGAAACAAGAAACTTCAACTTCTTCACCGATCACAAACCCCTTATGTATTTTTTCCAGCAGAAGACCCGATAGTTTCGTCACCTAGACTCCATGAATATCTGCTGGACTTCTCAGCACCAACACCGGCCAAGTAGAACCTAGAAATGAGGTAAAATAGAACATTATTTATACCTTGTCCTTTTCCTCATCTTTCTTTATTGGCTCCTCAAGTTTTTCTGCTATAGGTTTAATCTTTTCTCCAGATAGACCTTTCGGGCTTTTCCTATCTTTTGTCCAAGATTTAACTTTTGTGAACCTTTTCGGTCTACTGGAGTCTCTGCTTGTACTAGGTTCATTCTGCTCATTATTATCACTACTGCTCTCACTAGCATCTTGGATCTCTTTCTTTTTCTTGTCATCTTTGATTTCGCAAGGAGGCGCCTTTGGTTTATCCTCTGGAGGTATTTCTTCTTCCTTGCGTTCCTGTGCTTCATCTTCCTTTTCAGGTTTTGGACTATTGATTGGAGTGGCCCTATCTTTGTCCCTAATTAGAGATCGACCTGCAAAAAATTTCCATAGAAGTTATGGTAGATATCTAGATAGTAAATAAGGAATTGCAAAATTTGTGATATCGAGTGTTGAAAAAATTTCCGATGGGGATCACTAGATTTCAGTGTCCGGCACGACATTTGTCCCATCAAAATTTTTGTCAAAAGATTTAATTCAATAGTAAAATTCCACTTACTTCACCAAATTGTCGTAAATTGAAATGAATTCGAAAAATTTTCTGTTGTGTGATGGCAATTTTTATATTCCAATAAATAATTCCAAGAATTTTTCAGAAGAATATGGATTTTGAATGATTTATTCAAAATGATCAACAGTGAAAAAATAAATGAACAAATGAGTAAACAAGATTGCGTGTGGATTTTATTCAGCCTATCGATGCAAATTCCTCAAATTAAAGACTCCATCCCTCGGAAATATGGCTCATTTTCACAGGGACCATACACGAACATTATTATTAATTTCTGTTGAATCCCACTAGTTTTTATTCAAGTAGGCTACAACAATATTATGACATAAACTTAGCAGGAATGTATTTCCAGCATGATGGGGCGCCACCTCATTTAAGAGTTATTGTCAGCAACTTTTTGGATAAGAACTTTCGATTATTTCGTTTCAGGATATTTGAAATATTTCTCTGGATGGTTCGAAAGTTATAAGCAATTGAAAATATTGGCGAATACCATAATCACCCTGTATCTCTGCTATGAAGTGGATTAGACCTGTCATATATAGGTTTTTTGGACTCTTCTAAGGTAGCTCTACCTCAGGTTAACGTATGTACATTTACCAATTAAACACCCTGTATAATAGATTCGGATTTTATGTTTCCTTTGAATGTAATATTATACATGGCGGAACTCGTACAGAATAGAAATATGTAATCTCAATTTCACAAATATGATATGTACGTACGAATTTTGGCCTCTTGAATAACATTAATGACATTCAATTTGAATGTTGTGAACTCCGACGTATAAAAATGTACTTTCTTCAAATTAAAAAAAATCACAAAATATTATTCAAACTCTTTCACAATAAAAACCTTTGATTTCCTCCAAGAATATTTTACATTAAATAAAAATATAGATTTCTCAGCACCATTTTTCGATATAAAATGTTTATTCTCAGATTTCAGATAAGATCCATTTAACTCTATATTTCTAATGGGCAAATGGAATATGGCATATAAATATTTGAGACAAATTTCAAGATATCAAGTGTTTTGTGATTATTTTTCAGTTGAAAAGAAAAGATTCCAGGATGGTATATTTTCGTGGCCCATAACTTCAAAATTAAGGAATATCGCCAGTTTCGTCCAATTCTGTTAAGAATTTATGCGACAACTGTTGATGTCCGCTCACTAGATAATTATCAAAGTTAATTTTTTTGAAAAAAGTGAAACTGTACGAGAATAATATTCGCTTTTTAATCAGTGCTCAGCTGACCTGTTGATATAAATTGGTGCAATATAAATCCTACATATTTAGTCAGTAAAAAATCTAACAATACTTAAATTGGGTGCCGCAAATATATCTCCCCTTGACCCGAAAAAAAAAAAAATTAGGTCTGATAAGTTCTGTTTCTGTAGTTGGTATTAGAAATTAGATCCAAAATCGTTTCCTATTCATGTTATTATTCATTGCTGCTGTTCCCTTGTTTCTTAAATAGGGTTCTAGGCAGCAGGCACAGTGGGTACGAATGTCGCCTGCCTAGCTTTATTAAGTTTCATAGCCGTTATTCTAGCTTGTGTTATAAAATTTTTACCAAGAGGAGAATATTACATTAAGGTGAAACATGGATTTTTCTTGGAGATCAAAGGGTCAGAACAAAATTCCACGTATCAATAAGCAATAACCAATCCTTGGGTAAAACAAAAGCACCCATCCCAGCTGCACGGTATGAGCAGAATCTACGCTCGCTAATCGACCTTGCAGTCCGGAGAACTCTAGATTCATCGCAAACGTTCACTCTTCGTTACCTTCGTAACATCTGAATACACGGTCTGTAGCGATTTTTTCTATTATTGAGGCATCTCAATCATGGGTTACGCTCAGTAAAATAATGCTCAACAGACTAATAGTGGCTTTCCAGCTCAGTGCGTGTTACTCCGGGGCCTTGAAGCACTGGAGTTACACGCTCTCGCTATCACGAAAACATGCCAAAACCAAACTGTCAAACAACATAACCAAAACAGCAAATATCGTCGCTAACAAAACGAACTGGCGTAATAGACCAGGCAATAGAGATTTTTTCGTGACAAAAATCGTAGAAGAAAACCGCGAGTGGGGGGGTACGTGGGGCGATTCGTTTTGTAAATTAAAATCGGACAACTTCCGACGCATCCAGCTCTTCCGGAAAATAGTGCCTCAAATAATTCAAATCGCAATTACGCAAAAACTATTTATCCGACAACGTCCGGGTTGTGAACACTTAAAGTACCTATTAACCACTACTTTCATTCGGAAATCCAGAGCTACAACTTTATAATTGGCCGAGTTATGAAGTTTTGAAAAAACTCTGATTTTTGCGGTTTTTCCGGCTTTCCTCCGGTAATGATGACCCGATTGAGTTGCACTAGCTCTCATTTATTTCGCCTTTTCATTCTCTACAATTCGTCTGTTGAAAGTATCAGCAGGTTCAGATTTTACAAGCAAAAAACTAAAAAACCACCGTTTTTTTAGGTGTTTCTTCGCAATTACAAGAAAAGTAATCATATTTGCGAGTCGAAAACATATCACTAAACATCCACGGACAACCTCACGTACCAACCCACTCGCGGTTTTCTTCTACGATTTTTCAGCATGATGTTGAAAAGATTAATGTTAATGAGTTGCAATATGATTCTTTGCAACTCAATAAATAAGTCTGTATTACTTGATCGCATTGGGCAGAAATATTCTTTCCAACATCATGCTGAAAAAAGTCGTTTTGTTAGCTACGATATGACGAGTTTGGCGTTGAACAGCTGTCAGGGCTTGAAGCCTCGCAAATTCTGATGGTGCACCAGGGGAAAGGGGAAGGTAGCGCGAGTGTTCGACTGGAACGATCAAACTTAGATGAGGCGCATCGGGTGCGCCCCAGACGGTCACTGAAAAGCACTTATATAAGGCTGATTCCTTGTTCTTTCAGGCCTAGGCCCCCAAAATATAATAGGTAACTACATTGATCTTTTGGGGACATTTAGGCTCTATATAATGCGTAGCAGGTGCTATCGAGTTTTTTACAGACCTTCAATGAAAAATGGAATTCATGCTTTGTATTTTCCTCTCATTACCGCTTCGCTAGAATGAACTTATTCTTCTGTATTTTAGCTAATTACAACTCTCTTTCCCTTTTCCTTACATTACAACTCTCTTTCCCTTTCCCGCCTTTACCTTCACTTGTATTGATCAGAGAGCATACCAATATGAATTATTGATGATGTTTTGTTTCAATGTTTTAATCTAGGCTCTCCTAGGCCTCTGAGAGACCTCTCAAAAACTCAAATCTCGTGGGACTTAGGAGGTCCGGTTGAGTTCTGTTGCCATCTGAGGCACCGCATTGTTGATTGTTTACCCAACAGTGAATGCTGAAACCATACTGCAGGTCTTTCTTTACCAATTGGAGGATTCAAACCTGGGACCTTTCAAACGTGCTAACCAAGTCATGAATTATTATTTGGTTAGGAAGTTATTATTTGATTTGGAAGTTTATCATTGATTAAGTCATTCAAAATAGAGTCAGGCACTGATAACTCACCTTTATTCTTTCTACAGGATTTAGTATGAGTCAACATGGTTACACCTAAAGTCTTGTAGAACGTTTCAAAACTCAATAAACATTTCTTATAAACTGTCTTGACTTGATTTGTGATAGACTGACTGTTACCATATTTCAGTTTTCCTAGGACAAATTTCCATTTATTATGATTGTTGACTTTATTATAACCACCCAATTTGGTAACTACACTGAAAAGTCGATATAAATCCACATCTTCACCGGCTATGGTGGGGGTTTTGTTCAGAGGCGTACCAGCTTCATCAAGAAACTTGAAAAGCTGAGCTACAAATCTATCTTTCTCTTCACAGGGTTCATCATCTGAAGTCTGAAAGTTATATAAGATTTAAACATTCATCTATCATTATCTAGTTTCTCAAACTGTGACAAATTCATGCTTAACTAATTATTGCATTATCAATCAAAAGTATTATTTCATTATCTTAATTTATTCTTCAGATATTATTTAAGAAACTCAAGAATTGATTGCTTATTCTTTCTTGTTCTTAAATCTAGTGACCTGATAAATATATGTATTACAATTAAAATTAATGAATGAAGAAATAAGAGTGGAATACAATACAACCTCTATAATCCGGACACTAATGTTCACGAGTCATCAACAACATCAAGATGTCATAAAGTAATTATTCAACAATTGCAGCCAATGGGCATCACAAAACAAGATTCCAGACGACCAGGTTCAGTTCGAACTGTTCCAACTGAAGCATATTGCAATAAAAAAATATGTTGCGTCAAGGCAACGAAAACATATAACTGATTTTTCCACGATAGTTCTAAAGTAGATCACATTTTTTCAAGGTTTTCATCACAGTAAAAGATGAACATACATATGTAGGTACCCACTCAATACGTTTTTCGAATAAAAGTTTTTAAAATATTTACCCCATACCTATATTCTGTTATTTTTCTTATAAAATGTTAATTTTAATGTGTTGATTAATGAAAGTTTACCTAATTATGATTATGATTTTAATAGTATGTATCGTAAAAATATGCTATGACTGATATTCAGTGATCCAGACAAATCACTAATCTGGTGACCCTCCTTGCAAACAGTTGTGTGCATTGTAGAGGTTATACTATAATTACAGAGATTTATTTCAATTTCCAATTTAAGGAATGGATTTTCTTAAATGAAGGACTTACATCAGAAAAATTCAATTCTGCATCTGTTTCCATACGATCTGAATGAAAATGCTTTTCCCAATTTGCTGGAAGTTCACCAGTGTTCAAATATTGAAGAGCTTTTTGGACTCCTATCGAGAAGGGGGTATTATTTTTCTCCAATTTCTCTCCCACTTCTTTGTTGAACTCAATAACATCCTTCTTGGGAACATTATAGCTAAAAAAAAATATTTTTTCCTTTTCTTTTGTAAAATCATAGAATAAATTTTATATTTCAATGATTATACAGACTAATGTAAAGAAGTGAATCAACAGTATACATGTTTGAACATAGATGCCATAAATTATGATATAAACAGGATGAGGCAGAAAGATCTATCACTACCAAATGAACCCGTCATTTCGAAAGGAGCACGAGTCACACTTGTTTTTTAAAATCATGTTTTTGTGCCAGTGTATTCATGGAAGCAAGTGGAATATTTACTGGGAAAAGGGCAAATCGGAATGTAACACAAGCCAACATATAAAGCAATCGAAAAAAAAGTTGACTCTCTTTATTCCCAACGTGCCACATTTCACATTTTCCATTTTCTCTACCCCAGGTCTTGTGACAACACGTGAATCGGTAGATTGTATTGTCAGTCATGAATTCCAGCTCTTACAGAAGATGGGTACGAGGCCGTCCTTGCCAAATAGTAATACTCCTGCTATACTGGTAAAGTGCCAATCAATGAAAAGAAAATGTAAGATTTGAAAAAAATTAAAAAAATAGATTCAAGCGGAGTACCAACTGTTTCATACAGAGGTTTTCGCATGGCCAACAATGAATATCAAGAAAATCAGGATGATAACTGATAGTTCTGAAAATCTTTGGATTTGTGTATGCATCTAAGAGGTCATTTCGACAAAGGCATCAGTCCAATATTTTTTTATGTAAAATATCTGTATGATGAATGTTGTGGTTTAATAAATAAATCCCACACAAACTAAATATGTTCTCACTTTTTCATCTAATATGTTCAGTTTCGTTAGCACCATAGTATTTACCATATGAATAATATTTTTTTTGTTTTTATGACTGGACTTGGGCCCTTTTCAAAATGACGGGTTCAAATAGTTGAAAAGATTTCTTGTAACAGCTCCATTTGACAAAAAGGACGTCATGTATAAACCGGAATTTTGGCCTCAGAACGTAGGTGTGAAGAGATTCGATTTTGAGAGAAACAGAATATTTCTAGTTGATCAGGAGGGAAATTTTCAAGTACATACTCAAGAGACCTAAACCCATATAGGAGAGCAGAAAATCAGACCGAACCTTCAACAAAATAACGTTCATACACCAAAATGTCCAATCAATTGGTAACTGTATTGATGAGCTTCAGACTTTTATGAGTGATCAAAAAAACTGTGATTTTATCTGTCAAAATTACAAATGTTTACACTGGACCATCACCACCAGGTTGCTTGTTTCTGCAGAGAAAAGGAAAATTCACATGGAGGGGCAGTTATATATGCCAGAGAGGGAATGACAGGACATGAAATCAACGATTTGAAGAAATTGTCATTGGAGGGGAAGTTTGAATGTGCAGCAGGGGAATTCGAGGTGAATGGTTTAAAAATTGTAGTAATATCAATATATAGCCCTCCAGGAAATGCATATGTGCTTATTGATAGGTTGGAAAAGGTATTGGACATTCTTGTTCAAAAAAACAACTGTAAGATAGTTATAGCAGGTGACTTTAACATAGACTTTTGTAGTATGTCACGAGAAAAACGAGATTTCGTATCACTTATCAATTCATACAATATTTTACATACAATTACAGATTTTACTCGGATCACTTCCACCTCAAAAACAGGAATTGACAACATCTTAACTAATGAATAAAATGATTCTTCTCAGGTGTTGTCAATGATTTCTGACCACACACCTCAAAAACAGGAATTGACAACATCTTAACTAATGAATAAAATGATTCTTCTCAGGTGTTGTCAATGATTTCTGACCACACACCTCAAAAACTGGATATTCATCTCAAGTATAACCCCACAGGTCAGTTGAATTCAAATGTTTTCTCTTCAAGACGATTCTTTAACCAACAAAACACAAAAAGCTTTATAGACAGCTTGAGAACAGCTTGCTGGATAGAAGTTTACAATATTGAACAATCCGGAGTAAATGACCAGTGGGAAGTTTTCATGAATGTATTCTTGAAGTTCTTTACAACTAAGAAAAAAGTCCTTGAAGGAAGAAAGGAACACGTGTATCTGGAACACTCGCCGGACTTGAAGGAATACAAAAACCGATTGGACATCCTTTATGTACGCAGTTCTGCAGATAATCAGTTCTGCAGATAATCATAGGGAAGAATACTGAAGAACAAAAAAAGAGTACAACAGCAAACTGAAACAGTTACGATCAAACAGGCACCAATCACAAGTTTTGAATTCAGATAACAAATCTAAGGCAGTGTGGGGAGTAATAAAACATATTCAGGGGAAATGCAATATAATAGATGGCAACATACAGTTTAATGGAAATGCAAAACAAACAGCTAATGATTACAATGAGTATCTTCTCAACATGGTCGAGCAGGTAGTAAAAAACCAACAACACTCAAATAACATAAAGTTCAATGAGAAATATATATTCTTAAGACCTGTTAACAACAAAGGAATCTTGGATTTGGTGAAGAATTTCAAAAATAAAATGAGTAGTGGGGTAGATGAAGTTCCAACTAAGACTATCAAGCAGTGTATAGAAGTGATTATCCAGCCACTAGTTTATGTGATTAACAACTCATTGAAATATGGTGTTTTTCCTGAAAGATTAGTTAAACCCATTCATAAAAAGGGCAGCCATACAGATTTTGAAAACTTTAGACCAATAAGCCTATTACCATTATATGCTGAAATATTCGAAACAGTGGTATGTAACAGAGTTATAGAACTCTTGTTGATGTGTGATAGACTAAGCAGTTCCCAACATGCATATCGGAAGGGTAAATCAACACAAACTGCTGTATTCCAGTTTCTTCAGTATATACTGGATTCTTTGGAGGATGATGAGCTCTCACCTGGTATATTTCTTGACTTATCAAAAGCTTTCGACAGTCTAAATCACAGTACCTTACTTGACAAGCTAGAGAGGTGTGGTATAAGAGGACCAGCACTTAAGTGGTTTGAATCATACTTGACCAACATAAAACAAATGGTAGTACTGAACAGGGATGACCAAATGGCAAAATCTGATTTTGGAGCTGTTTAACTTGGAGTACCTCAGGGGAGCATATAGGGACCAGTTCTATTAATTTTGTATTTGAATGATCTCAAAGAGATAGAAAATAATAACTGCAGATTGACAAACTATGCTGATACACAAACTTGCTCATTAACGCTCTGGATTTTCCGAGACTCGCTTTTCAAGCAAATGTAGCCCTCCCTAAAGCAAATCAATGGTTTCAAAATAATAATCTTACACTGAATGTGAATAAGACTAGTGCTGTCCTATTCAGAACAAATCATGCACGCTTTGAAAGTCCAAATGAGTTACGTCTTGCAAGCAGCACACTCCATATAACCAATGATACCAAATTTCTTGGATTGTATATTGACAGCACACTCTCTTTCGATAGTCACATTGAGTACATAAGCAAAAAAAATAAATTCAGTTGTTTACTCCATGAGAATTATGAGTCGATACATAGACATGAAAACGCTGAAGATGGTATAGCATGCTAACTTCGAATCAGTGATCAGATTTGGCAATTTTCTATAGATATGGTAGAGGTAGTGAAAGGATTTTTATTATACAGAAAAGAGCTCTTAGAACAATGTTGAAATTGAACTGTATGGAAACCTGTAGAGGAAAGTTCAGAGCAAATGGGTTACTAACTTTCAGGGGGGTGTACATACAGGAGATCTTGTTGTTTTTCTTCAAAAACACTCATATCTTCGAAGGCTGTATACCACAGAATAATTACAAAACGCGCAATCTATGTTACAAGTATCCGAGACATAGGCTAGCCATGACAGAGAAAGGTCCATACTATGACTGTATAAAAATCTACAAGTTACCAAATAGGATTGAGTTAATGAAAAATATCAAAGAGTTCAAAAAAAATGTATTTGAGATACTTTTAAGCATGGAACCTTATGAAATGGATGATTTTTTGAATTGTTAAAGTTAGAATTGAATTGTTATGTCTATTGACGTTATTTTGTTTAAATAGTTGTTTACAGTCGATGTATGCGATTGTTTTCCTCAAAATAAAGATTATTATTATTATTATTAATTTAAAAAATACAGAAAACTCATTTTACGTGTTTACTGTAACAAAAGATGAACTCGAGGATAGCATAAAAACTATCAAGACCAAAAATTCTTCTGGGCATGATGACATACCAATAAACATTCTGAAACAGTCGATATCCCCTATCTCTAACCCTTTCTGTCAATTAATGAACCATGATTGCTATAATCAAACCATTATATGAAAATGGTAATGAGAAGGACTAATCGAGTTACTGTCCTATTAGTTTATACACATGTTTCTCAAAAATATTCGAGAAAATACTTTTGAATGGAATGATGAATTATTTCAGAAAAGAAAACAGAAATACTGAGATGGCAATTTTTAATTTGGTAAAAAGTATAATAAACACCCTGGAGAATGGCGACATACCACTTAGTGTGTTCATAGACTTTTGACTCTGTTAATCATGACGACTTTGTTGAGGGAGTTTAAAGCTTATGGAATTCAAGACAAGGTTGAGAGGGATGGTGTTGTCCGCACTCCAGAGGTTAGTCAGACTCATACTGTAGGAGAAATTGTGTGAACTTTCAAGACTTCTACTTAGGTATACTTACACCCAGTTATTGAATGGTGTAATGCAAACCAAATAAAATTGAACATGGAAAAAACCGAGGCAATGTTTGCCGCATGAAAATCTCAAATCTTGTATTCTCTGATTCTGTTCCTGTGAATAACCATGAGATATTTGTGAATTCCTCGATAAAATTCCTGGGTTTATATGACATGAAATGGGAAACTAATTGCAAATGTCTCAGTAAATGTCTGCATTCCGTGATATATTCACTGAAGAGATATCGGTTGGATGTGCAAGGAAGTTTATTCGGCAAATTTTGAATCTTAGATGTCTTGGGATTATTTTTTGGGGAAGTAGTTCTCTAGCAACCAGAATTTGTGGACCAAAAATGGGCAATTAGAACCCTTTACAGAATAAAGAGAAGGGAAACCTGTCGTGGTGTTTTCAGGAAGCACAGTTTGATTACCTTTATTTGTCTATATACAGGGTGTTTTTAAAGGTGATGCTTTTTTTTGACCAGCAATAGAACTCATTAAAATAAGTCGATATACCAAAAATCGTTCACAAAAATATTCCCCAGAGTGTTCCGAAATCAAAGTTACCCGCAAATATGAGAATTTCCTAGCACGGATCTGTATTATGTTTGTATTGATATTAAAATGTTCAGATATTCCGATCTTAATCCCTGTGAGTTCTTTCTCTGGGGTCATTTGAAAATATTACTATATAAGTGACCAATCGAAATTACGCTGGGCAAGACTTTGTGCACATCAAACAAATGGTGACCATTTTGACAAATTTCTGTAAACAATTTGGATCAATTTTATCGGCGAGTTTGTAAACCTTTTCAATCAGTAATTTTTCATCCCCTCAGTTCGAACTTTAAGAATAATACCGTTCAGGAAAAATCTCGTAATAAAAGTAGAAAGAGAATACAAATTTGCGATGAATGAATGCTGAGAAAACAAACATAGCATGCATATGGCTCTTAACAGAGAGATCCATCCAGAGTGGGATTAAGATATTGATGCTCCAGATTTTTTGCACTTTTTTCAAATTGAATATTTTATATGAACAGCATGGAAAAGAAAAAATTACGATTAACTGCCGTGAAGCCAGGAGATTTTGAGCGCTCGTACATGCACCTTGTAGGTAGATTCGCATTTTCCAGTTTCAGAAATCAATTGAAGGAATTTTCGACAGCTGTCAAAAAAATTCTGAAACTTAGGCGAAACTCCAGACTTCATGTCAGTGCTTCAGCTGATCAATTTTTTTCGATAATTCGCTAGAATTTTCTACGGTATCTATGGTCTTGGTGGTGCGATCTGGACAAAATTTTGTACGTAGTTTGAATACATTATTACTCAGCTAGGTATAAAATTTCATCCCAATCCACTCAGTATTTTCGGAACTATAAGCGAAATAATATTTTGAACGGCCATATTTACGGATCCCGTAGTCTAATTTGGCTCATTGATGAACGTGACCGTGAAATTCGCGATCCAAACCCACCCTAAAAATTTCAAGTTCCTAGGCCTTTCCCTTCGGAAGTTATAATTTTCTATGGTTCATATGGTTCTGGTCATGTGATCTGGACAAAATGTTGCTTCAATATATCATTCTCGTTTAAAATACAAAATTTTATCTCGATCGAATCCATTGTATCGCAATTATCGAGAAAACAAAATTTCAAACGACCGTACTTACGGAACCCCTAGTATAATTCTGCTCATTGATAAACGTGAACGCCACATTTCAGATCTACACCTATCCTGGAAATTTCAAGTCCCTAGGTCTTTTCGTTCGAAAGTTAAGATTTTCTATGGTTTCTATGGTTCTGGTCATGCGATCTAGAGAAATGTAGCTTGAATACATCATTCTCCATTAGTATACAAAATTTTGTCACGATCGAATCTGTAGTTTGGAAATTATCAAGGAAACTAAATTTCAAACGACCATATTTACGGAACCCCTAGTATAATTTTGCTCATAGATGAAAGTAATCACGACAATCGAGATCCACACCTATCCTGAAAATTTCAAGTCCCTAGGCGTTTCCGTTCAAAAGTTACAATTTTCCATGGTTCTGGTGATGCGAGCTGAACAAAATTGTTGCATGTAGCTTGAACACCTCGTTTTCCATTGGAGTACAAAATTTCATCTCGATCGAATCTGTAGATTCAAAGTAATCAGGAAAACAAAATTTCGAGCGGCCATATTTACGGAACCCCTCGGCGAATTTTGCCCAATAACGATCTTAACCGCGGCATTCGAGATTCGAACCTACCCTGAAAATTTCAAGTTTCTAGGACATTCCGTTCGAGACTTATCGTGTATACGGACGGACAGACTCGAATTTTTCGACGGATTCGTCATCAGTGAGTCGAACATAGTCGTTTGAGACCATTTTCGGCTCAAAATTCGAAAAATACAGACATCGTGACGAAATGATATAGCCCTCGTGTAAGTAGTACAAGCGCTCAAAAAAGGCTTTCCTTTTTCGTCCGACCAAGCGAACAATCATAGATTACATATATTTCATGAGGATTTTGACACTTAGACAAAAAAAAAAAAGTTATATCGAGTGAATCTTACTGCCACAGAAAACTTTTATTGTAATTTACTGCGATGCAATTTGCTCACTTTAGACTTTAGACAAAACGTGTTTCTAGAAATTGCTCAGAAGTTTATCACTGTGTTTGATATATATCGTTGTATTCAAAAAAATTACGAAAAGCACTGCCGTGAAGGCAGGAGCTTTTGAGCGCTCGTACATGCACCTTGTAGGTAGATTCGCATTCTCCAGTTTTAGAAACCAATTGGAAAGATTTTGACAGCTGTCAAAGAAAATTTCAAACTAACGCGAAAATCCAGACTTCACGTCAGTGCTTTTTTTTCGATAATTCGCTAGAATTTTCTACGGTATCTATGGTCTTGGTAATGCGATCTCGACAAAATTTCTCACGTAGTTTGAATACATTATTCTTCATATATATGTGCAAAATTTCATTTCAATACAATAAGTATTTTCGAAATTATCAGGAAAAATATAGTTTGAACGGCTATATTTACGGAACCCCTAGTCTAATTTTGATCATTGATGAAAGTGATCGCGAAATTCGCGATCCGAACCCATCCTGAAAATTTCAAGTCCCTAGGCCTTTCCCTTCGAAAGTTATGATTTTCTATGGTTCTGATCATGCGATCTGGAAAAAATGTAGCTCGAATATATCATTCTCAAATCAAATACAAAATTTCGTCACGATCAAATGCATAGTTTTGAAGTTATCAAGAAAACTGAATTTCAAACGGCGATATTTACGGAACCCCTAGTCTAATTTTGCTGATTGATGAACGTGACCGCGACATTCGAGATCAACACCTATACGGAAAATTTCAAGTCCCTAGGCCTTTCCATTACAAAGTTATAATTGTCTATGGTTTCTATGGTTCTGGTCATGCGAGCTGAACAAAATTTTGCATGTAGCTTGAACACGTAATTCTCCATTTGAGTGCAAAATTTCACCTCGATCGAATCTGTAGTTTCGAAGTAATCAGAAAAACAAAATTATGAGCGGCCATATTTACGGAACCCCTGGGCGAATTTTGTCCAATAACGAACTTAACCGCGGCATTCGAGATTCGAACCTACCCTGAAAATTTCAAGTCGCTAGGACATTCCGTTCGATAGTTATCGTGTATACGGACGGCCGGACAGACTCGAATTTTCCGACGGATTCGTCATATGTGAGTAGAACATAGTCGTTTGATACCATTTTCGGCTAAAAATTCGAAAAATACAGACATCGTAAAGAAATGATATAGCCCTCGTGTAATGAGTACGAGCTCTCAAAAAGACATTTCATACCAATAACAATATTAGATAATTTTCAACTGTGCTAAGCAAGTGGACATCCTGAAATCAATATAAAATATACACTTGCTCGGTCATAACTCGGAATCACTTTTTGAAGAAAGCTTAATGTTGACATTCGTCCGGCATACATAGGCGCTTAAAATTTGAATTGCCTCAAGTACAGCGAAAGCCGTTTATAACGAAACCGGTTATAACGAAAATCCGTATATAACGACGAAATTATCGAAAATTCTTTGAAATTCTAAGTAATTTAACATTCAACCATTTTCTAAGCTTGTTCTTTATTTCTCCCCTTTATAACGACGTACCACTAAGAATTCGCCCCTGCAGGCACTGTCGACGTGATCTTCCGGAAATACCCCAGCAATGCAGGGGAATCCCCGTTTTATGTTACGTTGTGAAGACATAAGCAGGTCTTAATTGGATGACTTCAGTTTATTCATCGAGTTAGTGAGTACACTAAAACGGCTTCAAGGTCTAAATTAAAAATTTAGAAAAGCCATGAAGTCGGGAGCTTTTGAGCGCTCGTTCATCAACCTCGTAGGTAGATTCGCATTCTCCAGTTTTAGAAACCAATTGGAAAGATTTTAAAAAGAAAATTACAAACTAAGGCGAAAATCCAGACTTCAAGTCAGTGCTTTAGGTGACCAATTTTTTTTTCGATAATTCGCCAGAATTTTTTACGGTATTTATGGTCTTGGTAATGCGATCTGGACAAAATTTCCCACGTAGTTTGAATATATTATTCTTCATCTATGTGCGAAATTTCATTCCAATCCAATAAGTATTTTCGAAATTATCAGGAAAAAAATAGTTTGAACGGCTATATTTACGGAACCCTTAGTCTAATTCTGCTCATTGATGAACGTGACCGCGAAATTCGCGATCCGAACCTATCCTGAAACATTCAAGCCTCTAGGCCTTTCCGTTCGTAAGTTATGATTTTCTATGGTTTCTATCATGCGATCTGGAAAAAATGTAGCTCGAATATATCGCACCTGTCGTAGAATTAGGAGACAACTCAAAAAAGGTCCATTTTGTGTTAGTGACAGTATTGAACTCAGGAAGTAACCCTCTTCTTACGTGCAATATTAGAATAACTCTTGTTGGCCTTTCCGCCACATAAGAGACTGTTCTTGAAAAATTACGAAAAGCACTGCCGTGAAGGCAGGAGCTTTTGAGCGCTCGTACATGCACCTTGTAGGTAGATTCGCATTTTCCAGTTTTAGAAATCAATTGAAGGAATTTTCGACAGCTGTCACAAAAATTCTGAAACTTAGGCGAAACTCCAGACTTCATGTCAGTGCTTTAGGGGACCAATTTTTTTTCGATAATTCGCTAGAATTTTCTACGGTATCTATGGTCTTGGTGGTGCGATCTGGGCACGTAGTTTGAATACATTATTCCTAAGCTAGGTGCAAAATTTCATCCCAATCCAATCAGTAGTTTCGAAATTATCAGGAAACAAATATTTTGAACAGCCATATTTCTTCTCTGTGCGGCGCCCACTCCGGGCTGAACTGAGGCCTTGTGGCCCATTGTTCCTCCGCATACTGCTTGAGAGACTCAGTCCCGCAGACAAGCAGACATAAATGCCGCAAGTCGACCAGGAGGAGTCCCTTTCACCATAGGAATAGTGGGTGTTGGGTTTCCTAGGTGTGTTGTCCTCAGATTAGTGAGGTCTCTACAACTGAACAAAATGTGTTCAGCAGTTTCATCTGTGCTCCTGCACCACCGGCACAAAGAGCTGCTTGTCAGTCCCATTCTCTTCAAATGTTTGTTCAGTAGGTGGCCAGTCAAAGTACCGATCACCAGACTGAGCTGTCTTCTCTCTAGTGCCAGGAGTCTCCTGACCTCAGGTCCAGATAGAGGTCTCTCAATGAGAAGCCTCGACTGCCTGAGACCAACTCCTGTGCTCCATTCCGAGGAAAACTTCCTGTCCAGCCAACTTCTGAAGAAGTTCCTGACAGACTGGCAGTGCGGGTTCCGGACCAACAAACTCTGATCGGGACCCCTGCTTCGCCAGTGTATCTGCCTTCTCATTTCTAGGTATCCCCGCATGAGCCGGACACCAAACAACTTTCACGAAATTGTCTGAGCCAAGCTCACGCAGAGCTTCCCTGCATTCTCCTACTAGCAAGGAGTCAATTCTTACGTCAGAAAGGGATTTCAGTGTTCCCTGACTGTCACAGCACATATGAATGTGTTCCCCAGAGTATCCCCTGCGAATACACTCCAGCGCGCAGCCAAGAACCGCATACAGCTCAGCCTGCACTATGGAGCAATTCATCCCCAGAGGGATAGCTCGATTGAAGCGAGGTCCCACAATTCAAGCACCAGACCCTGTTAATGACACGGAGCCATCAGTGAACCAAGTGGGACCTGCAGGCAAAAGAAGCCTGTTTGGTGAAGACCATAGATCTCTATCAGGAACAACTACCCTGTAGGGCTCGTCAAAGCAGAAACTAGTGCCCGCGTGGTCCCCTCTATGGAGAATGGATGCGTTAACATCCTCCACCATTTTGAGAGCCCTCGCGTGCCCCCTAAAGAGTCCAGCATCACGCCATTGTCCCCGTTCCCAGACTTTGAGAGCTGTCTTCATAGCTACCTCCTTCACAACCAGATGTAATGGTGGAAGACCCAGCAAAAACTCCATCGCTGCCGTGGGGGTAGATCTCAGAGCGCCTGTAATACTTAGACAAGCTTTCCTCTGGCATTTCCTCATCATGATACGATTACAGGCCTTCTCCATAGACGGCCACCACACCATTGAGGCATAGGTTAGGATAGGCCTCACCAAAGCAGTGTACAGCCAGTGCATAATGTGCGGTTTGAAGCCCCATCCTTTACCAATTACCCTTCGAGTAGACCAAAATATCACATTAGCCTTATTCGTTTGGGACTCGACGTGTTTGTTCCACAAGAGTTTGCGGTCCAATATCACCCCGAGATATCGAACTTGCTCGGATAGAGTGAGCCCAACTCCACACAGACTAGGAAGTCTCATGTTGCTCGGCACTCTCCTCCTGGTAAACAGAATCATCTCCGTTTTAACAGGATTTACCGAGAGCTCGTTTTCCAGGCACCATCGCTCAATCAATCGCAGAGCTTGCTGCATCAGATCCACAATGACACTGATTACCTTACCTCTAATCAGCAGGACAAGGTCATCCGCATAGGCCACCACAGCGAACCCAGCCTTCGCCAGATCGACCAGGAGCACATTCAGGACAAGATTCCACAAAAGCGGCGACAGAACCCCGCCCTGCGGACATCCCCTTCCCGGTGTGCCCCCAATGGTCGATCCACCCAGCCGAGCAATGATGCTACGAGCACTAAGCAGCGACTCCGTCCACCGACAGAGAGTAGGTGCCACACCGTGCTTGGTCAATGCTGACTGCATCACTCCAAAAGCAGTTTTGTTGAATGCACCCTCTATATCTAGAAATACAGAAAGAGTTCACAGCCATATTTACGGAACCCCTAGTCTAATTTTGCTCATTGATGAACGTGGCCGCGATATTCGCGATCCAAACCCACCCTGATCATTCTCGATTAAAATACAAAATTTCATCTCGATCGAATCCGTAGTTTCGAAATTATCGAGAAACCGAAATTTCAAACGACCGTATTTACGGAACCCCTAGTATAATTGTGCTCATTGATAAACGTGAACGCGACATTTCAGATCCACACCTATCCTGAAAATTTCAAGTCCCTAGGCCTTTCCGTTCGGAAGTTATAATTTTCTATGGTTTCTATGGTTCTGATCATGCGATCTGGACAAAATGTAGCTCGAATATATCATTCTCAATTTAAATACAAAATTTCGTCACGATCAAATCCATAGTTTTGAAATTAAGGAAAACTGAATTTCAAACGGCCATATTTACGGAACCCCTGGTCGAATTTTGCTCGATAACGAATTTAACCGCGGCATTCGAGATTCAAGCTACTCTAAAAATTTCAAGTTTCTAGGTCATTTTGTTCGAGAGTTATCGTGTTTACGCACGGACGGCCGGAGGAACAGACCTGAATTAGTTTGAATACATTATTCTTCATCTCGAAATCATTCGAAATCCACACCTATCCTGAAAATTTCAAGTCCCTAGGCCTTTCCATTACAAAGTTATAATTTTCTATGGTTTCTATAGTTCTGGTCATGTGATCTAGACAAAATTTTGCATGTAGCTCGAGCACGTAATTCTCCATCTGAGTGCAAATTTTCACCTCGATAAAATCTGTAGTTTCGAAGTAATCAGAAAAACAAAATTTCGAGCGGCTATATTTACGGAACCCCTGGGCGAATTTTGCCCAATAACAACTTAACCGCGGCATTCGAGATTCGAACCTACCCTGAAAATTTCAAGTTTCTAGGGCATTCCGTTCGAGAGTTATCGTGTATACGGACGGACGGCCGGACAGACACGAATTTTTTGACGGATTCGTCATCAGTGAGTTGAACTAGTTCAACACTGGATTATTCACTATCATAAGGCGAATTTATTTCCTTTTTTGCACTGGTGGACTTGACTGGAATTTTACAGACCAGTATGTACATATTTGTATTTGTTATGTATGTAGTTAACGATCTCAAAATGAAATACATAGATGAATCCTATTACTGCGTTCTTTATGCGAATTTTGGGATATAATGACCTAATATTCACACGGTCCCCTCAACGTCGTTACAACCGGATTTAACAGTACATAGGAACTAGTGCACAGATAGATGTTTCGTGTTTTATCTTCAAGCTTATATTATATTTTTATACTGTTTAAAATTTTGTTTGCAGAACTCTGTATACCTTTATATCTTCGGCTTATAAATCAGAAGTTTCAGTGTTATTATAGCTTTGATTGATAATATAGTAATCCATTTGAATAGTATACTCACAATCGGTCATCTTTAAATGATCTTATCAGGAATTCTTCCTTTGTGTTGAGTATTTTGGTATTTTTTGGCAGCATAATGAGCCCAGGTGGCCAGTCTTTATTTCTCTTCTTCTCAAGATTTTCACCCCACACAACTCTTCCAACCTCACTATGATATCCTTCCATTTCAGGATCAGCATCTTCATGTTCCCCTTCGCTATCATCTCCCCTTAAAAAAAAATAAAATCAAATTAATTTTCATTTAAAATAAAACAGAAAATTGTGAAGTATACGATTTAGTTCATGAGGACAATTTCCCTTGAAAATGGAGATCATTTGTATGTCATTTCTCAGAAACGCAATGACATAAGGAATTGAAAATCCATCCAGTTACAAAGAAGCATGAACCATTCATTCTCAAATGTATTTTTCGAAAGCAACCTTACAATTTGAATTTTTCATTTCCTAGTGTTGTTCGGAATGTAGGATGAACAAAACTATCGAATCGAAGTTCAAAATTTCACCATTATGTCAAGCCATGTTAGGAAAATGGTTTGGAATGGAAAAAATTCATCACTTTAGGAAATCCTAATGCTGATATTAAATGAGAAAAAAATCAGACCAAGCTCCAAACATTAAGTGCTTTCCAGCAACCGGGAGTGCCCCACACCAAAGTTTGACTGTTTCAGTGTCAGGGCCTCAAGCACTCGCGTTTCACCTGGTGCACCACCCGAATTTGCAGGGCTTCAAGCTCTGACAGCTGTTCGACGCCAAACCCATCATATTTGCTGTTTTGTTTACTTTTTTTGACAAATTGGTTTTAGCATGTTCCCGCTATAGCCCCATTGCGTCAAGCCTCGGAGTAACACGCACCTATTACGCACTATTATAATATTCACACCTATTTCTATTTCGTCTTCTGCTTCTCCCTCCAATCACAGGATTACTGAAGTGTTCTGGATGTGTGAGTGGTAGTTGATCCAAAGTTTCACTCTCATTGAAATGCCTTCCACTTTTCAAACATAAATAGTTTCTTCTTAGTGTTGTTATATCACCATCATCGAAGACTGCAAAAAATATAAAGAATATAATCGATTAATTAAAATTAATGGATAACTAACCAACAGTATATTGACTTTGATCTTGTATTCTATTAACTTGTGCTTCTAAGAACGTTTTTAGAGTTGGATGCCAAGCTAGCACAGTTCTACCAGTTCTTATAGGCCCACTTGCTTTAATATGTTCTTCTTTAAGAGTTTCGGTTCCTGAATGAGGTTCTTTAAAAGAAACCTAAAACATGAGGGATATATTATATGGAAAATATGGTTGCAATTTCATTATCTTACCCTATATCTTAATTGAGGAAATACTCTGCTGACTTTCGCCTCACAGAAGGCCCCCTTATATTTCGCACTTACTGCTGTTCCAACAGGCAATATAGGAGGATCATCACTCTACGAATATAGAGTACATTCAGTTACAAACAATAGTAACTCCTAAAATACTTACCATCTTTATTTTCTGTATCTACAGTTCCATAGAAAGATTTAAATTTGCATATAAAGGAAGAAGACAAAATATTCTGTTTAGAAAGTGCAAATACTTGATGCTTAATACATCTCCTTCCCCTGAGCTCAAAAGAAATAATAATTACGTAAAATTATTATGTGCAAAAAGTTAGTACAAGACTTATTTTTTAATACTACAATATTATTAATATTTAATATTAATAACTGAAGCAAATGTTATCACATCTCCGCCAATATAAGCAATAACACCGTTCGAGTCACTAACGTTACTAACACATTAGTACATGAATCAACAATCAACATGAATTATTAACTGATTGGATTGGAAAGCTGCTGGATTGGAATATTGGAAAGAATGAAAGAATAAAGAATGGATAATGACAGATTGAGGATCCTGTCCTGTCAGATTGTCAGAATTCATAACTGTCATCGGAGGAGCATAGAATTGGAAATAATTCGTTTTTGAGCGTTCGTACTACTTACACGAGGGCTATATCATTTCGTCATGATGTCTGTATTTTTCGAATTTTGAGCCGAAAATGGTCTCAATCGATAGAGTTCGACTCACTGATGACGAATCCGTTGGAAAATTCGAGTCTGTCCGTCCGGCCGTCCGTGAGCACGATAACTCTCGAACGGAACAACCTAGAGACTTGAAATTTTCAGTGTGGGTTCAATTCCCGAATGCCTCGGTTAAGTTCGTTAATGGGCCAAATTTCACCAGGGGTTCCGTAAATATGGCCGTTCAGAGTATTGTTCTCCTGATTACTTGGAAACTGCAGACTTGATCGAGTTGAAATTCTGCACTCAAATGGAGAATGAGGTGTTCAAGCTACATGTGAAATTTTGTCCAGATCGCATTACCAGAACCATAGAAACCATTTGTTTTCTCGACAATTTTGAAACTACGGATTCGATCGAGATAAAATTCTGTATTTTAATCGAGAATGATATATTAGAGCAACATTTTGTCCAGATCTCATGACCAGAACCATAGAAACCATAGAAAATTATAACTTCCGAAGGAAAAGGCCTAGGAACTTTCAGGGTAGGTTCGGATCGCGTATGTCGCGGTCACGTTCAATGAGCGAAATTAGACTAAGGGTTCCGTAAATATGGCCGTTCAAAATATTTTTTTCCTGATAATTTCGAAACTGCTGATTGGATTGAAATGACATTTTACACCTAGCTGAAGAATAATGTATTCAAACTACGTGCGAAATTTTGTCCAGATCGCATGACCGAGACCATAGATACCGTAGAAAATCCTAGCGAATTATCGAAAAAAAATTGGTCAGCTCAAGAACTGACATGAAGTCTGGAGTTTCACCTAAGTTTGAGAATTTTTTTGACAGCTGTCGAAAATTCCTTCAATTGATTCTTAAAACTGGAAAATGCAAATCTACCTGCAAGGTGGATGTACGACCGCTCAAAAGCTCCTGACTTCACGGCAGCGCTTTTCGTAATTTTTGAGCGCTCGTACTACTTACACGAGGGCTATATCATTGATCGCATGATCAGAACCATAGAAACCATAGAAAATTATAACTTCCGAACGGAAAGGCCCAGGGACTTGAAATTTTCAGGATAGGTTTGGATCGCGAATTGTGCGGTCACGTTCATCAATGAGCAAAATTAGACTAGGGGTTCCGTAATTATGGCCCTTTGAAATTCAGTTTTCTTGATAATTCCAAAAATGTCGTAGAATGAGGACACAACTCAAAAATTGATTTTGTTGGGAAATCGTATTCGAAGTTTCCGTTCTATACTTTTGTGTACTTATTCAATTTAACACGCTCGGAATGGCCTAGGGTCTTGAAATTTTCAGGATATGTGTGGATCTCGAATGTCGTGGTCACGTTTATCAACGAGCAAAATTAGACTAGAGGTTCCGTAAATATGACAGTAAAAAATATTTTTTTCCTGATTATTTCGAAACTACTGAATGGATTGGAATGAAATTTTGCACACAGATGAAGAATAATGTATTCAAACTACGTGCGAAATTTTGTCCAGATCGCATGACCAAGGCCATAGATACCGTAGAAAATTCTAGCGAATTATCGAAAAAAAATTGGTCAGCTCAAGAACTGACATGAAGTCTGGAGTTTCGCCTAAGTTTGAGAATTTTGTTGACAGCTGTCGAAAATTCCTTCAATTGATTTTTAAAACTGGAAAATGCGAATCTACCTGCAAGGTGGATGTACGACCGCTCAAAAGCTCCTGACTTCACGGCAGCGCTTTTCGTAATTTTTGAGCGCTCGTACTACTTACACGAGGGCTATATCAATTCGTCACGATGTCTGTATTTTTCGAATTTTGAGCCGAAAATGGTCTGAATCGACTATGTTCGACTCACTGATGACGAATCCGTCGGAAAATTCGAGTCTGTTCCGTAAATATGGCCGTTTGCAATTCAGTTTTCCTTCATTTCAAAACTATGGATTTGATCGTGACGAAATTTTGTATTTAAATTGAGAATGATATATTCGAGCTACATTTTGTCCAGATCGCATGTTCAGAACCATAGAAACCATAGAAAATTATAACTTCCGAACGGAAAGGCCTAGGAACTTGAAATTTTCAGGATAGGTTCGGATCGCGAATTGTGCGGTCACGTTCATCAATGAGCAAAATTAGACTAGGGGTTCCGTAAATATGGCCGTTTGAAATTCAGTTCTCCCGATAATTTCGAAACTACTCATTGGCTAAGAATGAAATTTCGCACATACATGGAGAAAGATATATTCAAACTACGTGGGAAATTTTGTCCAGATCGCATCACCAAGACAATAGATACCGTAGAAAATTCTAGCGAATTATTGAAAAAAAAATTGATCACCTTAAGCACTGACGTGAATTCTGTATTTTCGCCTCAGTTTGAATTTTTTTTGACAGCTGTCAAAATCTTGCCAATTGGTTTCTTAAACTGAAAAATGCGAATCTACCTACAAGGTACATGTACGAGCGCTCAAAAGCTCCTGCCTTCACGGCAGTGCTTTTCGTAATTTTTTATCTTCAGTCTGCAATGTTTCTATTCATTCAACCATTCTTCCTCCATATTCAAGCTTTGCTCCTAAAATCCACAAATGTTATTACATATTTCGCTTTAATTCCTGCCGACTTTAGAATCACATCGCTTTTCATATAGTCGATTCCATAATCAGTTTGAAGGAATATCGATTCTATTCGAAAATCGACACTCTGCAAATGTAAATTGTTGAAATCACCAGGAGAATTAAAGGTTGATTTCCTCGAACTATTCCAATCGTTAGTTTCATTATAGAAAACAAAAAATGGTAAAAATATGAGGCTCTAGCAGGAATCGAACCGATATATTTGAAATTTCATAACTCCATTAAACGTTACGGTGAAAAAAATTAGATCATTCCAGGTCGGGTTGTTTCTGCGAAATGTTGTCAGAAAACAGAGATTTGATAATATTGTTGGAATCGTCAGGTTGTATATGAAATATGAATTACTCTGTCAACAAAAAATGTGAAACAAATTTTACATTATGGTTTTCGCGGAGTGTTCAGTAATTCTGCGTTTTGTGTACGAAGCGAATAAGGAATGTACGGAAACGAATAACACAAGAAGAAGAAAACCTGCCACCAGATGTAGAAGATGCAGCGTTGAAAGCAGAAAGTTTATTGTCGCCCCAAAAATTTAGGATGATTTATGAGAAGTCCTTTAAAAAGTGGAAAAACATCAAGAATATCAGTGGCGTGAGTGAAAAAGTGCCTATGGCGTATTTTTCTGAAAAGTCGAAGAAAGCGAAGCCATTGTCATTGTGGTCGTATTATTCGATGCTGAAGGCTGAAGCGTACGTTGTTGGTGAATGAAAATTGTGACATTCCTAAATTCAGCAAGTTGATCACCTTACTGAAAAACCTGAGTGGATGATACAAAGTTAAATTTCCAAAATCCTGGAGTTAAATGACATTATCAAATTTCTGACAGAAGCTCCTTCGGTGATGACTTCTATTTGAACCCGTCATTTTGAAAAGGGCACGAGTCCAGTCAAAAAAACTTTTCAGGAGCAACAAAAATATGATTCATGTGAAAAATAGTATGGGATTAACGAAACTGAACAAAGGAGATGAGAAAGTGAGAACATCTATACTTTTTGTGAGATTTATTTATTGAACCAAAACATTCAACATACAGATATTTTACATAAAAGTTTTTCGAAATGTACTCTCAGATGCACACACAAATCTGAAGATTTTCAGAACTATTAGTTATCATCCTTATTTTATTGGTATTCATTGTTGGCTGAAGTTGTTGGCCATGCCAAAACCTCTGTATGGAACAGTTGTTACTCCGCTGGAATATATTTTTTCAATTTTTTCATATCTGACATTTTCTTTTCATTGATTGGCACTTTACCAGTATAGCAGGAGTATTACTATTTGGCAAAGACGGCCTCGTACCCATCTTCTGTAAGAGCTAGAATTCATGAATGACAATACAATCTATCGATTCACTTGTTGTCACAAGTCCTGACGTGGACTTGGAAAATTCGAAATGTGTTTTTGTCCTTGCCTTTTTGATTTTATACACTACTCAACCGGTGGGGATTAACACTATATATAAGATCCCCAAAAAGATTGCGGATTTTTTGAAGCTACCAAATTAAGAAATGTACACGGGGCATTGTTTCCGTCGTTCTTCAGGAACCATGTTGGCAAACTCTGGTGCTGATCTGGTAAGAGTAAAACGCTTAGGTGGGTGGAAATCGTCATCCGTTGCAGAGTCTTACATTGATGCAATAAGATTGCTGAACCCAAGTGTATACTTGGTGGACCTGAAAATCAATCCAGTACCTCGATTCAAGTGTCTAAGCCATGGGTTCCCAACCAGTGGTCCGCAGATGCCAAAATATGGTCCGCGAATGGTTCACAGTATTTCACCTCCAAAAATTTTACACTAAAATGGACTCTGGCCATTCTTTTCTTTTTCACACAGAAGTTCGATGGCTATCGAAAGGTAATATGCTGGGAAGATTATATAAATTAAGAACAGAGGTTGAGATTTTTTTGGTTGACAAAAAAATTAATGATTTGTTGAAACAGTTCACTGATGCGGCATGTCAGATGAATTTGGCGTATCTTGTGGATATTTTCACACATTTAAATAAATTGAATATGCAACTGCAAGGTTCCGGAAATGTAAATTTAGAAAACGTCGCCAATATATTCATTTTAGAAGATAAACTTCGAGCTTTCATTTGCAAACTTCAGATGTGGATGCGTAAAATTGAAGGAAATAATTATTCTGCATTTGCGACATTGAGAGCACTTGTGAAAGACCCGAAATATGATGATAGTAAGGCAAATTTGAAGAAAAACATCAAGACACACTAACAAATGCTGATTGATGAATTAACTCGTTACTTTCCAGAATATACCACAGAAGCTGAAGTTCATCAAAAACTGATTCGTAATCCTTTTAGCACGTACGCTGGAGATGTAACGGAAAAAATTCAGGAAGAACTCATTGAATTTCAAAATGATAGAAACTGCAAGGATGCTTTTGAATCAAATTCACTCGAGTCGTTTTGGTGTGAAAAAGCAATTCCCTATACCAAACTTCGAGAAATCGCCTTGCGCTATTTTATGGTTTTTTCTAAGACTTATTTGTGTGAACAAGGATTTTCTGCTTCGTTGGTAATTAAAAACAAGGCAAAGAATGGTTTGAAAGTCACTGATGATTTGCGTGTACCTTTGAGTCAGAATAAGTCCTAGGATAGCCGAACTCGTGAAGAAGATGCAAGCACAGAAATCACATTAATATTTATACAAAATTACAGAAGTTTATACTAAAAATATTTTATCTATGGAATTTCCTATTATTCTCTCAATTAAAGGTTCAGTTTGATTATAACCTCGATTGTAACAGTTTATTTTTATTATACCAACATAGTGGTCCCTGCTTACAAGAATTATATAAAAATGGTCCCTGACCAAGAAAAGGTTGGGAACCCCTGGTCTAAGCAAACGAGTACAAGTTGTGGTATTCCAAAAATAGATGTTTCTAATAATGTTAATTGTTAAATTACACTTGTTGTTAATCTTTCGAATTAATGTGTTTGCATTTGTAAATTTAATTGAAAAAAAAAGTTAAAACATTTTATCTACCCTTGCTATTGAAGTGATACTTTATCTACCCTTGCGAGATCAGGAAGGCCAAAAGGCTTAATTTTCAAGCTTTTTGTGAAAATATTACTTCCACTCCCACTGCAGCCAGACTTCAGAAAGTCATGGCAAGATGGGGTACCAACCCCACAATGTCGCTCAAAAAGCCGGACGGGTCATACACTGAGGGAGATGAGGAACGATCAACTCTTCTTCTCAAAACACACTTTCCAGGTAGTAAACCCATAAGTAGTTTCGAAACAGCAATAGAATACACCAAGAAATCCCGTAAGGAAGATTGGGATATTGCTAGGAAAATATTTTCAAGACAACGACTCGAATGGGCAATTAGTACCTTTCAGCCGTATAAATCACTAGGAGTGGATGGGGTGTTCCCTGTACTCCTGCAGAGGGGAGCGGAAGAGATTCTTCCCCATCTGATGAAGATCACAAGAAGCAGCTTAGCATTGGGTCAAATACCTGACATATGGAGAAGGGCAAAAGTAATCTTCATTCCAAAAACAGGGAAGAAAGACGGGACTGATCCCCGAACTTTTAGACCCATTTGTCTTACCTCGTTTTTGCTTAAAACGATGGAGAAGGTAGTAGATAACTACATAAGAACGGAGAAAGCACCACTTCACAAATGTCAGCATGCGTACAGGGCAGGACGCTCCACGGAGACTGCTCTGTATCAGCTGACTGAAGGCATCCAGAAGACGCTGAACAACAAAGAAATCGCACTGTGCGCTTTCCTAGACATATCTGGGGCCTTTGACAACACGACACACGTGTCTGTCAGAGAGGCACTTGCAAAGCGAGGAGTGAACTGTACCATCATAAAATGGATGTATGAGGTGTTGACGACGAGGACAGCTGAGACACTGGCTGTCGATCAGACCATCTCTGTCAAAACCACTCGCGGAACACCTCAAGGAGGAGTACTATCTCCCCTCCTCTGGAGTCTGGTAGTGGATGAACTACTGCACAGGCTAACGGAGCTTGGCTTCGAATGTATAGGCTATGCCGATGACATAGTCCTATTAGTAAGAGGTAAATTTGAGGGTTCCCTCTGTGATTTGTTCCAGAGGGGCCTCAAAATGATCGAGCAGTGGTGCTTGTCAGTGGGGCTCAACATCAACCCAGCCAATACCACAGTGGTTCCCTTTACCCGGAAAAGAAACCTTCCAGCCATGAAGCCCATCTCGGTGAATGGAGATAACGTAGAATGGAATTATGAAGTCAAATATCTGGGAATTACCCTAGACAATAAGCTTCTATGGAATAAGCATGTCAAAAACACTGCTAGGGAAGCGACAAGAGCTCTAATGGCGTGCAGAAGCCTATCCGGTAAAACCTGGGGCTGTAACCCTAAAATACTGCGATGGATGTATGTCATGATTGTGAGACCAATAATAACTCACTACTGCCCCAGTGGTCTGGTCTGCTAAGACAGGGCAGACAAGCACGAGGAAAATACTCGACAAGATACAAAGGCTTGCCTGCGTTTGCATCACTGGCGCTATGAGAACGTGCCCGACAAGAGCACTTGAGGTCATCACAGATCTCACTCCATTACATCTAGTGATCAACAGGGTAGCCCATGAGGCTATCCTGAGAATATCTAGGGAAGGTACAGGGAATTCGAGAATTAAAAGTCAAGGAGCCTGCTCCTCTCTGAATAAGTACATCTCATCAGCGAACCTGCCTAGTGATGTTATGATTAAAAAAGTAAGTATTGAGAAGAACTTCAACACTATGCTATGTAAAAAGGAAGAATGGGAAATGGAATACACTACCCAAAACTTCGAAGTGAATACCATTAAATGGTATATAGATGGTTCTAAAACCACGATGGGGGCCGGCGCTGGAGTATACGGGGCAAGAACCAAGTGAACACTATCGTAAGGCTCCTACTCGAGTGCCTTTCAGGCAGAAATACTTGCAATCGAAAGATGCATAGATATAAACCTGGAAAAAAACTATCAAGGGTGTGACATTGTGATCCACTCGGATAGTCAAGCTACTATCAAAGCACTGAACTCCTATATCATCGATTCAAAGCTGATATGGGAGTGCCGGAGGAAACTTAATGTAGTAGGCAAGAAAAATAAGGTCTCTTTAGTCTGGGTTCCTGGTCACTCAGGAATCAAAGGAAACGAAGAGGCCAATACGCTTGCTAGAAAGGGAGCACAAACGCCACTTACTGGCCCAGAACCCTTCCGTGGCATAGGTAAACGCACCTATAAGAAAGAGTTCCCCTGGAGGAACCTTCCAGGAAAGGACCACTCTAAAACTTCGGAACTTTGAAAGTTCAAGATCCAAAAAGTATTTGGATCTCAGTAAGAACAAGTTACGCCTACTCATTGGCTTCCTCACAGGACATTGTCGCCTTAGGAAGCATATGATGAGAATGAGCTTATCAGAAACAGACGAGTGTAGATTCTGTGGTGAACTCCTGTTCACCTGGTTACAGAATGCCTCGCCATCGCAAACCAGCGCAAAGAATGTCTTGGACAAGAAAATTACAGGAGGAATGAGGATCTAACCTCCTTGAAGCCCTCTCAGATACTGGAGTTCATTGGAGCTCTGGAGCTGGAGGGCGAGCTGTAGGTAGCGCAGTTGCGAATACGGCTCTGATGGGGGGCACAATAGACCTTAAGGTCGCAGTGGAACGTAACCCCCTTCCTAACTATAACTATAACTACCCTTGTGGTTAAAGAGATACTTTATCTACTCAGAAGAGTTGCTTTAACAACATTTCAACATAAACTATAGAAAAATATTTATTCATCTACTCCGATTGAATAATATAGTCAATACTCAACTACTTTTGAGCAAGTATTGGTATATGTAAACAAACACCGTGAGTGTTCTCCCACTCACTCACTCCTATAACTCCCCTGTGTCTGTAATTCTGAAAAAGCCGATTGGCTGAAAGGGAACAGTCCATTATTGGTATTGAGGGGAGGTCACTCGGATAATTTTGACGTTTAATCAAATTGAGTTGATACCTAACTATTATTGTGGATATTTCGCTGAAAAAGATTAATTCAGATAGTGAAGATGAATTATTATGTACATCTTCAGAAATTAGACAATCAGCTAATGTTACCATACAGAATTTATTGCCCAAAAAATACCAAAACAAATATAAAGGTGTATACAACAATCATTTTCAAGATTGGCGTAGCAGTAAGAATATCAAGTCATTGTTTACAGAGAATGTTTTTTTAGCATATTTTAGTGAACTTAGCACTAAATAGAAAGCATCGCCCCTATAGACTTTTTACTCCATGCTAAGAAGCACAATCAACATAAATAATGCATGGTTATATGTAACTATTAAGATTTTTAAATAAAGTTCTTTCTCTGTACTTGTATCTTAGTATTTATTGTTACAATCATAGATAAAGTATAGTATTCAACTTGCGGTAATGGTCATAACTCACTTGATGATACAGCACTCGCCTCCGGCTCGTGCTGCAAACTTCATCTGCGTGAGTTATGACCTACATTACCGCTCGTTGAATAATATACTATTATCTACTCCTATTGAATAATATATCCATTATTCAACTACTTTTGATCAATTAATAGTATCTGTAAACAAACATAGGAGTGTTCTCTCACTCACTGACTCCTATAAGTCCCTGTCTCTGTGCTTATGAACAAGCCGATTGGCCGAAAGGGAACAGTCCATAATTGGTATTCAGGGGAGGTCACTTGAATAATTTTGACGTTTTGTCAAATTAAGTTGATACCTAATTGAACCCATCATTTTGAAAAGGGCTTGTGTCCAGTCATAACAACTTTTCAGGAGCAACAAAAAGATGATTCATATGAAAAATAGTTTGGTTCTAACCATAGAGTTATAAATAAATATAGAGGGAGTAATTCCATTTTTTAACGGCACCAACATCTCTGCGTATTCTATGCGTTTGCTTTTGATCTGTCAGATCGTTCATAATTCTTCGAGCAAATTACTTCACTATTTCTACACTAATTGTAATTCTATTCGTGATGGGAGGTATTAAGAGTGTAGTTTGTGGACGAAATGATAGTTTGGTTGGAATATCCTACCACAGGTTTGTGTATCATTTATCTGCATTTTTGTAGAATACATAGGCGTCGGCAATGTTTGTGGAAGATCAATTTTCAATGTTAATGATTTCAGTTTCTGTTCTTCAAATTGTATTTTTTTATAATTTATGCCTTTGGATACTTAGTTTTTTGGAAAGATTCGGTGCGAACTAAATTTTCCCAGCAACTGTCGAAAAATAATACAATTTCAGCATTTTTCTGAATTACGTTCCGCCACTGGATTGCTTTTGAATTGTCAAATTTTATGAGTCATCATGAGGACACAATTATGCTCACTAATTATGACATATGTTCCCTCTATGTTTACTTTTCACTCTGAGGTTCTAACGGAACTGAACATGGAAGATGAGAAAATGAGAGCATATGTACTTTTTGTGATATTGATTTATTCAACCAAAACATTCATCATATAGATATTTTGCATAAAAATTATTGGACTAACGCCTTTTTCAGAATGACCTCTTAGATGCACGCACAAATAAAAAGATTTTCAAAACTATTGGTTATCATCCTGATTTTCTTGATATTCATTGTTCGCTGAAGTTATTGGCCATGCGAAAACCTCTGTATAAAAATTACGAAAAGCACTGCAGTGAAGTCAGGAGCTTTTTAGCGCTCGTTTATCCACCTTGTGAGTAGATTCGCATTCTCCAGTTCTAGAAACCAATTGGAAAGATTTCGACAGCTGTCGAAGAAAATTTCAAACTAAGGGAAAAATCCAGATTTCAAGTCAGTACTACAGGTGACCATTGTTTTTTTCGATAATTCGCTAGAATTTTCTACGGTATCTATGGTCTTGGTAATGCGATCTGGACAAAATTTCCCACGTAGTTTGAATACATTATTCTTCATCTATGTGCGAGATTTCATTCCAATCCAATGAGTAGTTTCGAAATTAACAGGAAAAAAATTGTTTGAACGGCTATATTTACGGAACCCCTAGTCAAATTGTGCTCATTGATGAACGTGACCGCGAAATTCGCGATCCGAACCTATCCTGAAAATTACAAGTGCCTAGGTCTTTCCGTTCGAAAGTTATTATTTTCTATGGTTTCTATGGTTTTAGTCATGCGATATGGGAAAAATGTAGCTTGAATATATTATTCCCCATTAAAATAAAAAAATTCGTCACCATCGAATCCGTAGTTTTGAAGTTATCAAGAAAACTGAATTTCAAACTACCATATTTACGGAACCCCTAGTCTAATTTTTCTCATTTATAAACGGGACCACCACATTCGAGGTCCACACCTATCCTGAAAATTTCGAGTACCTTTCCATTACAAAGTTATAATTTTCTATGGTTTTTATGGTTGTGGTCATTTGAGCTGGACAAAATTTTGCATGTAGCTTGAACACGCAATTCTCCATCTGAGTGCAAAATTTCACCTCGATCGAATCTGTAGTTTCGAAGTAATCAGGAAAACAAAACTTCGAGCTGCCATATTTACGGAACCCCTGAGCGAATTTTGCCCAATAACGAACTTAACCGCGGCATTCGAGATTCGAACCTACCCTGAAAATTTCAAATTTCTAGGACATTCCGTTCGAAAGTTATCGTGTATACGGACGGACAGACTCGAATTTTTCGACGGATTCGTCATCAGTGAGTCGAACATAGTCGTTTGAGACGATTTTCGGCTCAAAATTCGAAAAATACAGACATCGTGACGAAATGATATAGCCCTCGTGTAAGTATAGTACGAGCGCTCAAAAAGTTGGTACTCCGCTGGAATATATTTTTTCAAATCTGACATTTTCTTTTTTCATTGATAGACAATTTACCAGCATAAGCAGGAGTACTACTATTTGGTGAGGGCGGCCTCGTGCCCATCCTCTGTAATAAAGGCCCCCATTCAAACAATTTGCGCAAATTCTGTGTAGTGCAAATGCCTGTTTGCACCAACGTGAGCCCATCCACGTTGCAACCCGTTGTGCAAACATCAGTTTCGTTTTCAACATTCTGTGAGCATGTCAGACACGGACGATTTTTGTGCGGCGATTATCCTTGCACAGGGGACAGAAAAAAAAAGAGGAAGCCAAACATGTGGGTGAAGAGTTGGCTTCTGAAGTGGAACTAATTTGGTCATGACCGCTTGGTCACTGAGCTCAGGCTTACTACAGCTGCAGACTACAGAAACTAACTTAGAATGGACGCAGCTACGTTCAGCGAGTTACTCGAAATGGCCACTCCCTTCATACAGAACATGAGAGATGCAATATTTCCAGAACTGAGATTACTGGCAACTATGAGATACCTTGTGAGCGGGGCCTCCTTTGAATAGCTAAAATTTCAAACTTCCATCTCAGCTCAAACGCTTGGAAGAATAATATTGGAAACTAGTGATGCTCTGGTCCAGGAAGAGGCGTCTGTTCACGAAGGGGAAAAGGCGTAGACTGATCCGAAGTTTGCACAATTCTACCATCCATGGTCAAACAGGTAGTCAAACAAGGGTCGTTTGCGCAAAAGATTTCGATTCAGACCGATTTTACTCAAACAGTTTGCACAACCATCAAACAGTCCCATCGACGATCAAATTATATGCTCAAACACCGAATTTGCACAAATTGTTTGACCGTGGATGAGGGCTTTAGGAGCTCGAAAATCTATCGATGCATTTGGAAAACCTTGGAAATAGAAAAAGTCAGTTTTTTGTCCTTGACTGTACTTTATACGTTGACTTGTGGTATATGCAGATGTGCCCTTTTCACAGGAAATGTGTGCCTTGCATTCATGAATACACTGGCACCATTTTGAACAAGAGTGTGACTCGTGCCCTTTTCGAAATGACAAGTTCAATTATTATTGTGAATGTTTTGCTAAAAAATATTAATTCAGATGGTGAAGATGAATTATTATGTACACCTTCAGAAATAAGACAATCAGCCAATGTTACCATACAGAATTTATTGACCGAAAAATGACAAAACAAATATAAAGGTGTTATAATGAAACGACTTGTACTCTTAGCAATAGTACAAGTTATGAAGGTGGAATTTTAGTATTATTCTATATTATCCCGCTTGTCACCATTTATAATCTATTGTCCGAAGATAATTGAGTTCGTGCTCGCTGCACGAAGAGGAAGTCTTTTGTTTTACGCTTTTCTGAGGACAGGTATTCAGGAAAAAAAAACAGAAATTTAAAAGAACATATTATATTTACGAAAAATGATGGTAAAATGTGAACATAAATCAAACTTTTCACAAACACCAAAAAAAAACATCCAAATACAACATCTATCATTCACCTAGTTTCGCATAATCATAATTAATTCAGACAATTAAACTTCTACTTCCTATAAACATACTAACCAAAATGTACGAGGGGTCAATTAATCAACGCTACCAAATAAATGCAACTATTATTCAAATCCCGAGATATCAATAGTATTGGGGATTATAATAACACCATTCACATATATAGGAGTTAAAACCTTTGAAAGAATTTTCGTACCTTGATCTGCAAACCACCTAATCCCTTTTTGTACCTACTTGGAACCAAATTCACTCACTCCGAAAGTGACCTTAATTTTTTTATTCTTTCGCACTCCGTAACGATTACGACTTTTAACTTTACTCAAAATGCATCTTCTTCTACACTTATTTCTACGATCTAACACAGATTATTTCCCTAATCCGAACTCTAAATACTAAAGCTATTTTCCTACACCGGCCTCGAACCGGAAACTTTACAATTCTGTACCTATCCCCGTATGACTACCTATTAGTGAGTTCCCTACCCGCGAGCAACTACTTCTGAATCGAAATGTGAACCTGAAGTTCTGTACCTATCGTGGCACCTTTCCCTACTTTCAACTACCCCGGCCTCTAACTGGAAAACTCACCCTGTACAACTAACTCCGAGTTCACCACTTGCGGGCAGCAACCTACTTTTTTTAAATCGAGAAGTGAACATAAAATTCTGTACCTATCGTGGCACCTATCCCGTCCTTCAATTACTGCCCTGAAGCTCCCCGACTCAAAACACCTAACTCTCCCGAGTTCTTTACTTCCGAAAAACTAACTCTCCCAAGTGCTCCACTCCCGTTCCGAGAACGGGCTCTTCCCGAGCCCTTCCCCGACACGCGAGATAACCGACTCCGCGGCCCCGACCGGTCACAACTGCCCCTCACACTTTCAGAGTCCCTCAAAGGTAAACTTTTTCCCACTTCCAAAAACACAATTCCTGAGTGGACATCGGGACGCCCACACATTCTTTCTCCGAAATTTTCCCACAAATCGATCGCAGTTGCACATTCTTCTTTTCTTCGATATTATCATGACCAGTCGTAATAACATCCAATCGACTACAAAGTTGTTAATGATTGGCTCGTCTTCATTAAAACTTTGTTATCGGAGTCTGCAGGTGGTCCGATAGTCACCCAGCCCAATTTTACGACGTCCGTTGTTTTTACAAAGTTACACAATGTTTGTACGAATATACAGACTCTCCTCCAAGATGTGTAACCGAATTTGAAATTAAATACATATTATTCATATTCCCATCGTCATCGTTTACAGAGAATGTTCATTTGGCATATATTAGTGAACTTAGCACTAAATAAAAAGCATCGCCCCTATGGACTTTCTACTACATGCTAAGAAGAAGAAGCACAATCAACATAAATAAAATATTGTTATAGGCAACTATTAAGATTTGTAAATGAAGTTCTTTCTCTCTACTTGTATCTCAGTATTTATTGTTATAGTCGTAGATAAAATAGGGTATTCAACTTGCGGCAATTGTCATAACTCACTTGATGAATTACAGCACTCGCCTCCGGCTCTTGCTGCACACTCCATTGCGTGAGTTATGACCTACATTACCGCTCGTTAAATAATATACTATTACTGTAGAATGATAAATTCGGGCTTCATTTGATCCAGATCGCATGACCAGAACCATAGAAACCATAGATATATTTCGAACGGAAAGGCCTAGGTTGAAATTTTGAGGGTAGGTTTGGATTTCGAATGTCAATACACTGTGGTGCCACTTCAGTGACCACAATGAATGAAAAAAAATTAAAAAAGCACTGACGTGAAGTTAAGCACGCTTGCTCAAATTCATAGCCAGAGTGGTCACCCATCCAGTTACTGAACTCCCCCAATGCTGCTTAAATTCCAGAAAAATAATTATTTTCCCGATGTTTCGAAAAATTCAGATCCGATCGAGTTGAAATCTGGAAATTGCCTCCAAAATATCGTTTTGAATGTTTGCCTGGAATTTTAGCGCAATTTGATGGGTACTTTCTGAGTAACGGTTTATTTTTTATTTTTTGTATTTCGAGTGACAGGATTTTCAAGAAATTCAGAATATTTAGTACTTGCTTCAACCTACTCTGGAAATTTCAAGTCCCTAGTTCTTTTCCTTCAGAAGTTATATTCGACGGGTGGAACGGCCAGAATTGAATTCAACCACGAATTCATCAATGAGTCCAACCTTATAACAGACCATTTTCGGCTCAAAATTCGAAAATTACAGACATTCGGACAAAATGATAACGCTCTCTTTCCTGGGAACAAGCGCGTTAGAATGAAAATAAAAATAATCAGTATGTATCAAAGTTATTCATTATGAGTAGGTATAATAATGTTTATTTGAATACAATCGTTATGCAAGTATTATGAGCAATGAACATGTTTAGAACTTGAGATACCTTTTTGAGCGCTCGTACTACTACTTACACTATTTTTCGAATTTTGAGCCAAAAAAGGTCTCAAACGACTATGTTCGACTCACTGATTACGAATCCGTCGAAAAATTCGAGAATGTCCGTCCGGCCGTATGTCCGTATACACGATAACTCTCGAACGGAACGTCCTAGAAACTTGAAATTTTCAGGGTAGGTTTGAATCTCGAATGTCGCGTTTGAGTTCATTTGGGCAAAATTCGCCGAGGGGTTCCGTGAATATGGCCGCTCGAAATCTTGTTTTCCTGATTTCTTTGGAACTAATTCAGTTTTCTTGATCATTTCAAAACTATGGATTTGATCGTGACGAAATTCTGTTTTTAAATTGAGATTGATATATTGCAGCTAAATTTTTTGATTTTTTATGATCAGAACCATAGAAACCATAGAAAATCATAACTTCCGAACGGAGAGGCTTAGGGACTTGAAATCTTCAGGATAGGTTCGGATCGCGAATTTCGCGGTCACGTTCATCAATGAGCAAAATCAGACTAGGGGTTCCGTAAATATAGCCGTTCAAAATATTTTTTTCCTGATAATTTCGAAACAACTTATTGGATTGGAATCAAATTTCGCACATAGATGAAGAATAATGTATTCAAACTACGTGGGAAATTTTGTCCAGATCGCATTACCAAGACTATAAATACCGTAGAAAATTCTTGCGAATTATCGAAAAAAAATTGGTCACCTAAAGCACTGACGTAAAATCTTGATTTTTGCCTTTGTTTGAAATTTTCTTTGACAGCTGTCGAAATCTTTCCAATTGTTTTCTAAAACTGAAGACTGCGAATCTACCTACAATCCGGATGACCGAGCGCTCAAAAGCTCCTGACTTCACGGCAGTGCTTTTCGTAATTTTTTTGAGCTAGGAACCAAGCGAATTGATACATTATAACTATGCTACAAACATACTAAGAAAAAAAAATTCTTTCAAATATGAAATTACAACGTTACTGAGATCATTCTGATACAGTAGATTGCACAAACTGTGACTTCCTAACAACCTTCCTCAACATATTCCATTTCTTCAAAAGCGCCGTCGCTATCAGCATTCACTTCCTCCCTGTCTCCCCGTCCTCCAGATTTTCTGAGCCCGGTGAAAAACCCATGCTTGTTCGGAGGGATAAACCTTAACAAGCTTAGCATGTCTTTTTTCTTCGCAGGCGTAACTTTGCGGCTTTCTTGAAACAGAAGGTGTTGCTGAATCAGTGGTAAGTTCAAGGGAACTTCTGCTCTCCCTCTACCTCTTATCCCAATGCAAAAGCTTTGAATGGGAATTCATCGTTTAAAGTTTTCTTGAAAAAAATCATTGACGGTCTAGACTTTTCCAGCCTTATCCAGTGCATGTAAAGCCAATTCACTGAACCACCGTTATTTGTTTTCTTTCTATTCACAATCGCTTTCTCTAAAGGTTCAGTTGATAAGAAATCTATTCTATTCATCTTCGTCACCACGAACTTCGTAGTGTGAGGTTGGCAGCTTTTTATAATCCTATACCAATCATCAGGATCGTAAATGAGATATTCTTTTTTCGCAGCCATCTCTATCAACCCAAAATCAGCATCATTGGGTAAATAACTATGGCCAGATACCATAAATTTTAAATCAATGGTTTCCGTTGTTATGGTAGGTGATTGGAGGAGTTTCATCATAGTAAGGGTCAATTATATGTTCCGATTTTGACCCCCACAAGAGTCTGCATACATAACAATGTGATGAGCACCTCATTTAAACATTCTGGTCTGAAGTCGATGGTTCCAGATGGTCTCAAGAAATCGGCGCCTGTTTGCGTGAACCTCATTTAAACAGGCGCCGATTTCTTGAGACCCTCTGGAACCATCGACTTCAGACCAGAATGTTTAAATGAGGTGCTCATCACATTGTGACCAGACGTACATGAAACGGTCGGTGCCAGTAAATGGATGTACACCCAAGTTATACACGTACATATTTTGCTTGTAGTAAGCAATGGAGGTAGTCAGTTTGGGGAAAGGAAGGGCTTTTTGGAGGTCGAACGTTGAAACATAATAGTGTTCGTTTGACTTCTGTGCATCAGCGTTCTTAGCACTTCTTGTTTGCTCAACTCTCTGTAAGTGAAGATCATTGGCGACCCTCACTTGATCCTTCTCATGGTCAGAAACAGCAGCATTGCTCAAAGTGATTTGTGTTTGTCGCAATGTGCACATGTATCCTTGTGAGGATGTTTGAAATGCAGATTAAATTTGGTCGAAAACACGGAGTAATACATTTTTTCTTTTACTGGCGGAACATTCCACTTCTTGTTGCAGTCTTCCACATACATAAGGCATAGTTTTTTTTTATGGTCAAATCAGGATTAAGGTATTTTCGTTCAGGATTGTATAGTAGCTCTGATAAGCTGGAATTGATTTGATATGTTAAAGGACTTTGGAAATATTCACCTTGTTTTTTGGAATTCTTGTGTTTCGAGGGATTGCTCCGCAGGATTGACGCTTTCCAACAGCACAGTGAACTCTGGAGTCGCTTACCCTGAATGTCTGTCTGAAATATATTCTACAAACTTGAATGTTATGCCCATCAATACACAGGTTATACTCAATGGTTTGGTTTTTAGAAACCCGTTTTTTCTCCACAGATTCTCGCGGACGCCTCCTTTCAACAGCCTTAGATTTCATCGAACCGGTAAGGTAGATATTTTGTTTTTCTCAATCTCTGAGTTGGTAGAAAGCCTTGAATAGCGCTTTCCTATCATTTGCGCCTATTTTAGAAAAACAGTTCCTTTTACAGTGACAATCATCATTCGAAAACCGTTTTTTATTCACTATTTTCCCACCTCTGTTTTGGTAGGAAAGCCCTTTAGCACGGGCTGCACTGTTCCTTTTCCGTTTCCAGAACTCTAGGCGACGAACTCTCTTCCTGCCTCTGTCTTGAGTTGAGTCAGCTTCTAGTGTTGTCGTTATTTGAGATTCAGTCGCACTTACAGGCACATCATTGTCAACCGACGTTTCAGTGTCAGTTGAATCACTAGATGATTCAGAATCGTCGAGGAAAAAAATTCGAATCACCCATTTTTGTCCCGATTCGTTTTCAAAAAGCACTTTGAACTTACAAAAAACACAGTTATGAACCCAAACAAGCAGTTATGTTCATTAATAGCCAATTCACTATAAGTTAAAAACGTCTGATTATAGATGCATAGTTTCTATGCATCTTTGTCTGATTCATAGACAAGATAGTTTATCTATGGTCTGATTATTCGAATGATAAACCACAGAGTACATACTCTATGTGCTCCATGAGGATATGTAGTCTGTGCGTGAAATTCATTACTTATTGAACTTGATGATAAAGTGGACTTGGGCGAAGTGGTTTCTGAACATTCTGTGAACTCGTTCGTTTGTCAGAACAATTCTTGAAATCTAACTACGTTTCAGTGAACTTAGTGACTTGGGCGCCTTGGTGACTGAAACTTCACAGTTTTCTCTTCACAATGACGTTATAAAATGAATTTGTAAAAAAGTGGACATAGGCTTTTATGGAGATTGAAGCTGTCGTGTCTTTTCAAGATCTCCTGAAAAGACACGACAGCTTCAATCTCCATAAAAAACTCAAATATATCTCCGGAATTAGAAAACCAAAACATGTCCACCTACTTAAAGACGGAAAATTCCTTGATCACGAACAACAATGCAGAGAATGGGAGAGGTACGTCACTGACCTCTTCGACGATGCCAACCGAGGAAACATGGCACATGCTATCTGTGATAACGAGATAGACAGAGGCCCCAGTATACTGAAGGCAGAGGTCAAGAAAACAATACAACAAACAAAAAATAACAAGGCGCCCGGACCAGACCAAATTCCTGCTGAACTGCTTAAACTTCTGGACGAAAGAGTATTACTTGCATCACTACACTTTTCAATAAAATATACAGCGAAGGAAAAATACCAGACGATTGGCTGGAATCGCTTTTCATAACATTACCAAAGAAGAGTAGACCCACTAAATGCAGCGATTTTAGACTTATTAGCCTGATGAGTCACACGCTCAAGATCTTTTTACGAATAATATAAAATCGAATATTCCTACTATGCGAAAGTAAAATGAGTGACAAACAATTTGGATTTAGAAGTGGTCTAGGGACCAGAGAGGCTTTATTTTGTATGCGCGTTCTACTCCAAAAAAGCTGTGAATTCCGAAAGAATGTCTATGTCTGCTTCATCGACTTCGAAAAGGCATTTGACCGAGTACAACACGACCTACTTTTCAAATACATGGAATAACAGGACTAGACAACTATGATATTAGACTACTAAAATACCTATACTACAACCAAGTAGCCTCCGTCCAAATTGAAGACAAACATACTCCAAAACTGCCCATTAAACGTGGAGTACGACAAGGCTGTGTTTTATCACCGAGCCTTTTCAACATGTACTCAGAAGAAATATTCAAGGAAGCTTTAGATAACATACAGGAAGGTGTGAGACTCGGCGGAGAAACAATCAACAATATTAGATACGCTGACGATACAGCCATTCTGGCAGAGAATCTGGAAGACCTCCAAACATTAGTAAATCTAGTGAATGAAGCAAGTCGTCGTAGAGGTCTCAAAATCAACATAACAAAAACAAAGTGGATGGCAGCCGAAAAAATAAATGTACATCAGAGGCAGGTTTGGATCGGTGGGGAGGAGATAGAGCGTGTACACCATTTTAAATATCTGGGCAGCTGGCTTAATGCGGGTGCGGACTCTGATGAAGAGATAACAACACGGATTGAAATATCACGCAAGGCCTTTATGACATGGAAACCAGTTCTATGTAATAGAAATCTGTCAATGCATCTTCGCAAAAGGGTCTTAAGATGTTATGTGTGGTCTGTCCTACTTTATGGTTGCGAGACATGGACACTAAAGGTCACAACGGTGAATAGAATGGAAGCATTTGAAATGTGGTGCTACCGCCGGATTCTAAAAATATCGTGGGTCTCGCATTCTACCAATGAGGGTGTCCTCAGAATGATGGACACGGAACGGCAACTGCTGAACACTATAAAGAGGAGAAAAACGGAGTACTTTGGACACAATCAATAATCAGAGGATCTAAATATCAGCTGCTACGCCTCATAATACAGGGAAAAGTGGAAGGTAAAAGGTGGATAGGGCGGAAAAAACTGTCCTGGCTACGCAATATAAGACAATGGAGTGGTCTTTCGGCCGAAGAACTGTTTCCGCGGCAGACGATAGGGAAAAATTTCAGGAAATCATAAGCATGATGATAGCCAACGTCTGAAGACAGACAGGGCACCAGAAGAAGAAGAAGAAGAAGGACATAGGCTGTTTGGCTTCTGAACCGCCCATATAAATTTCCGGTTTGTAGTAGTCCTTGGGTGTTCCACGTACCCATCCGAGTCATGTTGCGGGTATTCATCGCCTCTGAGATGGCATCGTTCAATACTGCTCCTCCCGGAGACCAGAGATCCGACTGGCGATATATTTAAACCTCCGGAATTCTTCGTCTTGAACACAGCCATGATGTTCTCTGGATAATAATGAAGGTGGTCTCCCGTTGCCTTCCTTCATGGTTAGGATGGGAAAGGATATGTGGTATGAATGGGAGAAATTGGTAGGGATGGGGGCATCATGACACCTTAGGAGGTGAAGAACATCAAGTGCATCACATAGACAGGGTCGCCACACCTTGAAGTAGTTCTGTTTTCTTTTGGGGGTGAGAGAGAAGTAGCTACCTGCTACCTTCATTACATTATTATATCTAGGTATATAATAATATTATAATTATTCACCACGGATCACGAATACGACCTAAAGCCCGAAGCGTCAGTACAATGTAGGCAGCCTATTCGACAGAATAGCTATCGACATCTCCGGCCCGTTTCTTGAATCGGACCACGGAATAAATACATCCTGGTGGCCAACCAGGAAGCTATCCCCTTCGACGAGGTTTTGATGACAGAGTGGATCGATATGTCGATTCGGCATTCCATTGGAGCTGCACTCAGACCAAGGCAGGAAATTTGAATCCAAATTCTTTCAAGAAATGTGTCAACTGCTGAGCATCAACAAGACAAGGACAACGGCGCTTCATCCGCAGTTCGATGGAATGGTGGAGCGGATGAACAGAACAATCAACCGCTACTTGTCCAAGGTTGTCTGTGGCCATCAAATAGACTGGGACCAGTATCTTCCTTTGTTCCCGATGGCCTATCGATCTGCAGTACATGAATCAACTGGGCAAACCCCTGCTAGTATTGTAATGGCCCGTGAACTGCGACTCCCATGTGACCTACGGTTTGGCATACCACCGGGAGAGGACTATGTCAGCAACTTGAGACAGAAACTCGACGATAATCACGAACGAGTCAGATAAAACATCCAGAGCTCCAGTGATAGAATGAAACAGACGTACGGCATCAAGGCCGAAGCTGAAGGGTTTCAGGATGGTGACCTGGTTTGGATGCACAACCCCAAACGTAGTCGTGGACTATCACCAAAGTTGCAGAACTCTTGGGAAGGTCCGTATAAAATCATGAAAAGAATGAACGACCTTATTTACCGAATCCACAAGCCAACCCGAGGAAAACCAAAGGTCGTTCACTTCAATCGATTGGCCCCTCACGCTGGAAATTACGACCGAGTTCGCACCCTCAAACCACCAGGGGATGGGATGACATACCAGAAGTTTATGTCCTTGTATTCAAACGGACACATGGAGTAACTAGAGAGAAGCCACGAGATCTTTTCAAGGTGCCTGATTATTACGCACTAACACATTGCGTGGCAGAAGATCTACGAATGTCCAGGGGCATTGCGGTTGTGTTCTCCAAGAAATTTGGTCAACTACAAACACTACGAGAGCAGAATCCAAAACTTGGAAGGGTGTTGCAGTTGAAAAGGATCATTTTGAGAATTTCAATCTGAAACCTTCATTTACTATAGCTTTCAACAGCTCTGATACGTGTGAAACGTGTCCTGTTAAAGTCTTCGAAAATATTACAATATGGTCTATAAAATTTACATCAAAGTTTGCTAATTCATATTTCCTAATTATGTTACTAAGTTTTCTTCGGAGAATTGCCGGCGATGTTTTTAGTCCAAATGGAAGGCAGGTCCATAGGAAATGTCCTGTGTTACGAATGCCGTTTTGTACCTATCTTGAATTTTTAGAGGTATCGCCCGAAATGCCGATTTAACATTAGTGTTGTAAAATACTTACAATTCACTGTTTTTACCATTAGGTCTTCTATTAATGGAAAAGGTTGCGATTGAGTAGTAACAATTTTGTTTAGCTCTCAAAATCTATACATAACCTTGATCTTCTATTTTCTTCTTTTTTATAGGCCAAGGTAACTGGCGGATGTTATCGCTAGACTGTAGATAAGGCCAATAAGGGGGAAATAAGCAACATCGTTTGACCATGAGAAAGTTTGGCAGAAAGAATTTAACAGCGTGGGTGTACCTAAGCCATGGAAGTGAGAGACACTACGAAAAATGTCGACTCAGGAATTAGGCTTTTGAAGGGGGAAAAAGTTTACTTTTGGGGGTCTCAGAAAGAGTTGAAGTCAGTTGTTCTGCCGGTCGTGAACGGGTAGTTGGTTTTTAGAGCCCGGGAGCTCGAGGTTAATTGGAGGTACCAAGATAGATTCAGAACTTGTAGGTTCGGTGTAGGGACTAAATTGAGGTAGTAGTCCGTGGTAGGAAAATACAATCGTATAATTACAACAGTTGATAATTCTGAGTTTTCTTGGTAACGCAGCAGAGTTTAAATCTCAAAGGAGACTACTACTCTTTCCAAGATACAAGGCGTTACATGTTTCCCAAATGAATAACGAAATCGTCGATATTTTAGAAACGGCCTAAGATATTTGAACAAAATTTGTTAAAAAGGAACATAATATATACAGGGTTCTATGAGTGGTTGGCCATAGCCTAGTTGTGAATGCAACCTCAAAGCCTTAAAGAAAAGTTGCTTGTTTTGTATCATGAGGAGATACAGGTTGATTAATTGATTTCGGCCCGAATTTACGATAGCCTTTACTTTGGAATCCGAGGTGCGATTTTGATAAAATTCGTTGGGTTTTTTTCTCTCGAAAAGTCCTTTCGAATGGCTCACGAAGTATCAATATTTTCAGGGCAGTACTCAGAATATCGTGGTTTATCTTTCAAGCCACAAAATCTAATATTTTTACATTACTTAGGGAAATGCCGTTTTTGCCATGAAATAGTTATTTACACTATAAGGGAGGCATAGGGACACTTACCAGACGAGGACGTAATTTGCGCCCGAGCGATAGCGAGGGCAAGCAATGAAGTCCGCGGCTGGTCAAGAAACTTGCCTCCTGAGTTGCGTATTATAATTTTTCCACTACAGAAGTTGATTCTCAATCAATTATCTTTTGATGAATTAAGTTTGGAATTTACCTACAAAAAAATATCGGTTTGACTTGGGTTACTAAGGTTTTCATCTGTCAAACAAAGTGTTTGTCAAAACTACATTTCCTTCTCTAAAATGAATTCCAAAGAAGATGAAATTCAAGAAGCAGCCAATGCTGCGTGTGAATTCCTTTTACCGGAGAAGTCGAAGAAACGCTACCAAGCAGCATATAAGTGTTAACTGTAAGTTCGAAAATTGTACATAAATATTAAAAAGATATGAAGTTCTGATTCAATTTTTACTTACATCCTTATAGACCAGGCAATAAAGATTTTTTCGTGACAAAAATCGTAGAAGAAAACCGCGAGTGGGGGGTTACGTGGGGGGGTTCGTGGATGTTCAGTGATATGTTTTCGACTCGCAGATATCATTACTTTTCTTGCAATTGCGAACACTGAGAAAAACGGTGTTTTTTTAGTTTTTTGCTTGTAAAATCTGAACCAATGGAGCGGTGCTAATACTTTCAACAGACGAATTGTAGAGAATGAAAAGATGAAAAAAATGAGTGCTAATGCAACTCAATCGGGTCATCACTACCGGAGGAAAGCTGGAAAAACCGTGAAAATCAGCGTTTTTTCAAATCCTCATAACTCGGCCAATTTCGAAGTTGTAGCACTGGCTTTCCAAATTAAAGTAGTGGTTAATGAAAACTTCAAGTGTGCATAACCCAGACGTTATCCGATAAATTATTTTTGCGTAATTGCGATTTGAATTATTTAAGGCTTTATTTCCCAGAAGAGCTGGATGCGTCGGAAGTAGTCCGATTTCAATTTGCAAAACGGATTTTGAAAGAAGAAGTATAATCCTACAAAAAGGCAATCTTGATTTTTCGTTTAAATGCTTCAAAATAGGTGAAAAAAGCATGCAAACATGACCAAAATCAGCCGAATGCTCGATTGCAGTCAAGTAGTGGGGGTATATACGTAAATATTCGCGCCAGGCCTCAGCGCGATTTTGGTTCCCCGCGTCTGCCGGCTACCGCCACTATCCGTCCCAAATGGAGCACTGAGCCGGTTTTGGTCATGTTTCCACGTATTTTTCACCTATTTTGCAACATTTTAACGAAAAATCAAGTTTGCCGTTTTGTGGTACTATACTTCTTCTTTCAAAATCCGTTTTGTAAATTGAAATCGGACTACTTCCGACGCATCTAGCTCTTCCGGAAAATAGTGCCTTAAATAATTCAAATCGCAATTACGCAAAAACTATTTATCGGACAACGTCTGGGTTATGCACACTTGAAGTTTTCATTAACCACTACTTTAATTTGGAAAGCCAGTGCTACAACTTCGAAATTGGCCGAGTTATGAGGATTTGAAAAAACGCTGATTTTCACGGTTTTTCCGGCTTTCCTCCGGTAATGATGACCCGATTGAGTTGCACTAGCATTCATTTCTTTCATCTTTTCATTCTCTACAATTCGTCTGTTGAAAGTATTAGCACCGCTCCATTGGTTAAGATTTTACAAGCAAAAAACTAAAAAAACACCATTTTTTTTTGTGTTTCTTCGCAATTACAAGAAAAGTAATGATATTTGCGAGTCGAAAACATACCACTAAACATCCACGGACCACCCCACGTAACTCCCCACTCGCGGTTTTCTTCTACGATTTTTGTCACAGAATGACCCTTTTTCTGCTCTATTGCCTGGTCTATTAGGGAAATAAGTTTTCACTTACTCCCCGTTGTCAATAGTAACCCAAGCTACCTCGGTAAATAGTACTTACTTCAATCAAATTCATGTCGGAACAGACTACTTACTATGTCAGTAGTGGAAAAAAATACATAATTCAATCTAAGGAATTCAATTCTCACTTTGAATGGCACACTTGTTACAAGCGAGAAGCGATCGAACGAATTCATATTTTATGTGATTTTTCTGCAATGCGGTCCTGATTTTATTCCTTTCCTGATAATATTTCTTGTCTTTTGCTGAATTTTTGAACTTCAAAGATTAACGGCATTAAAACTGATAAAGTAAACCATTCTGGAAAATGTAATCCGTTTGTGTATTCGTTTCACAACACAAATAAATAGATATTAATATTTTTCATTCTCTAATAAAACTTGAAAACTAATTTTTTCATTTCACAATACAAAATTGAAATAGATCATAATAAGAGATGTTCGAAATGGAGTCCATATTGACACATTTCCTAGCTCTCAAAATGAGATTATTTATTGCCCTTCTCATCATATCGGGATTTCGTTTCGATTCGGTGCAAGCTTCTTCTATCCTCAAATGGTCTCGTGGAGTTATTTCAACGGCATACACTTCTTTTAGATAACCCCACGGAAAATAATCCATAATAGTTAGATCTGGGGACCTTGGGGGCCATATTACAGATCCACCATTCCATATCCATTTAGAGGAATTGAAAATACTCACAATTGGTGTACATAGTTCGAATTCTGAATGAAAATTGGAATAACTTTGAATTTGACCGCTATGTTTGGAGGCAGAGAATATCATTCCTTGAATTCAAGTAACACAAGTATTCAATGTGTGTATCGCAGAAAGCGATATCTAGCGAATTTCCTGAGGAATACAAGTCAATTTTTGAGCGCTCGTACTACTTACACGAGGGCTATAACATTTCGTCACGATGTCTGTATTTTTCGAATTTTGAGCCGAAAATGGTCTCAATCGACTATGTTCGACTCACTGATGATGAATCCGTCGGAAAATTTGAGTCCGTCCGTCCGTCCGTCCGTCAAGCCGTAAGCACGATAACTCTCGAACGGATCAACCTAGAGACTTGAAATTTTCAGTGTAGGTTCAGATCCCAAATGCCTCGGTTAAGTTCGTTAATGGGCAAAATTCCACTAGGGGTTCCGTAAATATGGCCGTTCAAAGTTTTGTTCTCCTGATTACTTGGAAACTACAGATTTCATCGAGATGAAATTTAGCACTTGAATGGAGAATGAGGTGTTCAAGCAACATGCGAAATTTCGTCCAGATCGCATGACCAGAACCATAGAAACCATAGAAAATTGTAACTTTTGAACGGAAAGGCCTAGGGACTTGAAATTTCCAGGGTAGGTTCGGATCGCGAATTTCGCGGGCATGTTCATCAATGAGCAAAATTAGACTAGGGGTTCCGTGAATACGGTCGTTTGAAATTTTGTTTTCTCGATCATTTCAAAACTACAGACTCGATCGTGACGAAATTTTGTATACTAATGGAGAATGATATATTCAAGCTACATTTCTCCAGATCGCATGACCAGAACCATAGAAACCATAGAAAATCATAACTTTCGAACGGAAAGGCCTAGGGACTTGAAATTTCCAGAGTAGGTTCGGATCGCGAATTTCGCGGGCATGTTCATCAATGAGCAAAATTAGACTAGGGGTTCCGTGAATACGGTCGTTTGAAATTTTGTTTTCTCGATCATTTCGAAACTACGGATTCGATCGAGATGAAATTCTGTATTTTAATCGAGAATGATATATAAAAGCAACATTTTGTCCAGATCGCATGACCAGAACCATAGAAACCATTGAAAAGTATAACTTCCGAAGGAAAAGGCCTAGAAACTCGAAATTTTCAGGATAGGTTTGTATCGCGAATTTCGCGGCCACGTTCATCAATGAGCAAATTCAGACTAGGGGTTCCATAAATATGGCCGTTCAAAATATTTTGTTCCTGATAATTTCGAAACTACTGATTGGATTGGAATGAAATTTCACACCTAGCTGAAGAATAATGTATTTAAACTACGTGCGCAATTTTGTCCAAATCGCATCACCAAGACCATAGATACCGTAGAAAATTCTAGCGAATTATCGAAAAAAAATTGATCAGCTGAAGCACTGACAATTTTTTTGACAGCTGTCGAAAATCCCTTCAATCGATTTCTAAAACTGGAAAATGCGAATCCATCTACAAGGTGGATGTACGAGCGCTCAAAAGCTCCTGACTTCACGGCAGTGCTTTTCGTAATTTTTTTTTTAAGCAAATGCACTCATTGATTACATGTTTCAAGAGGGTTTACGCCATTCGTCCCTAAATTAAATATGTAAGTTTCAAAAGAATTCAAAGGACGATTGAGCATACTTTCAATTACTTCTTTACAACACTCAGTGGGTGCTGGGGGTTTAGAATACCAAAAGGAGTTGAACAGAAAGTTATAAAATTCAAAATTTCAGCGAAAAATAAGAAATATTATCACGAAAAGACTAAAATCAGGACCGGATTTCAAAAAAATTACATAAAATATTATTTCTTTCGATCGCTACTCGCTTATAGCAAGTGTGCCATTCGAAGTAAAAATTGAATTCTTCAGATTGAATTAGGTATTTTATCATGGCAATAACGACATTTCGATGTAAAAAATTGAGATTCTGAAGCTTGAACGATAAACCACGATATTCTGAGTACTGCCCTGCAAATATTGATATCTCTTGTGCCATTCAAAAGGACTTTTTGAAGTGAACAAACCCATGTAATTTGATCAATATTGGAGGCCAGATTCTAAAGTTATGGCTATCGTAAATTCAGGCAGAAATCCATAAATCACCCTGTATCTCCTAAACTAATAGCCTTAGGGTAGAAAACAAGCAAGTTTTCTGAAAGGCCTGGATGACCTGCATTCACCACTTGGCTATGGCCAACCACCCATAAAACACCCTGTATATACATATCCGTACCTCAGAGCAAAAAGGTATCAAGTCACAAAATGTGAGTTTCCCAGGAGAGTGTAAAGTACTTGCATTTTTCGTTCGATTCGCGTTGTGATTAAGGACTTGATACTATGTTATTTCTCTGAGATACAGATATGCTTTCGGGGGGGGGCGCTTTGTGTGAACCAGAGATATAAGGCAGCATATTATTATCAGGGACAACCAGGAAAATAGCTTTGGTCCAATGTCTGGGAATTCTGAATTCCTTTCCATGGATTTCGCTCGATCCCTCACAAAAGTGAGACAGCATTGTACCAGAGAAATGAACAGAGGAGGCCAAAAATGTTCGAACTGAAAAGTCATTTGGATACGAAACGTATGATACAGGTTATCGATGCCATATTTTAAAGGACACAGAACATGTCTCGGTTTGTTTCGGGGTGCGCAGTCATGTGGTCTATAGTACAGCTATCACAGCCAATATCATCCAGCAGACGGCATTGAAAACAAGAAGAAGTCAACGTATGAAACCCCCGTGGAAAGACAAACTCGCAAAAAAAAAACATGCGAAAAAAAAATTACGAAAAGCACTGCCGTGAAGGCAGGAGCTTTTGAGCGCTCGTACATGCACCTTGTAGGTAGATTCGGATTCTCCAGTTTTAGAAACCAATTGGAAAGATTTTGACAGCTGTCAAAGAAAATTTCAAACCAATGCGAAAATCCAGACTTCACGTCAGTGCTTTGGTGACCATTTTCTTTTTCGATAATTCGCTAGAATTTTCTACGGTATCTTTGGTCTTGGTAATGCGATCTGGACCAAATTTCTCACGTAGTTTGAATACATTATTCCTAGTCTAATTTGGCTCATTGATGAAAGTGATCGCGAAATTCGCGATCCGAACCTATTCTGAAAATTTCAAGTCCATAGGCCTTTTCGTTCGAAAGTTATGATTTTCTATGGTTTATATGGTTCTGATCATACGATCTAGAAAAAATGTAGCTCGAATATATCATTCTCAATTTAAATACAAAATTTCGTCAGGATCGAATCCATAGTTTTGAAATTATCAAGAAAACCGAATTTCAAACGGCCATATCCACAGAACCCCTAGTCTAATTTTGCTCATTAATGAACGTGAGCGCGAAATTCGCGATCCGAACCTACCCTGAAAATTTCGAGTCCCTAGGCCTTTCCGTTCGAAAGTTATAATTTTCTATGGTTTCAATGGTCCTGATCATGCGATCTGGAAAAAATGTAGCTCGAATATATCATTCTCAATTTAAATACGAAATTTCGTCACGATCAAATCTATAATTTTGAAATTATCAAGAAACTATCAAGAAAAGTCAAACGGCCATATTTACGGAACCCCTAGTCTAATTTTGCTCATTGATTCACGTGAACGCTACATTCACGATCCACACCAATCCTGAAAATTTCAAGTTCCTAGGCCTTTCCATTACAAAGTTATAATTTTCTATGGTTTCTATGGTTCTGGTCATGCGAGCTGGACAAAATTCTGCATGTAGCTTGACTACGTAATTATCCATCTGAGTGCATAATTTCACCTTGATCGAATCAATAGTTTCGAAGTAATCAGAAAAACAAAATTTCGAGCGGCCATATTTAAGGAACCCCTGGGCGAATTTTGCCCAATAACGAACTCAACCGCGGCATTTGAGATTCGAACCTACCCTGAAAATTCCAAGTTTCTAGGACATTCCGTTCGAGAGTTATCGTGTATACGGACGGCCGGACGGACGGACGGCCGGCCGGACAGACTCGAATTTTTCGACGGATTAGTCATCAGTGAGTCGAACTTAGTCGTTTGAGACCATTTTCGGCTCAAAATTCGAAAAATACAGAAATCGTGACGTTAAGAAAAAATTTGAGGCCTACTCTAAAAAGATTGAAGAAAAGTGATGCTGGAAACCGCATGAGCATGAGAACACACTCAGAGATGCTGAAGCAAAATATAGGTTGGGAAATAGAATGAGGAGGTACACAAAAGTTCTTACCGTCGGTTTACAAAATCTTGAATTCCTCTATATCCTTCAAAATATAGAGACACTTAAAAAAACAACATTATGGGATGATAACAGAATGGTTGAAAAAATGGGAGCAGAGAAAGCAAGGAACTATTGATACTGCATAATGTAGTTACTAAGCTAGCAAAAAAATAAGAAGAATATGTCCATGGCCTGGATCGACGATCAAAAAGCCCTGGGATTCGGTTCCTCACTCATGGTTACTGCAGGTCATGAAAAATCTATGAAGTGAACATTGAGGTTCTTAGGTTCTTAAGGTCTACCTGGGGAATTACAATCACAGTGACCGCAAAATCAACCTCATATCGAACTGAATAGGTGAAAATGAAAGCGGAATATTTCAGGGTGACGGCTCTAATGCACAGTTGTTTTTGCATGGTATGGCATGAACATCCTAAGGAACATCCTAGAGCCGCATAAAGCTACTCCATTTATGATTTCATAACCCACTTATCATGGACGATCTGAAGATATTCGCCAGAGGACAAAAACAATTGGAGGGGTTTACTAGAACGTATCAGAAGGTTCAGAGAGGAAATTGTAATGTCGTTTGGACTGGAAAAATGTGCAGCGGTCGAATTTAAGCGTCGGAAAATGGTGGAGAAAGGAAATATAAAGCTAGCAAATGGAAGGGAACTAGCATGGTTGACAGTGGAGGAGCAAGACGTTAATTTGACGAGGGCATGATACATTTTGTGAGGCCCTTTGGTGACGCAAGAAAGCGCTTTGAAAAAAAAACAACTCGAAATGTTAGATGTTTATTTCAAAAAATTTAACCATTAAAAAAGGGAACAGTTTGAGAAATAGAAATTTTCTGCTCTCAGCCTTTCTAAACTCAAATATCATTTGTCCTATGATTCACAATTCTAATTGTTTCAATAAGTTCTCATAAACGGAATGTTGACTTCATTTCATTTTTCAGCGCTCGTTCTACTCACACAAGGGCTATATATATACAGGTGTCTACTTTTAAAAGCGCCAAACTTCAGGGAAATATCGTACATGTGATATTAGGGCAGAAGACAAGCAGCAAGCACAAAAATTGATATGTTATTCGGAAGCACACTAAATGGGGTATTAGTTTCTGAAAAAAAAAAACATGTTCATAATCAATGATTTTTCATCGATAAAACCATTGGAGAAATATGACTGATTTTGTTCACTTCAGAATCGGGATATTCATCTTCTTACCACGCCCGCGATGAGAATTTTTTGGCACAAAAAATTCTTATTTTGTAGCAATTTTGATGCCGTTTCTAGATATGTGGTCAAACTTGATGAGGCTCCAAGGATAACTGAAGTATAATTGATTTTATGGAAAAACTTGAAATATTTCGTGAAATCAAGAAAAAATAAATTGAAGAATAACCGTCATCATTTCGACCATATGTTATATGACATTTTTTGTTGCAAATCACATGTAGTAGACACCCTGTATATATACGAATACTTAAATTCCCAAGATGTACACAACAATAAATATTGATAAGGGGGTGTGGGTAATTTATAGGTGTTATAAAATAACTCTTCTTTATTCCATCAGGTCGACGTTTCAACCCAGATTGGGGCCTTCTTCAGGACTCTTCTTAAACAACATATACAAATCAGTACAACAGAGCGAAACTGACACAGCAAAAATTCCTCACACAACAGTACTAACCGAAATACAGAGTTTGCAGGTTGTAATTGCAAAAACATCCAATCAATAATTCACAGGGAAAGCTAATAAATGACATGCAAGACAGGAAAGTATTTGTGAAATCAGTCTTCTGGCATGAAAAGATTCATCGATATCACGTTACAATTTTCAATTTAAGATTATAGACACAGACTTCACTGATCTTAGAAAATCACCCTCACTGAATATTTGTGAAGAAATAATAAAGGTGGATCATGACACATAAACCATTTAAAACAATTTTCTCTAGCTGTTGACTCACTCTCACTGAGCCAATTGAGGACTGTTATCAACAGAAGGGACGGACCAAAAGACTTTCAGGACACACCGTCAAATTCACTCCCACAGAATCAACACATGTATCAACACTAAAAACAAGGCAAACCACAGGTCAACCCTATTTTTATCAATACCAAATGCTAGGCTAATATCTAATCTCGCTACATACATTTTCATGGGGGAACTCCTAGTAATCTATGTACATAACTGGTCCCCAGAAGAGAAGTTAATTTTAACCAAAAGATAGGAGTACAAGTACTTGGTTCAATTCTAAGGTTGTGAACAAACCTTCATAGTCTTCAGATTGTCAATATGTAGGTACAGCCAAACTTTTTATTGACATTGATCTGAAAAAATATGAATTCAGGAATGAAATATTCATTTCAATGAAATAAGCAATTGAGACATTCGAACTCGCTATAAGTGAGATAATCTCTAAGAATTATTATTGATAAAACATAACGTCTTGAGAATGGCCACCTCGAATGCTAGAAAACATCGTCATATAGGTACATGGGGGAATTTGAAGATTAAGCAATAAAACTCTAAGAAACCAAACCGAACATTTACGAACATATGAACCGGATATGTACGTATAGGCTATAGATGATAGAACAACACAATAGATAGAGGAATTGATCGAACTGTCGATTGAGATCAAGAAAAATAATACAATAGCCTTGCAAGATGTATTGGTGAAAAAGAAAAATGGAAGGCCTGACACGAAAGTATACAAGCCAGTAATTAAACTACGATTCAAACCTCATACGAAAGTAGGATGCCTTTATGGTAGGGATAATATTCTACTCGGTCGAGTAGTTCAGGATAGCAGAAATAGAGAATATATCGGTAATCACGGGAGTGAAACCGAAAAACGAGAATCAGAACAGAATGAACTGTGTGTACTCAGTACCCTACGAATGTGGTAGAAAAAGCATTAATACCTAAAACCTGGAACCAGAGAACATAAAGAAAGGCACAGCACTCTGGAAATCATGATTACAGTGTAGACAATACGAAAGAGCCTACATAATATAATATTCAGTGGATAAGGAGAGAATTTGAAGACGCAGCCAGCTAACGTTGCTTACATCGTTGTAACACACAATCCTATCGGTACTCCCACACTAGAAATAAGGGACCTGTGGGTGCTAGTCATAAGAGAATGAGTAAAAAGAAAGCATCGAAACACCAAAAATTACGAAGGTTCCGTACAACAATCAAGTCGATGTAAGGCATCAGTAATTATAATTTTTTAATGAAACGAATCTAACAAAATGCTCAGGGCGGCCCTGAAGAGGGTCCGAGGAATCAAGATCGAAACGTTGGAACCATGTCCACAGCCTACTTAAACTAGTTTTATCACATAAAATTCAATAAAAGGTGTTCGAAGGGTAAGTAAACTTACCATTGAGTGGTTTCGCTTGAATTGATCACAGGTGATATTATTTTTTGTCCTGGCTTGATATCCTCAGACATTGATGGAGAAAAAGTATCAGTATTTTCAAAAGTAAAAGGTGATTCTACTGAGGAATTTTCCGCTTCTTGCTCGAGTTCCGCCTCCAATATAATTTGTGCAATTTTGTACTTTGTCAGAGCTCGTCGTCTTGCTGAAAATTTCTTTATTATTTTAGCATAACCCAAACATATAAAATCAACGTCATCGAAATCTGCTCCCAAGTCTTCGTTTCTACTTCTCGAATACTTGCAAGCTTTTTCAGGTGAACACAACTCGTTACATAGAAAAGAAGTTTTCCTCTTTCGACAAGTATTTTCCGAAAATTCTGTAGAATCTGTTTGCTGTGTGGAAGTTAGTTCATGAGTATATATTTCGAAAGAACTAGTGCTTTCTGGCTTCTGTTCTGGTAGAGTATAATTGACTGCAGTGTTGTTTTCTTCGCAATCAGTTTCTACTTCATGAATACTAGGAAATCTCGCGGCTACGAGATAAGGTTTCAAAAATTCCATCTGTTGCGCCCACGGCCATGCTTTATATCGATTTAGCAATGAGGCTTTTTGACCAGTATTCTTCTTCTGCGACCTCAAATATTTGGCGTAATTGTCGCGCAAATTTTTCCATTTGGACTTCCACTCTAGACCTGGAAATTAAATGAGAATATTTCGAATTGGAAATTTATTTTCGCTAAGAATTGATGGATTGTATCATTAATTATATATTCTGTTGTTTATCGAACAGTGCAACGTTCTTCCAGGATTACGTGTTACGTTATGATGACCCATCATAAGTTTCATTCTCATTCCTCTCGTCAGCAAAATGCAAAGGGACTATTCAGGTTTTTATTCAATTTCTGAGTTGGGTACTCACTTTCAATACCACATTAAAAATAGATTAACGATGAATTCTTTTTTCTCTTTACCGACAAGCTACGGTAAATGTTATTACGCACTTCGGGTTTTTTCCCTAATTGCTACCACTGAAAATAAATTTTTGGCCGAATGGCTTCGTATAAAAAGAGGAACTCACGAATATTTGAGTTATATTTTCAAGATTCTCAACTCCCAAATTTTGTATTTCTCCCAGATTCTGGAGTGAGAATAAGAGCCCCCGCACACTGGCAACTTTATTCAAGCAACTTTTTAATCACAAAAATAGAACTCATCATTCATCATGGGACCCCGCACACAGGCGATTATTTAGTTGAGGCAACTAAAAAATTGCAACACGTTCTATTTTCTAGGCAACTCAATTGTTGCCGGCAGAAATCGAACGTACGTGTTCATTACTATCTCCGCACACTGGCGATATAAAATCGCCCATCGCTCTTGATTTCCCAGTTTCAATCTCGTCAGCTACAAATTAACATGTCGATAGAAATCGACTTATTTATAGAAGCTGTTAAATCACGATCCTACTAACACTTAAAGTTTCTCAAAAATTTCCTGGTTCATGCGGAAAGAATTCAAAAATTTAAACGGATATTTTTTCAAATTTTCAAACAATTCATGAAATTGTCCATCTATAAGCATTGGGCTGATCAATGGATGGACCAAGAATTTTTTGCCTCTTTTCTTCTTCCTTTCCAAAAGGAGAGCACAAACGCATGCAGTTTCGACGAAATCAATTTTGAAACTGATGTTAAGCAACTATTTAGTTGCCAGTGTACAGTTGTACAGTAACGGCAACTTTCAAGCGAGTAGATTTTTTAATGACCGCAACTAAAAAGTTGCCAGTGTGCGGGAGCCCTAAGTGCAGTGTGATTTTTGAGCGCTCGTACAACTTACACGAGGGCTATATCATTTCGTCACGATGTCTGTATTTTTCGAATTTTGAGCCGAAAATGGTCTCAATCGACTATGTTCGACTCACTGATGACGAATCCGTCGAAAAATTCGAGTCTGTCCGTCCGGCCGGCCGTAAGCACGATAACTCTCGAACAGGACAATCCAGAGACTTGAAATTTTCAGTATGGGTTCAGTTCCCGAATGCCTCGGTTGAGTTCGTTAATGGGCCAAATTCCACCAGGGGTTCCGCAAATATGACCGTTCAAAGTTTTGTTCCCCTGATTACTTGAAAACTACAGATTTGATTGAGATGAAATTTTGCACTAAAATGGAGAATGAGGTGTTTAAGCTACATGTGAAATTTTGTCCAGATCACATGACCAGAACCCTAGAAACCATAGAAAATTGTAACTTTTGAACGGAAACGCCTAGGGACTTGAAATTTCCAGGATATGTGTGGATCTCGAATGTCGTGATCACGTTCATCTATGAGCAAAATTATACAAGGGGTTCCGTAAATATGGTCGTTTGAAATTTAGTTTTCTTGATAATTTCAAAACTAAAGATTCGATCGTGACGAAATTTTGTATACTAATGGAGAATGATATATTCAAGCTACATTTCTCCAGATCACATGACCAGAACCATAAAAACCATAGAAAATCATAACTTTCGAACGGAACGGCCTAGGGACTTGAAATTTTCAGGATTGGTGTGGATCTGAAATGTCGCTCACGTTTATCAATGAGCAGAAATATACTAGGGGTTCCGTAAATACGTTTGTTTGAAATTTTGGTTTCTCAATAATTTCGAAACTACGGATTCGATCGAGATGAAATTTTGTATTTTAATCGAGAATGATATATCAAAACAATATTTTGTCCAGATCGCATGACCAGAACCATAGAAATCATAAAAAATTGTAACTTTTGAACGGAAAGGCCTAGGAACTTGAAATTTTCAGGGTGGGTTTGGATCGCAAATATCGCGGTCACGTTCATCAATGAGCAAAATTAGACCAGGGGTTCCGTAAATATGGCCGTTCAAAATATTTTTCTGCTGATAGTTCCGAAAATACTGAGCGGATTGGGATGAAATTTTGCACCTAGCTGAGTAATAATGTATTCAAACTACATGCAAAATTTTGTCCAGATCGCACCACCAAGACCATAGATACCGTAGAAAATTCTAGCGAATCATCGAAAAAAAAAGGGCAGCTGAAGCACTAACATGAAGTCTGGAGTTTCGCCCAAGTTTTAGAATTTTTTTTACAGCTGTCGAAAATTCCTTCAATTGATTTCTGAAACTGGCAAACTCCTACGTACTTTTCAATCGCGTTTTTCACTAGAAGGAACATGCTTTCCGACCAAACCTCCCCTATTTCGAGTTTCGACCCTCGACTATCCGAAAATAAATAATTATAAACAGCCATGACGTGTAGCCAAGAGCTTTTAAGCGCACGTTTATCCACCTTATATTAAAAAAATTTTCGAGAACTGTTAAAAAAAAATTACATCAGCTCCTTTGTTCATCTGAGTGCAAAATTTCATCTCGATCGAATACCTACGTAGTTTAGAAGTAATCAGAAAAACAACATTTCGAACGCCCATATTTACGGAACCCCTGGTCAAATTCTGTCCAATAACGAACTCAACCGCGGTATTCGAGATTTCAACCTACCCTAAAAATTTCAAGTTTATAGGTCGTTTCGTTCGAGAGTTATCATGTATACGGCCGGACGGACAAACTTGAATTTTTCGATATATTCGTCATCAGCGAGTCGAACCTTGTCGATTGAGACCATTTACGACTCAAAATTAAAAAAAAACAGACATCGTGAGTTTGAATACATTATTCTTCATCTTTGTGCAAAATTTCATTCCAAGCCAATCAGTAGTATCGAAATTATCAGGAAGAAAATATTTTGAAAGGCCATATTTTCGGAACCCATTGTCAAATTTACCTCATTAATAAACGTGACCTCGACATTCGAGATCCATACCTACCCTGAAAATTTCAGGTCCCTAGGCCTTCCGTTCGAAAGTTAAAATTTTCTATGGTTCTGTTGATGCGATCTGGAGAAAATTTTGCATGAAGCTTGAAAACGTCATTCCATCAGAGCGCACAATTTCTCGATCGAAAAAGTAGTTTCGAAGTGATCAGGACAACAAAATTTCGAACCATATTTACGAACCCCACGAAAGTTATCGTGCTTACGGCCAGACGGATGGACAGACTTGAATTTTTCGACAGATTCGACATCAGTAAGTCGAACCTTGTCGATTGAGATAATTATAGGCACAAAATTCTAAAAATACAGACATCTTGAGCAAATGATATAGCCCTCATGTAAGTAGACCGAGCGCTCAAAAAACGACGAAAGCCCATAATATTGTATTTTAATGGAAAATGATATATTCAAGCTACATTTTGTCCAGATCGCATGACCAGAGCCATAGAATCCATAGAAAATTATATCTTTCGAACGGAATGGCCTAGGGTCTCGAAATTTTCAGGATATGTGTGGATCTCGAATGTCGTGGTCACGTATATCAACGAGCAAAATTAGACTAGGGGTTCCGTAAATATGACTGTAAAAAATATTCTTTTCCTGATTATTTCGAAACTACTAGATGGATTGGAATGAAATTTTGCACACAGATGAAGAATAATTTATTCAAACTACGTGCGAAATTTTGTCTAGAACGCATTACCAAGACCATAGATACCATAGAAAATTCACGTAAATTATCGAAAACAAAATTGGTCACTTAGCACTAACGTGAAGTCTGGAGTTTCGCCTTATTTTGAAATTGTTTTTGACAGCTGTCAAAAATTTCTTCAATTGGTTTCTAAAACTGGAAAATACGAATCTAGCTACAAGGTGCGTGAATTCAAAAGCTCCTGACTTCAAGGCAGTGCTTTTTATAATTTACAATTTACGAAACATTGGACCAAAGCTATTGTTGTCTAAGTTATTTGGGGTCGGAAAAGTCCTAAAAAACCTTTGTCCGGAAATGCTTCGTTTCCAAGATACAGAGAGTTGCATGTTTTCCAAATGAATAAGAAATTCCCAATCCATGTGGAGAAGACTGGATTCTCTTATCCTAGATGGAGGCAGTCATTCTCAACAATTCTAGTGAATTGTAAAGCTTTTTGATGTAATAAAAATCATTTTTCGATTGCTCTACTCGAATATTTTCTTGAATAACAAACTTTTTTTTATTTTTCACTGAAAAGTGGCGCATCATTTCCATTCTTAATTGGATAAGAATTATTGGAATACATTTTATTTCGAAAATAGTCACTGGCGTACCTTTTTTTTTCTTCAAACATATTAAAGTCAACGCCAGTACGCACGCCACTGTAGTAACCGAAAACGTAAAATAATCACCTTAATGAGGTGTTACTTTTTAACAAATCTGGTTCAAATATCTTAGGCCGTTTCGAAAATATCGAGGAATTCGTTATTCATTTGGAAAACATGTAACGCCCTGTATCTTGGAACCAGTCGTAGTCTCCTTTGAAATTTAAACTCTGCTATGTTACCAAGAGAACTCGAACTCAGAATTATCGACTGTCACTATAATTGACATAGAAATCGGAACGAATATAATACAAAAATAAAATAAAAGTATTAATATTGAACAAACCGTGAATAAAAGCTTGAATTGTTGTTTCTTTGGTTTCACAGGTATGATTTCCTTTTTATGAAATTATAAATAATATTCTTGCTTTATTATATTTCTTGTACATATTGCAAATAAAAATCTTCGTTTTCATAGAGCAACACAAAATAGTTTTTATTTAAAACTCCCAATAGAACTTTGGGATGTGAATATCCCATTGCAAAACAACAATTATCAAGCCGGTGAGTCTACATGGCCCATGGGGAATTGAGTGCAACCCAAATGATTGGTAGAATAACGAATACTTGAAAAAAAAACCAATAGAGAAGTGTTGGGATAACCTTAACAGAAAATCTATCAAAAGTACACTGGGATGAAGGACAAAACATAATTTTCGATAATTATTATCTAGAAGAAGTATCTACAGAATAAATTATACGAATAACACCAAGTACTTCAAGCGACACCATACAAAAACTATTAGAGAAAATTTTAGAAGATAAAAAACAGAAATCAGAGGTTCAAAACTTGAGTAAAAGATTTCATGGTTGATAAGTTAGATGTAAAAAATTTGTGCATAGAATTTTACGACGGATTCGTCATGAGTGAGTCGAACATAGTCGATTGAGACCATTTTCGGCTCAAAATTCGAAAAATACAGACATCGTGACGAAATGATATAGCCCTCGTGTAAGTAGTACGAGCGCTCAAAACACAATAATGTACTGCTATGACGTAAAAAAATTACGAAAAGCACTGCCGTGAAGGCAGGAGCTTTTGAGCGCTCGTACATGCACCTTGTAGGTGGATTCGCATTTTCCAGTTTCAGAAATCAATTGAAGGAATTTTCGACAGCTGTCAAAAAAATTCTGAAACTTAGGCGAAACTCCGGACTTCATGTCAGTGCTTCAGCTGATCAATTTTTTTTCGATAATTCGCTAGAATTTTCTACGGTATCTATGGTCTTGGTGATGCGATCTGGACAAAATTTTGCAAGTAGTTTGAAAACAATATTCCTCAGGTAGGTGCAAAATTTCATTCCAATCCGATCAGTAGTTTCGAAACTATCAGGAAAAAAATATTTTGAACGGCCATATTTACGGAACCCCTAGTCTAGTTTTGCTCATTGATGAACGTGACTGCGATATTCGCGATCCAAACCCACCCTGAAAATTTCAAGTTCCTAGGCCTTTCCGTTCAGAAGTTACAATTTTCTATGGTTTCTATGGTTCTGGTCATGCGATCTGGACAAAATATTGCTTTGATATATCATTCTCGATTGAAATACAGAATTTCATCTCGATCGAATCCGTAGCTTCGAAATTATCGAGAAAAAAAAAATTTCAAACGACCGTATTTACGGAACGCCTAGTATAATTCTGCTCATTATTAAACGCGAACGCTACATTTCAGATCCACACCTATCCTGAAAATTTCAAGTCCCTAGGCCTTTCCGTTCGAAAGTTATGATTTTCTATGTTTTCTATGGTTCTGGTCATGTGATCTGGAGAAATGTAGCTTGAATATATCATTCTCCATTCAAATACAAATTTCGTGACGATCGAATCTGTAGTTTTGAAATTATCGAGAAAACTAAATTTCAAACGACCATATTTAATTTTGCTCATAGATGAACGTCATCACGGCATTCCAGAACCTCACCTATCCTGAAAATTTCAAGTCCCTAGGCGTTTCCGTTCAAAAGTTACAATTTTCTATGGTTTCTATGGTTCTGGTCATGCGATCTGAACAACATTTCACATGTAGCTTGAACACCTCATTCTCCATTCGAGTGCAAAGTTTCATCTCGATCGAATCTGTAGTTTCGAAGTATATTTACGGAACCCCTGGTGGAATTCTGCCCATTAACGAACTCAACCGAGGCATTTGGGATCTGAACCTACACTGAAAATTTCAAGTCTCTAGGTTGATCCGTTCGAGAGTTATAGTGCTTACGGCTGGACGGACGGACGGCTGGACGGACGGACGGCTGGACGGACGGACGGCTGGACGGACGGACGGCTGGACGGCTGGACGGACAGACTCGAATTTTCCGACGGATTCGTCATCAGTGAGTCGAACATAGTCGATTGAGACCATTTTCGGCTCAAAATTCGAAAAATACAGACATCGTGACGAAATGATATAGCCCTCGTGTAAGTAGTACGAGCGCTCAAAAACAGGACCGTATGTTCTCTCGTGAATGCTTTGAGCGGACGTGGTTGTGAAAAGGGTAAATCCATCGAACTAATTATTGATGGTGTTCTTCATGGGAACAACGAATATGTTGCAGAAATCTTTGCCAACCATTTCTCGAGCATAACTGAAACGTCTCTCTCCCGTTATTACGGAGTTTCTCTGTCCACTTCATGCACGACCTCTAGCATGGTGGATAAGACATTTTTCTTCCTCCCAGTCTTGCCTTGTGAGGTGGCTGACATTATAAAGTCTCTGAAAAATAAGAAAAGTTCCGGAGTTTCAATTTCTGCTCGGATTTTGAAATCAATAAATTCCAGTATATGTGATCACTTAACTCATTGTATCAATCTATCTGTTAGCTCTGGATTGTTTCCTTCTCTCCTAAAAAAGGCCTTAGTTGTTACCATCTACAAAAAAAACGATATTGATGATATCATGAACTATCGGCCAATATCCATCTTGAGCGTTTTTTCTAAGATCTTCGAGAGAGTTGTGTTCAAAAGAATCATGAGTATTTGGACAAATACATCATATAAGATGCCGCCCAGTATGGCTTTCGATCTGGCAGATCCACTCAGACGGGGGTAATTGAATTTGTTGAGTTTGTCTATGAGAATCTTGATAATGGTAGATATGTTGCGGGTGTGTTTTTTGATCTCTCCCGAGCTTTTGATAGTTTATCTTTCAAGTTCATAATTGATAAATGTTACAACTTGGGCTTCCGAGGCGTGTTTTTGGATTGGCTCCGCAGTTATCTCGAGGGTAGATCCATGTCAGTCAAAATTCAGAACTCAACATCTCCTGAGTATGATGTTAACTTAGGGGTGCCTCAGGGATCTGTCCTTGGGCCACTCTTATTTTTGATTTTCATTAATGATCTTCCCGTCAGTTCACGTCAATTATTTATGGGTGCACTGAGTCGCCAGGGTTTGCCCTCATTGACGAAATTGATGAGGATTATTTTGTTTGCTGATGTTTCTTCGATGACGGTTGCTGCTCATACTTTTGAAGAACTCCAGATGTTGTGTGGACAAAGCTTTATAAACTGGTGCAAAAAGAATAATTTGATGATTAACATTGAGAAAACCGAAATAATTCATTTCGAGATTAGACATACTGATCGAAGGATAAAAACTCGTCAACTAGATACTACCATACAATCTGAAGAAAGTACAAAATTCCTCGGTTTATATCTAGACAGCAATCTGAGATGGTGTACGCATATAGAACACCTGTGTAAGAAACTCAATAGTTCTTTTCACGTTATGAATAGAGTAAAAACCTTATTTCCAATAGAAACACTCATTAGTATATTAAAGTATAAGTGGATAAAAAGGTCTTTAAAACATGCGCGATTTTTTGAGCACGACGGCGAAGCCGGAGTGCTCGAAATAGAGCAAGTGTTTCAAAGACCAGTTATCCACGCATACTTTACACTATTTTTTTTTATTGGAGCGCTTTTAAATCATGAATACTGGTATTATCTATATATATAAAAGAAAGTCGTGTTAGTTACACCACTTATAACTCAAGAACGGCAGAACAGATTTAGGTGAAAATTGGTATGGAGGTATGGAGCTTAGAGCCAGGAGACGGACATAAGATACTTTTTATCCCGTTCGACAGCGAAAAAATACAATAAAAGAAAGAAAATTTTCCAATACAAAATGTTCATAGATTTCGTAACTGTCAAGAATAATGTCATAATGCAAAATGAGTGACATGTATATTGGTTGTCAAATATTTGTGCGATTGATTTCACTGAATGATTCGAGATTATTCCGTAAATCCATTCAGAGTCAGTATATTATATAAATATTTACTTCGTGAAAGTGATTAATGTTGACTGTGATTTGTTTTGATGGGTGACTATTATTATTAAAATAATGCCGTGACCAAGAAGATCTAATATGCGGCGCCAGGATGGAGGGAAGTGCAATGTAATGTCTCTCGGGTGAATTCAGCAGAGGGACTCTTGAGGGTAGCTTCGGTATACAGAACTGCGTCGGCGGAGGCTGTCAAAGTGGTTCCTGGCTTCTTACCAGTTGACCTAATGGTGGCGGAAAGATGCTTCCTTTATATCGTAGGAGGAGCACTACCGGGCAATCGACGTATGGCAAGAAGGATGACACTGAGAAAATGGCAAGAGAGATGGGATGATGGAGGGTAAAATACCGCTTGGATGCGGGGGAATTTGGAGTAGTGGATCCAATGTGAGCATAAAACGACTATTTTACTCAATTTTTGACAGGGCATGGATCTTATGGTACCTTCACTAAGAGGACGGAAACGGGATGATCTGTATCATGCCTTATCATGACCCGAAGCACATGTTCTGGACGGAGGAAAGGAACGCACTGGTTGGAAAGATAGGCCGCTTACCGCCAGTTTAGAATATAATAGGGGAAATTATACAGCATGAAGAATGCTGGAAGGCGTTTACGGCTTTGTGACAGAAGTCATGAGGAGAAAGGAGAGAAAGGACAACTATGCATGGGGGATTATCGAAGTACGGACAGGGATGTCTTTTCCGGTGGTCCTCGCATTTCCCCAAGTTGAGGTTTTTTTTAGGTCGGCAGGCAACAACATCAAGTCGAACCGACATATCCCACAACACGGGTCGTTGTTGAATCTAGCAGCAGATTTTTCTCCAAAACCCGAAAAATGAAAAAGTTTGTTTTAGGGAATGCGTCGGGTTGGGTTAGGTTTGGGTAACGAATGTCACGATAGGGTTAGGTTAGGGTTAGGATAGCGTTAGTCGAAGGTTAAGTTAGGGATAGGTAAGGCCACAGCAACGCGTGCCGGGTCTGCTAGTTACTACATAAAATGGAAATATGAATGTAAAATGGTTGAATTCTCGATCAGTATAGCTTTCGTTGTCATGGTAATGAAAAAAACAGAACCTAATTTGCGCTTTGTCATCAAAAATGAATTTTTGTCACCGCAGTGCTTGAAAATGAATTCTTATATAGATTTTTTGAAAAGTAAAGCAGAATCGTGGTGGATACCGCATTTATTTGCATTTGCATTCAGTAATATTTTATTTGGCTTAACAAGGTACTCCTGTCAGATCTATAATCGGAAAACTGTCATTTAGACTTGACGTTGCTGTTGCCATAGTGACTTTAAAAAACGCGCGTGTTTGAAAGTTCGATTTAAACACGCTGAGGTGTTCTTGAAAGAGGTAAAATGGGGCATCAATAAAAAAAAACATATATGTATTATAGTTTAGTATATAACCATCTTTCCTATAACATTCTACTATGGGGAAACTCCTCTGAGGTTGGAAGGGCTTTCGTAATTCAGAAACGAATTATACGCATGATGTTTGGTATAGCCCCACAGTCATCATGCTGTTTATAGAAAAAGGTATCTTAACATTATCCTCCATTTTAATTTTGAAGGCTCTTCTTCACGCGAAGGAGAATGAAAATGTGATGGTCAAGTTAACTATAGTAACATTTAAGAATTATTGACATCGAAGCAGGCCATGAACATCCAGTCGAGGCTTTATTTCTGGTTACAAAAAGTAACTAAATTTCATCATAGAAATAAAACATAAATATAACCTAGAAAAGTGTTGAGTATACGAATTATCGGAATTATCGAATAATTAAGCCGGAATATTTCGATTGCAGTTTCTACATGGGAGTTCAGGTGTGAAAGCGCAAAAATATCGAGGAATGCTTTCATTTGAAGTTATCTGAACTTATCGTTCATATAAAAGTCAACCATGGGAAATTGAAGATCATTCAAATAAATATTTATTTTCCCTCGGGACCATGCAATATTTATTGGTATTGGAAATCTTGTAAAATTCTAACCATATAACTATAAGGGTACCATTTTATGTCAGGATTCAAGAAGGATAATTAATGGAATTTTAGCAGGTAGCTAGTGGTGCAACAGAAAAAAATTTTTGCATACTTCGCAAGCACAGGGCCAAAAGAATGGATTGGAAAAAACGTTATAATGTATTAAGAAATAAGAGAGAAACAAAAATTAAGAATCTATGTAGTACATGAAGAATTTTGACATGAAATTTGTACCGAACTATGAATATATGAACCAATTTGTGAATTATTTATTGCTCGGTGTTGAATACTTCGAGTAAGTCAATTTTTATTTTCATTCATTAAAACTGTCACTGAATTATTGAAAATATTATAATTGATGAGCAATTTTACAATTAATCAGTATACTTTTGAATTGGGAACAATATAGCATGTGTATTAGCAGAGGGAATGTGAACAGGGTACCATACAGTATAAGTATAATAAATAAACTTAAAATATCTATGAATGATACAAAAGCAACGATAAAAATATTGAAAACTTTGTTTCCACGTAGTGTAGTGATTTGGATGTGTTTATTGAATAAGCTGACATAATCCTATTGATGGGCATCCTTTTGCAGGGAAGGTTTCAATATTTCAATAACCCATTTATGAAATAATTCACCATCCATAGTAATCCTTATCATTAATACCACTGTCAAGAATCGGATCACATCCAGGTAAAAATCCATCAATTGTTCCAGCATTCAAAATAGTGCACCTTCTGCCTATACTTTCGAATATACTCGGCATACCTTTTGGATTATTTTCTAGTGTCCACTGACAAATTTGAATATCCAAATTTCATCTAGATAAATTAATTTTATGTTTTGTTCCATGTATTCTCGGTATTTATCACAATATCGTACTATTTTTATTATATTTTTCTGTTTATCAGTAAGAACTTCGCCTTCGATCAATTGAAATCTAGGTGCTCTTTGGCCAGTTCGAAAAGGATATCTAAAGTGATATATTCATATTTTTTAACTCTAGCAAAAACAATTCAATGTCCCTTTGAAGGAATAATCTTATCGCACAGGTTTTCTTCCACTGCTAATTCCAGGCTATAATAACATGCTAATATTCTACGGACAGTGCTTGGTGAAATCTGAAAATTTAAGAGACATTGATCAATCAGAATACACTTTGAGTCGGTGAATAACAGTTTACCTGAAACACTAGCGGAAATATATGCCAAATCTTTGAAAAACTCGAAGTAACACCGACAAACTGCCTGGCGTTCTCTTGTTAGGCGCGATGTATCCTGGTCAATTCCAGCCATTTTAATAGCATAAGACAAAAAATACTCAAATTCAGAGCAAACTTTTATAATTACACATTCACCAATATCTTCGATAAAATCATCAAAGCAAGATTTCTATGGGTAATGTTAGTGTTATTCCTATACCAACCTGAATTCAGCAACCCAAAATATTACTGAATAGTCTATTACCAACTTAAATTCGATTTTTCACAGCCAACCGGTCAACCAGTCAATAATTCTTAAACGGAGTATTGCTTCCATGCTTATAATATCAGAAATCAGGGAATATTGTACATCCCGAGACATAATTCAAAGAAGTTCGAGTTTTCTCCTATGTACCACAGCCGTCTTTATTAGAAGCCTGGAACGAGAGAAAACTGGCAACGTTGGACGGAGGGATATGGACCTCGGGGGCTTCGCATAATCGAGTTTTCAGTTCAACAAGTCGTAATAGGTTACGCACGTGTTATTGTTTGTGTTTTTGTGAATTAAATAAGTGTAATAAAGTTCAAACTGAAGTGTAATAGTGATTTAAGTGAAGTGAAAGTGTTGTTTTCAGTAATTTTGGTGGGTATATTTGAGATCATCTACTGAGAATCAAGATGGTAGATCGTGTTGTGTTCCAAATTGTAGAAGCAATTATTCGTATCAGAAAGATAGGAATTATGTAAGTTGTTTTAAATTTCCCAAAAATTAAGAGCTGAAGCTGCTATGGATAAAAGCTTTCCCAAGAAAAGATTTTATTCCGACCTCTTCTAGTTCAGTTTGCGAGAAACATTTCGAAGAAAGTGATATTATTAAGAATGATAAATTTTTAAAGCCGGATGGAACCATTCAATTGTTATCATTAAAATATCCTAAATTAAAAAAAAACGCTATTCCCAAAGTTTTTCCAAATTTACCAAAGTATCTCACAAAATCAACTCCAAAACCGAGGACCGATCCACAGCTTAGAAAAAATGAAATCATTTCTCGGCAGAATAATGAATCAAAATTGATGGGAGATTAAGAAATTCGATGAAAAGATTTATTTTTATATAATTAATTTCGAAAAATCATTATCTGTGGATGTTTCAGTTCAAATAGATAGAGACCTTAGATTGAAATTATTTATTAAAAATATTCAGATCTCTCAAAATGATTCAAAATGGATTCTTCCTTACGATCTAACACTTAGTAGGTGGTCTCAAATTACAAATTTACTTTCTCGTTATAAAAATGTAAATAATGAAGATGCAGTACCTGAAGAATCTATGTCAGATTCATTGAAAAGTTCTTTAGCTTCCTTAGAGTTATTTTTAGCTGATAGAAATAATGAAAATTTTGACAGATTCAGACAGGTAGAAATCATTACAGATCAATTACGACAGGTCATAGCAAAAAGAATTAAATATTCATCAAGTACTATAGTTATGTCATTTATATTATTTTCACAGTCACCTTCATGTTATGAATTAATGAGAAAATTTTTTATTTTGCCTTCTAAAAGGTATTTGAGATCAATTTCTTCGTCATTAGAAATATCCCCTAATTCTGACAGTGGAAATAAAAACTATCTCTCAAATGTAACATTTTAAATTCACTCTGCTCCATTTTCGCGAATTTACTGCTCAAAAATTATGTGAAAAATAGAAATAATGATTCAAAAGTCGAGCAAATGGAGAAGAAAAGAAAACATTTAGGAGATAGCAAAAAAAAACCATTTAAGAATAAAATTCACTTTGTTATGAGTTTTTCGAAATTTTCATTACTTAATATATTTCTATATTTATTCATTCATTTGTTATGTTTGAGAGTTTATATTTATGTTGATAATTTTATTTAAGTTTTTTTTTTGGCAAGAGATGACCTTACACCTTCCCGTGGTTCTTGCTGAACAATAAATTGAATAAAAATTCAGAGAAATATCATTTCAATTTCAACTTTATCATGAGATTATTGTGCAAAACTAACTGAGATATTCAATTTATTGACTAAGTAGGGTCTTATGTTCCTTTTTCTTTCAGCAAAAAATTAATTTGATGACTTGACTAGTGATTTGAATGTGAAATAATACTATATCTCGCGCTATCGCTCCGCACTAGTATACCTACCATTTACGTTCGGATGCGACGATGCCAGACTTCGTTCCAGGCTATCTATAAAGACGGCTGTGTATGTACCAATGCAATCGCCTGCCGCATGGTATTCGGTCTCTTGATCTTAAGTCATTTAAAGAAGCTGTGAGGGGCTTGTTGTTGAGGAAGTGCTACTATTCGGTTGGCGATTATTTTTCTGAAGTTGTTATTGGTAGTTAGTATTGTTGATTATATAAAAGTTGTTTCTTGACCTGTCCTATACATTTAATTGTCAAAAAGGATCAATAAATGAATATGAATATGAATATGAATATTAATATCAATATGAATATGAATTTTACCACGTGAACTACGTATACAAATAATAAAAGGCTGAATAAAGACAGAAAACTGGCGTTGAATAGAATACAATAAAGTCGCACAATTATAATAAAAGAGAGATTCGATTACCATCGAAAAGAAATAAAACTGAAAATTGGAGACCTAATCTACGTAGAAATTGGAACAAATTGAATAGGAAGAAGTTGGATGAGCTACGAATTGGACCATACAAGACAACGAATAAAATCTCAAATTCAAAATATGAAGTAGATACTGGGCATAAAGAGGGAAATCAAATCTTTTCCATGTAAATAAATTAATCCCAGTATCCAAGGAACTTCAGAACCATTACACATAATTGTTCTGCTCCAAGGGGGAGATGTAAAGAAGATCACGACACACCAGTTTTGGTGTCGTAGTCTCCTTTGAAATTTGAAATCTGCTGGTTTACCAAGAGAACTCATAATTATCACCTGTCACTGTAACTTTTACATGAATCGGAAAGAATATAACACAAGAATAAAATGAAAGTATTAAAATAAAAAAATGGAACATGGAAGATTTCAAAACCAATGCCATCGAAGCATTACACCTAAGGTCCACTTGCTGGCTGCTAGCTCCGTTACGTCGACGATGTCTTCGTCATATGATCACTCAATTCCGAAACTCTCCGAAATTTCTTTGATCATCTGAATACCATTAACAACAATATCAAGTTCACAATGGAAGATGAGACTCACAATTCTCTTTCTTTTCTTGACGTTCTCATAACTAAATCCAACAACTTCTTCACACACACGATTTACAGAAAACCAACTCACACCAATCGTTACCTAAATGCAAATTCACACCATCACCCGTCACAAATAAACTGTGTTAAACCTACACATTTCACTAAAACTTCACAACCTCCAAATCGCCCTACTACAGAACGGCTACTGCAGTCAACAAATTCAAAAAATCATCCATCGACATCAGACCCACACACAACAGACCGAAAACCCTCCGGAAAATTTCCCTCATAAAATTTTCATGCCTTTCATTAAAGGTGTTACTGATAAAATCAGTCGCATCCTACGAAAGCAGGATATGAAGACAGTTTTTACAGCCGATAACAAAATCTCCAAGTTTCTACGAACACCAAAGGATACTATTTACAACGAGTCACAAGGTATATAAGAGATACCATGTTCTACATGTCCAAGAACATACATAGGACAAACCAACATACGAATAACTAATAAAATATACGAACACCAACTCGCAGTACTTAGAGCAGATCCAACATCACCCCTTTTGAAACACCATTCCGAAATAGGAGATCAAATTAATTTTGAGGGATGCAAAACCATATCTGCTGAAAAAACGCTTACAAGTAGGATTATTCGCGAAGCCCTTGAAATCGAAAACCATCATAGGTCCTGGTTTTTGAAAAGGACTGAAATTTACTTCCCTTCGCCTTTAATATAATTTTTCCTTTTTCCTTCTATTGATTACTTGGAGAGGTCCTCCTCTCTTCTGCGTGGTTCTTGACTATCCGTCATTGGCTTCTTTGCAAGAGATATTTCCTCTTGTCTGTGGTTCGGACTGGTATCATTACCATCCTTCTTATTTCTTTGTTTTCGTGTTCTTTCATCGTTTCGATTGTCTTCTTGGTTTGTTTGTGAATTATTTCCTCGATTGTTGGTATTTTCAATTCTGCTCTTATTTGTTTATTGCTGACGTACCATGGGGCACCTACAGCTATCCTTATTATTTTATTCAACGTATTTTGTAGATCTTTCTTTTTGCAACTTTCGACATTGAACCAAACTACTCCTGCGTACGTTATGCTTGGTATTAGCACTGTCCTGATTATCTTCATCTTGTTTTCCAGCGAAAGTTTGCTGTTTGCACTTAGGAGCGGATATAAATACCCATGTAGTTGCCTGGTCTTATTTTTGATTTCTTCCATTTGTTTGTTAAAATTCAGCTTTTCGTCTAGGGTCACGCCCAGATATTTCGCTTCATCTTCCCAGTCTGTCTTCTGGTTTTCTATCATGACGTTCCCTGCTCTTTCCTTCTTCAGTTTTGTGCCGCCGAAGTATATGGCAACTGTTTTCTTCGCATTTATCTTGAACCTCCATTTCTTGAAATAGCTCATCAGTTTGTCTACGTCTATCTGGAGTTGCTTCGTTATCGATTTCCTCATTCTGCTGGAATAGTATACAGCAGTGTCATCTGCGAACTGGGCAATCTTACATCTTCCCATTTTTGGTATGTCTGACATATATATGTTGAACAGCAACGGTCCTAGGACCGATCCTTGTGGTACGCCGGCTTCAATTTTCCTGGTGGTTGACCTCGTACCATCCATGTTGATTTTGAATTTTCTTTCCTTCAGGTATGCTTGTATATCTAGTCAGTTCGGCTGGAAACTTCCACATCTTCATCTTGTATAGAAATCGAAAACATGAAATGCAGAGAGTATATTCCGATCGAGAAGACGCAGCTCAATACAACGTAAAGAGCCGCGACATCTCGCGGGGAATGTCTACAATTCTTTCCAACAGTTCCTTCAAAAATAAAGATTTCCACTTACTTTTCCTTCCCCCTTTGTTTCGCAAGTAGGGGAGAGCGGGGTTGAAAGTGCTGATTTTTACAAATCCTCATATGATTCAGATAAAACAAGGACTATATCTAGAAGTAGTGGTTCATCCTTAGCCAAATTTAGTCCATAATACGAATTAACCTACAAATTTTTGACATTTCAAACAGTTTTTGAGAAAAAGTGATTTTTTTATACAGCGGCGACAAGGCACAACCAACCCCACTTTGGGGCAAGTTGTGTCGTAGCTGGGGTCGGTTGTGCCGTTGTAATGCTAGGTGTTTCACATGAATGGAAATCAATTTAGAATTCAAAAGACGTCAATTTTATGATAATATATTTATGCCAAGATGGTGGGATGTTTTGTACATTGAACTTCACGGCACACTGGAACGCAAGTTGTCGTACTTCTTTCGGTAGAAGACCGAAGTGAATTGAAGCGCTTTTTAAGATGTACTTCGACAGTAGTGCATTTTTCCTCATTAAACACTAGTCTTGGTTTGTATACAACCCCAGGAGTACCTCCACTTTTAATTTTTTTGACATAGCGTTGTAGTGAAGTGCAACTGTTTTTAATTTGAGTCCATCCTTGATGACTGCATCAGCAACCCTTTGTAAAAGATCCTGCCTTGTAGTTCCCCTTTGTGTTTTTCGCTTATACGTCCTCATTCTGCCAAACAAAAAATAATGGAACAATATAGGCTACTTAGGGGTTGGTTGTGCCGCGGCACAACCAGCCCCAAATGAACGGCACATTTTACCCCGTTTATGAGATTGTGATATTTTGTCCGACATATAAAAATCACTCTGCTCAAATCATTGAAATTACACTGCATAACAAACTACGATAAATAACACACATTTCACTGAAACTTTCATATTAACAGCACGAAGAATGCTAGCTTGCGACCAAAAAGTATCGAAACGGAGATATTTACTGACGTGCTGCTGGAGGAATCTCACATGAGTTACATGTATTTCTTCTCGGTCCGCTTTGCTGACGCAACTGAGATGGCAGCCACGTGTGCTCGATGGTTAGGCAATACGCGATACAATACGATCTTTTATCAATCTATTTCTGATTTCGAGATATTAGCATCGGCACAATTTACCCCCGGCACTTTCAGCCCTGCTCTCCCCTACTCATTTTTGAGCGCTCGTACTACCTACACGAGAGCTATATCATTTCGTCACGATGTCTGTATTTTTCGAATTTTTGAGCCGAAAACGGTCTCAATCGACTATGTTCGACTCACTGATGACGAATCCGTCGGCAAATTCGAGTCTGTCCGTCCGGCCATCCGTAAGCACGATAACTCTCGAACGGAACAACCTAGAGACTTGAAATTTTCAGTGTGGGTTCAGTTCACGAATGCCTCGGTTGAGGCCAAATTCCACCAGGGGTTCCGTAAATATGGCCGTTCAAGGTTTTTTTTCCCTGATTACTTGAAAACTACATATTTGATCGAGATGAAATTTCGCACTCAAATGGAAAATGAGGTGTTCAAGCTACATGTGAAATTTTGTCCAGATCGCATGACAAGAACCATAAAAACCATAGAAAATTGTAACTTTTGAACGGAAACGCCTAGGGACTTGAAATTTTCAGGATAGGTGTGGATCTCGAATGTCGTAATCACGTTCATCTATGAGCAACATTATACAAGGGGTTCCGTAAATACGGTCGTTTGAAATTTTGTTTTCTCGATAAATTCGAAACTACGGATTCGATCGAGATGAAATTTTGTATCTTAATCGAGAATGATATATTGAAGCAATATTTTGTCCAGATCGCATGACCCGAACCATAGAATCCATAGAAAATTGTAACTTTTGAACGGGAAGGCCTAGGAACTTGAAATTTTCAGGGTGGGTTTGGATCGCGAATATTGCGGTCACGTTCATCAATGAGCAAAATAAGACTAGGGGTTCCGTTAATATGGCCGTTTAAAATATTTTTTTCCTGATAGTTTCGAAACTACTGATCGGATTGGAATGAAATTATGCACCTAGCTGAGGAATAATGTATTCAAACTACGTGCAAAACTTTGTCCAGATCGCATCACGCATCAAGACCATAGATACCGTATAAAATTCTAGCGAATTATCGAAAAAAAATTGATCAGCTGAAGCACTGATATGTCTGGAGTTTCGCCTGAGTTTCAGAATTTTTTTGACAGCTGTCAAAAATTCCTTCAATTGATTTCTAAAACTGGAAAATGCGAATCTACCTACAAGGTGCATGTACGAGCGCTCAAAAGCTCCTGCCTTCACGGCAGTGCTTTTCGTAATTTTTTTGAGTTTCAGTGCGATACTCGGGAAGTAGAAAACGCCCGAACATGCGCTTATCGTTGTAGTACATAATATAAATAAATAAAATGAAAGTTTCGTACCGTTGAAGGTTAGGCTACCAAAATTAAATCAATGAATGGACCTGGTGGAAATCCAAATCAAGAAGTGAACTAATGGAACATGTCATCATCGAACGACAAGAGTAGCAAGTAGACTAGTTTCTGGCTTTTTTGGCCGTTATCAGTACTTCATAACTCAATCGACGATGACGATCAACATGAAATGCAGAACGTATATTCCGAGCGAGAAGACGCGGCTCAAAACAATGTAAAGAGCCGTGACATCTCGCGGGGAATGTCTACAATTCTTTCCACCAGTTCCTTAAAAATATAGATTTCCACGTACTTTTTCTTTTCCCTTTGTTTCGCAAGTACTCATTTTGATTTAATTATTTGTCATACATCACATTGACGGTAGGTTTATAAAATCTGTAGTTCGTTTGATAATCGTTGGTCTCGCTACAGTGTCATCTCATGTAAAAAACAAATGATCGTTGATCGTTGATTAGTTATGGCTGACCGCTTTGACAATGAATTCAATTCAATTCTGTCAATTCGCGTTAGTGATTTTCACGATTTTTTTTTTAATCTCTGGATTTTGAGCCCTTATTATGGATAGATCGGATTCTCGATGCATAAAAGCTAATACCGAATAGCAGCGATTAATTCATCAAATTTCATTCAATAACGCCAATACTTTCCAAGAAAAGCTGTGGACGAAGGGCGGATAACAGATAACCCTACTTCGAATAGTCCATAGCAGTCTTGACCTTGTTATATATTATTTTTGATATAAAATTGTACTTGCCATTTCCATTTGATAAAATTAATGCTATTTCATCCCACACTTCATTTTTTTTTCGCATATTTTTATACTCGGGATGAGTCATGTCAAAAAGAAACGGATGCAATCTGACATTTTCTATCAAAATTTCCACTTTGGACGCCTCCATTACTCCGAAACTGGTGTCAGGAACACGAGAATATGGCTAATGGCTATAAGCGGTCAGACAATATGAACATCCTACCGCCACCGCTTTTTCTGACCGCGCACCTTTCTATTTGTCCAGGGCCGGATCTAGAACTTCGGAATCTGAAAAGAGAACTCTTCGTTCTGAATACGCCAGATGTTTGCTCTGAACGTGTAGCAAACACAGACATAACGATAGGATGGTAAGTCTATGGTGAAGATATACCTAAAAGATCTCCGTCCGGTTGTATGATTTTTGTCCTATTTGTATCATAGCTACCTTCAAGCAACGAGGATCAACTTCTATCTTTTGAACAGAGAATGGGAAATGAACCATTTTACTACATTACATTGAAGATTTTTTTCTTCATTCTCAATGTGCTCGAGAAAACAAAATCTTCTGTTAAAATTTTCCCAAAAATTGGATTTAAGAAGCATTCGAAAAATATCAACGCTGTTTGAAACCCAAGTTTATTATAGTACCTACACCACCATAGAATATTATTAATTATCTCCATCGATCAATTGAGAAACGGTGTTCTCTTATCAGTAAATAGAAAAAAAATCACAAAAAGCACTGCCGTGAAGTCAGGAGTTTTTGAGCGCTCGTTCATCCACCTTGTAAATAGATTCGTATTTTTTTCGATAATTGGCTAGAATTTTCTACGGTATCTATGGTCTTCGTAATACGATCTGGACAAAATCGCACGTACTTTGAAAACAGTATTTTTCATCTATGTGCAAATTTTCATTCCAATCCAATCAGTAGTTTCGAAATGATCAGGAAAAAAATATTTTGAACGGCCATATTTACGGAACCTCTAGCCTAATTTTGCACATTGATGAACGTGACATTCGAGATCCACACCTATCCTGAAAATTTCAAGTCGCTAGCCCTCGTGTAAGTAGAACGAGCGCTCAAAAAGGAGACAAATCTGTTGCAGTTTTAATGGACATTAGACATTACCAGAGCTTTTGATAGTGTTTGGCATAAGCTGAAGAAATGTAAAAAAAGAGACTATGTGATAAAAAAAATACAAGGGTTTTTGAAAGACAGGAGGTTGCAAATCAAGATAAATTCTTCACTTTCTGACATGTTCACACCACAACAAGGTCTACCTCTAGGCTCACCACTATCCCTCATACTTTACAACATTTTTTGTCATGGCATGTACAACCACGCCCTCGTTGACAAAGGAGAAGAATATCCACAACCATAAACACTGCAATTCTGTGACGTTACCGCTCTTGTCTTACACAACAGAAACCTGAGTGAAACAATTGAATATCTCCAACGATTAACTGACAAAATCGTAACTTGGATGAAAAAATGGCGCATCTCTCCCTAGCAAAACTCAATTTGTTGTATTTGGAGTATTTGGACATAAAATTACAGCCCCATCACCGACAATATACATACACTTGGGTGCAATGAAATCGGCCCACCTAAAATTCGACCCAATTTCAAATGATTATTTCTCGGAATCCGCTAGTCGGATTTTGATTATTTTTTTTTAATTGTAGGTCAACAGTCAGGTATAATGTTGTGTTAAGATACTTTAGTTTGCAATTGAATTTCAGCATATACGGGGTGCAAGATTGAAAAGAAGATTAATTCCTCAACATTGACACACCCTGTAGATAAAATAAGGAACAGCAGCAACGAATGCCAAATGGAATCGGACTGAAGTACCATCTCTTCTAGTCGTTTTGTTCTTTTAATCATGTATTTATCTCTATTATTACGGAAATTGCAGTGTTTCGAAACTGAGCTGATACCTTGGAAGCCCTGTGAAAAAACATTGAAAACAACAGGTTTTTCCTGAAACTAAATTATTTTAATAGCAGGTATGACCTCCCCTCGCCCTAATAACATCCCGCATACGATTAGGCATACTTCTAATTGAATTCACTAGTGTTTCTTGTGGGATGTTTCGCCACTCTTTCTTTACTGCAACTGAAAGTTCCGGGATCGACACTGGAAAAGGCTCGTAGTACTCTTCGTTTTAGTTCATTCCACAAATTCTCAATGGCGTTTAGGTCAGGACTGCATGGTGGTCTTATCATAACTCGAAAGTCGACTGCTGCAATGTAGTCTCTGACAATTCTCGAAGAATGTGTACATTTTGTAAGTTTGTTTGAAAGTTTTCCTGCAGGCAGAAATAATAGAGATAAACACATGATTAAAAAAACAAAATAAGTAAAAAATATGCGACTTCAGTTTGACTCCTTTTGTCATTCGTTGCTGCGGCTCCTTGCATCTACAGGGTGTGTCAAAATTGAAGGAAAAATCTCCTTATCAATCTTGCACCTCGTATATACCGAAATCAGAATGTAGACAAAAATATCTTAGGATAACATTATTATCGAAGTTTTAACCTGAAATTAAAAAAAAAGAACATCAATATCCGACAAGCGGGTCGCGAGATATCCATGTTTGAAATTGTCTCAAGTTCAAGGTGGGCCGATTTCGTTGCTCCCAAGTGTATCACAACACATCATCACACCGACAGTTGGATACCTAGGAATAACAATTGACAACAAACTTAACTTCAAACTTCACACACAAATCATGCAGAAAAAAAAATCACCACAAGACCCAGACACTTCAGATCACCCACTTACAACTATAAGACGGCAACAGTCATCTATAAAATGATTTGCAGACCAATCATAGAATATGGACACCAACTATGGATAAACGCAAGAAACCCTACATTAAACAAAAAATGATGAAAAGCACTGCCGTGAAGTCAGGAGCTTTTAAGCGCTAGTTCACCCACCTTGTAGGTACATTCGCATTTACAAGCTTTAGGAAACAATTAAAAAAAATCTCAAACTAAGGCTAAAATCCAGACTTCACGTCATTGCTCTAGGTGACAAATTTTTTTTCGATAATTCGCTAGAATTTTCCACTGTATCTATGGTCTTGGTGATGCGATCTGGACGAAATTTCCCACGTAGTTTGAATACATTATTCTTCACCTATTTGCCAAATTTCATTCCAATCAAATGGGTAGTTTCGAAATGATCAGGAAAAAAATATTTTGAACGGCCATATTTACGGAACCTCTAGTCTAATTTTGCTCATTGATGAACGTGACCGCGAAATTCGTGATCCGAACCTATCCCTAGGCCTCTGGCCTCTCCGTTCGAAAGTTATAACTTTCTATGGTTTCTATGGTTCTGGTCATGCGATCTGGAGAAAATGTAGCTTGAATATATCATTCTTCATTGAAATACAAAATTCCGTCACGATAGAATTCGAAGTTCTGAAATTATCAAGGAAACTAAATTTCAAACGACCATATTTACGGAACCCCTAGTCTAATTTTGCCCATTTATGAACGTTCGAAAGTTATGATTTTTTATGGTTCTGGTCATGCGATCTGGATGAATGTAGCTTTAATATATCATTCTCCATTAGTATACAAAATTTCATAACGATCGAATCAATAGTTTTGAAATTATCAAGAAAACTAAATTTCAAACGACCATATTTACGGAACCCCTAATATAATTCCGCTCATAGATGAACGTGATCACGACATTCAAGATCCACACCTATCCTGAAAATTTCAAGTCCCTAGGCGTTTCCGTTCAAAAGTTACAATTTCCTATGGTTTCTATGGTTCTGGTCATGCGATCTGGACAAAATGTAGCTTTAAAATATCATTCTCGATTGAAATACAAAATTTTATCTCGATCGAATCCGTAGTTGAAAAATTATCGAGAAAACAAAATTTCAAACCACCGTATTTACAGAACCCCTAGTATAATTCTGCTCATTGATAAACGTGAACGCGACATTTCAGATCCACACCTATCCTGAAAATTTCAAGTCCCTAGGCCTTTCCGTTCGAATGTTATGATTTTCTATGGTTTCTATGGATCTGGTTATGCGATCTGGAGAAATGTAGCTTGAATATATCATTCTCCATTAGTATACAAAATTTCGTCACAATCGAATCTGTAGTTTCGGAATTCTCGAGAAAACTAAATTTCATACGACCATATTTACGGAACCCCTAGTATAATTTCGTTCATAGATAAACGTCATCACGACATTCGAGATCCACACCTATCCTGAAAATTTCAAGTCCCTAGGCATTTCCGTTCAAAAGTTACAATTATCTATGGTTTCTATGGTTTTGGTCATGCGATGTGGACAAAATTTCACATGTAGCTTGAACAACGCATTCTCCATTTGAGTGCGAAATTTAATCTCGATCAAATTTGTAGTTTTCAAGTAATCAGGAGATCAAAACTTCGAACGGCCATATTTACAGAACCCCTGGTGTAATTCGGCCCATTAACGAACACAACCGAGGCATTCGGGAACTTAACCCACACTGAAAATTTCAAGTCTCTAGGTTGTTCCGTTCGAGAGTTATCGTGCTCCCGGCCGGACGGACGGACAGACTCGAATTTTCCGACGGATTCGTCATCAGTCAGTCGAACCTAGTCGATTGAGACCATTTTCGGCTCAAAATTAGAAAAATATAGACATCGTGACGAAATGATATAGCCCTCGTGTAAGTAGTACGAGCGCTCAAAAATTGTGAACATTTTTGATATCAACTTTTTGAGCGCTCGTACTACTTACACGAGGGCTTATATCATTTCGTCACCATGTCTGTATTTTTCGAATTTTGAGCCGAAAATGGTCTCAAACGACTATGTTCGACTCACTGATGACGAATCCGTCGAAAAATTGTAGTCTGTTCGTCCGGCTGTCCGTCTGTAAGCACGATAACTCTCGAACGGAACCACCTAGAGACTTGAAATTTTCAGTGTAGGTTCAGTTTCCAAATGCCGCGGTTAAGTTCGTTAATAAGCAGAATTCCACCAGGGGTTCCGTGAATATGGCCGTTCAAAATTTTGTTCTCCTGATGACTTTGAAACTACTGATTCGATCGAGATGAAATTTTGCACTCAAATGGAGAATGGATTGTTCAAGCTTCATCTGGAATTTTGTCCAGATCGCATGACCAGAACCATAGAAACCATAGAAAATTGTAACTTCTGAACGGAAACGCCTAGGGACTTGAAATTTTCAGGATAGGTGTTGATCTCGAATGTCGTGATGACGTTTATCTATGAGCAAAATTATATTAGGTTTTCCGTAAATACGGTCGTTTGAAATTCATTTTTCTCGATAATTTCGAAGCTACGGATTCGATCGAAACAAAATTTTGTATTTTAATGGAGAACGATATATTCAAGCTACATTTTGTCCAGATTGCATACCCAGAACCATAGAAAATTATAACTTTCGAAGGTAAAGGCCTAGGGATTCGAAATTTTCAGTGTAGGTTTGGATCGCCAATGTCGCGGGCACGTTCATCAATGAGCGAAATTAGACTAGGGGTTCCGTAAATATGGCCGTTCGAAATATTTTTCTCCTGATAAATTCGAAACAACTGATTGGATTCGAATGAAATTTTGCACATAGCTGAAGAAATTCGAAATTTTGTCCAGTTCGCATACCAAGACCATACATACCGTAGAGAAATCTAGCGAATGATCGAAAAAAGAGTTCGTCAGCTAAAGCACTGAGGTGAAGTCTGGAGTTTCGGCTGAGTTTGAGAATTTTTTTGACAGATGTCAAAAAAATTTGTTTCCGAAACTGGAAAATGCGAATCTACCTACAAGGTGGATGAACGAGCGCTCAAAAGCTCCTGACTTTACGGCAGTGCTCTTCTTGATTTTTATTTATTCGAAATGACCCAGTTGACTGGTGCTGACTTATTTTCATGACGATAACAGAAAGGGTTTGGATATTTCAATTATTCTAGAATTACAAAAATATCATTCATAAGAATTCCGCGAAGATCACTTGGAAATGTAGTTTCTGATTATTTTATTTCCATTATTAGGCTCAAAAAGTTTCGAAATTATCCATTCCATGGTTGGATGTAACTAGGCAAGTAGACCACTCAATTCCTGCGAGTCATAAGCTTTGTTTCTTCCTGCGTTGCTTGTAAATTATAGTTGGTCGCTTGCAGAGAGAAATAGACTGGAGGGTCTGTGCCGTAGCTTCCCGTGAAAGCAGTATACTGTATCCTATCTACTCGCGCTGAAATGGTGACGTCAGTAGAAGAAGCACGTCGTGGGCATCACGTGCGCTAGAGAGAGACGCGTATACTCGAAACTTATTAGAGTAGGGGGCCCGACCGACCCAACCTCACCAACACGCAGCCCGTTCACAAATCGATCCGAATGCCGGAATAGAGAGAGATAGATTTTGTTTTATGCATGGGTGTGAATTGTGAACGGGCTTTCAACGGCTGAGTCACAGTAATTGATAATAACTTAGGCATTGCTTCGTCCTATGTTTGGATCTAACAGAGAATTTATATATATATATATATACTTCCATAGATCAGCAGCACTATTTGTCGAACTCTATGGTGTACCTCTATGATTGATTTTGTTCGAGTATCGTTTATCTTGTCAAACCCTCATCATTACCTGATCTTCTATATTTTTCGAGTCGATATTTGGCAGGTTCTATAGAAATCTCATTGATCCTCAACAGCAGCCTCGTATGATCTCTTTCAAAATGCCAACCTGTTGGCTAGTCGTGTTGGAAAGTAAAACAATTTTGTACCGTGGACATTATATTCTACTATTGCTTTTGGTTCTATGTTTTCAAGTGCCAATACAAGAAGTTGTATTCTTTGTTTCAAGGTTCAAGCAAGTTGTAGAAGTTATAATAAATCTATTAATAACGAAAACATCCTGATTGTTAATCCTGATATAATCCAATAATATTACCAACCACTGCACTCGCAATATTCCAACAATAAATATTATCAGGTTATGGGCCCAGAGTTCGTGAAATTGGTTTTATTTGAATTATTCAGAAGATAAAGGTTAAGGAAAAACGTGCTCCAACGTTTCAATGGCTAATCTGGAGGAAAAATACAAGGTTTCACTCTTTGATGGAAACAACTATCACAGTTGGAAATTTCGAATGGAAATTTTGCTGGACGAACTGAATTTGGTGTTTGGTGGAGCAACCGTTAAAGTTTGAGATTGTACCAGGGACAACACCAGAAGCTCAACTTCGAAACAACAAACTCAAGCAAGATGATAAAACTTGCAAAAGGAGAATCGTATCAAAAGTGGCTGACACCCAATTGGGATATTCACAAGGCAAGGATACTGCTTATGAGATGTGGGAAAGCTTACGAAGTGGATTCGAACGTCAGAGCCTAGCCACTCAAAATAGAATTAAGCAATTAAGCGTCAGATAGAAACGTTCAGAAAAAGGCCGAATGAGAATTTCACTGAACATTTTCTCCACTTTGAACAACTTATAAGAGAATACAAGTCTGCTGGAGGGCAACTAAGTGAACGAGAATGTGTTCTTCAGTTGTTCAAATCATTACCAATGAAAGAATATCAAACATTATAAGCACATTAGAAACTCTGGCTGATGAATCGCTAATCAGGTTAACTGTGGTCAAAGGAAGGTTACTCGATGAAGGAACTAAGCTGAAGACACTATCGAACAAGTTCAAAGAAGAGGGTCAGTCATCTGCTGTGTTTGTAGCAAATCAAGGAAACACTTAAACAATTCACAGGCGAATGAATGAGAAGCATGGTAACGTCGCAGGAAAAGGGGCGAACCAGGAGAAGTTTCCATACAAATGATATTACTGTAACAAAACTGGACATAAAAATTACGAAAAGCACTGCCGTGAAGGCAGGAGCTTTTGAGCGCTCGTACATGCACTTTGTAGGTAGATTCGCATTTTCCAGTTTTGGAAACAAATTGAGGAAATTTTTGACAGCTGTCAAACAAATTTTCAAACTATGGCGAAAATCCAGACTTCAAGTCAGTGCTTCAGGTGACCAATTTTTTTTTCGATAATTCGCTAGAATTTTTTATGGTATCTATGGTCTTGGTAATGCGATCTGGACAAAATTTCCCATGTAGTTTGAATACATATATTATTGTCCATCTATGTGCGAAATTTCATTCCAATCCAATGATGAGTTTCGAGATTATCAGAAAAAAAATAGTTTTGAACAGCTATATTTATGGAACCCCTAGTCTAATTTTGCTCATTGATGAACGTGACCGCGAAATTCGCGATTTTAACCTATCCTGAAAATTTCGAGTCCCTAGGACTTTCCGTTCGAAAGTTATAATTTCTATGGTTTTTATGGTTCTCATCATGCGATCTGGAAAAAATGTAGCTCGAAAATATCATTCTCAATTTGAATACAAAATTTCTTCACGATCGAATCCATAGTTTTGAAATTATCAAGAAAACCAAATTTCAAACGGCCATATTTACGGAACCCCTAGTCTAATTTTGCTCATTGATGAACGTAACCGCGAAATTCGCGATCCGAACCTGTCCTGAAAATTTCAAGTCCCTAGGCCTTTCCGTCCGAAAGTTATGATTTTCTATGGTTTCTATGGTCCTGATCATGCGATCTGGAAAAAATGTAGCTCGAATATATCATTCTCAATTCACATATAAAATTTCGTCACGATCAAATCCATAGTTTTGAAATTATGAAGAAAACAGAATTTCAAACGGCCATATTTACGGAACCCCTAGTCTAATTTTGCTCATTGATGAACGTGACCGCGACATTCGAGATCCACACCTATCCTGAAAGTTTCAAGTCCCTAGGCCTTTTCATTACAAAGTTATAATTTTCTATGGTTTCTATGGTTCTGGTCATGCTAGTTGGACGAAATTTTGCATGTAGTTTGAGCACGAAATTCTCCATCTTAGTGCAAAATTACACCTCGATCGAATTAGTAGTTTCGAATTAATCAGAAAAACAAAATTTCGAGCGGCTATATTCACGGAACCCCTCGGCGAATTTTGCCCAATAACGAACTTAACCGTGGCATTCGAGATTCGAACCTACCCTGAAAATTTCAAGTTTCTAGAACCTTCCGTTCGAGAGTTATCGTGTATACGGACGGACGGACGGACGGACAGACTCGAATTTTCCGACGGATTCGTCATCAGTGAGTCGATTGAGACCATCTTCGGCTCAAAATTCGAAAAATACAGACATCGTGACGAAATGATAAAGCCCTCGTGTAAGTAGTACGAGCGCTCAAAAATTACGAAAAGCACTGCCGTGAAGTCAGGAGCTTTTGAGCGCTCTACCTTGTAGGTAGATTCGCATTTTCCAGTTTTAGAAATCAATTGAAGGAATTTTCGACAGCTTTCAAAAAAATTCTGAAACTTAGGCGAAACTCCAGACTTCATGTCAGTGCTTCAGCTGACCAATTTTTTTTCGATAATTCGCTAGAATTTTCTACAGTATCTATGGTCTTGGTGATGCGATCTGGACAACATTTTGCACGTAGTTTAATTATTCCTCAGCTAGGTGCAAAATTTCATTCCAATCCAATCAGTAGTTTCGGAACTATCAGGAAAAAAATATTTTGAACGGCCATATTTACGGAACCCCTAATCTAATTTTGCTTATTAATGAACGTGACCGCGACATTCGCGATCCAAACCCACCCTGAAAATTTCAAGTTCCTAGGCCTTTCCGTTCAAAAGTTAAAATTTTCTATGGTTTCTATGGTTCTGGTCATGCGATCTGGACAAAATGTTGCTTTAATATATCATTCTCGATTAAAATACAGTATTTCATCTCGATCGAATCCATAGTTTCGAAATTATCGAGAAAACAAAATTTCAAACGACCGTATATACGGAACCCCTAGAATAATTCTGCTCATTGATAAACGTGAACGCCTATTCTGGAAATTTCAAGTCCCTAGGCCTTTCCGTTCGAAAGTTATGATTTTCTATGGTTTCTATGGTTCTGGTAATGTGATCTGGAGAAAAGTAGCTTGGATAAATCATTCTCCATTAGTATAAAAAATTTCGCCACGATCGAATCTGTAGTTTTGAAATGATCAAGAAAACTGAATTTCAAACGACCATATTTACGGAACCCCTAGTATAATTTTGCTCACAGATGAACGACATTCGAGATCCACATCTATCCTGAAGATTTCAAGTCCCTAGGCGTTTCCGTTCAAAAGTTACAATTTTCTATGGTTATGGTCATGCGATGTGGACAAAATTTCACATGTAGCTTGAACACCTCATTCTCCATTTGAGTGCAAAATTTCATCTCGATCAAATTCGTAGTTTCCAAGTAATCAGGGGAACAAAACTTTCAACGGCCATATTTACGGAACCCCTGGTGGAATTTGGCCGATTAACAAACTCAATTGAGGCATTTGGGAACTGAACCCACACTGAAAATTTCAAGTCTCTAGGTTGTTCCGTTCGAGAGTAATGGGGCTTACGGCCGGACGGACGGACGGACTCGAATTTTCCGACGGATTCGTCATCAGTGAGTCGAACATATTCGTTTGAGACCATTTTCGGCTCAAAATTCGAAAAATACAGCTATCGTGACGACATGATATAGCCCTCGTGTAAGTTATACGAGCGCTCAAAAAGGCTGAATGCAGAAAGAGGTTGAAATACATGGACCAGAAATCAGGACAGGTAAATGCTGCCTCGACATGTGACAACACAGGTAACACTGGTGAATTTTGCTTTGTTTGAGATAATGAGGATAATTTAAAATCCGTATTTGGATTCAGGTGCTACTGAACACCTAATCAGCGACTGTAATTCACTAAATGATGTTAAATTTCTGAATAATCCTATGAAGATTAAGGTTGCAAAGTCAGGACAGTTTATGAATGCTCAAAAATATGGTTCTATACAAGTAAAATCTGTAGTTCAACAAAAGTCATTTAACATTAAGATCAATGAAGTATTATTTGTGCCAAATTTACAGTATAATTTATTGTCAGTTAGGAAATTGGAAATGAATGGTTTTAAAATTGTTTTTGAAAAAGATCAGAAAAAAATTATTAAAAAGAACATAATTTTGGCAATTGCTTCACGAAAGGAAAAACTGTATGAATTGAATTTTGAGAAGGTAGTAGGCATGGCTGAAACACATATCGCAGAAACTGAGTTAGATCTATGGCATCGCAGGTTAGGTCATATAAGTATGAATAAGCTAGTTGAATTAGAAAAATTACGAAAAGCACTGCCGCGAAGTCAGGAGCTTTTGAGCGCTCGTACATCCACCTTGTACCTAGATAGATTCACATTTTCCAGTTTTAGAAAACAATTGAAGGAATTTTCGACAACTGTCAAAAAAATTCTGAAACTTAGGCGAAACTCCAGACTTAATGTCAGTGCTGCAGTTGTCTAATTTTTTTTCGATAATTCGCTAGAATTTTCTACGGTGTCTATGGTCTTGGCGATGCGATCTGGTCAAAATTTCGCACGTAGTTTGAATACATTATTCCTCAGCTAGGTGCAAAATTTCATTTCAATCCAATCAGTAGTTTCAAAACTATCAGGAAAAAAATATTTTGAAGGGCCATATTTTCGGAAACCCTAGTCTAATTTTGCTTATTGATGAACATGACCGCGACATTCGCGATCCAAACCCACCCTGAAAATTCCAAGTTCCTAGGCCTTTTCCTTCGGAAGTTATAATTTTCTATGGTTTCTATGGTTCTGGTCATGTGGTCTGTAGAAATGTAGCTTGAATATATCAATTTCCATTAGTATACAAAATTTCGTCACGATCGAATCTGTAGTTTTGAAATTATCGAGAAAACTAAATTTCAAACGACTATATTTACGGAACCTCTAGTATAATTTTGCTCATAGATCGTGATCACGACATTCGAGATCCACACCTATCCTGAAAATTTCAAGTCCCTAGGCGTTTCCGTTCTAAAGTTACAATTTTCGATGGTTACTATGGTCATGCGATCTGGACAAAATTTCACATGTAGCTTGAACACCTCATTCTCCATTTGAGTGCAAAATTTCCTCTCGATCGAATCTGTAGTTTTCACGTAATCAGGGGAAAAAAACTTTGAACGGCCATATTTACGGAACCCCTGGGTGAATTTTTCCCAATAACGAACTCAACCGTGGCATTCGAGGGCCGGACGGACGGACGGACAGACTCGAATTTTCCGACGGATTCGTCATCAGCAAGTAGAACATAGTCGTTTGAGACCATTTTCGACTCAAAATTCGAAAAACACAGACAACGTGACGAAATGATATAGCCCTCGTGTAAGTGGTACGAGCGCTCAAAAATTAGTTGATGGTATGCATGTAAACAAGACATCAAACATTCAGAAGGCTTGTGAGGCATGTGTCAGTGGTATTAGTGGTAAGCAAACAAAACTGCCACATAATAAAAATCGTATTAGAGCTAAAAGACCATTAGAACTTAGTACATACTTCGTTTCGTTGATGATTTCACTCACACAGTTTTAGAAACCAATTGGAGAGATTTTGACAGCTGTCAAAGAAGATTTCAAACTAAGGCGAAAATCCAGACTTCGATAATTCGCTAGAATTTTCTACGGTATCTATGGTATCTACGGTATCTTGGTAATGCGATCTGGACAAAATTTCCAACGTAGTTTGAATACATTATTATTCATCTATGTGCGAAATTTCATTCCAATCCAATAACTAGTTTCGAAATTATCAGGAAAAAAATTTTTTGAACTGCTATATTCACGTAACCCCTCATTTGATGAACGTAACCGCGAAATTCGCGATCCGAACCTATCCTGAGAAGTCCCTAAGCCTTTCTGTTTGAAAGTTATGATTTTCTATGTTTTCTATGGTTCTGATCATGCGATCTGAAAAAAAATGTAGCTCGAATATATCATTCTTAATTTAAATACAAAATTTCGTCACGATCAAATCCCTTGTTTTGAAATTATCAAGAAAACTGAATTTCAAACGGCCATATTTACGGAACCCCTAGTATAATTTTGCTCATAGATAAACGTCATCACGACATTCGTGTTCCACACCTCTCCTGAAAATTTCAAGTCCCTATGCCTTTCTATTACAAAGTTATAATTTTCTATGGTTTCTATGGTTCTGGTCATGCGAGCAAAAGAAAATTCTGCATGTAGCTTGAACACAAAATTCTCCATCTGAGTGCAAAATTCCACTCCGATCGAGTCAGTAGTTTCGAAGTAATCAGAAAAACAAAATTTCGAGCGGCCATATTTACAGAACCTCTGGGCGGATTTTGCCCAATAACGAACTTAGCTGCGGCATTCGAGATTAGAACCTACCCTGAAAATTTCAAGTCTCTAGGTTGATCCGTTCGAGAGTTATCGTGCTTTCCGTTCGTGTATACGGACGGACGGCCGGACGGACAGACTCGAATTTTCCGATGGATTCGTCATCAGTGAGTCAAACATAGTCGATTGAGACCATTTTCGGCTCAAAATTCGAAAAATATAGACATCGTGACGAAATGGTTTAGCCCTCGTGTAAGTAGTACGAGCGCTCAAAAAATAGTTTGAACGGCTATATTTACGAAAACCCTAGTCTAATTTTGCTCATTGATGAGCGGAACCACTAAATTCACGATCCGAACCTATCCTGAAAATTTCAAGTCCCTAGGCCTTTCAGTTCGAAAGTTATTATTTTTTATGGTTTCTGTGGTTCTGATCATGCGATCTGAAAGAATTTAGCTCCAATATCTCATTCTTAATTTAAATACAGAATTTCGTAACGATCAAATCCATAGTTTTGAAATTATCAAGAAAATTGAATTTCAAACGGCCATATTTACGGAACCCCTAGTCTGAATCTGTTCATTCATAAAACTGACCGCAGCATCAGAGATCCGAACCTATACTGAAAATTTCAAGTCCCTTGGCCTTTCCATTACAAAGTTATAATATTCTATGGTTTATATGGTTCTGGTCATGCGAGCTGGACCAAATTTGGCATGTAGCTTGAACACGTAATTCTCCATCTGGGTGCAAAATTTAACCTCGATCGAATCTGTAGTTTCAAAGTAATCAGGAAAACAACATTTCGAGCGGCCATATTTACGGAACCCCTCGGCAAATTTTGCCCAATGACGAACTCAACCGCGGCATTCGAGATACAAACCTACCCTAAAAATTTCAAGTTTCTAGGACATTCCGTTCGAGAGTTATCGTGTATACGGCCGGCCGGACAGACAGACTCGAATTTTTCGACGGATTCGTCATCAGTGAGTCGAACATAGTCGATTGAGACCATTTTCGGCTCAAAATTCGAAAAAAACAGACATCGTGACGAAATGATATAGCCCTCGTGTGAGTAGTACGAGCGCTCAAAAAATAGTTTGAACGGCTATATTTACGGAACCCCTACTCTAATTTTGCTCATTGATGAACGTGACCGCGAAATTTGCGATCCGAACCTATCCCGAAAATTTCAAGTCCCTAGGCCTTTCCGTTCGAAAGTTATGAATTTCTATGTTTCTATGGTTCTAATTATGCGATCTGGAAAAAATGAACAAAATTTCGTCACGATCAAATCCATAGCTTCGAAATCATCAAAAAAACTGAATTTCAAACGGCCATATTTACGGAATCCCTAATTTCGCTCATTGATGAACGTGATCGCAAAATTCGCCATCCGAACCTAACCTTAAAATTTCAAGTCCCTAGGCCTTTCCGTTCGAAAGATATAATTTTCTATGGTTCTAGTCATGCGAGCTGAACAAAATGTAGCATGTAGCATGAACACGTAATACTTCATCTGAGTGCAAAATTTCACTCCGATCGAATCAGTAGTTTCGAAGTAATCAGGAATAACCTCGAAAAATTTCGAGCGGCCATATTCACTGGCGAACTCAACCGCGGCGTTTGAGATTCGAACCTACCATGGAAATTTAAAGTTTCTAGGACATATACTGTATACAGGCGGATGGACGGACGGACAGTCTCGAATTTTCCGACGGATTCGTCATCAGTGAATCAAACATAATCGTTTGAGACCATTTTCGGCTCAAAATTCGAAAAATACAGACATCGCGACGAAATGATATAGCCCTCGTGAGTCGCGTGAGTACCTAGTACGAGCGCTCAAAAATGATGAAAAGCACTGCCGTGAAGTCAGGAGCTTTTGAGCGCTCGTTCATTAACCTTCTGGGTAGATTAGCATTCTCCAGTTTCAGAAAACAATTGAAAAAATTTTGACAGCTTCCAAAAAAAATTTCAAACTAAGGCGAAAATCCAGACTTCACGTCAGTGCTTCAGGTGACCAATTTTTTTTTCGATAATTCGCTAGAATTTTTTGCGGTATCTATGGTCTCGGTAATGCGATCTGGAGAAAATTTTCCACGTAGTTAGAATACATTATTCTTCATCTATGTGCAAAATTTCATTCCAATTCAATGAGTAGTTCCGAAATGATCAGGATAAAAATATTTTGAACGGCCATTTTCACGGAACACCTAGTCTAATTTGGCTCATTGATGAACGTGAACACGAAATTCGCGATACGAACCTCCCCTGAAAATTTCAAGACCCTAGGCCTTTCCGCTCGAAAGTTATAATTTTTTATGGTTTCTATGGTTCTGGTCATGCGATCTGTAAAAAAAGAAACTTGAATATATCATTCTCCATCAAAATAAAAAATTTCGTCAAGATCGAATCCGTAGTTTTGAAATTATCAAGAAAACTAAATTTCAAACGACCATATTTACGGAACCCCTAGTCTGATTTTGCACATCAACGTGACCGCAATATTCGAGATCCACACCTTTCCTGAAAATTTCAAGTCCCTAGGCATTACAAAGTTATTATTTTCTATGGTTCTTATGGTTCTGGTCACGCGATCAGGGCGAAATTTTGTGAGTATCTTGAACACGACATTTACCATCTGAGTGCAAAATTTCATCTCGGTCGAATGTGTTGTTGCGGAGTAATCAGAAAAACAAAACTTCGAACGGCCATATTTACGAAATTCCTGGTGGAATTCTGCCCATTAACGAACTTAACCTCGGCATTTGGGAACTGAACCCGCACTGAAAATTCCAAGTCTCTACGACGTTCCCAGACCATTTTCAGCTCAAAATTCGTTAAATACAGACATCGTGACGAAATGATATAGCCCTCGTGTAAGTAGTACGAGCGCTCAAAAAATTCATTGAAATGAAAAAGGAAATATGATGCGAATAAGTATTTTCTTAAATACTGTACCTAACCAAAAGGGAGGTTAGTTTTGAGGTATAAGAGTTTTTCATGGAATTGATTGAACTGTGATTGAGATAGGTACTATTCAAGTACCTATCTCAAGTATCTTCAAGTACTTGGCTCATCTGAAGAATCCAGTGTGGAATTTATATTTTTTTTATCATACCGTGTTTTTAAGGCTGTTTGGTAACGAAAACCAGTCGAATTTTTCATTTATACTACCTATGACAAAACAGAATATTTTTGAAAGAAACTACAGCAGCAGATGTCTTGAAGATTACGCAAAGGTATAAGGTAAGTCAACGAGATTGCTGAAAAAGATCCTACCTAGCGTTGCAGAACCACTGACGCTGATCATCCCGTCATCACGAAATACAGCAATGCTGGGTATTTCCTAGATCAGGTGAAGAAACAATCACGCTAGTATTCAAGAGAAGGAAAAGTAACGGACCAAAAAACTTCATGAGACCAATCTCAATCCCAGCCAGTCTATCCACAGTAATAAGTACAAAGTGCAAGTGGATAGCATGAGATCTGAGCAAGGCATTCAACTCTACCAACCATGAATTTTGAGGCTGTGATCAGTAGAGGCCAGAGTTCTCTTTTCGCATGCCAGAGAATGGAAGGAAATACTGAGGGACTTGTACTGTACCCACCAACTGGATTTTAAATCCATTCTAAGGTCAATCGTTAGATACGCAGCTTTCATTTGGTGGCCGCAGGCCAAATTACAAACGGGGCTTTCGACAATTTGCAAAGAACGATCTAGCTCCTTTCCGACCGCCGCCATGCAAGTCATTCTCGACCTGCCTCCGCTAAGTTTATTTTTGGGATGTGAGACAGCCAGATGAGCTCTCAGGGGGGCAAGAGAAAGGGAACTAAAAACTGGCGACCACACAGGTCATCTTCATATGGTCACGATGTCACGATGAATAAACCAACAACGAAATGGTTTTCCTTGTTATGTTTTTCTACACTGATGACTCGAAAACTGATGACGGACGAGTCGGGGCCGGAGTATACGGTTCCTTTGATCCAACTATCTCTACCAATCGAATTATGCCCCTCAGTATTTCAAGTGGAAACCTTCGTCACATGGGAGTGCATCTCGCGATGACACGAGATGCAACTACTGGAAAAAAAAGTTATGTATATTGTATCCCTACAAGCGCTTGACTTCCCTTTAGTAAGGTCAAAGCTAGTATGGGAATGCAAAAGTCACTCAATGCACTCAGACTAAACAATCAGGTCAACCTTGTATGCTTAAATTGGAGTGCACGGCATTGAAATATTAGACCAATTGGCAAGAGAGGCACGAATAACCCCTTTCATTGACCCAGAACCATTTTGCGGTTTCCCAATCACTTAATGGCAGTAAAGGAATGGAAACAAAAGAGGAAGATTAGGTCCCGGCGAATGGTCGGAGGACAAGTGCAGGCTAAGTCATTCCTCTCTTACTGAAACGCTGGACCAGAAGAGTCCTCTTACTGAGTAATTTAGAACTGGGGAAAATGATGGGCATACTCACGGAACATTGTCCTGTGAATCATCAACGGCGGAACATGAAAAAGGATCCCGATGGTACCTGTCGCTTCTGCCAAGAAGCCATTGAGACAATTGGACACATGCTTCGCAATTGTGCAGCTGTCCATAGAAAAAGGCTGCATCGCCTTGGTTCGTGACGTAGCACACAGGAAGGTAGTAGGGTTTATTGAGACTACAGTAAAGGTAAACAGTGCGGGGTTGCACAATAGATCTTCAGGCCTTATTGCCTCTCCTCTAATATAATCTAATGTAATCTAACTTTTGCTGCAGGAGTTGTTATTTTATGGCATTAGAGGAGTTTAATCGAATATAATGAATGGCTATCTGCAAAAAAATGTTGCTGAGGGCGAGAGAGAACTTTAGAGAAGATCGCAGAGTAAACTAGAACAATTGTTGTTCCATGCAAATAATTTCAAAATAAATGAAGAGAAAACCCAACACCTTGATTTCGATATTGACTCACCCGAAAACAGTCCTAAAGTTCCTCGGTACAATTCTACAACCGAATACATACACGAAAATTAAGACTTCACGTCAGTGCCTTGGTGACCATTTTTTTTTCGATAATTCGCTAGAATATTCTACGGTATATATGGTCTTGGTAATGTGAACTGGACAAAATTTCTCACGTAGTTTGAATACATTATTCTTCATATATGTGCGAAATTTCATTTCAATCCAATAGGTATTTTCGAAATTATCAGAAAAACTATAGTTTGAACGGCTATATTCACGGAATCCCTAGTCTAATTTTGCTCATTGATGAAAGATCGGCGAAATTCGCGATCCGAACCTATCCTGAAAATTTCAAGTCCCTAGGCCTTTCCGTTCGAATGTTAAGATTTTCTATGGTTCTGATCATGCGATCTGGAAAAAGTGTAGCTCGAATATATCTTTCTCAATTTAAATACAAAACTTCGTCACGATCTAATCTATAGTTTCGAAATTATCAAGAAAGCCGAATTTCAAACGGCCATATTTACGGAACCCCTAGTCTAATTTTGCTAATTGGTGAACGTAACCGCGAAATTCGAGATCCACACCTATCCTGAAAATTTCAAGTTCCTAGGCCTTTCCATTACAAAGTTATAATTTTCTATGGTTTCTATGGTTCTGGTCATGCGAATTAGACGAATTTTGCGTAATTATCCATCTGAGTGCAAAATTTCACCTCGATCGAATCAGTAGTTTCGAAGTAATCAGAAAAACAACATTTCGAGCGGCCATATTTACGGAACCCCTGGGCGAATTTTGCCCAATAACGAACTTAACCGCGGCATTTGAGATTCGAACCTACCCTGAAAATTTCAAGTTTCTAGGACACTCCGTTCGAGAGTTATCGTGTATACGGACGGACAGACTCGAATTTTTTGACGGATTCGTCATCAGTGAGTCGAACATAGTCGTTTGAGACCATTTTCGGCTCAAAATTCGAAAAATACAGACATCGTGACGAAATGATATAGCCCTCGGGTAAGTAGTACGAGCGCTCAAAAAGCAGATGAAAAATTAAGAAAAGCACTGCCGTGAAGGCAGGAGCTGTTGAGCGCTCGTACATGCACCTTGTAGGTAGATTCGCATTTTCCAGTTTTGGAAACCTATCGAGGAAATTTTTGAAAGCTGTCAAACAAATTTTCAAACTGAGGCGATAATCCAGACTTCAAGTCAGTGCTTTAGGTGACCAATTTTTTTTTCGATAATTCGCTAAAATTTTCTACGGTATCTATGGTCTTGGTGATGCGATCTGGACAAAATTTCGCAAGTAGTTTGAATACATTATTCCTCAGCTAGGTGCAAAATTTCATTCCAATCAAATCGGTAGTTTCGAAATTATCAGGAACAGAATATGTTGAACGGCCATATTTACGGAACCCCTAGTCTATTTTTTCTCATTGATGAACGTGGCCGTGAAATTCGCGATCCAAACCCACCCTGAAAATTTCAAGTTCCTAGGCCTTTTCCTTCGGAAGTTATAATTTTCTATGGTTTCTATGGTTCTGGTCATGCGATCTGGACAAAATGTTGCTTTAATATGTCATTCTCGTTTAAAATAGAAAATTTCATCTCGATCGAAACCGTTGTTTCGAAATGATCGAGAAAACAAAATTTCAAACGACCGTATTTACGGAACCCCTAGTATAATTCTGCTCATTGATAAACTTGAACGCCACATTTCAGATCTACACCTATCCTGGAAATTTCAAGTCCCTAAGCCTTTCCGTCTGAAAGTTATGATTTTCTATGGTTTCTATGGTTCTGGTCATGCGATCTAGAGAAATATAGCTTGAATATATCATTCTCCATAAGTATACAAAATTTCGTCACGATCGAATCTGTAGTTTGGAAATTATCAAGAAAACTAAATTTCAAACGACCATATTTACGGAACCCCTAGTCTAATTTTGCTCTTAGATGAAAGTGATCACGACAATCGAGATCCACACCTATCCTGAAAATTTCAAGTCCCTAGGCGTTTCCGTTCAAAAGTTACAATTTTCTATGGTTTCTATGGTTCTGGTGATGCGAGCTGAACAAAATTTTGCATGTAGCTTGAACACCTCAATTTCCATTAGAGTGCAAAATTTCATCTCGATCGAATCTGTAGTTTCGAAGAAATCAGGAAAACAAAATTTCGAGCGTCCATATTTACGGAACCCTCTGGCGGATTTTGCCCAATAACGAACTTAACCTCGGCATTCGAGATTCGAACCTACCCTGAAAATTTCAAGTTTCTAGGACATTCCGTTCGAGAGTTATCGTGTATACGGACGGACGGCCGGACGGACGGACAGACTCGAATTTTCCGACGGATTCGTCATCAGTGAGTCGAACATAGTCGTTTGAGACCATTTTCGGCTCAAAATTCGAAAAATACAGACATCGTGACGAAATGATATAGCCCTCGTGTAAGTAGTACGACCGCTCAAAAAGAGCATGTGTAAAGGTGCATACTCACTAAGCGAACGAACAGCGAACTCCGAATTTGAATTCGGTCAATGTATACGTCAAAGCGAAGGCGAATCGAATGGCATTTTCAGTTCGGTTCGCCTTCGCCGTCGTTCGGTGGAAGAGCGGTACATCAAAGAGATTCGCTGTTCGGTGTGGACAGGATTCGCTATTTCTAGTGTATTTCGAACCGAACGTCGAATTTGCGTTGAAATGTTCAGTTGCCAAAAATCGGAGGGTTAGCGCCAGTCTTTCCTTAGGTGGAATTGCTTCTCGAAAATTTGTTGACTTTTTACAAATTTTTTCACTAATTTCTCCAGGTAAAAATTCAAAATCCGCAGGGGATATTCTACAAAAATTACTTAACTTCCCTAAATCATTCCTTAAATCAGGTCCAATTGATTCCGACTTTGATAAAGTTTTGACATCCAATATCTTCGTTTCCATTTTTGTTCTTCACTGGTTTTCAGTAAACCCGCAATAACTATGAAAGACGATGCTGCAATAATTTCGTCACACATTTTTACAATAAATGGAGTCGATGCCGAATGCCCAGCGAATAGCGAACTTTTTAAACACTGTATTCGGTGCGGAGTTTGCTTCATCGAAACGAAATCGACAAATTGCTGCCGAACGAACTCCGAACCTTCGTTGTTCGGAGTTCGCTGTTCGTTCGCTTAGTGAGTATGCACCTTAAGAAAGCGTACAACAGTGGGTGAATTCTGGATAAGCAATCTCGAATAGTTTGTAGACAAATGTTTGTATGATCGTCATATACCTATATATGTATGTTTCATATGTTTGTAATATTTATTATTTTAGAAAGTGACGTTGTAGCTTTTTCTTGAGAGCAAATTTCAATAGTTTGGCCTTGAGATTTGCTCGACTATTTTCCCTCTCATTGTTGATTGACTCACTGGTATTTCCATGAGAAAATAAATTTATTATTTATTATTTATGATTATGAATTACATCAAAAATATAAAACAACTAGGTATTTCATGTGAAAAGCTATTTTTCAATGTAAAATTCTGATTGTATGTATAAATTGGGAGCATTATTTTTTCTTCGAAAGCATACAAATTTTAAAAGCTTATTAAAAATATGATTATATTGAAAAAAAAACTACCGGTAAAGAGTTATCGGTGAAAAGTACATAATCGGTAAAAATTAATCAGTCAAAATTGATCGGTGAAGAGTAATCATCTAAAATTCATTTCTAGGATTGTTGTTGGAGTTATGATGCTGGTATGACAAGAAAAAGCGTATGATACACTTGTATATAAATAAGTGCTTTTGAAGCACTTGCAACGTTGAGGGCACGACGCGTAGCTTGAGAGTAAAATTTAATAAAATATTATATCTATTATATACTAATGAACCAGTTAATTTACAGAGCGATCTAGGTAGATCTACGGAACTGGAAAATCTACGCAGTTGGTAGGACCTACATAGCACATAGCATCCACAATTGGAACAATTGATAATAATATTACCTTACCTATATCGAAAAATATTCGTCCAGTTAATTAATTATGGTTTTGTTTAAGAAAATACACAATTCAAATTCTCAGAACATTCTCACTCCCTATAAAATGAAAGCAAAATGATTTAAAAGATTTGGCTACGTTGGAAAGATATCGGGTGTGTTTAGAATACGCATATGTATGAGAATACGCAATTATCAGCAACTTTTGAAATATACATAGATAGGCTAGAAAGTTTTCGTTGCTGCGCTCTGTGATTTGCTGTGTTCGAAGTTTTGTGTTTGTGCTGTCAAAAACTAGTGCTTTATTTGTTCAATTTTGATACATCACACCCGTCGTAGAATAAGGGTACAATTCAAAAATTGATTTTGTTGGGAAATGGTATTTGAAGTTTTGGTTAACTGAAGTTTTCGTTCTATACTTTTGTGTACTTACTGAACTTAACACGCTGAACATTCGTAATTACTGCTGCAATCCATTTGAACATTATAACTCTAGTACCCAATATTCAATTGATGCAATTTTTCACGGCGTGGTGGAATATTCGGCTGTTTTTCCGAGAAATTTGAAATGTTCCTTTTTTTCACGAAGTTTCTTATGTGGCAGAGAGGCTAACTAGAGTTATTCCGACATTGCACGTACGAAAAGGGTCAAATTCAAGAATGAAATTTGAAAAATTTCACTAGATAAACTAATAAGCAAGTCAACAAAACAATTTATGTATCCCAGATACCAACGAAATTCATCATTTGCAGACGTAGACCGGTTTCGATCCATATCAGATCTCGTCAGTACGATTAGCAATATGATAAATTCGATGTTAGAAACAGAAGACCTTAAAACATAAGGCAACGTGGTTCTGAGAAAATTGTCCCCTCCAAGTCCAACTGTCTCAAATATCTGTAGATCTTAGAAAAGGGTTACTTCCTGAGTTCAATTCCGTTACAAACACAAAATGGACCTTTTTTGAATTGTCTTCTTATTCTACGATGGGTGCGACATCATGATCAATTTAATATGCAGCTACCTAAAAACGGTTGTTAGTTAGTTTTTGTCAGAATAATAGTCAGAAACTATAGGAAAGGGGTTCTTGGCTTGAGGACTGCTTGTGGGGTGAATAATACACTCTCTTTGAACTGTCAACGTTTCGATCCTTTTTGGGATCTTCTTCAGGACTAAAAAATGTTTATTAAAATTCAGACAAATGCACAATCTGGTTACAATAACAATAACACAACAATCCATAAAATATCGAGAAAACGACTCACATTCAGGTGGAATTTGTTTTTTTTTTTTTGATTTTTTTGTTATTTCATTTTTTTACCGTATTAAACTTACCAATTCGGTCAAATGTATTGAGATGTGGTAGAATTTATTTACTCTCATTGGGACTATGCCATGAATACTATTTTTCGTCAGTTTTATAAAATTGTTGTCAACCTTATGTGATGTTACTTCTAGCTCCGCCAATATGGTACTGATCGTTGTTGTCTCGTCTTCTTCCCCAAACCTGTTGCTGTGAATCTCCCACGACGCTAATTCATTTTCTGTTGATTTCCCGCATTAAATTGTTGTAAATAATACTCAATTTTTGAGTGTCCGTGCGAACATTTACTGTGTCATTTGAGAAAATGTGTATCATTTCACTGATACACCTTTTGTGATAGTTGCTCTCTTTATCTAAAATTTTAACCTCATAGTTAACTGCAAGGACGAGATTGTTTGATATGGAATAGTCAGAAATATCGATTTTCCAAATGTGTGATAGGACCTACGCAAATTAACCGGATAAACTGAGTACCTGAACAATATGTACCTGTACAATGGCTACGGATGCGCTAAATAAGGTGTCTGTACAATTGATACCTGTACAATGTTTTCAACTTCTTATTAAAATGTCATTACGGTTAGATAAATTCCATAACGGGGCATTATTCATCTCAATCTGGTAATTTAGTGAAAACGGTTATTATTCTTTCATTGGTTATTTCAAAACCTTCTAAAAGATTGGGTTTCTTTGATTTCTTCTCCATATGTAGAATAATATTCAGGTGTAATGAAAAAGTTGCAATATCACAAGAAAATGAATTTTCCAATATTCAGCTAATGCATGGAACCGTCCGTTTCACGAGAAATGGAGTAACTTTTTCTCCAAGACCATAGATTCCGTAGAAAATTCTAGCGAATTATCGAGAAAAAATTACGAAAAGCACTGCCGTGAAGGAGCTTTTGAGCGCTCGTACATGCACCTTGTAGGTAGATTCGCATTTTCCAGTTTTGAAAACCAATAGAGGAAATTTTTGACAGCTGTCAAACAAATTTTCAAACTGAGGCGATAATCCAGACTTCAATTCAGTGCTTTAGGTGATCAATTTTTTTTTCGATAATTCGCTAAAATTTTCTACTGGATCTATGGTCTTGGTGATGCGATCTGGACAAAATTTCGCACGTAGTTTGAATACATTCTTCCTCAGCTAGGTGCAAAATTTCATTTCAATCAAATCGGTAGTTTCGAAATTATCAGGAACCGAATATTTTGAACGGCCATATTTACGGAACCCCTAGTCTAATTTTGCTCATTGATGAACGTGACCGTGAAATTCGCGATCCAAACCCACCCTGAAAATTTCAAGTTCCTAGGCCTTTTCCTTCGGAAGTTATAATTTTCTATGGTTTTTATGGTTCTGGTCATGCGATCTGGACAAAATGTTGCTTTAATATGTCATTCTCGTTTAAAATACAAAATTTTATTTCGATCGAATCCGTAGATTCGAAATCATCGAGAAAACAAAATTTCAAACGACCGTATTTACGGAACCCCTAGTATAATTCTGCTCATTGATAAACGTGAACGCCACATTTCAGATCTACACCTATCCTGACAATTTCAAGTCCCTGGGCCTTTCCGTTCGAAAGTTATGATTTTCTATGGTTTCTATGGTTCTGGTCATGCGATCTAGAGAAATGTAGCTTGAATATATCATTCTCCATAAGTATAAAAATTTCGTCACGATCGAATCTATAGTTTGGAAATTATCAAGAAAACTAAATTTCAAACGACCATATTTACGAAACCCCTAGTATAATTTTGCTCATAGATGAAAGTGATCACGACAATTGAGATCCACACCTATCCTGAAAATTTCAAGTCCCTAGGCGTTTCCGTTCAAAAGTTACAATTTTCTATGGTTTCTAAAGTTCTGGTGATGCGAGCTGAACGAAATTTTGCATGTAGCTTAAACACCTCATTTTTCATTAGAGTGCAAAATTTCATCTCGATCGAATCTGTTGTTTCATAGTAATCAGGAAAACAAAATTTCGAGCGGCCATATTTACGGAACCCTTTGGCGGATTTTGCCCAATAACGAACTTAACCTCGGCATTCGAGATTCGAACCTACCCTGAAAATTTCATGTTTCTAGGACATTCCGTTCGAAAGTTATCGTGTATACGGACGGCCGGACGGACAAATTAGAATTTTCCGACGGATTCGTCATCAGTGAGTCGAACATAGTCGTTTGAGACCGTTGAGACCGGCTCAAAATTCGAAAAATACAGACATCGTGACGAAATGATATAGCCCTCGTGTAAGTAGTACGAGCGCTCAAAAAATACCACCTGAAGCACTGACGTGAAGTCTGGAGTTTCGCCTTAGTTTGACACCTTTTTTTACAACTGTCAAAAATTCTTTCAATTGAAAAACGTGAATCTTTCTTCAATGTGGATGAACGAGTGTTCAGAAGCTGCTGACTTCACGGAAGTGCTTTTCAAATTTTTCACGATTTATTTAATGTGCAACAGTTTCAGGAAACAAATGTTCTCTTCTTCAGGTTGGATAGATACCACAACATGAGCAGGTTACATCACAATCTTATCAAACAACAGATTTACCACTATAAATTGTATGCAATATGATCTTCGGAAATAAAACGTATAAGGAACTACATGTTCTTTCGTCAACCATCTAATAAACTTCTATGAAAGAGACAATCTCAAAAAACAACGACTGAAAGTCTATACTTCCGAATGTTTCATTTATTTCACTGATTTTTCTCTTTTATTTTTTTTTTTCTGTTAATTTTATTTCATTATTATAATATTTTCTTGTTGGTTTCCTTTTCATATATGAAATTTTGCTGTGCTCTGGGGGCGGGCAATTACCCCCTTCAAAAATCAGTATGAGACATTTCGTCAATCTGGTCGCCTTTTTTCTGAAGTTTGGTTCTTTGCATATACTTCATGAATTTTCTTATTTTGAAATGAAGTCAGTTTATCAACGGCTTCGATTTGAAACGAGTTTTCTGAAAAAAGCCAACACGTAAATTAACAAACGCTGAGGCTAATAGGGCTATCGGAATGCTATAGGGTGACCTAACTCAGGTTGTTGTAGCGGAATAGACCAGGCAATAGAGCAAATAAAGGGTCATTCTGTGAAAAAAATCGTAGAAGAAAACCGCGAGTGGGGGATTACGTGGGGTGATCCGTGGATGTTTAGTGATATGTTTTCGACTCGAAAATATGATTACTTTTCTTGTAATTGCGAAGAAACACCTAAAAAACGGTGTTTTTTCAGTTTTTCGCTTGTAAAATCTGAACCAATAGAGCTGATACTTCCGACAGACGAATTGTAGAAAATGAAAATACGAAGAAAATGAGTTCTAAGGCAACTCAATCGGGTCTTCATTACCGGAGGAAAGCCGAACAAACCGTTAAAATCAGCGTTTTTTCAAAACTTCATAACTCGGCCAATTATGAAGTTGTAGCTTTGGCTTTCCGAATGAAGGTAGTGGTTGATAGGTACTTTGAGTATGCACAACCCGGACGTTGTCGGATAAATCGTTTTTGCGTTATTGCGATTTGAATTATTTAAGGCACTATTTTCCGGAAGAGCTAGATGCGTCGGAAGTTGTCCAATTTCAATTTACAAAACTGATTTTGAAAGTAGAAGTATAGTACTACAAAACGACAATCTTGATTTTTCGTTAAAATGTTTCCAAATAGGTGAAGAATACGTGGAAACATGGCCAAAACCGGCTCAGTGCTCCATCTGGGGCGAATAGTGAGGGTAGCAATACGATGCGGGGAAATGAAAAACGCGCTGAGGCTGGTCGCGAAAATTTACATTTATACCCCCTCTACCTGACTGCAACCGAGCGTTCGGCTGATTTTGGTCATGTTTGCACGTTTTTTTCACCTATTTTGCAACATTTTAACGAAAAATCGAGATTGTCGTTTTGTAGAACTATACTTTTACTTTCAAAATTCGTTTTGTGAATGAAAATCGGACAACTTCCGACGCATCCAGCTCTTCCGGAAAATAGTGCCTCAAATAATTCCAATAGCAATTATGCAAAAACTATCTATCCGATAACGTCCGGATTGTGCACACTCGAAGTACCTATTAACCACTACTTTCATCAGGAAAATTAAGCTACAACTTCGGAATTGGCCGAGTTATGGAGTTTTGAAAAAACGCTGATTTTAATGGTTTTTCCGGCTTTCCTCCGGTAATGATGAACCGATTGCATTGCACTAGCACTCATTTTCTTCGTCTTTCCATTTTCTACAATTCGTCTGTTGAAAGCATCAGCACCGCTTCATTGGTTCAGATCTTACAAGCAAAAAACTAAAAAAACACCCTTTTTTTGGTGTTTCTTCGCAATTACAAGAAAAGTAATCATATTTGCGAGTCGAAAACATATCACTGAACATCCACGGAGCACCCCACGTAACCCCCCACTCGCGGTTTTCTTCTACGATTTTTGTCACGAAAAAATCTCTATTGCCTGGTCTAGAAAGGCTCCAAGTCAGCCAAAGTGTGATATCTCGACTTTGGAATAGGTTCAGGGAGACAGGTTCCGTGTTGGAAAGACCAAGGCTTGGTGGGCGACGAAAAACAACACCTGCTCAGGATCGTTTCATCACTGTTTGGGCGAGAAGAAACCCTACATCTACGTGTAGAATGCTACGGAATACTCATCAAAATGCAGATGGGGTCCAAGTTTCCATCGAAACCATCAGACGACGTTTGAGAGAGGTGAATATAGGTTTTAGACGTCCATTAAGAGGAGTTCAATCAATCATCAATTGGAACGATCAATGGCGTAGTGTCCTTTTCACTGATGAATCCAGATATGGACGATTTTCAGATTCTCGAAGAATAAGGGTATGGACAATCCCACGCAATCGTCGCTATGTCCAAGAAGTCCATCCATTCCGAGGGGATAGTGTTATGGTATGGGCCGGAATATGTTTCAACGGGCGCACAGATCTACACATTTGTCCTGGGAATATGACCGCCTTACACTATAGGGAGCATGTCATTGACAATGTTGTGCCAAATTTTCACGCTGCTATTGGTGAAACGTTTCAATTTCTAGATTGATAACGCTAGACCGCACCGTGCAGCCATAGTTGAGAATGCGCGCGAGGAGCTTGGTATTCCACATTTACCAATACCTCCGCACTCACCAGATTTGAATTGCATAGAACATGCATGGGATATGCTCCAAAGAAGATTAGATAATCATCAACCTACCCAAGAATCCTCAAATGATCTGAGACAGCTTCTGCCCCGTTTATGGAACCAAATAGTGTGCAAAGAAGATGTCAAGCTGTTATTGATGCCTGTGGGGGCCATACATTGTATTGATATTCTTAAAATGCTTGAATTCTCTGGGAATAAAATTTCGTTATTTTAGTCGATTTTACTTAACCACCCTGTATACGCTGCAGACCTACAGGCTAAAATTAATTTGCAACTTGAAATCATATTAATATGAATTTTCATCACAAAAATCTTATTTTAACTATATTTTTTTGCACTTTAAGTCAATATCCCTAACTCATGTGGAGCAGTTTATTTATTGTTCTCGTTCGCAGAAATGTAAGCTTTATTTCATTTTTGTAACCCTTCTATATTTTGAAGAGAAAAAAAAAAATTTTTTTTTTGGTATCCTCTTCTGTGCGCTTTTGTTTTTATGAACAATTTCTCAATAATTCAAAAAACACCAATTCGATGGAATTGGAACTCTGTACTGAGTTAATAGCGACACGAAGGATCGTATCACTAGAAGAATTGAAACAAAAGTTTTGAAAACTTCGGTATATCCTGCTGATATTTTGTGTGTACATATGGGACATCGAGAAAATGGGTTGGTATGTAGAAATCCAGCTTTCTAGCTGTTTCACGTGAAAAGAAAATGTAGTTTTCCTGATTTGGTTTTGAGAAAGTTGATAATAATTCTGTAATTTAATCTTCAGAAGTTTAAAAAAATAAAATGACATTATTATTTGTCACGCTGACAACTGGTTGGGTTCACTGGTTCACAGAATCTATTTCCAGAATTCCTGAAATTTGTCAAAATCTGATATATAAAATATTGGATGGAAACGTGGAATACTTGTAGTTACTAGGTGAGTACGAATAAATACTTCGCTTTTTGATCATTTCGAAATTTCTGCCATGGGTGACCGCTCTGGCGGTGAATTTGAAAAAGCGGGTAAAAGCCGCTGACTTGTCGTCAGTGTTTCTCCATTTTTGTACTACTTACACGAGGGCTATATCATTTCGTCACGATGTCTGTATTTTTCGAATTTTGAGCTCAAAATGGTCTCAATCGACTATGTTCAACTCACTGATGACGAATCCGTCGGAAAATTCGAGTCTGTCCGTCCGGCCGTCCGTAAGCACGATAACTCTCGAACGGATCAATCTAGACTTGAAATTTTCAATGTAAGCTCAGTTTCCAAATGCCGCGGTTAAGTTCGTTAATGGGCAGAATTCCTCCAGGGGTTCCGTAAATATGGCCGTTCAAAATTTTGTTCTCCTGATGACTTTGAAACTATAGTTTCGATCGAGATGAAATTTTGCACTCAAATGGAGAATGAGGTGTTCAAGCTAGATGTTTGTCCAGATCGTATTAATTTTACTTTCGGAAACATTTCCAAACCGATTCATTTTGAGTTTCAGTTGATAAATTGATAAATTCGTAAGCGTTGTTTGTGATCTTGGTTGTTGGTAACGGTACATAGCAACACAGCATAGAAACCATCGAGTTTGTTTTTACAAAGCAACTTGTCAAACTTGCATGAAATTTTTCCAATTTTTTTTCCGGAAAAACTGCTGACAGCTAAGTTGACAGTTGTTGAGTCATTTTTCCACTTAAAATTTATATTTGACATAGGGGAGAGCGGGGCTGAAAGTGCCGGGGGTAAATTGTGCCGATGCTAATATCTCGAAATCAGAAATAGATTGATAAAAGATCGTATTTTATCGCGTATTGCCTAACCATCGAGCACACGTGGCTGCCATCTTAGTTGCGCCAGCAAAGGGGACCGAGAAGAAATACATGTAACTCATGTGAGGTTCCTCCAGCAGCACGTCAGTAAATATTTCCGTTTCGATACTTTTTGGTCGCAAGCTAGCATTCTTCGTGCTGTTAATATGAAAGTTTCAGTGAAATGTGTGTTATTTATCGTAGTTTGTTATGCAGTGTAATTTCAATGATTTGAGCAGAGTGATTTTTATATGTCGGACAAAATATCACAATCTCATAAACGGGGTAAAATGTGCCGTTCATTTGGGGCTGGTTGTGCCGCGGCACAACCAACCCCTAATTAGCCTATATTGTTCCATTATTTTTTGTTTGGCAGAATGAGGACGTATAAGCGAAAAACCCAAAGGGGAACTACAAGGCAGGATCTTTTACAAAGGGTTGCTGATGCAGTCATCAAGGATGGACTCAAATTAAAAACAGTTGCACTTCACTACAACGCTATGTCAAAAAAATAAAAAGTGGAGGTACTCCTGGGGTTGTATACAAACCAAGACTAGTGTTTAATGAGGAAAAATGCACTACTGTCGAAGTACATCTTAAAAAGCGCTTCAATTCACTTCGGTCTTCTACCGAAAGAAGTACGACAACTTGCGTTCCAGTGTGCCGTGAAGTTCAATGTACAAAACATCCCACCATCTTGGCATAAATATATTATCATAAAATTGACGTCTTTTGAATTCTAAATTGATTTCCATTCATGTGAAACACCTAGCATTATCAACGGCACAACCGACCCCAGCTACGGCACAACTTGCCCCAAAGTGGGGTTGGTTGTGCCTTGTCGCCGCTGTATAAAAAAATCACTTTTTCTCAAAAACTGTTTGAAATGTCAAAAATCTGTAGGTTAATTCGTATTATGGACTAAATTTGGCTAAGGATGAACCACTACTTCTAGATATAGTCCTTGTTTTATCTGAATCATATGAGGATTTGTAAAAATCGGCACTTTCAACCCCGCTCTCCCCTACCAATTCTTGATAGCGATTGGTCAAAATTATTAGGAAGGAAATAATCTATAGAAAGTTTTCTGCATCGCTTAATTGGACACTGCTCATGACCACATATAGAAAAAATGTCTGAGAATAGAACCTGTCTTATATTTCTTGGATATAATATTCAGGTTTATTTTTTTTCGTGTATTACACGATACAGAAAAATTTGCACTAAATAATTTGATAGAACTTTTCGTATGAATTCGGCTTCGTTAAAAGATTGCGTCCACGAAAAGCAATTTGAAATATATTGGATGTTGCATGAATATTAAATATTAAGTATAGATAGATAGATTTTTTGGAGTTTAGAGCTTTTGCGTGTTTGTTTCTATTCACCAAACCCATTATTATTATTATTATTATCTCCTTTGTTGGTGCTACCAAACTAAGCTCAAAGCTGGTATCATTGGCCTATCCCGGGTACGAGGTACCAAAGAGATTAGACTCAATTTACATTGTGAACTTCCGTACTGTATGACAGGTGTTCAATATAACAGCCTTCTGGATGTCTGAATAGGTGTTTTTAGGTAGTCCCAGTTTAGCGATACTTTCGTGCAGATTCTTGGGCACCACTCCGGTTGACGATATTATCACTGGAACGATTTCCACTTTCTCGCAATGCCACATTTGTTTGATTTCGATGGCGAGATCCGCATACTTAGCCATCTTCTCCTGATATTTATTGATAATGTTGTGAGTGTTCGGAACCACTACATCAACGAGGAAGACCGAGTTGACTCTTCTATCCAATACCACAATATCTGGTCTGTTATTCGTCACCTGTCTATCGGTGATAATGGACCTATCGTAGTAAAGCCTAAAATTGTCATTCTCGAGAACCATCTGTGGCTGATACTTATAGTATGGTGTATAGGTTTTGAGAAGACCGAACTTGTTCGCCAGTCTCTGGTGGACGATGTTGCACACTTGATTATGTCTATGCAGGTAATCAGTATTAGCCAGCGCGCTACAGCCGGATGTTATATGCTGAATAGTCTCTGATTTTTGTTGACACTTCCTGCATTTGTCGGATTGGGTATTAGGATCCTTAATGATGAACTTCTTGTAATTATTCGTATTGATGACCTGATCTTGAATAGCGATCATAAAGCCCTCAGTTTCTGGAAATAAGTTTCCGCTAGTGAGTCATCTATTTGAAGCCTCCTTATCAATGTGTTGCTGGTTGAGTTCGTGGTGGTGTCGGCCATGCATTGCCTTTTGCGACCATTGTTCTTGTTTCTCCACATCTGAAACTACTCCAAAATCTGCCTCCAGCAACGCGAGGTCCAGGGGCGTGTAACCCTTATCCGCTCTAGTTACAGTTCGATGAAGATCGGAGGTTTCGGCCTTCTTATGAAAGAACTCCCGTAATTTCTGGACCTGTCGATTGTGCAGATTGATGAGGTCAATAAACCCACTTCCTCCTTCCTTCCGAGGTAGTGTCGTTCTTATGGTGGATGACTTTGGATGGTGGTTGTTGGTTTTTGTCATCATTGTTCTTGTCGACCTCTGAATAGCATCCAACTCAGTTTTTGTCCATTTGAGTATTCCGAAAGAGTATGTTAAAACTGGTATGGCATATGTGTTGATTGCCTGTACTAAGTGACCTGCATTCAGCTCAGACTTCATCAGTGCTTTTACTCTTCTGGTGTATTGCTCCTGAATTCTTACTTTAGCCTACTTGTGTTCCAGCAACCTGGCTTGTTGGAATCCCAGGTATTTGTAAGATTCTCCGTTTTCCATTGCCTCTATGATATCTCCGTTTGGTAGTTTTATATCTCCATCAATGACAATGCCTTTTTCGATATGAAGGATTTTGCTCTTGGATAGACCAAATTCCATATGAATATCACTGGAGAATCCATGCGCTATCTCTAGAAGACCTTCAATTTGATGATGGTTCGCCGCATATAGCTTAAGATCATCCATGAATAAAAGGTGTGAAATTATAAAATTCATATTTCTATTAGATTATTATTTGATGTTGAAGCCGTATTTCGTACTATTGAGCGTAGTGGAGAGGGGATTCATTGCAAGGCAGAACCATAGTGGGCTCAAGGAGTCACCCTGGAAGATTCCCCTAAGGATCGGTATTTCTTCGCTGTTAATACAGTTTTGACCGAGATGCACATGCAAGTTTGTTCGCCAATCTTTTATTGTTGTTGAAAGAAAACCTATAATAGTCGGGTGGACTTTGTAGATTTTCAACACCTCGAGAAGCCAAGAATGGGGTACACTATCAAATGCTTTCTTATAATCGACAAAAGCTGTGTGTTTTATTATTATTATTATTATTATAAAACGCATTTTATCACTGTCCCATATGTGGACACAAAATTTCAGCCAGAAATGGCGAATAGTTTCTGAGATACCGTCTTGAAAAAGAATTCTTCAAAAATCTTCTAGTTATACGGTGTTCAAAAAATTTCTCATGAACCTTCGTGTTATTATTTTGCATTCAACAACGAATGGTCATTTCGATCGGATCAGTTTTTTTCGAATAATTGAGGAACAAAATTCAGATGACTATATCACTGCGGATCTCGGCCATTGACTGATTCAACCAGGGCATTTCGCCCCCGAACGGAGCTACTAGGTGTTCTCGGCCGGCCGGATGGAGAGACAGAATTGAATTTAACCACGAATTCTTCATTAATCCGTTCAATCTTACCGATTTAGACAATCCTTAGTTATAGTTATAGTTAGGAAGGGGGTTACGTTCCACTGGGACCTCAAGGTCTATTGTGCCCCCCATCAGAGCCGTATTCGCAACTGCGCTACCTACAGCTCGCCCTCCAGCTCCAGAGCTCCAATGAACTCCAGTATCTGAGAGGGCTTCAAGGAGGTTAGATCCTCATTCCTCCTGTAATTCTCTTGTCCAAGACATTCTTTGCGCTGGTTTGCGATGGCGAGGCATTCTGTAACCAGGTGAAGAGGAGTATCCTCCTCTTCACCACAGAATCTACACTCGTCTGTTTCTGTTAAGCTCATTCTCATCATATGCTTCCTAAGGCGACAATGTCCTGTGAGGAAGCCAGTGAGTAGGCATAACTTGTTCTTGAGATCTGAGATCCAAATACTTTTTGGATCTTGAACTTTTTAAGTTCCGAATGAACCTTTTAGAGTGATCCATTCCTGGGAGGTTCCTCCAGAGTGCTTCTCTTTCGGTCTCTTCCTTCTCCAGAAACTCTTTCTTATAGGTGCGTTTACCTATGCCACAGAAGGGTTCTGGGCCAGTAAGTGGCGTTTGTGCTCCCTTTCTGGCAAGTGTATTGGCCTCTTCGTTTCCTTTGAGTCCTGAGTGACCAGGAACCCAGACTAAAGAGACCTTATTTTTCTTGCCTACTTCATTAAGTTTCCTCCGGCACTCCCATATCAGCTTTGAGTCGATGATATAGGAGTTCAGTGCTTTGATAGCAGCTTGACTATCCGAGTGGATCACAATGTCACACCCTTGATAGTTTCCTTCCAGGTTTATATCTATGCATCTTTCGATTGCAAGTATTTCTGCCTGAAAGACACTCGAGTAGGAGCCTAAGGATAGTGTTCACTTGGTTCTTGCCCCGTATACTCCAGCGCCGGCCCCCATCGTGGTTTTAGAACCATCTGTATACTATTTAATGGTATTCACTTTGAAGTTTTGGGTAGTGTATTCCTTTTCCCATTCTTCCTTTTTACATAGCATAGTGTTGAAGTTCTTTTTAATGCTTACTTTTTTAATCATAACATCACTAGGCAGGTTCGCTGATGAGATGTACTTGTTCAGAGAGGACCAGGCTCCTTGACTTTTAATTCTCTCATTCCCTGTACCTTCCCTAGATATTCTACGGATAGCCTCATGGGCTACCCTGTTGATCACTAGATGTAATGAAGTGAGATCTGTGATGACCTCAAGTGCTCTTGTCGGGCACGTCATCATAGCTCCAGTGATGCAAACGCAGGCAAGCCTTTGTATCTTGTCGAGTATTTTCCTCGTGCTTGTCTGCCCTGTCTTAGCAGACCAGACTACTGCCCCATAAGTTATTATTGGTCTCACAATCATGACATACATCCATCGCAGTATTTTAGGGTTACAGCCCCAGGTTTTACCGGATAGGCTTCTGCACGCCATTAGAGCTCTTGTAGCTTTACTAGCAGTGTTTTTAACATGCTTATTCCATAGAAGCTTATTGTCTAGGGTAATTTCCAGATATTTGACTTCATAATTCCATTCTACGTTATCTCCATTCACCGAGATGGGCTTCATGGCTGGAAAGTTTTTTTTTCCGAGTAAAGGGAACCACTGTGGTCTTGGCTGTGTTGATGTTGAGCCCCACTGACAAGCACCACTGCTCGATAATTTTGAGGCCCCTCTGCAACAAATCACAGAGGGAACCCTCAAATTTACCTCTTACTAATAGGACTATGTCATCGGCATAGCCTATACATTCGAAGCCAAGCTCCGTTAGCCTGTGCAGCAGTTCATCCACTACCAGACTCCAGAGGAGGGGAGATAGTACTCTTCCTTGAGGTGTTCCGCGAGTGGTTTTGACAGAGATGGTCTGATCGACAGCCAGTGTCTCAGCTGTCCTCGTCGTCAACACCTCATACGTCCATTTTATGATGGTACAGTTCATTCCTCGCTTTGCAAGTGCCTCTCTGACAGACACTCGTGTCGTGTTGTCAAAGGCCCCAGATATGTCTAGGAAAGCGCACAGGGCGATGTCTTTGTTGTTCAGCGTCTTCTGGATGCCTTCAGTCAGCTGATACAGAGCAGTCTCCGTGGAGCGTCCTGCCCTGTACGCATGCTGACATTTGTGAAGTGGTGTTTTCTCCAGGTTCTCCGTTCTTATGTAGTTATCTACTACCTTCTCCATCGTTTTAAGCAAAAACGAGGTAAAACAAATGGGTCTAAAAGTTCGGGGATCAGTCCCGTCTTTCTTCCCTGTTTCTGGAATGAAGAGACAATCCTTAGCTCAACATTCGAAAATTACAGACATTTGGACAAAATGCTGTTTCATTAAAACAAGTGCGCAAAAATCGACTTAATATGTTTACAGAATCCAGAGAGTCTCGTTAAGTCAATCTGTCGTCGACATCGGACAGATTGACTAGAAATGTGTATTATTTATTTTTTCAACCGAGTAGATATCGCAAAAACGCCAAATGTTTGAACATTTCAGAATAGTTTACATTTTTTCTACTCGAACAATTTCGGAGGTTTGTTATGGAAAACAATAACGAAAAGAATGTGTACTGTCATGGAAATCCAAAAAATGAAAAATAAATTCAAAATATATATCACCAAAGTCAAGAACCTTCGAACATCTTCAGTAAATTTGATTGTAATATGAATTTTAAAGAGGGTTCAGATTATTTAAATGTTACCATAGAAATTATTGTAAAATTATTAGAATTGAGGAAGCTGATTTTTTGACGATTGAGAAATGTCAAGATAGAAATAGTTCTTTCAAAAAAGGTTGTTGAATTGTAATTGTAAAATGTAAAATCATCGAGAAATCGTTTATAACTAGCCAGAATGGAACCTAATAGGAAACAAACTGATTAACATGTCAATGTCAATGAATATTGATGGAAGTATACACTTTGTTGGATGGAGGAAAGAAGGCTGAAAGAATAATATTGGAATTCAGGAATTGATTTATCAACTACAGACAAGCCAGGAGAATTTAAGGAACTTTATTTAGAATAAGCTGTTTTCTGTGAGTGTTGTATAATTTAGAATTTTCATTTTTATTTCAATTAGTTTATTGTGATTAGATTGCTGTAAACAAAAATTATATTTATTTGTGCACCTTAAGAACCCTCCTTGAAAAGAGTCACGGGAAAAATAAAAGAAAAATTGAAAAACAAAAATTATTTGAATATTGTTAGTGGTTCTTTCATAAAATTTCAAAATTAAAATTTAATATTATTTATATCTGAATTGAACCATAACAGTAACTACCTACTTGTGTCCGCTCTGATGTTAGTAGGTGGATAACCGTCGAGATACGATCCAGAAACGATGTGAAAGTTGTGCGTAGATGTAGACACATTTACTTGATCTCAGAAATGTTGGCTTTCAGATAGCGGTACAAAGAAATAATGGCGAAGGTGCCGGGAAAGCCTCAACGGAAATAATTACAAGCATATCACAAGGCGGCTATCAAAAATACAGAGTAATGAACCAGAAATATGGCATCTGCAAGGAATACCTAAATGTAATTGAGTCATAGGTGTCTTACATCAGTTATATGAATGGTCGAATCATTAATGATATATAGGTGGGTACTAATCGAAAGAACGAAAATTACCTACATATATGCATTTCATATTAAGCAGTGGTGGTCAACACTAATCAAAATGGTTGCATACATACTTCAAAAACTATGAGCTACGAAAAAAAATAGAAAAAATTGACACCTTGTGATGATCTTTTAAAAACCTACCTCCTTTGAATACAAAACTGTCCCTAAAATTATTAGATTCATTGCCCAACTTTAACTGATCATAATGAAAAAAATTATAGAAGCACTACAGTTAAGTCAGGAGCTTTTCCAGTTTTAGAAACCATATGAAGAAATTTTTGACAACTGTCAAAAAAATTTCAAACTAAGGTGAAACTCCAGACTTCACGTCAGTCCAGATTGATCAATTTTGTTCGATAATTCGCTAGAATTTTCTTCGATATCTATGGTCTTGGTGATGCGATCTGGACAAAACACACGTAGTTTAAACATTATTTTTCATCTATGTGCAACGTTTCATTCCAATCCAATCAGTAGTTTCGAAATTATCAGGGCATAAAAATTTTGAACGGCGATATTTACCGAACCCCTAGAATAATTTTGCTCATTGATATACGTGACCACGACATTCAAGATCCACACCTATCCTGAAAATTTCAAGTCCCTAGGCCTTTCCGTTCGAAAGTTATAATTTTCTATGGTTTCTATGGTTCTGGTCATGCGATCTGTACTTCACGTTAGTGCTTTAGGTGATTGTTTCGATAATTCGCTAGAATTTTCTACGGTATCTATGGTCTCGATAATGCGATCTGGACAGTTCGAATATTTGTTTCTGAATAAACCCGATTTCAAACAAATTCTTTTTACTTTGTTGAAATGCTACACTTGCTCTATTTTCCTAATTTCGAGCTGAAGTCTGAGTAAGATGGGTGGTGAAGCCACTTTAACCAAGGTGACGGATAGACGGATAGAAACATCATTTCGACTAGTGTGAATGAAAAGGATTGCATGAGTTCAATGTGCAACTGACTCAAATCCTCTAGATAATTTAAACAAAAATTGGACTTCACGTTAGTGCTTTAGGTGATTTTTTTCGATAATTCGCTAGAATTTTCTACAGTATCTATGGTCAAGATAATGCGATCTGGACAAAATTTCTTACGTAGTTTGAATAGTATTCTTCATCTATGTGCAAAATTTCATTCCAATGCAATGAGGCCATATTCACGGAACCCCTAGAATAACTTTGCTCATTGATGAGCGTGACCTGAAAATTTCAAACCCCTAGGCCTTTCCGTTCGAAAGTTATAATTTTCTATGGTTTCTATGGTTCTGTTCATGCGATTTGGAAAAAATATAGCTTGAATATATCATTCTCCATAAAAATACAAAGTTTCTTCACGATCAAATTCGTAGTTTCGAAATTATCAAAAAAACTAAATTTTAAATGACTATATTTACGGAACCCCTAGTCTAATTTTGCTCATTGATAAACGTGACCGCGACATTCGAGATCCACACCTATCCTGAAAATTTCAAGTCCCTAGGCCTTTCCATTACAAAGTTATAATTTTCTATGATTTCTATGGTTCTGGTCATGCGAGCTGGACAAAATTCTGCATGTAGCTTGAACACGTCATATTCCATACGAGTTTTCATTTTGATCGAATCAGTAGTTTCGAAGAAATCAGGAGAACAAAATTTCGAACGGCCATATTTACGGAACCCTTGGTCGAATTTTGCCAAACAACGAACTTAACCGCGGAATTCGAGATTCGAACCCACCCTGAAAGTTTCTAGGTCGTTCCGTTCGAGAGTTATCGTGTATACGGACAGACAGACTCGAATTTTTCGACGGATTCGTCATCAGTGAGTCGAAGTTTCGAAAAATACAGACATCGTGACGAAATGATATAGCCCTCGTGTAAGTAGTACGAGCACACAAAAAGATATAACAAACTAAGACAAAACCGATCTTTCCCAAGAAGATGTAGGATTTTAGAGCTTGCATTGAAACTGAACCTGAGCAATTCAACTATGTATGTAGGTATTTGTTATGAACTGAATAAATTCTGATTGAATTGAACAAAAAAAACGAAAATAAAATGAGTCATCACTTTATGATCTCAGAATCAAACAAATAAATAAAAATGCTATCTAATACTCATGGAACCGAAATCCAATCATTTTGTAAGCTCATGATGGTTTTGTTGTGTGGCTTCTGGATGGACTCTAGTTCCTATATCTACCGTCCATTTAGAGTACTGCCCCTTGCAACAAGACATAGGGGACTCACTGAGTGGTACGAATAAAAATATAATTTTTGTTGTAGACAGCGGCGTTGCGGAGTTCCAATATTATCGAACAGAACAAGTAACGAGGAAGTCTAAATTAGATCCTAGATCAGAAAAGATGATAATGGTTGGGTATGCTGATAGTGGATATATAGGTTATGGAACGCAAAAAAAAGAAAGAAAAATTGTACATGGGAGGAATATAATTTTTGAAGAAAAAAAGAAGAAAAATAAAAAACCACATTATACCCATAACTAACGAGAATGAAAAATGAACCTGAAAAGATACAAGCAGAGGAAGAAAATGAGAGAGAGAAGGAGGAAAACTTTTTTGGGAAATGAAGAAGGAATTTGGTTTTTAACATAATTTTTTCATACATAAATTGTGGAATTCGAAAGTTGCAGGCAAATTGATATTAGGTATTGATTTTTATTTTCTTCATATGCCAACTTTCGAATCATACCAATTCTTTTTCAACATCTAATACAGGATAATTTTGCTTTTTTCATACATATCATACCCTTTTCTGATGAAAATGATCCAAAATTATAATCGAATTTGGTCAAAAAATTAAGTAAGGTGAGAAATTTTTTAAAAATCACAAGAACTCAGATATCTCGGAAACTGTTGATTTTCGGTTATCAATAAATATGGCTCAAACGACAGCAAATGGGAGATACTAACAGGACCTCCATTTGCAAAATTTCCTTACAATCCAATCAGTAGTTTCGAAATTATCAGGAAAAAAATATTTTGAACGGCCATATTTACGGAACCCCTCGTCTTATTTTGCTCATTGATGAACGTGACCGCGACGTTCGCGATTCGAACCTACCCTGAAAATATCAAGTACCTAGGCCTTTCCCTCCAAAAGTTATAATTTTCTATAGTTTCTGTGGCTCTGGTCATGCGATATGCAAAAATCTAGCTTGAATATATCATTCTGCATTAAAATACAAAATTTCGTCACGATCGAATCCGTAGTTTTGAAATTATCAAGAAAACTAAATTTCACTATATTTTCGGAACCCCCTAATTCTAATTCTTCTAATTATGTTCATAGATAAACGTGACCACTACATTCGAGATCCACACCTATCCTGAAAATTTCAAGACCCTAAGCTTTTCCGTTCGAAAGTACTAATTTTCTATGTTTTCTATGGTTCTGGTCAGGAGAACCCACTACCAAATTGGTCGAGAAGGAGTACCTGCAAAATCACACACCATAAAATTCACCTCTGGGACTCACAGCTTTCCTCTACCCGGCAAAGACTGCACTAAATATTGAGGAATGGATATGTCGTAGTCTTATTGTAAAATCAGTCATATTATAATACGCCTAGGCTTTTTCAATACCACTAGGCATATTGCAATATCACCAAAATAATCGAGGATCTTACAATTTGACTGACAATTTGAGGCGTATTGTAGTACGCCTGCTGCGTTTTAGGCTTATTGTATAAATTCAAAAGCGCGCGTTTACTCTGGATTCTGAATGGTTATACTTGTGGTATTGCAATACGACTGACGGCTTGTTAGGGTAATTGTGTGTTGTTTTTGTTGTTGTGATTTACTGTTCAGTTTCTCTGTGCAATATTCGTGCAATTTATTCCATTAAAAATGAGTGATGACTCGCAAGGTGTATTTGTTCACAAAGACAACTATTATAAAGAACTTGAGAAGTTTTACAAAGGTGAGAAATTGGAATACAGAAATATTACCATAACCCCAAAATTATATGCTTGGTTTTAATTTCCTAGCGGGTAAAGTGCGTTTCGAGATATTTTTTATGACCGTATTTTATTTCAGAACACGAAAAGAGTTGCAAAAAGCCTTGGACACTGGAAAAAATAAAAGAAGTAACTGATATTTTGATTAGTTCGCGTGAAGCAAAAGATAAAGGAATTAGAAGAAATAATAATCACCTGTATTTTTCACGAGTTAACGAGACTATTGAAATCGGAGGAATAAGAAAAGTTATCAAAAAAATTACGAAAAGCACTGCCGTGAAGGCAGGAGCTTTTGAGCGCTCGTACATGCACCTTGTAGGTAGATTCGCATTTTCCAGTTTTAGAAATCAATTGAAGGAACTTTTGACTGCTGTCAAAAAAATTCTGAAACTTAGGCGAAACTCCAGACTTCATGTCAGTGCTTCAGCTGATCAATTTTTTTCCGATAATTCGCTAGAATTTTCCACGGTATCTATGGTCTTGGTGATGCGATCTGGACAAAATTTTGCACGTAGTTTGAATACATTATTCCTGAGCTAGGTGCATAATTTCATTCCAATCCGATCAGTAGTTTCGAAACTATCACGAAAAAAATATTTTGAACGGCCATATTTACGGAACCCCTAGTCCAATTTTGCTCATTGATGAACATGACCGTGAAATTTGCGATCCAAACCCACCCTGAAAATTTCAAGTTCCTAGGCCTTTCCGTTCAAAAGTTAGAATTTTCTATGGTTTCTATGGTTCTGGTCATGCGATCTGGACAAAATATTGCTTCAATATATCATTCTCGATTAAAATACAAAATTTCATCTCGATCGAATCCGCAGTTTCGAATTTATCGAGAAAACAAAATTTCAAACGACCGTATTTACGGAACCCCTTGTATAATGTTGCTCATAGATGAACGTGATCACGACATTCGAGATCCACACCTATCCTGAAAATTTCAAGTCCCTAGGCCTTTCCGTTCAAAAGTTACAATTTTCTATGGTTTCTATGGTTCTGGTCATGCGATCTGGACAAAATTTCACATGTAGCTTGAACACCTCATTTTCCATTTGAGTGCAAAATTTCATCTCGATCAAATCTGTAGTTTTCAAGTAATCAGGGAAACAAAACTTTGAACGGCCATATTTACGGAACCCCTGGTGGAATTTGGCCCATTAACGAACACAACCGAGCCATTCGGGAACTGAACCTACCCTGAAAATTTCAAGTTTCTAGGACATTCCGTTCGAGAGTTATCGTGTATACGGCCGGACGGACGGCCGGACGGCCGGACGGACGGACGGACGGACGGACAGACTCGAATTTTTTGACGGATTCGTCATCAGTGAGTCGAACATAGTCGATTGAGACCATTTTCGGCTCAAAATTCGAAAAATACAGACATCGTGACGAAATGATATAGCCCTCGTGTAAGTAGTACGAGCGCTCAAAAAGGACAGACGAAAAGGATGACATAACTTTCATAATTGCTTACGAAGAGTTTTACAACAAATTAGTCGACATTCATATAAGTACTGGCCACGGAGGCCGCGATAAAATGTTAATAGCTTTGAAACCGAAGTTTGCCATTCCCAGACCAGCAGTGGAAATATTTGTTAGATGCTGCACAACATGTGCTGAGAAAAAGTAGTTACCAAAAAAAGGATTAGTAGTCAAACCTATTTTATCTAAAGATTTCAATCATCGTGGACAAGTCGACCTTATAGATTTACAGTCAACACCTGATGGAGAATACAAGTGGTTGATGAACTATCAAGATCATTCGACTAAATTTACTCTTATAAGACGAAGACCTTTGAAATCTAAGAGTGCAATGGATGTCTGCGAGGAACTTCTGAAAATTTTCTTGGAGTTTGGAGCGCCAATCGTCTTGCAGAGTGATAATGGCAGGAAGTTTGTCATCAACCATATTATTCATGAAATGATCGCCAAATGGCCATCTTGTAAAATTATCAACGGACGCCCGCGACATCCGCAAAGTCAAGGAAGTGTCGAGAGATCAAACCAAGATGCAGAAAACATGCTCAAATCTTGGTTGAGGGATAATAACTCAACAAATTGGTCACTTGGATGTTATTCCGTTCAATGGCAAAAAAATTCTTCCTACCACAGAATTATCAAACGTTCACCATATAAAGCTTTATTTGGGGTGGATTTTCGTGTAGGCTTGTTATCTACTAACTTGCCGTCTGAAATTGTCAAAAACTTAAATACTGAAGACGATCTGGAAGCAGTGTTAAATATAACTATATCTGAATATGCTTGCTCTGCAGATCCTTCACTAGAAAATAATGAATTATTATCAAGAAGTCCAGATAATGTCATCGATAGCCAACAAATGTACGTTACTTCAGCATAATACTTACCTATGAAGTAGAACAACTAGACGCAGACGGCATGGAGTCAAATCCTGGAGTACAAATATTATATATTAATGATGGTGATACTACAACGGAATTCACGAAGAAAGTTCCTGAAACATCGCAGCAGAAACCTGTGTGTTCGGATAAGCAATATATTGCTGATGATGTATGTAGAGGATGTGGACAAAATTATGAAGGTCCTTCTAATTTCAAAAGCGAACCAGAACGGACGTGCAATCTATGCAAAAATGAAGAAATAGTCAAGAACCAAAGAAAAGAATGTGTAGTGGGCCAAAAAAGAGCTGCAGAAAAAATGCTAAACATAAGTAATAAGAAATTGAAACCTCTTGAAATAGGTCAAACCGTAGCAATCGAAGTTCCTAAAGTAGATAGAGGACCTCTGGATTCCAAAAATATCCTAGGAACCATAGTAAAAGTCTCCAATGATGTTTACCAAATTGGTACCATCCATGGATTGTTAAACCGATGGTTTTCGAGGGATGAAATGACCAGGGGCGGTCCTAGGCTGAATTTCTGGGGGGGGTAATTGAATGAACAATTCAACAATTTTTTTCCGGGAGAGTGCAAGTCATAAATGATTTGTGAATATCTGAGGAAACAAGAATAAATTTTATATCAAATCAGTTGTCTGTATTTTTTTAAATTTTGAGCCGAAAATGGTCTTAATCGACAAGATTCGACTCACTGATGACAAACACGTCGAAAAATTCAAGTCTGTCCGAACGGCCGGCCGTCCGTCCGTAAGCACAATAACTCTCGAAGAGAACGACCTAGAGACTTGAAATCTTTAGTGTGGGTTCAGTTCCCGAATGCCGCGCTTAAGTTCGTTAATGAGCAGAATTCCACCAGGGGTTCCGAAAATATGGCCGTTCGAAATGTTTTTCTCCTGAACAGAACCATAGGAAACATAGAAAATTATAAATTGCGAACGGAAAGACCTAGGTACTTGAAATTTTCGGGATAAATCTGGATCTCGAATATCGCATTCATGTTTATCAATGTGCAAAATTAGCTTAGGAATTCCGCAAATAAGGTCGTTTGAAATTTAGTTTTCTTGATAATTTCAAAACTACGGATTCGATCTGTATTTTAATGAAGAATGATAAATTCAAGCTACATTTTTTTCAGACCAGAACCATAGAAAATTATAACTTTTGAACGGAAAGGCCTAGAGACTTGAAATTGCAGGATAGGTGTGGATCTCGAATGTCGCGTTCACTATTATCGAGTAGCAATATTAGACTAGGGGTTCTGTGAATACCGATTGGATTGGAATGCAATTTTGCAAATCGATGAAGAATAATGTATTCAAACTACGTGCGAAATTTTGTCCAGATCGCATTTCCAAGATTATATTTACCGTAGAACATTCTAGCGAATTATCGAAAAAAAATTGGTCACCTAAAGAACTGACGTGTTTAGCCTTAGTTTGAAATTTTTTTTGACAGCTGTCAAAAATTTCATCAATTGGTTTCTGAAACTCGAAAATGCGGATCTTCCTACAAGGTTGATGAACGAGCGCTCAGAAGCTCCTGACTTCACGGCATTGCTTTTCGAATTTTTTTCTTGAAATAAACTTTCTTCCACTTTCTGCACTCTCTTTTACTTGGAAGTCCAACAGGAAGTATTATGGTCAACTCTGATCAAAACTCGACCATTAACAACTTGGAACTTACTTATACAGGGTGTTTCATTGGGAAACAGAAATACTCAAAATATGGATAGAGGGCACCGAGGTGGTTCTAGAAATACCACATTTTTTAGCTCTGACTGTCTTTGTGACCGAGATACAGGATATTTTATAAATGTTGCTCATTTCTTCTTGAGGTCATAACAAAGGAACCACCCGGTATATTTCCTTTATATTTTGCACACATGTTCATTATTTGAAGCTAAAATGAATCACTCAATAACCACAAGGAAAATCTAGGCCCGGGTTAACGATAAATTATGAAGCAATTGTATCCTTGAAACAACTCCCTGTATATCGAGATTTTGGAAATTCGTTCACATATTTGAGAAGAGCATACAAAATTAAACTGAAACGTTTGCTTCATATTTTTGCGCAGACAGTTTTACTGCACAAATCTTTAACTCAAAAGTCTAGTTTTTAAGAACTTGGATACCAAAGAGTGGTTTTAAGTGACTTACAATAACATATTATCATAAGTTGAATCCATAATTATTTTCAAAATTACTACATTATCATTCAATATTATCCTTTTTATAGCGACGTAACAACCCTTTGTGTATTTTCCAGGTCGGTAAAAAGTAACGCCCTGTATGTTCATATCTAATTATCAAAATTGCTTGAATATTGTTATTGAATGTTTTAGTGAAATAATTGTTCTTAAACTGCTCGAAATGCCCTCCATTTTGGTCTATACATTTCCGTTCTAGTTTGAAAAAATCCCGAACTGATTTGTGAATTACATTCGTATTGTTCATTATTTTCCTGCAAGCTTCTTGTATTTTTATAATAAGCTGATCCCGACTATCTCAGAAGAATATACTAGTATCTACTAGAGATTTTAGGCGACCCCAGACATAATAATCTACGGGATTCAAATCAGGGGATCTTGATGGCCAGTATGAGGTCGTCTATTACCAATCCATAAGTTGACAAAATTGTCGTTTAAAAACGTTCCCTAACGATAAGCCTATAATGAGGCGATGCACCATCGTGCTGAAAGTACATGCCAGCAATATTTCATTTTTGACATGGAGTAAAAAGGGAAACCAATGTTTTTTGATGATTTAGTAATTTTAAAATAATTATGGATTCAACAGTTTTGATAGTATATTATTGAAAGTCACTTCTAACAACTCTTTGGTATCTACGTTTTCAAAAACTTCACTTTTGAATTGAAAATTTCAGTTTAGTTTTTTATGCTCTTCTCGAATATGTGAACGAATTTCCAAAATCTCGATATACAGGGTGTTGTTTCAAGGATACAATCGTTTCATAATTTTCTGTTAACCCGGACCTGGATTTTCCTTATGGTTGTTGAGTAATTTATTTGAGCTTCAAATAAGGAACATGTGTGCCGAATATAAAAAAATATACCGAATGGTGCGCTATATCCACCTTTTAAGTATTTCCGTTTCCCAATGAAGCACCCTGTATAAATCGATAAAAAAAGGCAATACCTAACGAAAATATTATACTTGAAAAAAATTAGAAGAATTTCGGAAAACTGGAAGAAATGTTCACGAAAAAGTTTCGAATCAAAATTTGAGCCATTTCTACGAAGGTTTCGTGTTTTTCAATATTTGAATATTTTTCATTGAAAATGAGCATTTAGAATGATTATTGGTGGTTTTAGATGATGGCAAACTAGTATTTATGCAGATTTCCTAAACGGGATCGGGATTGAACAGGGGTGCTGGGTGCTAGGTGGGTAAGAATCTGAAGAAATGTTGGAGAAATATTGATTTCAAAGCACGTTTACTCGAGAAATTTTTAAAAATATAATAATGGATGACGTCATTTTCAGAAACAATTGAAGAAATGAAAAACAAAATTTTTTTCAAATCAAGAAGAAAAAAATAGAAATTTACATGAAAAATAGATTGCCATCAATGAAAACCATAACGAATCATAAGAGAATGTATTATTTTTGAAAAAAAAAAATTCTTCAAAAATTCAATCAATTACTTAACTAACCTATCTTCACACCTTTATTGATCAGACTGAAAGCAAATAATGAAATAAAAAATAAATAAATGAAAATACATAGAATCCGGGACTGGACGAACATAGATGGCGGCACATGTTCCAATTGTCATCGGCGGAATAGTAATGAAATTAAAATTAAAAATCTGCAAAATTTAATATGCATAAAGAAGAAAATATATTTACCAAAAGCCAAAGGATACTCAGGTGGGTACAGAGTAGCAAGTAGCAAGGCTTCATACGTCTGAAAATAACAGGAGCTTCTTCTAGCCAGAATCCAGATGTCATATTTTTCCAATTAGAGATACGTCTGATCACAAAATGTTACACAAAAGACACAACCTAAAGTATCACACCGGACACGTCCCCTCTTAGGCACAACAACCACTTTCCGACACATAACCTGCTTTATGAAAGAATACAAAATTAAGGGAATTAAAGTGTCTGAAATGAAACATCTTTGACATCTTTGATAACTACGATCCAAAGAAATTCATTCACTGTGATCTATAAAACCAAGCTAGCCTACTTTTCCAGTTAGTTATCGCCGCGGAAAAAAGCTCATGATTTCCTTCTAGAAAACGACAACATTCATTGGTTTCCGCCTTTTTTCGACCATTTCTAAACGTTATTTTCATATATTTGGGGGTCGAAATAGGGACGCGCCTGATACCTTCAGAAAGCTTGTTTCTTCCCCAAAAACATTTATGTGTTTTCGCCTCTTTTCAAACTTTTCCGAACGTTATTTTCATATATTTCGAGGTCGAAACGCCCCTTTCTCCACTCGCTCAGTAGCGACCAAGTCGCGAATAAAAACCGAACATTTCCGTCGAAATTTTGTAGATACTAAAAGCAGGAACTGCACCGAGTAAATTAGTACTCATAGCTAGTTTACTAGCAACTATGTTTACACGCGGCTACTTTACTAGCTCACAATCCAAAACGCCAGCGATTAGCGAGTAAAGTAGCCTAGCTTTCAACTTTACTTGCTGATTGTTTAAAATCTGCTAGTTGGCTAGTGAACATTATTACACTAAGCAAGTTTACTAGCAACTTCTGAACTCGCCAATTAGAAGCTTGTTAACTCGCTTCGTAATCGACCCATTACTGTCAAAAAGCCCGTTTCTCCCAACAAAAAACCTAAATATTAATTCATTTCGAGAATTGTTTCAACACTGTCCTAGACTCACCATAACATTAATTCATTTTTAGAATTGTTTCAACACGGCCTAACTCAATCTAACCTAAGCTAAATATCAATTCATGTCAAGAATTTCATAATCAACCTAACCTTAATTCATTTTAATAATTAATTCAACAATGCCCAAACCTTTATAAATGATCAGGAATAAGTCGTCTCCCCATGATCAGAATTCCATTAGGTATTTCCATTAAGTGAAACTAATCGACTCTGTCCCGAGAGATAGAAGAAATGAAGTTCGCAGTTATCTCTACTTATCTGATAATCAAAGCTCAATGTTTAAAATAAGGGATAATAAGGCTGAAGGATCTAAGGTCAATGGCCGAATTCCAAAAAATCTGAAAAATCGAAAAGCATGGCAACATTATACGTCTCCAATAGAAAGAAACGCCCGTAGTATTCCAGGATTATTATACGTTGAATATCAGGCAATAATTCAGTAAAAATTTATTTGAAAAATCAATTTTCATTTTCGATTTTCTCGGAAAATATTGAATTGCCAGAGCTCTAATCAAAACTGTGGCATGAAAACATCATAACGAATCACTATGCAAAATTTTTTTGAAATTAGTGAGGGGACCAAGTTTTCAATTCAACAAAAGGGGTTCAATTTTGAAACACCCACCATGTAAAGCCTGCTTTCAGATTGATTCTTGTTGGCATCACATCAATGTATTCGAGCATTGCCTTGGTTATTATCATAATGTCCAGGTGACCGAATGTCGTTATCACATTGATACAATGACTCCATTTGGACCTAGAGTGATTAGACAGTTGTTTGTTCCATGTACTTATGGGATTTGTTAAATGTATACCGCTTTCATATTGTGATTATGAAATTAATGCCTTGGTGCATTGATATACTCACTTCAGGTTGTACACTACTTACTTACATTTGCCCTATGCATCACAATAATTGTTTGAATGATTTCTCATAAACGGCATGTTCAATTCATTTCATTTTTTAGCGCTCGTACTAGTTATTGGGCGCTCGTACTACTTACACGAGGGCTATATCATTTCGTCACGTAGTCTGTATATTTCGAATTTTGAGCCGGAATTGGTCTCAATCGACTCACTGATGACGAATCAGTCGAAAAATTCGAGTCTGTATATACACGATAACTCTCGAACGGAACGTCCTAGAAACTTGAAATTTTCAGGGTAGGTTCGAATCTCGAATACCGCGGTTAGGTTCATTATTGGGCAAAATTCGACCAGGGGTTCCGTAAATATGGCCGTTCGAAATTTTGTTCTCCTCATTACTTCGAAACTACAGATTCGATAGAGGTGAAACTTCGCACTCAGATTGAGAATGACGTGTTCAAGATACTTGCAAGATTTTGTCTAGATCGCATGACCAGAACCATAGAAACCATAGAAAATTATTACTTTGTAAAGGAAAGGGATTTGAAATTTTCAGGATAGGTTTGGATCTCAAATGTCGCGGTCACGTTCATAAATGAGCAAAATTAGACTAGGAGTTGCGTAAATGTAGTCGTTTGAAATTTAGTTTCCTTGATAATTTCAAAACTACGGATTCGATCATGACGAAATTTTGTATTTTAATGAAATGATATATTCAAGCTACAATTTGTCCAGATCGCATTACTTGAACCATAGAAACCATAGAAAATTATAACGTTCGAAGAAAAGGCCTAGGGACTTGAAATTTTTAGGGTAGGTTCGGATCACAAATTTCGCGGTCACGTTCATCAATGAGCAAAATTAGACTAGGGGTTCTGTAAATATGGCCGTTCAAATTATTTGTTTCGAAAATTATAACTTTCGAACGGAAAGGCCTAGGCACTTGAAATTTCCAGGATAGGTGTGGATCTTGAATGTCGTGGTCACGTATATCAATGAGCAAAATTTGTCTAGGGGTTCCGTAAATATCGCCGTTCAAAATTTTCATGCCCTGATAATTTCGAAACTACTCATTGGATATTGGATTGGAATGGAATTTTGTTCATAGATGAATAATAATGTACTCAAATTAAGTGGACAATTCTGTCCAGATCGCATTACCAAGACCATAGATATCGTAGAAAATTCTAGCGAATCATCGAAAAAAATCACTTAAACACTTACTTGAAGTCTGGAGTTTCGCCTTAATTTGAAAATTTTTTTGACAGCTGTCAAAAGTTTTTGAATTTGTTTCTAAAACTGGAAAATGCGAATCTACCTACAAGGTGGAAGAACGAGCGCTCAAAAGCTCCTGACTTCACGGCAGTGCTTTTCATAGTTTTTAGAATGTACATTCAGGTGTGTATGCACAAAAGTTTCCTTGAACGTTTTCGATTGAAAATTCAATATTTTTCCGTGTAATCCAATCCATCCAAGGAGGATAATTCAAACTGACTTCAACAAATACTGTCGATTAAAAAGAAAAAAAAAATTTCATTATCAAAAAGTTGTTCCCATTAGCCATTGATTTGTTAATTTGATTTTAATCAATTACCTTTCAAATGGGATATGTTCATGTATAGAAATTCCCATTTTCAAATTGGATTACACGAAAAATTTCGAATTTTCGTTGGAAAACGGTCAACAGAACTCTTGTGCATAAACACCTGAATGTACATTCAAAAAATGAAATGAATTCAACATGCGGTTTATGAGAAATCATTGGAACAATTATTGTAATGAAAGTAGTATAGGTACAACATTAGACAATCAATAAGAGCACCTAATATCAATGATTTCGAGCATCGGTTGATAATTGATGATGATAATTACCCAACGACATTATAGTGGTGATGTTTTTCATTTTACATTTTATCATTGATACCCTTGATGGTACCAATAGTAAAATGCTTGTGACAGGCGCACGGATATGTTGAAATTATGAGTGTTCCATTTTTTTTCATTTTGGCTACGGAATCCTAAAAAATGATGTTTAGTATTACCCCTCCTCAAGAATTGATGAGTACTCAAATATTAATTTTCAGACTGATTCGGATGTTGATAAAATATCCTACCCAATGTTCTCTGCAATAGTTGAACATGGTGTGGTGTGATACGTGTAACGAGATTCTATTTTTCAGAATAGCCTACTCGCAAAAAGAAAATAATCTGTTTCGCCAACGACAGCGACATCTGTGAAAGATAAATATCATTAGATGTAGGTACGTTTATTTCACTATGCGACATTCTTGTGAAAGTCCAATTTATTCTAAATACTGGTTATATTTGGTGATACATAATTAGATGGGATATTTTTTTTGGACAACCTGAGAAAAAAAATTCATTCGAATGTATTCGTGATCACGTACTGACGGAACCTCGGAACGTAGGTAGGTATATTAAATATTTTTCTGTTTTTATTCGTGAACCATTGAAAGCTGCATGTAAGTATGTATCAACCAATGATATATGGATGATTTCGAATATAACCCAACCATTTAATTATTGCCAGATTTCGTTCACGTGCCTGAAAGAAGAAGATATTCCGCCCCCAATTCACTGCAACCCGCCACCGCTAGAAGTCGCTTTTTTTCGGGAATGCTTCCTCCTCATATTTCAACACAGGGATAGACACAGAATGAAGGGGGGAGGATGCGTTACGTTAGGATGAAATAGGGAAATTATATATGTGGGGAGACGACGAAAGCTCGCAAGTCCGCTACTTCGCAGTCGCACCACTCTTTAGCGAAAGGGGCTACCGCGCTTTCGAAACTCCCCTGTACTGCTCGATAAAAACAATTTGATATTTTACCGTCTGCAATACTTGGTGAGTCTGATTCAAACTGCATTTTGTCGTTATCTGCGAGTTGCATTTTTGAAAGTCAGTTCCAATAAAATGCCGAAAAATGTTGCAATTTTCTAAGAAAGATCTATGGCTCCAACGAACCTGATGCTGAACTCAGGCAATATAAGAGAATTCAAGGTCGTGAAACCACTTCGATAATCGAAGTGATAAAATATGGACCATTTATTCCAGTTGTTTACATTTTGAATATCATTTCGGAATCACCCGAGCGGGTTCGAAGCCCTTGAGGTGCTGAAATCTTTTTTTTGAAATAGACAAATTTTCTCTTCATTTTTCGAGATATTTCGCGAATTCTTGAGGGGAATGAAGATGATGTTAGAAATAATAACATTTTTGGAAATTTTGCACTGGTGGTTAGAATTTTTTCTCTTCGTACGATTCCAAAGTTTTATTTTTGTAATGATTCATCAAAATTGGTACATACGAAATACGACCTTGGAGTGAGGAAAATTTTCAAGCCGTAGAAACTCAGAAAGAGTTATTAAGAAAAAACTAAAAAAATTCAGAAACTTGGGAAGCGTTTGTGGAAGGATGTTTACCGGAAATCGCCTGTAAAAGTTATTCTACAAAAAGTGGGTATCAAAAAACGATTCCGAAGGTTCATCATCGAAAATAATAATCCGAAATCAATCAATGCAAATCTTTGGTGCTATTAACACCTTTGTCCTGCTGTAATTGACATGATAAAAAAAAAGAAATTTTTCAACATTGAGTAGAATTTCATGAAATGAAGTTTTCAGAGAACTTCTTCAGCACCCTTCGGATTTAACTTAGCTTTTAGAAAATGTAATTCGACACATAATCAGCAATTAGAAAATACAATTCTGCATTTATGCAGCAGAAAATAACAAATAAATAGAACGTAACAAATATCAAGTATAAATTGAAGTCCTTATTTTTCAAATGGCAATGTTCATGCTGACGAGTAACAATTATCACTTAACAAATAACAAGTGGGAAGTTGGCAAACTTCTACCTTTCTACATTGTTTGAACCAGATTTTCATATTATGTGCAACTATGACTTATGAGGCACGCAGTGACACCGCTGATTCAGCTGATTGGCCCATTCAGTGACAGACCTCAGCTAAACTAATTCAATTTTATAATTATAATTACCTATATTATTTCAAGATTACAATCATACAGGTGTTCGAAAATTATATTCGGAGCTCATAACTTAATATTCTGTTACGTTCTTATATTATCTATTGCAATTCGAAGTATGAAACAAAAATTAAATTCTTCAATCATCTTCCGGTCGGAGAATCGATAACAAACTATATTCCGATGTCCATTTCCGAATAGAATTCGAGACAGGCTTTTCCATATTTTGAATAGATAAGTACAAAAAAAAGTTACATATTAGCAAAATAATGAAAAAAAATTTGAACTGACGTAAAGTTTGAAAAAAATTTATCACCGAATTATATTGAATATATCAGCACACACAATTTGTTTTCTGTGTACCAAAACGGACTTCAGTGATTATTGTCAATATCACTGGCGGATCCAAGGGGGGGCACAGGGGGCACGTGCCCCCCCCAGACTGAATTTTTTTGTACTGTGGAGATTCCATCACAGTACATAATTAGAAAAATTTTTTGCCTTCCACCCCTTGTGCCCCTCCAGAAAAAATCCTGTGCCCCCCCCAGAAAGAAATCCTGGATCCGCCCTTGGTCAATATGACAAATAATGTCATTCTATTTTTATAAACTGCAATGTTATCACTGGGCTTACATACTTAATTGGTATATGGTATATGGTCGAACACATCAACCAGCATTTTCCTGAGGATACAAAGACTGCAGAATCTAGTTTTGAAGGCTATATACAATATACAACATGAAGATCACAGTAGTCGTTGAGCAGTGCAAACTAATGTAGAAGATTGAGCATGGCCTGCTCAAATTCAAAACTGAAATTAAAAAAAAAGACTGAACATTCAAGATTACCAGACCAGACAACTTAACAACTACCATCTAGATGAAACAAGAACAAATAGAGCCAAAAATTCTACCAGACTGCAACAGTATACAACAACTCAAATAGAAGATATAATACGGAAACAATCTTTCAAATTATTCAATAGATCGCTTGAAAATTATACAATGACACATTTAGTATAATTTTTGCTCGTTTCATTTTGATATTTTGCTACGTATTCATTCAATGGGAAACTCGATGTATTGATGTCTTATATATCAAATAAATGAATAAATATCGAAAATATGGAAGATATGATCAAAACAGGGATGTTTGAACCTCCCTCTCTTACTTAAGTTCAGGGTCTTGGTCCCAGGACTTTGTTTACCTCCTAATCTCCTAATACATTCCCGGAGCAAATTTTATCTATGAATCCGAAATTTAATCTACAAATTCTCCATTCACTGGACCATGATTTTACCATGGGCGAATAGCTTTATCTCGAGAAAATAAGCACCAAATATTTTTTTTCAATGAGGGGGAGGAGTAATTTCTTGAATTCTGAGAAGAATCTAGGTGATCTGGAAATAATGGACCTGTGTATATAATTTTCAGGGTTTATGTTCACTTTTATGAAAAGGGTAGAAAACAATACATTTTTTTATTGCTTTGTTCCCTACGATATTTTTCATTTCTTAGTTCCTGAAAATTTCCGATAAATTTAGATTTTATAAAGATCTCGTTAGAAAATGAAGTAACGATATTTCTGTTGTAGCTTTATTTGCTTCTTAGATTGCTCAGTGACAGGAATACATTTCCTTAGGATAGCCAGTTCGGAAAAAGTTGTAACCTTTGGAAAAAATACTTCCATGATCTTTTTTGAATTTTTCCTTTTAGATCGAAATATTCATAATGAGTTTGTAAATTTCATCATTTATCCCAATTGAACTTCTGGTAAACACCGGTTTTCGCGGCTTACACAAGGGAAATAAAATAAACGGCAATGTTCATATGCACGACAGTGTGTAATCTACACAGTCGACTTTTTCACTTATGCCAGGTCTCACCAAATGAAACAAAATTCTGTTCCACTTTATTGTACCGATGTTGATAAAAATAATCCAAAATCATGATATTTTTTTCGGAAATCAGCAGTAGAGGATAACAATACGAAGAAAACCAATAACTTCATACTTAAGTCATTAAAAAACTTTATGTTACACCCTGTATCAAGGGCGCACCTAGGATTAAATTTCGGGGGAGGGCTGAATCGAAATGCATAAGATATGAAATATTTTATTCTTTCAATATAAAAATAATATGTATAAAAAACTTTATTCAAAATATGATCAAACGAAACTAATAAACAATCTATTAATAATAACAATAAACAATAACAATAAAGAACAATCTATTAAATTACCAAATCCATACGACGTTTCTCTTCGGCGAGTTTTTCAATTATTTTTTCATGGTCGATATGAATTTCATTACAGATGTAAGGCTAAGCCCGTGAGTCTTTTTTCCGACGGAATTTCTCAGATGGATTTTTAAACTTCTCAGTGTAGAGAAACTCCGCTCTGTCGTTGCTGTTGTCACAAGTATGTTACAAAATATTTCAAGCAATAAATAAATGTTCGGAAACAATTCTTTATTGATATATACCAATACATCTTTTGGACTATATTTCTTCATATCTGAATTCCCGGAAATCGTCTTATATTCAGCACTCCACATCATATATTCACAGGGCCGCGGGATCCAAATCAAAGAAAATGAGCAAGCGTTAAAATGTTGCTTCGTGCTTCGTTTAGTATTTCGTATTTCCCTGACGAGGGGCTTTTTCATAGATCATAGACTCATTGACGCAAATATATTACAGAACTCTTTCGTCCGAAAGACTGACAACACAAGCATTCGACCAATAGCGCCAATAGCAAATAGGTTCAAAAAACAAAACTTCTTTATGCAGTGACCTGAAATTTGTTATCCAAATACGTTCATGTTCTAGGAAACCTCATGGAGAGGTAATCTCTGATAGTGTTTTCACGATTCTCAGCTATCCAGAAATCTCAATTTTTTTCACTAATATGAATCACGGGGGGGGGGGCTGCACCACCCCCCCCCTTGGTGCGCTAATCCCCTGTATACAATTGAAAAAGAAACATTTCTCATAAATATAAATTTCGATTGCAGTTCCATAGCATACATTCATAGAATTCCCAGAACGAAATCTGTGCTGCGATTTCAAGGAACGTATTATACAACGCAACACATTTTGAAATTGGTAATACAGCCCTGAGTCTCCCCTTCCATCCAAACTTCGGACTCCAACATAACCTAACCTTTGCAAGCGAGCGGTTTTTCAACACAACGTGCAGGTGGACCGAATCCGGTCGAACCAACACGGAAAAACCCGAATCGCTCAGACCGGTCTTGTCGTTTTCCTCCGCTGGCTTGCGCTTGTTCCTATGAACATGAACTACGTATTGCTGTGTTAAAGTTTGGGTAGACTGTGCAGCGCTCTTCTGTAAGATAGTTGGTGTTTACGTGTGTGCGATCTTCGTGTGACATGTTGCACTACGCGACAATGACGTTTTCAATTCCTATTTAATCATGTGGTTCGAATCTCAGGTAAGGGCGAATTTGATTATATTGTTTCTCTGTCAATTTTACCGGAATGCCGCTTGTTGCAACTAAGACAGTGAACCAACCTGCTTTTCATGTGAAATAGGTCCGAATTCAGGCGTAGACTGAGTTCTTTCGATGTCTTGGTGAAAATACCGAAATTTCGACTTTTTGGTTTTTGGCGCGCTTCTCAATTCTCGATCGTACTGGTGTGTATTTTAATCTAGAGCGTCTAGATTAGATATGAAATTCTGATACGATCACGAAGTCTCGTTTTACGCCGTATCAAACTCTAAAACGAGCAATTTTGCGGTACAGCCTTTTGAATTCGCGGGTCCATCCACGTGACAACTGTCAAACTTGATCTCGTTACCTATGGCATGTGTTTTGTTTGGAAACGAGCGGAATCCCATCGTAATGCATTGAATTGGTTTTATGCATTGTGGGCCAGCACGGCTGTGCTCACTTGCGCAGGCTCGGTCTCGATCGCTTCGTCCAAAGTTCGACTGGTCCACTGGACGACATTTATATACTATACTATCTTCAGAGACGGCGCCAGCTTTGGACATTTCGTTGTTTACCGCATTCACTTGTTTTTCCAACTTGTCGTCGTTTCAGAATCAGTAGTCTGTTGATCGCGGTCTTTTTTGCATTTTGATAATATTTTAGCTTCTTATTTTCGTTTAACTTTCGAATTGGAAGTTTTTTATGAATTTATATTTTTGCTCTTCTGTTTTAATAAATTCGCAAATTCCTTTATATTTTTATAGTTAATTTCTCGAATAGTTCAAGTTTTCCAACTTGTCGTCGTTTCAGAATCAGTAGTCTGTTGATCGCGGTCTTTTTTGCATTTTGATAATATTTTAGCTTCTTATATTCGTTTAACTATCGAATTGGAAGTTTTTTATGAATTTATATTTTGGCTCTTCTGTTTTAATGAATTTGCAAATTCCTTCATATTTTTATAGTTAATTTGTCGAATAGTTCAATTTTTGAACTATTTGAATATTAACATAATCATATAATGATATAACAATATATGAAAATATTTATGGCCGTTTTTCAATTCATTTCAATAAACCTAATGGGTTCATTGAATAGGTTGGGATAAGCATGTATACAGGCACTAGAACACATATTATTGATTATTATTTTTCTTGTTTCCGTAACTTTTGAAAAACAAAAAAATTATATTTTTGCATGAAATAATTTTGAACGCAAATCATCAACGGGTTTATGACTAATGGATAACAAAAATATATAGCACCAATAGAAGTGGCGGCCCCTAAAGGCTTGAACCTTAGGGCTGTTTTAAGGCTCTTTAACCCCGCATTTCTCTCATTCAAATAATCGTAAAAATGAAAATTATAATTTCTTTGTCCTTATTCTGGTTTATTATTTGCAATGATAAACCTTTGGAATCGTTAGAAGAAAAAATAAGTTGAAATATTGATAATTTTCATTCTTTGTGCAAACTGAAGGCTAACTACTTTCCTTGGACAAGATCCTGGAGCGATCGAGTAGGTCCGATGAAAATAATTCACACTGTATATAAATAACCCTGTGATAAAGAATGGCGCAACGAAACAATGGAACGGCGCCGATCTTAGCTATATGGTGTTTCTATCTGCATTGTAGCATTGTAACAACCAAGCAAGCCGTGTCCCGCTTTCTAGATTATACCGTTGCTTTGTCCGTTCCGCGCTTATAATAAACGAACGTTTTTAGCTCTCTACACAGAAATTCACGAGCTATAACCTACTATCTACTCTGTGATTTCCATCAACGTACGTTGAATATTCGGCTGCTTCTCAAGCGCCGATTCGGTTTGATCGAAGAACATAGGAACAGGAATAATTATTCCTATAACTAAATATCGTCGCCTTCAGGAGAAAATTGCGTAACTCCAATTAGATTAGAGATTCCGTAAAAATGATCGTTTCAAATTTAGTTTTCTTTAGAGTTTCTAAACTGCGAATTCGATCATGACGAAATTTTGTATTTTAATGGAGAATGGTATATTCAAGCTACAATTATAACTTTCGAACGGAAAGGCCAAGGGAAATTTTCAGGGAAGGTTTGGATCGTGAATGTCGCGGTCGCGTTTATCAATGAGTAAAATAGGGGTTCATATTCTGTGAATATGGCCCTTCAGAATATTTTTTTCGTGATAATTTCGAAACTACTGATTGGTAGGAATGAAATTTTGCACATAGATGGAGAATAATGTATTCGAACTACGTACGAAGTTTTGTTCAGATTCCATCACCAAGACCATAGAAACCGTAGAAAATTATAGCGAATTTTCGAAAAAAAAATTGATCATTTTTGAGCGCTCGTACTACTTACACGAGGGCTATATCATTTCGTCACGATGTCTGTATTTTTCGAATTTTGAGCCGAAAATGGTCTCAATCGACTATGTTCGACTCACTGATGACGAATCCGTCGGAAAATTCGAGTCTGTCCGTCCGTCCGGCCGGCCGTCAGCACGATAACTCTCGAACGGATCAACCTAGAGACTTGAAATTTTCAGTGTAGGTTCAGATCCCGAATGCCTCGGTTAAGTTCGGTAATGGGCCAAATTCCACCAGGGGTTCCGTGAATATGGCCGTTCAAAGTTTTGTTTCCATGATTACTTGAAAACTACAGATTCGATCGAGATGAAATTTTGCACTCAGATGAAAAATGAGGTGTTTTAGCTACATGCGAAATTTTGTCCAGATCGCATGACCAGAACCATAGAAACCATAGAAAATTGTAACTTTTGAACGGAAATGCCTAGGGACTTGAAATTTTCAGGATAGGTGTGGATCTCGAATGTCGTGATCACGTTCATCTATGAGCAACATTATACAAGGGGTTCCGTAAATACGGTCGTTTGAAATTTTGTTTTCTCGATAAATTCGAAACTTCGGATTCGATCGAGATGAAATTTTGTATTTTAATCGAGAATGATATATTGAAGCAATATTTTGTCCAGATCGCATGACCAGAACCATAGAAACCATAGAAAATTGTAACTTTTGAACGGAAAGGCCTAGGAACTTGAAATTTTCAGGGTGGGTTTGGATCGCGAATATCGCGGTCACGTTCATCAATAAGCAAAATGAGACTAGGGGTTCCGTAAATATGGTCGTTCAAAATTTTTTTTTCCAGATTGTTTCGGAACTACTGATCGGATTGGAATGAAATTATGCATCTAGCTGAGGAATAATGTATTCAAAGTACGTGAAAAATTTTGTCCAGACCGCATCACCAAGACCATAGATACCGTAGAAAATTCTAGCGAATTATCGAAACAAAATTGATCAGCTGAAGCACCGACATGAAGTCTGGAGTTTCGCCTAACTTTCAGAATTTTTTTGAAAGCTGTCAAAAATTCCTTCAATTGGTTTCTAAAACTGGAAAATGCGAATCTACCTACAAGGTGCATGTACGAGCGCTCAAAAGCTCCTGCCTTCACGGCAGTGCTTTTCGTAATTTTTTTTTCTTTTTTTTTTTGGAGAGGAGAAAATCCTGTTCACGGACCTTCACCATAGCTGTTTGGCGGTGTGTGCAGACTCTTCCCCCGAATTCACGGGGTCGTACTCACTAAATATGTACTCCTCTGTTCCCACTCCCAATACAAGAAGTGAGCACTGACGTGAAGTCTGTAGATACGCCATAGTTTGAAAATTTTTTTGACATTTGTCGAAAATTTATTCAACTGTTTCATAAAACAGGAAAATGCGAATCTACCTGAAAGGTAGATAAACGAGCGCTCAAAAGCCCCTGACTCCACGGCAGTGCTTTTTATAATTTTTCGAAACGCATTTTTTTCCTGTCCACATAAACATGAAATGCTATGATATTTGTAATGATGGGACCAGTAGTCAATGTTGGTTGATCATTCTAATAGAATTAGCCGATACTTGATGGAAATCCATCATCAAACTTACAATAGAATAACTTATAGATTTCGAATATATTGGGTTAAATTCCACGACCCGTGTTTTGATGCGAAGCATCATTCTCAGGTGCTGAGTTATATCTTATATCTTAACCACCTGAAAATGATGCTTCGCATCGAAACAAGTGTCGTGCCGTCGTGGGCTTTAGCCCAATATAGTGGATATTATATTAGTTATTCTATTATAGATTTGGTAGATTATCTTCTGATCTTTGAAGGAAGATATATGTAGTTTTTTCCCAGTTTCTGAAGGTTTAGTGGTAGTGGTACCTATACCTCAATAAAATGGCTTAAGTATGCATAATGTGGTTGACTAATGTTGTCATTTTGATGATTGTGGACCTACTGACCTAATAAACTATAAATTATTCCAATCTAGGAACCTTGTTGATCATTCTTTCCTGAACTCAAAACTTTTAATTCAACAATCTTTGGTTCGATTCATTGATTATTTAACAAGTCGCTCCGAGCAACAAATTTATAGGGGTGAAAAACCTATATATTGCCTACCTTGGGGGGAAAACCCAATCAAACTTACAGAGGATCGGGGATCCACAAAAAGGAAATTTCCGAGTCAACGAAATTGAAGAACTCAGATTTCTTGAAAAAGGTTGAAGGGGTAGCATTCAACTGGTTCCGAGGGGGTAGATTCGGAAATTTGGGATCGCGAACCACCAATTTCACATCAGGAATTCAAAATCGATTGCTAGGTAGCAACTTTGTCTAACAGAAAGCGTTGGTTTGTTGTCATAGCAACGGTGGGAGTTACCGTTTCCATTTGTCAGACCGATATCTGGCTCATTCAGCTAGCGAGGTTCACTTCGTTGGGGCGCATTCGCTGCAGCACTATGATTCGGTATTAAACCAGTGGTTTCGGAGAACTAGGGACACTATGATTTGTGAATGGATAATCCTAGAATGTTAATACGACAATCTATATTTTTGTATAATTCACCTCTGATTTGGTGAATGATCATATCTCCTAGTTCTGACAATAGGCAGTTGAGAGCAAACAGTAGCGGGTCATGATTTTATTTATGGCCTGAATATGATTTCTTCAAAAATACGATCAACGGATCATGAATTCCGACACATCTGCACATTATTCCGAACATTCGCCATAAATCAATATATTCTAGCTTCATTTTTTCCAGAACACAGATCTAAAGCTTATTTAGAACGGCCATATTCACGAAACCCCTAGACAAATTTTGCTCAATGATATAGTGACCACGACATTCAAGATCCACACCTATCCTGAAAATTTCAAGTGCCAAGGCCTTTCCGTTCGAAAGTTTTAATTTTCGAAACAAAAATAATTTGAACAGCCATATTTACGGAACCCCTAATTTTGCTCATAGATGAACGTGACCGCGAAATTCGCGATCCGAATTTATCCTGAATATTTCCAGTCCTTAGGCCTTTCCGTTCGAAAGTTATAATTTTCTATGGTTTCTATGATTTTTCATGTAGCTTGAACTCGTCATTCTCCATCTGGGTGAAAAATTTCATCTCGATCGAATCAGTAGTTTCGAGGAGAACAAAATTTCGAACGGCCATATTTACACCCCTGGTGAAATTCTGCTCATTAACGAACTTACCTGCGGCATTCGGGAACTGAACCCTAACTGAAAATTTCAAGTCTCTAGGTCGTTCCGCTCGAAAGTTATCGTGCTTACGGACAGACGGACCCGAATTTTCGTCGGATTCTTCATCAGTGAGTCGAACCTTGTCGATTGAGACCATTTTCGGCCTAGAATTCGAAAAATACACACATCGTGACGAAATGATATAGCCCTCGTGTAAGTGGAACGAGCGCTAAAAAATCCTTATGTTTCTGTTACAGCTGATTTGGCATAATTGACAAAGGGCTGCTGTCATTTTTTCGGCAACTGTCAAAAATTTCTTCAATAATTAGTTTCTAAAACTGGAAACTGCGAATCTAACTACAAGGTGGAGGAACGAGCGCTTTGAAGCTTCTGACTTCACGGCAGTGCTTTTTATAATTTTTTTTATCGCAATATGTATTTCAACTTGATAATAAGAATCCAGGATATTATCGTCCGTTCAGTTGGGTGTACTGAATTATGAAGTAGGTTTGGTTAGCATAGTTTGATTTCAATATTCTCAGGTAAAAATGAATAAAATTTTTCAATAACTCCTATGAAGGATCACACGAAGAAGAGGCAAGAATTAACGCAGTGATGATTCGTTTATAACGATTGTTCTCTTATTGTTGATGCTTGCGATGTCGATGAATAAGCTTATGTCTAACATACTATCATAAGGTACAGAAACGCGAATCGACTTATCTATCGCACGATAAAAACGACTCGGAACTTGAGTGCCAACTTAACCTCCTAACGGCACAGTTCACGAACACATCCGCACCGATGGAAGAATCGTGAATGAAAGACAACAACAAAAAATCAGCTGTATACCTAATAAATATCCCGTCTGCAGGTCTCGTTTACAACCACCAAACCATAATAAGTTTTTTATGTGGACAATTGAGAGAACGTTCATGAGAGAGGCCACAAGACGTCTCGGTGTGACGTCATCTCTACGTCATGAATCGTTTGAGTCGACGGGGATTCCTCCATATTTAAGATTCGGCCGATAAAGGAATCCTATTCACGTGTGCATAACTCACAACAACGTTCTGGCTCATTGCGGTCGTTCCGAGATCTGTGACGCACGTATCCGGGTAAGCTACGCTTCCATCTCCCATGCGGTTCGGAATAACGTACGAGAAAAAAGGGTGGAACTTTTCTGGTGTCTGTATGTCTTTTTTGCAAAAAAAACACATATTCATTGAAATGTAATAGATTTTTTGACTTAACTTAACTGAGTACAATATTCATCAGTTTTCCAATAAATGAATTCGAGGAGGAATAACCTCTCCCACCCCCCTTGAAACAAGTGAAAATTTTATCTAGTTAAATGTATACCAAAGACGATAAAAGTAAATTTTTCACGATTTGAAGTTTCGTTATTTTTGATTGCTCGTTTCTATGCCCAAATATCTGTTATTTTGAGCTAACCAAGAATGGCCAAACGATTAGGTTGGACTCACGGATGAAGACTTCGTGGTCAAACCCATTTCTGTCTGGCGGTCCGGACGGCCGTAACCACGATAACTTTCGAAAGAAAAGTCCTGAAGGTGCCGGTTAGGATCTTTTAAGGGCGTAATCCACCGAAGGGTTCCGTAAATATAGCCATCAGAATTTTGTTTCTCAATAATTTGTAAAATAACGACACGAAGGTTCATGTGTAATTTCATGGGTATCATATCACAAGAAAACTAAAAAACATTTTTCCGTATTTCAGAAACTAATCGCCATATCGTCGTGTTCCGGAGAAAACTACGTAACACCATATTTTTCGGGAAATGGTATTTTGGTGCAATCTGTTCGGCAATATGGTTAATAATATGAGTTTTTTGAAAAAACCCTTTTTCCTCTTTAAATAAATAGATAAAATTACATATATTTCAATAAAATAACACAAATAATGTCTTTCAATCTGACTTTGGAAGTGTTTTTTGTTTCCCCTATAAAATTTTGTCAAATGGAGTTACGCAATTTTTTCCTGAAGACGACGATATTCCGCTGAAATTTTTTGTTCACAAATGAGACATTGATAATATGAGTTATATAAAAATTGATGAATTTGATAATGCAATTCTGTGATTCTATCTCTCTATTAGGTTTATAACAATGAAATTACTTTATTTGTTACACTGACGGCGGGTTGGGTTCACAGAATCTGTTTCCATAATTTTACCTCGACATCTCTTTGGATGACAATATCGTGAAATACACCGATTTAGTTATATCGAAACGATAATTTCAGAGCATTTCCGTGTATTTTAGATGATTTCGAAGTATGTACCAGGATGCGTAACCAGGCGATGAATTTGAAGAAGCGTGCGAAAGCTCTTGACTTTATACGTCGGTTCTTTTCATTTTTTTTAATATCAGTCATGAATTATGCGAAACCTCCTGTTATAACATCAAAACGCATTTTATGAATCAAATTTTATTGTATTATCCTTAAAGTTTTTATTATAAAAATACGCAATGTAATTCTATTTCAAAGCAATATGAATTTTGGGGGACCCAGCCTACTCGCCGTAGTTTTTCATTGAGCGCTCGATATTATACCTTCCGCAAAAAAATTTCAGTATGGAGGAAAATAATATGGAAAACGTAGTGACCTGGAAATTATTTTTGGTTTAATGTTTTCTTGTTTAATTTCACGTTCTTTACAAGCCGGTCGGTTCCATTAATCCGTATTAACGTGTATCGGCACGGAAGTGGCCTTCCGATAGACCCGACAAATAGTAGGTGAATCGGGGAATTCCTTATCCCGAAATCGAATTATGTGTCGGTGCCCCCAACTCACATTCATGCATGTCGAGGCGGAGCCGGAATATCCATTCTTATTTCCTATGCATCTTATTACAGGAATTCAGTATTCAGTCGCACATTCAGATCGCCGTCGTCGTCGTAGCGGGCTGTTTACATTTTTGTTGATGGAAGAGCATATTTGGGTCAAGGATCCGAGATAAAACTTATATATGTGTTTCAAGGGCTCCGCTTGCAGTTCTTTCAGTTTATCACACATGTCAGTCGCCGGAATATTTGTCAATGAACTTTCGACGGATCGATTTTAGTCCTTTTATTTTCCTAGCGTTATCTTTCCTTACACAAAGTTCGACACGTCTTTTCAGAAAGCTAAATCGCTGATTGGAGAAATCACCTTTACGAGGTTATAAACAGAGATTCTGTTCTATCCCACAGGTACAAGTTATTTCTCTCGGATCCGTTCAGACATCAACGATCACTGATAATTTACATTTATACCACAATTGAAATGGCGTTGGAAGTCCATGAAAACTTCCAGGTTTGGCAGGTTTGGTACATTATTTCTGTGGGACATTTTTTCTATTATTTTGTTTAATGGCTCATGTATTGCTGCTCTTGGGGCTATCGCAATTAGGAAACAACTGTGTTGACGATCAGAACCGTATCTAGGTACCTACGATTGCGCCTGTGGCAATATATCAGACTGCGCCCCCAATTTGCGTTGATTTTTTTTCGTCCATTATATTTTCTTGAAGTATTATTTTTTATAATTTTAGTCATATAATTTCGTTACAGTTTTAAAATTATACACAATATGAAGGATACTTATTCACTTATATTGATTGAAAACATTGAAATACACAATTCGAATGAAATGCATAAAAATAAAACAAAATATTTAAATTAATGTAGTAAGAACGTGTATATCTGAGAAAATATAAATTTTTCAACTGAAAAAATTACGCAAAGGTAAAAAATTTTTCTGGTTAGTTGTACAGAAAATGATGATCGATGATCACAATCTTATAGGTACATAATATGTACAAAATCTCACTTTTCTCGATTTTACTTCTGCAAGCATATCAACTAATTCAGAGTAATCTAAGGTGCATATTACTTCTTTTCCGATGGAGAGGATTGTCATATTTGATAATCGCTCTTGTCTCAAGGAGGAACGAAAATACGACTTTATAAGTTTCAGTTTGCTAAGGGAACGTTCACAAGTAGCAGTTGTTTGTCACTGGCAAACTCTGAAATATTCTTATTTTGTAGATTTGGAAAGATATTTTCGAGAGTCAGCCCATATATAAGTACCTTTCAATAATTGTAATGGTCCCATTTCAATAAAGTCGTCTAAAATTAGGTCACTTTTAAATTTAAAACTTTCAATGTCCATTGAAAATTTATGTGCATTTAAATCAAAAGCATACTTTATTGCAAAATCTGCAGCACTTTTCTTCAATCTGTCAATAATCATAATTTGAATAACACTTCCATTCAAAAAACTGATGTCGTCTGCCCTTTCGTTCAATACAGCAAATCTTTGTTCAATTTGTATTATTATTTCATCAAGCACATGTAACAGTCCAATTCTTAGTTCGGTATTTGCGTTAAAAAGATGAGCTCCATCAATGGCTGGTTCTCCTGACATTTTGGTTTCGTTTTCTTGACTCATGTAATTTTGTTTCAATTCCAAATTTAACTTCTTCAGTTTTTGAAAGTTCCATCAATGGTGTAAAAAAGTTTTCTCTATACGCTTCTTATTCGTTCAATAGTCCAAGTATCATTCGTGAGCGTTCAGATATATGTAGTTGCGTTTCTTGCCAAGATTGATTAATTCTATAACAGAATATCCCGGAATTTAAGATATATAATAAATTCATGAGTTCAAGTTTACCAGGGACGATTCTTCGAGTTCGCGAAACATTTTGATAATTTTGCCTAATTTTGAGGAATGCACAGCGTTTGCATTCGAGGACCAGCGAGTATCGCAAAAACCCTTTAGAGTGAGGTTTACTTCAGCAGCATTAGTTACATTTTTTAGTATCATTTTATATCAAAATTTCGAGTTTGTACACCCTTTTATTTTTCAGCCATATCAGCCCTATTATCATAAGACTGTCCTCTCACATTTTCAATATCCAAGCAACCAATTTTTCCACGATTTCTTTTGCACCTGTTCTTTAGCGAGTACTCATAAAACCAATAAAACTTTCCTCATGTTGACGATATAGCAATCATTATTATAGCAGGCGTAAAATCTGACATAAAATGACATACTAAAACACTATTAACCAATGCTGTTTGAATGAAGGCTTCAGCAACAATTCAACTCAACCAAAACTGTAATAGTACCGTTCTGACACCGTAGAAAAGTCAAACCGACTAATCTTGTACTGAATGGAGTGGAAGTTAGATTTTTCGAGGAGGTTGAATATCTGGGAGTTATCCTTGATAAAAAACTCACTCGGAACTCAAAACTAAATTAAGAAATTTTAAAATCAACGGCAGCATTCTAGGCATACCGTGAACTTTGTGGAAGGACTTGCAGACTGAAAACTAGTATGATCTTCTGGTAATTCAACTCGGTTATTGGATCTTAATTACGTACTTTCCAATGGTTTGGTGGGATGAGACTAGAAAAAAACAAGCCAACAGTGGCAAAAGCTTCAAAGGCTCTTCTTTCTAGGCATCACGGAAGCTATGTTTCCGACTCCTATTGCAGAAATGGAAGTGTTGTTGTACTTTCTTCCACTACATAAGATTGTGCAGAAAGGACTACTGGGTGCTCTCAGAATAGGATCAAAACGATTACGTAGAAGACACGTAGAAGACACATTCAGGTACTTAATTTGCCCAAGGTCGGAAAAGCTGATTGAGTACGACTTCTGTGCGAACTATGGACAGGCAAGCAAACAGCAAGGATAGCTCAATTCCGAATAATTCACCTGATATGTTATACGGGTCCATAAATAATGAATAAATGAAGCTGCGATAGACATATATGACCCAAAGTTCTCCATTTGTCAGCGCCTCTCTCGATCCATCAGAATGTAATATTAGCAGTGGAAAGGTGTGCCTAGGTCTGCTTGTACTGCATGGTAATAGGGAAATAATTTTTACTGCCCTAGATCACCAGAAAGCACTTGGAAACTTCTTTTGATTTCTTGGATCTTACCTGTGTATAACCTGAAAATTTCCGGGGATGTTAACCATTTTTTTTCTAGAGATTGAATAGAGAGCCCAGCGTCAAAAAAAAATCGAGTGAAATTGGGCCATTTAAGGAAAAGAGATCAATCATGCATTCTTCCAAAAACCCTCGAAACGTGGAATTGTTTTAACCGTTCTGTCAACAGCTGTTTTCCCTCAGTCGAGCCTCCATACCTGCATTGTACAATGAGAAGATACTGGCAGCGTAAAATGGTGATGATCTATAGTCAATCCATAAATCGTGTGAACTTTCATTCATAAAACCTGTTCGTCGGAGATGAAAGAAGTGGCAAGGTAAAGTTACGCTACACATTCAGTAAAATGTAAATACCTACTGCATCTCAAACAATTGAACGCGTTGGGCGCGTGCCTCCTGTCACTTGTCGTAGCAAAGCCATTAGATTTAGTTGTTTGTTCTCCACGTGAGTAGCCAATAATGCAATAAAAACGATAAGGGGCGGAACCCCATAGTCATGACTCCGATTGTCTGCGTCATTATCAGCGGAAGGGAGGTATATACCTGTTCCTTCGTTTTTTCTGGATTTCGCATCTTGACGATCGATTAAATCAATATTTAGCTGCTAGTGGCGTTCGAAGCTAATTTTGAGATGTGATTTAAAAGCAGCGACATCCTCTCTCGATCAGCTAAACTGAACAGTATCGAAGGAAATCTCGAAACGGACGCCTTTACTAAAAACGAGATAGCTCAAACTATGTTTATGAGACCAGGACCTTCGTGGGCATGACGCCGTCCCAAATGAGGTGACAGGTCGATGAATGGTAAACAAAGCAGAATAATACTGGTGGTATAATATCCATATTATATGAAAAAATTACGAAAAGCACTGCCGTGAAGGCAGGAGCTTTTGAGCGCTCGTACATGCACCTTGTAGGTTGATTCGCATTTTCCAGTTTTAGAAATCAATTGAAGGAATTTTTGACTGCTGTCAAAAATATTCTGAAACTTAGGCAAAACTCCAGACTTCATGTCGGTGCTTCAGCTGATCAATTTTTTTCCGATAATTCGCTAGAATTTTCCACGGTATCTATGGTCTTGGTGATGCGATCTGGACAAAATTTTGCACGTAGTTTGAATACATTATTCCTGAGCTAGGTGCATAATTTCATTCTAATCCGATCAGAAGTTTCGAAACTATCAGGAAAAAAATATTTTGAACGGCCATATTTACGGAACCCCTAGTCTAATTTTGCTCATTGATGAACGTGACCGTGAAATTTGCGATCCAAATCCACCCTGAAAATTTCAAGTTCCTAGGCCTTTCCGTTCAAAAGTTAGAATTTTCTATTGTTTCTATGGTTCTGGTCATGCGATCTAGACAAAATATTCCTTCAATATATCATTCTCGATTAAAATACAAAATTTCATCTCGATCGAATCCGTAGTTTCGAATTTATCGAGAAAACAAAATTTCAAATGACCGTATTTACGGAACCCCTTGTATAATGTTGCTCATAGATGAACGTGATCACGACATTCAAGATCCACACCTATCCTGAAAATTAGTCCCTAGGCGTTTCCGTTCAAAAGTTACAATTTTCTATGGTTTCTATGGTTCTGGTCATGCGATCTGGACAAAATTTTACATGTAGCTTGAACACCTCATTTTCCATTTGAGTGCAAAATTTCATCTCGATCAAATCTGTAGTTTTTAAGTAATCAGGGAAACAAAACTTTGAACGGCCATATTTACGGAACCCCTGGTGGAATTTGGCCCATTAACGAACTTAACCGAGCCATTCGGGAACTGAACCCACACTGAAAATTTCAAGTCTCTAGGTTGTTCCGTTCGAGAGTTATCGTGCTTACGGCCGGCCGGACGGCCGGACGGACAGACTCGAATTTTCCGACGGATTCGTCATCAGTGAGTCGAACATAGTCGATTGAGACCATTTTCGGCTCAAAATTCGAAAAATACAGACATCGTGACGAAATGATATAGCCCTCGTGTAAGTAGTACGAGCGCTCAAAAATTGGCTTCCAGAAGGGAATCAAGACTTGCGTATTCACTGGTCATCACGATGTGAGATATCACCTATAAAAAAAAATTTAGAAAAGCACTGCCGTGAAGTCAGGAGCATTTGAGCGCTCGTTCATCCACCTTGTAGGTAGATTCGCAATCTCCAATTTTAGAAACCAATTGGAAAGATTTTGACAGCTGTCAAAGAAAATTTCAAACTAAGGCGAAAATACAGACTTCACGTCAGTGCTTTAGGTGAACAATTTTTTTTTCGATAATTCGCTTGAATTTTCTACGGTATCCATGGTCTTGGTAATGCGATCTGGACAAAATTTCCCACGTAGTTTGAATACATTATGGTTCATCTATGTGCGAAATTTCATTCCAATCCAATAAGTAGTTTCGAAATAATCAGGAAAAAAATACGTAACGTAACCGCGAAATTCGCGATCCGAACCTATCCTGAAAATTTCAAGTCCCTAGGCCTTTCCGTTCGAAAGTTATGATTTTCTATGGTTTCTATGGTTCTGATCATGCGATCTGGGAGAAATGTAGCTCGAATATATAATTCACAATTTAAATACAAAATTTCGTCACGATCAAATCCATAGTTTTGAAATTATCAAGAAACCTGAATTTCAAACGGTCATATTTACGGAACCCCTAGTCTAATTTTGCTCATTGATGAAGGTGACCGCAACATTCGTGATCCACACCTATCCCTTTCCATTACAAAGTTATAATTTTCTATGGCTTCTATGGTTCTGGTCATGCGAACTGGACCAAATTTTGCATGTAGCTTGAACACGTAATTCTCCATCCGAGTGCAAAATTTCACTTCGATCGAATCAGTGATTTCGAAGTAATTTTGAGCGGCCATATTTACGGAACTCCTAGGCGAATTTTGCCAAATAACGAACTCAACCGCGGCATTCGAGATTCGAATCTCCTAAAGCATCGCATCAAGACTCGCCTCAAGCATCAGAAACAAATATGTACATGTAACTGAACGAAAGCGATGCCTGGGTTAAGGCTATGCTCGATGCTTCACTATGTTCGGTTAGACCCGCTTTACACGTGTCAAGTAGCTTGCGCAAGTAGCTAAATCAAGTCTTACTTGCATCGTGTAAACAGCGATGCAAGTAACTCGCGCAAGTGCAGTCGACTGTCGTGTGTTTAGTCAAGTGAATAGAAACACTGTCTATTCACTTGTTTTCCCAACTAAACTCCTCAACTAAACACGTGTAGACCACCCAGATTAGGCAAGTTCATTAGTAGAAATTGTGAAATTGTTCAGAGGGTGTGTCAATTCGTATCGACTTCGAAGATGTCTCGTTGGAATGGGGAAACAACTTCAAAATTCTTACAAAGTTATAGGAAAAGGCATTGTTTGTGGGATTTTAGGGATGCTGTCTACAAAAATAAGCAAGCTAGAGAATCGGCGTATAGGGAAATTGAAGAAATAATGGGAATTGAAGGATTCGGAGTGCCCGAAATTGAAAACAAAATTCGGGCTTTGAGATCGACATATGCACAAGAAAAAAAATTAAGGAGTCCATGAAATTGGGATCCAGAACAAACGATGTTTAAGTCCCCACTCTCAGATGGTTTAAGGAAATGGAGGCATTTCTACGGAATCTAGAGGAAAATAACAATCTTTAAAATGACTACTGAACGACTGTACTCAAATACGTGTAGACGCTCACTTGTGCGCCAGCAAATTCATTTTAGTTACTTGCGTTAGTAGCTTGCGCGAGTTACTTGACACGTGTAAATTCGCCATTAAGTTCAGTTACATGTATTTGTTTTTGATGCTCGAGGCGAGTCTTGATGCGATGCTTCAGGAGATGCTTCACTATGTTTTTACCCTAACATCAAAGTGGAATCCTAAAATAACTGAATTCATTCAGAAAAAATGGATTACCCGTCTTTTTCCTTTTTTCAACCTAATGAAATAAATATGATCCATCTTTTAAATTAGTCTAGGAATCCAAATTTCAACGAATGTAAAGCCAACAATTATTTACTCACACAAACCCAAAACTCCGATTGTGAACTGAATGAGATCGACCAGTAAAACAATGCCCGACTGAACCCGATTCAAGTCAGAGCTGCACATTTATCAATCAAATGGTCGGAAGTAGTGCATGTACCTGGACCTTCTCCCTCTACATGTTGCACAGGAGATCTTTTGCGTCATCTCCGTATATGAATATGAAAGGTCAGTAATGAGCTAGGACGAGCAGAGAGTGATTGATGAGCTGTAATTTAACCTTTTATGATGTTTTCAAGTAGCAGACAGGTCACAACTATTTAATTGTTATCTTCGTTCCTTAGAGGTTTGTATATTGCGGGCACGTAGGTCATGTTTTTATTATTTGATAAGTTTTAGGTTTTTCTTAAGGGGCTTGTTTACAACTACCGTGGATCTTTCTCTATTGGATTATAGGAATAATATTTATAGTTTCTAGGAGTTATGCTCAGAATACGACATGTTGTGTTGGCTCCAAGCAAAAACAACTTTTGTGACTGTCCATTCATTTTTGCGAGTCATTAACAAACAATTTGCAATCAACACTATTCTTTCGAAAATTTGATTTCATATAAATTCTGCTGCAACAGCCAAATTTTTCGTATTGGAAAATGTTCAAATCATAGTCGGAATCGATCCCCTGAAACTTGAAATTTTCAGGGTAGGTTCGAATCTCGAATGCCGCGGTTAAGTTCGTTATTGGGCTCAATTCGCCAGGGGTTCCGTAAATATGGCCGTTCAAAATTTTGTTCTCCTGATAACTTCGAAACCACTGATTCGATCGGGATGAAAAATGGAGAATGACGAGTTCAAGCTACACGCAAAATTTTGTCCAGATCGCATGAACAGAACCTAGAAACCATAGAAAATTATAACTTTCGAACGGCCTAGGGACTTGGAATATAGGATAGGTGTGGATCTAGAATATGGCGGTCACGTTCATCAATGAGCAAAATTTGGATAGGGGTTCCGTAAATATGGCCGTTCAAAATATTTTTTTCCTGATAATTTCGAAACTACTGATTGGATTGGAATAAAATTGCATAAAAAAAATTTCAGAAAAAAACTGCAGCTACGTTTTACATTGTAAATGTTGCTTTGTGGAATGAGTACTGTTTTATACCCAAATAAATGTGGGGAGGGTTTCGTCATGTTTATAGAGCGAACAAAATCGACCAGCGCTTGCTCGAAACGAATCGGTGTGTGCTGTGTGAATAAAGCTATAATACTACTGAGGAAAAATTACTCATAAGTCGTCCTTGTAAGATTGCTGTTTTTATAGGGTTCGAAATGAAATCTATAAAAGAAAACATTCAATATGCATTGAAAGGTTAAAATTAAAAACCATCTGAAAATGGTTATGGGAAATTATAAGTAAAAAAAAGTAAGAGCTTCTTGACAATGTTTGTATGGCATTTGTACGATAGCAGAAAGAAAAATAACATTGTCATCGATGTCAAAGATATCCTACAACTGAAAAAGATAAGGTATCTTTATCTTGTATTATCGAAAAAAAGAAAATATATTTAGGGGTAATAAGAAGTGACGTATCAGATACTCCTGTTATTTGTGACGTGCCGTACGGGAATACAATTTTTACTCAACCCTCGCAATAAATTAATCAACCTTAACAAACGATAGTCGTCGATCGTAGTCCCATGAATTTTTATCACCAAACCAGCCGTGTCTAAGTGGTTCACTTTTATCTTCACTATTATTTACATAAAAATACTATTACCATTTCAAATAATGAAATTAATCATGAATTAACCTATGGCAACAAATAAACTGTTGTGTCCGATATCGCATCCTTTACATTTTTATGCCTCCATTCATAACGAAATCTCTACGTCATCGTATTCATCTGATTAATTTATGAATAGTTGAATGTTATTTTTATCATTTTCATTTACTATGAAATTTACAATTATGCAATCATAATGAGCGTGCCGGTACGATAGACACCACGTGCGCGTTGAATGTCGATTTTTATTGGATATTTACGGTTGCGGAGTGATTAATGAACTGTTTATGCTTTGTTGATATTAAATGGAATATGGGCGTTCGACGCCCTAGGGCTCGATGGTTGGTGGGTCATCATCTCTCTTCGATGAGTCGATGCTGTCGCCGCCGTTCATTCATAACCGGATAGTGGATGGGTGATTACGAAAAACAAGGGAGCAGCTACTACGAAGTGCTTAAACAAACTTAAATTAAATCTTCCGTCTTCCTATCTCGGGATGATTTTATCGGATGTAGATGTTCGACCAATTCGGGTCAGTTCGTTGGGTTATCTTAGGTTAGGGATTCATCAGATCGTTCGATCGTTCGCAAATTAACTTCGAAATAGAGGCCACCCTATAGAAGCCGTTATTTTCATTAAGAAACAACCTGGATCGTTTGAGTCTATTCTGGGCTCAAAATTCGAAAACCACTGATATTTGGGCAAAATAACACCCATGGTCATAGAAACAAGTGAACAAAAATATCCATTTATGGAATTGAAAATATTTCAGAAACCCATTATTATATTGAAATGATGAAGGTTGTTATGATTTCGTAAATAAGAAACAATGTAATCAATCTACTATCATTTTACCAAAAACAATAGATAAAATTTACAATCTAACCTAACCTAAAAGAATAGATGAAATTTACAATCACCATTTCATTGCAGTTTTCATAAAACTGAAATATGTAACTTGAAATTTATATTATAGATATTGAATAATAATAATGAAAAAAATCATAGATACTTCGAACAGTTTTTGGAATTTGAAGACATGTCTCTGTTGTTGTTGGAAGTTCGGTTATTTCCTTACTGAATAAAACTAGGTGAATAAAAATTGGTTCGAAGCTTCTAGGACTGCTGATCTCGTCAGTACAAGGACTGCAACATTTTATACGCCTCAAGAATGATGAAAATACTCCTGTCCGCGCGCGCTACTTTGAAGGGATTATAAATAACGTCCAAATATTTTTGGCGGAATTTGTCTCAATCATTATGTGGTTTATCCGTTCATTCTTCAATTCATTATTTTTTTATTGATGTATTTATTCATATGTTGTATTGGTTTACCTACTTGTTATTTATTCGCCTTTCGATTATTTAATTTAATTTATTTTTATCTGGTTTGTATTTATTTTTGCAGAAGCACATCACTTGAAGTTTTCCTATTTATTCGACTGAGAACTAATCAGGTATGCACATTTTTATAAATATTAAGTCTTATTTTGTTTGTTTCAGTTAGGAGAATAAAAAATAAAATACAAGTGAAATTCAGTTGAATTTCAAACCTTCGGTCATAATAAGTAATATTGTGCGCTTGTTTCTATGAATAAGAGCGTTATCATTTCGCTCGAATGTCTGTTATTTTCGAATTTTGAGCAGAGAATGATTTACAACGATTGGGTAGGACAAAGATTCCGTCCGTCCGGCCGTTAACACAATAACTTTCGATGATAATTTTAAAAATTTCAGGATACGTTCGGGGCCTGAATGCGCCGGTTGAGTTCCTTGATGTGCGAAATCATCCGCCAAAGGGTTCCGCTTATACGCCATCTGAATTATTGTTTCAATAATTCGGAAAATACTGATCCGATCGAATGGAAACTCAAGTTAGTTGTCAGATAACGTCGCGCAGATTCATTTGGAATTTAGTGAGGAAGAATAGTATATCTAAATCAAATTACGAAAAGCACTGCTGTGAATCAGGAGCTTTGGAGCGCTCGTTCATCCACCTTGTAGGTAGATTCGCATTATCCAGTTTTAGAAACCAATTGGAAAGATTTTGACTGCTGTCAAATAAAATTTCAAACTAAGGCGGAAATCCAGACTCCACGTCAGTGCTTTAGGTGACCAATTTTTTTTTCGATAATTCGCTAGAATTTTCTATGGTATATATGATCTTCGTAATGCGATCTATCCACGTAGTTTGAATACATTATTCTTCATCTATGTGCGAAATTCCATTCCAATCCAATAAGTAGTTTGGAAATTATCAGGAAAAAAATATTTTGAACTGTTATATTTACGGAACCCCTAGTCTAATTTTGCCCATTGATGAACGTGACCGCGAAATTCGCGATCCAAACCTATCCTGAAAATTTCAAGTCCCTAGGCCTTTCCGTTCGAAGGTCATGATTTTCTATGGTTTCTATGGTTCTGATCATGCAATCTGAAAAAAATGTAGCTTGAATATATTATTGTCAATTTAAATACAAAATTTCGTCACGATCAAACCCATAGTTTTTCAATTATCAAGAAAACTGAATTTCAAACGACCATGTTTAAGAAACCCCTAGTCTAATTTTTCTCATTGATGAACGTGACCGCAACATTCGAGATCCACACCTATCCTGGAAATTTCAAGGTCCTAGGCCTTTTCATTACAAAGTTATAATTTTCTATGGTTCTGATCATGCGAGCTGGACAAAATTGCATGGCATGTAGCAAGTAGCTTGAACACGTAATTCTCCATCTAAGTGCAAAATTTCACTTCGATCGAATCAGTAGTTTCGAAGTAATCAGGAAAACAAAATTTTGAGCGGCCATATTTACGGAACCCTTGGGCGAATTTTGCCCAATAACGAACTCAACCGCGGCGTTCGAGATTAGAACCTACCCTGAAAATTTCAAGTTTCTAGGACATTCCGTTCGTTATCGTGTATACGGCCGGGCGGACGGCAGACTCGAATTTTTCAACGGATCATCAGTGAGTCGAACATAGTCGTTTGAGACCATTTTCGGCTCAAAATTCGAAAAATACAGAAATCGTGACGAAATGATATAGCCCTCGTGTAAGTAGTACGAGCGTTCAAAATGAAAAGAAAATTAAAATCTTGACATCTCAAATTTCAAACGAAAATATCGTGACAGATTCCGATTTATGGTGGATACTTGGTGGGTACGGTTGAATACGTCTCCTTTCCATTATTTCTGAGCATTTCCTGTATTTTCGATCATTTCGAAGTGACTGCTCTGGCGATGAATATGAACAAGTACGCAAAAGCTACCGATTTCAACTAATATATCCGTGTTTGAATACCTATGAATCGAAATGTATGTCTAGTTGTTACATTATCACAGCTAAGGTCGATGAATCAATTTATGTCATAAAATAAAAATTACGAAAAGCACTGCCGTGAAGGCAGGAGCTTTTGAGCGCTTGTAAATGCACCTTGTAGGTAGATTCGCATTTTCCAGTTTTAAAAATCAATTGAAGGAATTTTCGACAGCTGTCAACAAAATTCTGAAACTTAGGCGAAACTCCAGACTTCATGTCAGTGCTTCAGCTGATCAATTTTTTTTTCGATAATTCGCTAGAATTTTCTACGGTTTCTATGATCTTGGTGATGCGATCTGGACAAAATTTGGCACGTAGTTTGAATAAATTATTCAGCTAACCTAGGTGCAAAATTTCATCTCAATCCGATCACTAGTTTCGAATGTATCAGGAAAAAAATATTTTGAACGGCCATTTTTACGGAACCCCTAGTCTAATTTTGCTCATTGATGAACGTGACTGCGATATTCGCGATCCAATCCAACCCTGAAAATTTCAAGTTCCTAGGCCTTTTCCTTCGGAAGTTATGATTTTCTATGGTTTCTATGGTTCTGGTCATGCGATCTGGACAAAATATTGCTTTAATATATCATTCTCGTTTAAAATACAAAATTTTATCTCGATCGATCGAAATGATCGAGAAAACAAAATTTCAAACGACCGTACTTACGGAACCCCTAGTATAATTCTGCTGATTGATAAACGTGAACGCCAAATTTCAGATCTACACCTATCCTGAAAATTTCAAGTCCCTAGGCCTTTCTGTTCGAAAGTTATGATTTTCTATGGTTCTGGTCATGTGATCTAGATAAATGTAGCTTGAATATATTATTCTCCATTAGTATACAGAATTTCGTCACGATCGAATCTGTAGTTTGGAAATTATCAAGAAAACTAAATTTCAAACGACCATATTTACGGAACCCCTCATAGATGAAAGTGATCACGACAATCGAGATCCACACCTATCCTAAAAATTTCAAGTCCCTAGGTGTTTCCGTTCAGAAGTTACAATTTTCTATGGTTTCTATGGTTCTGGTGATGCGAGCTGAACAAAATTGTAGCTTGAACACCTCATTTTCCATTATAGTGCAAAATTTCATCTCGATCGAATCTGTAGTTTTAGTAATCAGTAATCAGGAAAACAAAATTTCGAGCGGCCATATTTACGGAACCCCTCGGCAAATTTTGCCCAATAACGAACTTAACCGCGGCATTCGAGATTCGAACCTACCCTGAAAATTTCAAGTTTCTAGGACATTCCGTTCGAGAGTTATCGTGTATACGGCCGGACGAACGGACAGACTCTAATTTTCCGACGGATTCGTCATCAGTGAGTCGAACATAGTCGTTTGAGACCATTTTCGGCTCAAAATTCGAAAAATACAGACATCGTGACGAAATGATATAGCCCTCGTGTAAGTAGTACGAGCGCTCAAAAATTGTCAATTCATAAATCAATTCATTCGAGGGTGGCTGTATGGGGAAATTTCAGACAAAATTTCAATCGCAAAAAAGGGTCTTCTCTACCTCTCGTCTTTGAGTTAAGGGCCCATCGAAAAAAGCAGCGCAACCGTACCTGAATCGTCATTTGGTAAGAACTTTCTATTCAGCCCATTGTGGGCCGATGGAACCCTGCATCCGTTTTGCCGTTAGAAGGAATGCTAGTAAAAATAATAATTCTCGGCAAGCCACGCCATCGGTCTGGCAGTAGAAGCGTTTAAAATATCCTCCGCAGCAATACTCTCCGTCCCCTGTACCTAATACCTACTACCTACGGACTGTCGGTTATTTTTAGGAAATGACTAATGTTTATTGGTAACAGTCAGTTCGCATAAGCATAAACATAGGCGACATGCAACGATGGATCGATGAATAATTTTTTTTCCAATAAGAATTCAACATTTCTGATAAATTAATTTCGGTCTGTTCCAATAGTTACGTTCTGAACTTACACGATGACATTTCTCAAGGTGTATCGATATCACAGAGTCCGAAACGTGAATACGACATCACAGATAATCATTATCTATTCTTTATGGTCACTGATTTTGGTATCGATTCGGTCCATGTGGTCATTGTTTATCCCTTGGAGCATTGAGTGAATCTTCGAATTTATTACTCATTCGTAGTTTTCAGTTTTTCGATATCGCGTTGATCGATATGTAATGGCCGCATCTTGAGTTAAAGCAAGCGCCCAAATAGATCCGAGTAGTTGCGTAGTTCTAAAAATTCATCTGGCGACCTACGTTCGAACGAACATCGGTTGAGAAAGTTTCGTTGGGATACCAGCACCCAGCACCAGCGTTGCCTTCGCCGCTGTTTCGGTAAGCGCAATGCCATGACGCGTTCGCAGGCAACAATACGGCCAACGGGTTAGGTATTTCATAGCGCGTTGCTGGCGATTGTCGACCGTAAAGCGCTCCCCTGCCTGGGCCTCCACACCGGCGATAAGAGATATCGTCGTTCTCAAGATCCTAGCGTTTCGGTCTACTGGACGTATTGGTATCCTGCACGATCCGCCACGAAAAATCCCGAGTGGAAATTTCATGTCATGGACGGTAAAAAAGGCCGTACGTAATGCTCCAACGATCGGACCTCTCCTCGAGTGGACGGGACGGACGCCTATGAATAGAATTCTGAAGGTATGCTAGTGTCTGCATGGTGAAATAGCTATGCGTGGAAACTTGGCTTGTTCTTGAAGATGATGCGGGATGTCGCCACTTTCTTGGTTGTGTCATTTATGAAGTTGTATTTGTTTGAATGGAGCACTTGTACTCGTGGCGTGATAAATTCCCTAGCGTGAGATATCTTATCGAGAACTTCTTCTCATTTTCCATGAATATTCGAAACATACAATTTCCTTACGCGCAATCATCAATCTCAATACCTAAAATTATATTGATTATTTCTATTTATATTATTTGTTTTTCAATAATTTTTTCATATAAATTTACTATTTTTTATATTCTGCGCATTTTCTATATTTCCCAGAACCGGATATTTTTCTTCAATATATAATATCAATTTTTATTGTTTGTTGTTTATTGTTTTGTTTTGTTTATTGTTTATATCCCGACTCTCCTGATTGATTGATTGATATACGATATATGTACCTATACTGGTTCGTAATGTTTCTAGTATTATTACAACAATTATGGGTAGAGGATAAATCCTATAGGAAGCCAAGTGTCAAAATACCAAATGACCAAATGAAAAGGGTTTACATATAGAAAAGAGAATTTCATTCATTTTAATTTCTTTCTTAAGTACCTACGTGAACAGAGAAAGCTCATATTATAATATGACAAAAATTCAAAAGCAGAACTTTACTCAACAACCTCGGCGGTGTCACCTTCATATCAACGATCCTAATTGACACCGATTTTGATAGTCGTTAACCCACAATCAACCCCAATCTATGTTTCTTATGAGCCGATAAGATGCAGAGAGCATCGAGAATACCAAAATAACACAATTCATCTTTTAGATTAGTATTTAAAAAAATTAGTGAGCAATTAGGGTGAATGTACTTAGCCCATAGATCTACATAACAAAAATGAAATTTGGAAGGGTTGAAATAAAAAAAATGCTTGCTCTGTGTCGAATTTCGTATCTGACAAAAAAATTCAGTAGGTACAATGCTTTCCAATCAAATTATTCTTAGTCCTGATAGCTAATGAGTTATTGAATTCATCCAGTGTTCAAAGAATTTTCGAATGAAAATTATGACGCAAAAATTTCTAGTATAAAAATGAGTCGAGAATAGAGGTTACCCCTTATAAACCCCAGTATCTGACAAAACGAAAGAAACCGTTTATTATTCGAACAAAAACTCCAATCCCCTTCTTAGCCAGCGGAACGCTGTTCTCCTGTTCCATATAAAACATTGGAAAATCACTGTTCGATGTGATGGTGGGGCGCCGCCGGTTTTCATTGGTCGGCGCGGAAGTTTCCATGACTACGTTCCTACGGTTTCTCAACCGGCAAAAACAAAATATGATGTGTATTCCGTTTTGGCACGGTTGTTAATATAGAATTCCCTATACCTTCGCTCTCCCGTTGATGAACGATTTATCAATTTACTTCGTCGGTATATTTTATTCCCAAATTTAATTGTAGGTAGCTGGAAAGCAAAAGATGCTAATTTCAAACGAAGGGTGTGTTTTCTTCTCTCAATGATTGAATCGGCTGTCAGACTTCCCTGCTCGGAAATACGATCAATTAATTTTGAGGGCTGATAATAAGTGGATAAAATTGGCAGATTCTTGAGCAAAAATTGCCGAAATCAATGAATAACACAAGTTGTTTATGAATATAATCTCAAAATTTACGATAAGTAGGTATTGTTATCATCTGAACATGGGTATAGGTAGAATAGTATTCAAAATAATAAAAACCATTCCATATCAATGCATATAATTTCGAAGGATACCTATTTAGGAATAACGCCAAAGGACACAGCTATACATAAGGGGGCTTATTACATGACAATAAATAGGTAGATTTCCTTCTACACCCCGAATATCATCAACTCAAACAATTGTTATGGTGGTCTCGTAAATTGCTATCATTAATCTATAACTTAGGTGTAAAATCATGAAGTAACAGCAAGTTCTATTGACGCCTACAAACCCCCTTTTTGAGCGCTCGTTCTACTTACACGCGGGCTATATATAAACCAAGACCATAGATAACGTAAAAAATTTTATCGAATCATCGAAAACAAAATTGGTCACTTTGCATTGACGTGAAGTCTGGAGTTTGAAATTTTTTTTGCAGCTATCAAAAATTTCTCCAATAGGTTTCTAAAACTGAAAAATGTGAATCTCAGTACAAGGTCCATGAACGAGCGCCCAAAAGCTCCTGACATCAGGGCAATGCTTTTTATAATTTTTCTATTCCATCCTGTACATCAACGAATGCAATTGCTATAGTGCTTGATCTCGCAGCATGTAATTATTAATCTAATGAACCTTAGGTGTGTCATACTAAAATTTCACCAATATCTATCGATACCTAGGAACCTCTTTATTATATGTGTACCTACTCCTTTGCTTCAAGAAATTAAGTCACCAGAAATTATCATTTCTATTCATTAAAAGTCAGAAAAATGTATTCTCCCAAATTTCAGTGCACTACAGGGTATTATCTAAAATTCACAAGATTTCATGGGAAAACAGTTAGTAAGATAATCATTATTTGTATCGTAGGTGGAGATTTTTTCTTGTATAGGGAATTAAGATGAAATTTTAGTTTGTTTAATATTTATATCCCGACTCTCCTAGGTCTACATGATTTTTGTACATTGGCTGAAAGTAGGAGGAAGTTGCTAGTATTAAGTTTGTAAAATGCATTTGAACGTGAATTCTTCAATGGAAAATGAGAATTATTGAAGTCACTCTAAATCAAAAGGTGAATTCGTGCCAATTTTTCTCGAAAAATCATAATCTAAAATGGTTAGACTAATACGTCCGGGAAAATGTGGGAAATCTCTCGAATTCAGATAAAACATAAAAAAAATTACGAAAAGCACTGCCGTGAAGGCAGGAGCTTTTGAGCGCTCGTACATCCACCTTGTAGGTAGATTCGCATTTTCCAGTTTTGGAAACCAATTGAGGACATTTTTTGACAGCTGTCAAACAAATTTTCAAACTAAGGCGATTATCCATACTTCAAGTCAGTGCTTTAGGTGACCAATTTCGATAATTCGCTAAAATTTTCTACGGTATCTATGGTCTTGCTAATGCGATCTGAACAAAATTTCGCACGTAGTTTGACTACATTATTCCTCAGCTAGGTGCAAAATTTAATTCCAATCAAATCGGTAGTTTCGAAATTATCAGGAACAGAATATTTTGAACGGCCATATTTATTGAACCCCTAGTCTAATTTTGCTCATTGATGAACGTGACCATGAAATTCGCGATCCAAACCCACCCTGAAAATTTCAAGTTCTTAGGCCTTTTCCTTCGGAAGTTATAATTTTATATGGTTTCTTGCTTTAATATGTCATTCTTGTTTAAAATACAGAATTTTATCTCGATCGAATCCGTAGTTTCGAAATTATCGAGAAAACGAAATTTCAAACGACCGTATTTACGAAACCTCTAGTATAATTCTGCTCATGGATAAACGTGAACGCCACATTTCAGATCTACACCTATCCTGAAAATTTCAAGTCCCTTGGCCTTTCCGTTCGAAAGTTATGATTTTCTATGGTTTCTATGATTCTGGTCATGCGATCTAGAGAAATGTAGCTTGAATATATCATTCTCCATTAGTATACAAAATTTCGTCACGATCGAATCTGTAGTTTTGAAATTATCAAGAAAACTAGATTTCAAACGACCATATTCACGGAACCCCTAGTATAATTTTGCTCATAGATGAAAGTGATCACGACAATCGAGATCCACACCTATCCTGAAAATTTCAAGTCCCTAGGCGTTTCCGTTGAAAAGTTACAATTTTCTATGGTTTCTATGGTTCTGGTAATGCGAGCTGAACAAAATTTTGCATGTAGCTTGAACACCTCATTTTCCATTAGAGTGCAACATTTCATCTCGATCGAATCTGTAGTTTCAAAGTAATCAGGAAAACAAAATTTCGAGCGGCCATATTCACGGAACCCTCAGGCGGATTTTGCCCAATAACGAACTTAACCTCGGCATTCGAGATTCGGACCTACCCTGAAAATTTCAAGCTTCTAGGACATTCCGTTCGAGAGTTATCGTGTATACGGACGGACGGACGGACAGACTCAAATTTTCCGACGGATTCTTCATCAGTGAGTCGAACATAGTCGTTTGAGACCATTTTCGGCTCAAAATTCGAAAAATACAGACATCGTGACGAAATGATATAGCCCTCGTGTAAGTAGTACGAGCGCTCAAAAATAAGATGACAAGTTTCCATCATTTTTTTTCCTAGCGACCCTCTCCACGGAGATACGGCCTCCTAAATGACGCCACTGAAAATTCATTTTACTGGAGTAAATTTCAAACTACTTAATATAATTTAATGAAAATTTGTATGATAAACAGTAGTAAGGACCACTTAAAATACTGCCCTTAAATTTAAATTAGCTCGTTTAGTTTACCAAGGACTAGGTTGTACATTTTAATGCTTACATTTTTAACACCCTCTATGATAAGGAGTTAAAAAAACAAATTTGGATACCTTGAACATTAAGCTAAAAAGAAGGTACTCTTGTTCATTGTCGATAAAATGAACCGTTTTCGAAAAACAAAATAATAAAAGAAGTAACTTTTTATTTCTATTAAGAAGAACCATGAATTTTTTTTTGTCTTCAACACAGTGTGATACGAAACTTATTCAAGGAACAAAAAAGTTTTAGTTTATGCTTTTGAATCCGACAAACTCTGTTTTTTTTTTCAAACGTACAAAAAGAACGTCATATTTCGACTGACAGGATCATCGAAAAGGTCTACTTTCCCTCCGCCGTAGGAAAAGTTTTTGCTATGTCAATGATGAATTACATTTCCGTACGCCGTAGGAAAAAAATGTAATGAACTATCAAAATTAATTTTGCGAGAGAACCGTAACTAGGCAAACTTTCTATTGATCAATCAATTATAACAATCGTAAAAATAAATCTAATCTCCAGATTTTACTGAATTTCAAAGCGTTAAAAAAAAAATAACATATTCCATTCGGAGAAGTGACTTTTCATGGCTCGCTTTCAAATACCCGCCTCATTCCGTTCGGTGGGTACACACAAGCTCGCCATGAAAAGTGACACTTTTCCTCCTTATAAAATAATATACTATTCAAACTGGCTGTTCGATCAGCAACGAACAAACCCAATTACCCAAACTTCATTAGCACTATTCTTTTTACCGATGAAGCAGGGTTTACCAAAGATGGTATTGTAAATTTACACAACTCGCTGTACGGAACCACCTGAATAACGTCTATCCAAACCGTTGGCAGAGGAGGTCCCATTGCCCGGCCTCCACGGTCTCCCGACCTAACGCCAATGGATTTTTACCTGTGGGGTCATCTCAAAACCTTGGTGTAATCCTCTTTGGTTGATACTTGGGAGGAACTTTTGCAGATAATCAAATTTCATTATGATGTGATGAGAAACAATGCTGGGTTGTTGTGGCGAGTAAAGCATTCCACTATTCGTCGTGCCCGAGGGTGTATCAGAGTTCACGGAGCACATGTTGAACCCACTTATGAAGTTTTTAATTGTTTATTTCTAATTAGCGTATTTAGATTCAATCGTTGCAAGCTTTAGTGAGAGTACATTTCTAAAAATTTATTATCGTTAAGGTGCCTTTCTGGACAAAACTGCATTGTTAAGAATCTTCATGATTTTGTCGTATTCAATAACGTAAACTAAAACTTTTTTGTTCCTTGAATAACTTTCGTATCACTCTTTGTTGCAGACAAAAAAAATTAGATTTCATGGTTCTTTTTAATAGAAATAAAAAAATTACTTCTTTATTATTCTGTTTTTCGAAAAGTGTTCATTTTATCGACAATGAACAAGAGTACATTCTATTTAGCTTAATGCTCAAGGTATCCAAATTTGATTTTTTCAACTCCTTATCATACAGGGTGTTAAAAATGTAAGCATTAAAACGTACAACCTAGTCCGTTCCTGGTAAACTAAACAAGCTGATTTAAATTTGAGGGCAGTATTTCAAGAGGTCCTTACTATTGTTTATCATATCAAATTTTCATTAAATTATATTAAGTAGTTTAAAATTTATTCCAGTAAAATGAATTTCCAGTGTCGTCATTTGGGAGGCCGTATCTCAGTAGGGAGGGCCGCTAGGAAAAAAAAATATGGGAACTTGTCATCTTATTATTTTATGTTTTATCTGAATCCGAGAGATTTTCCACATTTTCCCGGACAAAATATAAAAATGGGGAATTTCATAGAGGAGTAGGTAGGTACCTAACATTTAAGAATCTTTGACAAAACTACGGGAACTCCATCCGATAACGTTCTTCCAAGTGTAAAATTTTGTATTTGCATTATTGGACCTACAAAGAATTGGGTTTTTGAACATTGTTTTTGTGATAGTAAAAAATTTGATGGAACGGCAACGTAGAAAGTGATTCCGAGCTATGTATTTCCAATGGCTTTGAAACTTGTTAAATATATAATAAGTAATAGGTACATAACCAATTCAACGATGAACTTTTTTTTTTACTTAACTGTACCTATTTATTTGCATATTTCTATGGTTAAAAATGTAAGTAATTTAATTTCGTGTTTTTTCTTTCACTTTTGTTATTGTTTTAGTTTTGCTTTGATTATAAATTGTTACAATATTTTTTTCGGTATTGATGAGGAAGGTATCGCTCAACTTCAGATATTTTTCAAGGACCTAATATTATCATGGTTTGGAATTAGTATAACTTATAATATATTACTAGTTCAACTTTCCCTTCATTTTATGTGATCGGGAAAATTATAATTGTGATGTTTTTTTAATAAATTTATGTTTGCTTGTTATCAACGCCGTTAATTGAATTTTGAGAGTTCTTCAAGTAATTGTTTCTCGAGGACCTACCCAATCTTTGAAGGCTATTTCTAGAGATCGGTTCGATTACCTTCCAGCCTTGTTTCAGAATTAAAACTTTTATTGAGCGTTTAATTTGTCCAATGTTTCTGCTATTTATATCACCGCGAAAATAATTCATTATTGTAATTGAATTGAATTATTTTCAAGTTTATCAGTGCAATAAAGTTCTACTACCGTTTTTGAATCTCCACTCATTTACGAAAAAAAGTTGACAAGTCAAATTGTGTCCCGCCAATTTCCGTCTGCAGCCAAAGTCCGGCAACGCCGCAACTTTTCATTCCAACTCCAGCGTCGCCTGTACGTCGCCCTTCGTTAACGGGGAGAGGGAACGCACAAGCACAAGAGAGAACTGGTAGGTAGGCAAGCAGGCAGGCAGGCAGGCACTCGGTCCCTCCGTCCTCTGTTTCATTCGAGAGCCCCCATCTGCCCGGGGCCTACAACCCCTACCTCGGGTTATGAAGGGGCCGCGCATAGCATTGGCGTAGACGTTTCATGACGACAATACCCGATGAATTGAAGCAGGGAATTTTGGGTGAACATAATTTGCACCATGATAGTCTTTAGTTCTTGTAATTTCCCATTTTGTATTGATCATGCTGAACGAATTCTTTTCCACCGATCCATGTGTGCAACGTATAATCGCGATTTTTTTTGCAGAAACTCTAGAAAATGACGAAAAAGCCGCAGATTTCCTGTAATCTACGACTCAATAGCTACAAACTCTGGTAATATAAACATTTTAAATTTTCAGAAATGTCAGTATTAAGAATGAAAGAATCCTGTGAATGAAGTAGGAATCGAAAAATAACGACTTTTTTTACCGTGACATACTGTCGAATTTCATTCTCTAGGAAACTGATAACTTGGTTTCAAATGACAAAGGAATAGGAATTAAAAAAAAATCATTTTTCAAGAAGATATAATTTGAACACAATTAACCTTGAAATGGTTATAGATTGAACTTGAAAAATTTTTTAATCTCTTAACTTAAAATCGGATGCTTTGAAGTCTAATGATTAATATCAACGAGGTGTGATGTAAGCTGATAGTAGGTATAGAAAAATCATCATACGAAAATAGTCACATCAGTGAGGAACTTAACAACTCTTCATGGTGCAGAATATTAGTAGTTCACGAAAAGTTGCTGGAATGAATATGTATAGTAGATTCATAAAAATTACGCCCAAATTCAACTAAGAAATAGAATTTGCTTCTCTAGAATGCATATTACGTATAGGACAAGATTATATTTCGTGGCCTCATCCGAAAAAACTGAGCCGTTCGAATTATTCTTGAATCGGATTCTTGAATTAGAAGATAATCGTATGGCGGCGAATGCATGTTTGCAATTGCAGTAAACCAATAACATTTATGTTTGAAGCATTTCCTCATAAAACATTTTCCAATAACTCATTATTGCATCCTGCTAGTTACCGTTGACACAAAGCCGGAACTCTGCTACCTACGCCCCTGCACCAGCCATAATCCAGCCGCTTGCTCAGCACTCCACGCTACGCTGGTTTGCTCTTCTGGGAACTGAATCCAGGCAGGGCTTGGAAGGAAGAAGATAGAGAGAGGTTTTTCCTTCAACAAAAACGACCCCATTCTAAATTTGACTCGCCATTATCAAATTACTGCTCTCGAGTTTTCTCTGAGCTTCTCTTCATTCTCGTTCTTCCGCGATTTTGCTCTTTTCCGATATTTGAGATAAATCTCTCTTATCCTACTATCTTTTGTTTCTTTCGCTTGTAATTCACTGATAACAGTAGCAAAAGAGGAATGTTCCTCATAAAGATGCAAGGAAATAGGGTGAAATGACCTGGTTTTTTTTAGTTTTATGCAGGAGGATCAACAGGTTCTGCATTTTTGGGGAATCGTTGTTCTACTATTGATATAATGTTTTATACGCTGTTACGATAGAGATTTTTGTCGATTGAGAACGATAACCTTTTCAAGAAATGCAAATTTCACGCAAACGTTTATTAATCCAACATCACATCTTGCCCCTATCTAGGTTTCACTGAATTTCTCGACTCATTAAAAAAAAAACTTCCTACCTGCTATACCTACTCATAACATGAATTCTAGTTTTCTAACCAACAGGGCTAATAGAGCTGTATCCAACTGGAAATTCTGAATGACATAATTAACGGTAGAGCTTCGCTATAAACAATATTCGATTAAGTAACACATAATTCAAATTTCATCAGTCATAGATACTTTCCCTGCTATACTTCTTTAATTGATCCCTCCATTTTTTGATTTGAAAATTAATGGATTCTTGAGCTAGGAGGATGAATGTCGGATAGCAAATGATTTTTGTACAAAATTTCATAAAATTAGCCGTCACAGTTTCCTAGAAAAGCTTATTTATTATTATCTAATTTCTCACTCCGAAAATGTAGAATTTGAAAATTTCAGATGGTGGCTATAATAAGTTCTACCATACGATTCCAAAAGTTCATAATTATCAGGAATAATACAGGAAACATAGGTAAGGATGAATTTATACATCGGAATAACAGAACATATATGAAGCATCAAAAAGTATAGCAAGTATGATGAAACACCTTGCCTATACTTGTTGTTAAGCAGTCCAAAAAAAGAAGAAAAACTTGCCCATTCATATATAGTAGAATCATATAACATAAGAATAAGCATTTGCATTGAAATTCAACATTCAACTTTAATGTTTGCTTTAGGTCAACACCATAGTGCGGATAGTAAACACAGAATACCAACTACGTAAGTGAGTTGATTTCTGTTGAATTTTTTTTACTTGAAAAGATTAATTTTCCAAATATTATACCTACCTACACGCCTACACGTACTTATGCATCTTTTCAAAATTGCGGGCATCTTTTTCACCTGATTTATAATTTCTTTATTTGTGTTTATTAGTAACTGAAATTTTATTGTTCGTCCTCTTACTCCTCATTCTATGCGATTCCTCCGTTTAAAACGTCAAAGTTCCAAAGTCTTATGTTATTGTATGCTTCAATTCTTATGGTATGTTATTACACTGTATGAATTCACCTTAAGACATAACCTATGTTCCCAGAACTCATTCCATTAAATAGGAACAAATAGAAGTCAATTTCATAGGTTCGAACCCATGAAGGGCTCAGGTAAATCGTAGCAGGTAGACTGCTGACCTGAAATACAAAAGGTTTCCTTTTGAACGTCCTTAGGACGCCCTGAAGATATTTATGAATGTCATTGCGATTATCCAGGAAAACATTCTCATAATTAGTGTTTAGCATATATTTCTCCGAGTTCAAAACACCCGTTGAGTGTGAGGGCGCCTTCAATTATTTTAAAATCGACGTGCGATAGTGAGTACGAGCGACGGAGAAGCAACCTTGGGCGATTTCTTGCAACCAGCAACGTAGCAAGCGGCCTTCCGATAGAACCGGACTGGCTTGTGATAGTGATTCTCAAGACTAGAACTGCGACAAAGAATAATTAGTGAGTAGAAAGCGCTTTTATAAAGGCAAACGCCAACTCGTTGGTGGATACTTTATTCTCTGCCGTTCGATTCCAAACCGCCAATCCCATTATTTTTTTATTGGAAGAATTATTACGGATAATAATCATTCAACTTCAAATTTTTAATCTATATTTTCAGGAATTTGTTCTTGAAATTTTCAAATTTCAAAGAAACTGAATGAGTGAGCTCCTTCGATTAGGGTTCGGTACGCTTCTACGGGTTTATAAAAATTCTTTATTTAAAAAGAAGAACGCTGCCAATTTTACACAAAGATTTATTGTTTCAAATTTTCGAAAAAATATTTATGACTCGCGGGGTTCGAATCGCCTGCCTTGATTTTGAAGTGATGTTCAAAATGTTATAACTCATGAACTATCAGGGTTGGAGGTTTGCGGTATGGAGTATTCAAATTTCATTATTCAAAGCTGGGGATATTACCCGCAATAAATTTTTAAATGTTTTATTTTAAATTTTTTGCCTTGAAAATTCATGGATTAGATATTCGAGCTAAGAGATCATTGCCGGATGGCACCGGTTTTTTGTATCAAATTTCATGAAATTATTTCGTTTCCGAAAACAGAAAGACATGAAATCCGTAACAAAATTAAGTTTCTCTCTATCTCCGTTAGTGTTAAAAAAACATTACTTTTTGAAAAACATAAAAAAAAACGCCGTCCGTCCGATGCCGATGGATGTGCGCTCAACTCAATGAGGAAATTTGCTATTTTTAACATGTTTTGGATTTTTTCCAACTGTCCTTCAAATTTCAATAAATATAGGTAATTCCTGTCGAAAAAGCTCGGAACAACAAAACCCTTCACTGTTGATGATAATATGAAGATGCATCCGCCCTAACTCGAATGATTTGATAACCTTAAATGAACATTATCCAGATACAGTGGTTTTGATTTTTTTTGGATATAATAAACCATTAATTGAAACTCAAAAGTTTTAATTTTTTCGTAATTACAACTTATCCGATTCAATCATGATTTAAATTGAAGAAAACATGTGATTTAAATCATGAATACTCGAACTTCAATAACTCGAATATGGATCTGAAATAAAAAAATTGATTCATCAGGACTTCGAGTTATTGGAAAAGCATTGAAAAAAGTATGTAGGGCGTATATGTGAAAATGATGACATTAAGGAATTAAGGAAGCCTAAATGATGCTTCAGATACATGAATTTTCTTTCCGCATACGTTAAAAGAAACATAACTCCTCAACTTTTATTTTACTGTGAAAATGTCGGTTATTTATGAGTTTCATGACTGACCATGATATGATATGCTATTGCGCATCCGGAAGAGAGGTGGAAAATGATCTCTCGCACAATGTGACGTCAGATACGAGTCAAATTCAAATATTTATTGAGGAAATCTCTATAAAAACTAAAAACTAAAAACTCGGATGAAATCCAGAAAACTGGATAATGAAGGGCAGGTATATGAAAAATATGAACTATGCATTCTACTGAAAGGAAAAATAATGATCAGGGAATAATTTTCATGAAAGCTCAACACAATTTATCGTTAGCGCTCGTTGCAGAGTGCATTCATTTTCTCCAAATGATTGTAATCTTCTGGTGAAATTCATAGCGTTTTTGTAATGATATTTAGTCGAATGAACGAAAGTTAAGTGAATATTAACATCAGAACAAACGAAAATAGCATTACTCTACAGCATATCTTATAATAATTTCCTTTTCAGAACTGTGCCATGATGGGTCTGCAAGCTACACCAGGTAAAAGAAAGTTAGAAGCTGCCACTGCACCAGCAGAGTCATCTCCTCCAAAAGTTGGTAGATGGGAAGCTGACGATTGCATAGCTAGGTTACAAGCAGTTGCTGCTGACACATGGCGGACCCCTACTCCTTCCTTGACAGCCACCCTCTTGTCCTCCGACGAATTTGACGATGATGACTTCGAGGACGAGCTGTCGGACGAAGACAGGAATGTCTCGGTTCCAGAAGCGGCGAGGTACACCCAACTCACTACGCCGTACCAACAGCAGAGATACCAACAGGCCGACTATTGGCAATACTACCAACCTCCTCAACAAACAATCCGTTGCGACGAAAACGGCAAATCTTACTTAGAACTTGGTGCTTCTCCTTCGGTTAGGACACGGTGTTGTGACGGTAGAGCAAGGTGGTGCCATGTACCTTGTTACAGACAAAGAAGACTAGCTGTATTAAATTTATCTATGTGTAAGTTAGCTAGGTATCGACAGTGTTCTGATCCCTCCTTAAGACGATCCGTTCTCATTTGCAACACGCTGCGGAGGTTAGAGCGGGAAATGGAATCGGACCCTGTGGAGCCTAGTAGTAGTTATCCCGAAACGAATTTCACTGAAGTCAATACTTCCAATAGATTGAACCCCGTAATGCCGGAACCTTCGAACTACGAACAAAATTTAAGAGACATGGCTTGTGCATCGGGGAGGGCTACACCTTTTCCTGCCAACACGCTAGATACGGACTCCGGCTTAGGTGATGATGAGACGACGAAGCCCATTAATTGGAGTTCTGTCCTCAGTTACTCGTCGCAAACCGACCTCGAATCACTCAATAACAATGAGCTCTATGCCGAATTGGGCCTAACATCGGACACCACTGAGTGGAAAGACCCAAACCCTCAGCAAAGAATGGAAAATGAATGGGATGGCTTCATGCATGTACTTGTTAGTGGTACGTAACAGATGCCATCTCCGTCTTGTACTCTCCTCAGGTTGTGATCACTTAGTAAATAATAATTTGGTGCATAAAGGAATTGTGCAGCTACTGTTTGCAATTTTATTTTTATATTTATATATTTTCATTACTTAAAAAATCCCAGCCATTTTGAAAAGATCGCAATCGATTCGTCAAGAATGTATTGAATAGTTCTGATTTTTTTCGAGTCTATTGATTTAATTCGTTGACCATCCCTATGTTACTTCAAAACAATGATCTCGTATGCTCAATTGTCTAATGCTCAAGAGTATGAGTTATTTTAAGTGCTGATATCATGTTTGTTATGTTACTAACAGGCTTAGGGCATTCCTCTGTAATTAAAGACTTGTAAATACGTGTAAATAAGAGAAAATTTTCTAATGAATAGAGTAAGCTTATATTTATGTAGATACATATAAATAAATATATATTATATATATTTATATATAAATATAAATATATATAAATATACACATACCTACATACATATACCTATTTTCACAAAGTACTCAAACCAAGGTTCACCAGCAATTTTTCTCTATCGGGGTATATCTCATTTCGAGCAATAACAATTGTTTTAATTATTAATTGGAATGTTTCTACGAGTAGTAAGTGGAAAGGTATCTTTTATTTCTAATATTTCTACAAGAACAATCGAAATTGTTGAGGTGAATTGCAATAATACTCTGTGGATATATGTATAAATATGTGAAATGAATGAATGTATTAATTATATGAAAGGCAATATGGTTCCATACAAAACAAATTCTTCCCAACTGAATAAATCACAAATATATTAATTCTATTTCTTTTCGAAACTCTGTGATTTAAATCTCTTATAACTTGTAATAAATGATTGAATGTTTTTAGTTACCACATTCATAACAGTAATGCTAAATTTTTTGTTGTAATTACTTGTGAATTGTTCCTTTCTAACACAGCAATGTAAATTTGAAGCAGATCAATACTTTTCTACTCCTTGTCTCGGATCGGATGGAAAAATTTCGGGAACTAATCAGATAAATTATATTTTTTTCATTCATTAATCTCTCAATTTATGATGGGAAATGTTTTTTTTTCACATTGAATCAGTTTTCATTCAATTTCTCTTTCTGAAAAACATTCATTATTTGTAAATTTCAGTTGGGAGTTTGTATCTAGTCGACATTGAAAGTTGTCTTCTAAGAGCAAGTATTCACTTCTATTAGGAATAAACGCTGAATTACTAGTTCAAACCGTCCGGAACAATCTCAGTTGATAACATCATTTTAAGAAATTTCTTATTTGTACATGCTGTTACAAAATATAGTTAGGTAATTCTGCTCTCCCAAAGAAATGTGGTTTGTTTCATGATAAAGGTAAATAGTCCTTGTCACAATATTTTGACCTCATAATTATGTTTGGCAAAATTTTGAATCTTTGGTTATTTTCTACTTCTGGTTAGACCCTGTCAAAAATCAGTTGTTTTGTGAGTACGTCTGTTTTGATATTTTTGAGTTGATTTGACCTATTGGATGAAAATTCGAAATTTTTATTATAATAAAAGTTTAATTGCCTGATTATATTGAGCAGAACTGAATTGATGAATGAAACTCAATCAGAATATTTTATAGCAAAATACTATTCTAAAAATTCTACTGAGAGAATATTAAACATAGTTCAATGGAAATAAGATTGTGATCAATAACTACTATGTTATTACCAAGTATATTTTTGAATGGTACTTAGCGTCATGCATACAAATGAGCGATCAAATATTTCTCTAATTTTTTCTGCAACAAAAATACAAAATGTGGGCACAATCATTAAAGTTTTAATTAGTCTCCCCATGAGTCTTTGACTAATGGCAGCAACTAATTTAAGATGTTGATATAAAATATGTAATTGACCTACAGAGGTCATAACATTCTGCTTTCCTCCCTAAAACACATTCTGTGTTTTTATCCCAAAAGAAGTGCACTAAAATTTCAAATATTTTGCTATCAATTGAATCAATTGAAAAATGTCAAAGTTGTTACAATTCCTGAATTTTTCACATGATTTTTTGGATATGGTTTTTCCTAATGAAAAAAGTAACAAGATAATCATAAAGGAAAATTCAGAGTTTATATTCGATAAAGTACTTGTACTTGATTCAACATCGATACATCACGTCAATAATGATTAAATCTACATTGTGTGCAAGTATTATGTGATATGTAATATGTTAGCGTTACAAATAAATTCGTATATATATTACCTCACTTATTGTTTTATATTTTTGTTGTAATATAATAATAAGAAACATGTAGTATTTGATTGAAGGGATTCAACCCAGCCACGGGCCGAAAAGAAATTTCCAGCAGTAGTGAAATTTATCCAACAAAATGAAATAAACCTAAGGTTCCTTACAATAGAAGAAATTTAAAAAAATTTAAACTGATATAAATCAACAAAAAAAAACAACTCCGGTACTCATTAGTTTTCAACTAATGAGACACCTCGGGTTGCGTTCCTTTCACAAGAGCATCAATATTAGGTGGGAATGATGTTGTTGCTGCAAGAATATTATTTGTTGTGGTATCTTTATAGAGCAAATTTGGGGCTGCGTCATGTGTGAAAAAATTCATTGGCGGACCAAGAGAATTCTATTCGCGGGCCGCATTTGGTCCACGGTCCGAAGGTTGCCCATGCCTGCCCTAGAGGATAAAATTCAAGTGGTTAATGAGTACGTACATATACAAAAACTCTTGATACATGTGATGATAAATGAGATAATAAATACGCACGGGTAAATAGTTCACGAAATAAATGCCAACATGCAATTTTTCATGTTTATTTTGAATAAACATTATATTATCTTAATCTTCTATATTAATAAAAGAGGACCTATGGTTTATGTATGTACAAGCATCACGTTCAAACGACTGCACCAAATACGATAAATTTTTTTTAGTCGGTTCATAATTATCACGACAAACTTTATACAACGAAATATTCCCGAAAAAACTGTACGGAAAAGAAAAAAAGGCTTTCTTTTTTCCTCCGACCAAGCGAACAATCATAGATTACTTATATTTCATGAGAATTTTGACACTTGTGCGAGTGAAGTTTATCGTGTTTCTAGAAATTGCTCAGAAGTTTATCACTGTGTTAGATATATATATAAAAAAAAAATATATATACATATTTTTTTTTTTTTTTTTCTTCACCGTTGTTCGGGATTCAATTCACCACCTGCCGAGCGACAATCCGCCAAGGTTGGTAACTCGCTACGGACTCTGCAAGAACTTTCTGACTATTCGAACAGTTTGAAGGATGACCTGCTTCTGCGCATGGGATACCAATTTCTTGTCTAAACAAAGTCGTTCGGTATTCTCGACAAGGTGTCTCTCAATCAGTCCATTCACCGACATTATCAAAGGGAGAATGCTGATAGACCTTAGTTTGTGTAGCTCCTTCAGTTGGAATGCCAGATCTCCATACTTGCTGAGCTTTTCGGTGTAAGCTCTAGCGATGTTCTCGTCCGCTGGTATGGAGACATCAAGTAGCAGGCACGTATTCGTCTTCTTATCGAAAACCGTAATATCTGGTCTATTGTGAGCTACACCCAGGGCAGTGCTCATCGTAGCATCCCAGTACAGTTTGCACTGATCATTTTCCAGGAGAGTCTGAGGCTGATACAGATGTTGTCCAACCTCGTCATGAACAAGCCCGAAACGGAGTGCGATCTGCTGATGATACAACTTGGCCATGGCGTTGTGTCTCTCGAGATAATCCCTAGGTGCCATAATTGAGCATGATGATGTCATATGCTGTATCGATTCGGGAGCTTGGAGACATTTTCTGCATCGGTCAGATGGTATATTTTTCTTCGCTATATGTTTCAGGTACATTCTGGTAGGCATCACCTGGTCCTGGATTGCAATGAGTCTACCCTCCGTTTCCGGAAAGAGATATCCTGCACGTAAGTACTCTAGTGTTTCCAGCCTACTCACATTATAATTTTCCAGGTGACCAGGGTACCTGCCATGAAGAGCCTTGGATTTCCATTCCGATGTTAGTTCTTCAGTTGTTTTTATGGGAGGGAGTTGCTGATTCCGTTGAGCCAAATTGAGTGCTGAGATGTTATCGTCAGCTTCACACAAAGCCTGGAAAAGAGGTGAGGTGTTTTTATAAAAATGTTTCCTCAGGCTTTCAATATTTCTATGGTGAGTGGCCTCGATATGGAGTAGACCCCTTCCTCCCTGGTGTCGTGGGAGGTAGAGTCTGATTGTGGACGAATGAGGATGGTGAATTCCACATCTGGTGAGAGCGGTTCTCACAGCTCTATCTAATTCACGGAGCTCGGTCGTCGACCAGGTCAACACACCAAATGAATAGGTCATACATGGCATCGCCCATATGTTAATGGCGGTAAACAGGGATCTTGAGTTGAGTCTCGATTTCAGGAGCAAATTTATTCGTCCGAGCAATTTTTCTTTGAAAAATTGTTTCATTGGTGAAACATTCATCTCAAGCGCCTGCCGAATTCCCAGGTACTTGTACGAATCATCGTTGTTCAGATTCGGTATGGTGAGATTGGTCATGAGGGTTGTTTGCTGCTCCGCATTCTGTATCTTTCCCCTCCTCACCTCAAGGACTGCGCATTTATCAGTACTCATTCGCATACCAATAGATTCGCTGAAAGCTCGTACTGTCTCTAGCAGTCCCCTGAGATCACTCTGATTTGCAGCATACAACTTGAGGTCGTCCATGTATAGATGGTGTGTGATGTTTATTTTCCTTCTTTTATCTATAACGTACCCATATTTTGTGTTCTGAGGAGCATGCTTAAAGGATTAAGGGCAAGGCAAAACCATAAAGGGCTGAGGCTGTCTCCCTGGAAGATTCCGCGACAAATGCGAACCTGCTCTGACTCCTCTGCACGACTACCACTTTTCACCAGCAATGTTGTCCTCCAGGTCTTCATGAGATGTTTCAAGATCGTAATGATATTTCCAGCGACCCCGTGCATCCTCAGCACCTCAAAAAGCCAGGAGTGGGGGACCGAATCGAAGGCTTTTTGGTAGTCCACCCACGCGACAGATATATTCCTGAGCTTTTTCCGAGCCTGTTTGGTCAGGATATAATCAGAGATGAGTAGCTCTTTACACCCCTTGGTTTTCACACGGCATGCATTTTGCTCGTGAGCCATCAGTCCATGTCTCCTCAGATGTTCGTTGGTGTGTTTAGTTAGGATGGAAGTGAAGATCTTGTAGACGGTCGGTAGGCACGTGATAGGGCGATAGTTTTTGGGATTAGTGGGATCGTCCTCTTTAGCTATTAGGTGCGTTATGCCTCTGGTGAAAAATTCCCGAATTATGGAAGGGTCAGACAAGGCGCCCCGGAAAAATTCTTGCAGAGGTTGGTGTATGAAAGTGAAATATTTCCACCAATAATTCTGGATCTTATCAATCCCCGGAGCTGCCCAGTTCTTAGCCTTTCTCAGAGCGTCAACTATATCTGTAACATCGACAACTATGTCAGCCATTCGAGCGCTTGGGATCTTAGATCGCGCTTCTTCAATCCAGTACGCTTTCACATCATGAGCTGTTTTCTCTGACCAGATGTTAGACCTGTATTGATGGGCGTGTTTCACCTCAAGTTTGGCTGATTCAAGATTCTCGTTTCCTTCCAGATATCGGAAGAACTGTTTTTGGTTGGTATAAAACAGTCTGTTGTTTGCATATCGTTTAACCCTTTCGTTATAGCGATGTATCCGGCTTCCTAAAACTTTTATCTTCTGTTTCAGGTAGTCGCACCTGACATGAACTTTCTCTCTGAAGGAGGGGTCCCTTCGTCTAATGCGGAACCCCGACGCAATCCTCCTTACAGCCTTAATCACCTTCGTTGATGGACTTGGGGTATACAGGTAAGTGTGCATGATTCCAATCTTCTTCCTCATATTAGATATCTTCTTTTGCAGGCGATCTTTCCATGGTGGTATGGAAAGCTTACTTTTCATGAAATTTTCAGGAGATGGTCCTATCTTATGTCCGTTCATCTCACATACGGTGACCGCTCCTGCATATACGACATCCACTAGTCCCTCCAGGCTATTTACGTTCTCAAGGTTTCCTGGAAGAACAGAGTTGAGAGACTGGACTGACCACATGACATCCCTGGAGTACTTCAGCCTGGGTATCCTCGGACGGCTCGATGGTTCGACTCCTGAGTACTTCAACAGATTTCCCACGAAAGACTCCTCCAATTCATCAGTTGGTTTTTCCTCAGTAAACAACAAACTCCTCCTTACTCTAGGTGGCGATCTGCGAGGTTCATCTTGTTGGCTAACAACCACTTGTTCTTCCGTCAGTATACATGGTGAGCACGTCGCTCTGATGGTCTCCAGCTCCGCTGTCGAAAACTTCTGTCCTTTCAAAATCCATCTAACGCGATTAGATATCAATTGTGCGTACACCGGTCTATCAGGTCTCATATCATGCCATATATCTACCAGTAGTTGTCGGTAGGTTTTGTCAGTTTGTTCAGCCAGATCCATAGCAATATAATGTGCGCGCATTACTGTGTAATTTTCATTTCTTGTCCAGCGCGTTGGTCCATCCTGTTGTGGCCTTGGAGCGGAGTGAGTCTTTGAAACACCCAAGCTACTTCGACCATTCCCCATTACAGGGACAGGAGTTGGCCTTACGGTGCCATCTCGGAGGGGTGCGCCGCTTGCCCCACACGTACCTCCTACAGGCCGAGCATCCTGACAGTTCCGAGAGGAGCCGGCCCGAGACTCCTCACTGCCCTGATATCTACTTCTAGTAATAGGAGCGTAATATAAGAGAACCTATCGAGGGTGCTAACCTCGATAAGATTGTGTTGACTCAGGTACGCGGGGCCGTCACTCCCCGATAGTCTTGCGACTACCCTGCGTAGCTTTCTTTTTTCCTCCGACCAAGCGAACAATCATAGATTACTTATATTTCATGAGAATTTTGACACTTGTGCGAGTGAAGTTTATCGTGTTTCTAGAAATTGCTCAGAAGTTTATCACTGTGTTAAATATATATATATAAAAAAAAAAAATATATATATATATATGCAATAAATTGGTTCCGGATTGGACCGCGTCTAATGTTTAGTCGTGTTCGACGTTTCGGCTCCGATTTTGGAGCCATTTTCAAGAACTGCTGATATTTCGCCGGGGCCTCAATCTGCCTACTCCCCAGCTAGTACCAACTCGAGTATTCTCGGACGTGTGTATGGAAGGACTCACTCGAGAAGACTCAGTGTTTATTACGAAAAGCACTGCCGTGAAGGCAGGAGCTTTTGAGCGCTCGTACATGCACCTTGTAGGTAGATTCGCATTTTCCAGTTTTGGAAACCAATTGAGGACATTTTTGACAGCTGCCAAACAAATTTTCAAACTAAGGCGAAAATCCAGACTTCAAGTCAGTGCTTCTGGTGACCAATTTTTTTTTCGATAATTCGCTAGAATTTTCTATGGTATCTATGGTCTTGGTAATGCGATCTGGACAAAATTTCCCACGTAGTTTGAATATATTTTTCTTCATCTATGTGCGAAATTTCATTCCAATCCAATGATGAGTTCCGAAATTATCAGAAAAAAAATAGTTTTGAACAGCTATATTTACGGAACCCCTAGTCCAATTTTGCTCATTGATGAACGTCACCGCGAAATTCGCGATACTAACCTATCCCGAAAATTTCAAGTCTCTAGGCCTTTCCGTTCGAAAGTTAAGATTTTCTATGGTTTCTATGGTTCTGATCATGCGATCTGGAAAAAATGTAGCTCGAAAATATCATTCTCAATTTGAATACAAAATTTCTTCACGATCGAATCCATAGTTTTGAAATTATCAAGAAAACCAAATTTCAAGCGGCCATATTTACGGAACTCCTACTCTCATTTTGCTCATTGATGAACATAACCGCGAAATTCGCGATCCGAACCTATCCTGAAAATTTCAAGTGCCTAGGCCTTTCCGTTCGAAAGTTATAATTTTCTATGGTCCTGATCATGCGATACGGAAAAAATGTAGCTCGAATATATCTTTCTCAATTTACATACAAAATTTCGTCACTATCAAATCCATAGTTTTGAAATTATGAAGAAAACTGAATTTCAAACGCCCATATTTATGGAACCCCTAATCTAATTTTGCTCATTGATGAACGTGACCGCGACATTCGAGATCCACACCTATCCTGAAAATTTCAAGTCCCTAGGCCTTTCCATTACAAAGTTATAATTTTCTATGGTTTCTATGGTTCTGCTCATGCTAGCTGGACAAAATTTTGCATGTAGTTTAAGCACGCAATTTTCCATCTGATTGCAAAATTACAACTCGATCGAATTAGTAGTTTCCAATTTATCAGAAAAACAAAATTTCGAGCGACCATATTTATGGAACCCCTCGGCGAATTTTGCTCAATAACGAACTTATACGCGGCATTCGAGATTCGAACCTACCCTGAAAATTTCAACTTTCTAGGACATTTCGTTCGAGAGTTATCGTGTATACGGCCGGACGGACGGACAGACTCGAATTTTTCGACGGATTCGTCATCAGTGAGTCGAACATAGTCGTTTGAGACCATTTTCGGCTCAAAATTCGAAACATACAGACATCGTGACGAAATGATATAGCCCTCGTGTAAGTAGTACGAGCGCTCAAAAATGATTGACATAATATATTGGTTGTCAAATATTTATGCGATTGATTTTACTGTTTTCAGATTATTCCGTAAATCTATTCAGTCAGTCAGTTAAATAAATATTCACTTCGCGAAAACGTTTGATTAATATTGTCAGTGATTTGTTTTGAAGTGTGAGTATTATTATTAATAACTAGCAGACCCGGCCACGCGTTGCTGTGGCTAAAGTATTGGATTATTATTAACCCTAACCTAACCTTAACCTAACCCAACCCTTACCCTTACCATAACCCTTACCCTTATCCTCAGCCTTATTTATGGGTCTCAAAAGAATTTTCATATTCGTAGGTAGGTATATGTTATGATCAATGTTTTTAGATGTTTGATATAGGAAAAAAATACCTCAAAAGTTGGATTGAAACCTCCTCCCTCAATTATGTTCGAACCAATGATGTCATGGAATGTTCAGATAGAGGTTCTTGTCCTGAAAGTAACGAATCCAAAGGTTCGAGTGGCGTTGTCTGTTGTTGCAGTTTGATTTTTCCATTCAAACAACATAATCCTGCGGGTTCATTTTGATATGACACCAATATATTGCTAGCATAATCAACTTTGGAATCACATCTTAATGCCAAACGCTCAAAGTTGATCATTTCATTGGATTCTATTTTTGTTGTATCTTGCTTGAGATCGATGATATCGATTCTTCCGGAGCAGGGGCAGATCTTGATTGAGAACCTCTCATTCTGTTTGCTCATTGTCTCAATCATTACGAACTCGCTCACAACACAACGATATATATCAAACACAGTGATAAACGATAAGCAATTTCTAGAAACACGATAAACTTCACTCACCCAAGTGTCAAAATTCTCATGAAATATAAGTAATCTATGATTGTTCGCTTGGTCGGAGGAAAAAAGAAAGCCTTTTTTTCTTTTCCGTACGCTTTTTTCGGGAATATTTCGTTGCGTGAAGTTTGTCGTGATAATAATGAACACAACTAAAAAAGAATTATCGAATTTGGTGCAGTCGTTTGAACGTGATGCTTTTTCATACATAAACCATAGATCCTCTTTTATTAATATAGATTACCACAATAATAGTAACATTAATTTTTTCAGTTTGTTCACAAATAATGAACTTCATAAACAAAAATGTGTTTTCCTTCAATATGTAGATTTCTTTGTTATATTATGAAGTGAAATAACACGCAAATATCTAAATTATACTTTATTGCAATGCCCTATAATTAACAACATTTTTGGTTCTCCCTTCTGGAGAGAAAACAAATAGAGCAGATGGTTTACCAACTCTCGAGCAAGCAACGTACAACTGTCCATGAGAAAAACAGGACAATTCAAGGTTTATTCCACAAACTTGTAACGATTGACCTTGTGATTTATTTATCGTCATTGCAAATGCAAGACGCACTGGAAACTGAACACGTTTAAATTCGAAAGGACAGTCAGATGGCATTAGTGGTATCCTTGGAATAAGAACATCCTCGCCTTTGTACTTTCCAATGATGATAGTAGCTTTTATCAAGTTCTTAAAAACTCTTTTCACTTTGAGTCTTGTTCCATTACACAATTTTGGCTGATTAAGATTGCGTAGCATGATTATTACTGAGCCAGCCTTCAGCTGCAAATTATGAGGAGGTAATCCTGGCAAATCCAACGAAATTAAGAATTCTGTTGGATAATTGACGACTTCATTTGGATCGATAATGGAATCGATCGACTTAAATGAATGTATTTGTCCATCAATTTTACTTTGAATTTTCAAATTCAGTTCATCTACATCCTTATTTTTTGGCGCCAAAATGGCTCGTTCACTCAGCCAATCATGGTTGTTATAATTCATCTGAATATCTGGAAAAACTTTTGTTATTAATTCGTCCTTTGACGTTGTGAACTGACAAAAGTTTGGTGGAAACGAAATGAGACCAGTAGAAGTTTCAACAGGAATTTTCCCATTGCCAATGTCCAATAATGTTTTTGAAAACAATTCGGACGATGTGTCATTTTGTAATGTCACTCTCATATTGATTGTTAACTTGAGATATTTAACATATCTCCTTAAATTGGACGTTCTGAGGCAAGCATTGATCTCATCAGCAAGTGTTGATCTGGGAATAACTGGCAACGTTTGTCGAAAATCTCCTGACAGTAGAATCATCGCACCACCGAAGAGGTTCTGATTGTTGCGCAAATCTCTTAGGGTTCTATCTAGTGCTTCCAACGCCCGTTTGTGGGCCATTGTGCATTCATCCCAAATTATTATTTTAGCATTTTGAAGCACTTTCGCCATTGCTGATGTTTTGCTTATATTACATGTTGGTTCTTCTACTGTCTGCAAATTCAATGGCAGTTTGAGCGCAGAATGAGCGGTTCTTCCGCCTTCTAGTAATGTAGCAGCTATTCCGGATGATGCAATTGCCAGAGCTATTTGATTTTGTGCCCGAATCGTATCTAAAATTAAAGAAATTAGGAATGTTTTACCAGTTCCCCGGGTGCATCTAGGAAAAAAAATCCTCCATTGTCCTCATCAATTGATTTTATGATGGTTTCATACGCTGACTTTTGATGCTGATTTAAAAGTGGGACCTTACTTTGCACAGATTGACTCAACGCATTTCTATCATATCCATGTTCTCGTTGAAATTCACGATTAAATACATCGTGCATGGAACGATTAGGAGCTGGCATTCCTAATTCATGCAACATCTTGCCAGACATCATCATGCACAAATCCTCTAAAGATATCAATACCTCATTATGTATCTCAGCACTAATTTCTAGTTCTGTATTTGCCGTTGTTGAACGTACTCGATGCAAAACGTCTTCTGCCATATTGTCTTTGTATTTGTCCCACAAATGATGAGGATTCGATGGAAAGCACGTTGAAATTATGATGGCGAAAAGTGACCGTATTTGATATGAAGTAGAAGAAATAACAGCATCGGAGAGTGTATGATCCCAATGAATATCATCCTCTAGTAAATGTAAATGTTGACAGGCTTCTCGATATGTTGCGCATATTTCACCATTGATGGTTCGCAAATATTTAAAGGAAGTAGGTCCACGAACATTCAGCAATAATAAACGCAAGTAAAAACATTCTTCATTGCTTGGGTGAATTGTGTAAATGCGCCCCAATGCATCGGTTGAATATACATTCAGATATCCGGGTACAGGCTGTCCTCGTTTTCGTCGTTGGAATTTTTTGGATGATGCATTCCATGTGAAATATTTTGGCATTTCCGAGTAAAGCAATGTTTTTGCAAATGGATCACTTGTGCATGTCTCAAAAAAGCTTGTCAAAGTTGTCGCTGGTGGACGTTCGGCTCTCTGCGCTGCGTTTTCTGCCGTAAAATAAACTCGTTGTCCATTCTTTAGATGAACAGCTAAATGAAATACAGTGGGATGACGTTCATGTATAGAAAATGAAAAGATTCTCCAAATAGCTTCATTGCTACTAACATATCTTCCCATCTGATATTGTGCAACCTCATCGTTATAATTTGGAGCTGCAATATCAAAAACAGCCATGTCGCTCCCTTCGGTGACGTACTTGCAAATATATTTTATGGATTTCACTGAATTGCAGTACTCAACATTGCAATGCGCCTTAAATGTTTTTGATAGCAGCGGCGAATATGGAACAACCCAGGTGTTGTTGACTACGACATCCCTATTCTTGACTTTCAACACTATTGTTCTACCGCCATCTTCTACAGAGCGACGACGGTATAGGGGGTAACCATCATTACCTGTTATTGTGTCTGCCAACAAAGGACGTGGATAACGCTTGGAACATTTGTTGTCGATCATACACGGTGAATCTCGATTGTGTTCACCACAGGGTCCATGTATCATTTTCTTCATCACTATTTCATGCAATTCTGGATCTACTTCTGGATCAGGAATTTCTGCACTGATAATTGAGATTTCATTGGGTCTGATTTTTTCAGCCATCCACAGGAGAATATGGGCATGAGGCAACCCCCTCTTTTGCCATTCTACAGAATACATCCAACATCGTACATCTCCAAAAACATGATATTTTACAGCAAAATCCATCAGCGCTTTAAGTTTTTGCTTGAATACTCGTGTTGTGCTGTCATGACGATCACTGGATGATTGACCGGATAATAGCAAATCAGTGACTTCAGACCATTTCGGATTACACGTGAAAGTTAAAAATAAATCTGGTCGACCATAATGACGCACGTAAGTCATAGCATCTTGCGCGTATTCGTGCATGTGTCTGGGGCTTCCCACATACGTGGCTGGTAAAATAGTAAGTCGGCCGACATTATTTCCATTAGAATCAGCGTTCATAGCATCGCGCAAATGGATGTATTCTTCTGAACGTAACTTTTTCTGATTCAAACGTATATATGTTAGACGTTCTGTTTCAATTTTGACATACATATCAACGGCGAACTGATGGAACAATCGGCGGCATTTCAGAATATGGTTGTCCTCGTTCAGACGAATCATCAAACGGTATGCATAAAAATTCATCGAACTGACCTTCTTGTTTGTTTCTTGACCTGTAAGAGAATAATCAACTTTAATGAGTAATTGAAACATAAAATTTTTGAAACAACATTAACGGGTAACTGTAAGGATAAGGATAAGAATAAGGGCGAGGGTGAGGGTCAGGGTGAGGGTGAGGATAAGGATAAGGGTAAAGGTAAGTGTGAGGGTTGGGTTGAGGTAAGGTTAGGGTTAATAATAATAATAATCCAACATATACCTTAGCCACAGCAACACGTGTCCGGGTCTGCTAGTTTCATATATATTTCATTAACGCTGAGTAAAAAAGAATGAATGATACACCTATATGAGGACCTTTTTTTCTGAAGATACCCTATTGAAATCAATTCTTACTATATTCATGATATAATTCTATCGTTACTTACCAGTCGCTGGGTTTATCATCTTGATCAAAAAATGATATCCATCCTCTCCCCGGCAGAATATAAGAGGGTATTGTAGAGCATCATACATACGATGAGTTTCACTGATTCGTCGAAGGTTGCCACCATCTCGTCGTCGAATTACAATATCGCGAGACTCCATATTTTCTCCAACCACCACAATGGCAACTTCATTCAACGTTGGTGCATTGAAACGTCTCTCATGTTCTCCTGCTGGCCTCTTATCTGCCCTGATCACTAATTTATGTTCGTCAGATGGCATCATTTCCAAGGCTGTTTTGAACAATTGTACCAATTGATTGTGTTCATGCAGAAGTTGTTGCAATTGTGCGATGATTTCTCGTCTTGCTGCACGATTGATGGCACAACGTTGATTGAGTTCATCTTCAGAATTTCCAAGGAAATAAATCTGAAGAAATTTGTATTCACCATCAACTGGTGGTAACGATGCTCCTGCGCGGTGGTGAATTTGTCCTTGGATCTGTTAGGTTGGACATAAAAAAGAGTTGAAAAAACTTTGTTTGTGAGTCTCAAAAGCATTTTCATATTCGTAGGTATATGTTATGGTCAATGTGTGAGATGTTCGATATAGAAAAAAAATTACCTTGAAGGTTGGATTGAAACCTCGTTCCTCAATTATGTTTGAACCAAATGATGTCATTTGGAACACACTATTGTAACGCTGAATATTCTGGAGGAAATGTTTGGAAAGAGGTTCTTGTCCTGAAGGCAACGAATTCAAAGGTTCAGGTGGCGTTGTCAGTTGTGGCAATTTGATTTTTCCATTCGAACAACATAATCCTGGGGGTTCGTATCGATATCTCAGAGCATTGCAGAATTGACAATTGGTGCTCATGTTTCCAGAAGACACCAATACATTGCTAGCATAATCGACTGTGGGATCATATCTAAATGCCAAACGCTCGAAGTTGATCATTTCATTAGTTTCCATATTTTCTTGTATCTCGCCTGAGATCGATAATAGAGCTGGGGCAGATCTGGATTGAGACATTCTTATTCTACTCGCCTCCAATCGATTCCTACGCTCTTCTTCTGACTCATTGTCTCGAACATTGCGAACTCGTCCAATATTTGGACGCCTCACTGATGGCATTTTGATCAATCACAACAATAACTATCCCACAACACAACGATATATAACAAACACAGTGATAAACTTCTAAGCAAATTCTTGAAACACGATAAACTTCACTTTTTGTCTAAGTGTCAAAATCTATGATATAAGTGATCTATGATTGTTCTCTTGGTCGGAGGAGAAAAGGAAGCCTTTTTTCCTTTTCCGTGCGGTTTTTTCGGGAATATTTCGTTGTATACAGGTTTTCGTGATAATAATGAACACAACAAAAAAAGAATTATGAAATTTGGTGCAGTCGTTTGAACGTGATGCTTTTACAAACATAAACCATAGATCCTCTTTTATTAATATAGATGCCGTGACCTAATATGCGGCGCCAGTATGGAAGGAAGTGTGCAATGTATTGTCTCTCGGATGAATTCAGCACAGGGACTGGCAGGACTCTCAAGGTTAGCTTCGGCATACGGAATTGTGTCGGTGGAGGCTTTCAAAGTGATTGCTGGCTTACCAATTGACCTAATGGTGGCGGAAAGATGCTTCTATACCATAGGAGGAGTACTACCGAGCAATCGACGTATGGCAGGAAGGATGACACTGAGAAAATGGCAGGAGAGATGGGTTGATGGAGAGTAAAATACCGCTTGGATGCGGAGCAATTAAGAGAAGTGGATCCGATGTGAGCATAAAACGACTATTTTACTCAATTTTTGACAGGGAATGGATCTTATGGTACCTTCACTAAGAGGATAGGATAGACACGGGATGATCTGCATCATGCATGCCACGTTGTAGATGACCTGCAGCACATGTTCTGTCACTGCCTCAGATGGACGGAGGAAAAGTACGCACTGGTTGGAAAGTTAGGCCGCTTACCGCCAGTTGAGAATATAATAGAGAAAATTATACAGCATGAAGGATGCTGGAAGGCGTTTACGGCTTTGTGACAGAAGTCATGAGGAGAAAAGAGAGAGTGGAGTCATGGAAGTACGTACAGTGATGTCTTTTCCGGTGTTCCTCGCATTTCCCCAAGTTGTGTTTTTGAGCGCTCGTACTACTTACACGAGGGCTATATCATTTCATCACGATGTCTGTATTTTTCGAATTTTGAGCCGAAAATGGTCTCAAACGACTATGTTCGACTCACTGATGACGAATCCGTCGAAAAATTCGAGTCTGTCCGTCCGGCCGTCCGTCCTTCCGTCCGTATACACGATAACTCTCGAACAGAATGTCCTAGATACTTGAAATTTTCAGGGTAGGTTCGAATCTCGAATGCCGCGGTTAAGTTCGTTACTGGGCAAAATTCGCCGAAGGGTTCCGTAAATATGGCCGTTAGAAATTTTGTTTTCCTGATTACTTTGAAACTACAGATTTGATCGAGATGAAATTTCGCACTCAAATGAAAAATTAGGTGTTTAAGCTACATGCAAAATTTTGTTCAGTTCGCATCACCAGAACCATAGAAAACATAGAAAATTGTAACTTTTGAACGGAAACGCCTAGGGACTTGAAATTTTCAGGATAGGTGTGGATCTCGATTGTCGTGATCACTTTCATCTATGAGCAAAATTATACTAGGGGTTCCGTAAATATGGTCGTTTGAAATTTAGTTTTCTTGATAATTTCCAAACTACAGATTCGATCGTGACGAAATTCTGTATACTAATGGATAATGCTATATTCAAGCTACATTCCTCTAGATCGCATGACCAGAACCATAGAAACCATAGAAAATCATAACTTTCGAACGAAAAGGCCTAGGGACTTGAAATTTTCAGGATAGGTGTGGATTTCGAATATCGTGATCACGTTCATTTATGAGCAAAATTATACTAGGGGTTCCGTAAATACGGCCTCTCAAAATATTCTGTTCCTGATAATTTCGAAACTACCGATTTGATTGGAATGAAATTTTGCACCTAGGTGAGGAATAATGTATTCAAACTACGTGCGAAATTTTGTCCAGATCGCATCACCAAGACCATAGATACCGTAGAAAATTTTAGCGAATTATCGAAAAAAAATTGGTCACCTAAAGCACTGACTTGAAGTCTGAATTATCGCCTCAGTTTGAAAATTTGTTTGACAGCTGTCAAAAAATTTCCTGTTTCGAAAACTGGAAAATGCGAATCTACCTACAAGGTGCATGTACAAGCGCTCAAAAGCTCCTGCCTTCACGGCAGTGCTTTTCGTAATTTTTTTTTAGTCGGCAGGCAACAACATCAGGCCAAACCGATATAACCCACGACACGGGTCGTGGTTGAATCTAGCAGCAGATTTGTCTCCAAAACCCGAAAAATGAAAAGGTTTGGGTTAGGGATTGCCTTGGGTTGGGTTAGGTTTAGGTAAGGGTCATGATAGGGTTAGGATAGGGTTAGGTTAGGGTTAAGTAAGGTATAGGTAATAATAACTCCACTATATTGAATATTTCACTACAATTTAATTCAACGTATACCTTAGCCACAGCAACGCGTGGTCAGGTCTGCTAGTTATTATTATATTATAGATTATGGGATCTATCATTCTATCCGCACGCTGATCGCCAGGTTATGAATCTAGAGTACACGGTGTGTTTCATTAGAAACTTTTCTTTTCTTACTTTGTTATTCTTCACTATGGATTTTGACATGAATATTGAAGAATACAATACTATACTACTAAAAGAATTTGAAAGTCATAAAAGTAATAGTTCTTCAGAAAAAGATGTTCGAAATGTCTGATTATTCTCAGAGATAACTGGCTTCTCGAAATTATAAAGCACTTCTTCTTGTTATACAATTTTCAGAAAATATTGTTGAATGTGCTCGCATACAATCAAGGAAAATATTCCAAAACCGCATTTTTTTTACAAAAAGGCTTCATATCATGCTCGATTGAAATTTCGTTATATGTACGTTGAATATGACGCTGGTAGCGAATTCAGCGAGTTTTTCAAGTTTAAAATTGAAACGTTCTCATAAAACCCTCTTAGGCTTAGGCATCTTTAGTAAGATGAAATTCCATTGCTTATATAAAACATTCCGAAAGACAATAGGCATACCTTTTGGAATAAACTCATAACTTCGGCAATTAATACAGAGAAATATCGTATTTTAAGGATTAAAGAGCAATCAATGATATATTACTTATGATGCACGTGAAGGATATAAGTTTAAGATTATCATTAAATTCGATGTCCGATTTTTTATGTCCTGGAAAAGGCTTTCTCACATAGTTTTCTGTGTCCAGGTATTCAAAACCTTTCAGTAAAATCTCACCCTCCCCAATCCTACGCACCGCTATATTATAAATCCTTAGGAGGCCCATGAATATATGTCCGAAATTAATTAATTAATTTAAATGAACATGAGTATTGCTCTGTAATAATCAAAAACAGACATCAGTAGATCATAAACAAAACAATGGAATTTACAACAATGGCCATAATCATACTTTCAATAGAATAACTAATATGATTTCCACAACATTGGATTAAATTCCACGACACGTGTGTCGATGCGAAGTATTATCTTCAGGTGGTTAAGATATAACTAAATAAATTTTCTAAACACTACCTACTACCTACTAATACATAACAAATTTATCACTAGGGGTGTAATGGTCAATCCTATGCGCAACTCCTTGTGGGGGATGAATATTTGATGATATCTTGATGACGCTTCCAACGATGTAAATATGCTTATCTTACCACCATTGAGTGAGAAGATCTATTGGCGTTAGTTATTTTTTTTTTCATAATTATAAGGGTTTTATCTTATTTGGGAAAAATTTCGGAAAGAATTTCTCATTTTTTTCAAACAAAGGATATTTCAGTTGTATAAAAGACCACGAACAATTTAGGCAGATGAATTGAAAACAATAGAGATAGAAGGGATAAATAAAATAAATGTGGTGTATAAAAATTAACTTGCGGAGATTGCTCATGGTTTTACATAGGACAAACAGTTAGGAATTTCAAAACAAGACTACTAGAACATGGGAATTGTTTTGATAATAATAATAATAATTTGGACAAATACATTTGTATAGGACAGGTCAAACGAAAAAAATATATTCATTCTAAACACTTTGAAAACAAAATAGCAAAAACAATAAATTTTCTGTATGAAAATAACAACCCAATCAAGTGATAGAATTGGAAAAATATTCGCTATTGCTGTAGAAGCACCTCTCCAGCAACCAGTGGCGCAGCTAGGATTTTGTTTTGGGGGGGGGGGCTGAACTGAACAATTAATAATGAAACAAGAAAGAAAGAAGGAAGGAATAATTAAACAAGGAATCAATGAACAATCCAATTCAAGAATTCATAACTCCTCAATATTTAATTTTCAAAATGTCTATAATCCATTGATTTTGTTCTCGTTCCCTGACGAGGTTAGACCTTTTTGAAAATATTAAATATTCAGCATTTTTGAGCGCTCGTACTACTTAAACGAGGGCTATATCATTTCGTCACGATGTCTGTATTTTTCGAATTTTGAGCCAAAAATAGTCTCAAACGACTATGTTCGAATTCGAGTCTGTCCGTCCGTCTAGACGATAACTCTCGAACGCGGTTAAGTTCGTTATTGGGCAAAATTCGCCCAGGGGTTCCGTAAATATGGCCGCTCGAAATTTTGTTTTTCTGATAACTTCTAAACTACAGATTCGATCAAGGTGAAATTTTGCACTCAGATGGGGAATCACGTGTTGAAGCTACATGCAGAATTGTCCAGCTCGCATGACCAAAACCATAGAAATCATAGAAAATTATAACTTTGTAATGGAAAGGCCTAGGGACTTGAAATTTTCAGGATAGGTGTGGATCTCGAATGTCGTGGTCACGTTCATCAATGAGCAAAATTAGACTTAGGATTCCGTAAATATGCTCGTTTGAAATTCAGTTTTCTTTATAATTTCAAAACTATGGATTTGATCGTGACGAAATTTTGTATTCGAATTGAGAATGATATATTAGATCGCATGATCAGAACCATAGAAACCATAGAAAATCATAACTTTTGAACGCAAAGGCCTAGGAACTTGAAATTTTCAGGATAGGTTCGGATCGCGAATTTCGCGGTCATGTACCGTAGAAAATTTTAGCGAATTATCGAAAAAAAAAAATGGTCTTCGAAAGCACTGACGTGAAGTCTGGAATTTCGCCTTAGTTTAAAATTTTCTTTGACAGCTGTCAAAATCTTTCCAATTGGTTTCTAAAACTGGAAAATGCGAACCTACCTACAAGGTGCATGTACGAGCGTTCAAAAGCTCCTGCCTTCACGGCAGTGCTTTTCTCTGTCTGTCTCTGTCTTATCCACATTCAATGTGAGTGAATTTCTGAAACACGAGTCTGAGAAACACTTCACTAATAACTCACACTTGGCCTTTAGTTCTTCGATAGTATTTGCAGAAATAATAAAAGAAGTGTCATTTGCAAATAATGTTATACTAACATTTGGAAATAATGAAGAATATCCTACAATAAAAGTCGGTAATTCATTAACAAATAGCAAAAATAATGAAGGCCCTAAAACAGATCCCTGGGGTACACCCATCATCATCACTGGGTGCTTAGTGGATTCGGGCTGACCAACTTTAGCATACAACCATCGATTGTCAGAAAACTTTCAACCCATTCAAGAAAAACTCCTCTGAAACCTGGGTTGTATAGTTTACTTAGAATAAAGTTAATGATGATTTTCTATGGTTTCTATGGTTCTGGTCATGTGATCTGGAGAAATGTAGCTTGAATATATCATTCTCCATTAGTATACAAAGTTCAAGAGTTACAATTTTCTATGGTTTCTATGGTTCTGGTCATGCGATCTAGACAAAATTGAGGATGTAGCTTGAGCACTTCATTCTCCATTTAAGTGCAAAATTACATCTCGATTAAATCTGCAGTTTTCAAGTAATCAGGGGAACAAAGTTTGAACGGTTATATTTACGGAACCCCTGGTGTATTTCTGCTCATTAACGAACTCAACCGAGGCATTCGGGAACTGAACCCACAATGAAAATTTCAAGTCTCTAGGTTGTTCCGTTCGAAAGTTATCTTGCTTACGGACGGCCGGACGGACAGACTCGAATTTTCCGACGGATTCTTCATCTGTGAGTCAAACATAGTCGATTGAGACCATTTTCGGCTCAAAATTCTAAAAGTACAGACATCGTGACGAAATGATATAGCCCTCGTGCAAGTAGTACGAGCGCTCAAAAATATGTAAGTGTGAAGCCTGCAAGCCGATGGCTCATATTTTCAATCTATCCCTTGAGAATGGTATTTTTCCGGAGAAACTTAAACCAGCCATAGTACCACCTGTTTATAAGAGGGGATACAGTAATTCGTATGATAGTACCCGTGCCATAAGTATTCTATCTATCTATCAGTATAGGCAAGATTTTTGAGCTCAAAATTAACGATTTTTTGTTTTCATTTTTCGAAAAGCATTCTTTACTGTCAACTGCTCAACATGGATTTACAAATAATTGTAGCACGGAGACTGCACTCTATAAATTCTACAAAGAAATTGTAGCGGATGTGGATAGTGGTATGGAGGTTATGGGTCTGTTCGTAGACTTTTCACGAGCTTTCGACTTTGTAAACCATGAACTCTTTTTGTCCGTACATACAGTTATAGCTGTGATATAAGTTAAACCGTTATGGCGTTCTTGGTCTTAGCTTGGATCTATTCAGGTCCTACCTAACGGGTAGAACACAGGTAATGATGGTTGCAGGGGTAATGAGCCCTGTCAAGCATATTTTTGCAGGAATTCATCAGGGATCGATTGTTGGTCCGAAGCTATATGTTATTTATAGCAATGATTTCCATTGTGTCACACAATATGTTACCCAGACGATACGAATTTATTGGTTTCTGGTTTCAATATGGAACATGTAAGAATGACTATCGCCAATGTCTGTATTGATTTACATATTCATGGTTAACGTTCCGTGAGATAACGTAGTTTTGTCGCTCCGTGAAAAAGTTCTGAAAACCAATGTAAGAAGTTCAAGTTAAAACTCGAATTTTTTCCAAGTTGATAGTGTGAAATATTGTTAACAGTTTGGTGTTGTTGTTCTCGAAATGTCTTTTACACGAGAACAAATGGTTGATATTAATTCCATAATTAGGGAATCAATAGCTGAATTACTGACAGATGATAAATACTTAACATCTTTAGCACAAAAACCGAAGATGAGTGAAACGCAAGATGAAATTCGCTAATTAAACAAGGAGATTGATCTCTTGAAGGTTCACAACAGTCAGCTACAGGTGGTCTCGAACAACTCCAACAACACGTAAAAAGAAAATCTTTCAGAATTCATAGACTGGTAGAAGAAGCCAATGAGAACTTACAACGGAAAGTTATTTCATTATTTAAGAATAAGATGAAAATTGAAGTCGGAAATCGTGATATTGGTGGCTGCTTTAGAATTAAAAACAAGAACTATCCTGGAATGGTTATGCTAACAGTGAGTCTTCGGAAAACTAGGGTGAAAATTCTGCGGAACAGGAAATGGTTGAAAGGCAGTGGTATTTCTATTACTGATGACATAACTAGTGGAAAGATGAAACTACTCAAGACGGCTGCTGATAAACTAGGAAAGGATAAGGTATGGTTCTATGGGGGTGTAATAAGAACGAATGCTGGTGGAAATAAAACTTTTTCGAGGTCTATTGATGATCTGAACAAGATTCATAAAACTTCCAGCTCAAACTAATTTGGAATTTTTTTTATTTGTGTAAGAAAATAAGAAGTTAACATTTTCACGGAGACTTTTCGTTTTTTCTTGCTTGTTTTCTTGTCACATAAGGCGATATTTTTTGGTGATTATATAGTTTATTTTTGTTCGTAGTGAAGCACGTACCTACTTTTGATCAATTCCTCCTTTTTTTTTTGTCTTCCTTTTGTTTCCGGTTATAAGAGAGGGTGATGTTCTCAAGCGCGCACATTAATATGAGATCTCTAGCGAATGGTTTCGATCTTTTTCGTGATCATGTGATTGACTGTAAGTATGATTTGGTTGGTGTTTCTGAGTCATGGTTGCATGAGGGTGATCATGTTGTGGATCTTCAGGGTTATAATCTTATTGTTCAGGATAGACAGAGCAGGGGAGGTGGGGTTGCTGTGTACATTAAAACTGATATTGATTTCCTTGTAGTACTCAAAAAGACCTGCCCTTTTCTTGAGAATGTTTGGGTTGAAATAAGAGTTGCCAACTCAAGGATATTAATTGGCAATATATATCGCCCTCCTAAGGGTGACTCAAACTTGTTTTGCTCTCGTCTGGATGGTGCTCTCAATAACTTTTATGCTGCCTATGATTCTATTGTGCTGCTTGGAGACTTTAATATAGATTTTTTTTGGCCTCTCGTGAAAAGGCATCTCTGTGTGCCATAACCGAGGTCTATGGCTTGAAGCAACATATAACGGAGCCTACTAGACTATCGAACACAACCATGTCCATAATTGATTTGCTCTTTTCGAATCTCGATTCCACCAGCGAGTGCGGAACAAGGAATATTGCGATGTCGGATCAGATGCTAATTTTTTGCAATATAAATTTGCAGATACTTAGATCTGAGACTTATAATTTCACGTACAGAAATTCAGATGGTGTCGATCTGGAAAAACTCCGATCTGATATCAACTTAATACCTTGGCACAGAGTGTATCGCATGTGAGACATTGACAACAGACTGGAGTTTTTGACAAATTCATTGTTGGACATCTTTGATCTGCATGCACCCCTCAAAAACGCCAGAGGTAAAAATAGGCCCTACAGTCCATGGATAACCCCTAATATGATGCAAAAACTCCGAAATAAAGCCTTGAATAAGTTTAGACACTCTAAAGAACGGAATTGGGATGTTTACAAGCAATATGAAAATCTTACAACCAGTTCAATAAGAGCTGAGAAAAAAGCCTACCTTGCATGCAGATTTCAACATTGTAATAGTGATAATTTGAATATTACATTAATTTTGCTTTGTGGTCCCTCAATTATTGATCCGCTCACTCATGTCATAAATGTTTGCTTGCTGGAAAAAAATCAGTTTCCTGATCAATGGAAAGAAGCAAATGTTATACCCTTGCCTAAAGTTAGAAATCCCGCTCGGTTTGAACAGGTTCGTGCGATGTCAATTCTCCCGGTTCTCTCTAAATTGTTAGAAAAGCTCATGGAACAGCAGATTGTGAGTTATCTGAATGAAAATAATTTGATCCCGGAAGCCACTGCATTGTCTCAGGTAACTGATGACATATATATTTAAGGCCCTTGACGATAATTCTGCTACTGTTTTGGTTCTTTTGGACCTTACCCGGGCGTTCGACATGGTGAATCATGAGATACTGTTGGCGATGTTGCATTGTTTGGGTTTTGCTGAGTCTGCCTTGTCGTTGGTGTCTTCCCTTTTGTCGGACAGGAAGAAGAGAGTTGTTCTTAATGGTGCTGCATCGGAGTTTCTTGATGTGAGCTCTGGTGTTCCTCAGGGTAGCATTGTTGGTCCATTTTTCTAAGCTATATACATCACAGTTGGGAAAATATTTTTCATTTTGTAGAGACCACTGCTACACAGATAACACACCACTTTTCTCGTTTGAAATTACCGATGTGATGGAGGCCAGTCAGCGTATTAACGCGGATTTGAATTCTCTGTATGATGGGACACAGAAACTGCCACTGAAGATCAACCCAACTAAGTCTGCAGCTATTCTTTTTTGGGGTAATAGAAATCGTGAATATGTTTTGAAAAACTTACATATACATATTAATGGCGAACGCATTGCTTTTCAAGACTCTGCAGAAAATTTGGGACTGATGATGGATTACAGGTTGAGATTTAGGGAACATGTGACGCTCAAACTGAGGAGTGGATACTCTGCCTTGAAAACTATATTTTCGCAAAGACATTGCGTAGGTTTTGGCATTAAGGAAATGCTTTGTGATACGCTGGTGTTGTCGCTATTAAATTTTTGTGATACCATCTACGGCCCTTGTCTTGACAGTTTCGATGCTGGTCGGATTCAGAGACTCCAGAATTCCTTCCTGAGACTCATTTTCGGTATAAGAAAACGAGATCACATTTCCCATAAGTTGAAGGAGGTTGGTTGGTTGGTTGAACATGCATGATAGACGAACTTTGCATTCTCTTGTTTTCTTTTACAAAATTCTCAAACTTAAGACGCCACCATATTTGCATGAGAGACTTAGTTTCCGAACCGATGTGCATAATTTGAACATGAGACGAAGAAATCTTCTAATCATACCATCACACAGTAAGGAGTTGTTCAAAAGATCGTTTTTATACTCGATTGCACATTTGGTAAACGAATTCAGTTCAATGTATTTACTGTCTCTATACAAACTTTCAAAAGAAACACAAAACTACTCCTGCTGAATAAATAGGAAATAATAATCTTTAATACTTTTTCCTATGATTATCCTTGAACATATTTCTTTCCTTCCTTTTTTTCTAGTGTGTGCTTCTTTCTTTGTTTTTTTTCTGATGTCTATAGTGTTGATTCTTAAATTTTAATGAATACTTAATTTTTGATTTTTTTTTTGGCCCCATCAGAATCCAGAACCTTCTCTGGAAATCTGAAAACAAGGCCCATTAGTTACCTACCTCAGTCATTTGAATTTATTGGTAGTTATTTCTTTATACACATTTGATGGTGACTATTAAACATCTTATCATTATTATTATATTTCAGTGGTCAAGAAAAAATCGTTTACTGGTCAACTCCTCAAAGACTCAAGCAGTTCATTTTTCGTTGAGAGCAACGAGACAGGGACATAATGCGAGACATGACTGCGAGATTTCCTTTGATACCAAATTATTGGGTATCGTTATTAGGGCAACATACACGGGCGGAGATTTGATTTGACAGATCCAGATGTGGGATTTTACACCAACGACGGACGGATTTGATACCATTCACGCACTGATATCTGTACGAATTTGGCTCGCCACGTATCAGATATGACAGATATTCCGCTGGTGTATGAATCTCGGTGTCGGTGGACTGGGCATACCTATTGATTTTTTGTGTGGAAAACTCAGCAGTGGTTGTTTTTCACTTAGATTTATGAAAAAATTTGAAAATCACTGCCTTGAAGTCAGGAGCTTTTGAGCGCTCGTTCATCCACCTTGAAGGTAGATTCGCATTTTCCAGTTTTAGAAACAAATTAAAAACAAATTTTGACAGCTTTCGGAAAAAAAGCGAGACTCCAGACTTCACGTCAGTGCTTTAGGTGATTTTTTTTCGATAATTCGCTAGAATTTTTTACGGTATCTATGGTCTTTGTAATGCGATCTGGACAAAATTTTCACGTATTTTGAATACATTATTCTTCATCTATGTGCAGATTTTCATCTCAATCAAATGGGTAATTCAAAATTATCAGGAAAAAATATTTTGAACGGCCATATTTACGGAAGCCCTGGTCTAATTTTGATCATTGATGAATGTGACCGCGAAATTCGCAATCCAAACCTACCCTAGACCTTTCTGTTCGAAAGTTATAATTTTCTATGGTTTCTATGGTTCTAGTCATGCGATCTGGAAAAAATTTAGCTTGAATATATCATTCTCCATTGAAACACAAAATTTCGTCACGATCAAATCCGTAGTTTTGAAATGATCAAGAGAACTAAATTTCAAACGACCATATTTACGGAACCCCTAGTCTAATTTTGCTCATTGATAAACGTGACCGCGACATTCGAGATCCACACCTCGATCGAATTAGTAGTTTTGAAGTAATCAGGAGAACAAAATTTCGAACGGCCATATTTACGGAACCCCTGGTCGAATTTTGCCCAATAACGAACTAAAACCGCGGCATTTGAGATTCGAACCCTGAAAATTTCAAGTTTCTAAGTCGTTCCGTTTGAGAGTTATCGTGTATACGGCCAGACAGACTCGAATTTTCCGACGGATTCGTCATCAGTGAGTCGAACCTAGTCGATTGAGTGCATTTTCGGCTCAAAATTCGAAAAATACAGACATTGTGACGAAATGATATAGCCCTCGTGTAAGTAGTACGAGCGCTCAAAAAACATTGTAGTCAAGTGGGTGCATACACTTGAAGCTCTAAGGACGCATAGAGTCAAAAATCAAACCACAGGTAGATCCCGCCTACCGTTTTGAAATCGTAAATGACACGTTAGGATACTGAAAAATGGGACCACGCAGCGGTCGTTGGGTGAGCCATGACCCCCGTTTTTCAAGAAGAAACGGGCTTCCCAACGATGTCCAAACGATTCATCAAGACCGCCTGGAAGTATTTGAAAATAATGTTCGGAAATGTTCAAAATCGATGAAAACCATATGAGGTGTCTTTAAGAAATGGTATGCAAATTTTCCAGTCCCATCTCGTGAAATGAATTAAGATGGAATCGAATCTCGAAGAACAATAGGTTCGCTATGTGGCTTTTTCACACGTTTCACCATTTTTGCAAGATTTGCTTTTGAAATTCGTAATTTTCGTAGACAAAGGGCATAAACAGTAGGCGTCTCCTTCATCGATCAGTCATTTGCAGCTTTCGGTTTTGCTATCTGAGCAACACCAGTGCACGAAATACAGTAGAACCTCAATTATCCGAACTAATTGGGAACGGGACTATTTCGGATAATCAAAAGTTCGGATAATCAGAATGGCGGATTTTTGGGATAAGATCAAACAAAGAACATTATAAGAACCGGTGAGTTCATTAAAATTTTAAATATATATATAAACATTCAAATATCTAACTAATAAAACAGTGAAATAGGTATGTACATTAAATATTTCAATCTTTTTTCACAAAATAGTCTAATATTTTCAACTGGCGAAATGCTATTGGTCGGATAATTGAATGTTCGGATAAACTGATCAGCGTTCGGATAATTGAGGGTTCGGATAATTGAGGTTCGGATAATTGAGGTTCGGATAATTGAGGTTCTACTGATGACATTCGCGCATTCGATTTGCTTCGAAAAGCTTGCTCGAAACAATAAAATCGAGCCTTCCAGTATAGGAAATATAAATTCGCGCATACGATTTGCTTCGAAAAGAAACAACAAAACCGAGCCCTCCGGTGCACGAAAACCCAAATCGAAAGCGCCTTTAATATATGCTATCTGTCTGTCGGTTACTCGGCAAGTGACAACCCAAACAGTCATACAAATATGTACAAAATATCACAAAATAGGCTAAAACTAAGCGATTGAAGTAAAAAATCAGAGGTAAGAACCGATTTCCATCCAGTATGTGATTGATCTATTTCAGATTATAAAGATTAAATTCCTCTAATTTTTTTTTACAGTGCTACAATGAGGAATTACTTACAAAACCAAATCTGTTTTATCCAAGGAAGTAGGGACTTTCAATGGATATTGATAAATTATCTTTAAATTTCATTGAAATCGATTGATAATAGGCCAATTCATTAATTATAACTACGTATACATTGCTTTCATCAAGACAATGAATTCCGAGGTTAACCATAATATTTTGAGTGTAATCACAGGATTTAGTATTGTTTAATATAATGGGTACGTTCCACTAAACGCCCGCAACGATTGTAACACCGTCTGTATCGTTCCACCTAAGGCCCGTGGTCGTTGCGAGCGATCGCTCGACGTCATACATGACGTCACTGTTCGCGACACATGTTATTGAGCGCTCGTACTACTTACAAGAGGGCTATACCATTTCGTCACGATGTCTGTATTTATCGAATTTTGAGCTGAAAATGTGCCGTAAGCACGATAACTCTCGAACGAAACAACCTAGCAACTTGGAATTTTCAGTGTGGGTTCAGTTCCCGAATGCCTCGAGTTCGTTAATGGGCCAAATTCCACCAGGGGTTCCGTAAATATGGCCGTTCAAAGTTTTGTTCTCCTGATTACTTGGAAACTACAGATTTGATCGAAATGAAATGCACTCGAATGGAGAATGAGGTGTTCAAGCTACATGTGAAATTTTGTCCAGATCGCATGACCAGAACCATAGAAAATTGTACCTTTTGAACGGAAACGCCTAGGGACTTGAAATTTTCAGGATAGGTGTGGATCTCGAATATCGTGATCACGTTCATCTATGAGCAAAATTATACTAGGGGTTCCGTAAATATGGTCGTTTGAAATTTAGTTTTCTTGATAATTTCAAAACTACAGATTCGATTGTGACGAAATTTTGTATACTAATGGAGAATGATATATTCAAGCTACATTTCTCCAGATCGCATGACCAGAACCATAGAAACCATAGAATATCATAACTTTAGAACGGAAAGGCCTAGGGACTTGAAATTTTCAGGATAGGTGTGGATTTGAGATGTCGCATTCACGTTCATCAATGAGCAGAATTATACTAGGGGTTCCGTAAATACGGTCGTTTGAAATTTGGTGTTCTCGATAATTTCGAAACTACGAATTCGATCGAGATAAAATTTTGTATTCTGATCGAGAATGATATAATGAAGCAACATTTTGTCCAGATCGCATGACCAGAACCATAGAAACCATAGAAAATTATAACTTCCGGAGGGAAAGGCCTAGGAACTTGAAATTTTCAGGGTAGGTTCGTATCGCGAATGTCGCTGTCACGTTCACCAATGAGCAAAATTGGACTAGGGGTTCCGTAAATATGGCCGTTAGAATATTTTTCCTGATAATTTCGAAACTACCGATTGGATTGAAATAAAATTTTACACCAAGCTGAAGAATGATGTATTAAAACTATTGCGAAATTTTGTTCAGATCTCATCATCAAGACCATAGATACCATAGAAAATTCTAGCGAATTTTCGACAAAAAAATTGGTCGCCTAAAGCACTGACGTGAAGTCTGGAGTTTCGCCTAAGTTTGAGAACTTTTTTGACAGCTGTCGAAAATTCCTTTAATTGATTTCTAAAACTGGAGATTGCGAATCTACCTACAAGGATGATGTACGAGCGCTCAAAAGCTCCTGACTTCAAGGCAGTGCTTTTATAATTTTTCATTGTTTTGTATTTCAACGTCGGCCAAACATTCAGAAATTAATATTCCAGTTTTAGTATGAAAATAACTGACCGATTCGTTTGAATGATCAATAAAATCACGGAGGACAGTGTTGGGGAGCATTCTCAAAATAGATCTATAGTTAGGTTAGGTTAGGTTAAGTTAGGATAGTATTGGAAAAATTCATGAATTGAATCAATATTAAGGTGAGGTTAAGTTAGGTTGAGTTAGGATAGTATTGAAAAAATTCATGGAATGAATCAATAATTAGGTAAGGTTAAGTGAGGATAGTATTAAAAAAATTCATGAAATTAACCAATATTTAGGTAAGGTTAGGTTAGGTTAAGTAAGGATAGTATTGAAAAATTCATGAAATGAATCAATATTTAGGTAAGGTTAGGTTAGGTTAAGTTAGGATGGTATTGAAAAAATTCATAAAATGAATTGATATTACGATTAGGTTAGTGTTGAAAAAATTTAGAAATTAAATTAATATTTAGGAAAGGTTAGTTTAGGGTAAGGTTAATGTTGGAAAAATTCATAAAACGTCTCAATATTTAGGTAGAGTTAAGTAAGGTTGAATTAGGACAGTTTTGGAAAATTCTAAAAATAAATTAATATTTAGGTTAGGTTTGCTTGAATTAGGACAGTGTTGAAACAATTTTCGAAATAAACCAAGGTATAAGTAAGGTTAGCTAAAGTTAGGACAGAGTTGGAACAATTTTTGAAATGAATCAATATTCAGGTTAGGTTAGGAAAGTGTTGAAAAAATTTCCAAATTGAATTAATATTCAGGTTAGGTTAGGTTCGCTGAAGTTAAGACAGTATTGAAACAATTCTTGAAATGAATTAATATTTAGGTAAGGTGAGCTTAAGTTGGGGCAATGTTGAAACAATTTTCAAAATGAATCAATATTTAGGTTAGGTAATGACATCGTTGAAAATAATTCTTGAAATGAATTTAGGCTAGGTTAGCATAAGTTAGGACAGTGTAGAAAATAGTTCTCAAAATAAATCGATAATCAGGTTGGGTTAGGTTAGATTGAGTTAGGACAGTGTCAAATACAATTTTCATAATGTATTCATGAACACACTATTACGAGAACTACGCGAACGCGGATATAGAAAAATGACGAAAAGCACTGCCGTGAAGTCAGTAGCTTTAGAGCGCTTGTTTATCCACCTTGTGGGTAGATTCGCATTTTCCAGTTCTGGAAATGAATTCAACACATTTTTGACAGCTGTCACAAAAATTTTCAAACTGAGGCGAAACTCGAGACTTCACGTCTGATTTTTTTTCGATGATTCGCTAGAATTTTTTACGGTATCTATGTTCTTGGTGATGCGATCTGAACAAAATTTTCCACGTAGTTTGAATACATTATTCTTCGTCTATGTGCAAAATTTCAATTCAATGAGCAGTTTCGAAATAATCAGGGAAAAAATATTTCTAACGGCCATATTTACGGAACCCCTGGTCTAATTTTGATCATTGATGAACCTGACCGTGAAATTCGCGATCCAAACCTACCCTGAAAATTTCAAGTCCCTAGGCCTTTCTGTTGGAAAGTTATAATTTTTCATGGTTTCTATGGTTCTGGTCATGAGATCTGGAAAAAATGTAGCTTGAATATATCATTCTGCCAACCTTTCATTTTAATTCGAAATAATTTTAAAAAATGTAATATAATTTCCCCATTTCATTTTTTTCGATAACTAAATATATATATTTTTTCAAGAAATTAGTGTATCTGCATCAACGTCACAGATAAGAATAAAAGTTCACCTATTCCAATTTTCCTCATTATGCCACCATTAAAATACTTTCTCTCCAAATTAAATAATGCAATATTCCGAAAAATATGATCAAATTCCATAATTAAAATAAGAAAATAATAATACCTTCAATGTGATTCTATTTATATCTACCTTTTTGTGAATTTATTTATTGTGTAAATCTACTTTTTATGTGGATCTATTCATCATGTGGATCTACCTACTATGTTGATCTACTGGTTTACCAGTAATACTAAAAATCATTTACTTTGCTAGCATCCATTGTCACTTAAGATATGGTATTCTGAACTGGGAATGTGCTACAGATGTTAATAGGGTTTTTGTTTTACAAAAATATGCAACTGGAATATTAGCCGGGATTCCTTCCGAGAATCATGTAGACCAGCTTTTAGAGATCTAAAAATATTAACTTTGGTAGGAATTTACATTCACGAGGTGTGTTTATATGTGGATAGAAATGAGTCTCTATTTGTTAATGATTAGTCATGTCAAGTCAAGTAGTCATGATTATAATACCAGATGTAAATATTTGTTGGAGCCCAAAGAACATAGTACTACATATTATCTGAGAAATTTACATTTTGTTGGATATAAAATTTTCAATGCAATTCCTGCAGAAGTGAAGAATTCGTCGAATGTTTATTTGTTAAAAAAAAAGGGTTAAAACATTGCTTTTGAAAGAGTTTTATGTGTTGTTATTTGAATTGACTTTTTCTTCTGTTATATGCCTTTGTTTTGTATATTGAACCGAAGAAATAAATAGATTATTATTATTATTATGATGGAACAAAAAACACACAATAAACACACCACAAATTAAACATTATACTGGAAGATAAAATGAAAATAGAAGGTATCTATGACTCAGGATCTCAAGTTTCATTGATTAATAGGAACTATAAATAATAATAATGAAGATAAGAACAAAAAAAAATTAAAAACAAAATTAGTGGTGTGTCACTCACAAAAGGGTTAACAAGCATAAAATTAAAAATTTTCAATATTGAAAAATAAGTAATCGTGATTATTGTGGAAATGAGGATTTTCATGATTTTTGATTGGCCTAGAGATATGATAAAAGAATTTAAATTAAGGCCGCAAAACAATCGCAAAGAGAAGATATGATAGAAATAAATTTTTGTGAACACATTTAAGAAAAAGATTTTAAAATAGATTTAAACCATTGAGATAATAAGGAGAAATCAAAATATATCAATGGATAGAGGAATATAAATCAATATTTTCCAAAGATAAATATAATATAGGAACTGTAAAAAACTATGAAGCGAGAATAGATCTCCTAGTGGATACATTTTGTAGTAAAAGACCACATAAATGTACAATTGAAGACAGGAATGAAATAGAACAGCAGGTGGCAAAACTATTAGGAAAAAATTTAATTGAAGAGTCATTTAGCCCATTCGCTGCACCAGTAACACTAGCATTAAAGAAGGTGAAGGAAAGACTAGATTATGCATTGATTCTAGAGATTTGAAAAAAATTGTAACACCACAAGCTCAATCTTTTTCGCTAATTGATGACCTTATAATTAAAGCTAGAAATTGTAAATATTTTACATCACTAGAAATCAATTCAGCATTTTGGTCAATACCACTAAGAATAGAAGATAGAAATAAAACCGGCTTTATAACTCAAGAAGGACACTATCAATGCATTGTCTACCATTCGGTTTAAAAACAGCAATCTTCCAAAGAATTTTATCGAGTATACTAAGAAAAACTAATCTTGAGAACTTCACGTAAAATTATACAGATGACATATCAATATTTTCAGAAACTTCTGAAGATCATATCATGCATATAAAATGCCATAATAAAAGAAGGCTTTAGATTGAGATTGAAAAAATGCACGTTCGCATCCAAGTCAATTAAATATCTCGGACATATAGAAGAAAACAATACTGTGAGACCTGTCAAAGACAACTTAGTATCAATATCAATACATAATTTTCCTACTCCAAAAACACAAAAGAATATCAGACAATTTCTAGGTAAAATAAACTTTTATCACTAACACATAATTTCAACAATACTAGGTCCATTTCATAGACTGTTGAGAAAAGATGTAAAATATAATTGGTCTGCGGATTGTGAAGAATCATTTACAGAAATAAAAAAATTATTATGTTCTCAACCAGTGCTAGAAATATTCGATAAAGATTTGCCTATTAAAATATTCACAGATGCTTCAATAGAAGGTATGGGTGCAATACTGAATACTGAAAAATGGAAAGGAAAAATCAGTTGCCTATTTCTCAAAAAAATTAAATGAGACGCAAAAGCTTTATATTTGGAATGCTTAGCAATAAAAGAAGCGGTAAAATATTGGGAACACTGGTTGATTGGAAGAAAATTTGAGGAGTATTCATACCATAAACCATTAGAGAACCTCAACAGAAAAGCAAGAACAGACGAAGAGTTAGGTGATCTAACACATTATCTACCTATCTCAATTCGATTTCAATATCAAATACCTACTAGGGAATCTCAACACTGAAGCAGAATGTCTTAGCAGGAATCCGGTATTAGAATCAATAGATAATACTGAAGATGCATTAAACATAGTAAATACAATCAAAATTCAAGAAATAAAAAAGATCAAGATGAAAACGTTGCATTTAAAGAACTCAAGAGAAGAACAATCGATGAACATGGTATAATTTATAAACTTTGTGAGAATAAAATCTGAATTCTGAATTTTTTTGTTTGTGTTTATTTCTGTGGAGTCAGGTGGCATGTTTTTTGATATTCTCCTTTTTTGGTTTATTTTGTTCCAGAAAATGTTCGTAAATTTGATTGATTCGGCCGATACTTGATTGACCAATTAACTTAGTCTAAGATTTTCTATAATGAAGAGTTCAACAAAACCACTACACGTGTACCAATTAATTTAGTCTACGATTTTCACTCATTCAAGAGTTCAACAAAACCACTACACGTGCACCAATTAATTTAGTCTACGATTTTCATGGGCTTCTAACAATTGTAGCTCCACAAAACTAGCCTTGCCCAATGACAGTGATTTGGGGATCAACTTTTTGGTCGTTTTTTAATGAAGGAAAAGGCAACACTAGAATTCCTGGTGAGATGAGAGATGCCGGAGAAATGTATCGTGAACCCACATCTGTCGCTTTGCTGAGCATTTTCGTTCATGTTATACAGGGTCTTTCACGAGGAACCTCACCCATATTTATACGGGAAACTACTGAACGTATTTTCATGAAATTCAGCACTTATAAGTATTTCACGATGCTGATGAAATCTAAAATATTTTCAAGGCATGAGCACCTCCGGTTTTTCCGGAAATGACGTCAACTTCCGTTTTTCAAATTAGAACACCATTTTTTTATTGCAGAAATAGATTACTCAGAAAATTTCAAGTTATTTTGATGTAACATTTTTCAGTTTTGGTTGGAAAATTCTCTCTGAGCGGGAAAATTCGAAAAAAAAATCGAAAATAGAGCTCCGCTGAAACAAGAATAACTTCGAGGTTTTTGGATGGAAAATTTTCATTTTTGGGATTTTTCAAGATGTAAGATTGATGTATCCACTTTAAAAATCGAAATCGCGATTCATGATACAGGGGGTGAAAAAATCGCTTTCAAAGTTAGGGATGACAAAATCGTGAAAAATCAATTTTTTCAAATTAGAACCCCATTTTTTTATGGCAGATATTGAATCTACGTTAAAAAATAATGTGAGTGTATGCATCACACCCTTGCCCTAAAATGGATATTTTCTGAGTTATTCACAAAAAACTGTTTTTCGTCTTGAATTTTCAGCTATTTCTTTTCCCTTCACGCCAAAAAGATGAAATTTTCAGGAACTGTTATTTGAACCATGCTGTAGATTTTTCACCCCTTCTTGAAACCGACTTCAAGTTACTATTAGGAGAACCATGGCAAACTCTCGCAGTTATAACTAGAGAAGATGCTCAAAGTTTTGACCGTTAATTTCTAGACATTTATTTATACGTCTCAGGAATGCTTCGTGCGTTGCTCTTCTTATTTCATCGGGAGGAAGAGATCTGCAAAAGTGTTTAAAAACCAAATTGAGTTTCAAAACTATGAATCTAAAAATCTAAACAAACCTGAACGCATTTCTGACTCGTTCTATGCAGTCCTCTTTATCAGTCAGGGTAGTTGAGTAGACAATATTTTTTATCCTACCCCAAACATAATAGTCTAAAGGAGTTAAATCGGGAGAACGTGGTGGCCAAAGATGTGGACCATTGTTCGCCAACCATCGATCTTCAAATAGCCTGTAGAGGATATTTGACACATTGAGTGAATTGTGTGGAGGCGCGCCATCTTGTTGATACCATAAGTCATTATGGTTCTGTACTAGCGGCTCAATTATTTGAGTCAATATGTCAGAATATCTATCTCCTAAGGGAGAACATTCTTTAAATAATGCAAACATGTGTAGTGTTCTATCTTACCAGTTAAAGTCTCATCATAAATGTGAACATCGAGAATTGCATTATTTTTGATGGCGCAAAAAACATTGAAACTCCAGGTCTCTTGAAAGTTCCATTGTCTGAAGTGGTGGTTGTTCTCTTCATCCCAATAATGACTGTTATGCCTATTGAAAGAACCATTCTTTCTGAATTTAGATTCATCTGTCCAAATTATACAGTCCAAAAAGTTTTCATTCTCTTGAAATCGAATCATCATAGCTTCGCAAAACTCTGTTCTCCTGACGAAATCAGTTTCCTTCAAATGCTGTACCCTATTGAATTCATATGGGTGCATTTTATGTTTTTTTGATATTCTCCAAACACTCGATTGAGATAATCCCAGATCAATCTCGGCATCTTTGAGAGAATTTTGAGGATTCACACGAAAATATGCAAGAACTGTAATTTCGTTGTTCTCATCTTCTACTACACTTTTTTCCCTGTGTATAGTTTTCTTAACGAAAGATACGACATTTCTCAAGTTTGTCATGGTTCTGTTAATGGTATCTCTCGTTGGTCTGGGTCGGTCAGGAAACCTCTCAATGAACAGTCGAATCGTTCTATCTACAACTTTATTACATTCTCCATGAAGTAGAATGAGATTTAAATAATCTTCATTGGTAAAATTAGGCATAGTGATCGATTTTATAACTTAATACGAATTATCACCAAATTAATAGTAAACAAAAAATGCTACTGAATAAAGAGGAATTTGGCAGATGTAATTAATGATATCTATCATTAAAAAAAAAGAATGTAAAACATGGCAAGTTTTTGCATATGGTTCATAAGGAATTATTTATTTATCACTGGAGAGAAAACCGATGGCCGATTAGTTGAAATAAAGAGGTTTCCGATACAAATTCGAATCCAAATTCGCCATCTATTTAGGAACAACCTGTAACTTTTTTCTCTCGCATATTAGGGTAGTAAAATCTAAAACATGGTTTAAGTAACAGTTCCTGAAAATTTCATCTTTTTGGCGTGAAGGGAAAAGAAATAGCTGAAAATTCAAGACGAAAAACAGTTTTTTGTGAATAATTCAGAAAATATCCATTTTAGGGCAAGGGTGTGATGCATACACTCACATTATTTTTTAACGTAGATTCAATATCTGCCATAAAAAAATGGGGTTCTAATTTGAAAAAATTGATTTTTCACGATTTTGTCATCCCTAACTTTGAAAGCGATTTTTTCACCCCCTGTATCATGAATCGCGATTTCGATTTTTAAAGTGGATACATCAATCTTACATCTTGAAAAATCCCAAAAATGAAAAAGTTATTCTTGTTTCAGCGGAGCTCTATTTTCGATTTTTTTTTCGAATTTTCCCGCTCAGAGAGAATTTTCCAACCAAAACTGAAAAATGTTACATCAAAATAACTTGAAATTTTCTAAGAAATCTATTTCTGCAATAAAAAAATGGTGTTCTAATTTGAAAAACGGAAGTTGACGTCATTTCCGGAAAAACCGGAGGTGCTCATGCCTTGAAAATATTTTAGATTTCATCAGCATCGTGAAATACTTGTAAGTGCTGAATTTCATGAAAATACGTTCAGTAGTTTCCCGTATAAATATGGGTGAGGTTCCTCGTGAAAGACCCTGTATATAATTGCGGTGGACAGGACGCGAAATTCATTGGTTTGATAACACCAAATCAAATTATTGCTGCTGCCAAAAACTCTCTAATATGTTTATATACTGACTCTCCTAGATCTCTGTGGAAGCTCAGAGCTTGTGCGAGTAAGGAGACCCGGTTGTGTTCTATGTAGGCTTTGTTACTGTGTCCTTACCCAACCGTGAGTGGTGGAACCATACACCAGGTCCGAAATTTTTTTTCCCAACCAGAGGATTCGAATACAGGACCGATCACGAGCCGAATGAGCTTGCATCTAGTCTGATAGCATACCAAGTTGTATTGTGAAAGATTGTATTTATGCACTATCGGATCTATTAACCCATATATTTAATCTCATCATGAGCGAAGCCACTTTTCCTACAACATAGAAATTGGCGAAGATCGTCCCTGCCTTGAAGAGATCTTTCCGTTATCGGTATAAATGAATGGCAACTACAGAACAATTTCTATTTTGTCACTAGGAAATTTTTGAAAGCTTCGGCTCCCAGAAACTGTTCGCCACATTCTGAAATTTTGTGTCTACATATAGGGCAGTTCCACGTGAAAGGAAAATTGCGTTTTCTGATCTGGTGTTGCGAAGTTTGATATGAATTATATGATTCCACAAGTGCGCTAAAGCTCCTGACTTCACGTCAGTGCTTGCCCTAACTTGTTTCGTTGAAAAAAAAAAGAAAACTCTTTCATGAATTGCTCAAAAATATTTTGGCTGATTTCTCGGCTGATTTACTTCGGCAACAACAAAGCCTCAATTGCTGTCGAGATTGTGCCCTGCTACCTTTGATCTGATTTTTGTTGAAATGAGTTTTTTCAGGTAACATTCCTCAAAGAAAAAAGAATTTTTTTTAATTTTAATATTTTATTTCTTAGATATAGCCATTTATTCTTTTTTCTCAATTCGAGAAATAGCGATTCGATGGAATTGAAACTTTGTAGTTAGGTGTAGAATAACGACACAAAGATACATGCAACATTTTGTGAGGTTCGTATGACTAGATCGAAAAAAAAATTTTTGGAATCTTCGGTATCTCAAAAACTTTTCGCCCAATCCTATTGAAACTTTGAATCTACATATGGGCAACTACAAGGTGAATCAAATAAAAATCCAAAAATTTGAGTTTTTTTGATTTGACGTTGAGAAAATAAAATGATATTTGACATTATTTGTCACACTGACGGTCGGTTTGGTTGATAAAATCAGTAGTTTGTTTGATAAGTTTTGTTCTTTAATCTCGCTACACCGACACCCCATGTCAAATCTTGATCATAAGATAGTTAATTTTTCACTAAACAACATTTCAATTATAAACAGTCGGATATGGAGTTAATTGATGATTTCTAGAGATTTCCCGGTCTCACACTACGTTTTAACGCCAGGTTTCGAGAATTTTACGTGAAATATATCAACTTCCGACATCTCGATTTTCGGATGCAAAAATCTTGAAATATACCGATTTAGAGGTATTTTCGATAATTTCCAACTACCTGGATGGGTTGCCGCTCTGGCGAAGAATTCGAACAGAAGCCTGACTTCAGAATCTACAAATCAGCGCGTTTCCCAAATATTTTCTGAAAACATTGACTCGAAAATGAAGTAAGTTTGGAACATATAGTTAGGAAGGGGGTTACGTTCCACTGCGACCTCAAGGTCTATTGTGCCCCCCATCAGAGCCGTAAGTTTGGCACATGATTATGGGAGTGAAAAATCTTACTTTTCGCGTAAAAACCGATCCTGAACGTTGGACGGTTTAACCCTGAGTCAGCTTTTATATGAAACCAATATCAATTCTTGATGTATACTTATTCGATTATCAATATCTTTCTGCTTTCTTCTTTCAATTAAACATTGATACGTTTTGGACAATAAAAATTCTGTTTTATGAAGCACAAATTTCGACGTGGAAAATAAATGTATCCACAAATACATAGGAATATCCTCCATAATGTGAACTTCTTACACACTGTGAATAGAAAACAATTTTGGTTTTATATCTACAGCTATTTTCATATAAATATTTCGGAACTATTCCTGCAATGCCTTAATATTTTTGAATTTTATTGACAAATTAAACATAAGGTATATTTTGGATATCTCATTTTGTGTCAGTACTTTTTACGCTACGGAAATTTGTGAAGATTAAATGAATATTCCATCTACATACAACTATCATTCCATTTCTGGTTCAACAATTTTCTTAACTGTATAATACAGTTGCCATCATATAACTGTAGTATAAAGTAGTATCGAGATTTTTTCACAATCCATAGTTCTATTCAGTTACATAAAAAAAATTTTTTTCCAGCGCATAAAGATGTCTAACGGATATGGTTCTTATTATAGAGAAATTTATTTCGGAATAACTTCCTCATCAATGGACTTGATTTTTCCAACTTATTTTCTGAATCAATTTTGAAATTACTTTCGAGCCAGGCAGAGTTTTCTTCTTCGGTTTTAGATGAGGTTTTCGATGTAGTCCTTGATGCTCTTAATTCTAATTTTTCACCATTGAAGGGTTGTTGCTGATATCCTGAAAAAATAAAAATTTAAGTGCAAAGAAATACTGCGCTTGCTCTAGTGAAACTCCGCTGTAATAACAGCTGAATAGTTCCTATTGAATTAGGTATATTTGGCGAATAGTGTGAGTATTAAGTATTCTACAAAGTTTCTTAGGGGAAATATAGATTACTGAATAAATAATGAAGAATAAAATGATGAAGATTGATTCCTTGAGAATGCTCCAGTTATCTTCTACATGTTATTAATGAGATTTAGACCTACTTTTTGTAGCCAATAAACGGGAACACTTGTTGTTCACAGAAAAACACTCCTTAATATGTGACCTTTGTGAACATCTGACCTAACCTTCAGATTGTGAATATTATCATATTAATCTCAAATTTGTATGAACAAATCGAGAAATTTTAGCAGAGCTGTATCTCTCCGCCATTACGTAGTCTACAGCTCGCCCTCCAGTTCCAGAGTTCTAATGAAATCCAGTTTCTGGGATGGCTCCGAGGAGGATGTTTCTTTACTTCTACAAGTCTCTTGTCAAAAGCATTTTTGCGTTGCTAGCAATGGCAAGGCATTCCGTCACCCGGTGATCCGGAGTTTCTTCCTCTTCCCAACATAATCTGCACACGCCGTTTTCTGTTAGACCATTCTCATGAGGTGCTTCCTGAGGCGGCAATGCCCTATGAGGAATACATTGAGCAGGTGTAGCTTGTTCTTGCTAAGAAGCTTTTTAGATCTCGCAGTATCGAAAGTTCGAAGAAATTTTTTGGAATGATCCAACCCAGGAAAATTTCGCCAGAGCTTTTTTTCGGTTTTTCTTTTCCCTGAATCTCTCTATTGTAGATACATTTACCTATTATACCACAAAATGGTTCTTGGCCAATGAGAGGTGTTTCTGCCCCTTTCCTGGCAAGTATGTTGACCTCTTCATTTCCCTTGATTCCTGAGTGACCTGGAATCCAGACCGAACAGACCTTGTTCTTCTGGCATATTTCGTTGAATCCTCATTCTCAATACCATCTTAGAATAGATGATATGAGAGATCAGTGCTTTAATTGCCGCCTGACTCTCAGAATGTATCGCTATGTCAAATTTCCGATTTCCCATTTCTTACTAGATTAATTTCCACACATCCTTCAATTGCAGGTATTTCTGCCTGAAAGACGCTTGGACAGCAGAAAAACGATATCGAGCATTTGGAGCCAGCCCTGAACACTCCAGTGCCAGTCTCAGTCGTGGTTTCAAAACCATTTGTGTACCATTTGTATTATTTTTGAGAGCTGGAATTGTTGGCTCCCTCTCTCAATCTTCTTTTCTACTCAGCATCGTAGTGAAGGTTTTCTTTATCATCTCGTCACTGGGCAGATCCGCTGATGGAATGTATTTGATCAAAAAGGACCAGGCTCTCTGATTCCTAATTACCCTAATTGCCCGCATAATCGTAGGATGGCCTCATGGGGGCTAACCATCTATGACAAGATAAAGAGGTGTGAGATCTGTAATGATCTCCAATGGCCTTCATGGCACGTTCTCATAGCTCCAGTAATAAAAACCCTGGCTTACCTTTGTATTATATCGAGGGCTCTCCTCGTACTGTTTTGACTTGCCTTGGCATGTCAGACTCTTTCTCCACAAGTTGTTCCCGGTCTCACAATCGTGACGTACATTCATGGCAGTATTTTTGGGTTACATCCCCAACTCTTGCCAGCCAGACTTCTGCGCGTCATCAAGGCTTGTGTTGCTTTTTTAACAGCAACCTCTATATGCTTGTTCCACACGAGCTTGCTATCTAGGGTTATTCCCAGATATTTTACTTCAGACTTCCACTCTATGATGCATCTATTCAGAAAGAGCTATCTCAGTGCCGAAAGTTTCCTTCGGACAGACTTGAATTTTTCGAAGGATTCGTCATCAGTGAGTGGAACCTTGTCGATTAAGACCATTTTCGGCTCGAAATCCGAAAAATACAGAGATCGTGACGAAATGATATAGCCCTCGTGTAAGTAGAACGAGCGCTCAAAAACACAATAACCAACAAATTGAGATGATTGCAATAGAATGTCAGATAATAACTAGAACCGTCTGATGAATATGCGAATTCGAAACACTACAAAGGATGAAAACAAAGAATGTCAATGCGTGATGGATGAGAAGATGGAGGGTTCTCGTGGAACTTAAAGTACCTGTTAGCTTATTGAGTCTTTCAGAAGGATTTTCTTTTGTTCTTCTATTGATACGATCATCACGAACCTTTTCGTCGTTATTTCAAAACTAATAACGAAGTATACAAGGGAAAAATTTCTTAAAATCTCCGGTAGATATCTCTGAAACTATGCGCCATATCCTGCTGATCGACTAACTTGATTTTAATTGAGTTATTAAATGATTTTGTTGAGAATATCTCATATATTATGTTATGATATTTCAATCGAACGTTATCTTGTAAAATAGGTAATAATAAGTTTCCTAACAAACGTTTCCCAGTTTAGCTACGCGATACGTTTGACTGCTAAGGACCTACTATAACCTCGTTTTTTCCGAAAAAAAATTGGACATTATCTGATGCTGTTGAGGTTAAATATGTCAGGAATAGAATCACATAATTTGCAATATGAATCGAGTGCGTAAAACGAGTATCTTACAGACGGTCAAAGAAAAAATTAGATGCCCTACCTGCATACGGGGTATTATCGCATCTAGTATATACTCTGACATATGGTTGCGTAGAAGGTTTCTGATCTCCACTCCAAATGAATATGTAATATAATGATAGCATAATAGCAGCTAGTGAAACAAAAAAAACGTATGCTATCACAGTCAAGACCCGTACCAGTTTCTTCTTGTGCTTAGATTCGTATAATCTGTCTTTGGCTTCCTCACCGGCCAATTTAACGCTGGCATCCAGGGCTGATGCCTTCGCATACATGTGGTTCTCGAAATTGATGGACACTCCATTGGTCATGTTTACTTTGCAAGACATGTTGGAAAAATATTATCCACTTCCTCTGAAGGGAGGTTATGTTAAACCGATAATAACTTAGCTGGTATTTTTTCACTGTTACATAACAGCAAAATCACTTTCAGTGCACACCGATCGACACTGCCATTGTTTATGCATTTAAGGTATGAACTAAAATTTGCTATTCAGGCCATGATTTGTTTTATTTATCTAGGGCCGTTCAGGTCGATCGATAGCTCGTGGAGTTGCGCACATCGGACAAAATATCTCATAAATATTTGGAATATGAGAAGTAGTAGTTCATTTTGTATATATTCCCACTGGAGTCATTACTGGGTCTGAATATTAAAATCTGAGGAACTTTACTTGACATTCCTTACAGATGAAAAACAACCTTATTTTAAAATGTGTCACGACATGGAAAAATTAGATGCAAAAATGAGGATATTTGAAAAATTAGTTCAAGCAGTACATAACTGTCATACTTCTGTTTCATTAGGACAGAATTAAATACAGGACGTCCCAAACAAGAAGGCCTATTATATATAATTATTATAAGACATTATATATTTAGGACGTGTTTGCACTGGCGGCCTGTGGTTATTTGAATCGAGGAGGCTAGTTTTATAAAATCAACTCTTCTCAGTCAATAAATTATACCTGTCCAAATCAAAGAATGTACATATTATATTTTGAAATACGATTCCATAGTGGATGATCTCCAAAAGTAAAATTTATTTATCAACAAGAACCACCTAACTCCTACTTTATTTCCACAAAGTTCAATTTTGCAATACGAAGTATGTTCCATTGACTTAGAAAGCCTTCAAATATGGGGAGCATGTTTTCGACCTGGTTGTCTACTTATTAGGAGATTCGCCTTCTTTCATGTCTCTCTCATATGATAGTAGGCGTAGGGCGCAGATTACTCTTCAATAAACGAATACTGGAAGTACATACTCTTGTGAATGCACGGGACCGGGTAAGGATCGATAAGAACGAATTTTACATCAGGTGATGCAACCAAACTGTAGTTCGTCATTTCAACAGGAATATAATACTGTGGAGAAAACAGGAATTTTCTGTGTAGTTACCTAGAGAATTTAACTGGAATTTCTTGCATTTCTTATTAAATGAACCACGTGGTTTTGGGAGTTATTTCCATGTGTGTAATTTTTGAAATGCATTTTTTTTTATTTTAATTTTTTGACCTTATTGATTGCAATATTCAATCATCATCTCTATTTTTTAGGAAATTCTCACAATTTTTCAGACGTTTACAACATCCATGCGGGGATTCGAACCCCAGGCCTCCGACACTCTAGTCCGGTCCAAGTCAAAGTCAAAGTCAAAAATGTTTATTTAGAATATTATGTACAATGTTTACAAAGGAATAGAAAAGTTTTATTTAGTTCAACAATTTTTTTACACAGTTCATGCATATGAATGCTTACACTGTTATTTCACATTATTCACCTGTTTGAAAGAATTCGCTGTTTTCAGGATTTCTCCTATTATTTCGTGGATTTGACGAAGATAGCTACAACAGGAATTCATTTAACCGGACTCTTTTTTTTAGTGAATAAAGCAAACAAATTATATAATGGAAACCCAACTACACAACTAGAGTTAAAGAGCAGGATGAAGAAAAAAAAGAGATGTCAGAGTGGACCCCAACCATCCAAAAAGTTGAAACAAAAATCCAACCGTACTTTGGTGGTCGGTGATTACACAGGATCGACAAAAGTGCAGGGTATAGAAAGATTAAGGCCTTATAATGATAACAATCTCAGACCCGATACGACTACTGAAGATTTGATGTATTTTCTTAGGCAAAATTTTTCGGATAACGTAAGATTGAAATTTTGAAATCAAGATTCCTTGAGAGTTATTCCTCCTTTGAGGTCATGATAACGGCAAGTGAGTGCGAAAAAGGCACTTAAGCCTTCCAGTTGGCCGAATCTTGCAAATGTTCATTTTTTTTTCCGGAACAGAATGGCCAATCCTAGTTCCAAATAACTGCTAGAATTCCCAAGTCTGCGAAGAGTCTGAAGATATTCCAAATGAACATTCAATGCATAACAAATAAGATTATTATTCTGGAGGTTCTTATGATAAAACAGAAACCGGACATAGTTAACATTGCCGAACATTGGTGTGTGAAAGAAAATATTGAACTTATGATGTTCCCTGGTTATAAACTAGTCTCGTATTTTTGTCGTTCCTCGCGTAAAAATGGTGGTACTGCCATATACGTCAGGAATGTCTTACAGGCGTCAAGCATTGGTGTTTCTCAACACTCAGAAGAGCTGAATTGTTAGGTATGTGCTGTGAAATTAACAAGTGAAAACTTGAAAGTGGGTGTTATTAGTGTCTACAGATCACCTATGGGCGATTTCAAGATGTCCTTCGAGAAACTCATCAACGTGGTACAGAAGTAGTTAGATCAAACCAAATCATTATTTGTGTGCGGAGATATGAATACGGATTTCAATAACATGGAGTCAAGACTGAAATCTCGCTTCAGTGATTTTATGCAGTGCTTCAATTTGAAGATTACATCATTAGAACCAACACGAATATTCACTGACATTTCTGGTAAAACATCTATACTCCGTTTAAGAATTATTGACATCTCGAATTTAAGTTGGTAATAGACTATTCAGTAATATTTTGGGTTGCTGAATTCGTGTTGGTATAGGAATAACACTAACATAACCCATAGAGATCTTGCTTTGATGATTTTATCGAAGATATTGGTGAATAATTATGAAAATTAGCTCTGAATTTGAGTATTTTTTGTCTTATCCTATTAAAATGGCTGCAATTCACCAGGATACATCGCGCCTAACGAGAGAACGCCAGGCAGTTTGTCGGTGTTGCTTCGAGTTTTTCAAAGATTTGGCATATATTTCCGCTAGCATTTAAAGAGTTTCACTAGTGTTTCAGGTAAACTGTTATTCACCTACTCAAAGTGTATTCTGATTGATCAATGTCTCTTAAATTTTCAGATTTCACCAAGCACTATCCGTAGAATATTAGCATGTTATTACAGCCTGGAATTAGCAGTAGAAGAAAACCTGTGCGATACGATTATTCCTTCAAAGAGACATTGAATGGCTTTGTTTTTGCTAGAATTAAAAACGATCCTTTTCGAACTGGCCAAAGAGCACCTAGATTTCAATCGATCAAAGTCAACATTATATTATATCATAAAAAAAATTGGATACAATACAAAAAAGTTGATCGAAGGAAAATTCTTATTGATAAACAGAAAAATATAATGAAAATAGTACGATATTGTGATAAATACCGAGAATACATGAATCAAAACGTAAAATTCATTTATCTAGATGAAACTTGGATATTCGAAAACGGTATTCAAATTCGTCAGTGGACACTAGAAAATAATCCAAAAGCTATGCCGAGTATATTCAAGGGTGAAGGCAGAAGGTGCACTATTTTGAATGCTGGAACAATGGATGGATTTTTACCTGGATGTGATCTGATTCTTGACAGTGGTATTGATGATAAGGATTACTGTGAATGGTGAATTATTTCATAAATGGGTTATTGAAAAATTGAATTCTTCCCTGCAAAAGGATGCCCATCAAAAGCATTATGTTAGCTTATTCAATAATCCAAATCACTACACTTATACGTGGAAACAAAGTTTTCACTGAGATTTTCGTCTTTGCCCTTGTACCATTCGTAGATATTTTAAGTTTATTTATTATACTTATACTGTATGGTACCATGTTCACATTCCCTGTGCTTATACTGCCATTGAACACATGCTATATTGTTCACAATTCAAAAGTATACTGAATAATTGTTAAATTGCTCATCAATCATAATATTTTCAATAATTCATGGACAGTTTTGATAAATGAAAATAAAAATTGACTTTCTTAAAGTATTTAACACTGAGCACTTAATAATTCACAAACTGGTTCATATATTGATAGTAACAGTACAAATTTCATGTAAAAATTCTTTATGTACTACATAGATTCTTAATTTTTGTTTCTCTCCTATTTTAATAATAATATATATCACCCGTCGTAGAATAAGGAGACAACTCAAAAAAATACCATTTTGTGTTAGTGACGGTATTGAACTCAGAAAGTAACCCTTTTCTTACGTGCAATATCAGAATAACTCTAGTTGGCCTCTCCGCCACATAAGAGACTGTTCGTGAAAAACGGTAACATTTCAAATTCTTTGGAAAAACAGTAGAATATTCCACCACGACAGGAAAAATTGCATTAATTGAACATTGGGAGCCAGAGTTATAATGTTCAAATGGATTGCTGCAGTTATTACGAATGTTCAGCTTGTTAAATTGAGTAAGTACACAATAGTATAGAACGAAAACTTCGGTAAACCAAAACTTCAAAAACGATTTCCCAACAAAATCAATTTTTGAGTTGTCTCCTTATTCTACAATGGGTGCGATATGTTCAGTTCCTACAATTATTGTATATCAATAATGGGGAATAAGTCAAATAATTTTAATGGTTACTGGTTACAAAGTAGATGTAAGGTTTAGCTTTACTAGATTCCAAATATTCTAGCAAGTTGTATGGTTCAATATTCAGCAAAAATTTAACTAAGTCATTTTTCAATATATTAACATTTCTTATCGAATGAAACTGTTTGGGTAACGCATTGTAGATCTTCATGCACATGTATTTTGCATTATTCTGTGCTATTGTCAATTTTTGCCCCGAGTATATATAAGGATCAATTTTCCTAGTTGGGTTGTTGTTCAGAAACGGTTCAAATAGTTTACTGTGGTTTTGTAGGAATATAACATACTTCAGCACATATATTGCTGTTGACGTCAGGATTTTACTCCTTTTGAGAACACCTCTCTATATTTCATTCTATACATAGCTCGGATTGCTTGCTTTCGTGTTTCAAATGTTTTGTTTCGTGATGTACTGTTTCCCCAATGCCATAAGAAAGGGTTGACTGAAAATTGGCTGTGTATAGGAGCTTCAATGTATCTTGTTGGATATGGTATTTCATACCATTGAGGGTGTATATTATGGTGGTGAGTTTCCTGTTCAAGTTTTCTATTTGGGGGTTCCATTTCTTAATATATATAACGTTGAACCTGAATTCCCATTTTTAAACTGCAGTTGGAATATTCCGGCTTAATCGATCGAGTGCGAAGTATGGCGGGTGAAGACGTATCTTCAGACCGCTCCGCAAATTCTCAAAGTTTAGTAGATGATGATGAGTTGTTTTGCAATTATTGTAACAAGAAAGTATGTGAATATGTCAAGTGTATAAAGTGCAAGGAAAAGTTCCATCCTTCATGTCTTACTCTAGCTGCAAATAGGAAAAATACTATCTGTCAGCATGAAAAGGTCGTCGATCAAAAATCGGATACTAGTGACATTGAGGTGGAGAACAAATTAATGAAAATGGAAATAAGTTACTTGAAGGCCTTATTAGAAGAATCGCAGAGTAAAAATAAAATCTTGATGGAGAATAATCGATTATTACTTGAGAAAATCCATAACATTGAACAAGGTAAAAAAATCGATAAACATCCTAAAAAAGTGAACACAAATGCTACGACTGATTAGCGCCAAAATCTTGATAGCCTTCAAGAAGTAAATAATGATTCCAACGCCTTTGCACAGAAACGAGTTATTAACGGTCAATCATACAGTTCTGTGCTCCAACGTCAGCCTTCATCTGGTATGTCGAAGTCAAAAATGTCACGAATTGACACGTCGAGAAATCAATCAAAACAATCTGATGAAGTGGAACCACTGGAATCGGATTGTGAAATGGGAGAAAAACAGAGAACGCCACACAGTCAAAATAATGAATGGTCAACAGCTAGAAGGAAATCAACAAGAAGGAAGACATTAATCTGCGATGGAACAAATCTCAATAAGGGAAACTCTTCGATACATGGGGCAATCAAGCGGAATTGGATATATGTCGGTAAGATTGCAGAAAAGGAAGTCACAGAGCAAGATATAGCAGAATTTCTGGGAGATGTGGATCAAGCTGGGGATATAGTGGTAAAAAAATTGAATACAAAAGGACAAAACTCTGCGTTTAGTGTCGGTATAACAAATAAGGAAGTTTATGAGGCGGTTTTCAATGTGAAGTTCTGGCCACAGGGCGTTGTACTCAGGGAGTTTACTTTCGATAAAAATTTCTTTCAGAAACCTGGGGAAAACAAAACCGCGGAATAGCAATTAGGGGAGAAAACCAAAAATTTAAGAAGTAAACACCAAATATTTCTAATTCACCAGAATGTATGTTCTATAAACAACTCGCTTGATCGTATTGAACATAGTGTGAATAGCCAAATTACAGATTGTAAAATTATATGTTTAACAGAACATTGGCAAAGTAGTGATGCATTAGAAAATATCCCAATTAATAACTTCAAGCTTGTAGCAAGTTACTGCAGGCCTAAAGGTTATGGGGGGGCAGCAGTTTATCTGCATAAATCAGTTGTAGGAAAAGAGAGAAAAAAGCTATCTAATTTATCAGTACAGGGTGAATTCGAGTGTGCTGTGGCGGAATGTGTACTAAATTCAGAAACTTCCTTAATATTTTCAATATATCGTCCACCCAATGCAAATATCAGTTTATTTATTGATAAAATGGAAGAAATATTAACTGAAGTTTTTAACGAAGACAAATCAATCATAATAGCAGGAGACTTCAATATAGAATTAAAGGATGACAATAAACATAAAACAGAATTCTTAACATTAATGAGTTCTTTCAACTTGATCAAAACAATCAATGATTATACACGGATTGCAGCACGGTCGAAGTCATGCCTTGACAATATCTTCACAAATATAGAAACATATAGTTCTGAAGTAATAGAATTTCATATCTCTGATCATAAAGCCCAAAAAATTAATATTCCAAATGACTAGCGACTGCTATGAAACCTTATAGAAATTATTGTAGATTTTTCAATGAAGATGCTAAAAATACTTTCGTAACTAGACTTCAACAACAAGATTGGAAACTGGTTTATGATGTAGAAAGGGCAAATGTATGTGAACAATGGGACCAGTTCATGTCAGTATTTCATGGTGTTTTCTGTGAATGTTTTCCGCTTAAAATGGCAAATAATAGAAAGGGGAAAAATATTCCTCCAATTCGGCAAATAAATGAATTAAAAAATCGCTTAGATATTCTTTGGAGATTAAGTAGACACAACTCTGAATATTGCGAGTCGTATCAAACAACAAAAAAGGAATACGATAAATTACTTAAGAATTTAAAAAGAGAAAATTATGAGATCAGAATAAACCAATCTGACAATAAAAACAAAACCATGTGGGCAGTGTGTAACGAAATAAGGGGTAAAAATAAACTGCAAAATTATTGTCAAATAGAGGGAGAGCCACAGATTGTCGCGAATAAATTTAATGAATACTTCAATAACATAGCGTTGGAAATGTTGGAAAAATTAAAAGACACACAATTTGATTTCACTCAACTGAAGGAAAACAACCAATCAATGTACCTAAGACCCACTGAACCAACGGAAATAATACAGTTAGCTAGATCCTTGAAAAATAAGCTCAGTTGTGGAGAAGATGAAATACCAGTTAGTATAGTTAAGATGTTTATCACAAGTATAAGTAGAATATTGTCCTATATTATAAATAATTCCTTCAGAGGAGGAATATTTCCCCAACAGTTAAAGCGAGCATTAATAAAACCATTATTCAAAAGTGGTGACCACAAACTCATAGAAAATTACAGGCCAATCTGTTTGTTATCAAGCTTCTCTAAAATCTTCGCGCTTGCACTGTGTTCAAGGGTTATTGGGTTTTTATATAAAACCAACTTCTTTGCAGAGAGTCAACACGGTTATTTAAAAAACAGATCAACGCAAACAGCTATCTTTCAGCTTACGAAAAGCATAATTGATCTAATAGAAAATAATCATATGGTATTAGCAATGTTCTTAGATTTATCTAAAGCATATGATTCAATCGATCAGGAATATTTACTGCAAAAACTTGAGATATATGGAATAAGGGGAAAAGTTAATGAGTGGTTCCGATCATATATATCTGAAAGAACACAAATAGTTAAAATAACTAAAGATGGTCGCACTGTGAAATCTGCTATGCTAGTTAACAAAACTGGGATAGCCAAAGGGAGTGTAATTGGACCTCTTTTCCATATACTAAAATTATTTATTCGAAACCACAGAAATGTTAAGACAAAAACTATTTTAAAACGAGAGGCCGAAGGCCTCGAGCAATTTTGAAATTGCGAAAAAAGAAAGAAATCGGGGGCGCGAAGCGCCCCCGCGTTTTTGAGAGTAAGAAACGGGCTTTCCTAAGGTACACGAAAAGTTGCCTGTTTCGAATTCCAAACGTACGAAAATTAAATTCGAAAATGGTCGAAAATCGAAAAAACGTGAAAAGTTAGCTCCAATATATTGTATAGGCTTTTGATCCGCGACGTCTCGGGGATCGAAAGCGGTCAAATTATCATCCCAAAGGACACGAGATCTTTTTAAAGTTATTTCGGCCAAATTCCTTCTCCCTGTTTACGCAAGAACTCGATCTGAAAAGACCGATTTTTGACACCTCGAGATAACCGAATTAATTTACGTGAAGCATAGATATTACGTGACGTTTGTCGCGAAATATCTGATAAATCGTATTTTGACACGAGTGACACGACGTCGAAATTTCTCGAAACTCGGTCGTTTCGAGATAAATATGAATGATGAATGAATAAATAGGATAACGAATTGGCGGCAAAATTTGAATGCTTATTCGATTTTCCGAATGTATCCGAAAAGACGAACGAAAATTCGATCATCCTCGGGTTATGTTCCATTCCAATTCCAAGTCATGGTGGAGAGGTCATTTCAAATGATTAAAAGTGCAAGAAAATGATAGATTCAGAAGATTGATAGAAAGAAATCAGGGTGCGTTAGTAATTAGAACGTAATTCCATCGTATTAATACGAAATTCGTTAAATTTCCACAAATGATTATTACAAAGTGACATCGAAAAATCTTGACACTCTTGACAGCTCCAATGTTTGTTTACATTCCGTTAACGATGGATGCTTGAAAATTATCGATCCATGCGAATAATAGGGAGTTTCAAGGTGAGTTGAAATTTTAAATGATTTCCTATCATAATAAGACAAATTTATTACATTTTCAGTAGAGTAAGACAATTAAATAACGATTTTATGAGCAAATAACCCTCAAGGAAGAAAAGACGCCTGAAGGAAATTCTGAACTAAATATCATATATCCTCATATTTTTCTGAATCTACATTGACCAATGCTGTATCTTGGGAATTTTCAATATCGTCTAGGTTGGTTTTATTTGGTTTATTTTATTAACAATAATTCACTTTCTAATTTGTATTTTCCCCTGAACCGGAATTGATCGAACACTATCAAAAATACTGAATCTATGGGATTCCGGATAACTTTCAGGTTCGTTCTCAATATTTAACGTTGCTTTCAAATCAATTTATCAATTATGCAGGTTAGTTTTTTACCATACAGTTTCAAAGAAAGTTGAATAGTATTTATTTCTCAATTGAATGGTCAATTTATCATTTATATCCATTATCCAGTAAATACAATTAATTAATTAATTAAGTTAATACCATTAAATATGACAGGAGAATTGATTTTTCCAGTTGACGTTCCAATTGTTTCAAAGAAGGAAGCGTTTTCTCATGGACCTCTAGGTGAACATGAGAAGATTGCACCCTCAAACATAAGATAAAGTACAGGTCAGTTGAAATCAAGCACTCATCCACTGAACTGATACTATGCAATATTGATTGATCAATAGAACTGAAATGACAACGTAAGATAAATTCATTTACTACAATTCTTAAATATCAACATTAAGCTCTCTCTCTATCTCTCTCCCAATCCTTCCAGAACACTAACAAAAATACTGATCCTATAGGATTCCGGATACCTTCCAGGTTCGTTCTCGATATTTAACGTTGCTTTCAAATCAAAATGTCAATTATGCAGGATAGTTTTCACCGTACAGTTTCAACGAAAGTTGATTAGTATTTATTCATTAAATATGAGAAATGAATTGATTGTATTTTGAATATCTTTCAGAAAACTTTCAAATCGTTTGGAAGATGGAACCGTTTCCTCATGTACCTCTACATAAACAAGAGAAATTTGCAACATTTGTTCCATATACTGGCACCCTTCAATTTATGTGTCAGTAACGACAAACAGGAGTTATATATAAAAAATGTAAAAGTTTTACTCTGGATCTGTTAGTAGTAAAGCTTCTTTCAAATATGTTAATGAACACAAATCCAGAATTCAGTAATAGAATTCTCATACAATGTACATATTGTACTGTACTATTTTTACAATGCTGTTGTAATTCACATACAACAATGTCATAATTTATTAATATGAATTTCGTATTCTGTAGTTTAAGTTGAGAAGAATAAATTAATTTAATTTAAATTTTTGACTTGACGTTATAAGACATGTGTTACACGATCAGTTTGAAACCAGTTCAGTCCGTCAGTCTGATCAGAATAATGTGACTATCCATTTTGAGTGTGAAATGTTTTATTCCACGTTTTCATGGAACTGATATCAGTTTGAATTATCGTGTAATATAGACGTGCACTCATTCAATTTATTGTACTGATGGACTGAACTGATGTCAAACACACATCTTATGGTGTTGAAAAAAAACTACATAGTAAAAATTATTGGGAAATATTAAATTCATTCTGTGATTTCGACAGTATTTTGATGGTTTAGAAGGATTTCGACAGTATTTTGGGTGTTTCTATGGTTTCGAAGGATTTCGACAGTATTTTGGGTGTTTCGAAGGATTTCGACAATATTTTGATGGTTTAGAAGGATTTCGACAGTATTTTGGGTGTTTCGAAGGATTTCGACAATATTTTGATGGTTTCGAAGGATTTCGACAATATTTTGATGGTTTAGAAGGATTTCGACAGTATTTTGGTTGTTTCGATGGTTTCGAAGGATTTCGACAGTATTTTGGGTGTTTCGATGGTTTCGAAGGATTTCGACAGTATTTTTGGTGTTTCGATGGTTTCGAAGGATTTCGTCAGTATTTTGATGGTTTAGAAAGATTTCGACAGTATTTTGATGTTTTCGAAGGATTTCGACAGTATTTTGGGTGTTTTGATGGCTTCGAAGGATTTCTACAGTATTTGGATGGTTTAGAAGGATTTCGACAGTATTTTGGGAGTTTCGATGGTTTCTAAGGATTTCGAGTGTATTTTGATGGTTTAGAAGGATTTCGACAGTATTTTGGGTGTTCCCATGGTTTCGAAGGATTTCGACAGTATTTTGATGGCTTCGAAGGATTTCTACAGTATTTTGATGGTTTAGAAGGATTTCGACAGTATTTTGGGTGTTTCGATGTTTTCTAAAGATTTCGACTGTATTTTGATGGCTTAGAAGGATTTCGACAGTATTTTGGGTGTTTTGATGGTTTCGAAGGATTTCGACAGTATTTTGATGGTTTAGAAGGATTTCGACAGTATTTTGGGTGTTTCAATGGTTTCGAAAGAAATCGACAGCATTTTGGGTGTTTCAATGGTTTCGAAGGATTTCGACTTTATTTCGATGGTTTAGAAGGAAATCGACAACATTTTGGGTGTTTCAATGGTTTCGAAGGATTTCTACAGTATTTTGATGGTTCAGAAGGATTTCGACAGTATTTTGGGTGTTTCAATGGTTTCGAAAGATTTCTACAGTATTTTGATGGTTTAGAAGGATTTCGACAGTATTTTGGGTGTTTCGATGGTTTCTAAGGATTTCGACTGCATTTTGATGGTTCAGAAGGATTTGGACAGTATTTTGGGTGTTTTGATGGTTTCGAAGGATTTCGACAGTATTTTGATGGTTTAGAAGGATTTCGGCAGTATTTTGGGTGTTTCGATGGTTGTTTACATTCAATCGCCATTTGAGCATGCTAATTCAAATATTTTTTCAGAATAATGAAAACAAAATAATTCATGGAGGATGAAAAATTAATGAAGGAATCTGGAATTTTCAATTAAATATTCGACGTTGGAGAATCATTATGAATTTTGAATAGAAATAAACTGATTCTGAGGAAAATATTTGGTGAATATAATTGAATAACTTTCCTTTCGATATTTCAAAATCAATTTACGTGAATTTTCGGTGGTTAGGAGGAAATTTCGAAACGTATTTCGTGGATAAACTAAGCCCCGCCCCCTTAGATTGACATTTTAGGACAGGACCGTTCTTGGCCCTTCTGGCAATAATCAAAATTATTTTTTCTTTGTTTTCTTCACCGAACTATTCGAAAATGTGAATCTACCCGAAAAGGTGAATCTATCGAAAAAGTAGAATCTACCTATTATGTGGATCTACCCGAAAAGGTGAATCTATCGGAAAAGTCGAATCTACCTATTATGTGGATCTACCCGAAAAGGTGAATCTATCGGAAAAGTCGAATCTACCTATTATGTGGATCTCCTGGCTTACTAGTCTAATATACTAAAGTAGATAAATGTCAAAATGAGAAAACCACAGAATAGTTAAGACAAAAACTATTTTGAGACGAGAGGCCGAAGGCCTCGAGGAGTTTTGAAGTTGCGAAAAAAAGGAGAGACCGGGGGCGCAAAGCGCCCCCGCGTTTTCAAGGGAAAGAAACGGGCTTTCCTACTGTACTCGGAAAGATGCCTATTTCTAACTCCATACGAACGAAAATAACGAACGGAAAAGGTCCAAAACTCGAAAAGACGCCAAAAGTTGCCGCCGAACTATTGGATAGGCTTTTGATCCGCGGCGTCTCGGGGATCGAAAGCGGTCAAATTATCATCTCGAAGGACACGAGGTCTCCTTAAATAAATTTCGACGAAAATCCATCCACCGGTTTGCGCAAGAACTCGATTTCGAAAAGTCCGATTTTTGACAACCCCGAGAAACCCGAATTAATTTACGTAGAGCACAGATATTACGTGACGTTTCTCCCGAAATATCTAATAAATCGTATAATGACAAGACATCGATATTCCTCGAAACACGATCATTAAGATATGAATTTGAAGAAATAGAATAAGAAATAAACGCTGCCGCCAAAATTTGAACGAATATTCGATTTCCCGAATAAAGACAAAAGTTCATTCGATCATCCTCGATCACTGTTGACATTCCAAATCATGGCCGATTTGTTTACATTCATGTCGAGATGGAATTGCTCGAATTCAATATAGTGAAAGATATAAATCTAGGTGAGTAAGTAATTAAAACGTTATTCCATCATAATAATACATATTTCAATTCCAGTAAAGTGAATAACGAAAAAATTAGGAGCCCTAAGACATCACTTCAAACGTTCATTTATTATAGGAAAAGACCAAATTAGGGTTTCAAAAGTAATAATTGCAAATAAATAGGTCCTGCTTTAGCTTTTCCAAGTAAGTCCAGACAGTATACGACGAAATTCAAAAAGATATGAAGAAAACAGTTGGACTAAAGAAGGTTACTTTCAAGAGTAAGATAATTTGAACGGTCAGACATGGAACATATGGATGTCAGGCTCTTTGACCAATTTAAGCATATAGATGGCATAGGTAGGAACGAATATACTCTGCCAACCATCTCAAACACCTATTTTCTAGGTTTTCATACAATTTTGATTACTTTCAAGAGTGAAATAATTTGATCGGTCAAACATGGAACATATGGATATCAGGCTCTTTGACCAATTTAAGCATATAGATGGCATAGGTAGGAACGAATATACTCTGCCAACCCTCTCTCGCACCTATTTTCTAGGTTTTCATACAATTTTGATTACTTTCAAGAGTGAAATAATTTGATCAGTCAAACATGGAACATATGGATGTCAGGCTCTTTGACCAATTTAAGCATATAGATGGCATAGGTAGGAACGAATATACTCTGCCAACCATCTCAAACACCTATTTTCTAGGTTTTCATACAATTTTGATTACTTTCAAGAGTGAAATAATTTGATCGGTCAAACATGGAACATATGGATGTCAGGCTCTATGACCAATTAAAGCATATAGATGGCATAGGTAGGAACGAATATACTCTGCCAACCATCTCAAACACCTATTTTCTAGGTTTTCATACAATTTTGATTACTTTCAAGAGTGAGATAATTTGAACGGTCAGACATGGAACATATGGATGTCAGGCTCTTTGACCAATTTAAGCATATAGATGGCATAGGTAGGAACGAATATACTCTGCCAACCATCTCAAACACCTATTTTCTAGGTTTTCATACAATTTTGATTACTTTCAAGAGTGAAATAATTTGATCGGTCAAACATGGAACATATGGATGTCAGGCTCTTTGACCAATTTAAGCATATAGATGGCATAGGTAGGAACGAATATACTCTGCCAACCCTCTCTCACACCTATTTTCTAGGTTTTCATACAATTTTGATTACTTTCAAGAGTGAAATAATTTGATCGGTCAAACATGGAACATATGGATGTCAGGCTCTTTGACCAATTTAAGCATATAGATGGCATAGGTAGGAACGAATATACTCTGCCAACCATCTCAAACACCTATTTTCTAGGTTTTCATACAATTTTGATTACTTTCAAGAGTGAGATAATTTGATCGGTCAAACATGGAACATATGGATATCAGGCTCTTTGACCAATTTAAGCATATAGATGGCATAGGTAGGAACGAATATACTCTGCCAACCCTCTCTCACACCTATTTTCTAGGTTTTCATACAATTTTGATTACTTTCAAGAGTGAAATAATTTGATCGGTCAAACATGGAACATATGGATGTCAGGCTCTTTGACCAATTTAAGCATATAGATGGCATAGGTAGGAACGAATATACTCTGCCAACCATCTCAAACACCTATTTTCTAGGTTTTCATACAATTTTGATTACTTTCAAGAGTGAAATAATTTGATCGGTCAAACATGGAACATATGGATATCAGGCTCTTTGAACAATTTAAGCATATAGATGGCATAGGTAGGAACGAATATACTCTGCCAACCCTCTCTCACACCTATTTTCTAGGTTTTCATACAATTTTGATTACTTTCAAGAGTGAAATAATTTGATCGGTCAAACATGGAACATATGGATGTCAGGCTCTTTGACCAATTTAGCATATAGCATATAGATGGCATAGGTAGGAACGAATATACTCTGCCAACCATCTCAAACACCTATTTTCTAGGTTTTCATACAATTTTGATTACTTTCAAGAGTGAGATAATTTGATCGGTCAAACATGGAACATATGGATATCAGGCTCTTTGACCAATTTAAGCATATAGATGGCATAGGTAGGAACGAATATACTCTGCCAACCCTCTCTCACACCTATTTTCTAGGTTTTCATACAATTTTGATTACTTTCAAGAGTGAAATAATTTGATCGGTCAAACATGGAACATATGGATGTCAGGCTCTTTGACCAATTTAAGCATATAGATGGCATAGGTAGGAACGAATATACTCTGCCAACCATCTCAAACACCTATTTTCTAGGTTTTCATACAATTTTGATTACTTTCAAGAGTGAAATAATTTGATCGGTCAAACATGGAACATATGGATATCAGGCTCTTTGACCAATTTAAGCATATAGATGGCATAGGTAGGAACGAATATACTCTGCCAACCATCTCAAACACCTATTTTCTAGGTTTTCATACAATTTTGATTACTTTCAAGAGTGAAATAATTTGATCGGTCAAACATGGAACATATGGATATCAGGCTCTTTGACCAATTTAAGCATATAGATGGCATAGGTAGGAACGAATATACTCTGCCAACCATCTCAAACACCTATTTTCTAGGTTTTCATACAATTTTGATTACTTTCAAGAGTGAGATAATTTGATCGGTCAAACATGGAACATATGGATATCAGGCTCTTTGACCAATTTAAGCATATAGATGGCATAGGTAGGAACGAATATACTCTGCCAACCCTCTCTCACACCTATTTTCTAGGTTTTCATACAATTTTGATTACTTTCAAGAGTGAGATAATTTGATCGGTCAGACATGGAACATATGGTGTGGGGGCTATTTGACCAATTTGAGCATGGAGATTGCATAGGTAGGAACGACAATACTCTGCCAACCCTTTCTAACCACCCATTTTGTAGGTTTTCATTCATTTTTGGTTACTTTCGAGAGTGAGATAATTTGATCGGTCAGACATGGAACGTATGGTGTGGGGGCTATTTGACCAATTTGAGCATGGAGATTGCATAGGTAGGAACGACAATACTCTGCCAACCCTTTCTAACCACCCATTTTGTAGGTTTTCATTCATTTTTGGTTACTTTCGAGAGTGAGATAATTTGATCGGTCAGACATGGAACGTATGGTGTGGGGGCTATTTGACCAATTTGAGCATGGAGATTGCATATAAATAAATATGAATATTATGAAATAAACCGATTTTGAGGAAAATATTTGGTAAATAGGATTGAATAACTTTCCTTTCGATATTTCAAGATCAATTTTCGTGAATTTTCGGTGGTTTCCAGGAAATTTCGAAACGAATTCCGTGGATGAACTAAGCCCCGCCCCCTTCGATTGACATTCTAGGACAGGACCGTTCTGAGCCCTTTTGGCAATAATCAAAATTATTATTTTTATTTCTTCACCGAACTATTCGAAAATGTGGATCTACCCGAAAAGGTGAATCTACCCGAATAGGTGACTCTATCGGAAAAGTCGAATCTACCTATTATGTGGATCTCCTGGCTTACTAGTCTAATATACTAAAGTAGATAAATGTCAAAATGAGAAAACCACAGAATAGTTAAGACAAAAACTATTTTCAGACGAGAGGCCGAAGGCCTCGAGCAATTTTAAAATTGCGAAAAAAAAGGAGAGACCGGGGGCGCAAAGCGCCCCCGCGTTTTCAAGGGAAAGAAACGGGCTTTCCTACTGTACTCGGAAAGATGCCTACTTCCCATTCCAAAATAACGAAAATAACGTTCGGAAAAGGTCGAATACTCGAAAAGACGTCAAAAGTTGCCGCCGAACTATTGGATAGGCTTTTGATCCGCGGCGTCTCGGGGATCGAAAGCGGTCAAATTATCATCTCGAAGGACACGAGGTCTCCTTAAAGCAATTTCGACGAAAATCCATCCACCGGTTTGCGCAAGAACTCGATTTCAAAAAGTCCAATTTTTGACAACCCCGAGAAACCCGAATTAATTTACATAGAGCACAGATATTACGTGACGTTTCTCCCGAAATATCTAATGAATCGTATATTGACAAGACGTCGATATTCCTCGAAACACGATCATTAAGATTTGAATTTGAAGAAATAGAATAAGAAATAAACGCTGCCGCCAAAATTTGAACGAATATTCGAATTCCCGAATAAAGACGAAAGTTCATTCGATCATCCTCGATCACTGTTGACATTCCAAATCATAGCCGATTTGTTTACATTCATGTCGAGATGGAATTGCTCCATTCCAATATAGCTAAAGATATAAATCTAGGTGAGTAAGTAATTAAAACGTTATTCCATCGTAATAATACATATTTAAATTCCAGTAAAGTGAATAACGAAAAAATTAGGAGCCCTATGACATCACTTCAAACGTTCATTTATTATAGGAAAAGACCAAATTAGGGTTTCGAAAGTAATAATTGCGAATAAATTGGTCCTGCTCCAGCCTTTCCAAGTAAGTCCAGACAGTATACGACAAAATTCAAAAAGATATGAAGAAAACAGTTGGACTAAAGAAGGTTACTTTCAAGAGTGAGATAATTTGATCGGACAAACATGGAACATATGGATGTCAGGCTTTTTGACCAATTTAAGCATATAGATGGCATAGGTAGGAACGAATATACTCTGCCAACCCTCTCTCACACCTATTTTCTAGGTTTTCATACAATTTTGATTACTTTCAAGAGTGAGATAATTTGATCGGTCAAACATGGAACATATGGATGTCAGGCTCTTTGACCAATTTAAGCATACAGATGGCATAGGTAGGAAAGAAAATACTCTGCCAACCCTCTCTCACACCTATTTTCTAGGTTTTCATACAATTTTGATTACTTTCAAGAGTGAGATAATTTGATCGGTCAAACATGGAACATATGGATGTCAGGCTCATTAACCAATTTAAGCATACAGATGGCATAGGTAGGAACGAATATACTCTGCCAACCCTCTCTCACACCTATTTTCTAGGTTTTCATACAATTTTGATTACTTTCAAGAGTGAGATAATTTGATCGGTCAAACATGGAACATATGGATATCAGGCTCATTGACCAATTTAAGCATACAGATGGCATAGGTAGGAACGAATATACTCTGCCAACCCTCTCTCACACCTATTTTCTAGGTTTTCATACAATTTTGATTACTTTCAAGAGTGAGATAATTTGATCGGTCAAACATGGAACATATGGATGTCAGGCTCATTGACCAATTTAAGCATACAGATGGCATAGGTAGGAACGAATATACTCTGCCAACCCTCTCTCACACCTATTTTCTAGGTTTTCATACAATTTTGATTACTTTCAAGAGTGAGATAATTTGATCGGTCAAACATGGAACATATGGATGTCAGGCTCATTGACCAATTTAAGCATACAGATGGCATAGGTAGGAACGAATATACTCTGCCAACCCTCTCTCACACCTATTTTCTAGGTTTTCATACAATTTTGATTACTTTCAAGAGTGAGATAATTTGATCGGTCAAACATGGAACATATGGATGTCAGGCTCATTGACCAATTTAAGCATACAGATGGCATAGGTAGGAACGAATATACTCTGCCAACCCTCTCTCACACCTATTTTCTAGGTTTTCATACAATTTTGATTACTTTCAAGAGTGAGATAATTTGATCGGTCAAACATGGAACATATGGATGTCAGGCTCATTGACCAATTTAAGCATACAGATGGCATAGGTAGGAACGAATATACTCTGCCAACCCTCTCTCACACCTATTTTCTAGGTTTTCATACAATTTTGATTACTTTCAAGAGTGAGATAATTTGATCGGTCAAACATGGAACATATGGATGTCAGGCTCTTTGATGAATTTTATGAAACATTAATGAAGGAATCTGGAATTTTGAATGGAATATTTGACGTTGGAGAATTATTATGAATTTTTAATGGAAATATTATGAAATAAACCAATTTTGAGGAAAAATATTTGGTGAATATAATTGAATAACTTTTCTTTCGATATTTCAAAATCAATTTTCGGTGGTTTCGAGGAAATTTCGAAACGTATTTCGTGGATAGACTAAGCCCCGCCCCTTCGATTGACATTTTAGGACAGGACCGTTCTTGGCCCTTCTGGCAATAATCGTAATTATTTTTTCTTTGTTTTCTCTACCGAACTATTCGAAAATGTGAATCTACCCGAAAAGGTGAATCTATCGGAAAAGTCGAATCTACCTATTATGTGGATCTCCTGGCTTACTAGTATCCATATACTAAAATTATTTATTCGAAACCACAGAAATGTTAAGACAAAAACTATTTTAAAACGAGAGGCCGAAGGCCTCGAGCAATTTTGAAATTGCGAAAAAAGAAAGAAATCGGGGGCGCGAAGCGCCCCCGCGTTTTTGAGAGTATGAAACGGGCTTTCCTAAGGTACAAGAAAAGTTGCCTGTTTCGAATTCCAAACGTACGAAAATTAAGTTCGAAAATGGTCGAAAATCGAAAAAACGTGAAAAGTTAGCTCCAAGATATTGTATAGGCTTTTGATCCGCGACGTCTCGGGGATCGAAAGCGGTCAAATTATCATCCCAAAGGACACGAGATCTTTTTAAAGTTATTTCGGCCAAATTCCTTCTCCCTGTTTACGCAAGAACTCGATCTGAAAAGACCGATTTTTGACACCTCGAGAAAACCGAATTAATTTACGTGAAGCATAGATATTACGTGACGTTTGTCGCGAAATATCTGATAAATCGTAATTTGACACGAGTGACACGACGTCGAAATTTCTCGAAACTCGGTCGTTTCGAGATAAATATGAATAATGAATGAATAAATAGGATAACGAATTGGCGGCAAAATTTGAATGCTTATTCGATTTTCCGAATGTATCCGAAAAGACGAACGAAAATTCGATCATCCTGGGGTTATGTTCCATTCCAATTCCAAGTCATGGTGGAGAGGTCATTTCAAATGATTAAAAGTGCAAGAAAATGATGATTCAGAAGATTGATAGAAAGAAATTAGGGTGCGTTAGTAATTGAAACGTAATTCCATCGTAATCATACGAAATTCGTTAAATTTCCACAAATGATTAATACAAAGTGACATCGAAAAATCTTGACACTCTTGACAGCTCCAATGTTTGTTTACATTCCGTTAACGATGGATGCTTGAAAATTATCGATCCATGCGAATAATAGGGAGTTTCAAGGTGAGTTGAAATTTGAAATGATTTCCTATCATAATAAGACAAATTTATTACATTTTCAGTAGAGTAAGACAATTAAATAACGATTTTATGAGCAAATTACCCTCAAGGAAGAAAAGACGCCTGAAGGAAATTCTGAACTAAATATCATATATCCTCATATTTTTCCGAATCTACATCGACCAATGCTGTATCTTGGGAATTTTCAATATCGTCTAGGTTGGTTTTATTTGGTTTATTTTATTAACAATAATTCACTTTCTAATTTGTATTTTCCCCTGAACCGGAATTGATCGAACACTATCAAAAATACTGAATCTATGGGATTCCTGATAACTTTCAGGTTCGTTCTCAATATTTAACGTTGCTTTCAAATCAATTTATCAATTATGCAGGTTAGTTTTTTTTACCATACAGTTTCAAAGAAAGTTGAATAGTATTTATTTCTCAATTGAATGGTCAATCTATCATTTATATCCTGTAAAAACAATTAATTAATTAATTAAGTTAATACCATTAAATATGACAGGAGAATTGATTGTTGTACTACATTGAATTTTTCCAGTTGACGTTCCAATTGTTTCGAAGAAGAAGAAAGCGTTTTCTCATGGACCTCTAGGTGAACATGAGAAGATTGCACCCTCAAACATAAGATAAAGTACAGGTCAATTGAAATAAAGCACCCATCCACTGAACCGATACTATGCAATATTGATTGATAACTTAATATTGATTGATGACTCAAGATAAATTCATTTACTACAATTCTTAAATATCAACATTAAGCTATCTCTCTCTCTCTCAACCCATCCAGAACACTTACAAAAATACTGATCCTATGGTCTCCGGATACCTTCCAGGTTCGTTCTCGATATTTAACGTTGCTTTCAAATCAAAATGTCAATTATGCAGGATAGTTTTCACCGTACAGTTTCAACGAAAGTTGATTAGTATTTATTCATTAAATATGAGAAATGAATTGATTGTATTTTGAATATCTTTCAGAAAACTTTCAAATCATTTGGAAGATGGAACCGTTTCCTCATGGACCTCTACATAAACAAGAGAAATTTGCAACATTTGTTCCATATACTGGCACCCTCCAATTTATGTGTCAGTAACGACAAACAGGAGTTATATATAAAAAATGTAAAAGTTTTACTCTGGATCTGATAGTAGTAAAGCTTCCTTCAAATATGTTAATGAACACAAATCCAGTATTCAGTAGTAGAATTCTCATACAATGTACATATTGTACTGTACTATTTTTACAATGCTGTTGTAATTCACATACAACAATGTCATAATTTATTAATATGAATTTCGTATTCTGTAGTTTAAGTTGAGAAGAATAAATTAAATTTATTTAAATTTTCGACTTGACGTTATAAGACATGTGTTACACGATCAGTTTGAAACCAGGTCAGTCCGTCAGTCTGATCAGAATAATGTGACTATCCATTTTGAGTGTGAAATGTTTTATTCCACGTTTTCATGGAATTGATATCAGTTTGAATTATTGTGTAATATAGACGTGCACTCATTCAATTTATTGTACTGATGGACTGAACTGATGTCAAACACACATCTTATGGTGTTGAAAAAAAACTACAGAGTAAAAATTATTGGGAAATATTAAATTCATTCTGTGATTTCGACATTATTTTGATGGTTTAGAAAGATTTCGACAGTATTTTTGGTGTTTCGATGGTTTCGAAGGATTTCGACAGTATTTTGATGGTTTAGAAGGATTTCGACAGTATTTTGGGTGTTTCGATGGTTTCGAAGGATTTCGACAGTATTTTGGGTGTTTCGATGGTTTCGAAGGATTTCGACAGTATTTTGATGGTTCAGAAGGATTCCGACAGTATTTTGGGTGTTTCGATGGTTTCGAAGGATTTCGACAGTATTTTGATGGCTTCGAAGGATTTCTACAGTATTTGATGGTTTAGAAGGATTTCGACAGTATTTTGGGTGTTTCGATGGTTTCTAAGGATTTCGACTGTATTTTGATGGTTAAGAAGGATTTCGACAGTATTTTGGGTGTTTCGATGGTTTCTAAGGATTTCGACTGTATTTTGATGGTTTAGAAGGATTTCGACAGTATTTTGGGTGTTTCGATGGTTTCTAAGGATTTCGACTGTATTTTGATGGTTTAGAAGGATTTCGACAGTATTTTGGGTGTTTTGATGGTTTCGAAGGATTTCGACAGTATTTTGATGGTTTAGAAGGATTTCGACAGTATTTTGATGGTTTAGAAGGATTTCGACAGTATTTTGGGTGTTTCGATGGTTTCGAAAGAAATCGACAGCATTTTGGGTGTTTCAATGGTTTCGAAGGATTTCGACAGTATTTTGATGGCTTCGAAGGATTTCTACAGTATTTTGATGGTTTAGAAGGATTTCGACAGTATTTTGGGTGTTTCGATGGTTTCTAAGGATGTCGACTGTATTTTGATGGTTAAGAAGGATTTCGACAGTATTTTGGGTGTTCCTATGGTTTCGAAGGATTTCTACAGTATTTTGATGGTTTAGAAGGATTTCGACAGTATTTTGGGTGTTTCGATGGTTTCTAAGGATTTCGACTGTATTTTGATGGTTTAGAAGGATTTCGACAGTATTTTGATGGTTTAGAAGGATTTCGACAGTATTTTGGGTGTTTCGATGGTTGTTTACATTCAATCGCCATTTGAGCATGCTAATTCAAATATTTTTTTCAGAATAATGAAAACAAAATAATACATGGAGGATGAAAAATTAATGAAGGAATCTGGAATTTTCAATGAAATATTTGACGTTGGAGAATCATTATGAATTTTGAATAGAAATAAACTGATTCTGAGGAAAATATTTGGTGAATATAATTGAATAACTTTCCTTTCGATATTTCAAAATCCATTTTCGTGAATTTTCGGTGGTTTGGAGGAAATTTCTAAACGTATTTCGTGGATAAACTAAGCCCCGCCCCCTTCTATTGACATTTTAGGACAGGACCGTTCTTGGCCCTTCTGGCAATAATCAAAATTATTTTTTCTTTGTTTTCTTCACCGAACTATTCGAAAATGTGAATCTACCCGAAAAGGTGAATCTATCGGAAAAGTCGAATCTACCTATTATGTGGATCTACCCGAAAAGGTGAAACTATCGGAAAAGTCGAATCTACCTATTATGTGGATCTCCTGGCTTACTAGTCTAATATACTAAAGTAGATAAATGTCAAAATGAGAAAACCACAGAATAGTTAAGACAAAAACTATTTTCAGACGAGAGGCCGAAGGCCTCGAGGAATTTTAAAATTGCGAAATAAGGGGAAGACCGGGGGCGCGAAGCGCCCCCGCGTTTTCAAGGGAAAGAAACGGGCTTTCCTACTGTACTCGGAAAGATGCCTACTTCCCATTCCAAACGAACGAAAATAACGTTCGGAAAAGGTCGAAAACTCCAAAAGACGCCAAAAGTTGCCGCCGAACTATTGGATAGGCTTTTGATCCTCGGCATCTCGAGGATCGAAAGCGGTCAAATTATCATCTCGAAGGGCACGAGGTCTTTTTAAAGTATTTTCGACAAACTTCCATCCACCGGTTTATGCAAGAACTCGATTTCAAAAAGTACGATTTTTGACAACCCCGAGAAACCCAAATTAATTTACGTGGAGCATAGATATTACATGACGTCTCTCCCGAAATATCTAATAAATCGTATATTGACAAGACATCGATATTCCACGAAACACGATCATTAAGATATGAATTTGAAGAAATAGAATAAGAAATAAACGCTGCCGCCAAAATTTGAACGAATATTCGAATTCCCGAATAAAGACGAAAGTTCATTCGATCATCCTCGATCACTGTTGACATTCCAAATCATGGCCGATTTGTTTACATTCATGTCGAGATGGAATTGCTCGATTTCAATATAGTGAAAGATATAAATCTAGGTGAGTAAGTAATTAAAACGTTATTCCATCGTAATAATACATATTTCAATTCCAGTAAAGTGAATAACGAAAAAATTAGGAGCCCTAAAACATCACTTCAAACGTTCATTTATTATAGGAAAAGACCAAATTAGGGTTACAAAAGTAATAATTGCAAATAAATAGGTCCTGCTTTAGCTTTTCCAAGTAAGTCCAGACAGTAAACAACGAAATTCAAAAAGATATGAAGAAAACAGTTGGACTAAAGAAGGTTACTTTCAAGAGTGAGATAATTTGATCGGTCAGACATGGAAAATATGATGTTGCTCTGCTATGAGGCCCTTTGACCAATTTAAGCATGTAGATGGCATAGGTAGGAACGAATATACTCTGCCAACCCTCTTTCACACCTATTTTCTAGGTTTTCATACGATTTTGATTACTTTCAAGAGTGAGAAAATTTGATCGGTCAAACATAGAACATATGGATGTCAGGCTCTTTGACCAATTTAAGCATATAGATGGCATAGGTAGGAACGAATATACTCTGCCAACCCTCTCTCACACCTATTTTCTAGGTTTTCATACGATTTTGATTACTTTCAAGAGTGAGATAATTTGATCAGTCAGACATGGAACATATGGATGTCAGGCTCTTTGATGAATTTTATGAAACATTAATGAAGGAATCTGGAATTTTGAACGGAATATTTGACGTTGGAGAATTATTATGAATTTTTAATGGAAATATTATGAAATAAACCAATTTTGAGGAAAAATATTTGGTGAATATAATTGAATAACTTTTCTTTCGATATTTCAAAATCAATTTTCGGTGGTTTCGAGGAAATTTCGAAACGTATTTCGTGGATAGACTAAGCCCCGCCCCTTCGATTGACATTTTAGGACAGGACCGTCCTTGGCCCTTCTGGCAATATTCGTAATTATTTTTTCTTTGTTTTCTCTACCGAACTATTCGAAAATGTGAATCTACCCGAAAAGGTGAATCAATCGGAAAAGTCGAATCTACCTATTATGTGGATCTCCTGGCTTACTAGTCCATATACTAAAATTATTTATTCGAAACCACAGAAATGTTAAGACAAAAACTATTTAAAACGAGAGGCCGAAGGCCTCGAGCAATTTTGAAATTGCGAAAAAACAAAGAGACCGGGGGCGCCAAGCGCCCCCGCGTTTTCGAGAAAAAGAAACGGGCTTTCCTAAGGTACTCGAAAAGTTGCCTATTTCGAATTCCAAACGTACGAAACTAACGTTCGAAAATGGTCGAAAATCGAAAAAACGTGAAAAGTTAGCTCCAAGATATTGTATAGGCTTTTGATCCGCGACGTCTCGGGAATCGAAAGCGGTCGAATTATCATCCCAAAGGACACGAGATCTTTTTAAAGTTATTTCGGCCAAATTCCTTCTTCCTGTTTACGCAAGAACTCGATCTGAAAAGACCGATTTTTGACACCTCGAGAAAACCGAATTAATTTACGTGAAGCATAGATATTACGTGACGTTTGTCGCGAAATATCTGATGAATCGTATTTTGACACGAGTGACACGACGTCGAAATTTCTCGAAACTCGGTCGTTTCGAGATAAATATGAATAATGAATGAATAAATAGGATAACGAATTGGCGGCAAAATTTGAATGCTTATTCGATTTTCCGAATGTATCCGAAAAGACGAACGAAAATTCGATCATACTCGGGTTATGCTCCATTCCAATTCCAAGTCATGGTAGAGAGGTCATTTCAAATGATTAAAAGTGCAAGAAAATGATGATTCAGAAGATTGATAGAAAGAAATTAGGGTGCGTTAGTAATTGAAACGTAATTCCATCGTAATAATACGCAATTCGTTAAATTTCCACAAATGATTATTACAAAGTGACATCGAAAAATCTTGACACTCTTGACAGCTCCAATGTTTGTTTACATTCCGTTAACGATGGATGCTTGAAAATTATCGATCCATGCGAATAATAGGGAGTTTCAAGGTGAGTTGAAATTTGAAATGATTTCATATCATAATAAGACAAATTTATTACATTTTCAGTAGAGTAAGACAATTAAATAACGATTTTATGAGCAAATTACCCTCAAGGAAGAAAAGACGCCTGAAGGAAATTCTGAAGTAAATATCATATATCCTCATATTTTTCTGAATCTACATCGACCAATGCTGTATCTTGGGAATTTTCAATATCGTCTAGGTTGGTTTTATTTGGTTTATTTTATTAACAATAATTCACTTTCTAATTTGTATTTTCCCCTGAACCGGAATTGATCGAACACTATCAAAAATACTGAATCTATGGGATTCCTGATACCTTTCAGGTTCGTTCTCAATATTTAACGTTGCTTTCAAATCAATTTATCAATTATGCAGGTTAGTTTTTTACCATACAATTTCAAAGAAAGTTGAATAGTATTTATTTCTCAATTGAATGGTCAATTTATCATTTATATCAAGTAAATACAATTAATTAATTAATTAAGATAATACCAATAAATATGACAGGAGAATTAATTTTTCCAGTTGATGTTCCAATTGTTTCAAAGAAGGAAGCGTTTTCTCATGGACCTCTAGGTGAACATGAGAAGATTGCACCCTCAAACATAAGATAAAGTACAGGTCAGTTGAAATCAAGCATCCATCCACTGAACTGATACTATGCAATATTGATTGATCGATAGAACTGAAATGACAACGTAAGATAAATTCATTTACTACAATTCTTAAATATCAACATTAAGCTCTCTCTCTATCTCTCTCTCAATCCTTCCAGAACACTAACAAAAATATTGATCCTATGGGATTCCTGATACCTTCCAGGTTCGTTCTCGATATTTTACCTTGCTTTCGAATCAAAATGTCAATTATGCAGGATAGTTTTCACCGTACAGTTTCAACGAAAGTTGATTAGTATTTATTCATTAAATATGAGAAATGAATTGATTGTATTTTGAATATCTTTCAGAAAACTTTCAAATCGTTTGGAAGATGGAACCGTTTCCTCATGGACCTCTACATAAACAAGAGAAATTTGCAACATTTGTTCCATATACTGGCACCCTTCAATTTATGTGTCAGTAAGGACAAACAGGAGTTATATATAAAAAATGTAAAAGTTTTACTCTGGATCTGTTAGTAGTAAAGCTTCTTTCAAATATGTTAATGAACACAAATCCAGTATTCAGTAGTAGAATTCTCATACAATGTACATATTGTACTGTACTATTTTTACAATGCTGTTGTAATTCACATACAACAATGTCATAATTTATTAATATGAATTTCGTATTCTGTAGTTTAAGTTGAGAAGAATAAATTAATATAATTTAAATTTTTGACTTGACGTTATAAGACATGTGTTACACGATCAGTTTGAAACCAGTTCAGTCCGTCAGTCTGATCAGAATAATGTGACTATCCATTTTGAGTGTGAAATGTTTTATTCCACGTTTTCATGGAACTGATATCAGTTTGAATTATCGTGTAATATAGACATGCACTCATTCAATTTATTGTACTGATGGACTGAACTGATGTCAAACACACATCTTATGGTGTTGAAAAAAAACTACAGAGTAAAAATTATTGGGAAATATTAAATTCATTCTGTGATTTCGACAGTATTTTGATGGTTTAGAAGGATTTCGACAGTATTTTGGGTGTTTCGATGGTTTCGAAGGATTTCGACAGTATTTTGGGTGTTTCGATGGTTTCGAAGGATTTCGACAGTATTTTTGGTGTTTCGATGGTTTAGAAAGATTTCGACAGTATTTTGATGTTTTCGAAGGATTTCGACAGTATTTTGGGTGTTTTGATGGCTTCGAAGGATTTCTACAGTATTTAGATGGTTTAGAAGGATTTCGAAAGTATTTTGGGTGTTTCGATGGTTTCTAAGGATTTCGAGTGTATTTTGATGGTTTAGAAGGATTTCGACAGTATTTTGGGTGTTCCCATGGTTTCGAAGGATTTCGACAGTATATTGATGGCTTCGAAGGATTTCTACAGTATTTTGATGGTTTAGAAGGATTTCGACAGTATTTTGGGTGTTTCGATGTTTTCTAAGGATTTCGACTGTATTTTGATGGTTTAGAAGGATTTCGACAGTATTTTGGGTGTTTTGATGGTTTCGAAGGATTTCGACAGTATTTTGATGGTTTAGGAGGATTTCGACAGTATTTTGGGTGTTTCAATGGTTTCGAAAGAAATCGACAGCATTTTGGGTGTTTCAATGGTTTCTAAGGATTTCGACTGTATTTTGATGGCTTCGAAGGATTTCTACAGTATTTTGATGGTTTAGAAGGATTTCGACAGTATTTTGGGTGTTTCGATGTTTTCTAAGGATTTCGACTGTATTTTGATGGTTTAGAAGGATTTCGACAGTATTTTGGGTGTTTTGATGGTTTCGAAGGATTTCGACAGTATTTTGATGGTTTAGAAGGATTTCGACAGTATTTTGGGTGTTTCAATGGTTTCGAAGGATTTCGACAGTATTTTGGGTGTTTCGATGGTTTCGAAGGATTTCGACAGTATTTTTGGTGTTTCGATGGTTTAGAAAGATTTCGACAGTATTTTGATGTTTTCGAAGGATTTCGACAGTATTTTGGGTGTTCCCATGGTTTCGAAGGATTTCTACAGTATTTTGATGGTTTAGAAGGATTTCGTCAGTATTTTGGGTGTTTCGATGGTTTCTAAGGATTTCGACTGCATTTTGATGGTTTAGAAGGATTTGGACAGTATTTTGGGTGTTTTGATGGTTTCAAAGGATTTCGACAGTATTTTGATGGTTTAGAAGGATTTCGACAGTATTTTGGGTGTTTCGATGGTTGTTTACATTCAATCGCCATTTGACCATGCTAATTCAAATATTTTTTCAGAATAATGAAAACAAAATAATTCATGGAGGATGAAAAATTAATGAAGGAATCTGGAATTTTCAATGAAATATTTGACGTTGGAGAATCATTATGAATTTTGAATAGAAATAAACTGATTCTGAGGAAAATATTTGGTGAATATAATTGAATAACTTTCCTTTCGATATTTCAAAATCAATTTACGTGAATTTTCGGTGGTTGGGAGGAAATTTCGAAACGTATTTCGTGGATAAACTAAGCCCCGCCCCCTTAGATTGACATTTTAGGACAGGACCGTTCTTGGCCCTTCTGGCAACAATCAAAATTATTTTTTCTTTGTTTTCTTCACCGAACTATTCGAAAATGTGAATCTACCCGAAAAGGTGAATCTATCGAAAAAGTAGAATCTACCTATTATGTGGATCTACCCGAAAAGGTGAATCTATCGGAAAAGTCGAATCTACCTATTATGTGGATCTACCCGAAAAGGTGAATCTATCGGAAAAGTCGAATCTACCTATTATGTGGATCTCCTGGCTTACTAGTCCATATACTAAAATTATTTATTCGAAACCACAGAAATGTTAAGACAAAAACTATTTTAAAACGAGAGGCCGAAGGCCTCGAGCAATTTTGAAATTGCGAAAAAAGAAAGAAATCGGGGGCGCGAAGCGCCCCCGCGTTTTTGAGAGTAAGAAACGGGCTTTCCTAAGGTACACGAAAAGTTGCCTGTTTCGAATTCCAAACGTACGAAAATTAAGTTCGAAAATGGTCGAAAATCGAAAAAACGTGAAAAGTTAGCTCCAAGATATTGTATAGGCTTTTGATCCGCGACGTCTCGGGGATCGAAAGCGGTCAAATTATCATCCCAAAGGACACGAGATCTTTTTAAAGTTATTTCCGCCAAATTCCTTCTCCCTGTTTACGCAAGAACTCGATCTGAAAAGACCGATTTTTGACACCTCGAGAAAACCGAATTAATTTACGTGAAGCATAGATATTACGTGACGTTTGTCGCGAAATATCTAATAAATCGTATTTTGACACGAGTGACACGACGTCGAAATTTCTCGAAACTCGGTCATTTCGAGATGAATATAAATAATGAATGAATAAATAGGATAACGAATTGGCGGCAAAATTTGAATGCTTATTCGATTTTCCGAATGTATCCGAAAAGACGAACGAAAATTCGATCATCCTCGGGTAATGTTCCATTCCAATTCCAAATCATGGTGGAGAGGTCATTTCAAATGATTAAAAGTGCAAGAAAATGATAGATTCAGAAGATTGATAGAAAGAAATCAGGGTGCGTTAGTAATTAAAACGTAATTCCATCGTAATAATACGAAATTCGTTAAATTTCCACAAATAATTATTACAAGTGACATCGAAAAATCTTGACACTCTTGACAGCTCCAATGTTTGTTTACATTCCGTTAACGATGGATGCTTGAAAATTATCGATCCATGCGAATAATAGGGAGTTTCAAGGTGAGTTGAAATTTGAAATGATTTCATATCATAATAAGAAAAAATTAATTACATTTTCAGTAGAGTAAGACAATTAAATAACGATTTTATGAGCAAATAACCCTCAAGGAAGAAAAGACGCCTGAAGGTAATTCTGAACTAAATATCATATATCCTCATATTTCTCTGAATCTACATTGACCAATGCTGTATCTTGGGAATTTTCAATTCTCAAGCATTTGCCATTTTATTAACAATAATTCACTTTCATTTTGTATTTTTCCCTGAACCGGAGTTGATCGAACACTATCAAAAATACTGAATCTATGGGATTCCTGATACCTTTCAGGTTCGTTTTCAATATTTAAGGTTGCTTTCAAATCAATTTATCAATTATGCAGGTTCGTTTTTTTTTACCATACAGTTTCAAAGACAATTGAATAGTATTTATTTCTCAATTGAATGGTCAATCTATCATTTATATCCTGTAAATACAATTAATTAATTAATTAAGTTAATACCATTAAATATGACAAGAGAATTGATTGTTGTACTACATTGAATTTTTCCAGTTGACGTTCCAATTGTTTCGAAGAAGAAAGCGTTTACCCATGGACCTCTAGGTGAACATGAGAAGATTGCACCCTCAAACATAAGATAAAGTACAGGTCCATTGAAATCAAGCACCCATCCACTGAACCGATACTATGCAATATTGATTGATCGATAAAACTGAAATGACAACTTAAGATAAATTCATTTACTACAATTCTTAAATATCAACATTAAGCTATCTCTCTCTCTCTCTCTCTCTCTCTCTCTCTCTCTCTCTCAACCCATCCAGAACACTAACAAAAATACTGATCCTATAGGATTCCGGATACCTTCCAGGTTCGTTCTAGATATTTAACGTTGCTTTCAAATCAAAATGTCAATTATGCAGGATAGTTTTCAACGTACAGTTTCAACGAAAGTTGATTAGTATTTATTCATTAAATATGAGAAATGAATTGATTGTATTTTGAATATCTTTCAGAAAACTTTCAAATCGTTTGGAAGATGGAAACGTTTCCTCATGGACCTCTACATAAACAAGAGAAATTTGCAACATTTGTTCCATATACTGGCACCCTTCAATTTATGTGTCAGTAACGACAAACGGGAGTTATATATAAAAAATGTAAAAGTTTTACTCTGGATCTGTTAGTAGTAAAGCTTCTTTCAAATATGTTAATGAACACAAATCCAGTATTCAGTAGTAGAATTCTCATACAATGTACATATTGTACTGTACTATTTTTACAATGCTGTTGTAATTCACATACAACAATGTCATAATTTATTAATATGAATTTCGTATTCTGTAGTTTAAGTTGAGAAGAATAAATTAATTTAATTTAAATTTTTGACTTGACGTTATAAGACATGTGTTACACGATCAGTTTGAAACCAGTTCAGTCCGTCAGTCTGATCAGAATAATGTGACTATCCATTTTGAGTGTGAAATGTTTTATTCCACGTTTTCATGGAACTGATATCAGTTTGAATTATCGTGTAATATAGACGTGCACTCATTCAATTTATTGTACTGATGGACTGAACTGATGTCAAACACACATCTTATGGTGTTGAAAAAAAACTACAGAGTAGAAATTATTGGAAAATATTAAATTCATTCTGTGATTTCGACAGTATTTTGATGGTTTAGAAGGATTTCGACAGTATTTTTGGTGTTTCGATGGTTTCGAAGGATTTCGACAGTATTTTGATGGTTTAGAAGGATTTCGACAGTATTTTGGGTGTTTCGATGGTTTCGAAGGATTTCGACAGTATTTTGATGGTTAAGAAGGATTTCGACAGTATTTTGGGTGTTTCGATGGTTTCGAAGGATTTCGACAGTATTTTGATGGTTAAGAAGGATTTCGACAGTATTTTGGGTGTTTCGATGGTTTCGAAGGATTTCGACAGTATTTTGATGGTTTAGAAGGATTTCGACAGTATTTTGATGGTTTAGGAGGATTTTGACAGTATTTTGGGTGTTTCGATGGTTTCTAAGGATTTCGAGTGTATTTTGATGGTTTAGAAGGACTTCGACAGTATTTTGGGTGTTCCCATGGTTTCGAAGGATTTCTACAGTATTTTCGATGGTTTCGAAAGAAATCGACAGCATTTTGGGTGTTTCAATGGTTTCGAAGGATTTCGACATTTTTTTGGGTGTTTCGATGGTTTCTAAGGATTTCGACTGTTTTTTGATTGTTTAGAAGGATTTCAACAGTATTTTGGGTGTTCCCATGGTTTCGAAGGATTTCTACAGTATTTTGATGGTTTAGAAGGATTTCGACAGTATTTTGGGTGTTTCGATCGTTTCTAAGGATTTCGACTGTATTTTGATGGTTTAGGAGGATTTCGACAGTATTTTGGGTGTTTCGATGGTTGTTTACATTCAATCGCCATTTGAGCATGCGAATTCAAATATTTTTTCAGAATAATGAAAACAAAATAATTCATGGAGGATGAAAAATCAATGAAGGAATCTGGAATTTTCAATGAAATATTTGACGTTGGAGAATCATTATGAATTTTGAATAGAAATAAACTGATTCTGAGGAAAATATTTGGTGAATATAATTGAATAACTTTCCTTTCGATATTTCAAAATCAATTTTCGTGAATTTTCGGTGGTTTGGAGGAAATTTCGAAACGTATTTCGTGGATACACTAAGCCCCGCCCCCTTAGATTGACATTTTAGGACAGGACCGTTCTTGGCCCTTCTGGCAATAATCAATTTTTTCTTTGTTTTCTTCACCGAACTATTCGAAAATGTGAATCTACCCGAAAAGGTGAATCTATCGTAAAATTCGAATCTACCTATTATGTGGATCTACCCGAAAAGGTGAATCTATCGGGAAAGTCGAATCTACCTATTATGTGGATCTCCTGGCTTACTAGTTTATTATATATTTAAATGACTTATGTAGAATAATAGAAAATGTTGTAGAGAGTATCGTAAATTTTGCGGACGATACTAACTTAGTGGTAGATGCACGTGAAAAAGATGAATTAATTAGAATCGCAACAGACTTTCTTACTAGAGCAGAAGAATGGTTCTCAGGGAATAAATTGCTATTGAATGCAAAGAAATCTAATTTTGTAATATTCAGTACAGACAGAAATAGAAAAGAAAAGCCCAACAACATAACATTACACGGTGAAGAACATCAATTTTCTGAGCACTCAAAATTTTTAGGATTATTTATTGACAACTTTTTAAAATGGAGAGTACACACTGATTATGTGAAACAAAAACTTAATAAAATTAACTTTTCGATAAGAACAACCAGTAGATACATGAATGAAAAATTTTCGAAAAGCACTGCCGTGAAGGCAGGAGCTTTTGAGCGCTCGTACAGGCACCTTCTAGGTAGATTCGCATTCTCCAGTTTTACAAACCAATTGGAAAGATTTTGACAGCTGTCAAAGAAAATTTCAAACCAACGCGAAAATCCAGACTTCACGTCAGTGCTTTGGGTCCATTTTTTCGATAATTCGCTAGAATTTTCTACGGTATCTATGGTCTTGGTAATGCAATCTGGACAAAATTATACACTATTCTTCATATATGTGCGAAATTTCATTTCAATCCAATAAGTATTTTCGAAATTATCAGAAAAAATATAGTTTGAACGGCAATATTTACGGAACCCCTAGTCTAATTTGGCTCATTGATAAAAAGGATCGCGAAATTCGCGATCCGAACCTATCCTGAAAATTTCGAGTCACTAGGCCTTTTTGTTCGAAAGTTATGATTTTCTATGGTTTCTATGATTCTGATCATACGATCTGGAAGAAATGTAGCTCGAATATATAATTCTCAATTTAAATTCAAAATTTCGTCGAGATCGAATCCATAATTTTGAAATGATCAAGAAAACTGAATTTCAAACGGCCATATTTACGGAACCCCTGGTCTTATTTTGCTCATTGATACACGTTAACGCTACATTAACGATCCACACCTATCCTGAAAATTTCAAGTCTCTAGGCCTTTCCATTACAAAGTTATAATTTTCTATGGTTTCTATGGTTCTGGTCATTTGAGCTGGACAAAATTCTGCATGTAGCTTGAGTACGTAATTATCCATCTGAGTGCAAAATTTCACCTCGATCGAATCAGTAGTTTCGGAGTAATCAGAAAAACAAAATTTCGAGCGGCCATATTTACGGAACCCCTTGACGAATTTTGCCCAATAACGAACTTAACCGCGGCATTCGAGATTCGAACCTACCCTGAAAATTTCAAGTTTCTAGGACATTCCGTTCGAGAGTTATCGTGTATACGGCCGGACGGCCGGACGGACAGACTCGAATTTTTCGACGGATTCGTCATCAGTGAGTCGAACATAGTCGATTGAGACCATTTTCGGCTCAAAATTCGAAAAATACAGACATCGTGACGAAATGATATAGCCCTCGTGTGAGTAGTACGAGCGCTCAAAAACCCTGAAAATTTTATATCACGCTAATTTTGAGTCAGTTCTCAGGTATGGGATCATGTTTTGGGGAATGGAATACAACCTGGAGGATGTTTTTGTTGTCCAAAAACGAGTCATGAGAATAATTTATAAGTTACCTTTTAAACTATCTTGCCGAGGCTTGTTCAGAAAAAATAATATTCTGACGGTTTTTGGTTTGTATATACTTGATTGCCTTACTTTTCTAAGTAGAAACAAGGAGAGGTTCACAGGAAACACCGTGGAATCGTGTTATGATACAAGAACTGTCGATTTCGTCCTACCAATACACCGTTTAACTCTTACAGAGAAAAATCCTTCATATATGTGCAAGAAACTTTTTAATAAACTTCCAAATGATGTTAAAAAGATCAGTAACAGTAAGAAATTTGTCAAAGGGGTAAAAACGCTCCTAATAGAAAGAGAACCCTACAACTTGAAGGAGTTTTTCAATATGTAAATTTTGGTTTTGGTTATATAGGAGCGATTTTCTTTTTTTTGTCTAGGAAGTAAGTATTAATATTGAAAGATGTAATATTTGACGCTATTTTGTTTGATGTTTAGCTGTAGCTTTGATGTTATATGTGGAAGATCATTCAAAATAAAGCTTATTATTATTATCATTATTAATTAATAATTATTCGATAATTCGTATACTGAACACTTTTCTAGGTTATATTTATGTTTGATGTTTTATGATGAAAACAGTAACTTTTTTGTAATCAGAAATAAAGCCTCGACTGGACGTTCATGGCCTGCTTCGATGTCAATAATTCTTAAATGGACTTTATTTCTCTGCTAGATTATATTTTGACAGATGTAGATCTAGCATTATGTGAAATATTTTTGATGCTCATCTTGCTGACCACAGGATCATTTCACTGGACTACTTTTATACGATGGATAGTGTTCAATCGTCCGATTATTCTGATAAAATATGCTATGTGAGGAAAATTACTCAAAATGATTTGAATAAACTTGATATAAACATTCAAAACACAGGTTTTAGGAGTATTTATGTAAATTCTGACATAGATTCCAGCTTTGATGAATTCGTGAATATCGTTAAAGAAGCTTTTGCTGATTGCTGTCCCTTTTATTTATTTATTTATTTATTGAGAAATGGGATACAAACAGGCTACACCCAAAAAAGCATCCACAAAAAGATAGAATTATACAAAATTACATATTCTCTACAAAAAGCACAACTATTCGAGAGATCACCCACATCCCAAAAAGAAAAACTAGTATTGACTCATGAAAAAAAAATTTGCTTACATTTTTCCTTGAAGGATAACAAGGACATTACAAAAATATTCAAGTTATTCACATATTTATTAAAGTGTTCACACATTCTGGTCACAGGAGAATTCCTACCTATGTTTGTCCTGAAACTTCTATTATGAAGAAGTTGCCTATTTCTCGTTTGCCTCTGCGGTACATGATAATGCACGAGGGACAACATTTCCGGCGAATCATAGCAATTCATCACGACCTTGAAGAGAAAAACCAAGTCGGAAATTATCCTTCGTTGTTCTAAAAGTTGCATACCGTATCTGTTTCTAATCTCACCGATTCCTGATGTAACGTATTCCCCAGTTACCTTGAAATGAAGGAATCTCACAAATTTATTTTGTAGTCTTTCGAAACGCAGCTTGTGCACATTATAGTACGGAGACCATACAACACTGCCATAACTCAGCTTACTGAATACGAAGGAATAATATAAAGACTTCATAGCTGCTTCATCTTGAAAGTCCCTGCACAATCTACACAAGAAGCCCAATGTCTTGTTGGAAGTTGACATGATAAGATCAAAATGAGCATGAAAATTCAGTTTTGAGTCGAAAAGTATACCTAGGTCTCTAATTTGGTCTACCCTGACCACGATATTCTCACCCAAATGGTATTGAAAGCTGATTCCGTCATTTCTCTTAGTGAAAGATATGTATGCACACTTGTCAACGTTAAGCTTAAGTTTATTCCTGCAGCAGTAAACAAAAAACCTCTGGAGATCCTCCTGAATCCTGTAGCAATCATCGACAGAAATTATTCTCCTGAAAATCTTAAGGTCATCGGCATACAAGAGGATGAAACAATGCTTGAAGCATTCCTTGATGTCGTTGATAAAAATCAAAAACAACAAGGGGCCAAGATGTGAACCCTGGGGGACACCCGAAGCAACTACGAAAGCCGAAGACAAATAGCCATTTACACTGACAAGCTGACTACGACTGTGGATATACGAAGATAGCCATCTCAAAAGATACCCATGAACACCAATCGCCACCAACTTCATCATTAAAATAGTGTGGTCAACTTTATCGAATGCTTTGCTGAAATCCGAATATAGTGAGTCTACTTGAACACCATCATCTAAAGCTCTACAAATGTATTCCGTATAAACAACCAGATTGGACTCGACGGAACGTCCCGAGAAGAAACCATGTTGACATTCAACAACTGATGCTCGCACACTATGAAACAAATAATCATATACTATGCTCTCAAATACTTTACTTACTATCAACAATTTACTGATTCCGCGATAATTATTAACCTCACTTCTATTGCCTGAATTCTTATGAATTGGAACTAGCAATGCCCTCTTCCACATCGCAGGAAATACACCGGATTGCATTGATTTATCAAATAAACTACTGAGGGGAAAGCACAACCCAGCTGCACAATGCTTGATGAAGTAAGAGGCTCCGGCTCCGATACTATCACCCAAAGATTTCAGCTTATCTTCCACCAACCTTGGTGTGAACACTACGGTATTTATCAAACTGTAACCAGAATGCGGAATATCGTGATAAGTCTGTTCAACAGGTTCATACACACTACGGAAATAAGAAGCAAAAAGATTACATATATCCTCAGCTCCCTCAGCCATAATATTATTATATTTCATTGTGCAAGGTATGTTCGAATCTCTTTTACAATTAGATACATAGTTCCAAAATTTTTTCGGGCAAGCCCTTATTTGTTCTTGTAAATCACTAATGTATAGCTTATAATCATTATGAATTAGGTCCTTACTTTCACATCTCAAATATCTAAACTTTTCATAATAATATTGGTTACCAAATTTTTTCCATTTTTTGTGAAATTTATTTTTAAGTTTTATTACACTAACAGTTTCTCTGGAAAAATAACACGGATATTTCCTATTCTTGATCTTAACTTTCGGAATATACAAATCAGCACCCTGACTCAAAATGTCGTAAAAAACGGAAACAGCCTGTTCAACAGAAAGATTTCAGAGAAAATCCCAGTCTCTACTAAGAAAAAAATCATTTAGTTCAGTATAATCACCCCTCCTGAAATTATAAGAGTAGGAAACCGACGTCGCAAGCTTCTTTGGCCTATAAAAAGGAACGTAAAATTCAACAGGAGGATGGTGAGAATCCTGATCGACCAATGGAATAATGCTCTCTCTCAAATCAGCAGGCTCCGTCCTCGAACAGAAAACCAAATCTAACATTCTGTCATGGTTATTTCTGATATTATTATATTGGAAAAACTCTCCGAACGATAACATGTCCAACAAAGGAGAACAAGAGTTATCGGTATTCAGAGGAATATAAAAATTTTTCCACTCACTGAGAGTCCAGTCGATGCTTGGCAAATTGAAATCCCCAAATACAACTACCGGATCACCTCCAACTTTTTCGATGTTATTCTGAAGTTTAGAAGTGAAACACGACCTTGCGTAGTCATCTCTAGGTGGCAGATATACGCAACATATATGGATTTTCATATTGTTAACCTTGTTGAACACGGTGACCCATAGTTCCTCCGCCTCACTTTGGAAAGATAACTGGTGCATAGCATCCAACCTATACCGAAAACCTATCAGAACGCCACCCCCGGATTTTTTGTTCTTAATATTAGAGGCACTTTCCCGGTCACGACGAAAAATCTTGTACATAGATAAATTAAAAACCTCTGCATCCGCGACATCACCACAAAGATCAGTTTCAGTTATTACGTACAGATCAGCATCTATGTTCAGAACATTCAATTTGAATGTTGTCAACTTGGAACGTAGACCATTAACATTCTTTCCATATATCAACAACCTATCCATAAAGAGAGAAACCAGACAGACATCGAAGATTTCGTTCTACAGTGATCCTACATCCTCTCCAACGAATCCCGATCCTTGATGATGACAATCTTAGAGGAATCCATCCTTCTGCAGAATATAAAACCGTTCTTGACCCAAACAAACTTATACTGCTTGGTCTTTGCAGTCTGCCTGGCCTCCTTAAATAAAATTTTGTTAGCCAGAGTAAGATGTTCATTGATATAAACTCCATCCGCAATACCCTCGAGTGACAACCCTGATGAATGGCCATTCTTGATGCGCTTGGACTTCGCTGCCATCAGGAAGAGGTCTCTTTCTTTCCTTGAATTGAATTTAATGACAATATTTTTGGGTGTACCTTTAGAGGTAAATTGACCAGACTGCACTCTGTGAACATAGTCAATAGCGCTGGTACCCACGGCACAGTCTATGTGCTCGCCAATTTTTTCGACCAAATGATGTAAATCCTCCCCCCTTTTTTCTGGAACTCCCTGTATTTCAACATTATTAAGGCGTGACACCTGTTCCAAATCGTTCATTCTAATCTCTAGATTCTTTATTTCAGATTTCATTCTCTTGTTTTCCTCACAAAGCTGATCCGTTCTCCGCGTGTATTCATTCAGTCTTTTAATTTCGTTCTCGAAGTCAGAAATTTTACTGCTACAAAAATCGACCGACTGCAGGAGTGCAGCCTGTGACTCCCGAATCTTGATAAGTTCTCCACGGATGTCCTCCAGAGCATGTGACGATGTGTCACCAGTATTATGATGTGATCGTGGATTCTCCAACAGATGAACGCTGGGTACCCCGACAATCCAAACATGTCCACATGACACCCTCGCACCGCAAATTATCGAGCATATTGCCGACGATGTTGATACACTGACCGTGATAAAATCTGGCACAAAAACTGCCACATTGCAAACCCGGGTTCTTCCGATTTACTGGTTTACTACAGATTTTGCACGATTTATCGGTCATTTTCAACTCCAAAACTGGAAAACTGACGACAATACCAGTGATTATATTTACTCTGAAGTCTTCACTCAGATTTCAACCAATTTTCCAATTCAATTTCGACTTAATTCTGCAGAACTAGGCTTCGATACAGGAGCTCACGAACAACGCACCGTTACACGAGAATTAATTTGATATTGAAAAGAATTTAGAAGTAATGTTTCTGAATCTTCGTTATCGCCATATATAAAACAGGCAAGCCTTCGTTTGAAGATATATTATATTGTCTACGTTCAAATATCAAAACGATGGAATCCTTGAAAATGTATAAGACCACTAAAACATACTACAATCAATTACTGGAAACCACTTACAAAAGGGTATCACGTTAACATGATGAATAACTCTTATCAGAAAAATAAAACGACTTGGACCTTGTGCATATGGAAATCGGTGAAAAAAGTGAAAATTAGCTTAATGCTAAATGGAAATATATGTACAAACCCCAATTGTAGCGGAGGACTCATTTAGTGAATATTTTTCTACTGTAACATCTAAAGGTGTGTACAGACATGCTCCGAATATCGTACCGAACCGCGTCGCGTACCCCGCGAGAGCGAATCAAATTCATCGCACGTAGAGGTGCAATTTGAATTCGTGAATTTGATTCGCTCTCGCGGGGTACGCGACGCGGTTCGGTACGATATTCGGAGCATGTCTGTACACACCTTAAGATGCTCTCAGAACATTTCGGAAATACTTCATCAATTTCAAGTATAACTTCAAAATGCTAAATACAAGTTTCTTTTTCTATTTCGTCACAAAATATGAGGTGGCTGATAATATCAAAATGTTAAAAAACAAAAAAAAAGTAAAGGTATTGATTGCATATCGTCAAGAACAAGAAAGTTATTGGTGATTCTTCTTCTGAGCACTTCGCCTACCTACTCAATCTTTCAATTTCTACCCGAAGGTTCCCGGCAATTTTGAAAAGATGCATAGTTGTCCTATTTATAAGAAGAGAGATCCGCACAATATCTCAAATTATCGATCTATATCCCTTCTTAGTACAAACTAATTATAGAAAGCACTGCTGTGAAGTCAGGAGCTTTTGAGCGCTCGTTTTCTACGGTATCTATGATGGAATGGGATATGGTAATGGGATCTGGACAAAATTTCTCACATAGTGTGAATACATTATTCTTCATCTATGTACAAAATTTCATTCCAATCCAATGAGTAGTTTCGAAATTATCGGGAAAAAAATATTTTGAACGGCCATATTTATGGAACCCCTAGTCCAATTTCGCTCATTGATGAGCATGACAGCGAAATTCGCGATCTGAACCTACCCTAATAATTTCAAGTCCCTAGTCTTTTCCATTCGAAAGTTATAATTCTCTATGATTTCTATGGTTTGTAACGAAGTGAATTTCGTTACTGAGTCAAAGTTTTACTCAGATATATACGTATTATTATATATGTCAAGAAAATTCATGAGTCACCCGGAAGAATCGGCTTAGGATTTGGGAAAATTTGTTAAAATATTTCCGTATCCCATGTTAGGCGAATTTAACGTGTTCATTTAAAATCTCAGCCTATGTATAAAAACTCCAGAAATAAGTTGTCGGAATGATATCTCCTGCAGATGTTAGTTTTTGTGTGTTGACGACGGGTTTTTTGAAACGACGCCGTTTTCGAGTTTCAAAGTTTCCCATACCATACCGAGATTATATAAGGGGGTGCAGGATGGAATTTTGGCAATTCCGATTTAGCCGCCGTGTTTAATACTGTTGGTAAGTTAAATTAGAAATTCCGACTTAGCACTTAAGTTTAACGCTGTTGTAAGGTTTTCAATAGAGTTTCGATCGAGCGAGTAATTTCTATTCCGAAGAATAAGTCTTCCGATATTATTTCAACCGTGTGTTAATTACCGACGTTTGTTCGTGGCGAACATTAATCCGAGAAAGTGACTCTTAGCCATTTTTGTGTTTTTCGTAGTGCGCCAAGGCTCGTGCAGTGTGTGCACTGTTGTACAGGAAGTCCAAGAGTTGGTGAGCCGTAATTCTGTATAATTCTGTATATAAATCTATATATTTCCGCCGACTATTCTTTCTGTGTTCCATAATCGTTAGTTGTGAATTGCGTTTCTTTAATTTCACGTTCATCAATCCGAAGAAAGAATTCAGTTTAGTCAGTGGCGTCAGTGCTGTCCTAGATTATCCGAGATTTAGTCCGACTTGTGTCATCCGGCCCTTTCGCAAGAGTTACAGCCGGTTAGATTTTTTTGTTCTCGTTTACCCGAGCTTTAGTCCGAGTTTTTTCAGCGATTTACTGAGTAGTTATTTAGTTGAGTCAGTTGCTGTCCTAGATTATCCGAAATTCAGCCCGACTTGTGTCATCCGGCTCTTTCGCAAGAGTTACAGCTGGTTAGTTTTTTTTTGGTTCTCATTTAACCGAGCCTTAGTCTGAATAATTCGAACGATTATTTCAACCGAATATTCTCTGTACCCTGGCAGTGTGGAGTATCATTAATTTGTGCTTCAATGCCCCTCAAGTGAAGTTCGGACGCTGTCGCTCATTGTGGCTTAGCCTTATGGGGGACCTCAGATGAACTTCATACTTTGAGGAGAGGGGCCAACTTCTTTAGTTGTCTGTCACAAACTCGAGTCTCATTTCAGTAGAAACACAATTTCATGTCCCGATTCTCCACCGTTGGTGGCATCGCCTATATTTCCCTGACCAAGGTTTAGTTGTGGTTACCTCACCACATATTCCGACTTACCCACCAAAGGTGGTATTGGTCAAATAATTTAAACGATTATTTCAACCGAATATTTCCTGCACCCTGGCAGTGTGGAGCATCATTAATTTGTGCTTCAATGTCCCTCAAGTGAAGTTCGGACGTTGTCGCACATTGTGGCCTAGCCTTATGGGAGACCTCAGATGAACTTCATACTTTGAGGAAAGGGGTCAATCTCTTTCATAAACCTTTCTTAGACTCGAGTGTCATTTTGGTGGATTCTTATTTCGGCTCCTCCACCATAAATACCAATAATTAGGTTTCCTCGACAACAGTTTTGTTTTGGTAGATGCGCCATCTCATATCTGAGTTTATCGGTCGTCACCCCATAGTTTACATCATCCTGACGACCTGACTTGAATTCAGTCTAGACTTACATCTCAACAGAGGTGTTTAAACACCATCTAGACTGTGCCGTTCCAAGGTTAAACTTTATCGATCTCGATTACGTGGAACACAGGGTAGTTTGTCACCTCGCCGAAGCTCTGGACTTCAGACCGTTATGAAATTACTATTCTGTATGTTTTCACACTTGTCCACATTCGACATTGCTTTCGGCATTTACCCCGCTTACCGCTTTTTAGTATTTTATACACGCTGCTTGCTCACCTCACTCGTTCCTCGTCCGTCACAGGTTCTAGTCATGCGATCTGGAATAAATTTAGCTTGAATATATCATTCTCCATTGAAATACAAAATTTCGTCAAGATCGAATCCGTTGTTTTTAAATTAGCAAGAAAACTGAATTTCAAACGACCATATTTACGGAACCCCTAGTCTAATTTTGCTCATTGATCAACGTTACCGCGACATTCGAGATCCAGACCTATCCTGAAAATTTCAAATCCCTAGGCCTTTCCATTATAAAGTTATAATTTGCATGTAGCTTTAACACGTCATTCTCCATCATAGTGCAAAATTTCATTTCGATCGAATGAGTAGTTTAGAAGAAATCAGGAGAACCACATTTCGAACGGCTATATTTACGGAACCCCTGGTCGAATTTCGCCCAATAACGAACTCAACCGCGGTATTCGAGATTCGGACCAAACCTGAAAATTTCAAGTTTCTAGGTCGTTTCGTTCGAGAGTTATCGTGTATACGGACAGACGGCTGGCCGGACTCAAATTTTTCGACGGATTCGTCATCAGTGAGTCGAACTCTGTCGATTGAGACCATATTCGGCTCAAAATTTGGAAAATACAGAAATCGTGACGGAATGATGCAAGTATGTAGTACGAGCGCTCAAAAATACTTCGTTAGATTAAAGTAGTTAGTAACGAATCAAATATTCAATTGAAATTACAGGCGAAATTGTTTTTCACTAAAAAACTCCTCACCTATTAACATCAAGTGATTTACTTCAACTATTCACAATAATTCATTATAATTTAATTCAATAATATATTAATATAATTCAAATATTCGGTTTTCTGTACAAATAACCTGAGATATTGTTGATTTTTTTACCATAAAACTGCTTCAAAATCGATGTTTTCGAACGATTTTTTCAGGTTGGTGTATATTTCCTTGTCGATGGAGCGAACTTACCCGAACGCTTCTCGAGAATTGCATGTCGAGTGACGGTGGTGTCTTAAACAATTACAATCGATTTCCGTCCTATCGACAACGGATCCGACATCGATACGTTGTCGATTGCTCATGGTTACCCTACAGGTTCGGTAAATGGTGTATAAAAAATTTGAAAAGCACTGCCGTAAAGTCAGGAGCTTTTGAGCGCTCGTTCATCCACCTTTTAGGTAGATTCGCCTTCTCCAGTTTTAAAAACCAATTGGAAAAATTTTGACAGCTATCAAAAAAAATTTCAAACTAAGGCGAAAATCCAGACTTCACGTCAGTGCTTTTGGTAACTAATTTTTTTTTCGAAAATTCGCTAGAATTTTCTACGGTATCTATGGTCTTGGTGATGTGACCTGGATAAAATTTGCCACGTAGTTTGGATACATTATTCTTCATCTATGTGCAAAATTTCATTCAAATCCAATGAGTAGTTTCGAAATAATCAGGAAAAAAATATTCTGAACGGCCATATTTATGTAACCTCTATACTAATTTCGATCATTGATAAACGTGAACGCGAAATTCGCGATCCAAAACTACCTTGAAAATTTCAAGTCCCTAGGCCTTTCTGTTCGAAAGTTATGAATTTCTATGGTCTCTATGGTCCTAGTCATGCGATCTGGGAAAATTGAAGCTCGAATATATCATTCTCCATTAAAATACAAAATATCATCACGATCGAATCCGTAGTTTTGAAATTATCAAGAAAACTAAATTTCAAACGACCATATTCACGGTGTAATTGACAAACGTGACCGCGACATTCGAGATCCACACCTATCCTGACAATTTCAAGTCCCTAGGGCTTTCCGTTCGAAAGTTATAATTTTCTTTGGTTTCTATAATTCTGGTCATGCGATCTAGACAAAATTGTCATTCGTCATTCTCCATCTGAGTGCACTTCGATCGAATCTGTAGTTTCGAAGTAATCAGGAGAAAAAAATTTCGAACGGCCATATTTACGGCACCCCTGGTCGAGTTTTGCCCAATAACGAACCTAACCGCGGCATTCGAGATTCGAACCTAGCCTGACAATTCGACGTTCCGTTCGAGAGTTATCGTGTATACGGACGGACGGACAGACTCGAATTTTCCGACGGATTTGTCATCAGTGAGTCGAACTGTTTTGATTGAGACCATTTACGGCTCAAAATTCGAAAAATACAGACATCGTGACGAAATGATATAGCCCTCGTGTAAGTACGAGTGGTACGAGCGCTCAAAAATGACACCGGCTTCTGCGAAGAGTATGAGAGTATGGGGTTATGAAATTCTTCTAATTTCGGAGTGTTCGCTTTGAAGTCGATATTAGTATTAGGAAAAATATTATCACTTTGTTTTTAGGTTGAGTGGTTGCACTTACCTCATGATTGCACCTACCCCACGCTACTATATATTGCCAGTCGTTACAATGATTTGAGATAATTATTTCGTTAAATCTAGAGGGGAATCATAGGAAAATCGGAGAAATCTATATTAATAAAAGAGGATCGGTTTACCCATGTGCGGGCATCACGTCCGAACGACTACACCAAATTCAATAATTCTTTTTTATTTGTGTTCATTATTATATTATTATCAGGACAAGGTTTATACAACAAAATATTTCCGAAAAAAACATACGGAAAAAAGGGTTTCCTTTTTCCTCCAACCAAGCGAACAATTAAGATTATTTATATTTCATGGGGATTTTGACAATTAGACAAAAAGTTTATCGTGTTTCTAGAAATTGCTTAGAAGTTTATCACTGTGTTTGATATATATCGTTGTATTGTGGGAGTTTTATTGTGACTGTTAAAAATGCCATCAGTGAGGCGTCCAAATATTGGTCGGCGGACCCGTGACTCAAGTCGAGTTCGTCATGATCAGACAATAAGTCTGAAGAAGAGCGTAGGCTGTGAGTAGTGGCAAACAGAATGAAAGATTCTCAATCAAGATCTGCCCTAGCTCCGATAGGAATGCTATAATCAATCTCAGGCGATACAGCAAAATATAGATTCCAATGAAATGATCAACTTTGAGCGTTTTTCTTCTAGACATGATCCCACAGTCGATTATGCTATCAATATATTGGAAATATGAGCACTATTTGCCCATACTGCAATGCCCTGAGATATCGAAACGAACACCCAAGATTATGTTGTTTGAATGGAAAAATCAAATTGCCACAAATTACAACGCCACCTGAACCTTCGAATTCGTTTCTTTCAGGGCAACAACCTCTATCTAAACATTTGTTGCACGATATTCAGCATTACAAAAGTGTGTTTGTTCCAAATGTTCAAACATAATTGAAGAACGAGGTTTCAACAACATTAGGGTAAGCATAAGGGTAATGGTGAGGTTAAGGGTGAGGGTAAGTGTGAAGGTAAGGTAAGGGTAAAGGTAAGGGTAAAGGTTAGGGTAAGGGTAAAGGTTAGGGTAAGGGTAAGGGTAAGGGTAAGGGTAAGGGTAAGGGTGAGGGTGAGGGTGAGGGTGAGGGTGAGGGTGAGGGTGAGGGTGAGGGTGAGGGTGAGGGTGAGGGTGAGGGTGAGGGTGAGGGTGAGGGTGAGGGTGAGGGTGAGGGTGAGGGTGAGGGTGAGGGTGAGGGTGAGGGTGAGGGTGAGGGTGAGGGTGAGGGTGAGGGTGAGGGTGAGGGTGAGGGTGAGGGTGAGGGTGAGGGTGAGGGTGAGGGTGAGGGTGAGGGTGAGGGTGAGGGTGAGGGTGAGGGTGAGGGTGAGGGTGAGGGTGAGGGTGAGGGTGAGGGTGAGGGTGAGGGTGAGGGTGAGGGTGAGGGTGAGGGTAAGGGTAAGGGTAAGGGTATGAAATTTTGTCAAGATGTATTTTTCGAATTTTGCGCCGAAAATGGTCTCAATCGACAAGGTTTGACTCACTGATGACGAATCCATCAGAAAATTCTAGTCTGTCCGTCCTTTCGAACGGAAAGGCCGAGGGACTTCCAATTGGTTTCTGAAACTGGAAAATGCGAATCTACCTAAAAGGTGAACGAGCGCTTGAAAGCTCCTGACTGCTTTTCAACTTTTGTTCATTCATATTGAGCTTTCATATAAATATTTGCAATGGGCAGTTTAGGTATGCATATGCAGTCTACTTTCAAAAGGGCCAAACTTCAAGGAGAGATCTTACATGGGATTTGCAACAAAAAATGTCATATAACACATGGTCGGAATGTTGACGGTTTTTCTTCCTCTGAATCAAATCATATACTTTACCACATATTGAATACACAGGGTGTCTACTTTTAAAAGGGCCAAACTTCAAGGGGATATCATACGTGTGATTTGCAACAAATAATGTCATATAACACTTAGCCGCACTGTTGACGGTTATTCTTAAATTTAACATTTCTTCATTTCACGGAATATTTCAAGTTTTTCCATTCAATCAATTATACTTCAGTTGTTCCTGTAGCCTCATCAAATGTGACTACATATCTGACATGTGGTCAAATTTGATGAGGCTACAGGAACAACTTAAGTATAATTGATTGAATGAAAAAACTGGCATACCTTGGCTCATTCCAGTAGCCTCGCCGGACAGAGTAAATGAGGATAAGTAGGATGATATCAAGGAACTATATTGACAACTGGCGAAAGAACGAAAATTTTGCGTCTAAAATTGGTCCCAACTAACCTACTGTAGTTTGGTAAACGGTGAAATTTGAATCTCCACAAATTATGACCACTTCTCAAATCTCCAGACGGACCTGAATATTCTCTTCGACTGGTCAAAAATTGGAGATTCCCACTGAACCTTGAAAAGTGGGTAGTTCTTCACATCGATCGGTAAGCAGAACCCGAAACATCATTACTTTCTCGATGGACATTAGCTACAACAGGGTCTCATGAGGACCTAGCATTAAACATCACACCTGATTTGAACTGATCTCTTCATGTAAAGAGGGTAACATCCAGGAGTCTTGTCTTTATGATCTCGAAGTGTTTCCGTGGTTTTCTTCCCACTGTCTGTTCTAGCTTATATAAGACCAATTCTCGAATTTGCTGGTCCTACCTGGTGCCCTATCCTAAAGCCTTGGAGCAGTTGGAGGCGGTACAACGTTGGGTCACTATTCATTACGGTCCCAACCGTCCTGTGTATGAAGAGAGACTCTGTCTATTAGGTACTCGGTTTAACCTCATTTCAAGATCGCCAACTGAGAGGCGATGTCTTATTTAACTTCCGGGCTATCAATAATATGATTAGTCTCAACTTATCTTCCCTTTTCACCCGCAACACTAATAACTTACGAGGACACGTCTACAAATTGACAAAAGGGACTTCCGGACTACCCAACGACAAAACTTCCTGAATTCAGTAATGAAATTAGGAAAATTATACTTACTAGATAAACTAATAGCAAGCCAACAGCCGTTATATTATTCTAGACAAAACTTCCTATCCAATAGAATTTTTTCAACCTGTAATGGAGTGCCTGCGGATGAGGTTTGTGCCCCCAGTGTGAACGCTTTCAAACACAGATTTGATTCGCATGGATTTCGCTCACTTGTTGCCTCATTGAGTGCTTGAATTTGTATATATTTTACATGTATTTTTTTTGTATCTATTTTTTGTTTCTGAGCTTCGAAAGCATCGCCTCAGCTCTTATCGTTTAGTTGTTAATAATAATCATAAAAAGTGGTAACTCCGCCGTGCTAGGGAGGGAGGCCCTATTCAGTTCGCGGCGTCTCGTCCTCGAAGTCATACCAACGTCCCAGGTGCCACGTCTTCCCCTGCTTCAAGCACATGTACTTTCTTGGCCTTCGCCACATCTCTCCTCCTCTTTTTCCTGCGGTGACTTGGTAGGGAGTCATGTAGCAGATCTCCTCTCGTTTAGGAAATTGCGTTGCACGCAATGACGGTGAAGTTGAGGTCAGAAACCCTCATCAAGACAGAGCGATTGGGCGTGGGTGATGTTAACTTGGGCGCCAAGCACTTTAATACCTGACCTCTCGATAGTGGCTTGCGATAAGGGACTACTAACTTAATGCTAGTAAAGGAAATGATCATATGCATTATAAACTGTATATTAGAACTATTACAGTTGAATCCTTCGAACAGATGGCATCCAGCGAGTCTATAGAAGATTCGCCTTTACCAGGAACTGAATACAGGAACAAATGTTACTACTGGACTCCTGTGACGTTACATAGGCCTTCACAATAGATCTTCAAAATCAACAATTAATATTAATGAATGAGTTCGTTATTCGACCAACGAGTAATTTCCAGTCTCAAGAAGCTGGTATGTCTTGTCTTAACTGTAATTAATAACAAAACTTCAGTCAAATTTGGTAGTAAGAATGAACACAGATTATATAATATATACAATAACTATGCTTTTCTAAGCAGAAATGGATCGGACTGACCTGAAGTCCCGATCAACAGTAACCTTCAGAATTCGTGCAGACTCGACCTTCAACTTCCTCGCCAGAATCTATAGCTTGTCATATAGAAAGTATTCAGTAATCCAAAGGTGTAGAAACTTCCAGTCCTATGAAAACTGGCATATTCCAGGTGATAAGAATTGAATTGCTCCAGGTGAAAAGAATTGCTCCAATTCAGGAATGGCTCCAGGTGAAAGGTGTTACTCCTAGTCGTCTAGGTGCAAGAATGGCCCCGGTTGGAAATAATGACTCCGGGTGAGAAGTCAGATGTTCGACTCAAAAAAACGTGTTCCTCTTGTGGACTGCTACTTCATCCGACAAATCGTCGATAAAATTCAATCGCCAACCAAATGGACGATTAAAACAAGAAACGCAGCCGACTCTTGCTGATAATTAATCCTCATACGAGTTAATGCACTTAGTTCTTCACAAAACCCAGAAAAACGGCATACAATGGCTTGCTCAGCAAAAAAAACCTGAAAAACTGATATTGACAGGTCTTCAACTGACTTTCATGGCTAACAAATAATGAACTACATACTAATTAACTCAAACCTTGAACTACGAAAGCTATGGTACGTGAGGATACTCGCAGATGGCGCGACAGGCGTTCTCAAAGAAAACATAAACGTCATAGGGTCACGAAGCGCGGTTTTCGTCTTATCCTTTCATAAGGAGCACACTATGTGTGAAGGGTAGACGGTACCGGTTTCGATTCGGAGGGATTTGAGGGTGGAGCGACTGGATATGTCTCTCTGGGACGAATCACCCATACGTTTTTCCATCGGAGAGCGCGCCCTCAACATTGCCAGAACAACTAGCCAAAAAATTTTAATTTTTGAATTCATAAGTATTTCAATTTCTGAACTTATTGAGCGTTGAAATGTTCTTTTATTATGACTGAATTTCTGGTACTTCGAATGTGCTTAATTTACTTTTCAATTATCTTGTGATGTTATGGAATATTGGGTGGGTAAACCTCGTATTATAATTGAAAACGTTTTCAGTAATTTCCGGGAATTTGAACGACGGAATGGAGAGAATCATAGTTTTTAATCCATTATCAAGTAAAAGGATTATTACTTTTATCCATCCGCATATCGGGGTTAATTCAATTTATAATGGGAATCGCTGTTATGCAACCGACAAATATCAATCGATATATTAGGTTGGGGAAAAAGTAATTTCGTATTTTTCGCTTTATTTCAATGCTTTATAAAAAGTGTTACAATCATCCAAATTTAGTCAGATATGCGCCGTTCGGTTCGATAATTTGTTGCCAACGAGAATCTGTGTTCATAATGCCCCTCCCTCAGAAGTTCTTGTCCCTATTGGCAAAAAACTCAGACATCCAATTTTTACAGGCCTCTATTGAGGCCAAATTTTTGAGCGCTCGTACTACTTACACGAGGGCTATATCATTTCGTCACGATGTCTGTATTTTTCGAATTTTGAGCCGAAAATGGTCTCATTCGACTATGTTCGACTCACTGATGACGAATCCGTCGGAAAATTCGAGTCTGTCCGTCCGTCCGGCCGTCCGTCCGTCCGTCCGTCCGTCCGTAAGCACGATAACTCTCGAACGGATCAACCTAGAGACTTGAAATTTTCAGTGTAGGTTCAGATCCCAAATGCCTCGGTTAAGTTCGTTAATGGGCCAAATTCCACCAGGGGTTCCGTAAATATGGCCGTTCAAAGTTTTGTTTCCCTGATTACTTGAAAACTACAGATTCGATCGAGATGAAATTTTGCACTCAAATGGAAAATGAGGTGTTTTAGCTACATGCGAAATTTTGTCCAGATCGCATGACCAGAACCATAGAAACCATAGAAAATTGTAACTTTTGAACGGAAAGGCCTAGGAACTTGAAATTTTCAGGGTGGGTTTGGATCGCGAATATCGCGGTCACGTTCATCAATGAGCAAAATGAGACTAGGGGTTCCGTAAATATGGCCGTTCAAAATATTTCTTTCCAGATAGTTTCGGAACTACTGATCGGATTGGAATGAAATTATGCACCTAGCTGAGGAATAATGTATTCAAACTACGTGCAAAATTTTGTCCAGACCGCACCACCAAGACCATAGATACCGTAGAAAATTCTAGCGAATTATCGAAAAAAAATTGATCAGCTGAAGCACTGACATGAAGTCTGGAGTTTCGCCTAAGTTTCAGAATTTTTTTGACAGCTTTCAAAAATTTCTTCAATTGGTTTCTAAAACTGGAAAATGCGAATCTACCTACAAGGTGCATGTACGAGCGCTCAAAAGCTCCTGCCTTCACGGCAGTGCTTTTCGTAATTTTTAACTATAAGCGCGTTGGGCATGGACAGGAAAAGGTGGTAGTCACTTGGTGCCAGGTCCGGACTATGGGGTGGATGTATAAAAACTTCTCATCCTAGCTCCCGAAGCTACTGGCGCGTCATCAAAGATGTGTGTGGCCTGGCGTCCTGTTGAAACACGATTCTGTTATCTGTTCCTATTCACCGATGCTGGTCGCTTCAGTTCGATCACCAGTTTCAAACAGTTGAGTGGTTCAAAGTAAAGGGCAGAATTGAGTGTTTGACCATAGGGGAGCAGCTCATAGTAGAGCACTCTCTGTCTATCCACCAAACACACAGTTACACCTTCCTGGCCGTTAATGTTGGCTTGGTCACGGCTGGGCCATTTCGTTGGATTTCGACCACGATCTCTGTCGCTTGACATTGTTATAAGTAACCCATTTTTTATCACCAGCCATCATCCGCTTCAGAAATGGGGCGATCTTGTTGCGATTCAGCAGCGTTTTTGAAGATGGAAATTCAGTCTATGATGTTTTTGAGCGCTCGTACTACTTACATGAGGGCTATATCATTTCGTCACAATGTCTGTATTTTTCGAATTTTTAGCCGAAAATGGCCTCAAACGACTATGTTCGACTCACTGATGACGAATCCGTCGAAAAATTCGAGTCTGTCCGTCCGTCCGGCCGTAAGCACGATAACTCTCGAACGGAATGTCCTAGAAACTTGAAATTTTCAGGGTAGGTTCGAATCTCGAATGCCGCGGTTGAGTTCGTTATTGGGCAGAATTCGCCGAGGGGTTCCGTAAATATGGCCGCTCGAAATTTTGTTTTCCTGATAACTCTGCAACTACAGTTTTGATCGAGACGAAATTTCACACTCTAATGGAAAATGAGGTGTTCAAGCTACATGCAAAATTTTGTTCAGCTCGCATCACCAGAACCATAGAAACCATAGAAAATTGTAACTTTTGAACGGAAACGCCTAGGGACTTGAAATTTTCAGGATAGGTGTGGATCTCGATTGTCGTGATCACTTTCATCTATGAGCAAAATTATACTAGGGGTTCCGTAAATATGGTCGTTTGAAATTTAGTTTTCTTGATAAATTCCAAACAACAGATTCGATCGTGACGAAATTCTGTATACTAATGGAGAATGATATATTCAAGCTACATTTCTCTAGATCGCATGACCAGAACCATAGAAACCATAGAAAATCATAACTTCTGAACGGAAAGGCCTAGAGACTTGAAATTTTCAGGATAGGTGTAGATCTGAAATGTGGCGTTCACGTTTATCAATGAGCAGAATTATACTAGGGGTTCCGTAAATACGGTCGTTTGAAATTTTGTTTTCTCGATAATTTCGAAACTACGGATTCGATGGAGATAAAATTTTGTATTTTAAACGAGAATGATATATTAAAGCAACATTTTGTCCAGATCTCATGACCAGAACCATAGAAACCATAGAAACTTATAACTTCCGAAGGGAAAGGCCTAGGAACTTGAAATTTTCAGGGTGGTTTTGGATCGCGAATTTCACGGTCACGTTCATCAATGAGCAGAATTAGACTAGGGGTTCCGTAAATATGGCCGTTCAAAATATTCTTTTCCTGATAATTTCGAAACTAACAATTTGATTGGAATGAAACTTTGCACCTAGCTGAGGAATAATGTATTCAAACTACGTGCGAAATTTTGTCCAGATCGCATTACCAAGACCATACATACCGTAGAAAATTCTAGCGAATTATCGAAACAAAAAAATTGGTCACCTAAAGCACTGACTTGTAGTCTGGATTATCGCCTTAGTTAGAAAATTTGTTTGACAGCTGTCAAAAATTTCCTCAATTGGTTTCCAAAACTGGAAAATGCGAATCTACCTACAAGGTGCATGTACGAGCGCTCAAAAGCTCCTGCCTTCACGGCAGTGCTTTTCGTAATTTTTTTGTGTCAGCTCGTGTAGCTCCCAAACATTAAGCTTTTTGAGCGCTCGTACTACTTACACGAGGGCTATATCATTTCGTCACGATGTCTGTATTTTTCGAATTTTGAGCCGAAAATGGTCTCAATCGACTATGTTTGACTCACTGATGACGAATCCGTCGGAAAATTTGAGTCTGTCTGTCCGTCCGTCCGGCCGTAAGCACGATAACTCTCGAACGGAACAACCTAGAGACTTGAAATTTTCAGTGTGGGTTCAGTTCCCGAATGCCTCGGTTGAGTTCGTTAATGGGCCAAATTCCACCAGGGGTTCCGTGAATATGGCCATTCAGAGTTTTGTTCCCCTGATTACTTGAAAACTAGAGATTTGATTGAGATAAAATTTTGCACTCAAATGGAGAATGAAGTGTTCAACCTACATGTGAAATTTTGTCCAGATCGCATAACCAGAACCTTAGAAACCATAGAAAATTGTAACTTTTGAACGGAAACGCCTAGGGACTTGAAATTTTCAGGATAGGTGTGGATCTCGAATGTCGTGATCACGTTCATCTATGAGCAAAATTATACTAGGGGTTCCGTAAATATGTTCGTTTGAAATTTAGTTTTCTTGATAATTTCAAAACTACAGATTCGATCGTGATGAAATTTTGTATACTAATGGAGAATGATATATTCGTGCTACATTTCTCCAGATCACATGACCAGAACCATAGAAACCATAGAAAATCATAACTTTCGAACGGAAAGGCCTAGGGACTTGAAATTTTCAGGATAGTTGTGGATCTGAAATGTCGCGTTCACGTTTATCCATGAGCAGAATTATACTAGGGGTTCCGTAAATACGGTCGTTTGAAATTTTCGTTTCTCGATAATTTCGAAACTACGGATTCGATCGAGATGAAATTTTGTATTTTAATCGAGAATGATATATTAAAACAATATTTCGTCCAGATCGCATGACCAGAACCATAGAAACCATAGAAAATTGTAACTTTTGAACGGAAAGGCCTAGGAACTTGAAATTTTCAGGGGGTGCTTTGGATCGCAAATAACGCGGCCACGTTCATCAATGAGCAGAATTAGACTAGGGGTTCCGTAAATATGGCTGTTCGAAATATTTTTTTTTCCTGATAATTTCGAAACTACTGATTGGATTGGGATGAAATTTTGCACCTAGCCTAGGAATAATGTATTCAAACTACGTGCAAAATTTTGTCTAGATCGCATTACCAAGACCATAGATACCGTAGAAAATTCTAGCGAATCATCGAAAAAAAAAAGGTCAGCTGAAGCACTGACATGAAGTCTGGAGTTTCGACTAAGTTTCAGAATTTTTTCGACAGCTGTCGAAAATTCCTTCAATTGGTTTCTAAAACTGGAAAATGCGAATCTACCTACACGGTGCATGTACGAGCGCTCAAAAGCTCCTGCCTTCACGGCAGTGCTTTTCGTATTTTTTTTATCCAGTCTTCTGCAAATGGTTCTGAACGGTTTTATGATCGATGTTCAGCTCCTGGGCGATGCTACGACGACTAACATGACGGTCGATCTCGATATTTGCCATGATTTCATCCTCATTTTCGACGACAGGTCTGCCAGTGCGTGGTGCATCTTTCACCTCCACTACACCAGCACGGAATCGCTCGAACCACAGTTTTACCACAAGAACCGAAAGAGTGTCGATCACGTATACATGGAAAATTTTGTTGATCGCTTTCGATGTGTTTTTCGCTTTCAGGTAGTAAAAATGTAAAATATGACGATTTATTTCTCCGAAACCTTCATACTCGACTCACGACTACTCACGATTGTCCGCGATTGTGCAGATCAAGCGCAAAACAGTCAGAGAAGCATTTGTAGTATACAACCACACCTTACAACGCCGTATTGTATGATGTGATGAGACCAATAACGAACGAGATATACTTAGTTGAGTAAAAAGGGCGCAAAATACGAAATTACTTTTTCCCCAACCTAATACTTATGGCTCTTTGGTGTTTACGCATTGACCCGGAATTTATGATTTCCTTTATATGTGAAAGATTGAAAAGTAAGTTCTGCAATATGAAAAGTTTTTTCAATTTTATACATCCATTCATAGCTGATTGGAAGCAATTCATCAGATGAGGATGGCTCAATTTTTTACCACAAGAAGCTCTACGTGCAAAAGGATTTGGGTCATGAATGTCAGTTTAGAATTCTCTACTTCGATATGTATATGGTCCATTTTCTGTCTTTCATTTATCACTCAAAACTAGCTTCACACATAAATAACACAAATCATAGACTATGATAGATATGGTTTGTATCGATTGAGCCGAAATGGTTGTGATTATATTAATAATAATAATAAGTTTTATTGATCCACAATTCACAATTTACATTGTATTGGACATGTCAAAAGAAAAAAGAAAATTATTATTAAAATGCAGTACCCCAAATCCCAAAACCCAAAGCCATACAGAAAAAAAAAATATATAGGTATGTCATGGAAATCAAAAAATGAACCCAAGGCAATACATCTTATAAAATCAATCACTAAATTCCAAGATATTTTCTACGAAACGGAGGGGAAATTTGAAGCTTGCATTTTGATGAACTATATTTAGAGTTAGCTGATTTCTGTGAGTGTTTTAAAATTTAGAATTTTCATTTTTTATTAGAATTAATTCATTGTGTTTAGATTATAAATTTGTTGTAAACAAAAATTATTTTTATTTGTACACCTTGAAGAACCCTCATTAAAAAGAGTCGCGGGAAAAATAAAAGAAAAATTAAAAAACAAAATTATTAGAATATTTTTCTTCTTATCATAAAATTTCAAAATCAAAATTTAATATTATTAATATCAAAAATTGAACCATAACAATATATGCACATCGAAGCAATCAAACTCTGTAAAATATGTCTGTGAAGAAATTCTTGAGAGATCATAAAAAACTTCTGACCTAAGTATTTGGATCAGTTTTTTTCGGAAAACACTGGAACTAACGGCCTTTCTTATTTCGAGAGGCAGTAAATTGAAAAAATAACATCCGGCATATTCGGGAGTCTTCTTATAGGTATGGTAATTAAATCTACTCAGTTTCAATTGATTACCCTTTCTCGTATAATATTCATGTCTATCACCAACTTTTTCGAACTCATTCTTGTTTTTATACGTACGACAGAGCACCTTCAGAAGATATATACATGGGAAGGTAAGTATGTTTTCTTTCTTGAAACTTTCTCTGCAAGATTCTAATGGTTGTAGATTGAACATAAGGCGAATTTTCCTTTTCTGTGCGATGAATACTCTTTTACTTTCTGTTGCATTACCGTATACTATTATATTGTAACTTATTCTTGAATAATAGGCATAATAAGCGGTCATTAGTCCTTGCTTGTTCAATGTTTGCTTCAAATTCAATAAAGCATAGTAACCGCTATTCAATTTTCTGCAAATTTTTTCTACACTATCTTCCCAGTTGAGCTCACTATCTAAACGTACCCCTAAAAATTTTACTGTTTCTTCCGCTATTAAAACCTATCTATCTCAACTGTGAAATTTTCATTTTTGGGAATAAAGCTTTTACGGAAGTTAAGGCAAACTGTTTTGGTCTGATTTAATATGAGATTATTCCTAAGACACTACCTACTAAAGTCGCCAATTACAGTGTTCGCCTTTTGACTCAACTCTTCCATCGTAGGAGCCGATATAATAATGGACGTGTCATCTGCGTACAGAAATACACGGCCAATAGATATGTGCTCTGGAAGATCATTGACATAAAGTGTAAACAGCTTCGGACCTGCAGTACTACCCTGAATAACTCCCATGTCGATTTCATACACCGACGAAAAAACATCCTTTATTTTTACCTTCATCGTACGCCCTCGAAGATATGATTCAATACATTCCATTATCTTTCCCCTTAGTCCAAGCGCCTGCATTTTAGTTAAAATAAATTCATGATTCAGATAGTCAAAGGCGCGCGAGAGATCGAAGGAAAAACCAAGTACGTATTCTTTCCTATCCAACAAATCATGAACATGTTGAACAAATTCTGTGACAGCCGTTTCAGTAAAATGTTCTGCTCTGAGCCCATGTTGTTCCTTTCTTAATATTTTGAACCTATTCATGAAGTTATCAATTCTGTTTATAACGATCTTTTCAATTATTTTAAAGATTGTACTCAAAAGGGATATTGGTCTATAGTTTTCAATAGCGAGTGGATCATCCTTCTTATATACAGGGATGACCAAAGATTGTTTCAGAAAAGGGGGGAATTCTGTTTCTTCAAAAGATATCGATACCTTTTTGCCAAATTATCGTAAGCCTCAACGTAGTACGTTGAGGATAATGTGGGTCTGTTTCAAGGTCACTAAAATGTTAAAAAGGCTTTCTTTGTTCTGTTCCAAAACATTGTGAATCGCTCCAGCTCAGGAGTTAGGCCCCAGATCTCACTTATTGTTATTTAGGATGAGCATGTCCATGAAAAATAATATCAGAATAATTCTAGAACTTGAGTGAAGAGATCAGGCGCGTTCTTATTTTAATCGAAATATCTAATCGATTGTATCAGCGATGTTTTTAATTTCATCAAATGACGTCAGAACAATCAACCATCAATCTTTAGCCAGGTCCACTATTTAATATTGAAAAGAACTTACTGTCTAACAATGTGGAATTTTCTTAGTGTTGAATTCAGAGATTTCCTCTTGTCCATTCACTGTGAAGTTTTCGTTAAGCGGAGCAGCAGTGAAATTCAATGGTTCGGCCAATACCAACGTCTTATCCTTCCAAATAAAAATGTAGTAGATCGATAAAAAAATTGCGGCCATAGACACACTCAATACATAAGCAATAACAGTAAGAAGGCGGATTCCTTTAGAAGGGGCTCTTGGTTTGAGTGGTTCTCCCTTAACAGCTGGTAGATTTTCTGATGAATTTTCTTTGTTGCCGTCTTCTTGGGATAGCATGATGTTGTAGTTATTACCTGGAAATAATAGACGAATACAAAACTAATTCACAGGTAGATTAACTAATTGGCATTTCTTATGTATTAAATATGTACTTGCAATGGTTCAATTTTCTGTTGCATTTTTTCCTGAGAACATCGAAATCATGTTCGTTAATTTATACTTCATTTAAGAATTATTGACATCGAAGCAGGCCCTGAACGTCCAGTCGAGGCTTTATTTCTGGTTACAAAAAGTAACTGTTCAATTTCATCATAGAAATAAAACATCGAACATAAATATAACCTAGAAAAGTGTTCTTTATACGAATTATCGAATAATAAAGCCGGAATATTCCGACTGCAGTTTAAACATGGGAATTCAGGTTTGAAAGCGCAGAAATATCGTGGAATGCTTTCATATAAAATTATCTGAACTTCCAAGCAAGTCGTTGAGTTGAGATATCGTTCATATAAAAGTCAACCATGGAAAATGGAAGATTATTAAAATAAATATTTTCACTCAAGACCATGCAATCTCTATTAGTATTGGAAATCTTGCAAAATTCTAACCATATAACTATAAGAGTACCATTTTATGCCAGGATTCAAGAAGGATAATTAATGGAATTCTAGCAGGTAGCTAAAGTGGTGCAACAAACAGAACATTTTTTTGATACTTCGCAAGCACAGGGCCAAGTGAATGGATTGGAAAAAACGTTATACAGGGTGTCTACTTTTGAAAGGGCCAAACTTCGAGAGAAGATCATACATAAGTTTTGCAACAAAAAATGTCATATAACACATGGTCGAAATGTTGACGGTTTTTCTTCAATTTAACATTTCTTGATTTCACGAAATATTTTAAGTTTTTCCATCAAATTAATTATACTTCAATTATCCTTAGAGCCTCATCAGATTTGACCACATATTTGGAAATAGCATTAAATTATCTACAAGTTAAAAATATCTGTCTGCCAAAAAAGGGTTATTGCAGGCGTGGTGAGGAGATGAATGTCACGATTCTGAAGTGAACAAAACCAGTCATATTTTTCCAATGTTTTTATCGATGAAAAATCATTGATTATGAACATGTTTTCTTTTCAGCAAAAAACTACCCCATTTAGTGTTCTTTCGAATGACATATCAACTTTTGTGCTTCCTGCTTGTCTTCTGTCCTAATATCATGGCTAACAATATAACAACGAATAAGCCGAAATATTCCAAACCTAAATTTGCTCTATTTTGAAGCTCTTTATGATTGAATATTGTAGTTATTTTCATGGACATCATGAATATATCTGTCGAATCAAAATAATTCGAAGTAATAAACTAAATTTTAATAAAACAAATATTATGAAAACATGTGAAAACAGACGACTACTGCTACTTATAACATTTCTTTTAATTGTCCACCACCTTGTTCAATACCTTTTACATATCGTTTTCGGACTGAATCTATAAACCTTCGAAGTTCACAACGTTTCTGACGCATTTCTGCACAACACAAATTGATTCTTACGATCAGATCCACTCGAGTCTGAACGAGAATTTGATATACTTTTTGTTTCAAGGTGTTCTAGGCATAACAATCCAGAGTCGTAAGGTCGGGGCTGTTTGGTGGCCATCTTATCGGGTCGTACCTACCAATCCATTGCACCCCTAAAAATTCATTCTTTGAGTCCCGCAAATTCCGACTTTGGGAGTCATGAGAGGTAAACTTTTCTGACCAGTAATACTTCCCGATCGGCTCAACGCTGAAAAATTCATCAATCCAAAGCAGCTAAGCGGACATATTGGATGATCTGCCCCTAGCTAACAGACAAAATGTCTGGTTTCAAATGGATGGCTGCCCATCTCATAGTAGCCGGAATGTACGGGAATCGATATTTTGGAGTGCAATGGATTGTAAGGTACGGTCCGGTAAGATTGCCACCAAGGTGCCCCGACCATAGGCCTTTGGATTTTTATGTCTGGAACACCTTGAAAGAAAAAGTATATCAAATTCGCGTTCAGACTCGATTGTGCAGAAATGCGTCAGAAAAGTTGTGAACTTCGTAGGTTTGTAGATTCAGTGCGGAAACGATGTGTAAAATGTAGGGGAGAGCGGGGTTGAAAGTGCCGATTTTTACAAATCCTCATATGATTCTATTCAGATAAAACAAGGACTATATCTAGAACTAGTGGTTCATCCTTAGCCAAATTTAGTCCTTAATACGAATTTACCTACAGATTTTGGACATTTTCAATAGTTTTTGAGAAAAAGTGATTTTTTTATACAGCGGCGACAAGGCACAACCAACCCCACTTTGGGGCAAGTTGTGCCGTAGCTGGGGTCGGTTGTGCCGTTGATAATGCTAGGTGTTTTACATGAATGGAAATCAATTTAGAATTCAAAAGACGTCAATTTTATAATAATATATTTATGCCAAGATGGTGGGATGTTTTGTACATTGAACTTCACGGCACACTGGAACGCAAGTTGTCGTACTTCTTTCGGTAGAAGACCGAAGTGAATTGTAGCGCTTTTTAAGATGTACTTCGACAGTAGTGCATTGTTCCTCATTAAATACTAGTCTTGGTTTATATACAACTGCAGGAGTACCTCCACTTTTTATTTTTTTGACATAGCGTTGTATATATAGGCTACTTAGGCGTTGGTTGTGCCGCGGCACAACCAGCCCCAAATGAACGGCACATTTTACCCCGTTTATGAGAGTGTGATATTTTGTCCGTCATATAAAAATCACTCTGCTCAAATCATTGAAATTACAATGCATAACAAACTACGATAATTAACACACATTTCACTGAAACTTTCATATTAATAGCACGAAGAATGCTAGCTTGCGACCAAAAAGTATCGAAACGGAAATATTTACTGACGTGCTGCTGGAGGAACCTCACATGAGTTACATGTAATTCTACTCGGTCCGCTTTGCTGACGCAACTGAGATGGCAGCCACGTGTGCCCGATGGTTAGGCAATACGCGATACAATACAATATTTTATCAATCTATTTCTGATTTCGAGATATTAGCATCGGCACAATTTACCCCCGGCACTTTCAGCCCCGCTCTCCCCTATTGAATAAGGCAGTGGACATTTCGAAAGATTGTTATAAGTAGTATTCGTCTGCCTGTTCTACATAATATTTCCATAAAATCTGTATTATTAAAATTAAGTTCATTCCTTCAAATCATTTTGATTCGACAAATAGGTTCATGATTTCCATGAAAATAACTTCAATATTTAATCATACAGAGCTTCAAAATAAAGCAAATTTAGGTTTGGAATATTTCGACCTATTCGTTTTTATCTTGTTAACCATAGTATTAGGGCAGAAGACAAGCAGCAAGCAAAAAAGTCGATATGTCATTCGAAAGCACATTAAATGGGGTAGTTTTTGCCGAAAAGAAAACATGTCTATAATTAATGATTTTTCATCGATAAAACTATCATCGATGGAAAAATAAGACTGGTTTTGTTCACTTCAGAATCGTGACATTCATCTCCTTACCACGCCCACGATAATATTTTTTTTGACAGATAGAAGTTCTTATCTTGTAGAAAATTTAATGTTGTTTCCAAATATGTGGTCAAATCGGAAGAGGCTCTGAGGATTACAGAAGTATAATTGATTTTATGGAAAAACTTGAAATATTTCGTGAAATCAAGAAATGTTAAATTGAAGAATAACCGTTAACTTTTCGACCATGTGTTTTATGACATTTTTTGTTGCAAATCTTATCTACAATCTCCCACTGAAGTTTGGCCCTTTTTAAAGTTGACACCCTGTATATATTGAGAAATTAGAGAAAAACAAAAATTAAGAATGTAATACATGAAGAATATTGACATGAAATTTGTACTGTAACTATCAATATATGAACCAATTTGTGAATTATTCAGTGAATACTTTGAGAAAGTCAATTTTTATTTTTATTCATTAAAACTGTACATGAATTATTGAAAATATTATAATTGATGGACAATTTTACAATTATTCGGTATACTTTCGAATTGTGAACAATAGAGTTAGCATGTGTTCAATGTCAGTATAAGCAGAGGGAATGTGAACAGGGTACCATACAGTATAAGTAAGTATAATAAATAAACTTAAAATATCTACGAATGATACAAGAGCAAAGATAAAAATCTCATTGAAAACTTTCTTTCCACGTATAAGTGTAGTGATTTGGATGTGTTTATTGAATAAGCTGACATAATCCTATTGATGGGCATCCTTTTGCAGGAAAGGTTTCAATTTTTCAATAACCCATTTAAGAAATAATTCACCATTCATAGTTTTATAGTAATCCTTATCATTCGGCATATGGTATTCAACGAGTAAACACGTTCTGCGTACCGCTCTTTCATAAAACACAAGGTTATATTTGTTCTGTTTTTGAAGTGAAATTTTTGTAATATGAAATATTTTGAATTTCGCCATTGGTTGAAAAATGGGACCAAAAGTCAACAGTGATATCAAAAACGCTGTAAAAGAAGCTCTTCGAGATTTTGTCGATGACGATGAATTCCTTGATGAAATTTTGTCCAAGAACGATGAAAAACTCGAAACAATGCAGGTGACTATTGAAGAACAGTCTAAAAAAATTAAACAGCTGGAGGTTCAAATCGATAAAATACATCAAACCGATAAATTAAACGATGTTTCCATCCGAGAACAATCAAATAAAATAACACAGCTCGAGAACCAAATTGACAATATGCACCAGGCTGATAAAATAGACAATATATGTGTTTATAATTTTCCGGAAGAAGATAATGAAAAATTGAAGGAAAAATTCCTTTATCTTTGTAAGGAAAACTTTCAAATTGAGTTGACAAAAGGGTGTAGTCAAATGTTACAGGATTGGTTCGAAAAAACAGGCATTTCGTCCTTTTATAGTCAAGTTTGACAAACAACAAAATAAGAAATTAATACTCAAAAATGTGCACAGGCTAAAGGGAACTAAAATTGGAATCACGGAGGATCTAACGAAGAGTCGTCTCAGGCTTTTTCATTTTGCCAGGGAAAAGTTCGACAGGAGAAATGTCTTCACACAACATGGTATTGTTTTTGTCCGAAATGGTATAAGTGTGCAAAAGGTTAGTGATTTCGTTTCACTGGACAAATTGATTAATTCTCAATAATTTACAAGATGCGGTAAAGTGCAGGTTATTTGCCATTTTCATATACTTAAGGGAGATCACTATCTTCTATACTTCTTTTATTATAAATATATTTTTTTTCTGTTTCAACAGAACTTAGTCAGTTATGTTAGAGTACATGGATATGGTGAAGTCATGTGTGAGTTTTGATGGAAAAGTTTTTGATGATGTTGAAAATTTAAAAAAATTATTTGATGGATCGGATAAATTTAATATATTGCATTTAAATATTCGTAGCTTGCGTAAGAATTTTGATGAATTATGTGTTTACCTGGATGGTATAAATTTGGATAAAGTTGATGTCATGATTTTTTCTGAAACTTTCAAGGTTGAGAATGTTTCCGATTTTTATATTGATGAATTCGAATGTACATAGTATAATGTATATGTATAGGGTGTCTACTTTTGAAAGGGCCAAACTTCAAACATAAGATTTGCAACAAAAAATGTCATATAACACATGGTCGAAATGTTGACGGTTTTTCTTCAATTTAACATTTCTTGATTTCACGAAATATTTCAAGTTTTTCCGTCAAATCAATTATACTTCAGTTATCCTTAGAGCCCCATCAGATTTGACCAAATATTCGGAAACAGCGTTAAATTTTCTACAAGATTAGAATTTCTGTCTGCCAAAAGAATTCTTATCTTGTAGAAAATTTAACGCTGTTTCCAAATATTTGGTCAAATCTGATGGGGCTCTAAGGATAACTGAAGTATAATTGATTTGACGGAAAAACTTGAAATATTTCGTGAAATCAAGAAATGTTAAATCTCCCACGAACTATCGGCCCATTTCTGTAATAAATAACTTCTCAAAAATATTCGAAAAATGTTTGAAAACCCGTATTGTAGATTTCCTTGAGAAGAACAAACTCTTCAGTTCGAATCAGTTTGGATTTAGAGAAGGCAAAAGTACAGAGGATGCAGTGTTCGAACTCATAAAGGAAATCCTTAACAACTGGCATAATGAAAACAAAACCTTAGCAGTTTCTCTGGATTCAAAAAAAGCTTTCGACACTGTTTCTCACGATATTTTACTGGAGAGAATGGAACGCATCGTTATCAGACAATGCATTACTGCTAATAAGAAATTACCTAACTGATAGAAAACAAAGAACAAAAATTAAAAATTACGAAAAGCACTGCCGTGAAGGCAGGAGCTTTTGAGCGCTCGTACATGCACCTTGTAGGTAGATTCGCATTTTCCAGTTTCAGAAATCAATTGAAGGAATTTTCGACAGCTGTCAAAAAAATTCTGAAACTTGGGCGAAACTCCAGAATTCATGTCAATGCTTCAGCTGATCAATTTTTTTTCGATAATTCGCTAGAATTTTCTACGGTATCTATGGTCTTGGTGGTGCGATCTGGGCAAAATTTTGCACGTAGTTTGAATACATTATTACTCAGCAAGGTGCAGAATTTTATCCCAATCCGCTCAGTATTCTCGGAACTATCAGCAAAAAAATATTTTGAACGGCCATATTTACTGAACGCCTAGTCTAATTTTGCTCATTGATGAACATGACCGCGATATTCGCGATCCAAACCCACCCTGAGAATTTCAAGTTCCTAGGCCTTTCCGTTCGAAAGTTACAATTTTCTATGGTTTCTATGGTTCTGGTCATGAGATCTGGACAAAATATTGTTTTGATATATCATTCTCGATTAAAATACAAAATTTCATCCCGATCGAATCCGTAGTTTCGAAATTATCGAGAAACCAACATTTCAAACGACCGTATTTACGGAACCCCTAGTATAATTTTGCTCATAGATGAAAGTGATCACGACAATCGAGATCCACACCTATCCTGAAAATTTCAAGTCCCTAGGCCTTTCCGTTCGAAAGTTATGATTTTCTATGGTTCGAGTCATGTGATCCGTAGAAATGTAGCTTGAATATATCATTCTCCATAAGTATACAAAATTTCGTCACGATCGAATCTGTAGTTTTGAAATTATCAAGAAAACTAAATTTCAAACTACCATATTTACGGAACACCTTGTATAATTTTGCTCATAGATGAACGTAATCACGACATTCCAGATCCACACCTATCCTGAAAATTTCAAGTCCCTAGGGGGTTCCGTTCAAAAGTTACAATTTTCTATGGTTTCTATGGTTCTGGTCATGCGATCTGGACAAAATTTCACATGTAGCTCAAACACCTCATTCTCCATTTGAGTGCAAAGTTTCATCTCGATCGAATCTGTAGTTTCGAAGTAATCAGGAGAACAAAATTTTGAACGGCCATATTTACGGAACCCCTGGTGGAATTCTGCCCATTAACGAACTTGACCGCGGCATTTGGGATCTGAACCTACACTGAAAATTTCAAGTCTCTAGGTTGATCCGTTCGAGAGTTATCGTGCTGACGGACGGCCGGACGGCCGGACGGACGGACGGACGGACGGACAGACTCGAATTTTTTGACGGATTTGTCATCAGTGAGTCGAACATAGTCGATTGAGACCATTTTCGGCTCAAAATTCGAAAAATACAGACATCGTGACGAAATGATATAGCCCTCGTGTAAGTAGTACGAGCGCTCAAAAACTCGTATAGTTCCTATTTGACATTTGATACCGGGGTGCCACAGGGTACAGTTCTTGGCCCGGTCCTTTTTCTGGTGTATATAAATGAAATTCATACCGCAACAAAAGATTGTCGAGTTCTCTCTTACGCCGATGATACGGTTTTAATTTTTGAGGCTAGAAGCTGGTTGAATGTTCTTAGGAATGCTAGTGCGGAAATAGAACTCATGATTGCATCGCTGAACAGAAGCCTTTTGGATCTGAATACTTCAAAAACATACTTTGTTACATTTTCTACAACAACTTCGGACCAACCAGCATTCGACAAATTAAATTTTCACTCACAAGAATGCCGTGTTTTGGGGTATTGTCGGGATTGTACCTGTATAGAGAGAAGAGAGAGCGTGAAATATTTGAGAGTAGTTGTTGATCAACATCTAAGGTGGAATCAGCACGTTAGTTTTTTGTGCGGAAAAATAAGAATATCGTTTCACAAATTCTATCTGCTTAAGGGAATACTAAACACAAAACTTTTATTGCTTCTATATGCTACTCTTATCGAATCTATACTTAGGTGCTGTATTGTTGTATGGGGTGGAGCTTATAACAATTCAATTCATACCTTGGAGGACACACAATACAGTTTTGAAAATTATTCTGAGTAAACCAAGACTTTTTTCAACTAAAGAACTATATGAGCGTAACCGATTGATGAACTTGCGCAACTTGTATTGCTTTTGCTCTTTGATATTCTTCTCGAAAGTAGAGGAGATTTTTCCGACCCTAAGCCACGGTTACTGTACTAGAGGTAACATAAGTAGGAATTTGGTAGTCCCGTTGATTCATAGGAACATAAATCATAGATTTCTGATTTTCTTGCTACCGAAAATATATAATCATATACCCATCGAACTGAGAGACTCTAAGAATAACAAAAAACTATACAGAAAACAACTTCGAACATTCATTCTTGATAATCCATCAGTTTTTGAGAAACTATTCAGATTTTCAGTACCTACAACTTTTGTCTCATTCGGTGTCTTCATGTATCCAGTACTCAATAGTTCTCCGTTCTTTTCAGTTTTCTTTATTATTTCTGTAGGGCTGTAGTTGAATACCTAAATTGTGTCGGGAATCCAGTGCACAAACTTTGTTTAGGCAAAATTTCCCGATTATTTGTAACATTGTATCGAAAATGATGAATAAATTTATTATTATTATATTATTATTATATTAATACCACTGTCAAAAATCAGATCACATCCAGGTAAAAATCCATCAATTGTTCCAGCATTCAAAATAATGTACTTTCTGCCTTTACCCTTGAATATACTCGGCATACCTTCTGAATTACTTTCTAGTGTCCACTGACGAATTTGAATACCGTTTTCGAATATCCAAGTTATATATGTATTCGGGCTCAAAACGTCCTAGGACGTTGTCTGATAACCGTTTGCCATATCCTTCTATTGTTGCAGTCTTCTTCATCTAGTCCCTTCTCACTCATTAATCGTCTTATTCCTCCAATGCATGTTTTCTTTGGTCTTCCTCTCTTTCTATGTTCCGGAGGTGTCCACCTCATCACCTTCTTTGGCATTCTACACTCTTCCATCCTTTGGACATGTCCGTACCATACTAGCTGTTTCCTCTCTATGTACTCTGTAATTGTCTCCTTTATTTCCATCTGCTCCCTAATTTTCTCATTTGTCACTCTTTCCTGTTTTGATGTTCTCGATGCTCGTCTTATTGCGTCCATTTCTGTAGCCTCTATTCTCCTCTTCATCTGCTCCTTTATCCGCCAAGTTTCTGACCCGTACACGAGAGAGCTTTTAATCAGGGCATCATTTATTCTGATCTTTCTCTGTTTTCCTATCTCTGTGCTCCACAGAATACCATTCAGCAACCTTATTATCTTCTTTCCCTTATTCATTCTCGATTTTATTTCGGCGTCATCTGTCCCTTCTTTATTGAAATTGATACCTAAGTATTTGTAGTTGTCGCACTTCCTTATAGTTTCGTTATTTTCCAACTTCAGATCTGTGGTCTCTTCGCCGACACATAGATATTGCATTTTTGCTATATTCATCTGGAGACCCCATCTTCCGTATTCTTCTTGAAGTTTTCTCCCCATATATTCTAGATCTTCTTCTTCATTTGCACAAATCACCTGGTCGTCGGCGAACTGAAGAGTGTATATGCAGGTATCTTCATCAATTTCTATACCCATACCCCTGCATTTTCTCTTCCACTTAGACAGTGCTTTCGCTACATACATTTTGAAGAGCATAGGAGAAATGCAGCAACCCTGTCTTAAACCCTTGTTGACTGAAAATGGCTCTGATGATTTATTTCCGATCTTCACGCATGCCACCATATTATTATCACCATAAATATTTTTTATAACTTTCACAAGTGTGTGGTTAATATTATGTAATAATTGGAAAATACTTATTCAAAATTTCATGGGTTATTTAAATCCAAATGCATTGCCTGAATGGAAAGAAAATACTTCATCTACATTGTATTAATCTGCATGATGTCGTTTGTTTTAATGATCATGATAAGTTCGACGAAAAGACCACCCATGGACTCGATAAGTAACGTCTGAAAAGCAAAGTTGTCCATTTGCAACATTGTAGTGGCTGAAATTGTTTATGTCTACGGTAGATAGGGCCAGTTGAGATTAAAATTCATGGGAAACATTTTTGAAGCAAGAATTGCTTTATAAGCGTCTGGACGCCCACTCTGGAGCTGTAGATTCTTTTTGAAAGAGGGGGAGAGTTTACTTTTGGAGATCAAGGAAAAATGAGAGTTAGTTACTCGGCGAGAGTGGAGTTACTCGGGAAAAAGGGAGTTCCTCGGCGAAAATGGGACCCACGAAGGGTGAAATCGGACGACGGTTTCGAGGGCGGTGTAGGAAACTAGTGTTGTAATTTTTCAGTAGAGGATTTCTGTTAGATTTCGGAATTAAGGGAGCAACTGTGTTAGATCGTACAAACAAGTGTTTAAGAAGTTTATTTTGAGTAGAGTTAAAAAGCCGTAGGTTGTGTTTCGAGTGCGAATAAAAATAAAGGCCAATATCGTGTGTGGGTGGTTTAGTTTCCAAACAGGTACAAAAGAGAAACTAGGTGGTTTGCAGACCAAGGTAGGAAAATTCAATTCAAAGCTTTAACCCCTATGAATGTGAATGGCGTTATTGTAATTCCCAATATTATTGATATCTCGATCCGAAGTTGATTTGATGTACGTTCGATTTTACGTACGAAATTTGAATATTAGTTGTAACTGATTATCTGACCCCTCGTACATTTTCGATTGGCATGTTGATGGGAAGTAACAGTTGAATTGTTTGATTTAATTACGATTGTGAGAAACTAAGTGAACTATAGATGCTTTATTTGGATGTTCTTTTGATGTTTGTGCAAATTACGATTTTATGTACGCATTTTACCATCATTTTTCCGTAAATATAATATGTTCTTTTAAAATTTCGAGGTTTTCTTTCCTGAATACCTGTTCCTCAGAAACTATAAGACAGAAGACTCTCTCTTAGTGCAGAGAGCACGAATCCAGACCTTTTCGGAAAATAGATAAGTGTACAAGGTAGTTTTCTAGTTAAACAACTCAGGTTATAGAAGATGGTGACAGCGGAATATAGAAAATACGATTAAATAAAGAATAGAATCCTCCAGCCTTTACTACAATTAGTCTCTTGAAGCACTTCCCACAATTTCATGATAGGTATGCTATCGTTTGCTTTTTGCAGATCTACAAACATGAGATGAGTTGCTTTCCGACCTTTTCTCAATAATTTGCTTCAGACAGAACACGTTGTCAGTGCAGGATCTGCCAGCACGAAAGCCACACTGTTCCTCTTCTTCTTGGTCTTTGTACTCCGCTTCCACTAGATCTCTTATTATTCTTCCATATAACCTAATAATTGTACTCGTTATAGACAATCCCCTATAGTTATTACAGTCTGATTTGTTGCCCTCCTTTTGAATTGATAAAATGTAGGCCATCTTCCATTTTCTGATATATTTTCACCGTTGACGCATTTTGTAAATATAAAGGCTAATGATTTGAACAATTTTTCGGTTTCAGTTTTGAGTAATTCTGCACTAATTCCGCCCGGACCCGCTTCTTTAGCATTTTTTAGTTATTTAATCGCATTTTTGACTACATTTTGATCTATATGTATTTCCTCTCCTTCGATTTGTATCCCGGCGTTTGTTTTCGATTTGTACTCTACCCTGTGTTCAGTAAGGAGGTCTGTGTAGTGTTTGGTCCATTTTTGTGTCGGTATTAACTGTAGTGGACTGTTGCGTTTCTCCTCAGTTTTAACTGCATTTATAAACTTCCATGATTCAACACATTTTCTTCCACCAATGTACGTCTCAAATTCCCGACATTTCTTATCCCATGTTTCTCTTTTCCTTTCTGTTCTCCTTTGTCTTGTTTCTTTTTTCTTTTCTTCAAGTACCATCTAGATAAATACATTTTACGTTTTGTTCCATGTATTCTCGATATTTACTCTATTTATTATATTTTTCTGTTCACCGATAAGAATTTTCCTTCGATTAACTTTTTTGTATTTGTACCCATTTTTATTGAGCGCTCGTACTACTTACACGAGGGCTATATCATTTTGTCACGATGTATGTATTTTTCAAATTTTGAGCCGAAAATGGTCTCAATCGACTATGTTCGACTCACTGATGACGAATCCGTCGGAAAATTAAGCGTAAGCACGATAACTCTCGAACGAAACAACCTAGAGACTTGAAATTTTCCGTGTGGGTTCAGTTCCCGAATGCCTCGGTTAAATTCGTTAATGGGCCAAATTCCACTAGGGATTCCGTAAATATGGTCGTTCAAAGTTCTGTTCTCCTAATTACTTGGAAACTGCAGATTTGATCGAGATGAAATTTTGCACTCAAATGAAGAATGGGGTGTTCAAGCTACATGTAAAATTTTGTCCAGATCGCATGACCAGAACCATAGAAACCATAGAAAATTGTAACTTTCGGACGGAAACGCCTAGGGACTTGAGATTTTCAGGATAGGTGTGGGTCTCGAATGTCGTGATTACGTTTATCTATGAGGAAAATTATACTAGGGGTTCCGTAAATATGGTCGTTTAAAATTTAGTTTTTTTGATAATTCCAAAACTACAGATTCGATCGTGACGAAATTTTGTATTCTAATGGAGAATGATATATTCAAGCTACATTTCTCCAGATCGCATGAACAGAACCATAGAAAATCATAACTTTCGAACGGAAATGCATAGGGACTTGAAATTTTCAGGGTAGGTTCGGATAGCGAATTTCGCCGGCAGGTTCATCAATGAGCAAAATTAGATAGGGGGTTCTGTAAATACGGTCGTTAGAAATCTTGTTTTCTCGATAATTTCTAAACTACGGATTCGATCGAGATGAAATTCTGTATTTTTATCGGGAAGGATATATTGAAGCAACATTTTGTCCAGATCGCATTACCAGAACCATAGAAACCACAGAAAATTATAACTTCCGAAAGGAAAGGCCTTTCCCTAGCAACTTGAAATTTTCAGGGTGGGTTTGTATCTCGAATGTCGCGGTCACTTTAATCAATGAGCAAAATTAGACCAGGGGTTGCGTAACTATGACCGTTCAAAATATTTTGTTCCTGATGATTTCGAAACTACTGATTGGATTGGAATGAAATTTTACACCTAGCTGAAGAATAATGTATTCAAACTACGTGCGAAATTTTGTCTAGATCGCATAACCAAGACCATAAAATACCGAAGAAAACTCGAGCGAATTATCGAAAAAAAATTGGTCAGCTGAAGCACTGACATGAAGTCTGGAGTTTTGCCTAAGGTTGAGATTTTTTTTGACAGCTGTCGAAAATTCCTTCAATTGATTTCTAAAACTGGAAAATGCGAATTTACCTACTAGTTGGATGTACGAGCGCTCAAAAGCTTCTGACTTCACGGCAGTGCTTTTCGTAATTTTTATGATATAATATAATGTTGACTTCGATCGATTGAAATTTAGGTGCTCTTCGGCCAGTTCAAAAAGGATATTCAAACTGATATATTCATTGTTTTCAATTTTAGCAAAAACAAAGTCATTCGATGTCTGTTTGAAGGAATAATCAATAATAATAAACGAATGCCATTTATACCCATACAAAAAAATGTGTATTATCTATAGTTCAAAAGTCGATTGGAAACATTGAAAACTCATGTTTCCATGATAATGTTTGACAACGATGTCTTGTTCATATCATCTAGACAGCGAAGAGCGAAAAAATGCAGCTTCACTCCACAAGTGACGAATGATAGGTGTAGTGATGCAGTGTACTCGATCCAGAATGATCGTGGAATCGTGGATTTGGCGATTAAAAATGAAGAACCAGGTAATATAGTACCTACAGGAACCTAAGTAAGGTCGACCTTCATCCATCTGCTTACCGAAAGAAAATGATAATTAATCGAATAAAATATATTTCTCGACATACCGATAGGGTTCCGTGAAAAACATGTTCAAGGTTCAAGCAAGCGCGGTAAAACAGGCGGAAATCTCATTTCCCCAATATTTCGGAATATATGGAATATATATGTATCCAATCGAATTGAAATTTGAGAATTAGTCAAAAAATAATGGTTTGAAGGTTTATGCGGAATTTTATAGAAATATGGTAAATGGTTCCGGAAACATAAAATTTTTGAAAAGAAAAAAATTTATGATTTTTTTTATAGTGACTGGATCATGAAGAATTTCCGCAAAACATTTTGTGTTGGCGATCTACAAGCAATAAACAAGTATCGGAATGGTATTTTCAGAGTAATCGAAAAAACATAATTCCATATTGCTTAACTTCGAAACCATCAGGCGGATTCTTTCCTTAACGAACTCAACCGAGGTATTGAGGATGCAATGCTAGTCTGAAATTTATAGACTCTAGGTCTTTTTCCTTCGAAAGTAAAAGCACACACAGTCGGCCGGCTGGAGGAACGGACTTTGACCACAGATTCTTCATCCTACTCGTTTGAGATAAGGTTCTAATCTTGTTCCGTAGAACAAGAGCGTGAAAAGTAAATCGAACCTTGTAATTATTAAATATTATTCAGGATCATAATCGTATTGCACAAGTCAGTGACTTCAAAATGAAATATAACAATTTCAGGATGATAACCATCCCTCATCATTGTCAAGCTATTAGATTTTTAGATTAGATAGGATTAGAGCAGGGGAGATAAGGCTAAGCTAAACCTCGCAAACACCTTAACCTGAAGGTCTATTGTGCAACCCCGCGCTGTTCACCAGTCAGGAAGCATTACTACGCCCATAACTTGTTCCGGTTTAATCTGCAATTGATTCATTCTCAATGCACTCAATGTCAAATAACCAATAAATCAATAAACTACATATTCAATGATGATTCCAAAATACTATAAACCACTGGGTTTTGCATAAAAATACTACCTCTTTTATGAAATGAGAAATCAGATAACCTCGAGCGCACAAAAATTAGAATTAATTTTAAATTGTAAAATTGAGATGTTATTTATTCATTTATTGATAAAAAAATTACGAAAAGCACTGCCGTGAAGTCAGGAGCTTTTGAGCGCTCGTACATCCACCTTGTAGGTAGATTCGCATTTTCCAGTTTAGAAATCAATTTTAGAAATCAATTTTAAAAATTTTCGACAGCTGTCAAAAAAATTCTCAAACTTAGACGGTACTCCAGACTTTGTCAGTGCTTCAGCTGACCAATTTTTTTTCGATAATTCGCTTGAATTTTCTAAGGTATCTATGGTCTTGGTCATGCGATCTGGACAAAATTTCGCACGTGATTTGAATACATTATTCGTCAGCTAGGTGCAAAATTTCATTCCAATCAAATCAGTAGTTTCGAAATTATCAGGAAAAAAATATTTTGAACGGCCATATTTACGGAACTCCTAGTCTAATTTTGCTCATTGATGAACGTGACCGTGAAATTCGCGATCCAAACCCACCTTGAAAATTTCAAGTTCCTAGGCCTTTCCCTTCCAGAAACCTATGGTTTCTATGGTTCTGGTCATGCGATCTGGACAAAATGTTGCTTTAATATATCATTCGCGTCTAAAATACAAAACATCATCTCGATCGAATCCGTAGTTTCGAAATTATCGAGAAAACAAAATTTCAAACGACCGTATTCACGGAACCCCTAGTATAATTCTGCTCATTGATAAACGTGAACGCCATATTTCAGATCTACATCTATCCTGAAAATTTCAAGTCCCTAGGCCTTTCCGTTCGAGAGTTATGATTTTCTATGGTTCCTATGGTTCTGGTCATGCGATCTAGAGAAATGTAGCTTGAATATATCATTCTCCATTAGTATACAAAATTTCGTCGCGATCGAATCTGTAGTTTTGAAATTATCAAGAAAACTAAATTTCAAACGATCATATTTACGGAACCCCTCGTATAATTTTGCTCACAGATGAAAGTGATCACGACAATCGAGATCCACACCTATTCTGAAAATTTCAAGTCCCTAGGCGTTTCCGTTCGAAAGTTACAATTTTCTATGGTTTCTATGGTTCTGGTCATGCGAGCTGGACAAAATTTTGCATGTAGCTTGAACACCCCATTTTTCATTGTAGTTGTAGTAAGTGTAGTTTCGAAGTAATCAGGAAAACAAAATTTCGAGGGGCCATATTCACGGAACCCCTCGGCGAATTTTGCCCAATAACGAACTTAACCGCGGCATTCAAGATTTGAACCTACCCTGAAAATTTCAAGTTTCTAGGACATTCCGTTCGAGAGTTATCGTGTATACGGACGGACGGACAGACTCGAATTTTTCGACGAATTTGTCATCAGTGAGTCGAACTTCGTCGATTGAGACCATTTTCGGCTCAAAATTCGAAAAGTAACGAAATGATATAGTAGTACGAGCGCTCAAAAATAATTTTCAACCAGTCTAATCAGTCTGAGAAGAAAACATCACAACTTTCACCGAAATTTGCTAAAATGTGATGCTTCCTACCAAACTTCATGATTGGTTACAGACGCGACGTATCAAACGAACTCAACTAGGACGCTTCGCCATATTTCACTTTTTACTACTGGAAAGGAAAAAATTACGAAAAGCACTGCCATGAAGGCAGGAGCTTTTGAGCGCTCTTACATGCACCTTGTAGGTAGATTCGCATTTTCCAGTTTCAGAAATCAATTGAAGGAATTTTTGACAGCTGTCAAAAAAATTCTGAAACTTAGGCGAAACTCCAGACTTCATGTCAGTGCTTCAGCTGATCAATTTTTTTTCGATAATTCGCTAGAATTTTCTACGGTATCTATGATCTGTGTGATGCGATCTGGACAAAATTTTGCACGTAGTTTGAATACATTATTCCTCAGCTAGGTGCACATTATTCTTCATCTATTGGCAAAATTTCATTCCAATCCGATCAGTAGTTTCCAAACTATAAAAAAAAAATATGCTGAACGGCCATATTTACGGAACTTCTAGTCTTATTTTACTCATTGATGAACGTGACCGCGATATTCGCGATCCAAACCCACCCTGAAAATTTCAAGTTCCTAGGCCTTTCCGTTCAAAAGTTACAATTTTCAATGGTTTCTATGGTTCTGGTTATGCGATCTGGACAAAATATTGCTTCAATATATCATTCTCGATTAAAATACAAAATTCATCTCGATCGAATCCGTAGTTTGGAATTTATCGAGAAAACAAAATTTCAAACGACCGTATTTACGGAACCCCTCGTATAATGTTGCTCATAGATGAACGTGATCACGACATTCGAGATCCACACCTATCCTGAAAATTTCAAGTCCCTAGGCGTTTCCGTTCAAAAGTTACAATATTCTATGGTTCTGGTCATGCGATCTGGACAAAATTTCACATGTAGCTTGAACACCATTTCCATTTGAGTGCAAAATTTCATCTCGATCAAATCTGTAGTTTTCAAGTAATCAGGACAACAAAATTTCAAACGGCCATATTTACGGTACCCCTGGTGGAATTTGGCCCATTAACGAACATAACCGAGGCATTCGGAAACTGAACCCACACTGAAAATTTCAAGTCTCTAGCTTGTTCCGTTCGAGAGTTATCAGACTCGAATTTCCCGACGGATTCGTCATCAGTGAGTCGAACATAGTCGATTGAGACCATTTTCGGCTCAAAATTCGAAAAATACAGACATCGTGACGAAATGATATAGCCCTCGTGTAAGTAGTACGAGCGCTCAAAAACGCGTCGAAAGATACCAAAAATTTTGCGATTTATACGTGGCCGATACTCTTTCGGTTCGTGTTGCACAACAGTGGTTCGAGCGATTCCGTTCTTGTGTAGTGGAGGTGAATGATGCACCACGCACTGGCAGGACTTACGTCGAAAATGTGGATAAAATTATGGCAAATATCGAAATCGACCTTCATCATTTCCATATCAGCACCTCGGAGGTAAGGTGTGTTAAGTCACATTTTTTCCAGAAACGAGTCATCTACACTATTGGATTTATATTAATAATTCTACCTAGTGGAAAACAGATTTAACTCCCTAGTTAGTTGCATATATATTATATGCAACTAACTAGGGAGTTAAATCTGTTTTCCACTAGATAGAATTAATAATATGAATGATTGTTACACTTTTTATAGAGCATTGAAACAAAGCGAAAAATACGAAATTACTTTTTCCCCAACCTAATATATAAATGTGTGCGAAATTTCACTCCAATCCAATCAGTAGTTTCGGCATTATCAGGAAAAAAATATTTGGAACGGGCATGTTTACGGAACCCCTAGTCTAATTTTGCTTATTGATAAACATGACCGCGACATTCAAGATCTGAATCTACTCTGAAAATTTCAAGTCCCTAGGCCCTGCCGTTCGAAAGTTATAATTTTCTATGGTTTCAATGGTTTTGATCATGCGATCTGAACCAAATTTTGCATGTAGCTTGAACACGTCATTCACCATCTGAGTGCAAATTTCATCTCGATTGAATCAGTAGTTTCGATGTCATCAGGAGAATGGCCATACTTATGGAACCCCCGGTCGAGTTTTGCCCAGTAACGAACTTAACCGCGGCATTTGAGATTCAAACCTACCCTGAAATTTTCAAGTTTCTAGGTCGTTCCTTTCGAGAGTAACCGTGTATAAGGATGGACGGACGGCCGGACGGATAAACTTTAATTTTTGTTGGATTCGTCATCAGTGTGTCGAACCTTGTCAATTGAGACCATTTTCGGCTCAAAAATCGAAAAATACAGACATCGTGACGAAATGTTATAGCCCTCGTGTAAGTAGAACGAACACTCAAAAATATTGCAAATATAAATTGAGATATAAGCTATCCTATCTTGCGAGTTGGATCAAACTGCACGCAGTGTGCGAAATTATGGCCGAGGACTGCCCAGATTTGGAATGGCCATTGTTTCCTTCAAATTTGACTTCTTCCAGCTCGCCCTTGTATAATTCCTGTACCTTTCTTTGGTCTTCAACCGTCCTTTCGCCCCATCAACTTAACTAAGAGAATGGCTTATCGCATCGGTTACACCGATTTTTAAGAAAAGTATGTGAAAGAATAATATCATCTTAGATTCTCAATGTTGCTATTGCAGATAATAAAATTCCGGAAAACCAACATGGATTTTTACCTGTTAGATCAGTCATAACCAATCTCCTCAAGTGTCTGGAAGATTGGACGAAGGAGTTGGATACCAATATACCGATTGATTTTATTTATCTAGACTTCGCCGGGCTTTCGACAAGGTTCAACGTAGACGTTTAATCACTAACTGAAGCATCTTGGGGTTCGAGGAGGCCTCCTCTCATGGATTGGAGCTTTATTATCTGAACGACAGTTCTATGTGCCTGTGGGTGAATCTTTCTCTACTTTAAGAGATTCAAGACCCGTTTTTGAGTGGCGTTCCCCAAGGATCGGTATTGGGACCGCTCTTGTTTCTTTTATATACATCCGATTTGCTTGGGCTGGTCAAATCCTGCGTCTCCATGTTCGCTGATGATACGAAAATATATGGTGCGCCAGGAAATAATAATGATTGCCTTCAGGAGGATTCATCCACTATCCAAGAGTGGTGCAATGATTGGCCCATTCCCCTCAATATTGAAAAAAGTACTGTGTTACATATGGGTAGAGAAATCCTACACAGCGGTAGATCATTAATGGTGTTACACTATCGCATTACTCGAGTCATACTGATTTAGGCCTCACCATAACGGAGGATCTCAGTTGGTCGGATCATATACAGTCTACCTGTTCCGAGCACTCCAGAATTTGCTATCTGCTAGATTGAGTATTTGGAAGATGAAGTACATAGTATGGCACGTACGTACGTACGTAGTATGGTATATGTCGCTCTTTGTATACGACGTATGTGCGACCTATATTGCAATACGCTGGACCTGTCTGGGATGTGAGACTGGTAGGTGATAGAACTGCCTTGGAGAGTGTCCAGAGGCGGGTCACAAGAATGGCTATTGCCACCGATCATCCCAGTTACGGAGATCGGCTTCGAGTGATAGATTTACCCCGATTTGAAGATCGTCGCATGCGTGGTGACCTCATAACAACATATAGAGCCTTGAGGGAACTGTTGGTTGTTGAAATAACAAGTATATACCAACTCAATTTCGATCATCGTCGACGAGGTCACCAGTTCAAGCTATATTACGGACATTTTTATTGTGCAGCGATAGTAAATTTCCTCTTCCAGAATCGAGTTGTTCATGTCTGGAACCAGCTCCCCCCGGTAGTATTGAATTTGGACCATTTCATTTCTCTTCACTTAGATGGATAGTTATGCACTGTAGGTATCTGTTTTCTGTTTATATGTTTACTGAGTCCTATAGATTCCAATCTGGACTATACTAAAGAATAATGATAATATATAATAACAATAATAACTTTTTCCCCTTTGTTGGCTTGTATACCATTTCATGGTGTTCACTTCGAAATCATGGAAGGTAAGTACTCTATTCCAGTTTTTTCTTTGTTATTAAGCTTTGTGGTAAAAACCTCCAGAAGTTCTTTTTTTCTTATTTTTGTAATTGGAACGTAAAAAGATATGTTCAGTCAGAACTATCATCCTTTTTTACTTCCGTTACGACCCACTTTTTCTATTAGTTGTTGGCACAAAGTCAACTTTGCTGAAGTTTTCTCGAATAGAAAGATCAATGGAGTGCCTCTTATTTATAACTCACATTACTAGATAAAAAGCAGTCGAAACAGATCCAGTTCCGGTGGAAAAAACCCCAAGGCAGATATAAGCCAGATGATTTATTTACTAGTTTACCGAACATAGTCGGGGCAGATCCCGTCACAACCCACAACCGGATCTCCTAAATCGCACAAGCTCTGAGCTTCTGAGGGGTCTCACAGAGACCTAGGAGAGTCGGTATATAAACAAAAATAAATAAATAAAAATAAATCCGATTTAATACCTATTAGGTAATAGAAAAACTACACAGAATCAACTAATATATGAGCCACAACAACATATAACAAGAATAAAAACAGAGAAGAATAGAAAAATGAACAATATAACACTTACGTGATACAAACGATAGCATCTGATTATCGAACAGGAACTATTCTGAGAAATTCAGAAGACTTCCTGATCGAATCTTCATTTCCCGCAGAAAAACGCTGCCATCACTTCTATTTTTCACTTAACCTGATGTTATGACGAAACATAATAATATCCGTTTGGAAGGGAGAGCTAGACAGTGTGCAAATAACATTCGCCAATTGGTTTTTGTAAGCCCCCCCCCCCTCGGGAACATGCGCTTTCTACACACCATTGAATTATTCCCATTCGTTTTTATTATATTACATTGGGAACTCATTAGCTCATTACTTCACCTTCCTCCTATATAGGAGATATTATCGGATCGATCAACTATATTTAATTAATTTTCCGATCCCTAGATGGCGAGAAGCTTTTATTCTACATAGTGGGATTGAAACGTTCCCGATGCATTACTCTTGCGAATGCCTTAAATATTTTTTCACTTTTCACTTTCAATGTTTCGTTTCTGAAGCACCGATAAAATCTCAAAAATTTTATACGAATCTATTCGACAATAATTGGGGGAGAACTATATTCATAATATCCACTGGTCGACTGAGAAATACAATATATACAGGGTGTCCCGAGAGTACCCAGACATACTCTCAATTGAGGTAGAGTAGGACTTCGTGAGTACGGATTGACTGTAAAAAATTAATTTCTGGCTTTCCCCAGAAATTTACAGGGCGATTTTTTGGATTCCTGGAAAAACTATGACTATCATTAAAACCAAACTAATCGACGGAATTTATTGAAACTTGCGACATTGTTGGCAAATGTTGTGATCAAGAGTATGAGATATTAAGTGCTTTCCAGCCACCGTCTGGGCCGCCTCGGGAGTGCTCCAAACGAAAGTTTGACATAAGTTTGACCGTTCCAGTGCCAGAGCGTCAAGCCCTCGCGCTACCTTCCCCTTCCTCCTGGTGCATAACCCGAATTTTCGGGGCTTCAAGCTCTGACAGCTGTTCAACGCCAAACCCGTAATTTTTGCTATTTTGTTTACGTTTTTTTGACAGTTTGGTTTTGGCATGTTCCCGCGATAGCTAGTAGTAACACGCACCTGGCTGGAAAGCAGTTATTAATTATTCCGATACTCCAGGACAGGACTCATTTTTCCTCTTTCAACTGTTTCAGGGTGAAAACAACAATTTGTATGTCGAATTTTTTATAGTCCAGGATCCATGGTAAATTTTTGCACTTGATCAAGCTAATTTTCCGTGAGTAGCTCCATTTTGATGAGACGCCCAACAATTTCCTGTACGAAACTCTCGATTGTGGTAGCTAACAGAGGTAGCAAGGATAAAATATGTCGATTTGATGAGTCTCAAACATTTATTACTAACTGAATTTTTTTTTGTTAAATTTCAAGATAATTGTCTAAATTATTCGAAAAAATATTTGTCCTACAAAATCTATGGTTTGATCAAAGAGTCCCCTACGTCCAACATGTAATGATAACGAGGTCATCATAAATGATTACAAACCAGCTGATTTTTTTTCTTACTTAGTTAATATTTATATAATTTAACAGTCATATTGTCCTACAAATTGTGTGGTACGTTATCCCGGTCCTACGCTCAGAAATTGTTGATACCACAAGATCATTTTTCTTATTACTAACAGTAGGACAAATATATTACATAAAAGGTTAGTGTGTTCTCTGCCCAAATGGAACAATGTCCTACAAGGAAACAGGTATGTATCATTAGTCCGACAAGAATTGTCAATTTTTCGTTTTCCTATTTGTAACATGGGAAGCAGTGAAAAAATCTACATGAACTACATAATAATTAAGCCTAACATACCGCAAGGCGCATAGAATCTACTCGTCTATTTGTCGGCATCGCTCGTTACGAGGAAATCCGTGTTGGGATCTTTCGAATTATTTTGCTTAGCGCTTATATATTTTTTATTTTTTGGTATTTTTTGGCGCCTCTATGGACCTTGCGCCTGTGACAAGTGCCATCTTTGCCCTAGATATGGCCATGGACTCAGCTGTAGTAGCAAATTACAGAAACCCAAGCGGCACCAAGTTTTTTTTTAATGTTTTGTTGAATTTAAGTGGACGATTATTAATTTTTTGACTTCTTGTTGAGTAAAATCTACCAAATGGTCGACATTTTTTTTGTGACGCTCGAGAAATAAAAAAAAAATCAGCTGGTTAGTAATTTATGATGACCCCGTTATCGATAGATGTTGGTAAAAGAGGACTCTTTGATCAAACCATAGATTTCGTAGGACAAATATTTTTTCAAATAATTTAAATAATTATCTTGAGATTCAACAACGAAAAAATCAGTTAGTAATAAATTTTTGAGAATCATCAAATCGGCGTATTTTATCATTGCTACCTCTGTTAGCTACCTCAATCGAGAGTTTTCGTACAGGAAATTGTTGGGCGTCTCATCGAAACGAAGCTATTCACGAAGATTCAGCTTGATAGTAATTATTTTTACATCAAGGATCTGTACTACTACTTTTGAGCGTAGGACCGGGATAACGTACCACACAATTGGTAGGACAATATGACTGTTGAATAATATAAATATTAAATAAGTAAAAAAAAAATCAGCTGGTTAGTAATCATTTATGATTATCTCGTTATCAATACATGTTGGTAAGAGGGGACTCTTTGATCAAACCATAGATTTTGTAGGACAAATATTTTTTCGAATAATTTAGATAATTATCTTGAGATTTAACAAAAAAAATTCAGTTAGTAATAAATATTTGGGAATCATTCAATCGTCATATTTTATCCTTGCTACCTCTGTTAGCTACCACAATCGAGAGTTTCGTATAGAAAATTGTTGGGCGTCGCATCAAAATGAAGCTACTCACGGAAAATTAGTTTGATAGTAATAAGTGCAAAAATGTACCATGGATCCTGGACTATTATTATTATTTTACCTGTCAAGAAGAGCTTCAATGCAGCTTCTATATGTGGTATCATTCAAAGTTGTCACATCCACAGTTTTTTTTTGTGAATTTTTGAAATTGGGCGAAGTTGAATCATTTCATTTCAATGAAAGATGGAAACCAATAATTGAATGAGGAACGCTCAGGCCCGGATTACCCATAAGGCCATAGTCATGGCCTAGGATGCCAGCTAACAAAGGCGTTCAAATCACGGAAAACAGATATCATGCGAGAATAAAATTTAAATTTCATTTAAACTTGTATGCCTGAACCGTCATATTAGATAAACCTGTCTGTCTCATAGTTCAATAAGCAATGATAATAGTAATGTTCTTTCGTACTGAGCGAAGTGATTTATGTAAGTTAAATCACATAGATCAGTTTAAACGATCGTTATTTCGTTTTCAATCAGTCGCCCCTTCCACAATTCAAAAGTGACTGCAAGTGAAAGTGATTATTCTAATCGCGGAATTTCTTTCATATTCAGATTCAGATTCCTTTATTCATGTTCTATACAAAAGTACTTACATACGTCAATTCAATATAATACATAATTATCGCACATATACGATAGAAATACAAACATTTAAGTAAATGAAACATTGTACACATTAGATTTAGACAGACAATCATAAAACTCTGACCACATATTTCAACAATATCGAGCTGAGAAAAGTGGCAAAGAACGTAACGCTCAATACCCAATATTCCTCAAAACAACTGCGAACAAGTCATGTATTCCTCAGTGGAGTAGAAGGCATGACGGATCAGCATTTTCATCACTTTCTTCTTGAAGGGCTGAGTTTCCAGGCACCTTATTGAAATTGGCAATTTGTTAAAAAATCTAACTCCCATTTGTCCTGGTCCGTTTTGGCATCTTGATAATCTTGTGTAGTTCGGTACGAGAAAAGAGCCATTTCTTGTGTCGTGTTCGTGAATATTTTGGTGGCTGCTGAACAGATGTATGTTTCTCCTGACGGCTATCAAATTCTCCAATATACATATGGAGGGAAATGTAAGCATGCTCAGCTATTTGAACGCCTCCCGACAATCATCTCTATAATTTAGATTTTCCAAAATTCTTATTCGATTCCTCTGCATACGGAAAACCAGCAGCCTGCCGGCGGAATGGCCCCATGCCAAGACTGCGTACGACATAATGCTCTGGCAGAGCAAGAAATATGCGCTTCTAAGGACACTTCCTGAGACACAATGTGACAGATTTCTAAGGAGGAACGACGAAATCTGATCATCCCAGAGTAACTTCTGGTACAAAAGAACTCCCAGAAAACGCACCAGCTCCTGTACCCCAATCTGCGGCATATCCCTTGTTGAGAAGTACATGTTCTTTATCTTCTCGGTGTTCAAAAGGAGGCCATTCGCCGAAAACCATGATCCGGCCCTCAACAGCATCATCCCACTCTGCTCCATGGCGTCCTCCAGTGACTTCGTTCTTCGAGTCAAAGTGGCATCGTCCACGAACAAAGTGTAATGCGTGTCTACATCTTGTTTATTCAGATCATTGATATAGATCAGAAACAGCAGAGGTCCCAGGACAGAACCCTGTGGGGCCCCCGCAGTCACTTCACCCTCATCCGACATCGAATCGCCAATCTTGACCACCTGCATTCTGCCACTGAGTAAAGATTTGAGGAGTTTCACACTTGATGGATGGAAATAATATGATTTTATTTTTCTCAGTAGAACTTCATGGGAGACGCAGTCAAAGGCCTTACTCAGGTGATAAAAAGTTGCTGAAGCTATTTCATGGTTTTCAAAGGCCTCCGCAATATTCAAGATAAGTCGAGTATAGCTGTTCCTGTACCTCTGCCAACCCTAAATCCACTCTGGCTGTTCGTAAAGGGGTCATTCTTCTCGAAGTAATCAGTTATTCGTGCAGACATACATTTTTCAATCACCTTCGAGAACACCGGCAAAAGAGAAATCGGCCTGAAACTCGACGGGTCATCCTACCTTCCCCTCTTATAGATCGGACAGACCACAGCGGAAATGTTCCTTCCTGGAGACATTTATTTATGATATTGGTAAGGGGGCTAATAATGAGATCCTTAATACCCTTGAGGGACATAACATCAAGGCCATAAATATTTTTACATTTTTTATTCTTTAACCCAACCATTATGTCCCTCACGTCATTATAGGTCACCTCGATGAATACAAACGGTGAGGCAGGTATGTTCGGCACGTGACAGAAAAAACTCACAGGGTCCACCTTTGTCTGCTGTATACGCACCCGAAGATTGCTCACCGTATTCAGGAAAAAATCGTTGAAGTGGTTTGGGCTTATGTGGCTTGATGACTGCACAGTTTTTGGTCTGGTCCTGATTTCATTTATGATTTCCCACATGGCCCTGCGTGGGTTCGATGAGTTCTTAATGGAAATTTCGTTCGCCTGTTGTTTGCTTGTCCTGATCGCTTTCCTGTATTCTTGTCGATACTTATTTCTTCGGACCTGGTAGAACCATTAGGGGAAGAAGAGTGAATTTTATTCAGGAGATGCAGATTTTCTCGCATAATCCTTAAATTATCCTCAAACCAGTTCAACCTTGGCCTGAAATGTACACTGCATTTTCTCTCTGGGAAAGATTCCCTGAAAGCCGAAACAATCAACCCTAAAAATTTAGAATTTTTTTTTATCCGCATCTAGATCGTTGCTCTTCACTCATGTCCATACGATATTTTGGACTTTTCAATAAAAGACACATTTACCCCTCTCGGTAATTGGTCTGCGAATTTTCACGATCGGTTAGGCAATCTCAGGAACCAACATTTGAATTCTCAGCAGCTGACCCTCGTGATCAGAAAAATCACTCTTCACTAGCGATATCTAGCATGAGTTGATATCTCGGCTGACAAATTTACTATCCAGACAATTCTCCCGTCTATTAGGACCAGTCACCATCCTCCCCAATCCATATGAGCCAAGAACATGGCATAGCTTCTGTGTTCCTGTCTGTTCAGTGTTGAAATGAACATTGAAGTCGCCAACAAGGACGACATTCTTTCCATAGCCAATGCCGTTCAAAAAGTCCTCCAGTCTAGAAACAAACGCATCAAAGCATCCAGAGGGGCTTCTACACACAGACAGGACAAACATCTTCAGGTCCTTCAAGTATACTCCTGTGGCTTCAAAACTTTTCTCTACACAAAATTTCTCTGTCTCCACCTGTTTGAAATGAATGTTTCTTTTAATGAAGAGTGCTGAGCCGGCACCCTTGAATCTCTTTCTTCTCGTTCACTAACCTAACCTAACCTAACCTAGCCTGATTCATCTGATGCATATTCTTATTTAAACTCACTTCGCACTTTGGGTTTACATCAGCTGGTGCAGAAACCGACTAGAAAGAACGCTTTGTTGGATCGTTCATCGTTCCTGAGCTATTCGAGGGCATCGATGTTGTTGATTGTCATCATAGCTATTACGATATGCAAGTTTTCATCATTGCTTGTGATTTTTGCACTAGGACAAGAGCACGGTACGTTAAGTTTACGGACTTCAAAAACTTTTCTCATGAATCTTTTCGAAGTCAAACCTCCACAGAATTTCCAGGATTCCTAACATACATGAAAAAATTAATTTCCTTAACTCGGTTATTTTGGATTTGTTCAGTAAGCACGCACCTTATGTTTCAAGACGCGTTACACAACTCCCCTGCGCCCTGGTTGACTGATGGCATTGGAAAGTTGAAGAAAGACAGGGATATTGCTAAGAGAAGATTCAGAAGGATTAAATCAGAACACGATTGGAAGGCATACAAATGGCTCCGTAATCATACTATTGAGATCAGACAGAATGAAAAAAATGATGAAAAGCACTGCTGTGAAGTCAGAAGCTTTTGAGCGCTCGTTCACCCATTTTGTAGGTAGATTCGAATTCTCCGGTTTTAGAAACCAATTCAAAAATTTTTGACAGCTGTCAAGAGAAATTTCAAACTAATGCGAAAACCCAGACTTCACCTCAGTGCTTTAGGTGCTTTAATTTTTTTTCGATAATTCCCTAGAATTTTCTACGGTATCTATGGTCTTGGTAATGCGATCTGGACAAATTTCCCACGTAGTTTGAATACGTCATTCCTTATCTATGTGCAAAATTTCATTCCAATCCAATGAGTAGTTTCGAAATTATAAGGATAAAAATATATGGTGAACGGCCATTTTCACGGAACCCCTATGGTTCTGTTCATGCGATCTGGTAAAAATGTAGCTTGAATATATTATTCTCCATTGAAATAAAAGATTTCGTCACGATCAAATCCGTAGTTTTGAAATTATCAAGAAAATTGAATTTCAAATGACCATACTTACGGAACCCCTAGTCTAATTTTGCTCATTGATTATGGTTTCTAAGAATTTGGTCATGCGATCTAGAAAAAATTGCAAGTAGCTTGAACACGTCATTCTACATCAGGGTGCAAAATTTCATCTTGATCGAATGTGTAGTTTCGGAGTAATCAGAAATACAAAATTTCGAACGGCCATATTTACGGAACCCCTGGTGGAATTCTGCCCATTAACGAACTTATCAACCTCGTCATTTGGGAACTGAACCCACACTGAAAATTTAAAGCCTCTAGGACGATCCGTTCGAGAGTTATCGTGAATACGGACGGCCGGACTGACGGACAGACTCGAATTTTTCGAAGGATTCGTCATCAGTGAGTCGAACCTTGTCGATTGAGACCATTTTCGGCTCAAAGTTCGAAAAATACAGACATCGTGACGAAATTATATAGCCCTCGTGTAAGTACCTAGTATGAGCGCCCAAGAAGGAAGTGTCTTTCGTAACGCGTCTAGAAAAGAAATGTGGAAGCATCTGAGGTACATATTTAATCATTGAAAAAGCTAAGGCAGGAAGTGAAATTCCGATGGGTTCGGGTGATGTTGACGTAATGAATCAATATTTCAAAAATTGTATCCCACAGACGGGTATTTCGAGGTCTGCTGATATTATAAAATTCCATTATGAGAACTCATTCTGTGAGTTTTAGGCAGAAATAGACATTGGTCTTGTAGATGACAACAGTTTCCAGTTGTTTAGATGAGATCAAGTCGGAGTCAAGAGGTATCGATGACATAAGTGCACGGCTTTCGAAACTATGCTATCCATTCATAATTCAAAAATTGGATTGATTCGTAGACTAAGTTCATCAATTTCGAAACATTTTCATATCGAAATTCATGAGCCATGAATTAACGCACATAAGACTTTATGCAGTCGACGTCTAGCCGATTTCTTGGCTTTGTCCGTACATACATTTAAAGTGATAATGGGGCATAGTCTGTACATGCACTTAATTATTGTTAAAGCTGCTCTTGAAAATAGTCCTTCCGCAGGTACCGATTTTGCTGGCGTTCTGAGAATATCCTTCTCCATTTTCGATAACGACGGGTAGACATTTTCGTGTCTTTCGCAACAATCAAGTATAATATCATAATTCCTGTCCTAGGCTCATTCAAGTATTTTTCAATTTCATACTTCCAAGATTCTGAGTATGTAGATCATTCTCAAAGGATAAATGAAAGTAGCTAGCTTTAAATATTTTTCAAATTTTCGAACTGCCTCTGATTGTAGAAGCTTTCCTCATGAAGAAGATGAAAATACTTCGAATTTATATCAAAGTAAGAACTATGCAGTATATCTGACTATTTTTGTTATATTTATAGTCTTCCAGTATTTCATCTCTCGCAGCTTAAATTCAGTGAATTATTTGCTCATCGGTTGCATCTATATTATTATTATTTATTATTTTATAATGCCCCATATTTCTAGTTTGTCTAAAAGTGAGTTTATTCCAATTACCACCGATGGGAGTAATAATATTATATTTTCCCCTTTCGAGTATTGAAGAAAGTGTTTTGAAGCTTCTCAGATACTGACTAGATAAACTGATCAGATCCCATTCTTTATCTGCAATCTTACAATTATTTTGATTTTCGATGTTATCGCAAAATATGGTTGAAGCATTTTGCTGTAAGCATCTCGAAATTGAGTGCCATCTTGTGGGCACATCCTATTTTGGCATAGTCATCTTACTGTTTACGGCCTCGCAATCACTATTGGGTTCAAGTTATATTTGCTCAGAGGTTTCTGATTTTTTGAAAGGCATCTAATTTTACTTACAGAAGAGTTGAAATCTAATCGCTTATATCATTTTCTGCTGCGATCTCATTATCCAAATACTCCAAATCATTTTCGATGTCTAAACTGTTTCGATCTGGTTCAACAAATTTTATGAAATCCTGGACAGCTTAGTTTAGAATAGGGCTACATACACTAGCGGAATATCTGTCATATCTGATACGTGGCGAGCCAAATTTGTACATATATCATTGCGTGTATGATATCAAATCCGTCCGTCATTGCTGTAAAATCCCACATCTGGATCTGTCAAATCAAATCTCTACGTATCAGAACTATACGGATAATCCGCCCGTGTATGTTGCCCTAATATGTGCTATAGGTACATACAAAATGCTTATCTTTGTAGTCAAAACCAGGAACTAAAGACTGAAGTTTCCAAAGAATGCATCATTGTAAAGTTAACACCCGAATTATCAGTTGTCACAATTTCAATGCGGTCCAGAACATCAAACATTATGTAGACAACAGATGCTTCTGTATAGTTCCCCCAGCAGGCACAATTGACTGAATATTCTAATTTTTATCCATAAAGTGAGCTGTAATGCCATACTATCCCTCCATAGCAATAGGTGATCACACATTAGAAGTCAACGGGCCAGAATCAGAGCCAAATGGCTCAGAAGACGTACTGTTTACTGATGGTGAACCTATCAAGACTACCACTCTGTAAAATAACCTTACTTAACTAAATGCGCAAAGTCATTTGATTTCCTCAGAAAACAAATGAAGGTCGGGAAATCACCAGATTGCCGTGTTGGCATGCAACGCAATAAAAAGTTCGCTGGGGAAACACCTTGTACGTTGTTACCAGATAATCAAGAAATTTCAAGATCTTGAAATTTTTGAGTCAAAACAAGATATAATATGTCAAGAAAACGTCAAGACAATATTTTTAAAATTTCCTGACTTCTTCTCAATACAAGCCAACAAGTTGTTATCAAGACACGAATTCTTGTCTTGACGCCCCTACAATCTAGGTCTAGGAAGAGCCCCAAGCCGGAATATATTCCGTAGGTGCTATTTCCATCAACAAGGAAACTAAAGGACTGTACAGCCTAGGATGGTGATAGTGTAACACTCAAGCTTAAGCCTAACTACACCTATGAGTTCTTCGAGAAAGGTAGCCCAACAACTAGCGCCTCCTAAAAATACGTTGGACTAGTCTGGACTAGCCTCTGCTGTTCTAGAAACTATAATCAAAGATTGGATATTGGCTGCTCTGTGCTATATCTAATCACGCGTATAAGTATACGCCGCTTCGGATTTGGAGCATTTAGTTACCAGTACAAAGGCCAGCGACGTGCGGACAATCTACACCCAAATTGATAGTTGAAATAAAGTGTCAAAGTGTGTGATTGTGTGATATAAATTCGAGCCTGTAATATTCGTTATTGGAGACGATCTAATTAACAGAGAAGAACGTCACAATTATGTGGAGTTTTTGAGATATGAAATATATTCGGTTACATGCTTTCATTACAAAACCCTCCACTTAACATGGCATGACAAATACCTACCGACTTCTTGGCCACTTAGGACAATATTTGATTCATCTTTATTGATCCAAGGATACGTCTAGGTATGAGGTAAACTTTCAGTCAAAGACCAGGAAAAAGAGTTTTTTTCGTGACAGAAATCGTAGAAGAAAACCGCGAGTGGGGGGTGCGTGGGGTGATCCGTGGATGTTTAGTGATATGTTTTCGACTAGCGTATTTCTTTAGTTTTTTGCTTGTAATATCTGAACCAATGGATCGATGCTTACACTTTTAGCAACAGATTTGTAGAGAATGGAAAGAGGAAAAAAATGAAAATTGAGTGCAACTCAATCGGGTCGTTATTACCGCAGAAAAACCGGAAAAATCGTAAAAATGAGCGTTTCTTCAAATTTTCACCACTTGGACATTTTCAAATATGTAGCGCTGGTTTTCCGGGATAAAGTAGTGGTTAGAGTTATAGTTAGGAAGGGGGTTACATTTCAATGCGAACTCAAGCTCTATTGTGCCCCCCATCAGAGCCGTATTCGCAAATGCGCTACCTACAGCTCGCCCTCCAGCTCCAGAGCTCCAATGAACTCCAGTATCTGAAAGGACTTCAAGGAGGTTAGATCCTCATTTCTCCTGTAATCCTCTTGTCCAAGACATTCTTGGCGAGGCATTCTGTAACCAGGTGAACAGGAGTTTCATCCTCTTCACCACAGAATCTACACTCGTCAGTTTTTGTTGAGCTCATTCTCATCATATGCTTCCTAAGGCGACAATGTCCTGTCAGGAAGCCAGTGAGTAGGCGTAACTTGTTCTTACTGACATCCAAATACTTTTCGGATCTTGAACTTTCAAAGTTCAGAATGAACTTTTTGGAGTGATCCATTCCTGGAAGGTACCTCCAGAGTGCTTCTTTTTCAGTCTCTTCCTTCTCCAGAAACTCTTTCTTATAGGTGCATTTATCTATGCCACAGAAAGGTTCTGGGCCAGTAAGTAGCGTTTGTGCTCCATTTCTAGCAAGTGTATTGGCCTTTTTGTTTCCTTTGATTCCTGAGTGACCAGGAATTCAGACTAAAGAGACCTCATTTTTCTTGCCTACTTCATTAAGTTTCCTCCGGCGCTCCCATATCAGCTTTGAGTCGATGATATAGGAGTTCAGTGCTCTGATAGCAGCTTGACTAACAGAATGGATCACAATGTCACACCCTTGATAGTTTCTTTCCAGGTTTATATCTATGCATCTTTCGATTGCAAGTATTTCTGCCTGAAAGGCACTCGAGTAGGAGCCTAACGATAGTGTACACTTGGTACTTGCCCCGTATATTCCAGTGCCGGCCGCTATCGTGGTTTTAGAACCATCTGTATACCATTTAATGGTATTCACTTTGAAGTTTTGGGTAGTGTATTCCTTTTCCCATTCTTCCTTTTTACATAGCATAGTGTTGAAGTTCTTCTCAATGCTTGCTTTTTTAATCATAACACCACTAGGCAGGTTCGCTGATGAGATGCACTTGTTCAGAGAGGACCAGGCTCCCTGACTTTCAATTCTCTCATTCCCTGTACCTTCCCTAGATACACTGGCGGATCTAAGGGGGGCACGGGGGCACGTGCAACCCCATCCCCAACAGAAGGAATTTTTGTGTACTCAGGTGCTCTTGTCAGGCACGTCCTCATAGCTACAGTGATGTTACGCAGGCAAGCCTTTGTATCTTGTCAAGTATTTTCCTCGAGCTTGTCTGCCCTATCTTAGACCAGACTACTGCCCCATAAGTTATTATTGGTCTTACAATCATGACGTACATCCATCGAAATATTTTAGGGTTACAGCCCCAGGTTTTACCGGATACCTTTCTGCACGCCATGAGAGCTCTTGTCGCTTTACTCGAAGTGTTTTTAACATGCTTGTTCCATAGAAGCTTATTGTCTAGGGTAATTCCCAGATATTTGACTTCAGAATTCAATTCTCCGTTATCTTCATTCACCGAGATGGGCTTCATAGCTGGAAGGTTTTTTTCCGAGTAAAGGGAACTACTGTGGTCTTGGCTGGGTTGATGTTGAGCCTCACTGACAAGCACCACTGCACGATAATTTTGAGGCCCCTCTGTAACAAATCACAGAGGAAACCCTCAAATTTACCTCTTACTATTAGGACTATGTCATCGGCATAGCCTATACATTCAAAGCCAAGCTCCGTTAGCCTGTGCAGTAGTTCATCCACTACCAGACTCCAAAGGAGGAGAGATATTACTCCTCCTTGAGGTGTTTCGCGAGTGGTTAATAGGTGCTTTGAGTGCGCACAACCTGGACGTTGTCGGATGAATAATTTTTGCGTGATCGTTATTTGAATTATTTTAGGCACTATTTTCCGGAAGGGCTGGATGCATCGGAAGTAGTCAGATTTGGATTAACAAAACGGATTTTGAAAGTAAAAGTATAGTATTACAAAAGTCAATCTTGATTTTTTGTTAAAATGTTGCAAAATAGGTGGAAAAAACGTGCAAGCATGACCAAAACTGGCCGAACGCACAATTATGCCTGGGTAGTCGGGGTATAAATGTAAAGATTTGCGCTCGGTGGCAGCGCGCTTTTATTAAAATTTAAAATACGCACTTCCTCGTGTCGGTCATGTTTCCACGGATTTTTTCACGTATTTTGCAACATTTCAACGGAACATCAAGATTAACGTTTGGTTGTACTTTACTTCCACTTTCAAAATCCGTTTTGTAAATTAAAATCGGACATTTTCCGATGCATTCAGCCCTTCCGGAATATAGTGCCTAAAATAATTCAAATCGCAATTACGGAAAACGATTTATCCGACAACATCTGTGTTGTACACATTCAAAGAACCTATTAACCACCACTTTCATCCGGAAAACCAGCGCTACCATTTTGAAAATGACCGAGTTATGAATCTTTGAAAAAACGCTGGTTTTTACGGGTTTTCCGGCTTTTATAGGGTAATAATGACCCGATTGAGTTGCAATAGCACTCATTGAGCGCTCGTACTACTTACACGAGGGCTATATCATTTCGTCACGATGTCTTTATTTTTCGAATTTTGAGCCGGAAATGGTCTCAATCGACTATGTTCGACTCACTGATGACGAATCCGTCGGAAAATTCGAGTCTGTCCGTCCGTCCGGCCATCCGGCCGTCCGTAAGCACGATAACTGTCGAACGGATCAACCTAGAGACTTGAAATTTTCAGTGTAGGCTCAAATCCCGAATGCCTCGGTTAAGTTCGTTAATGGGCAGAATTCCACCAGGGGTTCCGTAAATATGGCCGTTCAAAATTTTGTTCTCCTGATTAGTTCGAAACTACAGATTCGATCGAGATGAAACTTTGCACTCATATGGAGAATGAGGTGTTCAAGCTACATGTGAAAGTTTGCCCAGATCGCACAACCAGAACCATAGAAACCATAGAAAATTGTAACTTTTGAACAGAAACGCCTAGGGACTTGAAATTTTCAGGATAAGTGAGGTTCTAGAATGTCGTGATGACGTTCATCTATGAGCAAAATTATACTAGGGGTTATGTAAATCTGGTCGTTTGAAATTTAGTTTTCTTGATAATTTCAAAACTACAGATTCGATTGTGACGAAATTTTGTATACTAATGGAGAATGATATATTCAAGCTACATTTCTCCAGATAACATGACCAGAACCATAGAAACCATAGAAAATCATAACTTCCGAACGGAAAGGCCTAGGGACTTGAAATTTTCAGGATAGGTGTGGATCTGAAATGTCGCGTTCACGTTCATCAATGAGTGGAATTATATTGGGGTTCCGTAAAAACGGTCATTTGAAAGTTTGTTTTCTCGATAATTTCGAAACTACGGATTCGATCGAGGTGAAATTTTGTATTTCTATCGAGAATGATAAATTAAAGCAATATTTTGTTCAAATCGCATGACCAGAACCATAGAACCCATAAAAAATTGTAACTTTCGAACGGAAAGGCCTAGGAACTTGAAATTTTCAGGGTGGGTTTGGATCACGAATATCGCGGTCACGTTCATCAATGAGCTACTCATCGGATTGGAATGAAATTTTGCGCCAAGCTGAGGAATAATGTATTCAAACTACGTGCAAAATGTTGTCCAGATCGCATCACCAAGACCATAGATACCGTAGAAAATTCTAGCGAATTATCGAAAAAAAAATTGGTCAGCTGAAGACATGAAGTCTGGAGTTTCGCCTGAGTTTCAGAATTTTTTTGACAGCTGTCAAAATTTCCTTCAATTGATTTCTAAAACTGGAGAATGTGAATCTACCAACAAGGTGCATGTACGAGCGCTCAAAAGCTCCTGCCTCCACGGCAGTGCTTTCCGTAGTTTTTTTCTTGGTCTGTTCATTCTCTACAATTCTGTTGTTGAAAGTTTCAGCTCCATTGGTTCAGATTTTACAAGGACAATAACCAAAAAAACACGTTTTTTTTGAAATTACAAGAAAAGTAATCTTATCTGCGTGTCGAAAACATATCACTAAACAACCACGGACCACCCCACGTACCGCCACACTCGCGGTTTTCTTCTACGGTTTTTGAGCGCTCGTACTACTTACACGAAGGCTATATCATTTCGTCACGATGTCTGTATTTTTCGAATTTTGAGACGAAAATGGTCTCAATCGACTATGTTCGACTCACTGATTACGAATCCGTCGAAAAATTCGAGTCTGACCGTCCGTCCGGCCGGCCGTCTGGCCGTAAGCACGATAACTCTCGAACGGAACAACCTAGTTGAAATTTTCAGTGTGGGTTCAGTTCTCGAATGCCTCGATCAAGTTCGTTAATGGGCCAAATTCCACCAGGGGTTCCGTAAATATAGCCGTTCAAAGTTTTGTTTCCCTGATTACTTGAAAACTACAGATTTTATCGAGATGAAATTTTGCACTCAAATGGAAAATGAGGTGTTTTAGCTACATGTGAAATTTTGTCCAGATCGCATGACCAGAACCATAGAAACCATAGAAAATTGTAACTTTTGAACGGAAACGCCTAGGGACTTGAAATTTTCAGGATAGGTGTGGATCTCGAATGTCGTGATCAAGTTTATCTATGAGCAACATTTTACAAGGGGTTCCGTAAATATGGTCGTTTGAAATTTTGTTTTCTCGATAATTTCGAAACTACGGATTCGATCGAGATGAAATTTTGTATTTTAATCGAGAATGATATATTGAAGCAATATTTTTTCCAGATCGCATGACCAGAACCATAGAAACGGTAGAAAATTGTAACTTTTGAACGGAAAGTCCTAGGAACTTGAAATTTTCAGGGTGGGTTTGGATTGCGAATATCGCGGTCACGTTCATCAATGAGCAAAATTAGACTAGGGGTTCCGTAAAAATGGCCGTTCTAAATATTTTTTTCCTGATAGTTTCGAAACTTGTGATCGGATTGGAATGAAATTATGCACCTAGCTGAGGAATAATGTATTCAAACTACGTGCAAAATTTTGTCCAGATCGCATCACCAAGATCATAGATACCGTAGAAAATTCTAGCGAATTAACGAAAAAAAATTGATCAGCTGAAGCACTAACATGAAGTCTGGAGTTTCACCTAATTTTCAGAATTTTTTTGACAGCTGTCAAAAATTCATTCAATTGATTTTTAAAACTGGAAAATGCGAATCTACCTACAAGGTGCATGTACGAGCGCTCAAAAGCTCCTGCCTTCACGGCAGTGCTTTTCGTAATTTTTTTACACAGAATGACCCTTTATCTGCTCTATTGCCTGTTCTATGAGTAGAACAACAACACTGAAATACTCACTTTGTAGATTCGAGTAAATTCCATAACAGAGTAGATTTGCGTAATTCAGTAATTTCCCCTCTTAGATTCACTATTTTCGAACAATTGGTTCGTTAAAAATGTTACACCGTTATGTAAAGATATCGATGATACATTGAAGAAGGTTATTTAGGATGTACAGAATTTCTTCTCAAGTTGTTTGCATGAGTGAGATTTATTACGCTTTTACCCATGAAATTCAATGTCGATGCTAAAAATAGTGGGAAGATTCATCTTTCGAAGGTGAGAGTGAAAGAATGTAATATAATATAATGTAAGGCCAATTTCGATACAAATTACAATTAAGGTTTTCACGGTTTGAAACAGAATTTGGTTACAAATCTTGCTATTCCATTACATGATGTATTGTGAATGACCAGCTGATAACAAAAAGATGCGTTTTTCATTTTGTTATCAGCTGTGTGTTATCGAGCTTTTTTGAAAACATTTTTAATATCGTTTCAAATTCAACACTGAATGAAATAGCAAGATTCGTTACAAACATTTCATTAACACTCATAACTGAAATAGAAATAGAGCTTCGCGATGGAAAATATTTGTTTGGCGAACATCATACCAATACACATTCCGAATTTTATATGTAATTCTGTCCTGGTTCGTTTTTTCAGGATTTTTTTTTTCATTTACTTCCTCGATTTTTTGTTCTTGAAATTCATGATCGGATGATCGAGCTAGGGGGATTAATGTTGGAAAGGAACTGATTTTTGAACTAAAATTCATGGCAATCATCTTTTATGATTTCCGACAAAAGTTTGCGAGCCTTTTTGAGCGCTCGTACTACTTACACGAGGGCTATATAATTTAGTCACGATGTCTGTATTTATCGAATTTTGAGCTGAAAATGTGCCGTAAGCACGATAACTCTCGAACGGAACAACCTAGAGACTTGAAATTTTCAGTGTGGGTTCAGTTCCCGAATGCGTCGGTTAAGTTCGTTAATGAGCCAAATTCCACCAGGGGTTCCGTAAATATGGCCGTTCAAAGTTTTGTTCTCCTGATTATTTGGAAACTACAGATTTGATCGAGATGAAATTTTGCACTCAAATGGAGAATGGGGTGTTCAAGCTACATATGAAATTTTGTCCAGATCGCATGACCAGAACCATAGAAATCATAGAAAATTATAACTTTGTAATGGAACGGCCTAGAGACTTGAAATTTTCAGGAAAGGTGTGGATCTCGAATGTCGTGATCACGTTCATCTATCAGAAGAATTATACTAGGGGTTCCGTCAATATGGTCGTTTGAAATTTAGTTTTCTGGATAATTTCAAAACTACAGATTCGATCGTGACGAAATTTTGTATACTAATGAAAAATGATATATTCGAGTTAAATTTCACCAGATCGCATGAGCAGAACTATAGAAACCATAGAAAATCATAACTTTCGACCGGAAAGGCCTAGGGACTTGAAATTTCCAGCCGTTCAAAGTTTTGTTCCCCTGATTACTCGAAAACTACAGATTTGATTGAGATGAATATTTGCACTCAAATGGAGAATGAGGTGTTCAAGCTACATGTGAAATTTTGTCCAGATCGCATGACCAGAACCATAGAAACCATATAAAATTGTAACTTTTGAACAGAACAGAAATTTTCAGGATAGGTGTGGATTTGAAATGTCGCGTTCACGTTCATCAATGAGCAAAATTATACTAGGGATTCCGTGAATACGGTCGTTCGAAATTTCGTTTTCTCGATAATTTCGAAACTACGTATTCGATCGGGATAAAATATTGTATTTTAATCGATAATGATTGTAGGACTTAATTGATATTTAAGTCTTGTTTTGGTGACTAGGATTGGTAATTAATAACACTGATTAATACTGAACTCTATTTATTTGCTTCTGCACAACTCTGAATAAACTAGTAACTCAAACTCTTAGGTTATACGATATACTCCCAAAGCTTGCTAGTAATCGACTGACTTTATCCTTACGACCTTAGCTTACATCCACCCCGGTACTTGAGATAAGACGACGGCGCTTGCCGGTATAATATGTTTCGACAAAGCTTATTCTTTACACTCCCTCCCTTTGTCGAATACATCAAAAATTCTTAAAGTATTATATAGTACAACTCAAAAAATAATATAAAATAATAATAAAATAAATCTGATGGGACCAGTGAATTATTAATTTTAGATGCCCTCGTAAATTTTGTTCCTCTTATTGATGGGTTGTATATTATTGGCCTGTGAACACACAAATGATAAATTAATTATTGTGACACACTTATGTACACATATTATATGTAATATTGAATATATGTAAAACATATATATTTATATTCTCTGAATTTTTCATCTAGAAGGTATTGATAATTTTATCTCTCAAGTACTCATGCCTGCTCTGTGGCAAAGGCTTAGTCATTATGTCCGCTAAATTTTCATCAGTGGATACCCAACTCACTCTAACCTTCTTTTCCTCTACGCCCTGGTACTCTGTGGTTTTGACTCATGCATGTTGAATCTTTCTCAAGGTATATCTCTCTCTCGGTATATGTAGATTGGTGTAATGTAATACTCTTTCTTTCTCTATCTCTCTGTATAGTGATACCTAAGAACTGTCTAGGTTCCCCTAAATCTTTCATCTGAAACACATATCCAAAGTGCAATTTTATTTGATTAAGTTTCTCTGGATCATTACTTGCAATCAACATGTCGTCTACATAAAGTATCACTAAAGCTAGTTTTCCATTAAGTCTCCAAGTGAAAAGGCAAGGATCATGGAGATCATTTCCTAACCCAAGCTTCCGAGCTTCATCTGAAAATCTTTTATTCCACAATTTAGGACTTACTCTGAGACCATATAAAGACTTCTTCAATTTACAAACTTTTTCAAGTTTGACATTCTCTGTAACTTTCAAACCCTCTGGAATTTCCATGAAGACCTCTTCATTAAGTTGTCCATTTAGGAACTCCGTTTTGACGTCCATTTGGCATGCATCTAAGTTCTCCTTATTGATTATGGAGAGAACAGCTCGAATCAAGGACAACCTTGATACCGGAGCATATGTTTCTTTGAGCCCATAAACATTTTTATCTTTGAACCCTCGTGAGACTAGTCGTGCCTTATACTTAATTGACCCATTGCTTTTATCTTTCTTTTTAAACACCCATTCGGAGTCAATAATGTTTGGTCTCTTACCACGGATATCTACTTTGGGTCGTTCTACGATTACCCAGACCGCATTCTCTTTCATAGAGTCCAACCCTTCTCCAATAGCTTGTTTCCATAACTCTTTATCCTCTGATCTCATCGCTGCTTCAAAAGTGATCGGATCCTTTTGAATTGAAGCTAATAATATATGCACCAATTCATCTCTATTTACCTCATCAAAATCTGAAACCCTAGTATAACGAGCAAAGCTTATATCTTCGATTTTCTTGGCTTTACTTCTCGTAACTGGACCATCAATTTTGTTTGATCTCTGAACTCTGAACTCTGAATTTCTCTCTTTACTCAATCCTTCTGCACTTTACTCTGAATTTATTTTGCTACACTTACTGGTCCTGTTAGGGTCAGTTGTGTGCACCTCTGAAATTATTTTCTTTGGTCTACCTCTTTTTCTAGGCTCAGATGTGCTCGACTCTGATTGATCTCTGTCTGTTGTTTCGTTTACAACTGTGAATTCAGCCGTTTTATCTGATTCACTTTCAACACTCAACTCTTTACTCTGAATTTTTAAATAAACATCTTTATACACTAATCTCTCTATAAATCTCACATGTCTCGATGACATGAAATGAATCCTGTGGATGTATGCCCCACCAACATGGTTTTTATCGAAACATTGCTAAACTTTGTTTCGACAAAGGGTAACTTAACGTAGGCAACACATCCAAATTTGCTCTAAATGACAGTTTGCTTTTGGTGAAAGTTTAACTAACGGTACTTCATACTCAATTGACTTGTGTGGACTTGTGAAAGAAACACAATTATGTACCTCTTTTGACCAGGCCAAGAACTAGGTTTAATTGGCCCCATCACATCTGAATGAATTAATTGAAGTGGCCTGTCAGCTCTACTTCTGATTTGTTTGAATGGAAGTTTTTCCATTTTTGATAATATGCACACTGCACACTCTCTAATTGAGTCGTCAAACTTTACACGCTCTAATCTCTTATCTCTCTTTCGTATAATTTTCAAATAATTTAACGAAGCATGCCCTAGCCTCTGATGCCATAGCATAGCTTCACTCTGAATGTTAGTTGAAAACGTATTTTCCGATGGATTTTCATCTTATGTATCTTTTAGACTATCTATACTCTTCAAATAATCTATTTTAACTATTTTGTAAGATGACCCAATTATTTGGCACTCTGAATTTGATTTCTCTAAATTTGATTTCTCTGAATTTGATTTCTCTGAATTTGGTTTCTCTGAATTTGATTTCTCTGAATTTGATTTCTCTGAATTTGGTTTCTCTGACTTTGATTTCTCTGAATTTGGTTTCTCTGAATTTGATTTCTCTGAATTGGATTTCTCTGAATTTGTTTTCTCTGAATTTGATTTCTCTGAATTAGATTTCTCTGAATTATCTGAGACAATGAGTTCCTCCAGACTCTCCCTCCCAATCGCAGAACCTACATCTACCGAAACCTTATCAATAGACTCTGAATTACCTCCCTCCGAATAGAACATCTCTATGTTCTTATTGTTGGTTTGCGATTGCTTGGAAACTTCATTGTCAACTGCTAAGCACGCAGTGCAACTATAATTTTCAAACTCAGTTGTTATATTATCGTCATCGCATTTAGATTTTAATATTTCAAACTTATCCACCCAATTTGGTTTCTCATAAACCCCTTCAAATATCGTCTTCCTATTTTCTTTACTATAAACTCTGAATATTTTGTCGTCCAGATATATACAAAACCCTGCATCTACTAGTTTGCGTAATGACAACAAGTTCTCTGAAATATCTTTTGCTGCTATAACATTAGTTAATTTGATCTGATTACTACTTAATCGATCATTTTTGAGCAAAAGATTACCTCTACCATCTATTACAATATCAGCAATTTCGTTTTTATTGGCGCTTTTTATAACGCCTTTCTCTGACTTTTTAAAATTGCTCAATATAAAACTCTTATTAACAATGTGACTCGTGGCTCCCGAATCAGCTATAAACTCTATATGTTTTCTACTAATTAGGTTTTTATTGTCTCTGAATTTTTGGTCCAGAGTTGCTACAACTTGGACCCTCTTGAGCTGAATGCAGAGCTACTCTCTGCTCTGAATTCTGCAAATTATTTAATTTCTGCTTCTCCGACTCGAACATGTTATGGTGAACTTTGCATAACATGTTTACTACCTCTTTCAGCAGTCCTGCTGTGGTCTTATTTCTCTGATTATCACTGCAATTTATTGAAGCTGCAATAGCATTCACATTCTCTATTGGGGTTTGCAGCTCTTCTATGTTTGCTACATTTGTAACAGTGACTCTCAGTCGCACTCATGATCTCTAAATCTCTTATATTTGTGGTTGTTGCTGTGAATCAATCATCTCAATTATTACCTGGATTAACCTCTTAAATATTCAGGTCTCACCTTACTCTACTCACTCACTCTCTCTACAAACAAAGGTTCCAATCTAAGCAAGATCCAACCTTTGTACATCTAAGATTCTAACAGCACTCTGAATTTTTAGTCAAATATAGATGGTCAATAATAATAAAAACTCTTACTTTGTTCAGTGACGTCAGTCTCGTCAACATTTCCCCCACGCCTGACTCTCATGTACTCTTCATATCCTTGATATGAGTTTTCACTCTGATTTACTCGGTTTGCCATCTATTCCAGAATTATGAAACACATTCAATTAGTTTTTTTTATTGTAGTTGAATATTTCAATACTCAATAATTCATTTCCTCAAATACTCTAAACATCTAAACTCATATCTCTCTCTGTTCTCTCTTCATATACCTTTCGGTACCAGGTAATAACTGAATTTCAACTAATTGAAAAACGTTTCTTGCTTCTGAACCAAATGAACCGAACCACAAGTTAATTTGGTTCGAAGCGAGAAATCAGATTCTCCCACCGAGCATTCCACGTATGCACACCACTCGCCGATGTTCAACTCCGCGAGTTACCACAAGAGCTGGTCGGTTTTGGGCTGCGCAAGCACATGCGTGGGTCCCAAATGGGGTCCTACTAATTTCTCTAGTCGAATGAGCAGCTTACACTGGACACAAGTTTCAGCTGTCCATTGACCCCAGAATGTACAGAATTTGCTCAAATTGATTATTTCATTTATTCGAATTTCGATTTATGCAGTGAACAGAAAAAATCCGCATGAACCAGTAATCCGGTATCTGATTGCAAGGCAAGCCAGAACGGGACACCAAGCTCAAGTGAACAATTTCAACTCACTTTCAGGCATTACATTTGAGAAATATTGAGCTAATTTCTGAATTTGACTAAATTTCTCTCAACCTTATAATCTTGTAATCTCTGAATACTCAATTAATAAAAATTATAAAAGCACTGCCGTGAAGTCAGGAGCTTTTAAGCGCTCGTACATCCACCTTGTAGGTAGATTCGCAATCTTCAGTTCTAGAAATCAATTGAAGGAATTTTCGACAGCTCTCAAAAAAATTCTCAAACTTAGGCGAAACTCCAGACTTCAATGTCAGTGCTTCAGCTGACCAATTTTCTTTCGATCATTCGCTAGAATTTTCTACGGTATCTATGGACTTGGTGATGTGATCTGGACAAAATTTCGCATATAGTTTGAATACATTATTCTTCAGCTAGGTGTATAATTTCATTCCAATCTAATCAGTAGTTTCGAAATTATCAGGAAAAAAAATATTTTGAACGGCCATATTTACTGAACCCCTAGTTTAATTTTGCTCATTGATGAACGTGACTGCGACATTTGCGATCCAAACCTACCCTGAAAATTTCAAGTTCCTAGGCCGTTCCCTTCGGAAGTTATAATTTTCTATGGATTACATGGTTTTGGTCATGCGATCTGGACAAAATGTTGCTTCAATATATCATTGTAAAGAATAAGCTTTGTCGACACATATTATACCGGCAAGCGCCGTCGTCTTATCTCAATAGACCAGGCAATAGAGCAGAAAAAGGGTCATTCTGTGACAAAAATAGTAGAAGAAAACCGCGAGTGGGGAGTTACGTGGGGTGGTCCGTGGATGTTCAGTGATATGTTTTCGACTCGCAAATATCATTACTTTTCTTGTAATTGCGAAGAAACACCAAAAAAAACGATGTTTTTTAGTTTTTTGCTTGTAAAATCTGAACGAATGGAGCGGTGCTAATACTTTCAACAGACGAATTGTAGAGAATGAAAAGATGAAGAAAATGAGTGCTAGTGCAACTCAATCGGGTCATCATTACCGGAGGAAAGCCGGAAAAACCGTGAAAATCAGCGTTTTTTCAGATTCTCATAACTCGGCCAATTTTTGAGTTGTAGCGCTGGCTTTCCAAATTAAAGTACTGGTCAATAGATACTTTGAGTATGCATAACCCGGACGTTGTCCGATAAATAGTTTTTGCGTAATTGCGATTTGAATTATTTGAGGCACTATTTTCCGGAAGAGCTGGATGCGTCGGAAGTAGTCCGATTTCAATTTGCAAAACAGATTTTGAAAGAAGAAGTATAGTACTACAAAAAGGCAATCTTGATTTTTCGTTAAAATGCTTCAAAATAGGTGAAAAAAGCATGCAATCATGACCAAAATAAGCCGAATGCTCGATTGCAGTCAAGTAGTGGGGGTATATACGTAAATATTCGCGCCCGGCCTCAGCGCGATTTTGGTTCCCCGCGTCTGCCGGCTACCCCCACTATCCGACCCAGATGGGGCACTGAGCCGGTTTTGGTCATGTTTCCACGTATTTTTCACCTATTTTGCAACATTTTAACGTAAAATCAAGTTTGCCGTTTTGTAGTACCATACTTCTTCTTTCAAAATCCGTTTTGTAAATTGAAATCGGACTACTTCCGACGCATCCAGCTCTTCCGGAAAATAGTGCCTTAAATAATTCAAATCGCAATTACGGAAAAACTATTTATCGGACAACGTCTGGGTTATGCACACTTGAAGTATCTATTAACCACTACTTCCATTTGGAAAGCCAGCGCTACAACTTAGAAATTGGCCGAGTTATGAGGATCTGAAAAAACGCTGATTTTCACGGTTTTCCTCCGGTAATGATGACCCGATTGAGTTGCACTAGCACTCATTTTCTTCATCTTTTCATTCTCTACAATTCGTCTGTTGAGAGTATTAGCACCGCTCCATTCGTTCAGATTTTACAAGCAAAAAACTAAAAAAACATCGTTTTTTTTGGTGTTTCTTCGCAATTGCAAGAAAAGTAATGATATTTGCGAGTCGAAAACATATTACTGAAAATCCACGGACCACCCCACGTAACTCCCCACTCGCCGTTTTCTTCTACTATTTTTGTCACGAAAAAATCTCTATTGCCTGGTCTACAAGTACCGGGGTGGATGTAAGCTAAGGTCGTAAGGATAAAGTCAGTCGATTACTAGCAAGCTTTGCGAGTATATCGTATAACCTAAGAGTTTGAGTTACTAGTTTATTCAGAGTTGTGCAGAAGCAAATAAATAGAGTTCAGTATTAATCAGTGTTATTGATTACCAATCCTGGTCACCAAAATAAGACTTAAATATCAATTAAGTCCTACATGGTAGCAGAGCGTGGTTAACGATTAACGGACCACCGAGTGACTCGACTGATTTGGAAGGGCTGATTTTTTTGAGTTCAGAGTTTGAGAGTAAATTTGAGCAGAGCAACTGTGGCATTTCAGAGAGGACGCAATTTGTTGAATACTTGCGAAACAACGAAAATAAACGTAAGTGATGATTGAATAACTATGAATATATCAAGTTTTCAGTAATAGAAAATCTTCATCTGAGTTAGAGTAACAAAATGAGTTAGAAAAAAAAATATATATATTGAAGAATTGCAATAGAATGAAGGAATGATATTTTCATTTTACTATGAGTCATTAGCATGTTAATAATATTCGACGAATATACGTATTATTACGTATGGGTCGTTCGAATATTGAGTGCGATCGGTCGAGAGCAGGTACCTGCGGGAGGCCCTTCGTGACGAACTCGGGCACCCTGTGCATAGATAAAGGAATGTATAGATGGGACACTTCCCTACCCCCACCTAGAGACACATTTCGAGTTCTGGATAAAGACACAAGCTCCGCCACCGTCGCTATTTTCAGCTGACGTTTACCGTCCGGCGTCCATTTTAATCATTATTTACTTTTTCAGTTGTTAAATAGTGCTTCAAAATGAAAAAGTGTTGTGTAAAAGGTTGTGACAATAAAAATAAAACGATACATTCCTTTCCTAAAGATGTACAGTCTGCTGAAGTGTGGATGAAAATCAACTCTCCGGATGATTGGCAAAAAATGATGGATACAAAAATTTACTCTTAAAGTAGAGTTTGCCATGCACATTTTTCGGTAGAGGTTCATTTACCCGGAAGCAGAAGAGGTCTCACAGTTGGCGCAATTCCAAGTAGGTTATGCTTTTATTTATGTATGTACGAATAATAATATAGGATTGATATAGGAACCGTGTTGAAAAACCATAATTAATGATTATTAATAACCTTTTTTTTCAGATACTGGAAATTCTAGTACTGAGATGTTGGGAGCAGTTGTCAAGTTGTCATGGGAGGAAGTGTTTCAGTATCAAGGCAAAATGTTATACCAGGCCAGAGATAGGATTTGTACTTACCAAGAACGGTTAGCTGAGGCAGAACACATGATGCCAACGGATAATTTTCATCAATACTGCAATTAGCCAACGTATCAGTTTATCAAAAGCCAGATATCTGATTGTTAAGAGGATTGAACAACAGGTTGCTAGACAACTTGAAATCTTTTTTGACAATGGCCCAAGGGAATGTGCTTTTTAAACCAAGTATAGTTCTCCTGAAAAGATTGCATGGAATAGGAAATCGAACCTCACCAGGTGCACCCTTGTTCACATGAGTGGTGCAATATGCAAAATAATTTTGAAAAATGAGTCATTCAAAACATGCAAACTTTGTAGGAATAACTTACTAGCTCATAATAGTGAATCAAAAGATCTGATGAAAAAATTTCGAAATTTTTATCAACAAGTCCAGAAAACGACTTCATAGATCAGATTAAACTTCATACGAAACGGAAATTTGATTCAGGTTGAAGGTTAAGTGGGGTTTAATATGAAAAATAGTGCTTTTTTTGTTGAATGTTATTGTATTGTCCCTGTGGTCAATAGTGCATTCAATTATCGTTTCTTCATAGTATAAATTTTTTTCAATGTTATGTACAGTCCCTGTGACTAGTAATGGTTTTTCTGTGAGATTCTGATAATTTTATTTTTTTTTTCGATTTATTCATTTAATGTCATGTTTAGTTTTTGTCAATGCATTTGCACTTTTTTGGGGTCATTAATGAATACTACTATTGTCTCATATATTCAATTGATTTGAATTTATAGGTTTTTCATTTGCACCCTTTTTTGTTATTAATCTTTCTAAAATACTCCTTCATTTGGCATTGTAATCACTAAAGAACTATATTATAATTTCAATTTCAATACAGAATTATATTGAACTATATATATCAAACTATTGTATTATTTCTTTGTACAAGGGCATAATTTATCATATCACTCATGAGCTGAAATATTTTGATATACCTTAGAATGTTTTTCCTTTGGTAATTTGTATGAATTCATCAAGTTACTTTCAGAGGTTAACATATTCGAAGGATTATCTAGATATTTTACAGAATGGGTGATATTATTATGCTGTACAGAATACCCCACTGAAAAATTCAAATTTCGCGCCAACCAAGGCACTCGGTAAAGCAGGAAACTGCATTACCGACAAGTTATTAGTACTGGATATAAACACCAGGATTCAAATCAAAATCGAACCCGCCGTTTACGAGGCCAGTGTCCCATCTATACATTCCTTTATCTATGACCCTGTGTTCGGGCAAGTTGAAGTGTCTCTTCCTGCTTTTCGACGACAAGAAAATATTTTTGGTTGCCATGTGAGTGTGAGATAACAAAAATGTCTCTTGTTGAAAGCGAAAAGGGATGCATATCTGCATTCAAGTACTTAATATATGGATTAAAATATAAATGATATTAGTGAGATTTAATTATAACAAAGAGGTTATATCAGAGTACATTGAGTTGTGGTTGATTAAGAAGTTAATTTTTTTTCTCTCAACTTATTTTGAAGAAGTTTCAGAGGAAAGTTGATAAACATATTGAGAAGTTATTTCGTTGAAAGAAATAATAAAATTCAATTCAGAGTTTAATCAATTTTTGTATAAAATAAAATACGTACGAAATAATAATTTCGTATTAATTGATTACTATTATTCAGAGAAATGAAGAGGGTATCATTTTTATTAATTGAGTATTCAGAGATTACAAGATTATAAGGTTGAGAGAAATTTAGTCAAATTCAGAAATTAGCTCAATATTTCTCGAATGTAATGCCTGAAAGTGAGTTGAAATTGTTCACTTGAGCTTGGTGTCCCGTTCTGGCTTGCCTTGCAATCAGATACCGGATTACTGGTTCATGCGGATTTTTTCTGTTCACTGCATAAATCGAAATTCGAATAAATGAAATAATCAATTTGAGCAAATTCTGTACATTCTGGGGTCAATGGACAGCTGAAACTTGTGTCCAGTGTAAGCTGCTCATTCGACTAGAGAAATTAGTAGGACCCCATTTGGGACCCACGCATGTGCTTGCGCAGCCCAAAACCGACCAGCTCTTGTGGTAACTCGCGGAGTTGAACATCGGCGAGTGGCGTGCATACGTGGAATGCTCGGTGGGAGAATCTGATTTCTCGCTTCGAACCAAATTAACTTGTGGTTCGGTTCATTTGGTTCAGAAGCAAGAAACGTTTTTCGATTAGTTGAAATTCAGTTATTACCTGGTACCGAAAGGTATATGAAGAGAGAACAGAGAGAGATATGAGTTTAGATGTTTAGAGTATTTGAGGAAATGAATTATTGAGTATTGAAATATTCAACTACAATAAAAAAAACTAATTGAATGTGTTTCATAATTCTGGAATAGATGGCAAACCGAGTAAATCAGAGTGAAAACTCATATCAAGGATATGAAGAGTACATGAGAGTCAGGCGTGGGGGAAATGTTGTCGAGACTGACGTCACTGAACAAAGTAAGAGTTTTTATTATTATTGACCATCTATATTTGACTAAAAATTCAGAGTGCTGTTAGAATCTCAGATGTACAAAGGTTGGATCTTGCTTAGATTGGAACCTTTGTTTGTAGAGAGAGTGAGTGAGTAGAGTAAGGTCAGACCTGAATATTTAAGATGTTAATCCAGGTAATAATTGAGATGATTGATTCACAGCAACAACCACAAATATAAGAGATTTAGAGATCATGAGTGCGACTGAGAGTCACTGTTACAAATGTAGCAAACATAGAAGAGCTGCAAACCCCAATAGAGAATGTGAATGCTATTGCAGCTTCAATAAATTGCAGTGATAATCAGAGAAATAAGACCACAGCAGGACTGCTGAAAGAGGTAGTAAACATGTTATGCAAAGTTCACCATAACATGTTCGAGTCGGAGAAGCAGAAATTAAATAATTTGCAGAATTCAGAGCAGAGAGTAGCTCTGCATTCAGCTCAAGAGGGTCCAAGTTGTAGCAACTCTGGACCAAAAATTCAGAGACAATAAAAACCTAATTAGTAGAAAACATATAGAGTTTATAGCTGATTCGGGAGCCACGAGTCACATTGTTAATAAAAGTTTTATATTGAGCAATTTTAAAAAGTCAGAGAAAGGCGTTATAAAAAGCGCCAATAAAAACGAAATTGCTGATATTGTAATAGATGGTAGAGGTAATCTTTTGCTCAAAAATGATCGATTAAGTAGTAATCAGATCAAATTAACTAATGTTATAGCAGCAAAAGATATTTCAGAGAACTTGTTGTCATTACGCAAACTAGTAGATGCAGGGTTTTGTATATATCTGGACGACAAAATATTCAGAGTTTATAGTAAAGAAAATAGGAAGACGATATTTGAAGGGGTTTATGAGAAACCAAATTGGGTGGTTAAGTTTGAAATATTAAAATCTAAATGCGATGATGATAATATAACCACTGAGTTTGAAAATTATAGTTGCACTGCGTGCTTAGAAGTTGACAATGAGGTTTCCGAGCAATCGCAAACCAACAAGGACATAGAGATGTTCTGTTCGGAGGGAGGTAATTCAGAGTCTATTGATAAGGTTTCGGTAGATGTAGGTTCTACGATTGGGAGGGAGAGTCTGGAGAAACTCATTGTCTCAGATAATTCAGAGAAATCAAATTCAGAGAAAACAAATTCAGAGAAATCAAATTCAGAGAAACCAAATTCAGAGAAATCAAATTCAGAGAAATCAAATTCAGAGAAACCAAATTCAGAGAAATCAAATTCAGAGAAATACAATTTAGAGAAATCAAATTCAGAGTGCCAAAACAATGGGTTATCTTACAAAATAGTTAAAATAGATTATTTAAAGAGTATAGATAGTCTTAAAGATACATTAGATGAAAATCCATCGGAAAATACGTTTTCAACTAACATTCAGAGTGAAGCTATGCTATGGCATCAGAGGCTAGGGCATGCTTCGTTAAATTATTTGAAAATGATACAAAAGAGAGATAAGAGATTAGAACGTGTGAAGTTTGACGATTCAATTAGAAAATGTGCAGTGTGCATATTATCAAAAATGGAAAAACTTCCATTCAAACAAATTAGAAGTAGAGCTGACAGGCCACTTCAATTAATTCATTCAGATGTGATGGGGCCAATTAAACCTAGTTCTTGGCCTTGTCAAAAGAGGTACATAATTGTGTTTGTAGATGATTATTCTAGGTATGCAAACATATACTGTCTAAAATCTAAAGATGAAACCGGTCAAGCTTTTGAAAAGTTTTTGAGTTCTGCACGTAACCTATTAGGTACAGATGCGAAAGTCTGCTATGTCAGATCAGACAGAGGTACTGAGTTCACCGGTGGAAATTTCGCAGAAATAATGAAAAGATAGAGTCAGATAGTAGTCCACCGTATACTCCCGAGCTGAACGGAACAGCCGAGATATTTAACAAATCTATTCAGAGAATAATAAGAGCGTTTATGTGTGATTCAGGCTTACCACAAAGCATGTGGGTACTAGCTGCTGAAACAGATGTACACACTTATAACAGATTTCCACACAAGTCAATTGAGTATAAAGTACCGTTAGTTAAATTTTCACCAAGAGCAAACTGTCATTTAGAGCAGATTAGAAGATTTGGATGTGTTGCCTACGTTAAGTTACCCTTTGTCGAAACAAAGTTTAGCAATGTTTCGATAAAAACCATATTGGTAGGGCATACATCCAAGGGATACATTTTATGGCATCCGAGCACGAGAAAATTTATAGAATCGAGACATGTGAGATTTATAGAGAGATTAGTGTATAAAGATGTTTATTTAAAAATTCAGAGTAAAGAGTTGAGTGTTGAAAGTGAATCAGATAAAACGGCTGAATTCACAGTTGTAAACGAAACAACAGAAAGAGATCAATCAGAGTCGAGCACATCTGAGCCTAGAAAAAGAGGTAGACCAAAGAAAATAATTTCAGAGGTGCACACAACTGAGTCTAACCAGTAAGTGTAGCAAAATAAATTCAGAGGAAAGTGCAGAGGGATTGAGTAAAGGGAGAAATTCAGAGTTCAGAGATCAAACAAAATTGATGGTCCAGTTACGAGAAGTAAAGCCAAGAAAATTGAAGATATAAGCTAAGCTCGTTATACTAGGGTTTCAGATTTTGATGAGGTAAATAAAGATGAATTGGAGCGTATATTATTAGCTTCAATACAAAATGATCCGATCACTTTTGAAGCAGCGATGAGATCAGAGGATAAAGAGTTATGGAAACAAGCTATTGGAGAAGAGTTGGACTCTATTAAAGAGAATGCGGTCTGGGTAATCGTAGATCGACCCAAAGAAGATATCCGTGGTAAGAGACCAAACATTGTTGACTCCAGATGGGTGTTTAAAAAGAAAGTTGAAAGCAATGGGTCAATTAAGTATAAAGCACGACTAGTCTCACGAGGGTTTGAAGATAAAAATGTTTATGGGCTCAAAGAAACATATGCTCCGGTATCAAGGTTGTCCTTGATTCGAGCTGTTCTCTCCATAATCAATAAGGAGAACTTAGATGCATGCCAAATGGACGTCAAAACGGCGTTCCTAAATGGAGAACTTGAAGAAGAGGTCTTCATGGAAATTCCAGAGGGTTTGAAAGTTACAGAGAATGTCAAACTTGAAAAAGTTTGTGAATTGAAGAAGTCTTTATATGGTCTCAGAGTAAGTCCTAAATTGTGGAATAAAAGATTTTCAGAGGAAGCTCGAAAGCTTGGGTTAGAAAATGATCTCCATGATCCTTGCCTTTTCACTTGGAGACTTAATGGAAAACTAGCTTTAGTGATACTTTATGTAGACGACATGTTGATTGCAAGTAATGATCCAGGGAAACTTAATCAAATAAAATTGCACTTTGGAAATGTGCTTCAGATGAAAGATTTAGGGGAACCTAGACAGTTCTTAGGTATCACTATACAGAGAGATAGAGAAAGAAAGAGTATTACATTACACCAATCTACATATACCGAGAGAGTCTTAGAAAGATTCAACATGCATGAGTCAAAACCACAGAGTACACCTATGGTAACCCGTCAGGTAGATCATAGGAACAAAAAGCTCAAATGCAGCTCAGAAAATTCAGAGGAACCTAATGAATTTAAAAAGGTACCATTCAGAGAAGCAATAGGTAGTTTGATGTATTTGGCCAATGCAACTCGACCAGATATTTCTTACGCAATAAACTATCTAGCGAGAAAACAGGTAGACCCGACTGAAGATGACTGGATAGAGGTAAAAAGAGTTCTTAGATATTTGAGAGGCACAACTGATATAGGCATTAAATTCCTATCCAACTCAGAGAATTTGGAAGCTCTTTCTGATGCAAGCTTCAGATATTGCGAGGATTCAAAATCCACCGGAGGTTATGTAATCAAGTTATTCGGAGATGTCATAACTTGGAGGAGTCATAAACAGTCTACTGTTACGACTTCTACATGCCAAGCAGAGTACTTAGCAATGAGTGACGCTTGCCAGGAGCTGATATCACTGGATAAATCTATCAGATACATAATTGGTCATACGTTTTATCCAATTACATTGTGGTGTGATAATAAATCAGCTAAAGATTGTACAGAGAAAGATGGAAGCCATAAACTCAAAACATTCGATCTGAGTGTAGAAGAAATTGGAAATGAGTTAGTACTTAGAGAGAAAACTGGAAATAGGAAAAACATGGCAATCACTCATGGAGATTTCGTAAAACAGTGCGTAGAGGAAAAGAAGGTTAGAGTGAGTTGGGTATCCACTGATGAAAATTTAGCGGACATAATGACTAAGCCCTTGCCAAAGAGCAGGCATGAGTACTTAAGAAATAAAATTATCAATACCTTATAGATGAAAAATTCGGAGAATAAAAATGTATCTGTATATAAATATATTTTCTCAACTTGAAAAACCGTTTTTAAAAACAAACACGGGAAGACTAAAAATGAGTTTTATTTAATTACGGGATCAAATCTATCTATCTACTAACTCGTGTTGCACATTGTTCCACAAGCTTTTATAAAGTAATCATGTCTAGTAACCATTCGGTGTTCATTGTCACCGTCTTGAGGAGTTACATCGTCTATGATTACATCTTATGAATTACATGGTGTATGATTATATATTATCTCCACCTTTTATTGAACTGAGTTCAATCTCAATGTTTGAACTCTGTTTATCTACCATCCTTTGAAATTTTATAATAAAAATCTTATACATTATAAAGAAAATCATGATTAAACTTATTATTAATAGAATGAAATAAAGGGTTGAAATGTGATTGGGGTGTAAATTCCATTCATACAATTTCAAATCTGAAATGTTTGTTGCATTCAAAGGTTCCAAAATCAAATCTTGGATTTGTGAAATATTCAAATTATCCAGATGGAATTTATGATATAAATTATCAACCTTAGATAATTGAAATGTTTTCAATCCATTGGATATTATGCAATCACTATTGATTAACAAAATTTTCTTGGGTTCATGTTCATATGATAAATGTCCTGAACAGTTTTCTTTCAAAATATCATTGAACAAGGATAGGTATTGTCCATTAGGTAACACTTGTAAATCTTCAACAATAACAGTTTGTTTTCGCGTACAATTTTCACGTTTTTCTCGCACAAATGCACTCAAACACAAAGGGGGTTTCACTAGTTTGTCTTGTGGGCACAGCATCCACTTTTCCACTTGCTGGCATTCTTCGTATAGGGACCATATGATTTCTTCTTGTCGGATGAGCAAATACTTTGGTTGATCTATTGGGTAGGTATTTAGGAAGGGAACGAATTTCAATTCAAGAGTATCATAGGGATTAGGGTTTACCAAAGGCACTTTTATAACAAATATAATCTGTGATTTTTCAACTTTTACTGATGTGAAACAGACTGAGTAAAAATCCTTCAAGTAGACTAAATTTTTCAATAAATTATCATCCTGAATATAATTCCTGAAATAATTCAACGATAATATTGACTCATGTAGTAAATGAAGTCTAGCAAAACTAACGGCTGTATTTATTTCTGAAAGAATTCTGGATATTTTGTTCTGCTCAAACTGTAGAAGGAGAACTTTATCTAAAATTTGCTGTAATTTCATGAATTTATCAATCTGTTTTATCATTATATTGGTTTGATTGTAAAATCTATCAGATATCGATTTCACTATGCTTATGACTCTATTTTGATTTATCTTCATGGTATTTGCATCATTTCGTAATGTTTGAAAATATTCCTGATAAAGAGTTTCGTCTTCATCATCTAAAGTACCAAAGAGAAATTTGGAAATTCTTCCTCCTATATTAACAAGGCCTCTTTTTTTCCTTGATTGGATTAAATCATGCAAAATTTGTTTATTCGAGAATATTTGATTTAATGTCAACTCATATAAGTATTTCGTTGCTTCATCCCTTAGTTCGTTTTTCTTGATTACATCATTCAAAATTTCTTCATGTTTGTTAAGGATTGAAATTATTCGCGAAAGGTCATAATGATACATAAGAACGTGGTCTTTTTCTATTATGGATGTTTTAGGACCACTAAATGCAATTATGTTATTTCGTATTTCTTTTGTTTTCAGACAGAATTGGGTTTCAAGAAAAAGTAGGATTATTGTTATGCGGAATGGGACCATTCTGAAACAGATGATTATTAATTTTTTCTTTGTTTAATTTTTTTCTTATGATACACATGTCCTTTATTTGCTTCCTTCACAAGGACATTATCCAATATTTTGATATTTACGTTTTTAAATCGTGGTTTCAATTTGGCGTCTGCCGGTAATTTCAAAAATGCTTCTCGATTTTCATCTAAAATAACATCTTCCGATCTGTTTTCATTTTCTTTCTGCCGTCTTTTTTCATTTTTCTTGTTGTTTTCTGCTAATACTTTAGAAATTTCCTTGAGATTTTGGTTATATTGTTCAATATAATTGGTTACTTTTTCATTGACTGTGTATTCAACAGGAAGGCTATAATTCAAATCCGATTTTATAATTTGTAGAGGGCTATATTTAAGGGTGGAATGTATAGAATTGTTATAACTCAAAAGGGCTCTATTCAATTTTTCTCTAAAACTCAGATTTTTATCCTCAATTACCCTTATTTGTTCCACTAGTGTAGAGTGAAATCTTTCAACAATGGAATTCGATGTGGGATTATAATTTGTCACGTAGTGCATCTCTATATTGTGAGTGGAAGCGAATTCTTGGATTATCGCGTTCTTGAATTCCGTTCCGTTATCTGTTGTAATTTTTCTCGGAGTTCCATGATTCGAGAAATAACGAATAAGCGATTCTACAATTTCTACTGCCGTCTTACTTTTCAGAATGAAACATTGCCCGTGTCTTGAAAATGAATCCACTTATGTGAGACAGGGTATTTTTGAAATATTTATTGTATCGGCATATAAATGTTCGAAAGGTTTTTCACCGATTGGATTTTGTTTGAATATCAATTTGATCGGTTGACGTTCATATTTTTGACGTTGGCATATATCACAACTATTCACATAACGTTGAACTTTCAATAACATTTTTGGAAAATAGAATTTTTTCTTAATGCTTTCCACATTCTCATGGATACCTCTATGAGTAGTTTTTGTCTCGTGATAAAGTCTGATTTTTTAGATTTGCTCTTCTTCATCTTCTATATCTTCTAATAAAATGTTTGAAATTTTGAATTTGAAGCTTCCTGAATTGAAAAGTTTCTGTGCATACTGAATAAATGGCGTTTCAATATTTTTATCCTGGAAGAAAATTCCATATGTTTTATCCGGGGATATAAATTCTCTTAAAAATTTCGTAAATTGGTTTTCTTCAGAAATAGATAAAATTAATCTGAATTTCGATTGATTATGTAATTTTATTTTGGTAACATTGAAATTATTGCTGCTTTTTATAATGATTTGGTATTGAAAAATATTAATTGCTCGTTCCGTGTGAGGGATTTCCAAAATTGGGTCTTCTTGGTTCGAATGTAATGTTTCATTATCTGAGTTATCATCTACATCTATTGAAATTAATTCGTCAAATTCTTCTTGTCTCATGTCTAAATCTAAATGTGATTTCTGTGGAATAACTGAATCTAGATCCGATATCAATTTTTCTTTCTCAGTAATGTTGAATTCGTCATTTTTGATTCTAGATAGAGCGTCTGCGTTATTATTCACAACTTTGCGATATTTTATTTCGAAATTGAATTCATCGAGTTTTATTCTCCAACGCATCAATCTTGAAGAGGCTTCTTTTAGTGAAAATAGCCAAGTAAGAGGTCGATGATCTGTATAAATAATGAATTTTGGGCCAAACAGATAGGGTCTAAAGTACTTTGTTGCCCAAACGATAGAAAGTAACTCTTTTTCGATAGTAGAGTAATTGATTTCTGCTTTGTTTAGTGTACGACTAGCATAAGCTATAGGCAAGTCGTTCGGTGGATTTCCTTGCGATAAAATAGCTCCTATTGCATATTTCGACGCATCTGTGGTTAAAATGAATGGTTGATTAAAATCTGGGAATCTGAGAATAGGATGATTAATTAACATATTTCTGCTAATATTGAAAGATTCCAGATATTCTTGATTTTCTAAGTTTATCTTTGAGTCCTTTTTTAAACATTGTGTCAATGGTTTAGTCAGTTTGGAAAAATTGGGAATGAATTTTCGGTAATAACCAATCATGCCTAAATAGGATTTTATTTCTTTTGGGGTTTTCGGAATTGGAAAATTTTTTATGGCTTCTATTTTTTCAGGGTTAGGTTCAACTCCTTTATCTGAAATTTTGAATCCTAAAAACATAACTTCGTTTTTGAAAAAATATGATTTGTCTAATTGAATTTTGAAATTTTCTTCTTTCAGTACTTCCAGTACGGTTTGAATATCCGCTAAATGTTTATCGGGATCTTTGGAGAATATTAAAATATCATCCATGTATACTACGCAAATTTTTCCTAAAAGGGGTCTTAAAACTTCATTCATTACTCTCTGAAATGTAGATGGGGCATTTTTGAGACCAAAAGGCATTCGCAAAAACTCAAAATGTCCGTCATCTGTAGCAAAAGCAGTTTTTTCTATGGATTCTTTATCAAGCTCAATTTGGTGATATCCTGATGCTAAATCTATAGTGCTGAAATATTTTGCTCCTTTTAAATTATCTAGAATTTCGTCAATATTCGGGATTGGGAATTTATCGTCAATAGTTTTTTCGTTGAGTTTTCTGTAATCAATTGCAATTCGCCACTTTTGTTCGCCTGATTTATCCGCTTTTTTGGGAACGATTACAATAGGAAAAGACCAGGGTGAGATACTTGGTCTAATTATATTTTTATTCAAAAGATCTTCAATTTGATTTTTCACTTCTTCTTTGTGAACTTCCGGGTATCTATAACGCTTAACGTAGACTGGGTTGTCATCAATAGTTCTAATATTATGTTTGATTTTACTCGTGAAGCTTAGTGGTTCTTCGGGAAATTGTAACACTGATTTATTACTCTGCAAAATTTTAGTCGATTGATTTTTCAAATTTTTGTCTAGGTGATTTAAATCTAAAGGTAATTCTTCTCTCGGTTTAACCTGTTGTAAGTGAAGGTTATGGGAAATGATTCCGTTAGTTAAAACATTATTTTTCATATCCACAGTAAGTTGTAAATCTTTCATTAAATTATAACCGATAACACCATATTGAGGATGAAATTTATACACGACAAATGGGTAGGATGTATCATAGCCAAATATGTCAAGAGGAAATAGCATCTTATTGTTACATGAATCTTTACCTGTAGCTGTTGTAAAATATGTGTTTTCTTTGTAAATTGAATTTGGAAAATAATTATAAGCAATTATTGGATCAATAATTGAAATCGAACTGCCTGAATCGACTAGTAATTTACAAGGAGGATTCTGTAATTTGATATAGGGAAGACTTGCTATTCTTTCATCATTAAAATTTAGGTCATGTGTGCTTGATAAGGACTTTCCTGAAAATTTTCCTTCTCTGTTTCTGAAGATTGTAACTCATCTGAATTTAAATATTCCGATTCATAATTTTCATCGTAGTATTCGGAAAATTGTTCCTCTGGTGGGAATTCAATTTGCTCTTCTGTGTTAGTTAATTCTTCCGATATGAAATTTGGGGTTGCTCTTGGTCTAAAAGGGTTTTCTCTAGGCTGGTAATTTGGTTTGGGTTGTCGAATACTTGATGATTCATTAGGACGTTTTTGAGGTAAAAGTCTTGTTCTTACTGACATTGGTTCTGGTTTATTGTTCGGTTTATAATTAGGATTGGGTTTGAAAACGTTTGGTGGTTTTCCAAATACTTGTTCATTTGTGAAATATTTCGGTTGACTTGTATTTTGAACTGGTTGTATGCGTATTGGTTGACTTGGGAAATTCTGATTAGGAATAAAATTGGTATGTGGGCGCGTATTTTGTTTGAAAGAATTTTGATTTGGAATGGAATAATAAGAGGAATTGTTAATTTTCTCTCTACTAGTATGAGGAGATTGTGAAAATGAATTCAAATCTGGAATGAAATTTAGTTGTTGTCTCTTTATTTCTCTATTTTCCAACATTTTGCATGTTGCATCGAAATTCCTTTCGTTATTATCCAACAAATTTCTGACATTCTCATCAACATTATTGTAAATTACTCTCTGCCCAATTCTTTCAGAAATATTTCTATAAATTAAAAGTTCATTATTATAGAATCCTTGCATCTGTAGTTGATAATCAAAATGCAATTTCGTTTGTTTTATTCTTTCTATGAAATTTAGAAGAGGTTCTCTATAAGCTCGTCTCATATTTTGGTATTCGTCTTGTAGAACATCAAAGTTAATTCTAAATCCGAATTTATCTATCAGAATCTGTCTCAATTCTATCCAATTATTTGGGATGGGGCCTGAATTAATAATTATCCTTGCTTCATCGATTATTCTTGATTTTATCATCGCGAAGCAGTAATAATCAATTCGAGCATTATCTGTGCGTCCAAATTTTGAAATATAATTTTCTATTTCTACTATGGATGATTGGAGTTCATTCGAATTACCGTTGAATTTTGGTAACAAATCTCCAAAAAGTTTTAAATCATTAATGTCAACTACGTTACTTTGACTTCCTGAAGGTTGAGTCATTTTTGTGTTTAGTTTTTGGAATTTTTCAATTAAATCGTCTATTTTGATTTTTGATTTTTCCAAAATCTGTTCCTTACAATATTTAATAAGAAAAAAAATATATCAAGTATTCCTTTGGTCTAGGGAATAGAAAAACTAGGGGGTTAATAGATCAACTCACTTTTTACTTCCGGTCCTGGTTTGAAGGGCGCTACTCGATCAATCCACAGGGGTGTTTTCAGATGTTGATAAGCTCACAAGCAGACCTGAGAGGGTTCACCTTACACTTCTTTTCAGGGATTCAGCCTTTCGTCTTGGACTCTTGCTTACTCGTTGGTTCGTTGTTACTTCTTGATCGGTTTCACTTTTCGGATTGACGTCACAAACTTTTCACAACAGTTCTTTGGTTATTGCTTAAAGAAATGATTTTCACGTATTTTCTTTTTCGGAAAAAATAGCAATATCCCATCCTCGTCGCCAAATATATTTTCTCAACTTGAAAAACCGTTTTTAAAAACAAACACGGGAAGACTAAAAATGAGTTTTATTTAATTACGGGATCAAATCTATCTATCTACTAACTCGTGTTGCACATTGTTCCACAAGCTTTTATAAAGTAATTATGTCTAGTAAGCATTCGGTGTTCATTGTCACCGTCTTGAGGAGTTACATCGTCTATGATTACATCTTATGAATTACATGGTGTATGATTATATATTAATATATATTTTACATATATACAATAGTACATATAATATGTGCACATAAGTGTATCACAATAATTAATTTATCATTTGTGTGTTCACAGGCCAATAATATCCAACCCATCAATCTAGGGACCAAAATACGAGGGCATCTAAAATTAATAATTCACTGGTCCCATCAGATTTATTTTATTATTATTTTATATTATTTTTTGAGTTGTACTATATAAAACTTCAAGAATTTTTGATGTATTCGACAAAGGGAGGGAGTGTAAAGAATAAGCTTTGTCGACACATATTATACCGGCAAGCGCCGTCGTCTTATCTCAAGTACCGGGGTGGATGTAAGCTAAGGTCGTAAGGATAAAGTCAGTCGATTACTAGCAAGCTTTGCGAGTATATCGTATAACCTAAGAGTTTGAGTTACAAGTTGATTCAGAGTTGTGCATAAGCAAATAAATAGTGTTCAGTATTAATCAGTGTTATTAATTACCAATCCTAGTCACCAAAATAAGACTTAAATATCCATTAAGTCCTACAGTCCTTATACCCTTTTTTTGAACATATTTATTACCCGAATGTCGATTTTTCGATATATCCGATTAATTCTCGAACTTTTTTTCACGAATTTTGGATAAATCGATACAATAAGGTCGGGCAATGTAATTTTAAATCAATATCGAATGGTTCGCGGGTCCTCCCTTTTTTTGAAAATATTTTGTACCGGAATGTCGATTTTTCGAAATATCCGTTTAATTATCGAATTGTTTATCACGTATTCTGGATAAATCGATACAATAACGTCAGGCAATGTGATTTTAAATCAATATCGAATTGTTCGCGGGTCCTCATACTTTTTTTTTGAAAATATTTCTTTCCCGAATGTCGATTTATCGAATAATCCGATTAATTCTCGAATGTTTTATCACGTATCTTCGATAAATCGATACAACGTCGGGCAATAATAATTTGAATCAATATCGAATAGTTCGCTGGTTCTTATACTCTTTTTTTGAAAATATTTTTTAGCCGAATTTCGATTTCGCGAAGTATCCGATTAATTCTCGAATTGTTTATCACTTATTTTCGATGAATCGATACAGTGTCGGGCAATGTAATTTTAAATCAATATCGAATGGTTCGCGGGTCCTCCCTTTTTTTGAAAATATTTTGTACCGGAATGTCGATTTTTCGAAATATCCGTTTAATTATCGAATTGTTTATCACGTATTCTGGATAAATCGATACAATAACGTCAGGCAATGTGATTTTAAATCAATATCGAATAGTTCGCTAGTTCTTATACTCTTTTTTTGAAAATATTTTTTAGCCGAATGTCGATTTCGCGAAGTATCCGATTAATTCTCGAATTGTTTATCACTTATTTTCGATGAATCGATACAGTGTCGGGCAATGTAATTTTAAATCAATATCGAATAGTAGGCGGGTCCTTATACTCTTTTTTGAGCGCTCGTACAACTTACACGAGGGCTATATCATTTCGTCACGATGTCTGTATTTTTCGAATTTTGAGCCGAAAATGGTCTCAATCGACTATGTTCGACTCACTGATGACGAATCCGTCGAAAAATTCGAGTCTGTCCGTCCGGCCGTCCGGCCGTATACACGATAACTCTCGAACGGAATGTCCTAGAAACTTGAAATTTTCAGGGTAGGTTCAGTTCCCGAATGGCTCGGTTAAGTTCGTTAATGGGCCAAATTCCACCAGGGGTTCCGTAAATATGGCCGTTCAAAGTTTTGTTTCCCTGATTACTTGAAAACTACAGATTTGATCGAGATGAAATTTTGCACTCAAATGGAAAATGAGGTGTTCAAGCTACATGTGAAATTTTGTCCAGATCGCATGACCAGAACCATAGAAACCATAGAAAATTGTAACTTTTGAACGGAAACGCCTAGGGACTTGAAATTTTCAGGATAGGTGTGGATCTCGAATGTCGTGATCACGTTCATCTATGAGCATCATTATACAAGGGGTTCCGTAAATACAGTCGTTTGAAATTTTGTTTTCTCGATAAATTCGAAACTGCGGATTCGATCGAGATGAAATTTTGTATTTTAATCGAGAATGATATATTGAAGCAATATTTTGTCCAGATCGCATGACCAGAACCATAGAAACCATAGAAAATTCTAACTTTTGAACGGAAAGGCCTAGGAACTTGAAATTTTCAGGGTGGGTTTGGATCGCAAATTTCACGGTCATGTTCATCAATGAGCAAAATTGGACTAGGGGTTCCGTAAATATGGCCGTTCAAAATATTTTTTTCGTGATAGTTTCGAAACTACCGATCGGATTGGAATGAAATTATGCACCTAGCTCAGGAATAATGTATTCAAACTACGTGCAAAATTTTGTCCAGATCGCATCACCAAGACCATAGATACCGTGGAAAATTCTAGCGAATTATCGGAAAAAAATTGATCAGCTGAAGCACCGACATGAAGTCTGGAGTTTCGCCTAAGTTTCAGAATTTTTTTGACAGCAGTCAAAAATTCCTTCAATTGATTTCTAAAACTGGAAAATGCGAATCTACCTACAAGGTGCATGTACGAGCGCTCAAAAGCTCCTGCCTTCACGGCAGTGCTTTTCGTACTTTTTTGAAAATATTTTTTACCCGAATGTCGATTTTTCGAAATATCCGATTAATTCCCGAATGTTATATCATGTCTCTGCGATAAATCGATACAACGTCGGGCAATGTTATTTTAAATCAATATCGGATAGTTCGCGAGTCCTTATACCTTTTTTTTGAAAATATTTTTTACCCGAATGTCGATTTTTCGATATATCCGATTAATTCTCGAATTTTTTATCACGTATTTTGGATAAATCGATACAAAAACGTCAGGCAATGTTATATTAAATCATAATCGAATAGTTCGCGGTTTCTTATACTCTTTTTTTGAGAACAATTTCTACCCGAATGTCGATTTTTCGAAATATCCGATTGATAATCGAATTGTTTATCACGTATTCTGGATAAATCGATACAATAACATCAGGCAATGTGATTTTAAATCAATATCGAAAAGTTCGCGGGTCCTCATACTCTTTTTGAGCGCTCGTACTACTTATACGAGGGAGGTATCATTTCGTCACGATGTCTGTATTTTTCGAATTTTGAGCCGAAAATGGTCTCAATCGACTATGTTCGACTCACTGATGACGAATCCGTCGGAAAATTCGAGTCTGTCCGTCCGTCCGTCCGGCCGGCCGGCTGGCCGTCCGTATACACGATAACTCTCGAACGGAATGTCCTAGAAACTTGAAATTTTCAGGGTAGGTTGGAATCTCAAATGCCGCGGTTGAGTTCGTTATTGGGCAAAATTCGCCGAGGGGTTCCGTAAATATGGCCGCTCGAAGTTTTGTTTTTCTGATTACTCCGAAACTACTGATTCGATCGAGGTGAAATTCTGCACTCAGATGGATAATTACTTACTTAAGCTACATGTAGAATTTTGTCCAGCTCGCATGACCAGAACCATAGAAACCATAGAAAATTATAACTTGAAAGGCCTAGAGACTTGAAATTTTCAGGATAGGTGTGGATCGTAAATGTAGCGTTCACGTGTATAAATGAGCAAAATAAGACTAGGGGTTCCGTAAATATGGCCGTTTGAAATTCAGTTTTCTTGATCATTTCAAAATTATGGATTCGATCTCGACGAAATTTTGAATTTAAATTGAGAATTATATATTCGAGCTACATTTCTTCCAGATCGTATGATCAGAATCATAGAAACCATAGAAAATCATAACTTTCGAACAAAAAGGCCTAGTGACTTGAAATTTTCAGGATAGGTTCGGATCGCGAATTTCGCGATTCTTTTTATCAATGAGCCAAATTAGACTGGGGGTTTCGTAAATATTGCCGTTCAAACTATATTTTTTCTGATAATTTCGAAAATACTTATTGGATTGAAATGAAATTTCGCACATATATGAAGAATAATGTTTAATTTTGTCCAGACTGCATTACCAAGGCCATAGATACCGTAGAAAATTCTAGCGAATCATCGAAAAAATGGACCCAAAGCACTGACGTGAAGTCTGGATTTTCGCGTTGGTTTGAAATTTTCTTTGACAGCTGTCAAAATCTTTCCAATTGGTTTGTAAAACTGGAGAATGCGAATCTACCTACAAGGTGCATGTACGAGCGCTCAAAAGCTCCTGCCTTCACGGTAGTGCATTTCGAAAATCGTACAACTTACACGAGGGCTATATCATTTCGTCACGATGTCTGTATTTTTCGAATTTTGAGCCGAAAATGGTCTCAATCGACTATGTTCGACTCACTGATGACGAATCCGTCGAAAAATTCGAGTCTGTCCGTCCGTCCGTCCGGCCGGCCGGCCGGCTGGCCATCCGTATACACGATAACTCTCGAACGGAATGTCCTAGAAACTTGAAATTTCCAGGGTAGGTTCGAATCTCGAATGCCGCGGTTAAGTTCGTTATTGGGCAAAATTCGCCGAGGGGTTCCGTGAATATGGCCGCTCGAAATTTCGTTTTCCTGAATACTTTCAAACTACAGATTCGATCAAGATGAAATTTTGCACTTCAATGGAAAATGAGGTGTTCAAAATACATGCGAAATTTTGTTCAGCTCGCATCACCAGAACCATAGAAACCATAGAAAATTGTAACTTTTGAACGGAAACGCCTAGGAACCTTAAATTTTCAGGATAGGTGTGGATCTCGATTGTCGTGATCACTTTCATCTATGAGCAAAATTATACCAGGGGTTCCGTAAATATGGTCGTTTGAAATTTAGTTTTCTTGATAATTTCCAAACTACAGATTCGATCGTGACGAAATTCTGTATACTAATGGAGAATGATATATTCAAGCTACATTTCTCTAGATCGCATGACCAGAACCATAGAAACCATAGAAAATCATAACTTTCGAAAGGAAAGGCCTAGGGACTTGAAATTTTCAGGGTGGGTTTGGATCGCGAATTTCACAGTCACGTTCATCAATGAGCAAAATAGGACCAGGGGTTCCGTAAATTTGGCCGTTCAAACTATTTTTGAGCGCTCGTACTACTTACACGAGGGCTATATCATTTAGTCACGATGTCTGTATTTATCGAATTTTGAGCTGAAAATGTGCCGTAAGCACGATAACTCTCGAACGGAACAACCTAGAGACTTGAAATTTTCAGTGTGGGTTCAGTTCCCGAATGCCTCGGTTAAGTTCGTTAATGAGCCAAATTCCACCAGGGGTTCCGTAAATATGGCCGTTCAAAGTTTTGTTCTCCTGATTACTTGGAAACTACAGATTTGATCGAGATGAAATTTTGCACTCAAATGGAGAATGGGGTGTTCAAGCTACATATGGAATTTTGTCCAGATCGCATGACCAGAACCATAGAAATCATAGAAAATTGTAACTTTTGAACGGAAACGCCTAGGGACTAGGCGTGAAATTTTGCACTCAGATGGATAATTACTTACTCAAGCTACATGCAGAATTTTGTCCAGCTCGCATGACCAGAACCATAGAAACCATAGAAAATTATAACTTTGTAATGGAAAGGCCTAGAGACTTGAAATTTTCAGGATAGGTGTGGATCTCGTATGTCGTGATCACGTTCATCTATCAGAAGAATTATACTAGGGGTTCCGTCAATATGGTCGTTTGAAATTTAGTTTTCTTGATAATTTCAAAACTACAGATTCGATCGCGACGAAATTTTGTATACTAATGAAAAATGATATATTCGAGTTAAATTTCACCAGATCGCATGAGCAGAACTATAGAAACCATAGAAAATCATAACTTTCGACCGGAAAGGCCTAGGGACTTGAAATTTCCAGCCGTTCAAAGTTTTGTTCCCCTGATTACTCGAAAACTACAGATTTGATTGAGATGAATATTTGCACTCAAATGGAGAATGAGGTGTTCAAGCTACATGTGAAATTTTGTCCAGATCGCATGACCAGAACCATAGAAACCATATAAAATTGTAACTTTTGAACAGAACAGAAATTTTCAGGATAGGTGTGGATTTGAAATGTCGCGTTCACGTTCATCAATGAGCAAAATTATACTAGGGATTCCGTGAATACGGTCGTTCGAAATTTCGTTTTCTCGATAATTTCGAAACTACGTATTCGATCGGGATAAAATATTGTATTTTAATCGATAATGATTGTAGGACTTAATTGATATTTAAGTCTTATTTTGGTGACTAGGATTGGTAATTAATAACACTGATTAATACTGAACTCTATTTATTTGCTTCTGCACAACTCTGAATAAACTAGTAACTCAAACTCTTAGGTTATACGATATACTCGCAAAGCTTGCTAGTAATCGACTGACTTTATCCTTACGACCTTAGCTTACATCCACCCCGGTACTTGAGATAAGACGACGGCGCTTGCCGGTATAATATGTCTCGACAAAGCTTATTCTTTACACTCCCTCCCTTTGTCGAATACATCAAAAATTCTCAAAGTATTATATAGTACAACTCAAAAAATAATATAAAATAATAATAAAATAAATCTGATGGGACCAGTGAATTATTAATTTTAGATGCCCTCGTAAATTTTGTTCCTCTTATTGATGGGTTGTAAATTATTGGCCTGTGAACACACAAATGATAAATTAATTATTGTGACACACTTATGTACACATATTATATGTAATATTGAATATATGTAAAACATATATATTTATATTCTCTGAATTTTTCATCTAGAAGGTATTGATAATTTTATCTCTCAAGTACTCATGCCTGCTCTGTGGCAAAGGCTTAGTCATTATGTCCGCTAAATTTTCATCAGTGGATACCCAACTCACTCTAACCTTCTTTTCCTCTACGCCCTGGTACTCTGTGGTTTTGACTCATGCATGTTGAATCTTTCTAAGACTCTCTCGGTATATGTAGATTGGTGTAATGTAATACTCTTTCTTTCTCTATCTCTCTGTATAGTGATACCTAAGAACTGTCTAGGTTCCCCTAAATCTTTCATCTGAAACACATTTCCAAAGTGCAATTTTATTTGATTAAGTTTCCCTGGATCATTACTTGCAATCAACATGTCGTCTACATAAAGTATCACTAAAGCTAGTTTTCCATTAAGTCTCCAAGTGAAAAGGCAAGGATCATGGAGATCATTTTCTAACCCAAGCTTTCGAGCTTCCTCTGAAAATCTTTTATTCCACAATTTAGGACTTACTCTGAGACCATATAAAGACTTCTTCAATTCACAAACTTTTTCAAGTTTGACATTCTCTGTAACTTTCAAACCCTCTGGAATTTCCATGAAGACCTCTTCTTCAAGTTCTCCATTTAGGAACGCCGTTTTGACGTCCATTTGGCATGCATCTAAGTTCTCCTTATTGATTATGGAGAGAACAGCTCGAATCAAGGACAACCTTGATACCGGAGCATATGTTTCTTTGAGCCCATAAACATTTTTATCTTCAAACCCTCGTGAGACTAGTCGTGCTTTATACTTAATTGACCCATTGCTTTCAACTTTCTTTTTAAACACCCATCTGGAGTCAATAATGTTTGGTCTCTTACCACGGATATCTTCTTTGGGTCGATCTACGATTACCCAGACCGCATTCTCTTTCATAGAGTCCAACTCTTCTCCAATAGCTTGTTTCCATAACTCTTTATCCTCTGATCTCATCGCTGCTTCAAAAGTGATCGGATCATTTTGAATTGAAGCTAATAATATACGCTCCAATTCATCTTTATTTACCTCATCAAAATCTGAAACCCTAGTATAACGAGCAAAGCTTATATCTTCAATTTTCTTGGCTTTACTTCTCGTAACTGGACCATCAATTTTGTTTGATCTCTGAACTCTGAATTTCTCCCTTTACTCAATCCCTCTGCACTTTCCTCTGAATTTATTTTGCTACACTTACTGGTTAGACTCAGTTGTGTGCACCTCTGAAATTATTTTCTTTGGTCTACCTCTTTTTCTAGGCTCAGATGTGCTCGACTCTGATTGATCTCTTTCTGTTGTTTCGTTTACAACTGTGAATTCAGCCGTTTTATCTGATTCACTTTCAACACTCAACTCTTTACTCTGAATTTTTAAATAAACATCTTTATACACTAATCTCTCTATAAATCTCACATGTCTCGATTCTATAAATTTTCTCGTGCTCGGATGCCATAAAATGTATCCTGTGGATGTATTCCCTACCAATATGGTTTTTATCGAAACATTGCTAAACTTTGTTTCGACAAAGGGTAACTTAACGTAGGCAACACATCCAAATCTTCTAATCTGCTCTAAATGACAGTTTGCTCTTGGTGAAAATTTAACTAACGGTACTTCATACTCAATTGACTTGTGTGGAGTTCTGTTATAAGTGTGTACATCTGTTTCAGCAGCTGGTACCCACATGCTTTGTGGTAAGCCTGAATCACACATAAACGCTCTTATTATTCTCTGAATAGATTTGTTAAATATCTCGGCTGTTCCGTTCAGCTCGGGAGTATACGGTGGACTACTATCTGACTCTATCTTTTCATTATTTCTGCGAAATTTCCACCGGTGAACTCAGTACCTCTGTCTGATCTGACATAGCAGACTTTCGCATCTGTACCTAATAGGTTACGTGTAGAACTCAAAAACTTTTCAAAAGCTTGACCGGTTTCATCTTTAGATTTTAGACAGTATATGTTTGCATACCTAGAATAATCATCTACAAACACAATTATGTACCTCTTTTGACAAGGCCAAGAACTAGGTTTAATTGGCCCCATCACATCTGAATGAATTAATTGAAGTGGCCTGTCAGCTCTACTTCTAATTTGTTTGAATGGAAGTTTTTCCATTTTTGATAATATGCACACTGCACATTCTCTAATTGAATCGTCAAACTTCACACGTTCTAATCTCTTATCTCTCTTTTGTATCATTTTCAAATAATTTAACGAAGCATGCCCTAGCCTCTGATGCCATAGCATAGCTTCACTCTGAATGTTAGTTGAAAACGTATTTTCCGATGGATTTTCATCTAATGTATCTTTTAGACTATCTATACTCTTTAAATCATCTATTTTAACTATTTTGTAAGATAACCCATTGTTTTGGCACTCTGAATTTGATTTCTCTAAATTGTATTTCTCTGAATTTGATTTCTCTGAATTTAGTTTCTCTGAATTTGATTTCTCTGAATTTGATTTCTCTGAATTTGGTTTCTCTGAATTTGATTTCTCTGAATTTGTTTTCTCTGAATTTGATTTCTCTGAATTATCTGAGACAATGAGTTTCTCCAGACTCTCCCTCCCAATCGTAGAACCTACATCTACCGAAACCTTATCAATAGACTCTGAATTACCTCCCTCCGAACAGAACATCTCTATGTCCTTGTTGGTTTGCGATTGCTCGGAAACCTCATTGTCAACTTCTAAGCACGCAGTGCAACTATAATTTTCAAACTCAGTGGTTATATTATCATCATCGCATTTAGATTTTAATATTTCAAACTTAACCACCCAATTTGGTTTCTCATAAACCCCTTCAAATATCGTCTTCCTATTTTCTTTACTATAAACTCTGAATATTTTGTCGTCCAGATATATACAAAACCCTGCATCTACTAGTTTGCGTAATGACAACAAGTTCTCTGAAATATCTTTTGCTGCTATAACATTAGTTAATTTGATCTGATTACTACTTAATCGATCATTTTTGAGCAAAAGATTACCTCTACCATCTATTACAATATCAGCAATTTCGTTTTTATTGGCGCTTTTTATAACGCCTTTCTCTGACTTTTTAAAATTGCTCAATATAAAACTCTTATTAACAATGTGACTCGTGGCTCCCGAATCAGCTATAAACTCTATATGTTTTCTACTATTTAGGTTTTGATTGTGAAGTGTCTTACCTTCTAACTCTGAATCCTCATCGTGCATCTCATCACTGTTCTTGTAGTCAGCTCTCCTGGCTACCGAGTGATGTTTTGTGCCTCTGTTACTTCCTCTGCCTCTGAAGTTACCTCTAAAGTTTCCTCTGGAATTTTCTCTAGAGTTGTAACTACCTCTACCAGCCCTGCCTCTGAATTTTCCGGAGCCACTGTCTCTAAGTGGCTGACCCTGGTTCGATTTGAATTTTTTGACGGGAGGTTCATAGTTTGAATTGTTGTACGGCTTCTTTGAGTTTTGGGTACAGTTTTCACTTGTATGGTCAGTGATGCAGTTGCAACTGTAACAGGCCCACTGGTTCGTTCCATTTAATGGACACTGATTTTGCCAGTGCCCCCTTCTATTGCATCTGAAACGTTTCTCATCGTTGGACTTGCCCTTCTGTACCCTTGCTCTTGACACCGCAACATTCTTTTCTATGTAGCTTCCTCCGTTTGCATCGTTGTCTTCTTGTATACGATACATAGTTTTTCGTAGAGCTTCCATATTCATTTCTTTACCAGTTGTTGATATTACAGCTGAGTCTGTACGTCGCACTTCTGGCATGGCTCCTATTATGGCTTGGTAGAAGGTTGAGCGCATCTCTTGTTCAGACAATTTTTGAGAATCGTCGCTCAGCTCATGCTCTCTAATGATTTGGTCGAACCTTTCACAAAATTTGTGAACTCGCTCGTCCTTATTCATCCTCACATTGTAAAGTCGAGTCCTGATCGAAGTGGGCGTTGAGCTAACTTCTCCCTTCTTGCTTTCTTTCAGCTTCTTTAGAATATCCCTTGGTTCAGTTAGACCAAGGATTCTCTTATGATATTCCTCATCAAGATGATTGATGATAATATCTTTAACTGAGTTCTTTCTCAGCTTCATTTCAGACTCTGAAATTCCAGTTGGCCCTGGTTGATTCGAATCAATCAGATCAAGCAGCCCCCAACTGGTTAGCTCTGTATTCAAGCAGTCAATCCACACTTCAAGACTCGACTTGGATGTCAGTTTATATTGCCTCTGAATTTTTGGTCCAGAGTTGCTGCAACTTGGACCCTCTTGTGCTGAATTCAGAGCTACCCTCTGCTCTGAATTCTGCAAACTGTTCAATTTCTGCTTTTCTGACTGAAGCATGTTATGGTGAACTTTACATAACATGTTTACTACCTCTTTCAGCAGTCCTGCTGTGGTCTTATTTCTCTGATTATCACTGCAATTTATTGAAGCTGCAATAGCATTCACATTCTCTATTGGGGTTTGCAGCTCTTCTATGTTTGCTACATTTGTAACAGTGACTCTCAGTCGCACTCATGATCTCTAAATCTCTTATACTAGTGGTTGTTGCTGTGAATCAATCATCTTAATTATTACCTGGATTAACCTCTTAAATATTCAGGTCTGACCTTACTCTACTCACTTACTCTCTCTACAAACAAAGGTTCCAATCTAAGCAAGATCCAACCTTTGTACATCTAAGATTCTAACAGCACTCTGAATTTTTAGTCAAATATAGATGGTCAATAATAATAAAAACTCTTACTTTGTTCAGTGACGTCAGTCTCGTCAACATTTCCCCCACGCCTGACTCTCATGTACTCTTCATATCCTTGATATGAGTTTTCACTCTGATTTGCTCTGTTTGCCATCTATTCCAGGATTATGAAACACGTTCAATTAGTTTTTGTTATTGTAGTTGAATATTTCAATACTCAATAATTCATTTCCTCAAATACTCTAAACATCTAAACTCATATCTCTCTCTGTTCTCTCTGCATATACCTTTCGGTACCAGGTAATCTCTGAATTCCAACTAATTGAAAAATGTTTCTTGCTTCTGAACCAAATGAACCGAACCACAAGTTAATTTGGTTCGAAGCGAGAAATCAGTTTCTCCCACCGAGCATTCCACGTATGCACGCCACTCGCCGATTTTCAACTCCGCGAGTTACCACAAGAGCTGGTCGGTTTTGGGCTGCGCAAGCACATGCGTGGGTCCCGAATGGGGTCCTACTAATTTCTCTAGTCGAATGAGCAGCTTACACTGGACACAAGTTTCAGCTGTCCATTGACCCCAGGATGTACAGAATTTGCTCAAATTGATTATTTCATTTATTCGAATTTCGATTTATGCAGTGAACAGAAAAATCCGCATGAACCAGTAATCCGGTATCTGATTGCAAGGCAAGCCAGAACGGGACACCAAGCTCAAGTGAACAATTTCAACTCACTTTCAGGCATTACATTCGAGAAATATTGAGCTAATTTCTGAATTTGACTAAATTTCTCTCACCCTTATACTCTTGTAATCTCTGAATACTCAATTAATGAAAATGATACCCTCTTTATTTCTCTGAATAATTGTAATCAATTAATACGAAATTATTATTTCGTATGTATTTTATTTTATACAAAAATTGATTACACTCTGAATTAAATTTCATTATTTCTTTCAACGAAATAATTTCTCAATATGTTCATCCACTTTCCTCTGAAAATTCTTCAAAATAAGTTGAGAGAAAAAAAATTAACTTCTTAATCAACCACAACTCAATGTACTCTGATATAACCTCTTTGTTATATTTAAATCTCACTAATAACATTTATATTTTAATCCTTATATTAAGTGCTTGAATGCAGATATGCATCCCTTTTCGCTTTCAACAAGAGAAATTTTTGTTATCTCACACTCACATAGCAACCAAAAATATTTTCTTGTCGTCGAAAAGCAGGAAGAGACACTTCAACTTGCCCGAACACAGGGTGCCCGAGTTCGTCACGAAGGGCCTCCCGCAGGTACCTGCTCTCGACCGATCGCACTCAATATTCGAACGACCCATACGTAATAATACGTATATTCGTCGTAATATTCATTGCAATTCTTCAATATATATATATATTTTTTTTTTTTTTTTCTAACTCATTTTGTTACTCTAACTCAGATGAAGATTTTCTATTACTGAAAACTTGATATATTCATAGTTATTCAATCATCACTTACGTTTATTCTCGTTGTTTCGCAAGTATTCAACAAATTGCGTCCTCTCTGAAATGCCACAGTCACTCTGCTCAGATTTACTCTCAAACTCTCAACTCAAAAAAATCAGCCCTTCCAGATCAGTCTAGTCACTCGGTGGTCCGTTGATCGTTAACCACGCTCTGCTACCATGTAGGACTTAATGGATATTTAAGTCTTATTTTGGTGACTAGTATTGGTAATTAATAACACTGATTAATACTGAACTCTATTTATTTGCTTCTGCACAACTCTGAATAAACTAGTAACTCAAACTCTTAGGTTATACGATATACTCGCAAGGGTTGCTAGTAATCGACTAACTTTATCGTTACGGCCTTAGCTTACATCCACCCCGGTACTTGAGATAAGACGCCGGCGCTTGCCGGTATAATATGTGTCGACAAAGCTTATTCTTTACAAGGACCCGCGAAGTATTCGATATTGATTCAAAATAACATTGCCCGACGTTGTATCGATTCATCGAAGATACGTAATAAAACATTCTAGAATTAATCGGATTATTCGATAAATCGACATTCGGCAAAGAAATATTTTCAAAAAAAGAGTATAAGGACCCGCGAACTATTCGATATTGATTTGAAATTACATTGCCCGACGTTATTGTATCGATGTATCCAAAATACGTGATAAACTATTCGAGAATTAATCGTATATTTCGAAAAATCGACTTTCGGGTAAAATATATTTTCAAAAAATGAGTATTACGTCCAGACAATTATTCAATATTGATTTGAAATGACATTGCCCGACGTTATTGAATCGATATATATATATATAGTTATAAAGTGTCAATACCACCTCCAAAACAGTAACTCATTTGACGCTGTCGCCTCATATATAACGTTGTCACCTCCGAAATCGGAGGTGACAACGTTTCGCATTGTTTTTTAGCTTGTTGGATTCAGGATGCTTCAGGGATCAACATATCAAAAAATCGTTTTGAGGTCACAACGCACCCCATTTATGTACTGAACAATCTTTTAGTTCGAGTGTATATCACTGGCGCTAGTGTGCCGAGCTATATATGGAAGAATAACCCTGAGAGACTCTTCGCCCGCTGTCGCCTCCAAAAATGGCAACCTTGTACTTTCAAAGCAGATGTGGACAAGCGGCATATCTCAAAGGGGTTTTATGGCATATTTGGTAGGAGAATGATGCGATGTGAAAGAAAGGCAATTGTGACTTCTTCATCTCATCAGACAATTTTAATATGCTCATATTTCATCTCTGAATCTAGTGAATTTATACTAACCATGATCATACTGAATTTAACGAAATGAAATTTTGGTCATTTTCTGTAATATGGAAATATTGGGTGTTTCATATAAAATGAGCACGAAATAATAGTTTAATATGTCGTCAATGCTTTGTCTCATTTTGAACACTAGTAGAGTTTTGATTTATTATGATAAATACAGTATTCATTTCCGTTATTCTATTATTCACAGCCAGAATCTCTTTCCACCAAATTCAATAAAGTCAAAGTTATCGAGTTTTTCCCGCGATGCTCAAATTTACGAAAAAGCGAAATATCTCAAAAACGACAAATCTTAAGCATATGAAACGTCGAATGAACTCAGTTTCATTTTTATCATGCTTTCCAAATATGCAGTAAAATACAGAATGTTCTATAAAAAATTACGAAAAGCACTGCCGTGAAGGCAGGAGCTTTTGAGCGCTCGTACATGCACCTTGCAGGTAGATTTGCATGCTCCAGTTTTAAAAACCAATTGGAAAGATTTTGACAGCTGTCAAATAAAATTTCAAACTAACGCGAAAATCCAGACTTCACGTCTGTGCTTTGGTGACCATTTTTTTTTTTCGATAACTCGCTAGTATTTCCTACGGTATCTATGGTCTTGGTAATGCGATCTGGACAAAATTTCTCACGTAGCTTGAATACATTATTCTTCATATATGAGCAAAATTTCATTTCAATCCAATAAGTATTTTCGAAATTATCAGGAAAAATATAGTTTGAACGGCTATATTTACGGAACCCCTAGTCTAATTTTGCTCATTGATGATAGTGATCGCGAAATTCGCGATCCGAACCTATCCTGAAAATTTCAAGTCCCTAGGCCTTTCCGTTCAAAAGTTATGATTTTCTATGGTTTCTATGGTTCTGATCATGCGATCTGGAAACAATGTAGCTCGAATATATCATTCTTGATTTAAATACAAAATTTCGTCACGATCAAATCCATAGTTTCGAATTTATCGAGAAAACAAAATTTCAAACGACCGTATTTACGGAACCCCTTGTATAATGTTGCTCATAGATGAACGTGATCACGACATTCGAGATCCACACCTATCCTGAAAATTTCAAGTCCCTAGGCATTTCCGTTCAAAAGTTACAATTTTCTATGGTTTCTATTGTTCTGGTCATGCGATCTGGACAAAATTTCGCATGTAGCTAAAACACCTCATTTTCCATCTGAGTGCAAAATTTCATCTCGATCGAATCTGTAGTTTTCATGTAATCAGGGAAACCAAACTTTGAACGGCCATATTTACGGAATCCCTGGGCAAATTTTGCCCAATAACGAACTTAACCGCGGCATTCGGGATCTGAACCTACACTGAAAATTTCAAGTCTCTAGGTTGATCCGTTCGAGAGTTATCGTGCTGACGGCCGGACGGACGGACGGACGGACGGACGGACAGACTCGAATTTTCTGACAGATTCGTCATCAGTGAGTCGAACATAGTCGATTGAGACCATTTTCGGCTCAAAATTCGAAAAATACAGACATCGTGACGAAATGATATAGCCCTCGTGTAAGTAGTACGAGCGCTCAAAAATTACGAAAAGCACTGTCGTGAAGTCAGCAGCTTTTGAGCGCTCGTACATCCACCTTGTATTGGCGAAACTCTAGACTTCATGTCAGTGCTTCAGCTGATCAATTTTTTTTCGATAATTCGCTAGAATTTTCTACGGTATCTATGGTCTTGGTGATGCGATCTGGACAAAATTTTGCACGTAGTTTGAATACGTTATTCCTCAGCTGGGTGCATAATTTCATTCCAATCCGATCAGTTGTTTCGAAACTATCAGGAAAAAAATATTTTGAACGGCCATATTTACGGAACCCCTAGTCTTATTTTACTCATTGTGACGTCACGTGACCGCGATCCGCACCCACCCTGAAAATTTCAAGTTTCTTGGCCTTTCCGTTCAAAAGTTACAATTTTCTATGGTTTCTATGGTTCTGGTTATGCAATCTGGACAAAATATTGCTTCAATATATCATTCTCGATTAAAATACAAAATTTCATCTCGATCGAATCCGTAGTTTTGAATTTATCGAGAAAACGAAATTTCAATCGACCATATTTACGGAACCCCTTGTATAATGTTGCTCATAGAGTAACGTGATCACGACATTCGAGATACACACCTATCCTGAAAATTTCAAGTCCCTAGGCGTTTCCGTTCAAAAGTTACAATTTTCTATGGTTTCTATGGTTCTGGTCATGCGATCTGGACAAAATTTCACATGTAGCATGAACATTTTCCATTTGAGTGCAAAATTTCATCTCGATCGAATCCGTAGTTTTGAATTTATCGAGAAAACGAAATTTCAATCGACCATATTTACGGAACCCCTTGTATAATGTTGCTCATAGATTAACGTGATCACGACATTCGAGATCCACACCTATCCTGAAAATTTCAAGTCCCTAGGCGTTTCCGTTCAAAAGTTACAATTTTCTATGGTTTCTATGGTTCTGGTCATGCGATCTGGACAAAATTTCACATGTAGCATGAACATTTTCCATTTGAGTGCAAAATTTCATCTCGATCAAATCTGTAGTTTTCAAGTAATCAGGACAACAAAATTTCAAACGGCCATATTAACGGAACCCCTGGTGGAATTCGGCCCATTAACGAACTCAACCGAGGCATTCGAGAACTGAACCCACACTGAAAATTTCAAGTCTCTAGGTTGTTCCGTTCGAGAGTTATCGTGCTTACGGAAGGCCGGACGGACTGACTCGAATTTTCCGACGGATTCGTCAGTGAGTCGAACATAGTCGATTGAGACCATTTTCGGCTCAAAATTCGAAAAAATACAGACATCGTGACGAAATGATATAGCCCTCGTGTAAGTAGTACGAGCGCTCAAAAAACACATATCCGTACCTCAGAGCAGGTCACAAAATGTCAGTTCGACAGGAGAGCATAAAATACTTGCATTTTTCGTTTGATTCGCGTTGTGATTAAGGACTTGATACTATGTTATTTTCGTTATTTTAAGTCCAATCGTCTTGAAGGTAGACCACTGAATAGAGCGCGAAATTTAAATGTAGGTGAGTCAAAAAACCCGAAAATTGAAATTTTGGACTTAATATCCTTTTGCTCTGAGGTATGGATATGTTTGGTGCCAACCACTTTCCTAAGACACCCTGTAAATTTCACAATATAGCCCCAATTGACCTTGATGAATCCACGTTGAAAAAAAATAAGAAAACTTTAGGTACTGCTTAAGCGTAATCGAGATCCGCATCACCGGTGAAACACCCTGTATATGAAATCTGTTTTTATGAGAAAATTTGATTTAGGTGTTTCAATACATCATAAAAGTATAATCTAATTACTAAAAACTAATACTTTTTCAATTATATGTAATTGCGTTGTCTTTATGAGGAAAAATTATCACTATTTTCCAGAATTAATAATTAAAATGAAAACATTCGAGACGTATCGTTCCATATTTTATGAACTCGACACAGAAAAATATTGCTAGTACTCGTACATTATTAAGGATCGCATGTCAATTTGTTCGAGACCGGAAGTGATGTCGATTATTAATTTTTTTGAGAAAAAATTTATTGGAAGAAAAAGTTTTGTTATATTTTGACAAGAACTATTTTCTATAAAAATCAACAACTTAAATAAGCCTACTGAACCGCATTCTGTATTCAACAACAAACGGATGTACCGAAAATAAATGTAGGGTCGAAGGCAAAAAATAATATCTGGGACAGGTACCATATGATTACGAATTTCACTAGGCGGATTTTGGGTATCAATAAAAAGCTTCAATATAATATTCGTAAATGGATTCTTTTGGGGAAAATTATTTCTGAATTCAATTCCCATTGCTTTGTTGTTCGTGTCAATCGGTAATATGTGAGAAGAAGGGAAGAAGATTCCTTCTCACCGGGTGTTCCCCGACACTTCTAGTCCTCTATTGAAAAACATATGTGCTAACTGTTTTCACTTCCGAGATACAGAGCGTTGAAGATGAAAACATTTCTGACAAGTTACTAAACATTTGAGGGGGATACTTTTATCGAAAATATCAGTTTTTATTAGAACATCTAGTTTGAATTGTTTGAATTCCAGGAACAATAAAATATCAAAATTCTTGAAAATTATTTTCTAGAAAATGGATAAGTTGAGGGCCTTCGATGAGGAGTATCGTTTTTGAAGAATAAATATCAAAAATTTTAATTCTGTGGAATTAAATCGGATGATTTTCGTATGGCAGAGTATGTATTATCATTGGGGTTTCGATTGTGGTAACGGGTTATGCTAATATTCCTCGTAAGATCACTCACATAATTCAGTTTTCCATAAAATGTTGATGATATTTTGTCAACATACTCCCTTATGGTTGGTATTTCCCAATCTAGAAGTTCCGTGATCCGTTTGTACCTGTTTTTGTTTGTTTTCAAGCGTAGCATCTTGTTCCGAAATGTTTGAAGTGGCCTTATCGGGGCAGCAGATGTTATAATTGTTCTTATTATTGACGCATGAGTGAATCGAAAGAACATCTGTATTTCATATATGATTATTTCGAACTCTTGCACCTTCTGTCCTCCGAAAACCTGGCAACCCTGCAGGAGGTTACAGCGCACTACCATTACGAAATATATGCGGAGGTGACAAGATCTGACCAATTCAAATAAAATTTTTTTCAAAGAAATATTTTCCCCTCTTTAGGTACCCTTATTATTTGGCTTCCCCTCTACATATACCGACAAAAAATATTTCAATTGCACACCTCCTTCACCCGGAGGTCAGGTCGCCCAATGAACTTAACGGAGGTGACAACGCACTACGGATTCATATATATATATATATATATATAATTACATAATGCCAACCCTGTATACCTTAGATGAATTGCTTATCTGTATTGCATTCCATTTGAATATGAACATGTTACATTTTGATTACTAAGCATTAAGATCATACCACTGTGTGCATGATGTGGGTGTTGTTTGTCGCGTGTTATTCATTTACAGATAAGATATGTTATAAATACCTCTCCAGAGGAATGAATAATTCAATAATTAAGTGTATGTCTTCCTAGCTTATTGTTAGAATAGGATGATCTTCCGTTGTAAATAAATAAATTCTTTTTTAAAAGATCGGCTTTCGCTCCAAAAACGTAATTGGCGACGAGGATGGGATTGTGCCGGTTTTCGTGAAGAACTGTGTTTCGAAACTTCGAGCGTGAAATCGTAGTTATCGCCGCGCTAAGAACTTCCAAAAACTTTCAGTTTCAACTGTTAAGGTGCCAAATCCAGCAACAACGAGGAGAAAAGCCGTTTGGAGCCCTGATTGTGTGGGTAGCGTCTACAACGACTCCAGAAAAACAACGTGGTGAGAATCCTATCTAGAAACACTTTTTTATTCCCAGTCACTGACCCTGGTCCAAAGTCTTCAATCTTTTCCCACGGTTTTGAGCGTAAAACTTGTGTGAGTTTTTTCTAGGTTTCTTATAAAAAAACCGATTACCAGAGTTTTTCCTAGGTTTCTTAATACAAAAAACCGATTACCAGAGTTTTTCCTAGGTTTCTTATAAAATAAAAAAAACCGAATATAATTATTTTCTAAGTACAATACAATTTTTCAAGATTACTTCCGTAAAGCATTTCAAAGGCCGGAAGAATACGAATAAAATGGCAGTCGCACCAGAACCAAATATGTTCGATAGATTAAAATTAATTGATTTATTTTCAAAGTCAATTGTACCATTTGATGGTAATTCCGCGAATCTCGCAAGATTTTTAAATCACTGCGAAAGATTTTATAATAGGTTCCAATCTGCCGACGCGTTATTAAATGAAGCAATTATCGATATAATAAAGAGTAAATTGGTAGGAAATGCCAGTGAAATAGTAAGTTCTAATGAGAGAATTACAGATAACTGGTTTAACTTGAAGGAATTTTTAAAGTTAAGATTTGAGGAAAAAATAAGCCTCACAGTTTTGTTTTGGGATCTCCAGAATGCCCAAAGAATACGTAATGAGAATGATTTAGATTTTCTCGAAAGAATAGTAGATTTAAAAAATAAATACGATTCGCAAGTCGAATTGTCTAATTTACCGATTCTTGAAAAGGATCAAGAAAAAAATATTGCGTCACGAGTAGCAACTAGAGTTCTGCTCTATAATATTAACCCAGAATTGAGAACAGCCCTTAGAGGACACGGAATTATGAACTATGACGATATAGTAAATTTTATTCGTCAAGATTATTATTTTTATCAACAACCCTATATGCACTATAAAAATCAAAATAATCAGAGGAATTTTCCTCAACAAAATCAGAAGAATTTCAACCAAACTAATAAAAATAATTTCCCAAATAATAATCGAGCAAACTTCCCAAGTAATAATTATAGAAGTTTTACTCATAATAATAAACAAAATTTCCCCCAATCTAGTCAAAATAATCGAAGAAACTTTTACCCAAATAATTCCCAACCGAGATTCAAAAAACGTGATTTTAACGAACGTTCATATCCAGAACGTAATAATTCCAGTAAATATTTAAATGAAAATTTTCGAGATCGTGCCATGAACGACTCATTGACTTAAATAATACGTTAGATAACACAAACCAACTCCCCTATATTCAATTCCAAAATCCTAAATGTAAACTTTTAATTGATAGTGGATGCTCTGTTTGTCTTATTGATCCAAAATTCGCGTATAATAATTTTCCTAAAAATATTTTTAATGAATCTACGACACTAACTGCATGTTTCAAAAAACAAAATGCAAATGAAAAAGTTTTAATACCTTTATTCCCTGAATTTCAAATAGATGATCTTCATCCCTTTGTCGTATGCAAGTTCCATAAGAATTATGATGGTCTTATAGGAGCAGATTTTTTGAATAAATATGGACTTAATTTAGATTTTAAAAATCAATTATTGACTAATAATTATTGTCAAATCCCTTTTTATTATCAGCAAGTATGTCAGAAACCCCGAAATATCCCAATGGATCCTGAGTTTTCAAATATAATAAAACATAAAATTGATACGATCAACCAACACTTGGCAGATATCCAGAATATTTTAGAAGCATTTAAAGCGGATAATCTGAAAATTCAATTAAATGAATGTTCCTTTGAAAATGAAATTAATACATGTGATAATAATATTCCTGAAGGAATCATACCTAATTCAAAAATATTGAAAGCAATTGCTGAATTTCCAATTCCTAAAACTCCTAAAGAAATAAAATCATTTCTTGGACTCGTAGGATATTATAGAAAGTTTATCCCTAATTTCGCAAAGATAACGAAACCCTTAACTTCATGTTTGAAGAAAGTTTCTGCATTTAATGTTGATGATCCGAAATATATCGAAGCGTTCGAAATATGTAAAAGAAATTTATTGAATCACCCTGTATTGAGATACCCCGATTTCGATAAGCCATTCGTTCCTACAACTGACGCGTCAGGTTTCGCGATAGGCTCTGTTTTATCTCAAGGTGAAGTTCCAAAAGAATTTGATTACGGAATACGTTATAAGAAAGGCTCAACAAATAATGCTGATGCTCTCAGTCGAATTATAATAGAGTCAGATAATAAATTGACTTATAAGGATTTTGAAAAAAATTATGAAATGAAAAATATTAAAGATTCCCCTAAGATAATTGAAAAAACAGGTGATTTATTTAAAGCCCCAAAGAATTATGCGTTAGCACATTGCGTTTCCCGTGATTTTCACATGGACCGAGGTGTAGCCCTCGAATTTAAAAATAAATTTGGTCAAATAGATAATTTAAAATCTCAAAATAAGCTACTAGGAGAAGTAGCAATGATCCAAATAAATGATCGAAACATTTATTATTTAATCACGAAAGATTCGTATTTTCATAAACCGAAATATGAAACCGTTTTTCAATCTATATTATATCTTAAAGAATTGTGTCAATACAATAATGACAAATATTTAGCTTTACCAAGAATTGCATGCGGTCTAGATAAATTAGACTGGCATATTATTTTAAATATGATAAAATATATTTTTGCGGAATCTAATATAAAGATAATTGTATATTCCTTACCGAATAGGAATATCGGAGGAAATACTTATGAATTAAAAAATGATCGAATGATAAAAATGGATAAATTCGATACGAACAGGATCGATAATGATCCGATGTTAAAAATAAATAAATTCGCAATGACGAATAGGATCGATAATGATCGAATGTTAAAAATACAAGAATTCGCAAAAACGAATAGAATCAAAAATGATTCAATGGCGACAAATGCCAGTAATGCCACAGGTGCATATTATTACGAAAATACGGAAATGAATAGAATCGAAAAAGATTCTTCGTCGATTAGAAATCGAATAAATAAAGAAAAATACGAAGCATGTTTGAAATGGTTAAATTCAAACGATGGAATAAAAATAAATTTAAATGAGACAGAATGTTCCACTGTCCAGCGAAATGTTAAGAATTCTATAAAGAAAATCCCATATACGAAGAAACGGTTAAAGTCACCATCTTCGAAAATAATTTCCAAAATTATCCCTTATTATAAAGTACGGAAAAAGTTATAAATATTTAATTACGCAATATATTCAAAGATGAATTTTCATATCACACCCTTACTTACATAGTTAATAGATAAAACGATATTTACGAAATATAATTTCGAATTTTATCCAAAGAATTCCATATAAACTATACAATCTTAAAATATTATTTGAGAAAAATCTCATTTTCATTTGTTTGTCAATAACAGAAAACATTAGAAGGATTAATGTATTCTCCTTCAGACATTCTTTGAATATTCAATTAATTTGAAGCGCGATTTTCTGGATTATCACGAGCGATCTTTGCTCGTTTTGAAGCATTTTAGACAGGATTACTTGACTGGCTATCGGAAACTGCGTCGTGCACATTTCCATCGCCGAAAAGGACCCTTGTTTCATATTATTAATAATCATCATTATCCCTTGCTTCGCAATTATATGAAGAATTAAAAAAAATTATAGTATTTTCTTTGAGACATGTTTTAAACAATGTTACTTCATACACTATATTCCTTAAATATGGAAAATGAATTTAAAACCCCCTGATCAAACTGATATAAGATAAACTCAATTGATTACGAGAGAATTCTAATTAATTTGCAACGAAAATATTATCGTCGGAACTCCGAAACAGTTCCAAGTTTTGTAATATTCATATTTCATGAATTAAAAAGTCCCTTGATTGTAATGTCACTAGAGCCAGCCCTGCTCAATAACGCGATTATTTGAGAATGTATTACGAATCAAGTCAGAAAAAGCTTACGTCTCACATAACAATCGAAAGTAATGTACTATGAGTTACGATAGGAAAACCTACGTCACACATATTACTCTTCAAATTGAAAATGTAGATAAATTATTGATGTATTTCAGCCATTACGGCATTCCCAATAAAATAACTTGTGACAATGGATTAGAATTTAAAAATGGCATAGTCCAGGATTTTTGTAAAATCCATAAAATTGAAATTCATTATATTACAAATTATAATCCCAACTCAAATGTAAAGAACCCTTAGAAATAATTATCATGTTATGATTGGATGTTATTCCAATAAAGGACGATATGTACCAATATGTACCAATTGCATTCAAATAAATATGAGCATTAATTTCGAATTATCGAAGAGAAATAAATAAAGTCAAAATCTAATTTTGCTCGCACATTAAATTTTAAATAGCACACAAATGATATAAAAATGGAAGTTTTAAATGAACATATTCAATTAATAATATTAAAAGAGGACTAATTAACTAAGGAGGAAAAATATCAAAGATTTTATTCAGAACGTCAGATTCTGATAACGAGAACAATATAAAAACTCTTTCGTTTTTCTGATGAAAAGTTTTGATAAGAAATCAAAAACAGATCGCAACAGTCGTAAATGACCTTAAAAATAAGTATATTGAAAAATTTCAGAAAATGTCAGAAAACCTTAAATTGCTTCAAGTTATACCAGCAATACAAGAAATTCAATACATGCATCTCCTGATATTTGAACTTAAAGATATCAAGAATATTTTAGATGAAATTGCAACCGCAGTGAGTTTTGCAAGATTACATCTTTTACATGAATCCATTTTACCTTATTCAAAATTCCTTGAATTAATAAAAAATGTGACGATAATACCTTTACATCATCTGAAAGATTATTATCAGATATGTCATACGAAAGTAATTTTCAAAAAGAAAGCATTACTATTTTTGATATCAATCCCAACGGTATACGAAGAAAGTTATGATTTATACAAGTTTTACTATCTACCACAAAACAATTTATCCCTTCCATATACCGATCCTTATTTACTCTAACAAGAAGAAACCCTGAAATGGTCAACGAAATTTTGCCATCCAGTGGAGGATGATTATCTCTGCGATCAAGACACCTTAGCTGAATCACCAGCATGCCTTCGAAATGTTTTGAAAAACCACACCGAAAACTGTCCAAGAACGACAACGGTACTTTCCCCAGATTTAAAATTACTAGAAGATGGAAATATCCTATCCATCGAAAACAAAAATGTTTTAGAAAAATGTCTTCAGCAGACAAGACATTATTTTGTGCCTCATATGACAATTCTACGAACCAAATGTGCTGTGAGCAACACGAGAAAAGAAATTGTCCCAACTACTACGTTTAATGAAGAAAAATACGTGATTTTACCCAAGATAACTTTATTCAACGCAAATTCCACAAATGAAGAATCCTGGAAAGATGAAGACATCCCGGATATCAAGATAGAAGACCTGGACCAATGGAATCTCCAGCCTTCAAGATCTATATTTTTGCTTATTGTTATAATAATCATTTTATTGATAATTACTTATTCTATTTTGAAATATTTAAGAAAAGATATTTTTTGTAAAGCTACACCTACTACAGGTGATACCTTTATTCAAGGTGGGGAGGAATTACATAATGCCAACCCTGTATACCTTAGATGAATTGCTTATCTGTATTGCATTCCATTTGAATATGAACATGTTACATTTTGATTACTAAGCATTAAGATCATACCACTGTGTGCATGACGTGGGTGTTGTTTGTCGCGTGTTATTCATTTACAGATAAGATATGTTATAAATACCTCTCCAGAGGAATGAATAATTCAATAATTAAGTGTATGTCTTCCTAGCTTATTGTTAGAATAGGATGATCTTCCGTTGTAAATAAATAAATTCTTTTTTAAAAGATCGGCTTTCGCTCCAAAAACGTAATTATATATATATATTTATCCAACAGACGTATTCAGTCCCGGTATACTTGGCAGGCTACCTAAGACCCATGTGATCCGGGTGTTTTTCACAAGTATATAAATGAAAAATAAGCTGTTTGAAAATATAACTCCTCAGGCATCCGAAGAGGGGAAACAAAAATTTCCATTCAAAAAAGTTATATATTCGACTCTATTTTTGAGACCCGAAACGTTCCACCGACTTTTCATTCCCACATATGCTGGGCAGAGATATACGGCCAACCTTTTCGATCCCAGCGGTGTTGTCAGATCATTGGGATCGATCTCGTCGGGGGCGTTATTGTTATATTTGTATAAGTATTGTGAAGAAGTGAAAAAGGAAAGAGAATATTGCGCTTTTTCCAATTGTCTAGCGTGCTATTGCATGAAATGTGTTTATTCTCATTGAATTAATCTCAACTCTCATTTTGGATGAATAAAAATAATTTGTCAGAACAAGGGCGGATATAACTTTTTTTCATGGAAGGGGTAATAACGATTGGGAACCCATAAATCAGGTTCACAACATTCAATCACTTTATATCAATTTCGAAATAAACATTCTTTCAAACTCAAATACAAGAAAAAATCAAAATAAAACAAAAAACATACGTAAATAAAATTTTTTATTGCATACAATATTTTTTGTGCATCACGTTGCGTAAATTTGGTACTCATGAGGGGTTATTACCCTATACTCCCCCCGTAAATCCGCCCTTGTGCCAGAATGTCCGTTATTTTCGAATATCGAGTCGAAATGATCTCAAACGAGTGGATTCGAATCCTTACAGAATCTGAGGTAAAAACCGATTTTGCCTTTTCACACGATAAATTTCAAAAAGAATAAGCTTGAAACTTCCAGTTTAGCTTAAAAATCCGAGAACCTCGCATTATTTCGTTATTGCGTGAATTCGAAGTTAAAAAAAAAATGCTGAAATTTTATTTCCTCAGTGATTCGAAACCTACCAATCCAATAAATGGAAACTTGGGAATCACTTGCACTGCTATAGATCGATGAAATGTGCAGATTTAGTATGAATTATTCCGCCAAAAGATCAAGAATAAATGTTAGAAAAAATTTGAAATGACAGAAAATATCTGTCAGATGTCGATAAAATTTTGTGTTAATAAAGGTGAATAGTGAAACGACTTGCCTGTCATTTCAGCTTTACATGCATTACGCGTTAAATCTATTCAATTGGACTCTAAACCAAAGATAAATTTCGTTTTTCTCTAGAAACAAAATGAATCGAAAGGTTAATTTATATATTCATATAAAATATTCAATTGTGGATAAAAATAAAACAATGTATACATTTGATTCACAACAAAGGTTAACTTCACCAATTTTCTTCGACAGCTGTCAAAATCTTTCCAATTGTTTTCTTAAACTGAAGAATGCGAATCTACCTACACGGTGGATGAACGAGCGCTCAAAAGCTCCTGACTTAACGGCAGTGCTTTTCTTCATTTTTGAATTTTTTTCCCATCTTTCGTATATTTCTAGTTTCATTATTAATTGTTCAGTTCACCTCCCCCCCCCAAACAAAATCTTAGCTGCGCCCCTTATCTAGACTTTATGCTGCTTCGTTGTCTTTACATACACTTAAAGCTTTAAGGGCGCATAGAGTCAAAAGAATCAAACCACAGATTAGATTCACGCCTACCGTTTGAAATCGTAAATGGCACGTTAGGATACTGAAAAATCAGACCGCCCAGCGATCGTTCAGTGACCCATAACCCCCGTGTTTTTTACAAGAAGAAACGGGCTTTCCATCAATTTCCAAACGATCCCTCTAGCCCGTCTTGAAGTATTTTAAAAAAATGTTCGGAAATGGCCAAAATCGATGAAAACCATACGAGGAGTCTTTAAGAAATGTTATGCAAATTTTTCCAGTCCCATCTGGAGGAATGAATAAAGTTGGAATCGAATCTTGAAGAACCATAGGTTTACATAGGCTATGTGGCTTTTTCACACTTTTCACCATTTTTGCAAGATATGCTTTTGAATATGGTACTTTCCGTAAATAAAGGTAGAAATGTCAAATATTGCGATATGAACACGCCCATTGGGCGTCTCCTTTTTCGATCAGTCATTTGCAGCTTTCGATTTGGCCATCTGAGCAACACCAGTGCACGAAATATTGGAAATATGACATTCGCGCATTCGATTTATTTCGAAAACTTGCACGAAATATAAATTCGCGCATTCGATTTGCTTCGAAAAGAAATGATAAAAGCCCTCCGGAGCACGAAAACCCAAATCGAAAGCTCCTATAATAATATGCCACCCGCCAGTGACAGTGACAACTGACAGTACAGAAAGTCAAACTTATCAAAGGAGTGATATTTACCTTTATTCGAAGTATATTAATAATTTATGTTCGAATTTCATTGTAATAGATCGCTAATAGGTCAATTCATCGATCATACCTTAACAATTACAAAGACTTTTCGAACAAAATTGTACCCCGATAATATATGACATCGTGTCGAAGGTATTCGAGAGAAATAAATTGTCCAGTATGGTCATAATAATATACTGATTCTCAATACCTATATATTATTGTATGTAATATATTCTTAATTGAGAAAAACCAGGAATGGCATTCGTGCCAAGGAACTTAAGCGAAAAAAATTAGAGGAAATTTCAGAGGTGGAAGAAATGCAAGTACATATATCTATTGTACCAGTCAGGTAGCAAGGCAGAATGTCCTATGAAGAGGTGGTTTTGGTGGAGGTTATAGAGGAAGTTTTCACAGAGCAAAAAACAATTTCAACAGTGCACTGGAGAATGAGGAAGGACATGTCTCATTTTTTTTTCACAAGTTGAAACTCACCGAATGGTACGAATGAAAATATATGTTTTGTTGTAGACTGCAGAGTTTAGGTAAAAAAACAGGGAAATCTGGAATTACAGACAGATACCAGAAGAACGGTGACAATCAGAGCTGTATGGAAAATTTACTTCATAAATTAATGTCTGTTGGAAAATTAAAAGAAAATGGTCTACATTATTTAGCTATGCAAAAGTTGGCATAATGGAATGGAGAATGGTGCAGGGAATTCTGAAAGGAAAATTGTATATTGTCAAATTGAAATTAAATAGAAATACATAAGCATGTTTGACCAGTTCCCCGCACCAGGCTTGTGAAGTAGACCCCGGAGAAGTTTGGTATAACGAGGAACCTTATAGGAACCTTATTTAGAAAAAAATTAGACATTTGAATGTACTGCAAGTAATTTAATCCCGCGAGGAATGAGAAAGTCAAAATTAGATCCTAGATCAGAAAATATGATGATGGTTGAGTATGCCGATAATGGATATAGGTTATGGAACGAACAAGAAGGAAAGAAGATTGTACATGGAAGGAATAAGAAAAAGAGAGGGAAATAAACAACCAGATTATACTCGAGATTATACCCATGACTAACGAGAATGACAAAAATGAACCTGAAAAGATACGAGCAGAGGAAGAAAATGAGAGGAAATAGAGACACCGAAATATATGCAGAACGATAGAACAAGAAGATGATGACATGAATTTTTGCAGCACTTGAACCTCAAAATTTGTTCGCTGAAGTCCTATTCAGGAGCAATTGAGTAAGGTCATGGATGGAAAAGTGTAATTGAGGAAGAGTTAATTGCTTTGGAAGAAAATAAAACCTGAAAATTAGTATCACCACCAAAAAATGCAGAAATAACTGACTTGAAGTGGTGTATGTTTAGTGGGAAAATAGTGGAAGGACAAGTGAAATAGAAGGCGAGGTATTAAATCAAGAGATTCTGAAAATGAATTAATATTTAGGTTAGGTTAGGTTAAGTTAGGACAAAGTTGAAACAATTCTCGAAATAAATCAATATTTAGGTTAGAACAGTGTTGAAACAATTCTCGAAATAAATCAATATTTAGGTTAGGTTAGGACAGTGTTGAAACAATTCTCGAAATAAATCAATATTTAGGTTAGGTTAGCTTGAGTTAGGACAGTGTTGAAACAATTCTCGAAATGAATCAATATTTAGGTTGCGTTAGGTTGGGTGGAGTTAGGACAGTGTTGAGACAATTCTCAAAATGAATCAATATTTAGGTCTGCGTTAGGTTGGGTGGAGTTAGGGCAGTGTTGAGACAATTCTCAAAATGAATCAATATTTAGGTTGGGTGGAGTTAGGACAGTGTTGAGACTATTCTCAGAATGAATCAATATTTAGGTTGCGTTAGGTTGGGTGGAGTTAGGACAGTGTTGAGACAATTCTCAAAATGAATCAATATTTAGGTCTGCGTTAGGTTGGGTGGAGTTAGGGCAGTGTTGAGACAATTCTCAAAATGAATCAATATTTAGGTTGCGTTAGGTTGGGTGGAGTTAGGACACTGTTGAGACAATTCTCAAAATGAATCAATATTTTGGTTGGGTGGAGTTGGGACAGTGTTGAGACAATTCTCAGAATGAATCAATATTTAGGTTGAGTTAGGTTGGCTGGAGTTAGGACAGGTTTGAGAAAATTCTCAAAATGAATCGATATTTAGGTTGGGTTAGGTTGGCTGGAGTTATGACAGTGTTGAGACATTCTCGAAATGAATCAATATTTAGGTTGGCTGGAGTTGGGACAGTGTTGAGACAATTCTCAGAATGAATCAATATTTAGGTTGCGTTAGGTTGGGTGGAGTTAGGACAGTGTTGAGACAATTCTCAAAATGAATCAATATTTAGGTTGCGTTAGGTTGGCTGGAGTTATGACAGTGTTGAGACATTCTCGAAATGAATCAATATTTAGGTTGGCTGGAGTTAGGACAGTGTTGAGACTATTCTCAGAATGAATCAATATTTAGGTTGCGTTAGGTTGGGTGGAGTTAGGACAGTGTTGAGACAATTCTCAAAATGAATCAATATTTAGGTTGGGTGGAGTTAGGACAGTGTTGAAACAATTCTCGAAATGAATCAATATTTAGGTTGCGTTAGGTTGGGTGGAGTTAGGACAGTGTTGAGACAATTCTCAAAATGAATCAATATTTAGGTTGGGTGGAGTTAGGACAGTGTTGAGACAATTCTCAAAATGAATCAATATTTAGGTCTGCGTTAGGTTGGGTGGAGTTAGGGCAGTGTTGAGACAATTCTCAAAATGAATCAATATTTAGGTTGCGTTAGGTTGGGTGGAGTTAGGACAGTGTTGAAACAATTCTCGAAATGAATCAATATTTAGGTTGCGTTAGGTTGGGTGGAGTTAGGACAGTGTTGAGACAATTCTCAAAATGAATCAATATTTAGGTTGCGTTAGGTTGGGTGGAGTTAGGACAGTGTTGAAACAATTCTCGAAATGAATCAATATTTAGGTTGCGTTAGGTTGGGTGGAGTTAGGACAGTGTTGAGACAATTCTCAAAATGAATCAATATTTAGGTCTGCGTTAGGTTGGGTGGAGTTAGGGCAGTGTTGAGACAATTCTCAAAATGAATCAATATTTAGGTTGCGTTAGGTTGGGTGGAGTTAGGACACTGTTGAGACTATTCTCAGAATGAATCAATATTTAGGTTGCGTTAGGTTGGGTGGAGTTAGGACAGTGTTGAGACAATTCTCAAAATGAATCAATATTTAGGTTGCGTTAGGTTGGGTGGAGTTAGGACACTGTTGAGACAATTCTCAAAATGAATCAATATTTTGGTTGGGTGGAGTTGGGACAGTGTTGAGACAATTCTCAGAATGAATCAATATTTAGGTTGAGTTAGGTTGGCTGGAGTTAGGACAGGTTTGAGAAAATTCTCAAAATGAATCGATATTTAGGTTGGGTTAGGTTGGCTGGAGTTATGACAGTGTTGAGACATTCTCGAAATGAATCAATATTTAGGTTGGCTGGAGTTGGGACAGTGTTGAGACAATTCTCAGAATGAATCAATATTTAGGTTGAGTTAGGTTGGCTGGAGTTAGGACAGGTTTGAGAAAATTCTCAAAATGAATCGATATTTAGGTTGGGTTAGGTTGGCTGGAGTTATGACAGTGTTGAGACATTCTCGAAAAAATTGATATTTAGGTTAGGTTGGATCTGATCTGATCTGACAGTGTTGAAACAATTCTTGAAATTAATTATCATTTAGGTTAGGTTAGCTTAAGTTATGGCAGTGTTCTAAATAATTCTTGAAATAAATTAATAAATAGGTTGGGTTAAGCAAGATTGAGTAGGGACCGTGTTAAATACAATTTTCATATTGAATTCATGAATACACACTATTGCATGAACCACGCGAACGCGGATATAGAAAAAGAACGGAATCGGGATTGGGACCGTGAAAATACGATGGTTTTTTTTCCCTCAAAATCGAATAAAATCATATCTATCTTCAATTGTTTTCAAAATAACCGATCAACCGGCAAACCTTTCATTTTAAATCTTAAAAAAAAAATTAATATAATTTCCCCATGTTTAATTTCATTGTTTTCGTTAACAAAATATATTTATTTATCAAGAAATGAGTGTATCTGTATCCACATCACAAAATGAAAGTTAACCTATTTTAATTTTCCTCATTATGTCACCTTCATAATACTATCTTTTTAAATAAAATATAACAATATCCCAACAAATATCATCAACTTCCATAATAGAAATGGAAAATTAATAATACTTTCAATGTGATCCTATTATTACCCTTTCTGTGGATTTATTTTGAAGATCTACTCATTATGTGGATCTGCCTGTTCGTGGATCTACTTTTTATGTTGATCTACCTGTTTGTGGATCTATTTATCATGTGGATCTACTGGTTTACTAGTCGATTGATATTATAGTGGTAAATGTCGCAGTCGGGCTTGTCCCATACTATTTCTCAAATAATTTTTTATAATTTTTTGTTTGCTGAATGATCTTTCAGCTTCTGCAGAGGTGACAGGAATTGTATGGAACAGTAATATTGCTGTCAATACTTCTATTAGGTCGCATTCCAGCATTCCGTATTTCGTAATTATTTTCATGCAAACTTCGTGAATTGTCCTTGCCTTATTTAATTCGGGTAGAAATAGGTGGTAAATATTGAGGAATTGAAGGTAAAAGTTGGAGCCTATTATTTCAAAATATATGCTTCGAAATTGGTCACACCTTTTAATTATAGTTTTTTCATCTACATCTAGTGAAAATGAATATGATAGAATATTGAAAATTTTACTGACTGAAATCATATCATCGAAACGTGCATTCAATTGTTATTCTATCTAATACTTTGTAGAAAATATTTATTGATTTATTCTGAATATCTCATCTCTTCTTCGAAATCTGTGATCAGAAGCTAATTCATCGAAGTGTTTTTTAACTTCTGTTCGCATTTTTTCAACGAAATAGGGATTTCGTACGGATGAACGAGATAAATATAAAATAAACTTGCATTTCAATCTGGCTGGGTGGCAAGGAGAGCGAGCGGTAACAGATGTTTTTCATGACACCCCTACGAGCGGCGAAAAAGTACCTAAATACTTGTTTTGATATAACGGAGAAGGGACAAAAGAAATGATGACATAGTACGGAAGCGTAGAAACATTCATGTAATTTTCGAATAATTAAATGTATCGTGAGTAATTTTCTAATGAAAAAAATTGATTGAATACATACTATTTACGTTATATTTCAAATTATAATTGGTACAGCGCTGATTTATACATTTCATATTGATCACATAAAGCTTATTTAAAAATTTTAAAATATTGAGTTTTTTTCAGCTAGTTCAATCGGGGTGTGCTGGTCAGAGCTTGGGGCCCCCTGCACCGGTTTGCACCTGGGTAGTTACGCCGCTGCGTCCCTTACTATGTTGAATAGTAATGGACTCAGAGAGTCACCCTGTCGAATACCATTATTTATAGGAATGTTATTGTTCAATTTGCCGTTAGCTCGGGCCTGTATACTGCAGTTGGTCTATATGCCAGCAGCTCTTTGTCAATTAAGCAGTTAAGCAAGTTAAGCAATTTGCCAAATCAGCAGTTACGGAAATATAAGGATTTTTCATTCAATAATTCGTTGGAATTTGAAATGGTTCTGGTTATGCGATCTGGAAAAAATGTAGCTTGTAAATATTATGCTCCATTGAAATACAAAATTTCGTCACGATTGCATCCGTAGTTTTGAAATTTTCATGAAAACTAAATTTCAAACGGCCATATTTACGGAATTCCAAGTCTGATTTTACTCACTGATAAACGCGACTGCGACATTCGCGATCCACACCTATCCTGAAAATTCAGAGTCCCTTTCGTTCGAAAGTTATAATTTTCTATGGTTTCTATGGTTTTGGTCATGCGATCTGGATAAAATTTCGCATGTAGATTGAACACGTCATTTTCGTGTAAAATTTCATCTTGATCGAATCAGTAGTTTCGAAGTAATCGGGAGAACAAAATTACGAATGGTTATATTAACGGAACCCTGATGTTATCCTGTCCATTAACGAACATACAGACCGACAGACAGGCACGAAACCAAAGTTGTTCATAATCGTCTGAAATGCATTTTGCGAGTGGAAATTTTGGAATCGGAGACCAAAAGGGATCACAATGCTTCTTCCACTACCTTCGGTAGACTCGGAAGCATTTTTTTCTCATGGCGACGATTCCCTGTACCGGGTTTGTATAAGCTTCGTAAAGTATGGTTTGTAGATTTATATATCAGAAAGATGAAATATCCAATTTTCGAGCTGCATGAGGACGATTAAAAAAACATTTCTCTTGACGACGGCTCTATATACCGGGTTTGTATAACCTGTGGGAAGTATGAATTTCAGGTTTATATACAATCTACAGCGTTGTCATATTTAGGGACTGGAGGAGTTGATTGTCTATATCAATTATATACAGCGTGTTGATGTCGACGGAGGCGCCCTCGCACTGGTCGAACCCTGAAGTTTTCTGTATTTATTATGACGTTTCACCGATTTTTCACACCCGGCTGAAAATTTACCCCTGGCATCCCCTCACGTCCCTCAGCAAGATTATATGGTCAAACGTTACCAGACCCGGAGCCGGGTCTGACAACGTCACTTTTGGACTGAAAAGTCGGTAGAGTATATCGATTTGGGTCTGTATAGGCGGTCGAATAAATCTATATATAATTACGTTTTTGGAGCGAAAGCCGATCTTTTAAAAAAGATTTATTAATTTACAACGGAAGATTATCCTATTCTAACAATTAGCTAGGAAGACATACACTTAATTATTGAATGATACATTCGTCTGGAGAGGTATTTATAACATTCCTTATCTCAAATTAATTACGACAATCAGTATCGAACAATGGGACAAATATACACCCACACACGTGGCGTGATCAAAATGATGTCTCGTCAAAATGTAACAAAGTAATATGAATATTTGAATAAGAACAGATAAGGAGTTCATCTGCAATATACAGGGTTGGCATTATGTAATTCCTCCCCACCTTGAATAAAGGTATCACCTGTAGTAGGTGTAGCTTTACAAAAAATATCTTTTCTTAAATATTTCAAAATAAAATAAGTAATAATTAATAAAATGATTATTATAAAAATAAGCAAAAATATAAATCTTGAAGGCTGGAGATTCCATTGGTCCAGGTCTTCTATCTTGATATCCGGGATGTCTTCATCTTTCCGGGATTCTTCATTTGTGGAATTTGGGTTGAATAAAGTTATCTTGGGTAGAATCACGTATTTTTCTTCATTAAAGGTAGTAGTTGGGACGATTTCTTTTCTCGTCTTGCTCACAGCACATTTGGTTCTTAGAATTGTCATACTAGGCACAAAATAATGTCTTGTTTGCTGAAGACATTTTTCTAAAACATTTTTGTTTTCGATGGATAGGATATTTCCATCTTCTCATAATTTTAAATCTGGGGGAAAGTACCGTTGTCGTTCTTGGACAGTTTTCGGTGTGGTTTTTCAAAATATTTCGAAGGCATGCTGGTGATTCAGCTAAGGTGTCTTGATCGCATAGATAATCATCCTCCACTGGATGGCAAAATTTCGTTGACCATTTCAGGGTTTCTTCTTGTGAGAGTAAATAAGGATCGGTATATGGAAGGGATAAATTGTTTTGCGGTAGATAGTAAAACTTGTATAAATCATAACAGTGAGTTGCAAAACTCACTGCAGTTGCAATTTCATCTAAAATATTCTTGATATCTTCAAGTTCAAATGTCAGGAGATGCATGTATTGGATTTCTTGTATTGCTGGTATAACTTGAAGCAATTTAAGGTTTTCTGACATTTTCTGAAATTTTTCAATATACTTATTTTTAAGGTCATTTACGACTGTTGCGATCTGTTTTTGATTTTTTATCAAAACTTTTCATCAGAAAAACGAAAGAGTTTTTATATTGTTCTCGTTATCAGAATCTGACGTTCTGAATAAAATCTTTGATATTTTTCCTCCTTAGTTAATTAGTCCTCTTTCAATATTATTAATTGAATATGTTCATTTAAAACTTCCATTTTTATATCATTTGTGTGCTATTCAAAATTTAATGTGCGAGCAAAATTAGATTTTGACTTTATTTATTTCTCTTCGATAATTCGAAATTAATGCTCATATTTATTTGAATGCAATTGGTACATATTGGTACATATCGTCCTTTATTGGAATAACATCCAATCATAACATGATAATTATTTTTAAGGGTTCTTTATCCCTTTAAGTCTACTTGGGACTTGGAAATTTTTAAATTGAAGTTCTTTCTATTGAAAACTTCTATTTTATCTGCAGGGTGTGCCTTAACATATAACTTTACTTTTTACTAATGCATTCGAGTTCGGATTATAATTCGTAAAATAATGAATTTCAATTTTATGGATTTTACAAAAATTCTGGACTACGCCATTTTTAAATTCTAATCCATTGTCACACGTTATTTTATTAGGAATGCCGTAATGGCTAAAATACATCAATAATTTATCTACAATTTCAATTCCTGTCTTTTGTAGAAGTGGGTAACATTGACCTAATCTTGAAAAAGAATCTATTATACTCAGACAATACGTTTGATTGAATCTTATTGTATCACAATAAATGTGAGTGAAAGGTTTCGATCCAATTGGGTTTGGTCTAAATTGTAATTCAATGGGAGTTCGTTCATATTTGCTTTTTTGACATATTTCACAAGAATTTATAAAGCTTTGAACATCTTTGTTCATGTTCGGCCAATAATATTTTCGTTTTAAACTAATTATATTTTCTCGTAAACCACGATGAATAGACTTTGTCTCGTGATACTGTTGAATTCGAAGAAGTTGTTCTTCCTTATCTTCAACATCTTCTACGTATGTTCTAGAAATTTTCAAATTTAACGTTTTATAATCAAATTTATTTTGTAAAATATTTATTAGAGGTTTCTCTAATTCAGGCGAAGCAAAATATAAAGTATACGACTTTTTTGGTTGAATATACTCTTTGACAAATTTGAATAAGTCAGTATCTATTGAGTTTATCATTACTCGAAATCTGAGTTTTTCTCCGAAAGGTTTAGTTTTCGTAACACTATAATTCGGGGACGATTTTAATATTATCTGCAAAGGGGCTGCATTTAAACTTCTTTCTGTATAGGGAAGTTCTAAAATAGGATTCTCAATGTTACTATGGACAGTAATATCGTCTGTCTCTAAATCAATAAAATCTTCGTTTTCATTATTATCATTATCATTATTATCATTATCATTATTATCATCGTCTGGATCCAATAGGGCCAAACATTCATCTAATTCTTCCGTAGTGATTTGATTTGCAATCGATAACAAATCATCTTCGATTCCGTTTATTTCAATATTTTCGTAATAATCTATGTCTGTGGCATTTGCCATTGAATCATTATCGATTCTGTTCGTTTCTTCGAACGTATTGATCTCTATCATTGGATCATTTTCAAATTCATTAGTATTTCCTCCGATATTCCGATTCGGTAAGGAATATACAATTATCTTTATATTAGATTCCGCAAAAATATATTTTATCATATTTGAAATAATATGCCAGTCTAATTTATCTAGACCGCATGCAATTCTGGGTAAAGCTAAGTATTTGTCATTATTATATTGACACAATTCTTTGAGATATAATATTGATTGAAAAACGGTTTCATATTCCGGTTTATGAAAATACGAATCTTTCGTGATTAGATAATAAATGTTTCGATCATTTATTTGGATCATTGCTACTTCGCCTAGTAGCTTATTTTGAGATTTCAAATTATCTATTTGACCAAATTTATTTTTAAATTGGAGTGCTATTCCTCCATTCATGTGAAAGTCACGGGAAACGCAATGTGCTAACGCATAATTCTTTGGGGCTTTAAATAAATTACCTGTTTTTTCCGTTATCTTAGGGGAATCTTTAATATTTTTCAATTCATAATTTTTTTCAAAATCTTTATGAGTCAATTTATTATCTGACTCTATTATAATTCGACTGAGAGCATCAGCATTATTAGTTGAACCTTTTTTATAGCGAATTTCATAATCAAATTCTTCTAGTTTTATCCGCCAGCGCATAAGGCGGGAATTCGGTTCTTTTAATGAAAATAACCATATTAAGGGTTTGTGATCCGTATAAATAGTAAATCTCTTTCCATAGAGATAGGGGCGGAAATTTTTGCACGACCAGATCACAGCCAGTAACTCCTTCTCTATTGTGGAATAACGAGTCTCAGCTGGGTTAAGGGTTCTACTTGCAAATGCTATAGGAAGGTCGTTCGGAACTTCACCTTGAGATAAAACAGAGCCTATCGCGAAACCTGACGCATCAGTTGTAAGAACGAATGGCTTATCGAAATCGGGGTATCTCAGTACAGGGTGATTCAATAAATAATTTCTTTTACATATTTCGAACGCTTCGATATATTTCGGATCATCAATATTAATTTTGGAATCTTTCTTCAAACATGAAGTTAATGGTTTCGTTATCTTTGCGAAATTAGGGATAAACTTTCTATAATATCCTACGAGTCCAAGAAATGATTTTATTTCTTTAGGAGTTTTAGGAATTGGAAATTTGCTGACTGCTCTTAATTTGTTCGGATTCGGTTTGATTCCTTCAGGGGTAATAATATGTCCTAAGAATTCAATTTCAGTTTTGAAAAAGTGACATTTATCTAATTGAATTTTCAAATTATCTGCTTTAAATGCATCTAGAATATTATGGATATCTGCTAAGTGTTGTTCGATCGTATCGGAAAATACAACTATATCATCCATGTAAACGTAACAGATCTTTCCTATGTGATCTTTCAAAACATTATTCATTAATCTTTGGAAAGTTGCCGGAGCATTTTTAAGTCCAAATGGCATTCTCAAAAATTCATAATGACCATTTTCTACAGTAAAAGCTGTCTTTTCAATTGATTCTTCATCTAATTCGATTTGATGAAATCCGGATGCTAAGTCAAGGGTAGTAAAATATTTTTTATTTCCTAATTTATCTAGGATACTTTCAATCTGAGGAAGGGGATACCTATCATCAATAGTTTTATCATTTAATTTACGATAGTCAATCGCTATACGCCATTTCTTTTTTCCGGATAAATCCTCTTTTTTAGGAACAATTACAACTGGAAATGACCATGGAGATATACTCGGTCTGATAATTTTTTTATCTAACATGTCTTTAATTTGAGTCTGAACTTCTTCTCTATGAACTTCAGGGTATCTATAAATTTTACAATGAACAGGAACTTCGTCACTTGTTCGAATTTTATGTTTTATTTTGCTTGAAAAATTAAGGGCTTGACCCGGTAACTGTAAAACATCTTCATTAGTTTGAAGGATTTTCATTAGTTGGGTACTAATTTCTGGTTCTAAATGACTAAGGTCAATTGGAATATTTTGGGGTTTCTGACATACTTGTTGGTAATAAAAGGGGATTTGAGAATATTCGTTAGTTAATAATTGATTTTTAAAATCTAAATTAAGTCCATATTTATTCAAAAAATCTGCTCCTATAAGACCATCATAATTCTTATGGAACTTGTATACGACAAAGGGATGAAAATAATCTATTTGAAATTCGGGGAATAAAGGTATTAAAACTTTTTCATTTGCAGTTTGCTTTTTGAAACATGCAGTTAGTGTCGTAGATTCATTAAAAATATTTTTAGGAAAATTATTATACGCGAATTTTGGATCAATAAGACACACTGAACATCCACTATCAATTAAAAGTTTACATTTAGGATTTTGGAATTGGATATAGGGGAGTTGGTTTGTGTTATCTAACGTATTATTTAAGTCAATGAGTCGTTCATGGCACGATCTCGAAAATTTTCATTTAAATATTTACTGGAATTATTACGTTCTGGATATGAACGTTCGTTAAAATCACGTTTTTTGAATCTCGGGTCTTTCGAAGTAGACGCAATATTAGTTAATTCTTCAATCATTATATTTGGATTGGGTTGATTATTAAAATATTGTCTCTGAGGACTCTGTTGATATTGAGTAGAATAATTTGATCTCTTTTGGGGATAATTCCTTGTCTGAATCGACATTTTTTCAGGGGGAGATTGTATCCTTTGATTTGGATGAGGTTTGAAAACATTCTCATTTTTACGTTCATTATTAGAGGTATTTGGATTATTTCCAAAAACTTGACGATTTGTCGGGAAATAAGTTTTTACTTGTTTTTGTTGGAAATTAATCGGTTGAGATGGAAATCTCGGTTGGGAATTATTTGGATAAAAATTTCTTTGATTATTTTGACTAGATTGCAATTTTCCCCAATGTTGATTATTTTGAGTAAAACTTCCATAATTATTATTTGGGAAGTTTGTTCGATTATTATTTGGAAAATTATTTTTATTAGTTTGAGAGACATTTCTTTGATTTTGCTGGGGAAAATTCCTCTGATTATTCTGATTTTTATAGTGCATATAGGGTTGTTGATAAAAGTAATAATCTTGACGAATAAAATTTACTATATCGTCATAGTTCATAATTCCATGACCTCTAAGGGCTGTTCTCAATTCTGGGTTAATATTATAGAGCAGAACTCTAGTTGCTACTCGTGACGCAATATTTTTTTCTTGATCCTTTTCAAGAATCGGTAAATTAGACAATTCGACTTGCGAATCGTATTTATTCTTCAAATCTACTATTCTTTCGAGAAAATCTTAATCGTTTTCATTACGAATTCTTTGGGCATTTTGGAGATCCCAAAACAAAACTGTGAGGCTTATTTTTTCCTCAAATCTTAACTTTAAAAATTCCTTCAAGTTAAACCAGTTATCTGTAATTCTCTCATTGGAACTTACTATTTCACTGGCATTTCCTACCAATTTACTCTTTATTATATCGATAATTGCTTCATTTAATAACGCGTCGGCAGAATGGAACCTATTATAGAATCTTTCGCAGTGGTTTAAAAATCGTGCGAGATTTGCAGGATTACCATCAAATGGTACAATTGACTTTGAAAATAAATCAATTAATTTAAGTCTATCAAACATATTTGGTTCTGGTGCGACTGCCATTTTATTCGTATTCTTCCGGCCTTTGAAATGCTTTACGGAAGTAATCTTGAAAAATTGTATTGTACTTAGAAAATAATTATATTCGGTTTTTTATTTTATAAGAAACCTAGGAAAAACTCTGGTAATCGGTTTTTCATAAGAAACCTAGAGAAAACTCACACAAGTTTTACGCTCAAAACCGTGGGAAAAGATTGAAGACTTTGGACCAGGGTCAGTGACTGGGAATAAAAAAGTGTTTCTAGATAGGATTCTCACCACGTTGTTTTTCTGGAGTCGTTGTAGACGCTACCCACACAATCAGGGCTCCAAACGGCTTTTCTCCTCGTTGTTGCTGGATTTGGCACCTTAACAGTTGAAACTGAGAGTTTTTGGAAGTTCTTAGCGCGGCGATAACTACGATTTCACGCTCGAAGTTTCGAAACACAGTTCTTCACGAAAACCGGCACAATCCCATACCTCGTCGCCAATTACGTTTTTGGAGCGAAAGCCGATCTTTTAAAAAAGATTTATTAATTTACAACGGAAGATTATCCTATTCTAACAATTAGCTAGGAAGACATACACTTAATTATTGAATGATACATTCGTCTGGAGAGGTATTTATAACATTCCTTATCTCAAATTAATTACGACAATCAGTATCGAACAATGGGACAAATATACACCCACACACGTGGCGTGATCAAAATGATGTCTCATCAAAATGTAACAAAGTAATATGAATATTTGAATAAGAACAGATAAGGAGTTCATCTGCAATATACAGGGTTGGCATTATGTAATTATATATAGTTATAAAGTGTCAATACCACCTCCAAAACAGTAACTCATTTAACGCTGTCGCCTCATATATAACGTTGTCACCTCCGAAATCGGAGGTGACAACGTTTCGCCTTGTTTTTTAGCTTGTTGGATTCAGGATGCTTCAGGGATCAACATATCAAAAAATCGTTTTGAGGTCACAACGCACCCCATTTATGTACTGAACAATCTTTTAGTTCGAGTGTATATCACTGGCGCTAGTGTGCCGAGCTATATATGGAAGAATAACCCTGAGAGACTCTTCGTCCGCTGTCGCCTCCAAAAATGGCAACCTTGTACTTTCGAAGCAGATGTGGACAAGCGGCATATCTCAAAGGGGTTTTATCGCATATTTGGTAGGAGAATGATGCGATGTGAAAGAAAGGCAATTGTAACATCTTTATCCCATCAAACAATTTTACTATGCTCATATTTCATCTCTGAATCTAGTGAATTTATACAAACCATGATCATAGTGAATTTAACGAAATGAAATTTCGGTCATTTTCTGGAATATAGAAATATTGGGTGTTCCATTGAAATGAGTACGAAATGATAGTTTGATATGTCGCCAATGCTTTGTCTCATTTTGAACACTAGAAGAGTTTTGATTGATTACGATAAATACAGTATTCATTACCGTTATTCTATTATTCACAGCCAAAATCCCATTCCACCAAATTCAATCAAGTCGACGTTATCGAGTTTTTTCCGCGATGCTCAAATTTACGAAAAAGCGAAATATCTCAAAAACGACAAATATTAAGCATATGAAACGTCAAATGAACTCAGTCTCATTTTTATCATGCTTTCCAAATATGCAGTAAAATACAGAGTGTTTTATGAAAAAACACATATCCGTACCTCAGAGCAAAAGAGTATTAAGTCACAAAATGATTGACAGGAGAGCATAAAATACTTGCATTTTTTCGTTTGATTCGTTTTGTGATTAAGAACTGGATACTATGTTATTTTCGTTATTTCAAGTCCAATCGTCTTGAAGGTAGACCACTAAATAGAGCGCGAAATTTAAATGTAGGTGAGCCAAAAAACCCGAAAATTGAAATTTTGGACTCAATACCCCTTTGCTTTGAGGTACGGATATGTTTGGGCCTACCACTTTCCTAAGACACCCTGTAAATTTCAAAATAATTCCACAATATAGCCCCAATTGACCTTGATGAATCCACGTTGAAAAAAAAATCCGAAAATTTTAGGTACTGCTTAGCGTAATCGAGATCCGCATCACCGGTGAAATACCCTGTATATGAAATTTGTTTTTATGAGAGGGTCTCTGTTGAAAATTTGATTTAGGTATTTCAATACATCATAAAAGTATAATCTAATTACTAAAAACTAATACTTTTTCAATAATATGTAATTGCGTTGTTTTTATGAGGAACCATTATCACTATTTTCAGAATTAATAATTTAAATGAAAACATTCGAGACGTATTGTTCCATATTTTATGAACTCGACACAGAAATATATTGCAAGTACTCGCACATTATTAAGAATCGCATGTCAATTCGTTCGAGACCGGAAGTGATGTCGATTATTAATTTTTTTGAAAAAAAATTTTTTGGAAGAAAAAGTTTTGTTATATTTTGACAAGAACTATTTTCTATAAAAATCAAAATGTTAAATAAGCCTACTGAACCGCATTCTGTGTTCAACAACAAACGGATGTACCGAAAATAAGTGTAGGGTCGAAGGCAAAAAATAATATCTGGGACAGGTACCATATGATAACGAATTTCATTAGGCGGATTTTGGTTATTATCAATAAAAAGCTTCAATATTTGCACAATTTCTCCTATAAATCGAATATTCGTTTATGGATTCTTTTGGGGAAAATAATTTCTGGATTCAATTCCCATTGCTTTGTTGTTCGTTTCAATCGGTAATATGTGAGAAAAAGGAAAGAAGATTCCCTCTCACCGGGTGTTCCCCGACACTTCTCGTCCTCTCTTGAAAAACATGGGTGCTAACTCCAGGGGCGGTCCTAGGCTGAATTTCTGGGGGGGGGGGTAATTGAATGAACAATTCAACAATTTTTTTTCCTGGAGAGTGACACATCACATAAAATGTTGCTGATATTTTGTCAGCATACTCCCTTATAGTTGGGATTTCTGCCAATTCTCGAAGTTCCGTGATCCGTTTGTACCTGTTTTTGTTTGTTTTCAAGCGTAGCATCTTGTTCCGAAATATTTGAAGTGGCCTTATCGGGGCAGCAGATGTTATAATTGTTCTTATTATTGACGCATGAGCGAATCGAAAGAACATCTGTATTCCATATATGATTATTTCGAACTCTTTCACCTTCTCTCCTCGGAAAACCTGGCAACCCTGCAGGAGGTTACAGCGCACTACTATTACGAAATATATGCGGAGGTGACTAGGTCTGATCCATTCAAATAAAATTTTTTCCTAAGAAATTTTTTCCCCTCTCTAGGTACCCTTATTATTTGGCTTCCCCTCTACATATACCGACAAAAATTATTTCAATTGCACACCTCCTTCACCGGGAGGTCAGGTCGCCCAATGAACTTAACGGAGGTGACAACGAACTACGAACTACTATATATATAATTATATTTTTGGAGCGAAAGCCGATCTTTTAAAAATAAAAGATTTATTTACAACGGAAGATTATCCTATTCTAACAATTAGCTAGGAAGAAATGCACTTAATTAATTGAGGAGACATTCGTCTTGAGACGTATTTATAACATTCCTTATCTCAAGTTAATTACGACAATCAGTATCGAACAATGGGACAAATATACACCCACACACGTGGCGTGATCAAAATGATGTCTCATCAGAATGTAACAAAGTAATATGGATATTCGAATAAGAATGGATAAGGAGTTCATCTGCAATATACAGGGTTGGCATTATGTAATTCCTCCCCACCTTGAATAAAGGTATCACCTGTAGTAGGTGTAGCTTTACAAAAAATATCTTTTCTTAAGTATTTCAAAATAAAATAAGTAATTATCAATAAAATGATTATTATAACAATAAGCAAAAATAAAAATCTTGAAGGCTGGTGATTCCAATGGTCCAGGTCTTCTATCTTGATATCCGGGATGTCTTCATCTTTCCGGGATTCTTCATTTGTGGAATTTGGGTTGAATAAAGTTATCTTGGGTAAAATCACGTATTTTTCTTCATTAAATGTAGTAGTTGGGACGATTTCTTTTCTCGTGTTGCTCACAGCACATTTGGTTCGTAGAATTGTCATAGGAGGCACAAAATAATGTCTTGTTTGCTGAAGACATTTTTCTAAAACATTTTTATTTTCGATGGATAGGATATTTCCATCTTCTAATAATTTTAAATCTGGGGAAAGTACCGTTGTCGTTCTTGGACAGTTTTCTGTGTGGTTTTTCAAAATATTTCGAAGGCATGCTGGTGATTCAGCTAAGGTGTCTTGATCGCATAGATAATCATCCTCCACTGGATGGCAAAATTTCGTTGTCCATTTCAGGGTTTCTTCTTGTGAGAGTAAATAAGGATCGGTATATGGAAGGGATAAATTGTTTTGCGGTAGATAGTAAAACTTGTATAAATCATAACTTTCTTCGTATACCGTTGGGATTGATATTAAAAATAGTAATGCTTTCTTTTTGAAAATTACTTTCGTATGACATATCTGATAATAATCTTTCAGATGATGTAAAGGTATTATCGTCACATTTTTTATTAATTCAAGGAATTTTGAATAAGGTAAAATTGATTCATGTAAAAGATGTAATCTTGCAAAACTCACTGCAGTTGCAATTTCATCTAGAATATTCTTGATATCTTTAAGTTCAAATGTCAGGAGATGCATGTATTGAATTTCTTGTATTGCTGGTATAACTTGAAGCAATTTAAGATTTTCTGACATTTTCTGAAATTTTTCAATATACTTATTTTTAAGGTCATTTACGACTGTTGCGATCTGTTTTTGATTTTTTATCAAAACTCTCTCATTTTTCTGAATACTATCAAAATAGTTTTTATATAATTCCTCGTCATCGGAATCTAACGTTCCGAATAAAATCTTTGAAATCTTTCCTCCTTAGTTAATTGGTCCTCTTTCAATATTATTAATTGAATATTTTTCATTCAACAATTCTTCCATGGTATTGATATTTCATATCATTTGTGTGCTACTTAAAATTTAATGTGCGAGCAAAATTAGATTTTGACTTCATTTATTTCTCTTCGATATTTCGAAATTAATGCTCATATTTATTTGAATGCAATTGGTACATATTGGTACATATCGTCCTTTATTGGAATAACATCCAATCATAACATGATAATTATTTTTAAGGGTTCTTTGCATTTGAGTTGGGATTATAATTCGTAAAATAATGAATTTCAATTTTATGGATTTTACAAAAATCTTGGTCTATGCCATTTTTAAATTCTAATCCATTGTCACACGTTATTTTATTGGGAATCCCGTAATGGCTAAAATACATCAATAATTTATCTACAATTTCACTTCGAAGAGTAATACATTCTTTCTAGAGATTAATATTTGAGACGTAAGCTTTTCCTTACGTGATTCGTAATACATTCTTAAATAATCGCGTTATTGAGCAGGGCTGGCTCTAGTGACATTATAATCAAGGGACTGAAATTGAGAATTGAAGAGTCAATTCTTGAAATATGAATATTACAAAACTTGGAACTGTTCGAACTTGGAAACTTGAAACATGGAACTCTGAACAAGACGTTCCGACAATAATATTTTCATTTTAAATTAATTAAATTCTCTCGTAATCAATCGAGTTTATCTTATATCAGTTTGATCAGGGAGTTTTAAATTCATTTTCCATATTTAAGGAATATAGTGTATGAAGTAACATTGTTTAAAACATGTCTCAAGGAAAACACTATAATCTTTCTAATTCTTCATGTAATTACGAAGGCAATAAAAATGATGATTATCAATAATATGAAACAAGGGTTTGTAATACCGTTGTTCAAAGAATGTCTGAAGGAGAATACATTAATCCTTCCAATGTTTTATGCTACTAATAAGCAAATGAAAATGAGATTTATCTCAGATAATATTTCTAAGAAATATCGCTTTTGTGCAATCCTATTAATTTATTTGAAAATGTATTTCGTAAGACTGATATTGTCTGAATAAAAATGATCTATGTAGGTAGGTAGGTAGACCTAAGGTATATAGATGAGATATATTACGTAATTAAATATTTATGACTTTTTCCGTACTTTATAATATGGGATAATTTTAGAAATTATTTTCGAAGATGGTGACTTTAACCTTTTCTTCGTATATGGGATTTTAAATATAGGATCATTATCATTACGCTGGACAGTGAAATATTCTGTCTCATTTGAATTTGTTTTTATTCCATCGTTTGAATTTAACCATTTCAAACATGCTTCATATTTTTCCTTATTAATTTGATTTTTAATCAACGATGAATCTTTTTCGATTCTATTCATTTCAATATTATTATGATTATTTATATTTGAATCATTCTCGATTCTATTCATTTCCGTATTTTCGGAATAATTTGCATCTGTGGCATTACTGGCATTTGTCGCCATTGAATCATTTTTGATTCTATTCGTATTTGCGAATGTATGTATTTTTAACATCTGATCATTATCGATCCTATTCGTCATTGCGAATTTATTAATTTTTAACATTGGATCATTATCGATTCTGTTCGTTTTTTCGAACGTATTGATCTCTATCATTGGATCATTTTCAAATTCATTAGTATTTCCTCCGATATTCCGATTCGGTAAGGAATATACAATTATCTTTATATTAGATTCCGCAAAAATATATTTTATCATATTTGAAATAATATGCCAGTCTAATTTATCTAGACCGCATGCAATTCTGGGTAAAGCTAAGTATTTGTCATTATTATATTGACACAATTCTTTGAGATATAATATTGATTGAAAAACGGTTTCATATTCCGGTTTATGAAAATACGAATCTTTCGTGATTAAATAATAAATGTTTCGATCATTTATTTGGATCATTGCTACTTCGCCTAGTAGCTTATTTTGAGATTTTAAATTATCTATTTGACCAAATTTATTTTTAAATTCGAGGGCTACACCTCGGTCCATGTGAAAATCACGGGAAACGCAATGTGCTAACGCATAATTCTTTGGGGCTTTAAATAAATCACCTGTTTTTTCAATTATCTTAGGGGAATCCTTAATATTTTTCAATTCATAATTTTTTTCAAAATCTTTATAAGTCAATTTATTATCTGACTCTATTATAATTCGACTGAGAGCATCAGCATTATTTGTTGAGCCTTTCTTATAACGTATTCCGTAATCAAATTCTTTCGGAACTTCACCTTGAGATAAAACAGAGCCTATCGCGAAACCTGACGCATCAGTTGTAGGAACGAATGGCTTATCGAAATCGGGGTATCTCAATATAGGGTGATTCAATAAATTTCTTTTACATATTTCGAACGCTTCGATATATTTCGGATCATCAATATTAATTTCAGAATCTTTCTTCAAACATGAAGTTAAGGGTTTCGTTATCTTTGCGAACTTAGGGATACATTTTTTATAATATCCTACGAGTCCAAGGAATGATTTTATTTCTTTAGGAGTTTTAGGAATTGGGAATTCAGCAATTGCTTTCAATATTTTTGAATTAGGTACGATTCCTTCAGGAATATTATTATCATTTGTTTTAATTTCATTTTCAAAGGAACATTCATTTAATTGAATTTTCAGATTATCCGCTTTAAATGCTTCTAAAATATTTTGGATATCTGCTAAGTGTTGGTTGATCGTATCGATTTTATGTTTTATTATATTTGAAAACTCATGGTCAGTTGGGATATTTTGGGGTTTCTGACATGCTTGCTGATAATAAAAAGGGATTTGACAATATTTGTTAGTTAATAATTGATTTTTAAAATCTAAATTAAGTCCATATTTATTCAAAAAATCTGCTCCTATAAGACCATCATAATTCTTATGGAACTTGTATACGACAAAGGCATGAAAATCATCTATTTGAAATTCAGGGAATAAAGGTATTAAAACTTTTTCATTAGCAGTTTGCTTTTTGAAACATGCAGTTAGTGTCGTAGATTCATTATAAATATTTTTAGGGAAATTATTATACGCGAATTTTGGATCAATAAGACAAACAGAGCATCCACTATCAATTAAAAGTTCACATTTAGGATTTTGGAATTGGATATAGGGGAGTTGGTTTGTGTTATCTAACGTATTATTTAAGTCAATGAGTCGTTCATGGCACGATCTCGAAAATTTTCATTTAAATATTTACTTGAATTATTACGTTCGGGATATGAACGTTCGTTAAAATCACGTTTTTTGAAATTAGTATCTCTCGAAGTAGACGCTATATTGGTTAATTCTTCAATCATTATATTTGGATTGGGTTGATTATTAAAATATTGTCTCTGAGGACTCTGTTGATATTGGGTAGAATAATTAGATCTCTTCTGGGGATAATTCCTTGTCTGAATCGACATTTTTTCAGGGGGAGATTGTATTCTTTGATTAGGATGAGGTTTAAAAACATTTTCATTTTTACGTTCATTGAAAGAGGTATTTGGATTATTTCCAAAAACTTGACGATTTGTCGGGAAATAAGTTTTTACTTGTTTTTGTTGGAAATTAATCGGTTGAGATGGAAATCTCGGTTGGGAATTGTTTGGATAAAAATTTCTTTGATTATTTTGACTAGATTGCAATTTTCCCCAATGTTGATTATTTTGAGTAAAACTTCCATAATTATTATTTGGGAAGTTTGCTCGATTATTATTTGGAAAATTATTTTTATTAGTTTGATTAAAAGTTTTCTGATTTTGTTGAGGAAAATTCCTCTGATTATTTTGATTTTTATAGTGCATATAGGGTTGTTGATAAAAATAATAATCTTGACGAATGAAATTTACTATATCGTCATAGTTCATAATTCCGTGTCCTCTAAGGGCTGTTCTTAATTCAGGGTTAATATTATAGAGCAGAACTCTAGTTGCTACTCGTGACGCAATATTCTTTTCTTGATCCTTTTCAAGAATCGGTAAATTAGACAATTCGACTTGCGAATCGTATTTATTCTTTAAATCTACTATTCTTTCGAGAAAATCTAAATCGTTTTCGTTACGAATTCTTTGGGCATTTTGGAGATCCCAAAACAAAACTGTGAGGCTTATTTTTTCCTCAAATCTTAACTTTAAAAATTCCTTCAAGTTAAACCAGTTATCTGTAATTCTCTCATTGGAACTTACAATTTCACTGGCATTTCCTACCAATTTACTCTTTATTATATAATTATGTTTTCCGATTCTCAATGTCTATTTTTAAAAAGAATTTATTCAATTTAGAATTATTAGTTACAACCTGTTGGATAAAGGACTAATAATTCAATAGATTAAGAATTGTTTAGAAAACCGAGTTACAAAATAAACGTTCGGTATGAAGTCTACTTAATAACTAACTAGTGTCTGTTCAAAGCTTTGGAAAGAAAATGTACATGCACGTAGGAATTTGCACTCGATGCACTTATCACTCCGTGGTTCTTGGAACAGGAAACACGGTGTTGCTACGTAGAACATCTTCCTTTATGTCGATTCCATAATTATATCGATAATTGCTTCATTTATTAACGCGTCGGCAGATTGGAACCTATTATGAAATCTTTCGCAGTGATTTAAAAATCTTGCGAGATTTGCAGGATTACCATCAAATGGTACAATTGACTTTGAAAATAAATCAATTAATTTAAGTCTATCAAACATATTTGGTTCTGGTGCGACTGCCATTTTATTCGTATTCGTATTCTTCCGGCCTTTAAAATGCTTTACGGAAGTAATCTTGAAAAATTATATTGTAATTAGAAAATAATTGTATTCGGTTTTTTATTTTATAAGAAACCTAGGAAAAACTCTGGTAATCGGTTTTTTGTATTAAGAAACCTAGGAAAAACTCTGGTAATCGGTTTTTTATAAGAAACCTAGAGAAAACTCACACAAGTTTTACGCTCAAAACCGTCGGAAAAGATTGAAGACTTTGGACCAGGGTCAGTGACTGGGAATTAAAAAGTGTTTCTAGATAGGATTCTCACCACGTTGTTTTTCTGGAGTCGTTGTAGACGCTACCCAAACAATCAGGGCTCCAAACGGCTTTTCTCCTCGTTGTTGCTGGATTTGGCACCTTAACAGTTGAAACTGAAAGTTTTTGGAAGTTCTTAGCGCGGTGATAACTACGATTTCACGCTCGAAGTTTCGAAACACAGTTCTTCACAAAAACCGGCACAATCGCATAACCTCGTCGCCAATTATATTTTTGGAGCAAAAGCCGATCTTTTAAAAATAAAAGATTTATTTACAACGGAAGATTATCCTATTCTAACAATTAGCTAGGAAGAAATGCACTTAATTAATTGAGGAGACATTCGTCTTGAGACGTATTTATAACATTCCTTATCTCAAGTTAATTACGACAATCAGTATCGAACAATGGGACAAATATACACCCACACACGTGGCGTGATCAAAATGATGTCTCATCAGAATGTAACAAAGTAATATGGATATTCGAATAAGAATGGATAAGGAGTTCATCTGCAATATACAGGGTTGGCATTATGTAATTATATATATATATATAATTTATTAGCGCTTCAAATATCGACTATCTCCCATCGCTACCCGATTAGAACTGATTCATAGCCAATCCTTTGTTCGAGAATATGAATAATCGCTTACATCACCATGAATCATCGGGTGCGCGCATATCGCATTTAGTCCTCGTTTCTATGGAAACCAATGTGTTATTCCATGCACAGGGTTTGTTCGAAAAATTTCGAGGTGAGTCGGGACCAGTTCGATGAACGGTGGCATCTACCTGTGGATTTCGCCAACCGCATAGAAAAACGCGTATAACTCCGCCGCTGTGAGTCCTAGCGACGTGGCGTTCGTGCCATCGGGGTGCTTATGGCATAAGGAGTTCACCGGTGCATTTTCGCAACTGCGCATGCTCAGATGGAAACTCAAATAACTCCGCTGTTGTCGGTGCTTTCAAGGTGGCGTTTGAGCCATTGAGGTTAGAGATGAGCGATATTTCACTACCGGTGATTCAATCACCGTGAGTTTCAAATCACCGATCACTAGCGTGATCGAAACATTCAAATCACCGCTCCTGTGATTTTCAAGTTGAATATCGTTCTCAGTTCTCGGTGTTCTCACTCACGCTCTGGGATACTCGATATCACTGATATTCTACTGATATTCTGATATCAGTGATATCGATACTGGGAACTGGGATGTGCTTTCACGGTGATTGGTTCATCGTTCCTATCGTCCACTCACTACTTACCCCACTCGTACCCGGTGATCGCAATCACGGTTAACAAAAATAAGTATCAAGAGACGATTAGGAGAGGATTATCGGCAATATCGGCGGTGCGGTGAATTTGAGATTTGAGTCTACGCATTGTTAGGAAGGTAAGGAAGGTATTAGCATCATTTAGGATAACCAGATTATATCTGATATGGTTCTGGGGATAGGAAGATGCCAATATAAGTTGGAAAAACCTGGAAATCTTGAAAAGCAATAAAATTTTGGGTAACCAAATTTTGTTATTGGTCAGTATTTGACAACGTTTTTTTAAATGAATAGAGGGAGAATAGTTTACCTCTCATGCAGATTTGTTATTGTTTAGTAAAGTTAGTTAAAACGATATCTAGCCAATATAAGTTGGAAAAACCTGGAAATCTTGGAAAGCAATAAAATTTTGGGTAACCAAATTCTTCTCTAAGGCTGGTCAGGTAATCTCTGATAGACGGTGGCGATTAGGTGATAAAAAAACTAAAATGTTGATGTTCTTGAACTCAAATCATAAAAACTGTTAATTTTTTTGTTATATCTCATCAGGGTATGCAAGTTCGGCATTTCTGTTATTTTTGATTATTTTTTATTTTATTTTTAGTTTTCATTCATTTGAGAACTTTGTTTTTTATATTGGGTTATAATAGGACTATAGGCGAGGTGTCCCAATCCAAAAAAAATTACCAACGCGTCGTCAAATAGTACCTCTTGGGTGACGTGGAAATCTATTCGTATCTAATAATATATATTTCAATTTTGTGAATATTTAAGAATCACCTTCATCGTTACTTGTACTTTGTTCCATTACTTCATTCAATGTTCGTTCAACTCAAGGCGTACGTACGGTGATCGCAATCACCGACTCGTCGGACGGTCGGACTCAATCACCGTTCAAACTTCGAAAGAACGGTGATCGCAATCACCGGTTAAAAGAACGGTGATTGGCGAATCACGATCACTGATCACGATGATATTCAGAAATCACCGTTTGGCTCATCTCTAATTGAGGTGCTGAGGGTATAAGGAATCATCCGGTGCATTTTGACAACTGCGCATGCGCAGATGGAAAAAAGAATCACTGCGCTGTTGAGAGTCCTATCGAGGTTGCGTTTGGGCCATTGAGGTGCTGAGAGAATGAGGCGTCACTGTGCCCATATGTTTTGCGCATGTGCGAACTCCTGTTATGTTAATTCTCATCTACTCGGCCTAGAGAGGGGCGATTTTCGGTAGAGGCATACTCTCGGGTTGTAGTTCCTAAGGCTTGGCGAATGCACCTGCGTAGTTTTGGATGCGCCCTTGGCGGGGAGTTAATGTGATGAATGGAAAAATTCTTCCTTTTATCGTTTTTGAATTGTTCGGTTTATCCACATCTTTCGGTGCGCTTGTTTCTATGAATTACCAATGCCTGAGCGGCCCCGTCTCCCGTTCGAAGAACCAAATACTGCCAAATCTCAGTCTGACTGAGCCGCTCAGGCATTTCGAACGCGCCCATTTTCGAAGACCAGAACACAAACTATAACGAGTCGTTGCAAATACGGAAAGGTGGCGCAACCTAGCAGATTTTTTTGGGCCTAAGCTTCATGGGTTTTATATTTGAGGAAATTACATTGCCTGACGTTATTGTATCGAATTATCCAAAATACACGATAAACAATCCGAGAACTAATCGGATATCTCGAAAAATTGAATTTCGGGTGAAAAATAATTTCAAAAAATGGGTATTAGGACCCGCAAACTATTCGATATTGCTTCAAAATTACATTGCCTGACGTTATTGTATCGATATATCCAAAATACGTGATGAACAATTCGAGAATTCATCGGATATTTCGAAAAATCGACATTCGGGTAAAAAATATTTTCAAAAAAAGAGTATAAGGACCCGCGTACTATTCGATATTGATTTAAAAATACATTGCCCGACGTTGTATCGATTCATCGAAAATACGTGAAAAACAATTCGAGAATTAATCGGATATTTCGAGAAATCGACATTCGGGTAAAAAATATTTTTAAAAAAAGAGTATGAGGACCCGCGAACTTTTCGATATTGATTCAAAATTACATTGCCCGACTTTATTGTATCGATTTATCTAAAAAACGTGATAAACAATTGGAGAATCAATCGGACATTTCGAAAAATCGACATTCGGTTAAAAAATATTTTCAAAAAAAGAGTACAAGGACCCGCGTACTGTTCGATATTGATTTAAAATTATATTGCCCGACGTTGTATTGATTTATCGAAAATACGTGATGAACAATTCGAGAATTAATCGGATATTTCGATAAATCGACATTCGGGTAAAAAATATTTTCAAAAAAAGTACTATTCGATATTGATTTAAAATTATATTGCCCGACCTTGTATCGATTTATCGAAAATACGTGATGAACAATTCGAGAATTAACCGAATATTTCGAAAAATCGACATTCGGGTAAAAAATATTTAAAAAAAAAAAGTATAAGGACCCGCGAACTTTTCGATATTATTGTATCGATTCATCTGAAATACGTGATGAACAGTTCGAGAATTAATCGGATATTTCGAAAAATCGACATTCATGTAAGAAATATTTTCAAAAAATTTAGAAAAGCACTGCCGTGAAGGCAGGAGCTTTTGAGCGCTCGTACATGCACCTTGTAGGTGGATTCTCATTTTCCAGTTTTAGAAATCAATTGAAGGAATTTTCGACAGCTGTCAAAAAAATTCTGAAACTTAGGCGAAACTCCAGACTTCATGTCAGTGCTTCAGCGGATCAATTTTTTTTCGATAATTCGCTAGAATTTTCTACGGTATCTATGGTCTCGGTGATGCGATCTGGACAAAATTTCGCACGTAGTTTGAAAATATTATTCCTCAGCTAGGTGCAAAATTTCATTCCAAACCGATCAGTAGTTTCGGAACTATCAGGAAAAAAATAGTTTGAACGGCCATATTTACGGAACCCCTAGTCTTATTTTGCTCATTGATGAACGTGACCGTGAAATTCGCGATCCAAACCCACCCTGAAAATTTCAAGTCCCTAGGCCTTTCCGTTCGAAAGTTATGATTTTCTATGGTTTCTATGGTTCTGGTCATGCGATCTAGAGAAATGTAGCTTGAATATATCATTCTCCATTAGTATACAGAATTTCGTCACGATCGAATCTGTAGTTTGGAAATGATCAAGAAAACTAAATTTCAAACGACCATATTTACGGAACCCCTAGTATAATTTTGCTCATAGATGAAAGTGATCACGACAATCGAGATCCACACCTATCCTGAAAATTTCAAGTCCCTATGCGTTTCCGTTCAAAAGTTACAATTTTCTATGGTTTCTATGGTTCTGGTGATGCGAGCTGAACAAAATTCTGCATGTAGCTTGAACACCGCATTTTCCATTAGAGTGCAAAATTTCATCTCTATCGAATCTGTAGTTCCAAAGTAATCAGAAAAACAAAATTTCGAACGGCCATATTCACGGAACCCCTCGGCGAATTTTGCCCAATAACGAACTCAACCGCGACATTCGAGATTCGAACCTACCCTGAAAATTTCAAGTTTCTAGGACATTTCGTTCGAGAGTTATCGTGTATACGGCCGGCCGGACGGACGGACGGACGGACAGACTCGAATTTTCCGACGGATTCGTCATCAGTGAGTCGAACATAATCGTTTGAGACCATTTTCGGCTCAAAATTCGAAAAATACAGACATCGTGACGAAATGATATAGCCCTCCTGTAAGTAGTACGTGCGCTCAAAAAGACAAGTTCTTAATTATGTTTGTTCAAATGATAACTGTTCTGATCTATTCACGAAAGCTTTAGGGAAAGAAAAATTTCAAAATTTTAGAATGAGTAAATAGAAATCTTTTGTTTGTTAATTTTAAATCAATTTAATTTTTTTTTTGTATAATTTTAAATTGAAAGGGGTTATTAGATATATTATTTGATGCAATATAAAAGAGCCCTGAGATCAATTCTGCGGATTTATTGACATTGATAGTTAGATTTATATTCTGTGATAAATAACCAAAGAATTGTATCGAAGCATGTTGAAGATTGATTACAAGTGAGAATAAATATAGGCAAAAAATCATATGATCTTTTCAATACATATTACAAAGGCTATGTTCACGCAAACACTTTTGTTCAGGAATGCGTAATTTAAATTCTGTTAATTTGTAATGTATTATTGATATATTTTGTTTAACAATAAAACCAATGTTGTAGAAAATAGATACTTTCATTTCTTTCAATAATCCCTATGCTAGTCATAATAATAACTGGAATTAATAGTTTATATGATAATGCTCTGGACGGTTTGTAGATCATTCAGAGGTATATTTCGAAGATTATCATGAGGGTTGATAGAACATATAGAACTGAAGTATTGTTCAGTGAATGCAACAAAATGAACATAAGACAATTATATATTTATGAGAGAATAGGTCATCAGTTGAGAACTTGTATACTAGATATCGATGTGTGCAATCACTTCAGATTCCATTTGTTTGCAAGAGTCATTTACAGCGTTTTTTAGGATATTTAGGACCATGATTTCTCTGTGTTGGAGTCTTGCTGGACTCTGCGCATAGTCCTGATATTATCCTTGTGTGTCGAAATTCGGGACATCGGCGGCTGGTGGCCGATTCGAACGGGAACTGTTTCAACAAAATTTCAAACTAAGGCAAAACTCCAAACTTCACGACAATGCTTCATGTCCCCATGTTCTGGAGAAAACTACGTAACTCCATATTTTTCAGGAATTGGTATTTTAGTGCAATTTGTTCGGCAACATGGATAATAATATGAGTTTTTTAAAAAAACCCTTTTTCCTCTTTAAATAAATAAATAAATAAAATTAGGTACATATTGTCATGGAAATCCAAAAATGAAAAATAAATTCAAATTATATCACCAAAATTCAAGAATTTTCTTTTAACAGCGTATAAATTATAGTAAAATGAATTTTTTTTAAGAGAGGATTCAGAATAATTTAATAGTTACCATAGAAAATTGTTGTAAGATAATTAGAATTAAGCAAGCGGATTGATTTTGACAATTGTAAAAAGTCAGTGTGAAAAAATTTCTTTGAATTGTATGATTGAAATTAAGATTGGAAAACGAAAAATTATCAAAGATTTATACAGCCTGACATCAGGAAGTTGTTGATTTGGAGATACTGGAATCAAGTTGCAGTTCATTCATTGCTGATTTCACTGTTTAGAAGAGAACTGTGGGATAAAATTGTCTCAACAGCTCATACCAGAAATATTGGTGGAACCAGAGGCAATAGATCGTATAGGATCAATTACTGAATTCAAAGATATTCTCTACGAAACAGAGGAGAAATTTGAAGCATGCAATTTGATGAACTATATTTAGAGTACGCTGTTCACTGTGAGTTTTAATTTTATATCTTGTTCGATAGGCGTCATAATTTAGAATTTTATAACATTTTTAGAATTAGTTTATTGAATTTAAATAATAAGTTTTTTTGTAAACAAAGATTATTTCATATGTGCACCTTGAGAATCCTCCTTGAAAAAGAGTCGCGGGAAAAATAAAAGAAAAATTAAAATACAAAATTATTTTTAATATTGTTTGTGGTTCTTACTTAAAATTTCAATAATAAAATTTAATATTATTAATATCGAAAAATTGAACCATAACAATTTTGGCGCCCAACGCGTGGCTTGAACAAGGTGAATAATTTGAGTTTATACAACAGATTTATTATAATATTTTTTCGATAATTTTTATAGATTAGCATTTGTTTTTCAACATGGAAAATAGAAGTAAAACTTTGATTGGGGAAAAAGGAGATGAAGAAGATAAAATACAAAGGAGTGGAGAAGAACAAAACAAAACAGAATCAAATGTATTAATTAATTTATTAATGGAGATGAAACAAAAAATGGAAGATAATTCAGAAAGTTTGAATCAAAAGATGGAAGAAATGAAGGAAGAAATGAAAGATAATTCAGAAAGTTTGAATCAAAAGATGGAAGAAATGTAGGAAGAAATGAAAGATAATTCAGAAAGTTTGAAACAAAAGATGGAAGAAATGAAAGATAATACAGAAAGATTGAAACTGGACATGAATACAAAATTTGAGAAAATGGAAGAAATTTCAGAGAGATTAGAGACTAAAATAGAAGAAAATTCAAGGGAACTGAAGGAAACCAGAGACAGAATTGATTTATGGGAAAGCAGACTTCAGAATAAAATTGAAGAAGAAATAATTGATTTTGAGAAAGACAAAGAACTTACAGTAAAAATAGAAAATGCAGAAGAAAATATGAAATTAAATGAAATTAATATGCAAAAATTACAAGACTCATCATATAAGAAAGAAGAAAAAAATGCTTTTAAATTAATGATGACAAGAAAGGAACTAGAGAGGATAGTTTTGAAACAGAAATAGGAAAATATTGTTTTGGAAATATTCATAGAATAGAAAATTCTATAAACAGATTCAAGAAAGGGGATATCAAGTTGATATACAAAAAATCAGGCAAAATTGAGCTGATACAAACAGAAATTCAGAAATTTGATAGATTTTATTATACAAAATTAAGACAAAGAGGTGACAAACGTAAGAAGGCAAAATTTGATGACAGCGAAGAAGATGAGAGTTCCCTAATGTATGATGAAATCGATGATGATTCCCAGAAGCAAAAACGAGCTTATAAGATGAACAATAAAAAGAAAAAAATAAAAAAAAGAGTTCATAAACCTGCGCCAGAGAAGACTCCCATTAAAAAAAGACGGAAGAAAGTAAAAGAGAAGTGGGGAGAAATATTATAAAAAATTTTTTCGACATAAATGATGTTAGTATTGAAATCCAATCAAGAAACAAACAATGCTTATCAAGAAAATTTTTGTCATTATTCGAGTTATAAATTACAAATCAATCATAAAATTTCAATATTTAAAATTTTTTTTTAAAAAAAAAAAAATTATTAAATATTTAATTTGGGGAATTGTCATGGAAATCCAAAAATGAAAAATAAATTCAAATTATATCACCAAAATTCAAGAATTTTCTTTTAACAGCGTATAAATTATAGTAAAATGAATTTTTTTTAAGAGAGGATTCAGAATAATTTAATAGTTACCATAGAAAATGGTTGTAAGATAATTAGAATTAAGCAAGCGGATTGATTTTGACAATTGTAAAAAGTCAGTGTGAAAAAATTTCTTTGAATTGTATGATTGAAATTAAGATTGGAAAACGAAAAATTATCAAAGATTTATACAGCCTGACATCAGGAAGTTGTTGATTTGGAGATACTGGAATCAAGTTGCAGTTCATTCATTGCTGATTTCACTGTTTAGAAGAGAACTGTGGGATAAAATTGTCTCAACAGCTCATACCAGAAATATTGGTGGAACCAGAGGCAATAGATCGTATAGGATCAATTACTGAATTCAAAGATATTCTCTACGAAACAGAGGAGAAATTTGAAGCATGCAATTTGATGAACTATATTTAGAGTAAGCTGTTCACTGTGAGTTTTAATTTCATATCTTGTTCGATAGGCGTCATAATTTAGAATTTTATAACATTTTTAGAATTAGTTTATTGAATTTAAATAATAAGTTTTTTTGTAAACAAAGATTATTTCATATGTGCACCTTGAGAATCCTCCTTGAAAAAGAGTCGCGGGAAAAATAAAAGAAAAATTAAAATACAAAATTATTTTTAATATTGTTTGTGGTTCTTACTTAAAATTTCAATAATAAAATTTAATATTATTAATATCGAAAAATTGAACCATAACAATATATTTAAATAAGTCAACACAAATAATGTTTGGCTAGAATTTTCTACGGATCTATGGTCTTGATCATGCAATCTGCAAGTAGTTTGAATACATTATTCTTCATCTATGTGCAATTAGCAGGAAAGAAACCATTTGAACGGTCATATTTACGGAACCCCTAGTGTAATTTTGCTCATTGATGAAAGTGATAGCGATATTCGAGATCCACACCTATCTTGAAAATTTCAAGTCCCTAGGCGTTTCCGTTCAAAAGTTACAATTTTCTATGGTTCTGGTTATGCGATCTGGACAAAATTTTGCAAGTAGCTTGAATACATTATTCCTGAGCTAGGTGCATAATTTCATTCCAATCCGATCAGTAGTTTCTAAACTATCAGGAAAAAAATATTTTGAACGGCCATATTTACGGAACCCCTAGTCTAATTTTGCTCATTGATGAACGTGACCGTGAAATTTGCGATCCAAACCCACCCTGAGAATTTCAAGTTCCTAGGCCTTTCCGTTCAAAAGTTACAATTTTCTATGGTTCTGGTCATGCGATCTGGACAAAATATTGCTTCAATATATCATTCTCGATTAAAATACTAAATTTCATCTCGATCGAATCCGCAGTTTCGAATTTATCGAGAAAACAAAATTTCAAACGACCGTATTTACAGAACCCCTTGTAAAATGTTGCTCATAGATAAACGTGATCACGACATTCGAGATCCACACCTATCCTGAAAATTTCAAGTCCCTAGGCGTTTCCGTTCAAAAGTTAAAATTTTCTATGATTTCTATGGTTCTGGTCATGCGATCTGGACAAAATTTCACATGTAGCTTGAAAACCTCATTTTCCATTTGAGTGCAAAATTTCATCTCGATCAAATCTGTAGTTTTCAAGTAATCAGGGAAACAAAACTTTGAACGACCATATTTACGGAACCCCTGGTGGAATTTGGCCCATTAACGAATTTAACCGAGCCATTCGGGAACTGAACCCACACTGAAAATTTCAAGTCTCTAGGTTGTTTTGTTCGAGAGTTATCGTGCTTACGGCCGGCCGGCCGGACGGACGGACAGACACGAATTTTCCGACGGATTCGTCATCAGTGAGTCGAACATAGTCGATTGAGACCATTTTCGGCTCAAAATTCGAAAAATACAGACATCGTGACGAAATGATATAGCCCTCGTGTAAGTAGTACGAGTGCTCAAAAATGAGTACAAAGACCCGCGAACTATTCGATATCAATTCAAAATTACATTGTCCGACGTTATTGTATCGATTCATCCAAAAAACGTGATAAACAATTCGAGAATTAATCGGATATTTCGAAAAATCGACATTCATGTAAGAAATATTTTCAAAAAATGAGTACAAAGACCCGGGAACTATTCGATATCAATTCAAAATTGCATTGCCCGACGTTATTGTATCGATTCTTTCAAAATACGTGATGAAAAATTCGAGAATTGATCGGATATTTCGATAAATCGACATTCGGGTAAAATATATTTTCAAAAAAAAAGTATAAGGACCCGCGAACTTTTCGATATTATTGTATCGATTCATTTGAAATACGTGATGAACAGTTCGAAAATTAATCGGATATTTCGAAAAATCGACATTCGGGAAAAATAATTTTTCGAAAAAAGAGTATAAGCACCCGCGAACTATTCGATATTGATTTGAAATTACATTGCCCGACGTAATTGTATCGATTTTTCCAAAATACGTGATAAACAATTCGAGAATTAATCGGATATATCGAAAAATCGACATTCGGCTGAAAAATATTTTCAAAAAAAGAGTATAAGGACACGCGAACTATTCGATATTGATTTAAAATAACATTGCCCGACGTTGTATCGATTTATCGAAAATACGTGATAAACAATTCGGGAATTAATCGGATATTTCGATAAATCGACATTCGGGAAAAAATATATCCAAAAAAAGAGTATAAGGACCCGCGAACTATTCGATATTGATTTGAAATTACATTGCCCGACGCTATTGTATCGATTTATCCAAAATACGTGATAAAAAATTCGAGAATTAATCGGATATTTCGAGAAATCGACATTCGGGTGAAAAATATTTTCAAAAAAAAAAGGACCCGCGAACTATTCGATATTGATTTAAAATTACATTGCCCGACGATATTGTATCGATTTATCCAAAATACGTGATGAACAATTCGAGAATTGATCGGATATTTTGAAGAATCGACATTCGGGTAAAAAATATTAAAAAAAAAAAAAATATAAGGACCCGCGAACTTTTCGATATTGATTTAAAATCACATTGCCTGACGTTATTGTATCGATTTATCCAGAATACGTGATAAACAATTCGATAATTAATAGGATATTTCGAAAAATCGACATTCGGGTACAAAATATTTTCAAAAAAAGGGAGGACCCGCGAAACATTCGATATTGATTCAAAATTACATTGCCCGACCTTATTGTATCGATTTATCCAAAATACGTGAAAAAAAGTTCGAGAATTAATCGGATATATCGAAAAATCGACATTCGGGTAATAAATATGTTCAAAAAAAGGGTATAAGGACCCGCGAACTATTCGATATTGATTCAAAATAACATTGCCCGAAGTTGTATCGATTTATCGAAGATACGTGATTCGAGAATTGATCGGATTATTTGATAAATCGACATTCGGGAAGAAAATATTTTCGAAAAAAGAGTATAAAGACCCGCGAACTATTCGATATTGATTTAAAATCAGATTGCCTGAAGTCATTGTATCGATTTATTCAAGATACGTGATAAACAATTCGAGGATTAATCGGATATTTCGAAAAATCGACATTCGGGTAAAAAATATTTTCAAAAGAAGAGTATAAGGACCCGCGAACTATTCGATATTGATTTAAATAACATTGCCTGACGTTGTATCGATTTATCGAAAATACGTGATAAACAATTCGAGAATTAATCGGATATTTCGATAAATCGACATTCGGGAAAAAATTATTTTCAAAAAAAGAGTATAAGGACCCGCGAACTATTCGATATTGCTTCAAAATTATATTGCCCGACGTTATTGTATCGATTTATTCAAATTACGTGATAAATAATTCGAGAATTGATCGGATATTTCAAAAAATCGACATTCGGGAAAAAAATATTTTCGAAAAAAGAGTATAAAGACCCGCGAACTATTCGATATTGATTTAAAATCGGATTGCCCGAAGTCATTGTATGGATTTATTCGAAATACGTGATAAACAATTCCAGGATTAATCGGATATTTCGAAAAATCGACATTCGGGTAAAAATTATTATCAAAAAATTGAGAAAAGCACTGCCGTGAAGGCAGGAGCTTTTGAGCGCTCGTACATGCACCTTGTAGGTAGATTCGCATTTTTCAGTTTCAGAATCCAATTGAGGAAATTTTTGACAGCTGTCGAAAAAAAAATCAAGCTAAGGCGAAACTCCAGACTTCACGTCAATGCTTTAGGAGACAAATTTTTCTATGGTATCTATGATCTTGGTGATGCGATCTGGACCAAATTTCGCAAGTAGTTTGAATACATTATAATTATTCTCCATCGATGTGCTGAATTGCTGAATGATAGTTATGATTTTCTATGGTTTCTTTGGTTGTGGACATGCGATCTAAACAAAATGTAGCTTGAATATATCATTCTCCTTTGAAATACAAAATTTCGTCACGATCGAATCCGTTGTTTTGAAATTATCAAAAAAAACTAAATTTCAAACGACCATATTTAAGGAATCGCCAGTCTAATTTTGCTCATTGATGAACGTGACCGCGACATTCGTGATCCAAACATATCCTGAAAATTTCGAGTCCCTGGGCCTTTCTGTTTGAAAGTTATAATTTTCTATGTTTTCTATGGTTCTGGTCATGCGATCTGTGGGGTTGTCAGATTATATTTTTAATCAACTGTTCGAGACTTTTGATTCCACAACGAATCTTTATGACATTGAAGAATTAAGCCTTTTTTCGCGTGAGGATTTTTCCAAACCAATTTCGTCTGTTTTGGAATATTCGTATTTTCCGGTCGAAAAGATGACGTCACGCACCAACATCATAGTTCGAAATAATTTGCTCCGGTTTGAAAACAGGGATAGGGAACTATTCATATTAATTTGTTAACAAAGGGAAAATTTTATTAATCTTCTTAGAGATGTAATAAAACAAGGAAATAATTTCTTCAATATTTACATGTAATATTCTTTATTTATTCCAAATGTATGTAGAATAATTGGAAGTTTATTGAGAGAACATGAAAATCCATTTTTATTATTCTTTGAGTATTATCAATTTTCTGGAGCTGTGTTGAACAGCTCATTGTAACTAAGTATAAAATAAATAAAGTGCAACATTTAAATAGTTGATTAAATGTATGTTATATTTTTTAGTGAGGGAAAGCAACATGAATATGGTACAATTCAAAAAGTGATATATTTCAAAAATCAAGAAAAAAGAATAGAGTTCAATAAAACGAGTCATTTTTTATAAATAACAGATTATTATAAATGAAGATAAACATAAAAATGTGTGGGTTGAATCCTCATTAAGATAATATTATAAATTGACAGTTATAATTATTTTCAAATAAAGTGTTCACTTCAACAAATGTATGCATATAAAATATAATGAATAATATACGTGTACGAATATTTACAACTTTTTGTTCAGTATAACAGTTTTCTTCGTATTAGAATAAATATAATCAATGAATTGAAGGGAGAAAAAAATCGAAAGTAATAGACAGGGCAACAAAATACCAATGAAGAGTGCAGGGGAAGAACTCCGTCATCCACATGTTGGGATAAAAGGTAAAACAGTCCTCAAGTGGTTTCTGAAGGATTATGAGGAGTAGAATCCTTTGATACAATTAGATTTGGGAAATAAGCCCTTTATCTCATCGTAGAAAGTGGTTGAATATTAGCTGTACTGCACAAGAAGCCCGTCATCGACATCTTTAATAAGGATCTTTGGGGTAGTGAATCTTTGTATTAGTTAGTGAACTTTAAAATTGTTTTTACTCGAAACCAGCTTTCTCCCTATAACGGGGGTTTTTCCCTGGACTCTTCAAATGTGAATGATACATACAATCCAATAATATTCGAATTGAAATGTTTACAACTTTCTAAATAAGAATTTTTATAACAAGAATATTCTTATAATTCATATACAAAAGGGCCAAAAGACATTTCAAATCAATAGATAAAGGGCCAAAATATATTATGAACAGGTTTTTATAGAAATTATGTGTTTAATGTGCATTTAATTGTTCCCATTCAATTGTTTATGCTTGTAAATGCCATCTTTTTAGTTTATTGAAATTATTGAAAAGTATAATAATCCAACAAAATCCAAAACATTTTGTTTTTTGAATGAAAACTAATATATACAAATTCTCTCTAACGAAAACAACATCAATTTCGATGAAATTACGGCTTGGTATCAGTTCACATATACATATAAATTTTTGTTTCATTTGAAATACATGAATAAATGTTGCAATCCTCTATGAACTGTTACTATATTATAGTTCGTATGTAGGGTCATCTGTAACTTTGTTTAATCCAATAACGGAAGAACTTTTCTGATTATCATTTTTTATTGAACTGAACTTGAACTTCAAAACATCCACGGCATGAATGAACGAATGTTTCAACATATCAGAAGATCAACTATAATGAAATATTCCATTTTCCAGAATTCGATTAATTGTATTCCGAAGTTTCTTGTGGCTGAGCATTCTTGTATTATTATTACTGGAAATACATGCGTGCATTGAGAGAAACAATTGCAAGAATCGGGATTAAATTTCAAGTTGATACTTTATAGCAAATAATTGGAAAATAATATAAACACTTAGTAATCTATATTATGATATTCAGATATAGAATATAATAATACAAATAATAAAAGTCTTGTACTCACCAATGGGTGAAGAACTTTGGTCGATGGCACTCCGTAACTTATTACAATAAATGTCTATCTTTCTTTCCATATAACTCTATTATTTATGAAATTTTTAATGTTCATCTCATCCATTCTATTTTCTCCAATATGAAAAAATATACATTTGGGGCAATATAATATAGTAGATGAATAGTCTTCTTCTTAAATAGTATGTATACTGAAATAATAATTATTTAAAATAATATTGTGAAATATTTCAATCGAAAGAAACATTTTTGAAGTAATGATACATTTTATGAAGATTCATTTAATTCGAGTCAAAATTAGGTATATTCTTCGAAGATTAATGATTTTTCTCAACTTTTATTCAAGAAAAATATTCTTTTGAATATTTATTTTTTTGATGAAATGAAAATGTGTTCTCTGATTATAGCAATAGAAATAATTTTCCAAATGTATATTTACCTGAAGATTTTTGATTGAGTGTTTATGGACGAATTTTGTTTTCAAGAATGATTGCATGAATATAAGTTTCGTTGATCACCGTAATTATTCCGTCATTTTTTCTATGGTAAAGTGACATATTTTGAATACATCTTATAGGTAGGTGCCTCTAACTCCAACATATAGACAAGGACTGAAAAATTTCATAAGAATTATCTTTTCTGGTACCAAAAATTGGTTGCAAAGTAGGTACCTTCGGCAATATTGTTGCTTCGTCGAAGTATATCTTGAAAATTATTAATCTTCTATCTTCAACATTCTATAAATTGTATTCTGGCAATTACATCTTGTTTATGGAAATAATTTTCGTTGAACTTTTCTAATGTTGTATATTTTATTCTCACACATTCATCGCCTGAATAAATGTTGTATTCTATTATGCGATGTCATTGTGTATGATCCCAAATGGTTAGTTGTAGATTTTTTTCTCCAAGCCTTTTTGTAAGCTATTTTGGCAATATTTTTGCTCTAGTGAAATTTGATCTGACCATAATTAATATTCTATATTTTCCTTCATATTTCTCATAGAATTTTTTGGCATCGTTGTATTCAATTTGTCTCATTTGGATGTTTTTCTTTCAGTCATCAATAGGAATATAAATGGATTCGGACAAAGTATGCGTTAATTCTGTTGGTCATTGAAATTGTCTTCGAGTATTATTGGCATCTTCTTTGTTAATGAATTGTTTCCTTCAGAGTATATCCATAAAAATTTCAGCATAAAATAGAAATGGTTTTAAAATGTTCTTGGACGGCATTATTCCAGTAGTTCTTCGATATTATTCTTGAGGGAGTACCTAAAGAAATTTGATTAAACATGATGTGTTTGATTTCAATCAATGATTTCGATTAATTCAATATGAATCAAATTTAAAAATTCAGATGTTATATTTTTATAACTTTATTATTTGTATTGTCCTAAGTACTCACCATTTAAAATGTTTCTGAAATTGGTATTTCCTTATCTATATAAAAAAATATATATTTCGCCTTTTGGCGAATTCGTTCATCAAACTATGAATTTATAGATACGCTGCAATGATCGGACCAAAGGTCTGACCAGGCGCGGAGGTAAGATACGGAGAGTTAGAGACTCTCCTCTAGGAACTTCCCACTAGCAGCAGAAAAGCTGACTACTCTAGATGCCCATTTACCTTCCTTCAAGAGTTGAAAACTCGTAGATATGAATCATATCTACGATAATGGCATATGTTTAGAGTCCATTTAGACATTTTGGTTGACAAATTACAACTTATTTATGAACGTTTTCATGAATTGTCTATGAAGTTTGTTTGCCATAATGGACTTATTATTAACCATGAATTTGCAATTACTCTTGAAATTTGGAAAACATCGAATTCTATTATTTTTATAGCCATTTAATGGCTAATTAGAGAGCTGTATATTATAGGTGAGGTGGGAGGTGATATACTTTCTATATTTTATCGAAGTCTCCAACCCTTGGAGGAGGGTAAATCAGCATCTGTAGCCAACTTTTCCACTGCTAATGAGAAGTTTCGAAAAGCTCAAGGGGTATGCACCGGGTACCCCTTTTTGACCTCCCACCTCAGCGACCTATGCTCTTAATTTATGAATTTTTTAACCCATTTCAAGTCGGGGGATCGTTAAGACCCTTGGCTCTTTGTAATATTTTTTTTACCAGAAAAAAGTATTTTCGTAAATGGATGACTTTTAGCATCGAATGAGAGCATCCTGTGAAATGTAAAATAATCTGCACAAAAGCAATCGTATGACATAAGACTGTATATTTTTTGGGTTAAGTTTCATTTTTCATAAATGATGGGTGAACAAATGATTAGTAGTAAATAAGGAAATATCCTGGATACTTCTTTCTTACAATCAACATGTGATTGTTAGATATTTATAAATTTTAATATGATTCTAATCATTGTATTTCTCCAGAAGAATGATATATACGTCATCTAAAGTGGAATCAAAAACATCCAATGTACATATATTATTATCATTGCATTCAATCCATTGATCTCTTTGTCTGATTATGGATATATAATGACCACTTGATACTTGATTACCTAAATGTTTAATGGTACATTTAATTTTGAATTTGTGACCATCTATTTGTACCATATTTGGATCTAAATCTCTTATTTTTGTTCTCAATTTTTTAACGGGAGTAATTTGTCTCCAGAGAATCAAAAAAACATATCGGTTAACCTGTTGAAATTTTTTACGTTTTTCCACAATTCTTTTGCATCTATTGCAAACATCTTGAGATTGGTATACCATTAAATCCCTAAAAGATATTTCAGGTATATCTGGAATTTTCATTCCATAAAAATTTCCAGTCATTGTGGAACTCGAATAGGGACAAAAATCACACATGATAATTTCATCAATTGTGAATTTTATAGTGGAAATAAAATCTCTATCCAATTTTAATAATAGTTCTTGTAAAAATTCCTGAGCATCTTGTTGTTCTTGAACGCTGAATCTATTATCAACTATCATTCGTATGGCTTCTGTGGTTTTTTTTTTATCCATAACTTGGAAGATGCTCTTATTGATATTGGAATTTTTTTTGTCTATCGATTTTCTGAATTCCGAAATAGAAAATAGACACTGTATAGAGGAATTAGAATAACATGACACTCCATCTGAATTCAATAAACCTTCATGTAAATATTCAACTCCGTCGTTGTTAGATATATATTTACTTTCTTTGTTCAACCTTTCATTTTCTTCGCGATTATTCGTATTGGTTTTTGTGTCACCTATATTGATGATTTGATAAACAGGTATTGTAGGTTTCACATTTGGACGTGTTTTCGATTTCTGCTTTGTATTTGGCTTTCGGCTCGTTTCAAGACTTTCAACCATATTGAGATTTTTGTGTGATGTTAATTTTATATCTTGAATGCCTGATAGCATTACACAAAGTGGCTTGTGATAACTGAATGTCGAACCATACGAAATGGTTCGTAAATTGGTTAGATTAGAAAAACACCAATCAATGTTAGTTCCCCCGTAAGTTGTTTGGATATTTTTCGGAGTTTCACATCGTAAATTACAAATCTGGAACAGGTCAATGTATTTATTGTTTTTGTTCAAATCGATGTTCATGTCGCCAATAAACATTTTTTTCGAACATGAATTTTGAAGTGCTTCCTTGATCACCCTTTCAGTTAGATTGAAGGAAGCTTGTGGTGAATTGTAAAAGGCAAAATAAGAAACATTGTCAAGGTCGAAACGAATCATCTCTATATGACCTTTTCCTTCTCTTTGAGAGAATTTTGTTATATTGGAAATTTTGTCATTTATTTTTTTCGACGCAGCAATGAATACACCACCGGCAGTTCGCGTTTGGCTGCAATCGATTCTGGAGATTTCTTGTAAATTTATGGGTAGTTCATAAACATCAGTAGAAAGTGTCCAAGTTTCAACCAGAAGAATTAAATCAGCTGTAGAAAAAACTGAATCACAAAATAAATCGTTGAAATGCTTATGTAGACTTTGAACATTATGATACATGATTCTGCATCCCGATGTTTTTTGTAAATTTTCGAATCTTGTACACAGTTTTGCGGTTGTTTCCAACCTTTGAATTTCTTCGAAAACTAAATGATCGTCATCTGATCTTTTCAATGCTTTTTTCGGGGGCACAAATTTACCATGAATCGATAAACCCTCTGCTTTTGTAGCTCGGCTGCAAGCAACATATAAAGCAGCTCTGGAGAGACCTCTAGGTCAAATCGTGACAACAACGTTTTCATAAGTGCTACCTTGACTTTTATGAATAGTTATACCTCCTGCCACAATTAATGGAAACTGGCGTCTTTCTAACTGTAGGCTCGAATTTTTATTGTTTGCAATAATTTTTTTCATTGTGTTGATAGGTGTTAGGTTCGACATCAAGCTTCGATTCGTCATCAACAGTTTATGTTCGTTGCGAACTTCTTGACCTACGCGACTTTCGTCGAATTCAATCCATACGCGCATGGGAATTTTTCCACCCGTTTTGGTATTCGTACCATAATCAATTGACCTTAAAACACCTGTAGCGCCGTTTACAAGACCATCACTAGTATTGATATTATTAGTCATCATATAACGAGCACCAACTTTCAACGTTAACCGTAGGCATAAGCCATACGTATCTGATGTTTTTTTTTCACTTACTGATTTCAGCTTTTGATTTTTGGCCGATTCGGTACCGTTTCCATAAATCTTGTCGAAAGCGGTTGATATAGTACATTCAGAATTTATCTTGCCAAGTCTGAAGTCGTTGAATGTGTTGACTTCATTGTTGGTGAAAAACAAATAAACTGTTTTATTGACATGGGGAGGTGGTTCAGATATCACCCTACTTTGAAATAATGCTATATCTTGTGTCTTCAACGTGCATGATGCCATATTATTCAAAGCTTGCGCAAACGCCAAATCATTTTTTTGACGCATAATTTCGGTTAATTGGAACATTTTGAACATATCCCATAAATGAGTGCCTTGAAACACAGCATAGGGATCTTTAGAAGTTTTTTTTCTTTCTTTGAAAATTTTACAGTCTCCAACTGGAGATAATTGTCTCAAATCTCCAACAAGTAAAACTGATATCTCACCGAAATTTTCTTTTCTTCCAAATATTTGTTGTAAACGAGAACTAATTTGTGCTAACATTCTTCCTCCAACCATCGAAACTTCGTCAATTATTAATAGTTTTAGGTCAGAATATTTGATACTTAAGGTATGTAACGTTTCGTTGTTAAGTAAAGTCATTTCGTATCCTGCTTGATTGACGGGCAAGCTAAGTGCTTGATGAAGTGTTACACCATTAACATTGAATGCAGCTTTTCCAGTCGGTGCACAAATCGAAACTTTAATTTTCGATGGATCACATCCTACAAATTGATTGAAATATTTGGTAAGTGTCTGATAAATTACTTGAATCAAACGACTTTTTCCAACGCCAGCCCCTCCGCTAATAAATTCGTAAAGTGGCGAAGAAAAGTTCTCACAAAAATGCCATTTTATATGCATGAGATATTGTCGCTGTTTATCATTCAGAGATCGACATAACCGATTATATTCATCCATTGGTAGATCGTTGGGAAGAAGAAAACTTTGAGCTACCTGATCGTTACCACGTGTAGGTATACCTCCACCTTGTACCATAATATCAAAGTCGGGTTGATCTAAAGCATAAGCGGCAAATTCGTCATCTATTTTGCTTGTATGCTCATCATTTTCTTCGGTATCGTCGATATTATTTTTAGCTTTATTCAATAAATTTTCAATGTAATGATCATCGAAAAAGCAATGAAATTTTTTCCGCTCATTTTCAATTTGCTCTCGATACTTTTTGTATATGTCTTGACAATTTACATCGAGCAATTCCTTCTTCTCATTTCTCCACGGAAAAAACAGCATTATTCGTTCTCTAAAATAGTTCGTTGGATCTTTATGAACATCATATCGTCTATAGCGTAAGATGCAAGATTTTTTACGGAGTTTATAGCACTTACGCTTGCATTTGAGAATTTCGACACCTTCATCGTTTTCCACACTATGATCACTGTCATCCTTGTTATCTGCATTTGTTTGACGATTTTCAATAATAATATCAGCTGCATAAGAAGCTAAAGAATAGCTTTCGAGTTCTAACGGACGTTCCACATATTTGTCGACAATGTTCGTGACAAAAATATCGTTTGAGTCCGGTTCTAATTTTCGAAGATCTTTTTCGAATTTCAACATTTTTACCCGTTCTTCTGGCAGAGATGTATTAATATAAAGATGACTTCTACTGCTTTTTGATAAAGGCATTCCTAATACGTGGTAAGCAGCTTCTTGGGCTGATATTTCAGATGCATTTACAAATTTATTGCCGATAACTCGAAGTTTTTCTTTCATGGTTAGATTACCTGAAGCAAGCTCTTTTTCCATGTCATTCAATAGTTTAGACATGCCTCGATCGGACTTATTGATGTAATTAACGATATATTGAACCAAGCTGTAAGGATCTAGAATGTATTGAAGGTCGATGTTTGCTCGATGCGTTGATAAAATTCTAACATTGAATCCATTCACCATACAATCTAGAGGTCTTCGTTTTAAAAAAACAGTTGTACGTTTCAATCCAGCACGAATGGCCAATATATAAGTCTCATAAGAAATATCAAGTTTGACCAAAAATTGGTCAAATGTCAAGTCATTTTCATTTTGAATTGTTTCCGCTAATGTGTCAGATATTTTTTGTCGAATACCTATCTGAAAATTTTTTGCTTTCATCCTTGGATATTTCCTCTAAACCATACAAAATGGAAGTTTCTTTCATTGGAGGATACGGAATATTGAATCTACATTTTTTATTCTTTCTTTTATCGATGTGACATGTTGTGGTATGGCGATGGGTTTGGAGATATATCAAGTGTGATACCGAATCATTTTTGCCATCACATGTAATGAATTTATCGATGAATTCAATCACCGTTGAATTATCATGTTGATCTTCATGAAATTGTGGTGCATTTTCTAACCATAACAGTCCATGAATATGCGGCGAACCCCGCTGTTGAAATTCAACACGTTGATAAAAATCTAAAATTCTGTAGTTTTCGAAAGGTCCATGTTAATTTCCATGTTTTGAAAAGACAACGTGTTCTGTAATCAAAATATCTGGCACAAGTTATAGGATCCGTTCTAATCAAACGTGCTTTTTCTAAATAATCCACATTTAGTGCATCTTCTTCAGATATGATTTTGTTATCGACTATTTTATATAACATACTCAAAAGTTCACCCTATTTTGATTCTGCTGCCGATAAAGTAAAGAAAAATGTTGGAATGCCGAGTTGACGAATCATAGCCATAGAATCTCCCAAAATGCAGGTGAACTTCGAACACCTTGTAATATTCGATATCCATCGTTATGAATCAGTAAATTGCTTATGAAATTTGTATCAAGAACTTGTGCTGCGCAAAAACTATCTACACCCTGTTTTCGCTTTCTCAAACAAACAGCAATAGCATTAGAAATTTTGATGATTTCTTGTTTTTTGTAAGCATAAAGAAGATGACAAACGACGGCTGCTCTTCTGTCAAAACGTCTCATTTCCGACTTAACAATATTATTGTAGGTTAAACGCACTGTAGGACATCTCGCATAACCACAATAAATTGTTGGAAAAGACATTTCTTCTGATTTACTGTCCAAAAGAAGACCAATGGGACGTTGTCCTTCTCCTGGTGCTAATGCCAAATTTTCAATTTCGTTCTCATTTTGAATAAGAGTTTCTTGACCACCTGGATTTAATGGTTCAAGATCAGTATTTTCGTCGAAATCTTCTAGAACGTTGAAGTGATTCTGTTCGTTTTCATTCGGATCTGGCAACGACTTATCATCAGGAAATTTGGAAGATAGGTCTTTCTTGTCAACTACATATTCTTCTGTTTCAGGCAAATTTTCATTATTTTCTTCTAAAATAATACCTTCGCTTATATATAAGGGCGTTGTCACTAGGTACTCACATGCCTGTCGTACCTTATTTGGACGTATGGTTTCTATCATGTAATGGTGCTTGAATGAAAGTTTACGTTTCAATTTTACCTGAATTGTTAAGGTATTGTCAAAACTACGTGGTAGAACCGAAACAGTTGAATCAATTGAAATTGGTACATTAACAACATTACCACGTAGGGCACATTGGCGTTCGTGACCTAAACTTCTAATTTGCATGAAAGGTAAACGAATAGCGCATAATCTTTCTTCTAAAACCGTCAAGTCTTTTAGAATTTCGGGAATTTCAGGAAAATCTAGACCGTTTCCCAAACAAAGTTTAGGTATTTGTGATTTTTTAACATATTTATAGCAAGTACCACAAAAGGAGTTCAACTTTTTGAAGTTTTCTAATCTATGTAAATAATAAGCTTGACTTACGAAATCATCAGATATATTATGTGCTCGCAAAACTTCTGGTTTCAAAGATTTGATTGAACTGGCAAACCATAAACCCCCACAACAAATACATACCTCTGTTGGTCCTAGTTTAACTTCTGAATTAAACTTGTTAAGAATTTGTTGCCAGTTCGAAACATTTGAACAACCCACAATGTCAATTTGACTGAGTCTCGCTATTTGACGAGCCTGGCGATCCTGAACTCTTTCATGTTCACGAAATTCGGGAATTGTCCGAAGTTGACTCATTCCTTCATTATTTTTAAGCTGTTCTAATTTAGCTTTTTCAATTCTTGCCCTTTTAGAAGCTAAATTCAATAGATTTTCCGAGTTTCGAAAAGACTCATCTGAACGCAACAGATTCAATTTACGCTTCCTACATTCATTCTCGTTCAATAGGAATTCATCACTGTCAGAACGTCGTTGAGTTTTCAACTGTACTCTTCTTTTTTTATTTTCTTCGTTTCGAAACTCGACATCATTTTCACGCCGTGCCTTGAGCACCTGTTTTCGCTCAGCATTTTTGTTGTTTCGAAACTCTATATCATTTCCACGCCGTGTCTTGAGTACTTGTTTCCGCTCAGCATTTTCTTTGTTTCGAAACTCGACATCATTTTCACGCTGAGTAACGTGTTTTTGTTTTCGCTCAACATTTTCTTTGTTTCGAAACTCTATATCATTTTCACGCCGTGTCTTGAGTACTTGTTTTCACTCAACATTTTCTTTGTTTCGAAACTCTATATCATTTTCACGCCGTGTCTTGAGTACTTGTTTTCGCTCAGCATTTTCTTTGTTTCGAAACTCGACATCATTTTCACGCTGAGTAACGTGTTTTTGTTTTCGCTCAACATTTTCTTTGTTTCGAAACTCGACATCATTTTCACGCCGTGCCTTGAGCACCTCTTTTCGCTCAGCATTTTCGTTGTTTCGAAACTCTATATCATTTCCACGCCGTGTCTTGAGTACTTGTTTCCGCTCAGCATTTTCTTTGTTTCGAAACTCAACATCATTTTCACGCTGAGTAACGTGTTTTTGTTTTCGCTCAACATTTTCTTTGTTTCGAAACTCTATATCATTTTCACGCCGTGTCTTGAGTACCTGTTTTCGCTCAGCATTTTCGTTGTTTCTAAACTCGACATCATTTTCACGCCGTGTCTTGAGTACCTGTTTTCGCTCAGCATTTTCGTTGTTTCGAAACTCGACATCATTTTTACGCTGAGTAACGTGTTTTTGTTTCCGCTCAACATTTTCTTTGTTTCGAAATTCGGCATCTAGACGTTTCTCATGAATGATATCGTTCACTTGTTTTGAGCGTTGAGTTGCTGATTTCTTCTTCAATTTAGGCGTTTTTCAATCTGAAAATTCCGAAAACTATTTTTGATATCTATTTCACGAACAATATGAACTATGAACAATTATGAGTCAATAATAAAAAAAAAACAAATTTCAATAATTATTCACACCGTAGTGATTAGTTGTACGTTGCATAAATTATTATTTATCTGACTTGAATAATACTGCAGAATCACAAAATTGAGGTACCAAACTCTGAAGGCGAAAATCAAGACTTCACGTCAGTGCTTTAGGTGACCAATTTTTAACACCGAACGGAGGTTAGAAACTTGAAAATTTCGGGGTAGGTTCGAATCTCGTATGCCGCGGTTAAGTTCGTTATTGGGCAGAATTCAACCAGGGGTTCCGTCAATATGGCCGTTCGAATTTTTTTTTTCTCATTACTTCGGAAATACTCATTCGACCGGAATGAAATGATGCATTCAGATTGAGAATGAAATGTTAAAGTTACATGCAGAATTGTATTCAGATCGCATGACTAAAACCGTAGAAACCATAGAAAATCATTACTTTCGAATGGAAACGTCTAGGGACCTGAAATTTTCAGAGTAGGTTCGAATCTCGAATGCTGCGGTTGATTTCGTTATTGGGAAAAATTCGACCAGGGGTTCCGTAAATATGGCCGTTCGAAATATTGTTTCTCTGATAACTTCGAAACTACTAATTCGATCGAAAAAAAATTTTGCATTCAGATGGGGAATGAAATTTTCAAGTTACACGCAGAATTCGGATCAGATCGCATAACCAGAACCATTAAAAATTATAACTTTCGAATGGAGAGGCCTAGGGAGGATTTTGAGAATAGGTTCGAATCTAGAATGCTGCTGTTGAGTTCGTGATTGGGCAAAATTCGACCAGGGGTTCCGTAAATATGGCCGTTCGAAATTTTGTTTTCTTGATTACTTCGAATATACTAATTCGATCGAAATGAAATTTTGCATTCACATGGAGAATGAAATTTTCAGGTTACATGCAAAATTTTGTCCAGATCGCATGACCAGATTCATAGAAAATTATAACTTTCGAATGGAAACGCCGAAGGACCTGACATTTCCAGAGTAGTTTCGTTATTGGGCGAAATTCGAACAGGGGTTCCAGAAATATGGTCGTTTGAAATATTGTTTTTTGGATTATTTCAAAACTACGAATTCGATCGAAATGAAATTTTGCATTCAGATGGAGAATGAAATTTCCAAGTTACTCGCAAAATTTTATCCAGATCGCAAGACCAAAACCATTAAAAATTATAACTTTCGAATGGAGAGGCCTAGGGACTTGAAATTTCAAGAATAGGTTCGAATCTCGAATGCTGCTGTTGAGTTCGTTAGTGGGCGAAATTCAACCAGGGGTTCCGTAAATACGGCCGTTTGAAATTTTGTTCTCCTGATTACTCCGAAACAACTGATTCGATCCAGGTGAAATTTTGCACTCAGATGAAGAATGACGTGTTCAAGCTACTTCCAAAATTTGCTACATTTTGTCCAGATCGCATGACCAGAACCATAGAAAATTATAACTTTCGAATGGAAACGCCTAGGGACTTGAAATTTCCAGAGTAGGTTCGAATCTCGAATGCTGCAGTTGAGTTCGTGATTGGGCAAAATTCGACCAGGGGTTCCGTAAATATGGCCCTACGAAATTTGATTTTCCTGATAACTTCGAAACGACTGATTCGATCGAAATGAAATTTTGCATTCAGATGGAGAATGAAATTTTCAAGTTACATGCAAAATTTTGTCCAGATCGCATGGCCAGAATACTAGAAAATTATAACTTTCGAATGGAAACGCCGAAGGAACTGACATTTTCAGAGTAGTTTCGTTATTGGGCGAAATTCGACCAGGGGTTCCAGAAATATGGTCGTTTGAATTTTTGTTTTTTGAATAATTTCAAAACTATGGATTCGATCGAAATTAAATTTGGCGTTCAGATGGAGAATGAAATTATGTATTGAATGAAATATAGAGAGACTCGTAGAGGTGTTTCCAAAAAGAATATAATCCTGAACATCAATATATGTGCTGAAGTATCTTATCTTCCCACAAAGCCACAGTGAACTATTCGAACGGTAGAATATTTTGAATCTTGTGAAGTTAAAACTACATCCGAGCTATGTATTGATCGAAATATAGAGAGACTCGTAGAGGTGTTTTCAAAAAGAATATAATCCTGAACATCAATATATGTGCTGAAGAATCTTATCTTCCCACAAAGCCACAGTGAACTATATGAACGGTAGAATATTTTGAATCTTGTGAAGCTAAAACTACATCCGAGCTATGTATTGAATGAAATATAAAGAGACTCGTAGAGGTGTTTTCAAAAAGAATATAATCCTGAACATCAATATATGTGCTGAAGTATCTTATCTTCCCACAAAGCCACAGTGAACTATATGAACGGTAGAATATTTTGAATCTTGTGAAGCTAAAACTACATCCGAGCTATGTATTGAATGAAATATAGAGAGACTCGTAGAGGTGTTTTCAAAAAGAATATAATCCTGAACATCAATATATGTGCTGAAGTATCTTATCTTCCCACAAAGCCACAGTGAACTATATGAACGGTAGAATATTTTGAATCTTGTGAAGCTAAAACTACATCCGAGCTATGTATTGAATGAAATATAGAGAGACTCGTAGAGGTGTTTTCAAAAAGAATATAATCCTGAACATCAATATATGTACTGAAGAATCTTATCTTCCCACGAAGCCACAGTGAACTATATGAACGGTAGAATATTTTGAATCTTGTGAAGCTAAAACTACATCCGAGCTATGTATTGAATGAAATATAGAGAGACTGGTAGAGGTGTTTTCAAAAAGAATATAATCCTGAACATCAATATATGTGCTGAAGTATCTTATCTTCCCACAAGGCCACAGTGAACTATATGAACGGTAGAATATTTTGAATCTTGTGAAGCTAAAACTACATCCGAGCTATGTATTGAATGAAATATAGAGAGACTCGTAGAGGTGTTTTCAAAAAGAATATAATCCTGAACATCAATATATGTGCTGAAGAATCTTATCTTCCCACAAAGCCACAGTGAAATATATGAACGGTAGAATATTTTGAATCTTGTGAAGCTAAAACTACATCCGAGCTATGTATTGAATGAAATATAGAGAGACTCGTAGAGGTGTTTTCAAAAAGAATATAATCCTGAACATCAATATATGTGCTGAAGTATCTTATCTTCCCACAAAGCCACAGTGAACTATATGAACGGTAGAATATTTTGAATCTTGTGAAGCTAAAACTACATCCGAGCTATGTATTGAATGAAATATAGAGAGACTCGTAAAGGTGTTTTCAGAAAGAATATAATCCTGAACATCAATATATGTGCTGAAGTATCTTATCTTTCCACAAAGGCACAGTGAACTATATGAACGGTAGAATATTTTGAATCTTGTGAAGCTAAAACTACATCCGAGCTATGTATTGAATGAAATATAGAGAGACTCGTAGAGGTGTTTTCAAAAAGAATATAATCCTGAACATCAATATATGTGCTGAAGTATCTTATCTTCCCACAAAGCCACAGTGAACTATATGAACGGTAGAATATTTTGAATCTTGTGAAGCTAAAACTACATCTGAGCTATGTATTGAATGAAATATAGAGAGACTCGTAGAGGTGTTTTCAAAAAGAATATTATCCTGAACATCAATATATGTGCTGAACAAATCATCCCACAAAGCCACAGTGAACTATATGAACGGTAGAATATTTTGAATCTTGTGAAGCTAAAACTACATCCGAGCTATGTATTGAATGAAATATAGAGAGACTCGTAGAGGTGTTTTCAAAAAGAATATAATCCTGAACATCAATATATGTGCTGAAGTATCTTATCTTCCCACAAAGCCACAGTGAACTATATGAACGGTAGAATATTTTGAATCTTGTGAAGCTAAAACTACATCCGAGCTATGTATTGAATGAAATATAGAGAGACTCGTAGAGGTGTTTTCAAAAAGAATATAATCCTGAACATCAATATATGTGCTGAAGTATCTTATCTTCCCACAAAGCCACAGTGAACTATATGAACTGTAGAATATTTTGAATCTTGTGAAGCTAAAACTACATCCGAGCTATGTATCGAATGAAATATAGAGAGACTCGTAGAGGTGTTTTCAAAAAGAATATAATCCTGAACATCAATATATGTGCTGAAGTATCTTATCTTCCCACAAAGCCACAGTGAACTATATGAACGGTAGAATATTTTGAATCTTTTGAAGCTAAAACTACATCCGAGCTATGTATTGAATGAAATATAGAGAGACTCGTAGAGGTGTTTTCAAAAAGAATATAATCCTGAACATCAATATATGTGCTGAAGTATCTTATCATCCCACAAAGCCACAGTGAACTATATGAACGGTAGAATATTTTGAATCTTGTGAAGCTAAAACTACATCCGAGCTATGTATTGAATGAAATATAGAGAGACTCGTAGAGGTGTTTTCAAAAAGAATATAATCCTGAACATCAATATATGTGCTGAAGTATCTTATCTTCCCACAAAGCCACAGTGAACTATATGAACGGTAGAATATTTTGAATCTTGTGAAGCTAAAACTACATCCGAGCTATGTATTGAATGAAATATAGAGAGACTCGTAGAGGTGTTTTCAAAAAGAATATAATCCTGAACATCAATATATGTGCTGAAGTATCTTATCTTCCCACAAAGCCACAGTGAACTATATGAACGGTAGAATATTTTGAATCTTGTGAAGCTAAAACTACATCCGAGCTATGTATTGAATGAAATATAGAGAGACTCGTAGAGGTGTTTTCAAAAAGAATATAATCCTGAACATCAATATATGTGCTGAAGTATCTTATCTCCCCACAAAGCCACAGTGAACTATATGAACGGTAGAATATTTTGAATCTTGTGAAGCTAAAACTACATCCGAGCTATGTTTCGAATGAAATATAGAGAGACTCGTAGAGGTGTTTTCAAAAAGAATATAATCCTGAACATCAATATATGTGCTGAAGTATCTTATCTTCCCACAAAGCCACAGTGAACTATATGAACGGTAGAATATTTTGAATCTTGTGAAGCTAAAACTACATCCGAGCTATGTATCGAATGAAATATAGAGAGACTCGTAGAGGTGTTTTCAAAAAGAATATAATCCTGAACATCAATATATGTGCTGAAGTATCTTATCTTCCCACAAAGCCACAGTGAACTATATGAACGGTAGAATATTTTGAATCTTTTGAAGCTAAAACTACATCCGAGCTATGTATTGAATGAAATATAGAGAGACTCGTAGAGGTGTTTTCATAAAGAATATAATCCTGAACATCAATATATGTGCTGAAGAATCTTATCTTCCCACAAAGCCACAGTGAACTATATGAACGGTAGAATATTTTGAGTCTTGTGAAGCTAAAACTACATCCGAGCTATGTATTGAATGAAATATAGAGAGACTCGTAGAGGTGTTTTCAAAAAGAATATAATCCTGAACATCAATATATGTGCTGAAGTATCTTATCTTCCCACAAAGCCACAGTGAACTATATGAACGGTAGAATATTTTGAATTTTGTGAAGCTAAAACTACATCCGAGCTATGTATTGAATGAAATATAGAGAGACTCGTAGAGGTGTTTTCAAAAAGAATATAATCCTGAACATCAATATATGTGTTGAAGTATCTTATCTTCCCACAAAGCCACAGTGAACTATATGAACGGTAGAATATTTTGAATATTGTGAAGCTAAAACTACATCCGAGCTATGTATTTAATGAAATATAGAGAGACTCGTAGAGGTGTTTTCAAAAAGAATATAATCCTGAACATCAATATATGTGCTGAAGAATCTTATCTTCCCACAAAGCCACAGTGAACTATATGAACGGTAGAATATTTTGAATCTTGTGAAGCTAAAACTACATCCGAGCTATGTATTGAATGAAATATAGAGAGACTCGTAGAGGTGTTTTCAAAAAGAATATAATCCTGAACATCAATATATGTGCTGAAGTATCTTATCTTCCCACAAAGCCACAGTGAACTATATGAACGGTAGAATATTTTGAATTTTGTGAAGCTAAAACTACATCCGAGCTATGTATTGAATGAAATATAGAGAGACTCGTAGAGGTGTTTTCAAAAAGAATATAATCCTGAACATCAATATATGTGTTGAAGTATCTTATCTTCCCACAAAGCCACAGTGAACTATATGAACGGTAGAATATTTTGAATATTGTGAAGCTAAAACTACATCCGAGCTATGTATTTAATGAAATATAGAGAGACTCGTAGAGGTGTTTTCAAAAAGAATATAATCCTGAACATCAATATATGTGCTGAAGAATCTTATCTTCCCACAAAGCCACAGTGAACTATATGAACGGTAGAATATTTTGAATCTTGTGAAGCTAAAACTACATCCGAGCTATGTATTGAATGAAATATAGAGAGACTCGTAGAGGTGTTTTCAAAAAGAATATAATCCTGAACATCAATATATGTGCTGAAGTATCTTATCTTCCCACAAAGCCACAGTGAACTATATGAACGGTAGAATATTTTGAATCTTGTGAAGCTAAAACTACATCCGAGCTATGTATTGAATGAAATATAGAGAGACTCGTAGAGGTGTTTTCAAAAAGAATATAATCTTGAACATCAATATATGTGCTGAAGAATCTTATCTTCCCACAAAGCCACAGTGAACTATATGAACGGTAGAATATTTTGAATCTTGTGAAGCTAAAACTACATCCGAGCTATGTATTGAATGAAATATAGAGAGACTCGTAGAGGTGTTTTCAAAAAGAATATAATCCTGAACATCAATATATGTGCTGAAGTATCTTATCTTCCCACAAAGCCACAGTGAACTATATGAACGGTAGAATATTTTGAATCTTGTGAAGCTAAAACTACATCCGAGCTATGTATTGAATGAAATATAGAGAGACTCGTAGAGGTGTTTTCAAAAAGAATATAATCCTGAACATCAATATATGTGCTGAAGTATCTTATCTTCCCACAAAGCCACAGTGAACTATATGAACGGTAGAATATTTTGAATCTTGTGAAGCTAAAACTACATCCGAGCTATGTATTGAATGAAATATAGAGAGACTCGTAGAGGTGTTTTCAAAAAGAATATAATCCTGAACATCAATATATGTGCTGAAGTATCTTATCTTCCCACAAAGCCACAGTGAACTATTTGAACGGTTTCTGAACAACAACCCAACTATGAAAATTGATGCTTATATATACTCGAGGCAACTCAAAATTTCAATATATGAACCAATTTGTGAATTATTCAGTGCTCGGTGTTGAAAAAGTTGAAAACCATTATTTGAAACGTTTTCTTAATTGAAACTTGTCTGAGGCGATGTTGTCGAAACGTTTCATGAAACTTCACTGAGGTAGGACATTTACATTCTCTGGACCATATTCTCAATATTATTATTGAGAATATGGGTTGAATTTTTTGTTCAAGATTTGAGTTGAGATAAAAACTAAATATTCAAAGATCTTAAACATTAAGAAATTTGCTGTCGAATAACAGTAGGTACTTCAAATAGGAAATGTTTTTCATGGATAATTTCATTTGTGTAGTTTTTATCATTATATCATGTTTGTTTCAAATTCGAATCAATTTGCCTGTATAAATTTTAATTGTTCTTATTCTTATCAGAGGTTGATACTTTAACTTGACAACATTCTGTTATATTCTTTATTCGAAGTTTTTTCCTTATAGCATCTGCATTTCTTAAGAAATCAGTCAAAACTATTGATAAACCCATAAATGCATTCAAATATGCCTATTGATTTGATATTATGTACTTACCAATAACACCTCACTGACCACTTAACTGACCAACTAATAATAATAAACACTAAAAAGCTAATAAATAACACTAAGTCTAATTAAAATCGAATAACAAACAATATGATTCTAATTCAAACTTTGTCGCTAATTAAAATGGACGTTTTCGTTATCAATTGTTTCACTAATTCGAATTTGAGAGTCACAGAAAATACTTTCGATGTCTGATTGTATTGTTCTGTAAAATGAAAACCATAGATAAATGAATATATACTCCTTTTAAAAATTATTGATAATAATAATAATTATTCGATAATTCGTATACTGAACACTTTTCTAGGTTATATGTATGTTTGATGTTTTATTTCTATGATGAAAACAGTAATTTTTTTGTAACCAGAAATAAAGCCTCGACTGGACGTTCATGGCCTGCTTCGATGTCAATAATTCTTAAATGGACTATACATTCCTTTATCTATAGTGTTAACTTAAATTCACAGCCCCACCTTTCTGCAATTTTGTTGTTCAATGAAAACAACTAACCACATGTTTAATTGTTAAGTCAACACAAATAATGTTAATAAAAATCTGACTTTGAAAGTGTTTTTTGTTTCTCCTATAAAATTTTGTCGAATGGAGTTACGCAATTTTCTCCTGAAGGCGACGATGTGACCATTTTTCTTGATAATTCGCTAGAATTTTCAACGGATCTATGGTCTTGGTAATGCAATCTGCAAGTACTTTGAATACATTATTCCTCATCTATGTGCAATTATCAGGAAAAAAAAAATTTGAACTGTCATATTTACGGATCCTCTAGTCTAATTTTGCTCATTGATGAACGTTAGCGCGACATTCGCGATCCAAACCTACCCTGAAATTTCATAGGCCTTTCCGTTCGAAACTCGAAAATTTTCTATGGTTTCTATGGTTCTTGCTAAGCGATCTGGACAAAATGTAGCTTGAATATATCATTCTCAATTGAAATACAAAATTGAGTCACGATTGAATCCGTAGTTTTGAAATTATCAAGAAAACTAAACTTCAAACGACCATATTTACGGAACCCTCAGTGTAATTTTGCTTATTGATGAAAGTGATCGCGATATTCGAGATCCACACCTATCTTGAAAATTTCAAGTCCCTAGGCTTTTTCGTTCGTAAGTTATGATTTTCTATGGTTTCTATGGTTTTGGTCAAGCGATCTGGACAAAATGTAGCTTGAATATATAATTCTCCATTTAAATACAAAATTTCGTGACGATCGAATCTGTAGTTTTGAAATAATCAAGAAAACTAAATTCCAAACGACCATATTTACGGAGCCCCTAGAAGAATTCTACTCATAGACAAACGTCATCACGACATTCCAGAACCAAACCTATCCTGAAAATTTCAAGTCCCTAGGCGTTTCCGTTCAAAAGTTACAATTTTCTATTGTTTCTATGGTTCTGGTCTTGCGATCTGGACAAAATTTCACATGTAGCTTGAACACCTCATTCTTCATTTGAGTGCAAAGTTTCAACTCGATCGAATCTGTAGTTTCGAAGAAATCAGGAGAAAAAAATTGTGAACGGCCATATTCACGGAACCCCTGGTGGAATTCTGCCCATTAACGAACTTAACCGAGGCATTTGGGATCTGAACCTACACTGAAAATTTCAAGTCTCTAGGTTGATCCGTTCGAGAGTTATCGTGCTTACGGCCGGACGGCCGGACGGACAGACTCGAATTTTCCGACGGATTCGTCATCAGTGAGTCGAACATAGTCGATTGAGACCATTTTCGGCTCAAAATTCGAAAAATACAGACATCGTGACGAAATGATATAGCCCTCGTGTAAAGCTGTAAGATATAAATTTTCTGTTTTAATTTTTTTATTCTAGTTACTCTGTTGCTCTCATTTTTCTTATGGAGTTCATCTTCTTCGAAAAATAGCTAGTAATGATCTGCAACATAAAGGTTCAATGTTAGATTCAAAATGAAATAAATTTTTTGTTCTAATTTTTTTATTCTAGTTACTCTGATGCTCTAATTTTTTTTATGGAGTTTATCTTCTTCGAAAAGATAGCTAGTAATGATCTGCAACATGAAGGTTCAATATTAAATTCAAAATGAAATAAATTTTTTGTTTTAATTTTTCTATTCTAGTTACTCTGACGCTCTAATTTTTTTTATGGAGTTTATCTTCTTTGAAAAGATAGCTATTAATGATCTGCAACATAAAGGTTCGATATTAGATTCAAAATGAAATAAATTTTTGGTTTTAATTTTCTTATTCTTGTTACTCTGATGCTCTAATGTTTTTTATGGAGTTTATCTTCTTCGGAAAGATAGCTAGTAATGATCTGCAACATAAGGGCTCAATATTATATTCAGAATGAAATAAATTTTTTGTTTTAATTTTTTCATTCTAGTTACTCTAATGCTCTAATTTTTCTTATGGAGTTCATCTTCTTCGAAAAATAGCTAGTAATGATCTGCAACATGAAGGTTCAATATTAAATTCAAAATGAAATAAATTTTTTGTTTTAATTTTTTTATTCTAGTTACTCTGACGCTCTAATTTTTTTTATGGAGTTCATCTTCTTTGAAAAGATAGCTAGTAATGATCTGCAATATGAGGGTTCAATATCAGATTCAAAATGAAATAAATTTTTGATTTTAATTTTTTTATTCTAGTTACTCTGATGCTCTAATTTTTCTTATGGAGTTTATCTTTCTTGAAAAGATAGCTAGTAATGATCTGCAACATGAAGGTTCAATATCAGATTCAAAATGAAATGAATTTTTTATTTTAATTTTTTTATTCTAGTTACTCTAATGCTCTAATTTTTCTTATGGAGTTTATCTTCTTTGAAAAGATAGCTAGTTATGATCTGCAACATGAAGGTTCAATATTAGATAAAAAATGGAATAAATTTTTCGTTTTAATTTTTTCATTCTAGTTACTCTGATGCTCTAAATTTTCTCATGGATTTTGCCTTCCTTTAAAAGATCTCTAGTAATGATATGCAACATGAAGGTTCAATATTAGATTCAAAATGAAATAAATTTTTTGTTTTAATTTTTTCATTCTAGTTACTCCGATGCTCTAATTTTTCTTATGGAGTTTGTCTTCCTTTAAAAGATAGCTAGTAATGATCTGCAACATAAAGGTTTAACATTAGATTTAAAATGAAATAAATTTTTTATTTTAATTTTTTATTCTAGTTACTCTGATGCTCTAATTTTCCTAAGGGAGTTTATCTTCTTTGAAAAGATAGCTTGTGATGATCTGCAACATAAAGGTTCAATATAAGATTCGAAATGAAATAAATATTTTTTTTTAATTTTTTTATTCTAGTTACTCTGATGCTCTAATTTTTTTTATGGAGTTTATCTTCTTTGAAAAGATGGCTAGTAATGATCTGCAACATAAGGACTCAATATCAGATTCAGAATGAAAAAAAAATTTTTGTTTTAATTTTTTTATTCTAGTTACTCTGATGCTCTAATTTTTTTTACGGAGTTTATCTTTTTCGAAAAATAGCTAGTAATGATCTGCAACATGAAGGTTCAATATTAGATTCAGAATGAAATAAATTTTTTGTTTCAATTTTTTTAATTAAGTGCTCTCTTTTTTCTTATGGAGTTTATCTTTTTCGAAAAGATAGCTAGTAATGATCTGCAACATAAAGGTTTAATATCAGATTCAAAATGAAATAAATTTTTCATTTAAATTTTTTTATTCTAGTTACTCTGATGCTCTAATTTCTCTTATGGAGTTTATCTTCTGTGGAAAGATAGCTAGTAATGATCTGCAACGTGAAGGTTCAATATTAAATTCAAAATGAAATAAATTTTCCGTTTAAATTTTTTATTCTAGTTACTCTGATGCTCCCATTTTTGTTATGGAGTTTATCTTCTTCGAAAAGATAGCTAGTAATGATCTGCAACATGAAGGTTCGATATTAGATTCAAAATGAAATAAATTTTTTGTTTCAATCTATTCAATTCAGTTACTCTGATGCTCTCATCTTTCTTATGGAGTTTATCTTCTTCGAAATATAGCTTGTAATGATCTGCAACATAAAGGTTCAATGTAAGATTCAAAATGAAATAAATTTTTGGTTTCAATTTTTTTATTCTAGTTACTCTGATGCTCCCATTTTTGTTATGGAGTTTATCTTCTTCGAAAAGATAGCTAGTAATGATCTGCAACATGAAGGTTCAATATTGAATTCAAAATGAAATAAATTTTCCGTTTAAATTTTTTATTCTAGTTACTCTGATGCTCCCATTTTTGTTATGGAGTTTATCTTCTTCGAAAAATAGCTTGTAATGATCTGCAACATAAAGGTTCAATTTAAGATTCAAAATGAAATAAATTTTTGGTTTCAATTTCTTTATTCTAGTTACTCTGATGCTCTGATTTCTCTTATGGAGTCTATCTTCTTTGAAAAGATAGCTAGTAATGATCTGCAACATGAAGGTTCAATATTAGATTCAAAATGAAATAAATTTTTTGTTTCAATCTATTTAATTCAGTTACTCTGATGCTCTCATCTTTCTTATGGAGTTTATCTTCTTCGAAAAGATAGCTAGTAATGATCTGTAACACGAAGGTTCAATATTAAATTCAAATGAAATGAATTTTTTGTTTTAAATTTTTTTATTCTAGTTACTCTGATGCTTTAATTTTTCTTCTGGAGTTTATCTTCTTTGAAAAGATAGCTAGTAATGATCTGCAACATAAAGGTTCAATATCAGATTCAAAATGAAATAAATTTTTTATTTTAATTTCTTTATTCTAGTTACTCTGATGCTCTAATTTTTCTAATGCAGTTTATCTTCTTTGAAAAGATAGCTTGTAATGATCTGCAACATAAAGGTTCAATATATGATTCGAAATGAAATAAATTTTTTGTTTTAATTTCTTTATTTTAGTTACTCGTATGGTCTAGTTTTTTTTTATGGAGTTTATCTTCTTTGAAAAGATGGCTAGTAATGATCTGCAAAATAAAGGTTCAATATTAGATTCAGAATGAACTAAATTTTTTGTTTTAATTTTTTTATTCTAGTTACTCTGATGCCTTAATTTTTCTTCTGGAAATTATCTTCTTTGAAAAGATAGCTAGTAATAATCTGCAACATAAAGGTTTAATGAAGGATTCAAAATGAAATAAATTTTTTCTTTTAATTTTTTTATTCTAGTTACTCTGATGCTCTTATTTTTCTTATGGAGTTTGTCTTCTTTGGAAAGATAGCTAGTAATGATCTGCAACATAAAGGTTCGATATTAGATTCAAAATGATATAAATTTTCAGTTTAAATTTTTTATTCTAGTTACTCTGATGCTCCCATTTTTGTTATGGAGTTTATCTTCTTCGAAAAATAGCTAGTAAAGATCTGCAACATAAAGGTTCAATGTTAGATTCAAAATGAAATAAATTTTTTGTTTTAATTTTTTTATTCTAGTTACTCTGATACTCTAATTTTTTTTACGGAGTTTATCTTTTTCGAAAAATAGCTAGTAATGATCTGCAACATGAAGGTTCAATATTAGATTCAGAATGAAATAAATTTTTTGTTTCACTTTTTTTAATTAAATTACTCTGATGCTCCCATTTGGAGTTGGTCTTTTTCGAAAAGATAGCTAGAAATGATCTGCAACATAGAGGTTTTATATCAGATTCAAAACGAAATAAATTTTTCATTTTAATTTTTTTATTCTAGTTACTCTGATGCTCTTATTTCTCTTATGGAGTTTATCTTCATTGGAAAGGTAGCTAGTAATGATCTGCAACATAAAGGTTCGATATGAGATTCAAAATGATATAAATTTTCTGTTTGAATTTTTTTTTCTTGTTACTCTTATGCTTTAATTTTATGGAGTTTATCTTCTTTGAAAAGATAGCTAGTAATGATCTGCAACATAAAGGTTCAATATAAGATTCGAAATGAAATAATTTTTTTGTTTTAATTTTTTTATTCTAGTTACTCTGAGGCTCTAATTTTTTTTATGGAGTTTATCTTCTTCGAAAAGATAGCTAGTAATGATCTGCGACATAAAGGTTTAATATTAGATTCAAAATGAAATAAATTTTTGATTTTAATTTTTTTATTCTAGTTACTCTGATGCTCTAATTTTATGGAGTTTATCTTCTTTGAAAAGATAGCTAGTAATGATCTGCAACATAAAGGTTCAATATTAGATTCAAAATGAAATAAATTTTTTGTTTAAATTTTTCAATTCTAGTTACTCTGATGCTCTAATCTCTCTTATGGGGTTTATCTTCTTTGAAAAGATAGCTAGTAATGATCTGCAAAACAAAGGTTCAATGTTAGATTCAAAATGAAATAAATTTTTTGTTCTAATTTTTTTATTCTAGTTACTCTGATGCTCTTATTTTTCTTATGGAGTTTGTCTTCTTTGGAAAGATAGCTAGTAATGATCTGCAACATAAAGGTTCGATATTAGATTCAAAATGATATAAATATAAATAAAAATAAATGATATATATAAAGGTTTAATATTAGATTCAAAATGAAATAAATTTTTGATTTTAATTTTTTTATTCTAGTTACTCTGATGCTCTAATTTTATGGAGTTTATCTTCTTTGAAAAGATAGCTAGTAATGATCTGCAACATGAAGGTTCGATATTAGATTCAAAATGAAATAAATTTTTTGTTTCAATCTATTCAATTCAGTTACTCTGATGCTCTCATCTTTCTTATGGAGTTTATCTTCTTCGAAATATAGCTTGTAATGATCTGCAACATAAAGGTTCAATGTAAGATTCAAAATGAAATAAATTTTTGGTTTCAATTTTTTTATTCTAGTTACTCTGATGCTCCCATTTTTGTTATGGAGTTTATCTTCTTCGAAAAGATAGCTAGTAATGATCTGCAACATGAAGGTTCAATATTGAATTCAAAATGAAATAAATTTTCCGTTTAAATTTTTTATTCTAGTTACTCTGATGCTCCCATTTTTGTTATGGAGTTTATCTTCTTCGAAAAATAGCTTGTAATGATCTGCAACATAAAGGTTCAATTTAAGATTCAAAATGAAATAAATTTTTGGTTTCAATTTCTTTATTCTAGTTACTCTGATGCTCTGATTTCTCTTATGGAGTCTATCTTCTTTGAAAAGATAGCTAGTAATGATCTGCAACATGAAGGTTCAATATTAGATTCAAAATGAAATAAATTTTTTGTTTCAATCTATTTAATTCAGTTACTCTGATGCTCTCATCTTTCTTATGGAGTTTATCTTCTTCGAAAAGATAGCTAGTAATGATCTGTAACACGAAGGTTCAATATTAAATTCAAATGAAATGAATTTTTTGTTTTAAATTTTTTTATTCTAGTTACTCTGATGCTTTAATTTTTCTTCTGGAGTTTATCTTCTTTGAAAAGATAGCTAGTAATGATCTGCAACATAAAGGTTCAATATCAGATTCAAAATGAAATAAATTTTTTATTTTAATTTCTTTATTCTAGTTACTCTGATGCTCTAATTTTTCTAATGCAGTTTATCTTCTTTGAAAAGATAGCTTGTAATGATCTGCAACATAAAGGTTCAATATATGATTCGAAATGAAATAAATTTTTTGTTTTAATTTCTTTATTTTAGTTACTCGTATGGTCTAGTTTTTTTTTATGGAGTTTATCTTCTTTGAAAAGATGGCTAGTAATGATCTGCAAAATAAAGGTTCAATATTAGATTCAGAATGAACTAAATTTTTTGTTTTAATTTTTTTATTCTAGTTACTCTGATGCCTTAATTTTTCTTCTGGAAATTATCTTCTTTGAAAAGATAGCTAGTAATAATCTGCAACATAAAGGTTTAATGAAGGATTCAAAATGAAATAAATTTTTTCTTTTAATTTTTTTATTCTAGTTACTCTGATGCTCTTATTTTTCTTATGGAGTTTGTCTTCTTTGGAAAGATAGCTAGTAATGATCTGCAACATAAAGGTTCGATATTAGATTCAAAATGATATAAATTTTCAGTTTAAATTTTTTATTCTAGTTACTCTGATGCTCCCATTTTTGTTATGGAGTTTATCTTCTTCGAAAAATAGCTAGTAAAGATCTGCAACATAAAGGTTCAATGTTAGATTCAAAATGAAATAAATTTTTTGTTTTAATTTTTTTATTCTAGTTACTCTGATACTCTAATTTTTTTTACGGAGTTTATCTTTTTCGAAAAATAGCTAGTAATGATCTGCAACATGAAGGTTCAATATTAGATTCAGAATGAAATAAATTTTTTGTTTCACTTTTTTTAATTAAATTACTCTGATGCTCCCATTTGGAGTTGGTCTTTTTCGAAAAGATAGCTAGAAATGATCTGCAACATAGAGGTTTTATATCAGATTCAAAACGAAATAAATTTTTCATTTTAATTTTTTTATTCTAGTTACTCTGATGCTCTTATTTCTCTTATGGAGTTTATCTTCATTGGAAAGGTAGCTAGTAATGATCTGCAACATAAAGGTTCGATATGAGATTCAAAATGATATAAATTTTCTGTTTGAATTTTTTTTTCTTGTTACTCTTATGCTTTAATTTTATGGAGTTTATCTTCTTTGAAAAGATAGCTAGTAATGATCTGCAACATAAAGGTTCAATATAAGATTCGAAATGAAATAATTTTTTTGTTTTAATTTTTTTATTCTAGTTACTCTGAGGCTCTAATTTTTTTTATGGAGTTTATCTTCTTCGAAAAGATAGCTAGTAATGATCTGCGACATAAAGGTTTAATATTAGATTCAAAATGAAATAAATTTTTGATTTTAATTTTTTTATTCTAGTTACTCTGATGCTCTAATTTTATGGAGTTTATCTTCTTTGAAAAGATAGCTAGTAATGATCTGCAACATAAAGGTTCAATATTAGATTCAAAATGAAATAAATTTTTTGTTTAAATTTTTCAATTCTAGTTACTCTGATGCTCTAATCTCTCTTATGGGGTTTATCTTCTTTGAAAAGATAGCTAGTAATGATCTGCAAAACAAAGGTTCAATGTTAGATTCAAAATGAAATAAATTTTTTGTTCTAATTCTTTTATTCTAGTTACTCTGATGCTCTAATTTTTTTTATGGAGTTTATCTTCTTCGAAAAGATAGCTAGTAATGATCTGCAACATGAAGGTTCAATATTAAATTCAAAATGAAATAAACTTTTTGTTTTAATTTTTTTATTCTAGTTACTCTGACGCTTTGATTTTTTTTCTGGAGTTTATCTTCTTTGAAAAGATAGCTAGTAATGATCTGCAACATGAAGGTTTAATATCAGATTCAAAATGAAATAAATTTTCTATTTTAATTTTTTTATTCTAGTAATTCTGATGCTCTCATTTTTCTTATGGAGTTCATCTTCTTCGAAAAATAGCTAGTAATGATCTGCAACATGAAGGTTCAATGTTAGATTCGAAATGGAATAAATTTTTCGTTTTAATTTTTTTATTCCAGTAACTCTGATGCTCTAATTTTTTTTATGGAGTTTATTTTCTTTGAAAAGATGGCTAGTAATTATCTGCAACATAAGGGCTCAATATAAGATTCAGAATGAAATAAATTTTTTGTTTTAATTTTTTTATTCTAGTTACTCTGATGCTCAAATTTTTTTTACGGAGTTTATCTTTTTCGAAAAATAGCTAGTAATGATCTGCAACATGAAGGTTCAATATTAGATTCAGAATGAAATAAATTTTTTGTTTCACTTTTTTTAATTAAGTTACTCTGATGCTCTCATTTTTCTTATGGAGTTTATCTTCTTCGAAAAGATAGCTAGTAATGATCTGCAACATGAAGGTTCAATTTTAAATTCAAAATGAAATGAATTTTTTGTTTTGATTTTTTATTCTAGTTACTCTGACGCTTTAATTTTTTTTCTGGAGTTTATCTTCTTTGAGAAGATAGCTAGTAATGATCTGCAACATGAAGGTTTAATATCAGATTCAAAATGAAATAAATTTTTTATTTTAATTTTTTTATTCTAGTTATTCTGATGCTCTCATTTTTCTAATGTAGTTTATCTTCCTTGAAAAGATAGCTTGTGATGATCTGCAACATGAAGGTTCAATATTAAATTCAAAATGAAATAAATTTTTTGTTTTAAATTTTTTTATTCCAGTTACTCTGATGCTTTAATTTTATGGAGTTTATTTTCTTTGAAAAGATAGCTAGTAATGATCTGCAACATGAAGGTTCAATATAAGATTCAAAATAAATTAATTTTTCGTTTTAATTTTTTTATTCTAGTTACTCTGATGCTCTCATTTTTCTAATGGAGTTTATCTCCCTTGAAAAGATAGCTTGTGATGATCTGCAACATGAAGGTTCAATATTAAATTCAAAATGAAATAAATTTTTTGTTTCAAATTTTTTTATTCTTGTTACTCTGATGCTTTAATTTTTCTTCTGGAGTTTATCTTCTTCGAAAAGATAGCTAGTAATGATCTGCAACATAAAGGTTCGATATTAAATTCAAAATGAAATAAATTTGTCATCTTAATTTTTTTATTCTAGTTATTCTGATGCTCTAATTTTTCTTATGGAGTTTATCTTCTTCGAGAAAGTAGCTAGTAACAATCGGCAACATGAATGTTCAATATTTAATTCAAAATGAAATAAATTTTTTATTTCAGTATTTTTATTCTAGTAACTCTGATGCTCTAATTTTTCTTATGGAGTTTAACTTTTTTGAAAAGATAGCTTGTGATGATCTGCAACATAAAGGTTCAATATAAGATTCGAAATGGAATAAATTTTTTGTTTTAATTTTTTTATTCTAGTTACTCTGATGCTCTAATTTTTTTTATGGAGTTTATGTTCTTTGAAAAGATGGCTAGTAATGATCTGAAACATGAGGGCTCAATATTAGATTCAGAATGAAATAAATTTTTTGTTTTAATTTTTTTATTCTAGTTACTTTAATGCTCTCATTTTTCTTATGGAGTTTATCTTCTTTGAAAAGATAGCAAGTTATGATCTGCAACATGAAGGTTCAATATTAGATTCAAAATGAAATAAATTTTTTGTTTTAATTTTTTCATTCTAGTTACTCTGATGCTCTAATTTTTCTTATGGAGTTTGTCTTCCTTTAAAAGATAGCTAGTAATGATCTGCAACAAAAAGGTTTAATATTAGATTAAAATTTAAATAAATTTTTTGTTTTAATTTTTTATTCTAGTTACTCTGATGCTCTAATTTTCCTTAGGGAGTTTATCTTCTTTGAAAAGATTGCTTGTGATGATCTGCAACATAAAGGTTCAATATAAGATTCGAAATGAAATAAATTTTTTGTTTTAATTTTTTTATTCTAGTTACTCTGATGCTCTAATTTTTTTATGGAGTTTATCTTCTTTAAAAAGATGGCTAGTAATGATCTGCAACATAAGGGCTCAATATTAGATTCAAAATGAAATAAATTTTTCGTTTTAATTTTTTCATTCTAGTTACTCTGATGCTCTAAATTTTCTTATGGATTTTGTCTTCCTTGAAAAGATCGCTAGTAATGATCTGCAACATGAAGGTTCAATATTAGCTTCAAAATGAAATAAATTTTTCGTTTTAATTTTTTCATTCTAGTTTCTCTGATGCTCTAATTTTTCTCATGGAGTTTGTCTTCCTTTGAAAGATAGCTAGTAATGATCTGCAACATAAAGGTTTAATATTAGAATAAAAATGAAATTAATTTTTTATTCTAGTTACTCTGATGCTCTAATTTTCCTTAGGGAGTTTATCTTCTTCGAAAAAATAGCTAGTAACGATCGGCAACATGAAGGTTCAATATTTAATTCAAAATGAAATAAATTTTTCATTTTAAGTTTTTTATTCTAATTACTCTGATGCTTCAATTTTTCTAATGGAGTTTATCTTCTTTGAAAAGATAGCTTGTAATGATCTGCAACATAAAGGTTCAATATAAGATTTGAAATGAAATAAATTTTTTGTTTTAAAGTTTTTTTTCTAGTTACTCTGATGCTCTAATTTTTTTATGGAGTTTATCTTCTTTGAAAAAATAGCTAGTGATGATCTGCAACATAAAGGTTCAATATTAGATTCAAAATGAAATAAATTTTTCGTTTCAATTTTTTTATTCTAGTTACTCTGATGCTCTAATTTCTCTTATGGAGTTTATCTTCTTTGAAAAGATAGCTAGTAATGATCTGCAACATAAAGGTTTGATATCAGATTCAAAATGAAATAAATTTTTGGTTTTAATTTTTTTATTCTAGTTACTTTAATGCTCTCATTTTTCTTATGGAGTTTATCTTCTTTGAAAATATAGCAAGTTATGATCTGCAACATGAAGGTTCAATATTAGATTCAAAATGAAATAAATTTTTTGTTTTAATTTTTTCATTCTAGTTACTCTGATGCTCTAATTTTTCTTATGGAGTTTGTCTTCCTTTAAAAGATAGCTAGTAATGATCTGCAACAAAAAGGTTTAATATTAGATTAAAATTTAAATAAATTTTTTGTTTTAATTTTTTATTCTAGTTACTCTGATGCTCTAATTTTCCTTAGGGAGTTTATCTTCTTTGAAAAGATTGCTTGTGATGATCTGCAACATAAAGGTTCAATATAAGATTCGAAATGAAATAAATTTTTTGTTTTAATTTTTTTATTCTAGTTACTCTGATGCTCTAATTTTTTTATGGAGTTTATCTTCTTTAAAAAGATGGCTAGTAATGATCTGCAACATAAGGGCTCAATATTAGATTCAAAATGAAATAAATTTTTCGTTTTAATTTTTTCATTCTAGTTACTCTGATGCTCTAAATTTTCTTATGGATTTTGTCTTCCTTGAAAAGATCGCTAGTAATGATCTGCAACATGAAGGTTCAATATTAGCTTCAAAATGAAATAAATTTTTCGTTTTAATTTTTTCATTCTAGTTTCTCTGATGCTCTAATTTTTCTCATGGAGTTTGTCTTCCTTTGAAAGATAGCTAGTAATGATCTGCAACATAAAGGTTTAATATTAGAATAAAAATGAAATTAATTTTTTATTCTAGTTACTCTGATGCTCTAATTTTCCTTAGGGAGTTTATCTTCTTCGAAAAAATAGCTAGTAACGATCGGCAACATGAAGGTTCAATATTTAATTCAAAATGAAATAAATTTTTCATTTTAAGTTTTTTATTCTAATTACTCTGATGCTTTAATTTTTCTAATGGAGTTTATCTTCTTTGAAAAGATAGCTTGTAATGATCTGCAACATAAAGGTTCAATATAAGATTTGAAATGAAATAAGTTTTTTGTTTTAAAGTTTTTTTTCTAGTTACTCTGATGCTCTAATTTTTTTATGGAGTTTATCTTCTTTGAAAAAATAGCTAGTGATGATCTGCAACATAAAGGTTCAATATTAGATTCAAAATGAAATAAATTTTTCGTTTTAATTTTTTTATTCCAGTAACTCTGATGCTCTAATTTTTTTTATGGAGTTTATTTTCTTTGAAAAGATGGCTAGTAATTATCTGCAACATAAGGGCTCAATATAAGATTCAGAATGAAATAAATTTTTTGTTTTAATTTTTTTATTCTAGTTACTCTGATGCTCAAATTTTTTTTACGGAGTTTATCTTTTTCGAAAAATAGCTAGTAATGATCTGCAACATGAAGGTTCAATATTAGATTCAGAATGAAATAAATTTTTTGTTTCACTTTTTTTAATTAAGTTACTCTGATGCTCTCATTTTTCTTATGGAGTTTATCTTCTTCGAAAAGATAGCTAGTAATGATCTGCAACATGAAGGTTCAATTTTAAATTCAAAATGAAATGAATTTTTTGTTTTGATTTTTTATTCTAGTTACTCTGACGCTTTAATTTTTTTTCTGGAGTTTATCTTCTTTGAGAAGATAGCTAGTAATGATCTGCAACATGAAGGTTTAATATCAGATTCAAAATGAAATAAATTTTTTATTTTAATTTTTTTATTCTAGTTATTCTGATGCTCTCATTTTTCTAATGTAGTTTATCTTCCTTGAAAAGATAGCTTGTGATGATCTGCAACATGAAGGTTCAATATTAAATTCAAAATGAAATAAATTTTTTGTTTTAAATTTTTTTATTCCAGTTACTCTGATGCTTTAATTTTATGGAGTTTATTTTCTTTGAAAAGATAGCTAGTAATGATCTGCAACATGAAGGTTCAATATAAGATTCAAAATAAATTAATTTTTCGTTTTAATTTTTTTATTCTAGTTACTCTGATGCTCTCATTTTTCTAATGGAGTTTATCTCCCTTGAAAAGATAGCTTGTGATGATCTGCAACATGAAGGTTCAATATTAAATTCAAAATGAAATAAATTTTTTGTTTCAAATTTTTTTATTCTTGTTACTCTGATGCTTTAATTTTTCTTCTGGAGTTTATCTTCTTCGAAAAGATAGCTAGTAATGATCTGCAACATAAAGGTTCGATATTAAATTCAAAATGAAATAAATTTGTCATCTTAATTTTTTTATTCTAGTTATTCTGATGCTCTAATTTTTCTTATGGAGTTTATCTTCTTCGAGAAAGTAGCTAGTAACAATCGGCAACATGAATGTTCAATATTTAATTCAAAATGAAATAAATTTTTTATTTCAGTATTTTTATTCTAGTAACTCTGATGCTCTAATTTTTCTTATGGAGTTTAACTTTTTCGAAAAGATAGCTTGTGATGATCTGCAACATAAAGGTTCAATATAAGATTCGAAATGGAATAAATTTTTTGTTTTAATTTTTTTATTCTAGTTACTCTGATGCTCTAATTTTTTTTATGGAGTTTATGTTCTTTGAAAAGATGGCTAGTAATGATCTGAAACATGAGGGCTCAATATTAGATTCAGAATGAAATAAATTTTTTGTTTTAATTTTTTTATTCTAGTTACTTTAATGCTCTCATTTTTCTTATGGAGTTTATCTTCTTTGAAAAGATAGCAAGTTATGATCTGCAACATGAAGGTTCAATATTAGATTCAAAATGAAATAAATTTTTTGTTTTAATTTTTTCATTCTAGTTACTCTGATGCTCTAATTTTTCTTATGGAGTTTGTCTTCCTTTAAAAGATAGCTAGTAATGATCTGCAACAAAAAGGTTTAATATTAGATTAAAATTTAAATAAATTTTTTGTTTTAATTTTTTATTCTAGTTACTCTGATGCTCTAATTTTCCTTAGGGAGTTTATCTTCTTTGAAAAGATTGCTTGTGATGATCTGCAACATAAAGGTTCAATATAAGATTCGAAATGAAATAAATTTTTTGTTTTAATTTTTTTATTCTAGTTACTCTGATGCTCTAATTTTTTTATGGAGTTTATCTTCTTTAAAAAGATGGCTAGTAATGATCTGCAACATAAGGGCTCAATATTAGATTCAAAATGAAATAAATTTTTCGTTTTAATTTTTTCATTCTAGTTACTCTGATGCTCTAAATTTTCTTATGGATTTTGTCTTCCTTGAAAAGATCGCTAGTAATGATCTGCAACATGAAGGTTCAATATTAGCTTCAAAATGAAATAAATTTTTCGTTTTAATTTTTTCATTCTAGTTTCTCTGATGCTCTAATTTTTCTCATGGAGTTTGTCTTCCTTTGAAAGATAGCTAGTAATGATCTGCAACATAAAGGTTTAATATTAGAATAAAAATGAAATTAATTTTTTATTCTAGTTACTCTGATGCTCTAATTTTCCTTAGGGAGTTTATCTTCTTCGAAAAAATAGCTAGTAACGATCGGCAACATGAAGGTTCAATATTTAATTCAAAATGAAATAAATTTTTCATTTTAAGTTTTTTATTCTAATTACTCTGATGCTTTAATTTTTCTAATGGAGTTTATCTTCTTTGAAAAGATAGCTTGTAATGATCTGCAACATAAAGGTTCAATATAAGATTTGAAATGAAATAAATTTTTTGTTTTAAAGTTTTTTTTCTAGTTACTCTGATGCTCTAATTTTTTTATGGAGTTTATCTTCTTTGAAAAAATAGCTAGTGATGATCTGCAACATAAAGGTTCAATATTAGATTCAAAATGAAATAAATTTTTCGTTTCAATTTTTTTATTCTAGTTACTCTGATGCTCTAATTTCTCTTATGGAGTTTATCTTCTTTGAAAAGATAGCTAGTAATGATCTGCAACATAAAGGTTTGATATCAGATTCAAAATGAAATAAATTTTTGGTTTTAATTTTTTTATTCTAGTTACTTTAATGCTCTCATTTTTCTTATGGAGTTTATCTTCTTTGAAAAGATAGCAAGTTATGATCTGCAACATGAAGGTTCAATATTAGATTCAAAATGAAATAAATTTTTTGTTTTAATTTTTTCATTCTAGTTACTCTGATGCTCTAATTTTTCTTATGGAGTTTGTCTTCCTTTAAAAGATAGCTAGTAATGATCTGCAACAAAAAGGTTTAATATTAGATTAAAATTTAAATAAATTTTTTGTTTTAATTTTTTATTCTAGTTACTCTGATGCTCTAATTCTCCTTAGGGAGTTTATCTTCTTTGAAAAGATTGCTTGTGATGATCTGCAACATAAAGGTTCAATATAAGATTCGAAATGAAATAAATTTTTTGTTTTAATTTTTTTATTCTAGTTACTCTGATGCTCTAATTTTTTTATGGAGTTTATCTTCTTTAAAAAGATGGCTAGTAATGATCTGCAACATAAGGGCTCAATATTAGATTCAAAATGAAATAAATTTTTCGTTTTAATTTTTTCATTCTAGTTACTCTGATGCTCTAAATTTTCTTATGGATTTTGTCTTCCTTGAAAAGATCGCTAGTAATGATCTGCAACATGAAGGTTCAATATTAGCTTCAAAATGAAATAAATTTTTCGTTTTAATTTTTTCATTCTAGTTTCTCTGATGCTCTAATTTTTCTCATGGAGTTTGTCTTCCTTTGAAAGATAGCTAGTAATGATCTGCAACATAAAGGTTTAATATTAGAATAAAAATGAAATTAATTTTTTATTCTAGTTACTCTGATGCTCTAATTTTCCTTAGGGAGTTTATCTTCTTCGAAAAAATAGCTAGTAACGATCGGCAACATGAAGGTTCAATATTTAATTCAAAATGAAATAAATTTTTCATTTTAAGTTTTTTATTCTAATTACTCTGATGCTTTAATTTTTCTAATGGAGTTTATCTTCTTTGAAAAGATAGCTTGTAATGATCTGCAACATAAAGGTTCAATATAAGATTTGAAATGAAATAAGTTTTTTGTTTTAAAGTTTTTTTTCTAGTTACTCTGATGCTCTAATTTTTTTATGGAGTTTATCTTCTTTGAAAAAATAGCTAGTGATGATCTGCAACATAAAGGTTCAATATTAGATTCAAAATGAAATAAATTTTTCGTTTCAATTTTTTTATTCTAGTTACTCTGATGCTCTAATTTCTCTTATGGAGTTTATCTTCTTTGAAAAGATAGCTAGTAATGATCTGCAACATAAAGGTTTGATATCAGATTCAAAATGAAATAAATTTTCTGTTTTAATTTTTTTATTCTAGTTACTCTGATGCTCTAATTTCTCTTATGGAGTTTATCTTCTTTGGAAAGATAGCTAGTAATGATCTGCAACATAAAGGTTCGATATTAGATTCAAAATGATATAAATTTTCTGTTTTAATTTTTTTATTCTAGTTACTCTAATGCTCTCATTTTTCTTATGGAAATTATCTTCTTTGAAAAGATAGCTAGTAATAATCTGCAACATAAAGGTTCGATATTAAATTCGAAATGAAATAAATTTTTTGTTTTAATTTTTTTATTCTAGTTACTCTGATGCTTCAATTTTTCTTCTGGAAATTATTTTCTTTGAAGAGATAGCTAGTAATAATCTGCAACATAAAGGTTTAATATCAGATTCAAAATGAAATAAATTTTTTCTTTTAATTTTTTTATTCTAGTTACTCTGATGCTCCCATTTTTGTTATGGAGTTTATCTTCTTCGGAAAATAGCTAGTAATGATCTGCAACATAAAGGTTCAATGTTAGATTCAAAATGAAATAAATTTTTTGTTTCAAATTTTTTATTCTAGTTACTCTGATGCTTTAATTTTATGGAGTTTATCTTCTTTGAAAAGATAGCTAGTAATGATCTGCAACATAAAGGTTCGATATTAGATTCAAAATGATATAAATTTTCCGTTTAAATTTTTTATTCTAGTTACTCTGATGCTCCCATTTTTGTTATGGAGTTTATCTTCTTCGAAAAATAGGTAGTAATGGTCTGCAACATAAAGGTTTTATATCAGATTCAAAACGAAATAAATTTTTCATTTTAATTTTTTTATTCTAGTTACTCTGATGCTCTAATTTCTCTTATGGAGTTTATCTTCTTTGAAAAGATGGCTAAAAATGATCTGCAACATAAGGGCTCAATATTAGATTCAGAATGAAATAAATTTTTTGTTTTAATTTTTTTATTCTAGTTACTCTGATGCTCTAATTTTTTTTACGGAGTTTATCTTTTTCGAAAAATAGCTAGTAATGATCTGCAACATGGAGGTTCAATATTAGATTCAGAATGAAATAAATTTTTTGTTTCACTTTTTTTAATTAAGTTACTCGATGCTCTCATTTTTCTTATGGAGTTTATCTTTTTCGAAAAGATAGCTAGAAATGATCTGCAACATGAAGGTTTTATATCAGATTCAAAACGAAATAAATTTTTCATTTTAATTTTTTTATTCTAGTTACTCTGATGCTCTAATTTCTCTTATGGAGTTTATCTTCATTGGAAAGATAGCTAGTAATGATCTGCAACATAAAGGTTCGATATTAGATTCAAAATGATATAAATTTTCCGTTTAAATTTTTTTTTCTAGTTACACTGATGCTCCCATTTTTGTTATGGAGTTTATCTTCTTCGGAAAATAGCTAGTAATGATCTGCAACATGAAGGTTCAATGTTAGATTCAAAATGAAATACATTTTTTGTTTCAAATTTTTTATTCTAGTTACTCTGGTGCTTTTATTTTATGGAGTTCATCTTCTTTGAAAAGATAGGTAGTAATGATCTGCAACATAAAGGTTCAATATTAGATTCAAAATGAAATAAATTTTTTGTTTTAATTTTTTATTCTAGTTACTCTGATGCTCTTATCTTTTTTTTGGAGTTTAACTTCTTTGAAAAGATAACTAGTCATGATCTGCAACAAGAAGGTTCAATATCAAATTCAAAATGAAAAAAATGTTTTATTTCAATTTTTTTATTCTAGTTACTCTGATGCTCTAATTTTTCTTATGGAGTTTATCTTCTTCGAAAAAATAGCTAGTAATGATCGGCAACATGAAGGTTCAATATTTAATTCAAAATGAAATAAATTTTTTATTTTAATTTTTTTATTCTAGTTACTCTGATGCTCTAATTTTTCTAATGGAGTTTATCTTCTTTGAAAAGATGGCTTGTAATGATCTGCAACATAAAGGTTCATCAATATAAGATTCGAATTGAAATACATTTTTTGTTTTGATTTTTTTTTCTAGTAACTCTGAGGCTTTAATTTTTTTATGGGGTTTATCTTCTTCGAAAAAATAGCTAGTAATGATCTGCAACATGAAGGTTCAATATAAGATTCAAAATGAAATAAAGTTTTCGTTTTAATTTTTTTATTCTAGTTACTCTGATGCTCTAATTTTATGAAGTTTATATTCTTTGAAAAGATAGCTTGTAATGATCTGCAACATAAAGGTTCAATATTAGATTCAAAATGAAATAAATTTTTTGTTTAAATTCATCAATTCTAGTTACTCTGATGCTCTAATTTCTCTCATGGAGTTTATCTTCTTTGAAAAGATAGCTAGTAATGATCTGCAAAATAAAGGTTTAATATCAGATTCAAAATGAAATGAATTTTTTATTTTAATTTTTTTATTCTAGTTACTCTGATGCTCTAATTTCTCTCATGGAGTTCATCTTCTTTGAAAAGATAGGTAGTAATGATCTGCAACATAAAGGTTTAATATTAGATTCAAAATGAAATAAATTTTTTGTTTTAATTTTTTATTCTAGTTACTCTGATGCTCTTATCTCTTTTTTGGAGTTTATCTTCTTTGAAAAGATAACTAGTCATGATCTGCAACATAAAGGTTCAATATAAGATTCAAAATGATATAAATTTTCTGTTTTAATTTTTTTATTCTAGTTACTCTGATGCTCTCATTTTCCTTATGGAGTTCATCTTCTTCGAAAAATAGCTAGTAATGATCTGCAACATGAAGGTTCAATATTAAATTCAAAATGAAATAAATTTTTTATTTTAATTTTTTTATTCCAGTTACTCTGATGCTCTAATTTTTTTACGGAGTTTATCTTTTTCGAAAAATAGCTAGTAATGATCTGCAACATGAAGGTTCAATATCAGATTCAGAATGAAATAAATTTTTTGTTTCAATTTTTTTAATTAAGTTACCCTGATGCTCTAGTTTTTCTTATGGAGTTTATCTTCTTTGGAAAGATAGCTAGTAATGATCTGCAACATAAAGGTTCGATATTAGATTCAAAATGATATAAATGTTCCGTTTAAATTTTATATTCTAGTTACTCTGATGCTCCCATTTTTGTTATGGAGTTTATCTTCTTCGAAAAATAGCTAGTAATGATCTGCAACATAAGGGCTCAATATTAGATTCAGAATGAAATAAATTTTTTGTTTTAATTTTTTTATTCTAGTTACTCTAATGCTCTAATTTTTCTTATGGAGTTTATCTTCTTTGAAAAGATAGCTTGTTATGATCTGCAACATAAAGGTTCAATATTAGATTCAAAATGAAATAAATTTTTCGTTTTAATTTTTTCATTCTAGTTACTCTGATGCTCTAAATTTTCTTATGGATTTTGTCTTCCTTTGAAAGATAGCTAGTAATGATCTGCAACATAAAGGTTTAATATTAGATTAAAAATGAAATAAATTTTTTGTTTTAATTTATGTAAGCAATTCTTAAAATTGATACCCCTATAAATTGATATTATGATTATAAAAGGCTGAGACCATGTTACGCATAGATTTATTCTCTTCTCTAAGATGTCATGCGCAGATCTATAGGATCTATGGTCCATCTTTAGGTCTTAGCGTTACTCCGATTGTCATTCCTTTTTAGATCTTAACCTGAAACTAGAACGTAACTGTGTGTACACAGTTCCACGTGCTTATTTCCGACATTAGATTATTGTGAAATAAACGATTTCGTTCACCATCCTGACTGTTTTTACTATTAACTTACATCAGAAGCGGGATAAATCTCTTCTTTAAAAGAAGAAATTGGACCTAATTTGAAGAAGTATTACGAGTTCTTTGTGTGTGAATTTGCCCGAAATGGATCAACAGAAAATGAACCAGGTATGTCCGATACAATTGTTGTTTTAAGATCTGGCCATGCTTTGAGAGGTCGTGCTTTTAAATTCTATGTGAATTGGAAACCTTTAACTAGAAATTGAATACAATATTGTTAATGATCATATAATTCCTCACAATTATATTGATGCTCTAATAGGATTGGATATTCTCAAAAAAAAAATGTTCAACTTAAAGTAATCGAAAACTGTGTCGACTTTATAAATTCTCCCAAAACATTTTCTTCAGTTTGTAAAGATTTAGAAATAGACTTGTCAGGATAGACGAGCAAGTTAAATTAACGATCATGCAAAATTATAACTGAGACAGTTAGAATCAGGAATTATTAAACTTACTGAATCAAATTATGCAAGTACCTGTGGTGGAATATCAATTCAAAAATATTTAGATAAAGTCGCACATCCTGTAGCATATTTTGTAATTCGATTAGGGTTATTGCTTTGAAAAAGGAATTCGTTCTTAGAATAGTTCGGTGTTGGATTCATTTGCAGGATTTTGATTCCGGAATAAAATACCGACCTGGTGAAAAGATGAAGCATGTTGATTATCTTAGTAGGAATTTGCCCTTGTGAGAACTACGTACTGGCTCTTTTTAATGTTTCAGGTATTCCCTTATTATGAAACTGTATGCTGCAATCAAAAATACAAATGCAAGATTCAACGATGCTCGCAAACCACGATATCCATTTGAAATCAATCAAAAGTAGTTATGGAAGTCACCCAACTATCAAATGGAGGAAAACTGAAGTCTAAATTTGTTGGCTCCTTCGAAATTAAGGTCGTTTTGCCAAATGATCGTAATGCACTCAAAAGAATAGGCGATCAGAATATAATTACCATAGCTGGCCTGAAGATGACAGTTAAGTTGTGAAATATCCAATGTTTCAAAATGAAAATTTAAAGATGTCAACCATTCAATTTTTGTATGTAGTGGTGATGAGTGTATTACTAAGACTCAATGCTCAATGTTGTTTTAGATTATCAAAAGCAGAAATTCTAGAAATATTCAGAACTTTATAGCCTTGAAACGTTAACTTCAAATAATTTCAATTGTTCAAAATTGCAGAGGATGGTGTTATAATATTTGTCGCCATGACCTATTGTTAGTCCAAGTTTTGCTTTTTGGACTATAGTGTTGATGACCCGCGACTCCGATGTCCTGAGAGGTATCTGAACACTATAGTTGCCAATTTTGTTTTTGGTTTCAACTGTGAATGTTGGTATAGAAGACCCATGACTTTTAGGTCGGTGTTGTTAGTGAACATTACAGTTGATTGATTCGAATTTTTGTTGTACATTTGATGTGTGAACAGTATCGCTCACAAGTATAATTGGTGACTACGATGTCTGTGTGATTTTACTGTGTGAGACGATAAAGAGTTTGGACTTATAATTTTTGATGTTTTATCAATTAGTGATATCCGATAACCCTTGGCTATCGAGTTCTGACAAAGTCCTTCATTGATTAAGGTTGTGATATAGTGAAGTCACTTTGCTTTTTTTTATGCTAAGAGAGTTTTATTTTTGCTGATTATCTGGTTTGAATCTAATCACTTTTGGAGTGATTGTTTTGTTTTTTTTGGTGGCTTTGTGTATATAGCCTGACTTATTGAAATTTGAATGAGAAGATAATCACTTTGTAACTGTAGTAGTTGATATAACATTATGCAAATTCTGAAATGAGTTATTTTCAAGAATCTTAGAACTATGTAGCCTCGAAATATTGGTTCATTTAATTTATTGTTGATCATGGCTTTAGTTAAATCAAGTTGGGATGTGTTACCCGGATCTTTTTGTCTGGCTGTCATCCCCTGAGCTTGATCCCTGAACTATATTTTTTTTTGGCCGATGTAAGAGAGAAATTATCAAATCATCTAGGATGTGTTACCCGGATCTTTTTGTCTGGCTGTCATCCCATAATGAGATCCCTGAATAATTTTTGTCGCAGATTAAGATAGAGAAAAATTATCAAATCAACTAGGATGTGTTACCTGGATCTTTTTGTCTGGCTGTCATCCCATAATGTGATCCCTGAATAATTTTTGTCGCAGATTTAGATTGTAGTAATCAGCAGAAGCTGACATTTAGTTCTTGGCTAATTAGTTCTGAATCTTGATTAGTGAGCATGTAAGCGGTGGAGGTTTTTTTCTTGTCTGGCTCTTTTTTCCCCCTGAAATATAAAACCGCAGCGTTGAGCCAGCGCTACAAACATAGCCATGCTTCACAAAATAAAATCAATTCTATGTTTCACCTATTGTATGCCTTAACAAAGATCCAATTGTTTATCGTTCGAAAGTTATTCGAACAATGCTTTATGTAAACTGAAAAGTGTTAATGTGTGCTGTACATGAAACGTGGTCGTTTCAAGGGTCAGTATGGCCGTGTAAGCAATTCTTAAAATTGATACCCCTATAAATTGATATTATGATTATAAAAGGCTGAGACCATGTTACGCATAGATTTATTCTCTTCTCTAAGATGTCATGCGCAGATCTATAGGATCTATGGTCCATCTTTAGGTCTTAGCGTTACTCCGATTGTCATTCCTTTTTAGATCTTAACCTGAAACTAGAACGTAACTGTGTGTACACAGTTCCACGTGCTTATTTCCGACATTAGATTATTGTGAAATAAACGATTTCGTTCACCATCCTGACTGTTTTTACTATTAACTTACATTTATTATTCTAGTTACTCTGATGCTCCCATTTTTGTTATGGAGTTTATCTTCTTCGAAAAATAGCTAGTAATGATCTGCAACATAAAGGTTCAATATCAGATTCAAAATGAAATAAATTTTTTATTTAAATTTTTTCATTCTTGTTACTCTGATGCTCTAATTTCTCTTATGGAGTTTATCTTCTTTGGAAAGGTAGCTAGTAATGATCTGCAACATAAAGGTTCGATATTAGATTCGAAATGATATAAATTTTCTGTTTTAATTTTTTTATTCTTGTTAATCTGATGCTCTCATTTTTCTTATGGAGTTCATCTTCTTCGAAAAATAGCTAGTAATGATCTGCAACATGAAGGTTCAATGTTAGATTCAAAATGAAATTAATTTTTTTTTCTAATTTTTTTATTCTAGTTACTCTGATGCTCTAATTTTTTTTATGGATTTTATCTTCTTCGAAAAGATAGCTAGTAATGATCTGCAACATGAAGGTTCAATATAAGATTCGAAATGGAATAAATTTTTTGTTTTAATTTTTTTATTCTGGTTACTTTGATGCTCTAATTTTTTTATGGAGTTTATGTTCTTTGAAAAGATGGCTTGTAATGATCTGAAACATGAGGGCTCAATATTAGATTCAGAATGAAATAAATTTTTTGTTTTAAATTTTTTTATTCTAGTTACTCTGATGCTTTAATTTTTCTTCTGGAGTTCATCTTCTTTGAAAAGATAGCTAGTAATGATCTGCAACATAAAGGTTCGATATTAAATTCAAAATGAAATAAATTTTTCATTTCAATTTTTTTATTCTAGTTATTCTGATGCTCTCATTTTTCTAATGTAGTTTATCTTCCTTGAAAAGATAGCTTGTGATGATCTGCAACATGAAGGTTCAATATTAAATTCAAAATGAAATAAATTTTTTGTTTTAATTTTTTTATTCTAGTTACCCTGATGCTCTAATTTTTCTTATGCAGTTTATCTTCTTTGAAAAGATGGCTAGTATGATGATCTCAACATGAAGGTTCAATATTAAATTCAAAATGAAATAAAGTTTTTGTTTTAATTTTTTTATTCTAGTTACTCTGACGCTTTAATTTTTTTTCTGGAGTTTATCTTCTTTGAGAAGATAGCTAGGAATGATCTGCAACATGAAGGTTTAATATCAGATTCAAAATGAAATAAATTTTTTATTTCAATTTTTTTATTCTAGTTACCCTGATGCTCTAATTTTTCTTATGCAGTTTATCTTCTTTGAAAAGATAGCTTGTAATGATCTGCAACATAAAGGTTCAATATATGATTCGAAATGAAATAAATTTTATGTTTTAATTTCTTTATTTTAGTTGATCTGATGCTCTAGTTTTTTTTATGAAGTTTATCTTCTTTGAAAAGATGGCTAGTATGATGATCTCAACATGAAGGTTCAATATTAAATTCAAAATGAAATAAAGTTTTTGTTTTAATTTTTTTATTCTAGTTACTCTGACGCTTTAATTTTTTTTCTGGAGTTTATCTTCTTTGAGAAGATAGCTAGGAATGATCTGCAACATGAAGGTTTAATATCAGATTCAAAATGAAATAAATTTTTTATTTCAATTTTTTTATTTTAGTAACTCTGATGCTTTAATTTTATGGAGTTTATCTTCTTTGAAAAGATAGCTAGTAATGATCTGCATTATAAGGGTTCAATATAAGATTCGAAATGAAATAATTTTTTTGTTTTAATTTTTTTATTCTAGTTACTCTGATGCTCTAATTTTTTTTATGTAGTTTATCTTCTTCGAAAAGATAGCTAGTGATGATCTGCAACATAAAGGTTTAATATTAGATTCAAAATGAAATAAATTTTTTGTTCAAATTTTTCAATTCTAGTTACTCTGATGCTCTAATTTTTTTTATGGAGTTTATCTTCTTTGAAGAGATAGCTAGTAATGATCTGCAACATAAAGGTTTAACATTAGATTCAAAATGAAATAAATTTTTCGTTTAAATTTTTTTATTCTAGTTACTCTGATGCTCTAATTTAATGGAGTTCATCTTCTTTGAAAAGATAGCTAGTAATGATCTGCAACATAAAGGTCCAATATTAGATTCAAAATGAAATACATTTTTTGTTTTAATTTTTTATTCTAGTTACTCTGATGCTCTTATCTCTTTTTTGGAGTTTATTTTCTTTGAAAAGATAGCTAGTCATGATCTGCAACAAGAAGGTTCAATATTAAATTCAAAATGAAAAAAATGTTTTATTTTAATTTTTTTATTCTAGTTACTCTGATGCTCTAATTTTTTTTATGGAGTTTATCTTCTTCGAAAAAATAGCTAGTAATGATCGGCAACATGAAGGTTCAATATTTAATTCAAAATGAAATACATTTTTTATTTTAATTTTTTTATTCTAGTTACTCTGATGCTTTAATTTTTCTAATGGAGTTTATCTCCTTTGAAAAGATAGCTTGTAATGATCTGCAACATAAAGGTTCAATATAAGATTCGAAATGAAATAAATTTTTTGTTTTGATTTTTTTTTCTAGTTACTCTGATGCTCTAATTTTTTTATGGAGTTTATCTTCTTCGAAAAAATAGCTAGTAATGATCTGCAACATAAAGGTTCAATATTAGATTCAAAATGAAATAAATTTTTCGTTTTAATTTTTTTATTCTAGTTACTCTGATGCTCTAATTTCATGGAGTTTATCTTCTTTGAAAAGATAGCTAGTAATGATCTGCAACATAAAGGTTCAATATTAGATTCAAAATGAAATAAATTTTTTGTTTGAATTTTTCAATTCTAGTTACTCTGATGCTCTAATTTCTCTTATGGAGTTTATCTTCTTTGAAAAGATAGCTAGTAATGATCTGCAAAATGAAGGTTTAATATCAGATTCAAAATGAAATGAATTTTTCATTTAAATTTTTTTATTCTTGTTACTCTGATGCTCTAATTTCTCTTATGGAGTTTATCTTCTTTGGAAAGATAGCTAGTAATGATCTGCAACATGAAGGTTTGATATAAGATTCGAAATGATATAAATTTTCTGTTTTAATTTTTTTATTCTAGTTACTCTGATGCTCTCATTTTTCTTATGGAGTTCATCTTCTTCGAAAAATAGCTAGTAATGATCTGCAACATGAAGGTTCAATGTTACATTCAAAATGAAATAAATTTTTTGTTCTAATTTTTTTATTCTAGTTACTCTGATGCTCTAATTTTTCTTATGGAGTTTATCTTCTTTGAAAAGATAGCTAGTAATGATCTGCAACATAAAGGTTCAATATTAAATTCAAAATGAAATAAATTTTTTGTTTCAATTTTTTTATTCTAGTTACTCTGATGCTTTAATTTTTCTTCTGGAGTTTATCTTCTTTGAAAAGATAGCTAGTAATAATCTGCAACATAAAGGTTCAATATCAGATTCAAAATGAAATAAATTTTTTGTTTAAATTTTTCAATTCTAGTTACTCTAATGCTCTAATTTCTCTTATGGAGTTTATCTTCTTGGAAAAGATAGCTAGTAATGATCTGCAACATAAAGGTTTGATATCAGATTCAAAATGAAATAAATTTTTTATTTTAATTTTTTTATTCTAGTTACTCTGTTGCTCTAATTTCTCTTATGGAGTTTATCTTCTTTGGAAAAATAGCTAGTAATGATCTGCAACATAAAGGTTCGATATTAGATTCAAAATGATATAAATTTTCTGTTTTATTTTTTTTTATTCTAGTTACTCTGATGCTCTCATTTTTCTTATGGAATTCATCTTCTTCGAAAAATAGCTAGTAATGATCTGCAACATAAAGGTTCAATGTTAGATTCAAAATGAAATAAATTTTTTGTTCTAATTTTTTTATTCTAGTTACTCTGATGCTCTAATTTTTTTTATGGAGTTTATCTTCTTCGAAAAGATAGCTAGTAATGATCTGCAACATGAAGGTTCAATATTAAATTCAAAATGAAATAAAGTTTTTGTTTTAATTTTTTTATTCTAGTAACTCTGACGCTTTAATTTTTTTTCTGGAGTTTATCTTCTTTGAAAAGATAGCTAGGAATGATCTGCAACATGAAGGTTTAATATCAGATTCAAAATGAAATAAATTTTTTATTTTAATTTTTTTATTCTAGTTACTCTGATGCTTTAATTTTATGGAGTTTATCTTCTTTGAAAAGATAGCTAGTAATGATCTGCAACATAAAGGTTCAATATAAGATTCGAAATGAAATAATTTTTTTGTTTTAATTTTTTTATTCTAGTTACTCTGATGCTCTAATTTTTTTTATGGAGTTTATCTTCTTTGAAAAGATAGCTTGTAATGATCTGCAACATAAAGGTTCAATATAAGATTCGAAATGAAATAAATTTTTTGTTTTGATTTTTTTTTCTAGTTACTCTGATGCTCTATTTTCTTTATGGAGTTTACCTCCTTCGAAAAAATAGCTAGTAATGATCTGCAACATAAAGGTTCAATATTAGATTCAAAATGAAATAAAAATTTTTCGTTTTAATTTTTTTATTCTAGTTACTCTGATGCTCTAATTTCATGGAGTTCATCTTCTCTGAAAATATAGCTAGTAATGATCTGCAACATAAAGGTTCAATATTAGATTCAAAATGAAATAAATTTTTTGTTTAAATTTTTCAATTCTAGTTACTCTGATGCTCTAATTTCTCTTATGGAGTTTATTTTCTTCGAAACGATAGCTAGTAATGATCTGCAAAATAAAGGTTTAATATCAGATTCAAAGTGAAATAAATTTTTTATTTCAATTTTTTTATTCTAGTTACTCTGATGCTCTAATTTCTCTTATGGAGTTTATCTTCTTTGGAAAGATAGCTAGTAATGATCTGCAACATAAAGGTTCGATATAAGATTCAAAATGATATAAATTTTCTGTTTTAATTTTTTTATTCTAGTAACTCTGATGCTCTCATTTTTCTTATGGAGTTCATCTTCTTCAAAAAATAGCTAGTAATGATCTGCAACATGAAGGTTCAATGTTAGATTCAAAATGAAATAAATTTTTTGTTTAAATTTTTCAATTCTAGGTACTCCGATGCTCTAATTTTTTTTATGGAGTTTATCTTCTTCGAAAAGATAGCTAGTAATGATCTGCAACATGAAGGTTCAATATTAAATTCAAAATGAAATAAAGTTTTTGTTTTAATTTTTTTATTCTAGTAACTCTGACGCTTCAATTTTTTTTCTGGAGTTTATCTTCTTTGAAAAGATAGCTAGGAATGATCTGCAACATGAAGGTTCAATATCAGATTCGAAATGAAATAAATTTTTTATTTTAATTCTTTTATTCTAGTTACTCTGATGCTTTAATTTTATGGAGTTTATCTTCTTTGAAAAGATAGCTAGTAATGATCTGCAACATGAAGGTTCAATATAAGATTCGAAATGAAATAATTTTTTTGTTTTAATTTTTTTATTCTAGTTACTCTGATGCTCTAATTTTTTTTATGGAGTTTATCTTCTTTGAAAAGATAGCATGTAATGATCTGCAACATAAAGGTTCAATATTAGATTCGAAATGAAATAAATTTTTTGTTTTGATTTTTTTTTCTAGTTACTCTGATGCTCTAATTTTTTTATGGAGTTTATCTTCTTCGAAAAAATAGCTAGTAATGATCTGCAACATAAAGGTTCGATATTAGATTCAAAATGAAATAAATTTTTCGTTTTAATTTTTTTATTCTAGTTACTCTGATGCTCTAATTTCATGGAGTTTATCTTCTTTGAAAAGATAGCTAGTAATGATCTGCAACATAAAGGTTCAATATTAGATTCAAAATTAAATAAATTTTTTGTTTAAATTTTTCAATTCTAGTTACTCTGATTCTCTAATTTCTCTTATGGAGTTTATCTTCTTTGAAAAGATAGCTAGTAATGATCTGCAAAATGAAGGTTTAATATCAGATTCAAAGTGAAATAAATTTTTTATTTTAATTTTTTTATTCTAGTCACTCTGATGCTCTAATTTCTCTTATGGAGTTTATCTTCTTTGAAAAGATAGCTAGTAATGATCTGCAACATAAAGGTTCGATATAAGATTCAAAATGATATAAATTTTCTGTTTTAATTTTTTTATTCTAGTAACTCTGATGCTCTCATTTTTCTTATGGAGTTCATCTTCTTCGAAAAATAGCTAGTAATGATCTGCAACATGAAGGTTCAATGTTAGATTCAAAATGAAATAAATTTTTTGTTTAAATTTTTCAATTCTAGTTACTCTGATGCTCTAATTTTTTTATGGAGTTCATCTTCTTCGAAAAGATAGCTCGTAATGATCTGCAACATGAAGGTTCAATATTAAATTCAAAATGAAATAAATTTTTTGTTTTAATTTTTTCATTCTAGTTACTCTGACGCTTTAATTTTTTTTCTGGAGTTTATCTTCTTTGAAAAGATAGCTAGTAATGATCTGCAACATGAAGGTTCAATATCAGATTCAAAATGAAATAAATTTTTTATTTTAATTTTTTTATTCTAGTTACTCTGATGCTCTAATTTTTTTACGGAGTTTATCTTTTTCGAAAAATAGCTAGTAATGATCTGCAACATGAAGGTTCAATATTAGATTCAGAATGAAATAAATTTTTTGTTTCAATTTTTTTAATTAAGTTACTCTGATGCTCTTATTTCTCTTATGGAGTTTATCTTCTTTGGATAGATAGCTAGTAATGATCTGCAACATAAAGGTTCGATATTAGATTCAAAATGATATAAATGATCCGTTCAAATTTTTTATTCTAGTTACTCTGATGCTCTAATTTTCCTTATGGAGTTTGTCTTCTTTTGAAGGATAGCTAGTAATGATCTGAATTATGAGGGTTCAATATAAGGTTCAAAATGAAATAAATTTTTTGTTTTAATTATTTTGTTCTAGTTACTCTGATGCTCTTATTCTTCTTATGGAGTTTATCTTCTTTGAAAAGATAGCTAGTAATGATCTGCAACATAAAGGTTCAATATCAGATTCAAAATGAAATAAATTTTTCATTTTAATTTTTTTATTCTAGGTACTCTGATGCTCTAATTTTTCTTATAGAGTTTATTTTTTTTGAAAAGATAGCTTGTGATGATCAGCAACATAAAGGTTCAATATAAGATTCGAAATGAAATACATTTTTTGTTTTAATTTTTTTATTCTAGTTACTCTGATGCTCTAATTTTTTTTATGGAGTTGATCTTCTTTGAAAAGATGGCTAGTAATGATCTGTAACATAAGGGCTCAATATTAGATTCAGAATGAAATAAATTTTTTGTTTTAATTTTTTTATTCTAGTTACTCTAATGCTCTAATTTTTCTTATGGAGTTTATCTCCTTTGAAGAGATAGCTTGTTATGATCTGCAACATAAAGGTTCAATATTAGATTAAAAATGAAATAAACTTTTCGTTTTAATTTTTTCATACTAGTTACTCTGATGCTCTAAATTTTCTTATGGATTTTGTCTTCCTTTAAAAGATCGCTAGTAATGATCTGCAACATGAAGGTTCAATATTAGATTCAAAATGAAATAAATTTTTTGTTTTAATTTTTTCATTCTTGTTACTCTGATGCTCTAATTTTTCTTATGGAGTTTGTCTTCCTTTAAAAGATAGCTTGTAATGATCTGCAACATAAAGGTTTAATATTAGATTAAAAATGAAATAAATTTTTTGTTTAAATTTTTTATTCTAGTTACTCTGATGCTCTGATTTTTCTTATGGAGTTTATCTTCTTTGAAAAGATAGCTTGTTATGATCTGCAACATGAAGGTTCAATATTAGATTCAAAATGAAATAAACTTTTCGTTTTAATTTTTTCATTCTGGTTACTCTGATGCTCTAAATTTTCTTATGGATTTTGTCTTCCTTTAAAAGATCGCTAGTAATGATCTGCAACATGAAGGTTCAATATTAGATTCAAAATGAAATAAATTTTTTGTTTTAATTTTTTCATTCTTGTTACTCTGATGCTCTAATTTTTCTTATGGAGTTTGTCTTCCTTTAAAAGATAGCTTGTAATGATCTGCAACATAAAGGTTCAATATTAGATTCAAAATGAAAGAAATTTTTCGTCTTATTTTTTTATTCTTTTTACTCTGATGCTCTTATTTTTCTATTGGAGTTTATCTTCTTTGAAAAGATAGCTTGTAATTATCTGCTATATAAAGGTTTGATATCAGATTCAAAATGAAATAAATTTTGTGATTTAATTTTTTTATTCTAGTTACTCTGATGCTCAAATTCTTCTTATGGAGTTTATCTTCTTCGAAAAGATAGCTAGTAATGATCTGCAACATAAAGGTTTCATATTAGATTCAAAATGAAATAAATTTTTTTTTTTATTTTTTTATTCTAGTTACTCAGATGCTCTTATTTTTCTAATGGAGTTCGTCTTCTTTTGAAGGATAGCTAGTAATGATCTGCAACATAAAGGTTTGATATTAGGTTCAAAATGAAATGAATTTTTTGTTTCAATATTTTTATTCTAGGTACTCTGATGCTCTAATTTTTCTTATGGAATTCATCTTCTTAAAAAAGATGGCTAGTAATGATCTGCAACATGAAGGTTTAATATTAGATTCGAAATGAAATAAATTTTTCTTCTTAATTTTTTTGTTCTTTTAACTCTGATGCTCTTCTTTTTCCTATGGAGTTTATCTTCTTCGAAAAGATAGCTAGTAATGATCTGCAACATAAAGGTTTCATATTAGATTCGAAATGAAATAAATTTTTTGTTTCAATTTTTTTATTCTAGTTACTCTGATGCTCTAATTTTTCTTATGGAGTTTTTCTTCTCTTGAAGGATAGCTAGTAATGATCTGCAACATGAAGGTTTAATATTAGGTTCGAAATGAAATAAATTTTTTGTTTTAATTATTCTGTTCTAGTTACTCTGATGCTCTAATTCTTCTTATGGAGTTTATCTTCTCTGAAAAGATAGCTATTAATGATCTGCAACATAAAGGTTCAATATTTGATTCGAAATGAAATAAATTTTTTGTTTTAATTTTTTTATTCTAGTTACTCTGATGCTCTTATTTTTCTTCTGGAGTTTATCTTCCTTGAAAAGATAGCTAGTAATCATCTGCAACATTCTAAGATTAATGAAATATTCAAAATGAAATAAAATTTGATTTTTTTATGTATTTTTTTTTCAATGAACACCCGACTTCAGTCTATCAGCGTAGAAGGGAAACACCCCTCTCGCAGTCGGCTTTTTCACTCCCCGCTTAGGGGAACATTCACTCATCCTGAATATTTTAAATATCTTCAGGATTGAGCTCGGTTGTGTTATCATCTACAACGAGATAGCTAGTAATGACCTGCAACATAAAGGTCCAATGTTAGATTCAAAATGACTTAAATTTTTTGTTTTAATTTCTTTAATCTAGTTACACCGATGCTCTCATTTTTCTTATGGAGTTTTTCTTTTTTGAAAAGATAGCTAGTAGTGATCTGCAACATAAAGGTTTAATATAAGATTCAAAATGAAAGGAATTTTTTGTTTTAATTTTTTTATTCAAGTAACTCTGATGCTCTCATTTTTCTTATGGAGTTTATCTTCTTTGAAAAGAAAGCTGGTAATTATCTGCAACATGAAGGTTCAATATAAGATTCACAATGAAATACATTTTTTGTTTTAATTTTTTTATTCTAGTTACTCTGATATTCTAACTTTTTTTCTGGAGTTTATCTTTTTCGAAAAGATAGCTAGTAATGATCTGCAACATAAAGGTTGAATATCAGATTCAAAATGAAATAAATTTTTTGTTTCAATTATTTCATTCTAGTAACTCTGATGCTCTCATTCTTCTTATGGAGTTTATCTTCTTCGAAAAGATAGCTAGTAATGGTCTGCAACATGAAGGTTCAATATTAGATTCAAAATGAAATAAATTTTTTGTTTTAATTTTTTCATTCTTGTTACTCTGATGCTCTAATTTTTCTTATGGAGTTTGTCTTCCTTTAAAAGATAGCTTGTAATGATCTGCAACATAAAGGTTTAATATTAGATTAAAAATGAAATAAATTTTTTGTTTAAATTTTTTATTCTAGTTACTCTGATGCTCTGATTTTTCTTATGGAGTTTATCTTCTTTGAAAAGATAGCTTGTTATGATCTGCAACATGAAGGTTCAATATTAGATTCAAAATGAAATAAACTTTTCGTTTTAATTTTTTCATTCTGGTTACTCTGATGCTCTAAATTTTCTTATGGATTTTGTCTTCCTTTAAAAGATCGCTAGTAATGATCTGCAACATGAAGGTTCAATATTAGATTCAAAATGAAATAAATTTTTTGTTTTAATTTTTTCATTCTTGTTACTCTGATGCTCTAATTTTTCTTATGGAGTTTGTCTTCCTTTAAAAGATAGCTTGTAATGATCTGCAACATGAAGGTTCAATATTAGATTCAAAATGAAAGAAATTTTTTGTTTTAATTTTTTTATTCAAGTAACTCTGATGCTCTCATTTTTCTTATGGAGTTTATCTTCTTTGAAAAGAAAGCTGGTAATTATCTGCAACATGAAGGTTCAATATAAGATTCACAATGAAATACATTTTTTGTTTTAATTTTTTTATTCTAGTTACTCTGATATTCTAACTTTTTTTCTGGAGTTTATCTTTTTCGAAAAGATAGCTAGTAATGATCTGCAACATAAAGGTTGAATATCAGATTCAAAATGAAATAAATTTTTTGTTTCAATTATTTCATTCTAGTAACTCTGATGCTCTCATTCTTCTTATGGAGTTTATCTTCTTCGAAAAGATAGCTAGTAATGGTCTGCAACATAGAGGTTTGATATTAGATTCAGAATGAAATAAATTTTTTGTTTTAATTGTATTATTCTGGTTACTCAGATGCTCAAATTCTTCTCATGGAGTTTATCTTCTTCGAAAAGATAACTACTAATGATCTGCAACATAGAGGTTTAATATTAGATTCAAAATGAAATGAATTGTTTTGTTTTAATATTTTTATTCTAGGTACTCTGATGCTCTAATTTTTCTTATGGAATTCATCTTCTTCGAAATGAAATAAATTTTTTGTTTTGATCTTTTTATTCTAGTTACTCTGATGCTTTTATTTTTCTTATGGAGTTTATCTTCTTTGAAAAGAAAGCTAATAGAGGTCTGCGACATGAAGGTTTGATATTAGATCCAGAATGGAATAAATTTTTTGTTTTATTTTTTTTTATCCTAGTTAATCTGATGCTCTCATTTTTCTTATGGAGTTAATCTTCCTTGAAAAGATAGCTAGTAATGATCAGAAACATAAAGGTTCAATATTAGATTCGAAATGAAATAAATTTTTTGTTTTCATTTTTTCATTCTAGTTACTCTGATGCTCTAATTTTTCTTATGGAGTTTATCTTCTTCGAAAAGATAGCTAGTAATGATCTGCAACATGAAGGTTCAATATTGAATTCAAAATGAAATAAATTTTCCGTTTAAATTTTTTATTCTAGTTACTCTGATGCTCTTATTTTTCTTATGGAGTTTATCTTCTCTGAGGAGATAGCTTTTAATGATCTGCAACATAAAGGTTCAATATTAGATTCAAAATGAAATAAATTTTTTGTTTTAATTTTTTTATTTTAGTTACTCTGATGCTCTAGTTTTTCTTCTGGAGTTTATCTTCTTTTAAAAGATAGCTAGTAATGATCTGCAACATAAAGGTTTAATATTAGATTCGAAATGAAATAAATTTTTTGTTCTAATTTCTTCATTCTAGTTACTATGATGCTCTTATTTCCCTTATGGAGTTTTTCTTCTTCGAAAAGATAGCTAGTGATGATCTGCAACATGAAAGTTTGATATTAGATTCAAAATGAAATACATTTTTTGTTTTAATTTTTTTATTCTTGTTACTCTGATGCTCAAATTCTTCCAATGGGGTTTATCTTCTTCGAAAAGATAGCTAGTAATGATCTGCAACATGAAGGTTCAATATTAGATTCATAATGAAAAAAATTTTTTGTTTTAATTTTTTCATTCTAGTTACTCTGACGCTTTAATTTTTTTTCTGGAGTTTATCTTCTTTGAAAAGATAGCTAGTAATGATCTGCAACATGAAGGTTCAATATTAAATTCAAAATGAAATAAATTTTTTGTTTTAATTTTTTCATTCTAGTTACTCTGACGCTTTAATTTTTTTTCTGGAGTTTATCTTCTTTGAAAAGATAGCTAGTAATGATCTGCAACATGAAGGTTCAATATCAGATTCAAAATGAAATAAATTTTTTATTTTAATTTTTTTATTCTAGTTACTCTGATGCTCTAATTTTTTTACGGAGTTTATCTTTTTCGAAAAATAGCTAGTAATGATCTGCAACATGAAGGTTCAATATTAGATTCAGAATGAAATAAATTTTTTGTTTCAATTTTTTTAATTAAGTTACTCTGATGCTCTTATTTCTCTTATGGAGTTTATCTTCTTTGGATAGATAGCTAGTAATGATCTGCAACATAAAGGTTCGATATTAGATTCAAAATGATATAAATGATCCGTTCAAATTTTTTATTCTAGTTACTCTGATGCTCTAATTTTCCTTATGGAGTTTGTCTTCTTTTGAAGGATAGCTAGTAATGATCTGAATTATGAGGGTTCAATATAAGGTTCAAAATGAAATAAATTTTTTGTTTTAATTATTTTGTTCTAGTTACTCTGATGCTCTTATTCTTCTTATGGAGTTTATCTTCTTTGAAAAGATAGCTAGTAATGATCTGCAACATAAAGGTTCAATATCAGATTCAAAATGAAATAAATTTTTCATTTTAATTTTTTTATTCTAGGTACTCTGATGCTCTAATTTTTCTTATAGAGTTTATTTTTTTTGAAAAGATAGCTTGTGATGATCAGCAACATAAAGGTTCAATATAAGATTCGAAATGAAATACATTTTTTGTTTTAATTTTTTTATTCTAGTTACTCTGATGCTCTAATTTTTTTTATGGAGTTGATCTTCTTTGAAAAGATGGCTAGTAATGATCTGTAACATAAGGGCTCAATATTAGATTCAGAATGAAATAAATTTTTTGTTTTAATTTTTTTATTCTAGTTACTCTAATGCTCTAATTTTTCTTATGGAGTTTATCTCCTTTGAAAAGATAGCTTGTTATGATCTGCAACATAAAGGTTCAATATTAGATTAAAAATGAAATAAACTTTTCGTTTTAATTTTTTCATACTAGTTACTCTGATGCTCTAAATTTTCTTATGGATTTTGTCTTCCTTTAAAAGATCGCTAGTAATGATCTGCAACATGAAGGTTCAATATTAGATTCAAAATGAAATAAATTTTTTGTTTTAATTTTTTCATTCTTGTTACTCTGATGCTCTAATTTTTCTTATGGAGTTTGTCTTCCTTTAAAAGATAGCTTGTAATGATCTGCAACATAAAGGTTCAATATTCGATTCAAAATGAAAGAAATTTTTCGTCTTATTTTTTTATTCTTTTTACTCTGATGCTCTTATTTTTCTATTGGAGTTTATCTTCTTTGAAAAGATAGCTTGTAATTATCTGCTATATAAAGGTTTGATATCAGATTCAAAATGAAATAAATTTTGTGATTTAATTTTTTTATTCTAGTTACTCTGATGCTCAAATTCTTCTTATGGAGTTTATCTTCTTCGAAAAGATAGCTAGTAATGATCTGCAACATAAAGGTTTCATATTAGATTCAAAATGAAATAAATTTTTTTTTTTATTTTTTTATTCTAGTTACTCAGATGCTCTTATTTTTTTAATGGAGTTCGTCTTCTTTTGAAGGATAGCTAGTAATGATCTGCAACATAAAGGTTTGATATTAGGTTCAAAATGAAATAAATTTTTGTTTCAATATTTTTATTCTAGGTACTCTGATGCTCTAATTTTTCTTATGGAATTCATCTTCTTAAAAAAGATGGCTAGTAATGATCTGCAACATGAAGGTTTAATATTAGATTCGAAATGAAATAAATTTTTCTTCTTAATTTTTTTGTTCTTTTAACTCTGATGCTCTTCTTTTTCCTATGGAGTTTATCTTCTTCGAAAAGATAGCTAGTAATGATCTGCAACATAAAGGTTTCATATTAGATTCGAAATGAAATAAATTTTTTGTTTCAATTTTTTTATTCTAGTTACTCTGATGCTCTAATATTTCTTATGGAGTTTTTCTTCTCTTGAAGGATAGCTAGTAATGATCTGCAACATGAAGGTTTAATATTAGGTTCGAAATGAAAAAAATTTTTTGTTTTAATTATTCTGTTCTAGTTACTCTGATGCTCTAATTCTTCTTATGGAGTTTATCTTCTCTGAAAAGATAGCTATTAATGATCTGCAACATAAAGGTTCAATATTTGATTCGAAATGAAATAAATTTTTTGTTTTAATTTTTTTATTCTAGTTACTCTGATGCTCTAATTTTTCTTCTGGAGTTTATCTTCCTTGAAAAGATAGCTAGTAATCATCTGCAACATTCTAAGATTAATGAAATATTCAAAATGAAATAAAATTTGATTTTTTTATGTATTTTTTTTTCAATGAACACCCGACTTCAGTCTATCAGCGTAGAAGGGAAACACCCCTCTCGCAGTCGGCTTTTTCACTCCCCGCTTAGGGGAACATTCACTCATCCTGAATATTTTAAATATCTTCAGGATTGAGCTCGGTTGTGTTATCATCTACAACGAGATAGCTAGTAATGACCTGCAACATAAAGGTCCAATGTTAGATTCAAAATGACTTAAATTTTTTGTTTTAATTTCTTTAATCTAGTTACACCGATGCTCTCATTTTTCTTATGGAGTTTTTCTTTTTTGAAAAGATAGCTAGTAGTGATCTGCAACATAAAGGTTTAATATAAGATTCAAAATGAAAGGAATTTTTTGTTTTAATTTTTTTATTCAAGTAACTCTGATGCTCTCATTTTTCTTATGGAGTTTATCTTCTTTGAAAAGAAAGCTGGTAATTATCTGCAACATGATGGTTCAATATAAGATTCACAATGAAATACATTTTTTGTTTTAATTTTTTTATTCTAGTTACTCTGATATTCTAACTTTTTTTCTGGAGTTTATCTTTTTCGAAAAGATAGCTAGTAATGATCTGCAACATAAAGGTTGAATATCAGATTCAAAATGAAATAAATTTTTTGTTTCAATTATTTTATTCTAGTAACTCTGATGCTCTCATTCTTCTTATGGAGTTTATCTTCTTCGAAAAGATAGCTAGTAATGGTCTGCAACATAGAGGTTTGATATTAGATTCAGAATGAAATAAATTTTTTGTTTTAATTGTATTATTCTGGTTACTCAGATGCTCAAATTCTTCTCATGGAGTTTATCTTCTTCGAAAAGATAACTACTAATGATCTGCAACATAGAGGTTTAATATTAGATTCAAAATGAAATGAATTTTTTTGTTTTAATATTTTTATTCTAGGTACTCTGATGCTCTAATTTTTCTTATGGAATTCATCTTCTTCGAAATGAAATAAATTTTTTGTTTTAATCTTTTTATTCTAGTTACTCTGATGCTTTTATTTTTCTTATGGAGTTTATCTTCTTTGAAAAGAAAGCTAATAGAGGTCTGCGACATGAAGGTTTGATATTAGATCCAGAATGGAATAAATTTTTTGTTTTATTTTTTTTTATCCTAGTTAATCTGATGCTCTCATTTTTCTTATGGAGTTAATCTTCCTTGAAAAGATAGCTAGTAATGATCAGAAACACAAAGGTTCAATATTAGATTCGAAATGAAATAAATTTTTTGTTTTCATTTTTTCATTCTAGTTACTCTGATGCTCTAATTTTTCTTATGGAGTTTATCTTCTTCGAAAAGATAGCTAGTAATGATCTGCAACATAAAGGTTCAATATTAGATTCAAAATGAAATAATTTTTTTTTTTAATTTCTTCATTCTAGTTACTCTTATGCTCCCTTTTTTCTTATGGAGTTTATCTTTTCGAGAACATAGCTAGCCATGATCTGCAAATAAAAGGTTCAATGTTAGATTCTAAACGAAATGAATTTTTTGTTTCAGTTTTTTATTTTAGTTACTGTGATGCTCTTATTTTTCTTATGGAGTTTATCTTCTTTGAAAAGATAGCTAGTAATGATCTGCGACATAAAGCTCCAATGTTGGATTCAAAATGAAATAAATTTTTTGATATAATTTTTTTATTCTAGTTACTCTGATGCTCTCAATTTTCTTATGGAGTTTATCTTTTTCGAAAAGATAACTAGTGATGATCTGCAACATAAAGGTCCAATGTTGGATTCAAAATGAAATAAATTTTTTGTTTTAATTTTTTCATTCTTGTTACTCTGATGCTCTAATTTTTCTTATAGAGTTTACCTTCTTTGAAAAGAAAGCTAGAAATGATCTGCGACATAGAGGTTTGATATTAGATTCAGAATGAAATAAATTTTTTGTTTTAATTGTATTATTCTGGTTACTCAGATGCTCAAATTCTTCTCATGGAGTTTATCTTCTTCGAAAAGATAACTACTAATGATCTGCAACATAGAGGTTTAATATTAGATTCAAAATGAAATGAATTTTTTTGTTTCAATATTTTTATTCTAGGTACTCTGATGCTCTAATTTTTCTTATGGAATTCATCTTCTTCGAAATGAAATAAATTTTTTGTTTTAATCTTTTTATTCTAGTTACTCTGATGCTTTTATTTTTCTTATGGAGTTTATCTTCTTTGAAAAGAAAGCTAATAGAGGTCTGCGACATGAAGGTTTGATATTAGATCCAGAATGGAATAAATTTTTTGTTTTATTTTTTTTTATCCTAGTTAATCTGATGCTCTCATTTTTCTTATGGAGTTAATCTTCCTTGAAAAGATAGCTAGTAATGATCAGAAACATAAAGGTTCAATATTAGATTCGAAATGAAATAAATTTTTTGTTTTCATTTTTTCATTCTAGTTACTCTGATGCTCTAATTTTTCTTATGGAGTTTATCTTCTTCGAAAAGATAGCTAGTAATGATCTGCAACATAAAGGTTCAATATTAGATTCAAAATGAAATAATTTTTTTTTTTAATTTCTTCATTCTAGTTACTCTTATGCTCCCTTTTTTCTTATGGAGTTTATCTTTTCGAGAACATAGCTAGCCATGATCTGCAAATAAAAGGTTCAATGTTAGATTCTAAACGAAATGAATTTTTTGTTTCAGTTTTTTATTTTAGTTACTGTGATGCTCTTATTTTTCTTATGGAGTTTATCTTCTTTGAAAAGATAGCTAGTAATGATCTGCGACATAAAGCTCCAATGTTGGATTCAAAATGAAATAAATTTTTTGATATAATTTTTTTATTCTAGTTACTCTGATGCTCTCAATTTTCTTATGGAGTTTATCTTTTTCGAAAAGATAACTAGTGATGATCTGCAACATAAAGGTCCAATGTTGGATTCAAAATGAAATAAATTTTTTGTTTCAATTTTTTCATTCTTGTTACTCTGATGCTCTAATTTTTCTTATAGAGTTTACCTTCTTTGAAAAGAAAGCTAGAAATGATCTGCGACATGAAGGTTCAATATAAGATTTGAAATGAAATAAATTTTTTGTTTTGATTATTTTATTCTAGTCACTCCGATGCTCTAATTTTTCTTATGGAGTTTTTCTTCTTTGAGTAGATAGCTAGTAATGATCTACAACATGAAAGTTCAATATTGAATTCGAAATGAAATAAATTTTTTGTTTTAATCTTTTTATTCTAGTTACTCTGATGCTCTCATTTTTCTTATGGAGTTTATCTTCTTCGAAAAGATAGCTAGTGATGATCTGCAACATAAAGCTCCAATGTTGGATTCAAAATGAAATACATTTTTTGTTTTAATCTTTTCATTCCAGTTACTCTGATGCTCTCATTTTTCTTATGGAGTTTTTCTTCTTTGAAAAGATAGCTAGTAATGATCTGCAACATGCAGGTTCAATATTAAATTCGAAATTAAATAAATTTTTTGTTTTAATCTTTTTATTCTAGTTACTCTGATGCTCTCATTTTTCTTATGGGGTTCATCTTCTTTGAAAAGATAGCTAGTAATGATCCGCAACATGAAGGTTCAATATTAGATTCAAAATGAAATAAATTTTTTGTTTCAATTTTTTTATTCTAGTTACTCTGATGCTCTAACTTTTCTTCTGGAGTTTATCTTTTTTGAAAAGATAGCTAGTAATGATCTGCAACATAAAGGTTTAGTATCAGATGCAAAATGAAATAAAATTTTTGTTTCAATTTTTTTATTCTAGTTACTCTGATGCTCTCATTCTTCTTATGGAGTTTATCTCCTTCGAAAAGATATCTTGTAATGATCTGCAACATGAAGGTTTGATACTAGATTCAGAATGAAATGAATTTTGTGTTTTAATTTTTTTATTCTAGTTACTCAGATGCTCAAATTCTTCTTATGGAGTTTATCTTCTTCGAAAAGATAGCTACTAATGATGTGCAACATAAAGTTCTAATATTAGATTCAAAATGAAATAAATTTTTTGTTTTAATTTTTTTATTCTCGGTACTCTGATGCTCTCATTTTTCTTATGGAATTCATTTTCTTTGAAAAGATAGCTAGTAACGATCTGCAACATGAAGGTTCAATATTAGATTCAAAATGAAATAAATTTTTCGTCTTATTTTTTTATTCTTTTTACTCTGATGCTCTTATTTTTCTTATGGAGTTTATCTTCTCTGAGGAGATAGCTTTTAATGATCTGCAACATAAAGGTTCAATATTAGATTCAAAATGAAATAAATTTTTTGTTTTAATTTTTTTATTTTAGTTACTCTGATGCTCTAGTTTTTCTTCTGGAGTTTATCTTCTTTTAAAAGATAGCTAGTAATGATCTGCAACATAAAGGTTTAATATTAGATTCGAAATGAAATAAATTTTTTGTTTTAATTTCTTCATTCTAGTTACTATGATGCTCTTATTTCCCTTATGGAGTTTTTCTTCTTCGAAAAGATAGCTAGTGATGATCTGCAACATGAAAGTTTGATATTAGATTCAAAATGAAATACATTTTTTGTTTTAATTTTTTTATTCTTGTTACTCTGATGCTCAAATTCTTCCAATGGGGTTTATCTTCTTCGAAAAGATAGCTAGTAATGATCTGCAACATGAAGGTTTAATATCAGATTCAAAATGAAATAAAATTTTCATTTTAATTTTTTTATTCTAGTTACTCTGATGCTCTAATTTTTCTTATAGAGTTTATCTTTTTTGAAAAGATAGCTTGTGATGATCTGCAACATAAAGGTTCAATATTAGATTCAAAATGAAATAAGTTTTTTGTTTTAATTTTTTTATTCTAGTTACTCTGATGCTCTAATTTTTCTTCTAGAGTTTATCTTCCTTGAAAAGATAGCTAGTAATCATCTCCATCATTTAAAGATTAATGAAATATTCAAAATGAAATAAAATTTGATTTTTTTATGTATTTTTTTTTCAATGAACACCAGTCTATCAGCGTAGAAGGGAAACACCCCTCTCGCAGTCGGCTTTTTCACTCCCCGCTAAGGGGAACATTCACTCATCCTGGATATTTCAAATATCTTCAGGATTGAGCTCGGTTGTGTTATCTTCTACAACGAGATAGCTAGTAATGACCTGCAACATAAAGGTCCAATGTTAGATTCAAAATGACATAAGTTTTTTGTTTTGATTTTTTTTAATCTAGTTACTCTGATGCTCTCATTTTTCTTATGGAGTTTATCTTTTTTGAAAAGATAGCTAGTAATGATCTGCAACATGAAGGTTTAATATAAGATTCAAAATGAAAGGAATTTTTTGTTTTAATTTTTTTATTCTAGTTACTCTGATGCTCTCATTTTTCTTATGGAGTTTATCTTCTTTGAAAAGATAGCTAGTAATGATCTGCAACATGAAGGTTTAATATCAGATTCAAAATGAAATAAATTTTTTATTTTAATTTTTTTATTCTAGTTACTCTGATGCTCTAATTTTTTTACAGAGTTCATCTTTTTCGAAAAATAGCTAGTAATGATCTGCAACATGAAGGTTCAATATTAGATTCAGAATGAAATAAATTTTTTGTTTCAATTTTTTTAATTAAGTTACTCTGATGCTCTTATTTCTCTTATGGAGTTTATCTTCTTTGGAAAGATAGCTAGTAATGATCTGCAACATAAAGGTTCGATATTAGATTCAAAATGATATAAATGTTCCGTTCAAATTTTTTATTCTAGTTACTCTGATGCTCTTATTTTCCTTATGGAGTTCGTCTTCTTTTGAAGGTTAGCTAGTAATGATCTGAATTATGAGGGTTCAATATTAGGTTCAAAATGAAATAAATTTTTTTATTTAATTATTTTGTTCTAGTTACTCTGATGCTCTTATTCTTCTTATGGAGTTTATCTTCTTTGAAAAGATAGCTAGTAATGATCTGCAACATGAAGGTTTAATATCAGATTCAAAATGAAATAAAATTTTCATTTTAATTTTTTTATTCTAGTTACTCTGATGCTCTAATTTTTCTTATAGAGTTTATCTTTTTTGAAAAGATAGCTTGTGATGATCTGCAACATAAAGGTTCAATATAAGATTCGAAATGGAATACATTTTTTGTTTTAATTTTTTTATTCTAGTTACTCTGATGCTCTAATTTTTTTATAGAGTTGATCTTCTTTGAAAAGATGGCTAGTAATGATCTGCAACATAAGGGCTCAATATTAGATTCAGAATGAAATAAATTTTTTGTTTTAATTTTTTTATTCTAGTTACTCTAATGCTCTAATTTTTCTTATGGAGTTTATCTTCTTTGAAAAGATAGCTTGTTATGATCTGCAACATAAAGGTTCAATATTAGATTCAAAATGAAATAAACTTTTCGTTTTAATTTTTTCATTCTAGTTACTCTGATGCTCTAAATTTTCTTATGGATTTTGTCTTCCTTTAAAAGATCGCTAGTAATGATCTGCAACATGAAGGTTCAATATTAGATTCAAAATGAAATAAATTTTTTGTTTTAATTTTTTCATTCTTGTTACTCAGATGCTCTAATTTTTCTTATGGAGTTTGTCTTCCTTTAAAAGATAGCTTGTAATGATCTGCAACATAAAGGTTTAATATTAGACTAGTAAACCAGTAGATCCACATGATAAATAGATCCACAAACAGGTAGATCAACATAAAAAGTAGATCCACGAACAGGCAGATCCACATAATGAGTAGATCTTCAAAATAAATCCACAGAAAGGGTAATAATAGGATCACATTGAAAGTGTTATTAATTTTCCATTTCTATTATGGAAGTTGATCATATTTGTTGGGATATTGTTATATTTTATTTGAAGAGATAGTATTATGAAGGTGACATAATGAGGAAAATTGAAATAGGTTAACTTTCATTTTGTGATTTCGATACAGATACACTCATTTCTTGATAAATAAATATATTTTGTTAACGAAAACAATGAAATTAAACATGGGGAAATTATATTAATTTTTTTTTTATGATTTAAAACGAAAGGTTTGCCGATTGATCGGATATTTTGAAAACAATTGAAGATAGATATGATTTTATTTGATTTTGAGGGAAAAAAAAAACCATCGTATTTCAACGGTCCCAATCTCGATTCCGTTCTTTTTCTATGTCCGCGTTCGCGTGGTTCATGCTATAGTGTGTATTCATGAAATCAATATGAAAATTGTATTTAACACGGTTCCTACTCAATCTTGCTTAACCCAACCTATTTATTAATTCATTTCAATAATTATTTTCAACACTGCCATAACTTGAGCTAACCTAACCTAAATGATAATAAATTTCAAGAATTGTTTCAACACTGTCAGATCAGATCAGATCCAACCTAACCTAAATATCAATTTTTTTTGAGAATTGTTTCAACACTGTCTTAACTCCAGCCAACCTAACCCAACCGAAATATTGATTCATTTTGAGAATTGTCTCAACACTGTCCTAACTCCAGCCAACCTAACCTAACCTAAATATTGATTTATTTCGAGAATTGTTTCAACACTGTCCTAACTCAAGCTAACCTAACCTAACCTAAATATTGATTTATTTCGAGAATTGTATCAACACTGTCCTAACTTAACCTAACCTAACCTAAATATTGATTTATTTCGATAATTGTCCCAACACTGTCCTAACTTAACCTAACCTAAATATTGATTTATTTCGAGAATTATCTCAACACTGTCCTAACTCAAGCTAACCTAACCTAACCTAAATATTGATTTATTTCGAGAATTGTCTCAACACTGTCCTAACTCAAGCTAACCTAACCTAACCTAAATATTGATTTATTTCGAGAATTGTCTCAACACTGTCCTAACTTAACCTAACCTAAATATTGATTTATTTCGAGAATTGTCTCAACACTGTCCTAACTCAAGCTAACCTAACCTAACCTAAATATTGATTTATTTTGAGAATTGTCTCAACACTGTCCTAACCTAACCTAACAGTACCTAACCTAAATATCCAGTGTATGTTATGTTTTTTGTTCTATTTAATAAATTTCCAAATATTTCTATTTAATAAATTTCCAAATATACACTTATAAAAGGGTTTATTTTGTTTGCTCATTGAATGTTAATCAATGCGATATTGTTTGTAAATTCAACGAAACATTAAAGATTTCTTCTTTCATTTTAACAGGAAGCGCTAAAGAGTTAGTAGATTTCTGTAATTGACTTTGGTAGAAAAAAGTAGATTTCTGCTGAAGGTTTGGTAGATTCCGATTGTTCACGCAACTATTGCTGGCCCTTCTTTTGGTTATAGAGAGCCACGTGATACCATCTGTTTTGACAGAAATCGGTTATCTTAGGGAAAAGAAATTTTTCACATTATCCCGTTACGTTCGTCTCTCGAAATTTTTGTTGATGTCCGATCGGGTTATTATAATATTTTGGAATTTAGAAGAATGACTTCAGTTCCCAATCGTGATTATATGGATATCAACACTTGTATTTTCGAAAATTATTACTTCTGTCGGACCATTCTGGATAATTCATTTATCTCGAATATCTTCGATGTGACCAACCCAAAACTTGGATGGATTTTTATTTATTTTGAAATAAGAAACAATATAGCATGTGTAAAGAAATTCAGTTTTAGCAGATGAATGTAAACTTCTCCATACTTTACGTTGTATGATACAAAAGCACGGTTTTGTTTACAGAAATTAATGCCATTGTTTTTTGTACTTTGAATTAAGAATCTTTTACATACAATAATATGTAATGTAAATCTGTATATGAGATAAGACTGTTCTGGATAATTCATTTATATCGAATACCTTCGATGTAACCCTTCCTCAGATTTCGTTAGGTTTAATGTGCTTAGAAATAATTCGCACGTTCAAACTATGTGAACCATTAATATTGAATTTTTTCAATTTCTCGAGTCTTATAGCATCTAGTCGTTACAAAGATTAATCGTCAATTATATTATTCCTCTCTGTTCAATATGCCTTGTGAAATGATAAATCCACTGAAACAGGAAATCAATAGAAAAAGTAGATCGATATATACCAATGTATATCAATAATGGGCAATAAGTACACCTCTCAAGAATCTCTCTGTATAGAATATGTACATATTATATTGAACAATACTATATCCTGTGATTACACTCAAAATATAATGGTTAACTAGGGAATTCATTTTCTTGATGAAAGCAATGAATATCTAGGTATAATTATTGAATTGGCCTATTATCGATCGATTTCAACGAAATTTAGAGATAATTTATCAATATCCATTAAATATTCCTCCTTCCTTCCTTGGATAAAATAGATTTGGCACTGTAAAAAAAAATTAGAGGAATTTAATCTTTATAATCTGAAATAAATCAAATACATACTTCGTACTATCGTGAGATGGGAATTAAATCGACATATTATTATTTGTATGACTGCTGGACTGTCACTTGCCGACTGCCGAGTAGCCGATTCACAGATGGCATATTATTATAGGTTATTGGCGCTTTCGATATGGGTTTTCGTCAACCGTGTTGTTTCTTTTCGAAGCGAATCCTATGCGAGAATTTATATTTCGTGCATTGTAGGGCTTTATTTTATTGTTTGGAGCCAACTTTTTGAAGCAAATCGAATGCGCGAATGTCATATTTCGTGAACTGGTGTTGCTCAGATAGATATATCGAAAGCTGCAAACGAAGGAGACGCTTATTCGGTGTGTCTATTTGACATTTGTACCATTTGTTTACCAAAAGTACGATTTTCAAAAGCAAATCTTGCAAAAATGGTGGAAAGTGTGGAAAAGCCATATAGCCTATGTGTACCTATTATTCTTCGAGATTCGATTACAACTTGATTCATTCCACAAGATGGCAATGGAAAAATTTGCATACCATTTCTTGAAGACTCCTTTTATGCTTTTCATCGATTTTGGCCATTTCCGAACATTATTTTAAAACACTTCAAGATGGGCTAGAGGGATCGTTTGGACATCGTTGGAAAGCCCGTTTCTTCTTGTAAAAAACACGGGGGGTCATGGGTCACTCAACGATCGCTGAAGGGTCTTATTTTTCAGTATCCCAACGTGCCATTTACGAATTCAAACGGTAGGCGGAGATCTGTCTATCCGATTCTATGCGCCCTTAAAGCTTTAAGTGTATGTAATTAAAAATGAAATAAATTTTTTGTTTAAATTTTTTATTCTAGTTACTCTGATGCTCTGATTTTTCTTATGGAGTTTATCTTCTTTGAAAAGATAGCTTGTTATGATCTGCAACATAAAGGTTCAATATTAGATTCAAAATGAAATAAACTTTTCGTTTTAATTTTTTCATTCTGGTTACTCTGATGCTCTAAATTTTCTTATGGATTTTGTCTTCCTTTAAAAGATCGCTAGTAATGATCTGCAACATGAAGGTTCAATATTAGATTCAAAATGAAATAAATTTTTTGTTTTAATTTTTTCATTCTTGTTACTCTGATGCTCTAATTTTTCTTATGGAGTTTGTCTTCCTTTAAAAGATAGCTAGTAATGATCTGCAACATAAAGGTTCAATATTAGATTCGAAATGAAATAAATTTTTTGTTTTAATTTTTTTATTCTAGTTACTCTGATGCTCAAATCCTTCTTATGGAGTTTATCTTCTTTGAAAAGAAAGCTTGTAATGATCTGCTATATAAAGGTTTGATATCAGATTCAAAATGAAATAAATTTTGTGTTTTAATTTTTTTATTCTAGTTACTCAGATGCTCAAATTCTTCTTATGGAGTTTATCTTCTTCGAAAAGATAGCTACTAATGATGTGCAACATAAAGTTCTAATATAAGATTCAAAATGAAATAAATTTTTTGTTTTAATTTTTTTATTCTAGGTACTCTGATGCTCTCATTCTTCTTATGGAATTCATTTTCTTTGAAAAGATAGCTAGTAACGATCTGCAACATGAAGGTTCAATATTAGATTCAAAATGAAATAAATTTTTCGTCTTATTTTTTTATTCTTTTTACTCTGATGCTCTTATTTTTCTTATGGAGTTTATCTTCTCTGAGGAGATAGCTTTTAATGATCTGCAACATAAAGGTTCAATATTAGATTCAAAATGAAATAAATTTTTTGTTTTAATTTCTTTATTTTAGTTACTCTGATGCTCTAGTTTTTCTTCTGGAGTTTATCTTCTTTTAAAAGATAGCTAGTAATGATCTGCAACATAAAGGTTTAATATTAGATTCGAAATGAAATAAATTTTTTGTTCTAATTTCTTCATTCTAGTTACTATGATGCTCTTATTTCCCTTATGGAGTTTTTCTTCTTCGAAAAGATAGCTAGTGATGATCTGCAACATGAAAGTTTGATATTAGATTCAAAATGAAATACATTTTTTGTTTTAATTTTTTTATTCTTGTTACTCTGATGCTCAAATTCTTCCAATGGGGTTTATCTTCTTCGAAAAGATAGCTAGTAATGATCTGCAACATGAAGGTTCAATATTAGATTCATAATGAAAAAAATTTTTTGTTTCAATTATTTTATTCTAGTTAGTCTGGTGCTCTAATTTTTCTTATGGAGTTTAGCTTCTTTGGAAAGATAGCTAGTAATGATCTGCAACATGAAGGTTCAATATTAGATTCAAAATGAAATAAGTTTTTTGTTTTAATTTTTTTATTCTAGTTACTCTGATGCTCTAATTTTTCTTCTAGAGTTTATCTTCCTTGAAAAGATAGCTAGTAATCATCTGCATCATTTAAAGATTAATGAAATATTCAAAATGAAATAAAATTTGATTTTTTTATGTATTTTTTTTTCAATGAACACCAGTCTATCAGCGTAGAAGGGAAACACCCCTCTCGCAGTCGGCTTTCTCACTCCCCGCTAAGGGGAACATTCACTCATCCTGGATATTTCAAATATCTTCAGGATTGAGCTCGGTTGTGTTATCTTCTACAACGAGATAGCTAGTAATGACCTGCAACATAAAGGTCCAATGTTAGATTCAAAATGACATAAGTTTTTTGTTTTAATTTTTTTTAATCTAGTTACTCTGATGCTCTCATTTTTCTTATGGAGTTTATCTTTTTTGAAAAGATAGCTAGTAATGATCTGCAACATGAAGGTTTAATATAAGATTCAAAATGAAAGGAATTTTTTGTTTTAATTTTTTTATTCTAGTTACTCTGATGCTCTCATTTTTCTTATGGAGTTTATCTTCTTTGAAAAGATAGCTAGTAATGATCTGCAACATGAAGGTTTAATATCAGATTCAAAATGAAATAAATTTTTTATTTTAATTTTTTTATTCTAGTTACTCTGATGCTCTAATTTTTTTACAGAGTTCATCTTTTTCGAAAAATAGCTAGTAATGATCTGCAACATGAAGGTTCAATATTAGATTCAGAATGAAATAAATTTTTTGTTTCAATTTTTTTAATTAAGTTACTCTGATGCTCTTATTTCTCTTATGGAGTTTATCTTCTTTGGAAAGATAGCTAGTAATGATCTGCAACATGAAGGTTTAATATCAGATTCAAAATGAAATAAATTTTTCATTTCAATTTTTTTATTCTAGTTACTCTGATGCTCTAATTTTTCTTATAGAGTTTATCTTTTTTGAAAAGATAGCTTGTGATGATCTGCAACATAAAGGTTCAATATAAGATTCGAAATGGAATGCATTTTTTGTTTTAATTTTTTTATTCTAGTTACTCTGATGCTCTAATTTTTTTTATAGAGTTGATCTTCTTTGAAAAGATGGCTAGTAATGATCTGCAACATAAGGGCTCAATATTAGATTCAGAATGAAATAAATTTTTTGTTTTAATTTTTTTATTCTAGTTACTCTAATGCTCTAATTTTTCTTATGGAGTTTATCTTCTTTGAAAAGATAGCTTGTTATGATCTGCAACATAAAGGTTCAATATTAGATTCAAAATGAAATAAACTTTTCGTTTTAATTTTTTCATTCTAGTTACTCTGATGCTCTAAATTTTCTTATGGATTTTGTCTTCCTTTGAAAGATCGCTAGTAATGATCTGCAACATGAAGGTTCAATATTAGATTCAAAATGAAATAAATTTTTTGTTTTAATTTTTTCATTCTTGTTACTCAGATGCTCTAATTTTTCTTATGGAGTTTGTCTTCCTTTAAAAGATAGCTTGTAATGATCTGCAACATAAAGGTTTAATATTAGATTAAAAATGAAATACATTTTTTGTTTAAATTTTTTATTCTAGTTACTCTGATGCTCTGATTTTTCTTATGGAGTTTATCTTCTTTGAAAAGATAGCTTGTTATGATCTGCAACATAAAGGTTCAATATTAGATTCAAAATGAAATAAACTTTTCGTTTTAATTTTTTCATTCTGGTTACTCTGATGCTCTAAATTTTATTATGGATTTTGTCTTCCTTTAAAAGATCGCTAGTAATGATCTGCAACATAAAGGTTCAATATTAGATTCGAAATGAAATAAATTTTTTGTTTTAATTTTTTTATTCTAGTTACTCTGATGCTCAAATCCTTCTTATGGAGTTTATCTTCTTTGAAAAGATAGCTTGTAATGATCTGCTATATAAAGGTTTGATATCAGATTCAAAATGAAATAAATTTTGTGATAAAATTTTTTTATTCTAGTTACCCTGATGCTCAAATTCTTCTTATGGAGTTCTTCTTCGAAAACATAGCTAGTAATGATTTGCAACATAAAGGTTCCATATTAGATTCAAAATGAAATAATTTTTTTTTTTGATTTTTTTATTCTAGTTACTCAGATGCTCTTATTTTTCTAATGGAGTTTGTCTTCTTTTGAAGGATAGCTAGTAATGATCTGCAACATAAAGGTTTGATATTAGGTTCAAAATGAAATTAATTTTTTGTTTTAATATTTTTATTCTAGGTACTCTGATGCTCTAATTTTTCTTATGGAATTCATCTTCTTTGAAAAGATGGCTAGTAATGATCTGCAACATGAAGGTTTAATATAAGATTCAAAATGAAATAAATTTTTCTTCTTAATTTTTTTGTTCTTTTAACTCTGATGCTCTTCTTTTTCTTATGGAGTTTATCTTCTTCGAAAAGATAGCTAGTAATGATCTGCAACATGAAGGTTTCATATTAGATTCGAAATGAAATAAATTTTTTGTTTCAATTTTTTTATTCTAGTTACTCTGATGCTCTAATTTTTCTTATGGAGTTTTTCTTCTCTTGAAGGATAGCTAGTAATGATCTGCAACATGAAGGTTTAATATTAGGTTCAAAATGAAATAAATTTTTTGTTTTAATTATTCTGTTCTAGTTACTCTGATGCTCTAATTATTCTTATGGAGTTTATCTTCTCTGAAAAGATAGCTAGTAATGATCTGCAACATAAAGGTTCAATATTTGATTCGAAATGAAATAAATTTTTTGTTTCAATTTCTTCATTCTAGTTACTATGATGCTCTAATTTTCCTTATGGAGTTTTTCTTCTTTGAAAAGATAGCTAGTAATGATCTGCAACATGAAAATTAGATATTAGATTCAAAATGAAATAAATTTTTCGTTTTAATTTTTTTATTCTTGTTACTCTGATGCTCAAATTCTTCCAATGGGGTTTATCTTCTTCGAAAAGATAGCTAGTAATGATCTGCAATATGAAGGTTCAATATTAGATTCATAATGAAATAAATTTTTTGTTTCAATTTTTTCATTCTAGTTAGTCTGGTGCTCTAATTTTTCTTATGGAGTTTAGCTTCTTTGGAAAGATAGCTAGTAATGATCTGCAACATGAAGGTTTAATATTAGATTCAAAATGAAATAAGTTTTTTGTTTGAATTTTTTTATTCTTTTTACACTGATGCTCTTATTCTTCTTACGGAGTTCATCTTCTTTGAAAAGATAGCTAGTAATGATCTGCAACATAAAGGTTCAATATAAGTTTCAAAATGAAATAAATTTTTTGTTTTAATTTTTTTATTCTAGTTACTCTGATGCTCTAATTTTTCTTCTGGAGTTTATCTTCCTTGAAAAGATAGCTAGTAATAATCTGCAACATTTTGAGATTAATGAAATATTCAAAATGAAATAAAATTTGATTTTTTTATGTATTTTTTTCAGCGTAGAAGGGAAACATCCCTCTCGCAGTCGGCTTTTTCACTCCCCGCTTAGGGGAACATTCACTCATCCTGAATATTTTAAATATCTTCAGGATTGAGCTCGGTTGTGTTATCATCTACAACGAGATAGCTAGTAATGACCTGCAACATAAAGGTCCAATGTTAGATTCAAAATGACATAAATTTTTTGTTTTAATTTCTTTAATCTAGTTACACCGATGCTCTCATTTTTCCTATGGAGTTTTTCTTTTTTGAGAAGATAGCTAGTAGTGATCTGCAACATGAAGGTTTAATATAAGATTCAAAATGAAAGGAATTTTTTGTTTTAATTTTTTTATTCAAGTAACTCTGATGCTCTCATTTTTCTTATGGAGTTTATCTTCTTTGAAAAGAAAGCTGGTAATTATCTGCAACATGAAGGTTCAATATAAGATTCACAATGAAATACATTTTTTGTTTTAATTTTTTTATTCTAGTTACCCTGATATTCTAACTTTTTTTCTGGAGTTTATCTTCTTCGAAAAGTTAGCTAGTAATGATCTGCAACATAAAGGTTCAATATCAGATTCAAAATGAAATAAATTTTTTGTTTCAATTATTTTATTCTAGTAACTCTGATGCTCTCATTCTTCTTATGGAGTTTATCTTCTTCGAAAAGATAGCTAGTAATGGTCTGCAACATAGAGGTTTGATATTAGATTCAGAATGAAATAAATTTTTTGTTTCAATTGTTTTATTCTAGTTACTCAGATGCTCAAATTCTTCTAATGGAGTTTATCTTCTTCGAAAAGATAACTACTTATGATCTGCAACATAGAGGTTTAATATTAGATTCAAAATGAAATAAATTTTTTTGTTTTAATATTTTTATTCTAGGTACTCTGATGCTCTAATTTTTCTTATGGAATTCATCTTCTTCGAAATGAAATAAATTTTTTGTTTTAATCTTTTCATTCTAGTTACTCTGATGCTTTTATTTTTCTTATGGAGTTTATCTTCATTGAAAAGAAAGCTAGTAATGATCTGCAACATAAAGGTTTAATATAAGATTCGAAATGAAATGAATTTTTTGTTTAATTTTTTTTATTCCAGTTACTCTGATGCTCTCATTTTTCTTATGGAGTTTAACTTTTTCGAAAAGATAGCTAGTGATGATCTGCAACATAAAGGTCCATTGTTGGATTCAAAATGAAATAAATTTTTTGTTTTAATTTTTTTATTCTTGTTACTCTGATGCTCTAATTTTTCTTATGGAGTTTATCTTCTTTGAAAAGAAAGCTAATAGAGGTCTGCGACATAAAAGTTTATATTAGATCCAAAATGAAATAAATTTTTTGTTTTATTTTTTTTTATCCTAGTTAATCTGATGCTCTCATTTTTCTTATGGAGTTAATCTTCCTTGAAAAGATAGCTAGTAATGATCAGAAACATAAAGGTTCAATATTAGATTCGAAATGAAATAAATTTTTTGTTTTCATTTTTTCATTCTAGTTACTCTGATGCTCTAATTTTTCTTATGGAGTTTATCTTCTTTGAAAAGATAGCTAGTAATGATCTGCAACATAAAGGTTCAATATTAGATTCAAAATGAAATAAATTTTTTTTTTAATTTCTTCATTCTAGTTACTCTTATGCTCCCTTTTTTCTTATGGAGTTTATCTTTTCGAGAACATAGCTAGCCATGATCTGCGAATAAAAGGTTCAATGTTAGATTCTAAATGAAATGAATTTTTTGTTTCAGTTTTTTATTTCAGTTACTGTGATGCTCTTATTTTTCTTATGGAGTTTATCTTCTTTGAAAAGATAGCTAGTAATGATCTGCGACATAAAGCTCCAATGTTGGATTCAAAATGAAATAAATTTTTTGATTTAATTTTTTTATTCTAGTTACTCTGATGCTCTCAATTTTCTTATGGAGTTTATCTTTTTCGAAAAGATAACTAGTGATGATCTGCAACATAAAGGTCCAATGTTGGATTCAAAATGAAATAAATTTTTTGTTTTAATTTTTTCATTCTTGTTACTCTGATGCTCTAATTTTTCTTATAGAGTTTATCTTCTTTCAAAAGAAAGCTAGAAATGATCTGCGACATGAAGGTTCAATATAAGATTTGAAATGAAATAAATTTTTTGTTTTGATTTTTTTATTCTAGTCACTCCGATGCTTTAATTTTTCTTATGGAGTTTTTCTTCTTTGAGAAGATAGCTAGTAATGATCTGCAACATGAAAGTTCAATATTGAATTCGAAATGAAATAAATTTTTTGTTTTAATCTTTTTATTCTAGTTACTCTGATGCTCTCATTTTTCTTATGGAGTTTATCTTCTTCGAAAAGATAGCTAGTGATGATCTGCAACATAAAGCTCCAATGTTGGATTCAAAATGAAATACATTTTTTGTTTTGATCTTTTCATTCTAGTTACTCTGATGCTCTCATTTTTCTTATGGAGTTTTTCTTCTTTGAAAAGATAGCTAGTGATGATCTGCAACATGCAAGTTCAATATTAAATTCGAAATGAAATAAATTTTTTGTTTTAATCTTTTTATTCTAGTTACCCTGATGCTCTCATTTTTCTTATGGGGTTCCTCTTCTTTGAAAAGATAGCTAGTAATGATCCGCAACATGAAGGTTCAATATTAGATTCAAAATGAAATAAATTTTTTGTTTCAATTTTTTTATTCTAGTTACTCTGATGCTCTAACTTTTCTTCTGGAGTTTATCTTCTTTGAAAAGATAGCTAGTAATGATCTGCAACATAAAGGTTTAGTATTAGATGCAAAATGAAATAAAATTTTTGTTTCAATTTTTTTATTCTAGTTACTCTGATGCTCTCATTCTTCTTATGGAGTTTATCTTCTTCGAAAAGATAGCTTGTAATGATCTGCAACATAAAGGTTTGATATTAGATTCAGAATGAAATGAATTTTGTGTTTTAATTTTTTTATTCTAGTTACTCAGATGCTCAAATTCTTCTTATGGAGTTTATCTTCTTCGAAAAGATAGCTACTAATGATGTGCAACATGAAGTCTAATATTAGATTCAAAATGAAATAAATTTTTTGTTTTAATTTTTTTATTCTAGGTACTCTGATGCTCTCATTTTTCTTATGGAATTCATTTTTTTTGAAAAGATAGCTAGTAACGATCTGCAACATGAAGGTTCAATATTAGATTCAAAATGAAATAAATTTTTCGTCTTATTTTTTTATTCTTTTTACTCTGATGCTCTTATTTTTCTTATGGAGTTTATCTTTTTTGAGGAGATAGCTTTTAATGATCTGCAACATGAAGGTTCAATATTAGATTCAAAATGAAATAAATTTTTTTTTTAATTTTTTTATTTTAGTTACTCTGATGCTCTAGTTTTTCTTCTGGAGTTTTTCTTCTTTGAAAAGATAGCTAGTAATGATCTGCAACATAAAGGTTCAATATAAGATTCACAATGAAATACATTTTTTGTTTTAATTTTTTTATTCTAGTTACTCTGATATTCTAACTTTTTTTCTGGAGTTTATCTTTTTCGAAAAGATAGCTAGTAATGATCTGCAACATAAAGGTTCAATATCAGATTCAAAATGAAATAAATTTTTTGTTTCAATTATTTTATTCTAGTAACTCTGATGCTCTAATTTTTCTTATGGAGTTTATCTTCTTTGAAAAGATAGCTAGTAATGATCTGCAACATAAAGGTTCAATATTAGATTCAAAATGAAATAAATTTTTTTTTTAATTTCTTCATTCTAGTTACTCTTATGCTCCCTTTTTTCTTATGGAGTTTATCTTTTCGAGAACATAGCTAGCCATGATCTGCGAATAAAAGGTTCAATGTTAGATTCTAAATGAAATGAATTTTTTGTTTCAGTTTTTTATTTCAGTTACTGTGATGCTCTTATTTTTCTTATGGAGTTTATCTTCTTTGAAAAGATAGCTAGTAATGATCTGCGACATGAAGCTCCAATGTTGGATTCAAAATGAAATAAATTTTTTGATTTAATTTTTTTATGCTAGTTACTCTGATGCTCTCAATTTTCTTATGGAGTTTATCTTTTTCGAAAAGATAACTAGTGATGATCTGCAACATAAAGGTCCAATGTTGGATTCAAAATGAAATAAATTTTTTGTTTTAATTTTTTCATTCTTGTTACTCTGATGCTCTAATTTTTCTTATAGAGTTTATCTTCTTTCAAAAGAAAGCTAGAAATGATCTGCGACATGAAGGTTCAATATAAGATTTGAAATGAAATAAATTTTTTGTTTTGATTTTTTTATTCTAGTCACTCCGATGCTTTAATTTTTCTTATGGAGTTTTTCTTCTTTGAGAAGATAGCTAGTAATGATCTGCAACATGAAAGTTCAATATTGAATTCGAAATGAAATAAATTTTTTGTTTTAATCTTTTTATTCTAGTTACTCTGATGCTCTCATTTTTCTTATGGAGTTTATCTTCTTCGAAAAGATAGCTAGTGATGATCTGCAACATAAAGCTCCAATGTTGGATTCAAAATGAAATACATTTTTTGTTTTGATCTTTTCATTCTAGTTACTCTGATGCTCTCATTTTTCTTATGGAGTTTTTCTTCTTTGAAAAGATAGCTAGTGATGATCTGCAACATGCAAGTTCAATATTAAATTCGAAATGAAATAAATTTTTTGTTTTAATCTTTTTATTCTAGTTACCCTGATGCTCTCATTTTTCTTATGGGGTTCCTCTTCTTTGAAAAGATAGCTAGTAATGATCCGCAACATGAAGGTTCAATATTAGATTCAAAATGAAATAAATTTTTTGTTTCAATTTTTTTATTCTAGTTACTCTGATGCTCTAACTTTTCTTCTGGAGTTTATCTTCTTTGAAAAGATAGCTAGTAATGATCTGCAACATAAAGGTTTAGTATTAGATGCAAAATGAAATAAAATTTTTGTTTCAATTTTTTTATTCTAGTTACTCTGATGCTCTCATTCTTCTTATGGAGTTTATCTTCTTCGAAAAGATAGCTTGTAATGATCTGCAACATAAAGGTTTGATATTAGATTCAGAATGAAATGAATTTTGTGTTTTAATTTTTTTATTCTAGTTACTCAGATGCTCAAATTCTTCTTATGGAGTTTATCTTCTTCGAAAAGATAGCTACTAATGATGTGCAACATGAAGTCTAATATTAGATTCAAAATGAAATAAATTTTTTGTTTTAATTTTTTTATTCTAGGTACTCTGATGCTCTCATTTTTCTTATGGAATTCATTTTTTTTGAAAAGATAGCTAGTAACGATCTGCAACATGAAGGTTCAATATTAGATTCAAAATGAAATAAATTTTTCGTCTTATTTTTTTATTCTTTTTACTCTGATGCTCTTATTTTTCTTATGGAGTTTATCTTTTTTGAGGAGATAGCTTTTAATGATCTGCAACATGAAGGTTCAATATTAGATTCAAAATGAAATAAATTTTTTTTTTAATTTTTTTATTTTAGTTACTCTGATGCTCTAGTTTTTCTTCTGGAGTTTTTCTTCTTTGAAAAGATAGCTAGTAATGATCTGCAACATAAAGGTTCAATATAAGATTCAGAATGAAATACATTTTTTGTTTTAATTTTTTTATTCTAGTTACTCTGATATTCTAACTTTTTTTCTGGAGTTTATCTTTTTCGAAAAGATAGCTAGTAATGATCTGCAACATGAAGGTTCAATATCAGATTCAAAATGAAATAAATTTTTTGTTTCAATTATTTTATTCTAGTAACTCTGATGCTCTCATTCTTCTTATGGAGTTTATCTTCTTCGAAAAGATAGCTAGTAATGGTCTGCAACATAGAGGTTTGATATTAGATTCAGAATGAAATAAATTTTTTGTTTTAATTGTTTTATTCTAGTTACTCAGATGCTCAAATTCTTCTCATGGAGTTTATCTTCTTCGAAAAGATAACTACTAATGATCTGCAACATAGAGCTTTAATATTAGATTCGAAATGAAATAAATTTTTTTGTTTTAATATTTTTATTCTAGGTACTCTGATGCTCTAATTTTTCTTATGGAATTCATCTTCTTCAAAATGAAATAAATTTTTTGTTTTAATCTTTTTATTCTAGTTACTCTGATGCTTTTATTTTTCTTATGGGGTTTATCTTCATTGAAAAGAAAGCTAGTAATGATCTGCAACATAAAGGTTTAATATACGATTCGAAATGAAATAAATTTTTTGTTTTATTTTTTTTATTCCAGTTACTCTGATGCTCTCATTTTTCTTATGGAGTTCATCTTTTTCGAAAAGATAGCTAGTGATGATCTGCAACATAAAGGTCCAATGTTGGATTCAAAATGAAATAAATTTTTTGTTCTAATTTTTTTATTCTTGTTAATCTGATGCTCTAATTTTTCTTATGGAGTTTATCTTCTTTGAAAAGAAAGCTAATAGAGGTCTGCGACATGAAGGTTTGATATTAGATCCAAAATGAAATAAATTTTTTGTTTTATTTTTTTTTATCCTAGTTAATCTGATGCTCTCATTTTTCTTGTGGAGTTAATCTTCCTTGAAAAGATAGCTAGTAATGATCAGAAACATAAAGGTTCAATATTAGATTCGAAATGAAATAAATTTTTTGTTTTCATTTTTTCATTCTAGTTACTCTGATGCTCTAATTTTTCTTATGGAGTTTATCTTCTTTGAAAAGATAGCTAGTAATGATCTGCAACATAAAGGTTCAATATTAGATTCAAAATGAAATAAATTTTTTTTTAATTTCTTCATTCTAGTTACTCTTATGCTCCCTTTTTTCTTATGGAGTTTATCTTTTCGAGAACATAGCTAGCCATGATCTGCGAATAAAAGGTTCAATGTTAGATTCTAAATGAAATGAATTTTTTGTTTCAGTTTTTTATTTTAGTTACTGTGATGCTCTTATTTTTCTTATGGAGTTTATCTTCTTTGAAAAGATAGCTAGTAATGATCTGCGACATAAAGCTCCAATGTTGGATTCAAAATGAAATAAATTTTTTGATTTAATTTTTTTATTCTAGTTACTCTGATGCTCTCAATTTTCTTATGGAGTTTATCTTTTTCGAAAAGATAACTAGTGATGATCTGCAACATAAAGGTCCAATGTTGGATTCAAAATGAAATAAATTTTTTGTTTTAATTTTTTCATTCTTGTTACTCTGATGCTCTAATTTTTCTTATAGAGTTTATCTTCTTTGAAAAGAAAGCTAGAAATGATCTGCGACATGAAGGTTCAATATAAGATTTGAAATGAAATAAATTTTTTGTTTTGATTTTTTTATTCTAGTCACTCCGATGATCTAATTTTTCTTATGGAGTTTTTCTTCTTTGAGAAGATAGCTAGTAATGATCTGCAACATGAAAGTTCAATATTGAATTCGAAATGAAATAAATTTTTTGTTTTAATCTTTTTATTCTAGTTACTCTGATGCTCTCATTTTTCTTATGGAGTTTATCTTCTTCGAAAAGATAGCTAGTGATGATCTGCAACATAAAGCTCCAATGTTGGATTCAAAATGAAATACATTTTTTGTTTTAATCTTTTCATTCTAGTTACTCTGATGCTCTCATTTTTCTTATGGAGTTTTTCTTCTTTGAAAAGATAGCTAGTAATGATCTGCAACATGCAAGTTCAATATTAAATTCGAAATGAAATAAATTTTTTGTTTTAATCTTTTTATTCTAGTTACTCTGATGCTCTCATTTTTCTTATGGGGTTTATCTTCTTTGAAAAGATAGCTAGTAATGCTCCGCAACATGAAGGTTCAATATTAGATTCAAAATGAAATAAATTTTTTGTTTTAATTTTTTTATTCTAGGTACTCTGATGCTCTCATTTTTCTTATGGAATTCATTTTCTTTGAAAAGATAGCTAGTAACGATCTGCAACATGAAGGTTCAATATTAGATTCAAAATGAAATAAATTTTTCGTCTTATTTTTTTATTCTTTTTACTCTGATGCTCTTATTTTTCTTATGGAGTTTATCTTCTTCGAGGAGATAGCTTTTAATGATCTGCAACATAAAGGTTCAATATTAGATTCAAAATGAAATAAATTTTTTGTATTAATTTTTTTTATTTTAGTTACTCTGATGCTCTAGTTTTTTTTCTGGAGTTTATCTTCTTTGAAAAGATAGCTAGTAATGATCTGCAACATAAAGGTTCAATATTAGATTCAAAATGAAATAAATTTTTTGTTTTAATTTTTTTATTCTAGTTACTCTGATGCTCAAATTCTTCCTATGGAGTTTATCTTCTTCGAAAAGATAGCTAGTAATGATCTGCAACATAAAGGTTTCATATTAGATTCAAAATGAAATAAATTTTTTGTTTTAATTTTTTTATTCTAGTTACTCTGATGCTCTAATTTTTCTTATGGAGTTTGTCTTCTTTTGAAGGATAGTTTGTAATGATCTGCAACATAAAGGTTCAATATTAGGTTCAAAATGAAATAAATTTTTTGTTTGACTCTTTTTATTCTAGTTACTCTGATGCTCTAATTCTTCCTATGGAGTTTATCTTCTTTGAAAAGATAGCTAGTAATGATCTGCAACTTGAAAGTTTAATATTAGATTCGAAATGAAATAAATTTTTTGTTTTAATTTCTTCATTCTAGTTACTATGATGCTCTTATTCCCCTTATGGAGTTTTTCTTCTTCGAAAAGATAGCTAGTGATGATCTGCAACATGAAAGTTTGATATTAGATTCAAAATGAAATACACTTTTTGTTTTAATTTTTTTATTCTTGTTACTCTGATGCTCAAATTCTTCCAATGGGGTTTATCTTCTTCGAAAAGATAGCTAGTAATGATCTGCAACATGAAGGTTCAATATTAGATTCATAATGAAAAAAATTTTTCGTTTCAATTATTTTATTCTAGTTATTCTGGTGCTCTAATTTTTCTTATGGAGTTTAGCTTCTCTGGAAAGATAGCTAGTAATGATCTGCAACATGAAGGTTCAATATTAGATTCAAAATGAAATAAGTTTTTTGTTTTAATTTTTTTATTCTAGTTACCCTGATGCTCTAATTTTTCTTCTAGAGTTCATCTTCCTTGAAAAGATAGCTAGTAATCATCTGCATCATTTAAATTTTAATGAAATATTCAAAATGAAATAAAATTTGCAACATAAAGGTCCAATGTTAGATTCAAAATGAAATAAATTTTTTGTTTTAATTTTTTTATTTTAGTTACTCTGATGCTCTAGTTTTTCTTCTGGAGTTTATCTTCTTTGAAAAGATAGCTAGTAATGATCTGCAACATAAAGGTTCAATATTAGATTCAAAATGAAATAAATTTTTTGTTTAAATTTTTTTATTCTAGTTACTCTGATGCTCAAATTCTTCTTATGGAGTTTATCTTCTCTGAAAAGATAGCTAGTAATGATCTGCAACATGAAGGTTCAATATTTGATTCGAAATGAAATAAATTTTTTGTTTCAATTTTTTATTCTAGTTACTCTGATGCTCTAATTTTCCTTAGGGAGTTTATCTCCTTTGAAAAGATAGCTAGTAATGATCTGCAACATAAAGGTTCAATATTAGATTCAAAATGAAATAAATTTTTTGTTTAAATTTTTTTATTCTAGTTACTCTGATGCTCAAATTCTTCGTATGGAGTTTATCTTCTCTGAAAAGATAGCTAGTATTGATCTGCAACATAAAGGTTCAATATTTGATTCGAAATGAAATAAATCTTTTGTTTTAATTTTTTATTCTAGTTACTCTGATGCTCTAATTTTTCTTATGGAGTTTGTCTTCTTTTGAAGGATAGTTTGTAATGATCTGCAACATAAAGGTTCAATATTAGGTTCAAAATGAAATAAATTTTTTGTTTGACTCTTTTTATTCTAGTTACTCTGATGCTCTAATTCTTCTTATGGAGTTTATCTTCTTTGAAAAGACAGCTAGTAATGATCTGCAACTTGAAGGTATAATATTAGATTCGAAATGAAATAAATTTTTTGTTTTAATTTTTTTATTCTAGTTACTCTGATGCTCTAATTTTCCTTATGGAGTTTGTCTTCTTTTGAAGGATAGCAGGTAATGATCTGAATTATGAGGGTTCAATATTAGGTTCAAAATGAAATAAATTTTTTGTTTTAATTATTTTGTTCTAGTTACTCTGATGCTCTAATTCTTCTTATGGAGTTTATCTTCTTTGAAAAGATAGCTAGTAATGATCTGCAACATAAAGGTTTAATATTAGATTCGAAATGAAATAAATTTTTTGTTTTAATTTCTTCATTCTAGTTACTACGATGCTCTTATTTCCCTTATGGAGTTTTTCTTCTTCGAAATGATAGCTAGTGATGATCTGCAACATGAAAGTTTGATATTAGATTCAAAATGGAATACATTTTTTGTTTTAATTTTTTTATTCTTGTTACTCTGATGCTCAAATTCTTCCAATGGGGTTTATCTTCTTCGAAAAGATAGCTAGTAATGATCTGCAACATGAAGGTTCAATATTAGATTCATAATGAAAAAAATTTTTTGTTTCAATTATTTTATTCTAGTTAGTCTGGTGCTCTAATTTTTCTTATGGAGTTTAGCTTCTTTGGAAAGATAGCTAGTAATGATCTGCAACATGAAGGTTCAATATTAGATTCAAAATGAAATAAGTTTTTTGTTTTAATTTTTTTATTCTAGTTACTCTGATGCTCTTATTTCTCTTATGGAGTTTATCTTCTTTGGAAAGATAGCTAGTAATGATCTGCAACATAAAGGTTCGATATTAGATTCAAAATGATATAAATGTTCCGTTCAAATTTTTTATTCTAGTTACTCTGATGCTCTAATTTTCCTAATGGAGTTTGTCTTCTTTTGAAGGATAGCTAGTAATGATCTGAATTATGAGGGTTCAATATTAGGTTCAAAATGAAATAAATTTTTTGTTTTAATTATTTTATTCTAGTTACTCTGATGCTCTAATTTTTCTTATAGAGTTTATCTTCCTTGAAAAGATAGCTAGTAATCATCTGCATCATTTAAAGATCAATGAAATATTCAAAATGATATAAAATTTGATTTTTTTATGTATTTTTTTTTCAATGAACACCCGACTTCAGTCTATCAGCGTAGAAGGGAAACACCCCTCTCGCAGTCGGCTTTTTCACTCCCCGCTAAGGGGAACATTCACTCATCCTGGATATTTCAAATATCTTCAGGATTGAGCTCGGTTGTGTTATCTTCTACAACGAGATAGCTAGTAATGACCTGCAACATAAGGGTCCAATGTTAGATTCAAAATGACACAAATTTTTTGTTTTAATTTTTTTTAATCTAGTTACTCTGATGCTCTCATTTTTCTTATGGAGTTTATCTTTTTTGAAAAGATAGCTAGTAATGATCTGCAACATGAAGGTTTAATATAAGATTCAAAATGAAAGGAATTTTTTGTTTTAATTTTTTTATTCTAGTTACTCTGATGCTCTCATTCTTCTTATGGAGTTTATCTTCTCTGAAAAGATAGCTAGTAATGATCTGCAACATGAAGGTTTGATATCAGATTCAAAATGAAATAAATTTTTTATTTTAATTTTTTTATTCTAGTTACTCTGATGCTCTAATTTTTTTACGGAGTTTATCTTTTTCGAAAAATAGCTAGTAATGATCTGCAACATGGAGGTTCAATATTAGATTCAGAATGAAATAAATTTTTAGTTTCAATTTTTTCAATTAAGTTACTCTGATGCTCTAATTTTTTTTATCGAGTTTATCTTCTTTGAAAAGATAGCTAGTAATGATCTGCAACATGAAGGTTTAATATCAGATTCAAAATGAAATAAATTTTTCATTTTGATTTTTTTATTCTAGTTACTCTGATGCTCTAATTTTTCTTATAGAGTTTATCTTTTTTGAAAAGATAGCTAGTAATGATCTGCAACATAAAGGTTCAATATAAGATTCGAAATGAAATACATTTTTTGTTTTAATTTTTTTATTCTAGTTACTCTGATGCTCTAATTTTTTTTATGGAGTTGATCTTCTTTGAAAAGATGGCTAGTAATGATCTGCAACATAAGGGCTCAATATTAGACTCAGAATGAAATAAATTTTTTGTTTTAATTTTTTTATTCTAGTTACTCTAATGCTCTAATTTTTCTTATGGAGTTCAACTTCTTTGAAAAGATAGCTTGTTATGATCTGCAACATAAAGGTTCAATATAAGATTCAAAATGAAATAAACTTTTCGTTTTAATTTTTTCATTCTAGTTACTCTGATGCTCTAAATTTTCTTATGGAGTTTGTCTTCCTTTAAAAGATAGCTAGTAATGATCTGCAACATAAAGGTTCAATATTAGATTCAAAATGAAATAAATTTTTTGTTTTAATTTTTTCATTCTTGTTACTCTGATGCTCTAATTTTTCTTATGGAGTTTGTCTTCCTTTAAAAGATAGCTTGTAATGATCTGCAACATAAAGGTTTAATATTAGATTAAAAATGAAATAAATTTTTTGTTTAAATTTTTTATTCTAGTTACTCTGATGCTCTGATTTTTCTTATGGAGTTTATCTTCTTTGAAAAGATAGCTTGTTATGATCTGCAACATAAAGGTTCAATATTAGATTAAAAATGAAATAAACTTTTCGTTTTAATTTTTTCATTCTGGTTACTCTGATGCTCTAAATTTTCTTATGGATTTTGTCTTCCTTTAAAAGATCGCTAGTAATGATCTGCAACATGGAGGTTCAATATTAGATTCAAAATGAAATAAATTTTTTGTTTTAATTTTTTCATTCTTGTTACTCTGATGCTCTAATTTTTCTTATGGAGTTTGTCTTCCTTTAAAAGATAGCTTGTAATGATCTGCAACATAAAGGTTCAATATTAGATTCAAAATGAAATAAATTTTTCGTCTTATTTTTTTATTCTTTTTACTCTGATGCTCTTATTTTTCTTTTGGAGTCAATCTTCTTTGAAAAGATAGCTTGTAATGATCTGCAACATAAAGGTTCAATATTAGATTCAAAATGAAATAAATTTTTCTTCTTAATTTTTTTGTTCTTTTAACTCTGATGCTCTTCTTTTTCTTATGGAGTTTATCTTCTTCGAAAAGATAGCTAGTAATAATCTGCAACATAAAGGTTTCATATTAGATTCGAAATGAAATAAATTTTTTGTTTCAATTTTTTTAATCTAGTTACTCTGATGCTCTAATTTTTCTTATGGAGTTTTTCTTCTCTTGAAGGATAGCTCGTAATGATCTGCAACATGAAGGTTTAATATTAGGTTCAAAATGAAATAAATTTTTTGTTTTAATTATTCTGTTCTAGTTACTCTGATGCTCTAATTCTTCTTATGGAGTTTATCTTCTCTGAAAAGATAGCTAGTAATGATCTGCAACATAAAGGTTCAATATTTGATTCGAAATGAAATAAATTTTTTGTTTTAATTTCTTCATTCTAAGTACTATGATGCTCTAATTTTCCTTATGGAGTTTTTCTTCTTTGAAAATATAGCTAGTAATGATCTGCAACATGAAAGTTTGATATTAGATTCAAAATGAAATAAATTTTTCGTTTCAATTTTTTGATTCTTGTTACTCTGATGCTCAAATTCTTCCAATGGGGTTTATCTTCTTCGAAAAGATAGCTAGTAATGATCTGCAATATGAAGGTTCAATATTAGATTCATAATGAAATAAATTTTTTGTTTCAATTTTTTTATTCTAGTTAGTCTGGTGCTCTAATTTTTCTTATGGAGTTTAGCTTCTTTGGAAAGATAGCTAGTAATGATCTGCAACATGAAGGTTTAATATTAGATTCAAAATGAAATAAGTTTTTTGTTTGAATTTTTTTTATTCTTTTTACACTGATGCTCTTATTCTTCTTACGGAGTTCATCTTCTTTGAAAAGATAGCTAGTAATGATCTGCAACATAAAGGTTCAATATAAGTTTCAAAATGAAATAAATTTTTTGTTTTAATTTTTTTATTCTAGTTACTCTGATGCTCTAATTTTTCTTCTGGAGTTTATCTTCCTTGAAAAGATAGCTAGTAATCATCTGCAACATTTTAAGATTAATGAAATATTCAAAATGAAATAAAATTTGATTTTTTTATGTATTTTTTTTTCAATGAACACCCGACTTCAGTCTATCAGCGTAGAAGGGAAACACCCCTCTCGCAGTCGGCTTTTTCACTCCCCGCTTAGGGGAACATTCACTCATCCTGAATATTTTAAATATCTTCAGGATTGACCTCGGTTGTGTTATCATCTACAACGAGATAGCTAGTAATGACCTGCAACATAAAGGTCCAATGTTAGATTCAAAATGACATAAATTTGCTCTCATTTTTCCTATGGAGTTTTTCTTTTTTGAAAAGATAGCTAGTAGTGATCTGCAACATGAAGGTTTAATATAAGATTCAAAATGAAAGGAATTTTTTGTTTTAATTTTTTTATTCAAGTAACTCTGATGCTCTCATTTTTCTTATGGAGTTTATCTTCTTTGAAAAGAAAGCTGGTAATTATCTGCAACATGAAGGTTCAATATAAGATTCACAATGAAATACATTTTTTGTTTTAATTTTTTTATTCTAGTTACTCTGATATTCTAACTTTTTTTCTGGAGTTTATCTTTTTCGAAAAGATAGCTAGTAATGATCTGCAACATAAAGGTTTAATATCAGATTCAAAATGAAATAAATTTTTTGTATCAATTATTTTATTCTAGTAACTCTGATGCTCTCATTCTTCTTCGAAAAGATAGCTAGTAATGGTCTGCAACATAGAGGTTTGATATTAGATTCAGAATGAAATAAATTTTTTGTTTTAATTGTTTTATTCTAGTTACTCAGATGCTCTTATTTTTCTAATGGAGTTTGTCTTCTTTTGAAGGATAGCTAGTAATGATCTGCAACATAAAGGTTTGATATTAGTTTCAAAATGAAATGAATTTTTTGTTTTAATATTTTTATTCTAGGTACTCTGATGCTCTAATTTTCCTTATGGAATTCATCTTCTTTGAAAAGATGGCTAGTAATGATCTGCAACATGAAGGTTTAATATAAGATTCAAAATGAAATAAATTTTTCTTTTTAATTTTTTTGTTCTTTTAACTCTGATGCTCTTCTTTTTCTTATGGAGTTTATCTTCTTCGAAAAGATAGCTAGTAATGATCTGCAACATAAAGGTTTCATATTAGATTCGAAATGAAATAAATTTTTTGTTTCAATTTTTTTATTCTAGTTACTCTGATGCTCTAATTTTTCTTATGGAGTTTTTCTTCTCTTGAAGGATAGCTAGTAATGATCTGCAACATGGAGGTTTAATTATAGGTTCAAAATGAAATAAATTTTTTGTTTTAATTATTCTGTTCTAGTTACTCTGATGCTCTAATTCTTCTTATGGAGTTTATCTTCTCTGAAAAGATAGCTAGTAATGATCTGCAACATAAAGGTTCAATATTTGATTCGAAATGAAATAAAATTTTTGTTTTAATTTCTTCCTTCTAGTTACTATGATGCTCTAATTTTCCTTATGGAGTTTTTCTTCTTTGAAAAGATAGCTAGTAATGATCTGCAACATGAAAGTTTGATATTAGATTCAAAATGAAATAAATTTTTCGTTTCAATTTTTTAATTCTTGTTACTCTGATGCTCAAATTCTTCCAATGGGGTTTATCTTCTTCGAAAAGATAGCTAGTAATGATCTGCAACATAAAGGTTCAATATAAGTTTCAAAATGAAATAAATTTTTTGTTTTAATTTTTTTATTCTAGTTACTCTGATGCTCTAATTTTTCTTCTGGAGTTTATCTTCCTTGGAAAGATAGCTAGTAATCATCTGCAACATTTTAAGATTAATGAAATATTCAAAATGAAATAAAATTTGATTTTTTTATGTATTTTTTTTTCAATGAACACCCGACTTCAGTCTATCAGCGTAGAAGGGAAACACCCCTCTCGCAGTCGGCTTTTTCACTCCCCGCTTAGGGGAACATCCACTCATCCTGAATATTTTAAATATCTTCAGGACTGAGCTCGGTTGTGTTATCATCTACAACGAGATAGCTAGTAATGACCTGCAACATAAAGGTCCAATGTTAGATTCAAAATGACATAAATTTTTTGTTTTAATTTCTTTAATCTAGTTACACCGATGCTCTCATTTTTCCTATGGAGTTTTTCTTTTTTGAAAAGATAGCTAGTAGTGATCTGCAACATGAAGGTTTAATTTAAGATTCAAAATGAAAGGAATTTTTTGTTTTAATTTTTTTATTCAAGTAACTCTGATGCTCTCATTTTTCTTATGGAGTTTATCTTCTTTGAAAAGAAAGCTGGTAATTATCTGCAACATGAAGGTTCAATATAAGATTCACAATGAAATACATTTTTTGTTTTAATTTTTTTTATTCTAGTTACTCTGATATTCTAACTTTTTTTCTGGAGTTTATCTTTTTCGAAAAGATAGCTAGTAATGATCTGCAACATAAAGGTTTAATATCAGATTCAAAATGAAATAAATTTTTTGTTTCAATTATTTTATTCTAGTAACTCTGATGCTCTCATTCTTCTTCGAAAAGATAGCTAGTAATGGTCTGCAACATAGAGGTTTGATATTAGATTCATAATGAAATAAATTTTTTGTTTTAATTGTTTTATTCTAGTTACTCAGATGCTCTTATTTTTCTTATGGAATTCATCTTCTTCGAAATGAAATAAATTTTTTGTTTTAATCTTTTTATTCTAGTTACTCTGATGCTTTTATTTTTCTTATGGAGTTTATCTTCATTGAAAAGAAAGCTAGTAATGATCTGCAACATAAAGGTTCAATATAAGATTCGAAATGAAATAAATTTTTTGTTTTATTTTTTTTATTCCAGTTACTCTGATGCTCTCATTTTTCTCATGGAGTTTATCTTCTTCGAAAAGATAACTACTAATGATCTGCAACATAGAGGTTTAATATTAGATTCAAAATGAAATACATTTTTTTGTTTTAATATTTTTATTCTAGGTACTCTGATGCTCTAATTTTTCTTATGGAATTCATCTTCTTCGAAATGAAATAAATTTTTTGTTTTAATCTTTTTATTCTAGTTACTCTGATGCTTTTATTTTTCTTATGGAGTTTATCTTCATTGAAAAGAAAGCTAGTAATGATCTGCAACATAAAGGTTTAATATAAGATTCGAAATGAAATAAATTTTTTGTTTTATTTTTTTTATTCCAGTTACTCTGATGCTCTCATTTTTCTTATGGAGTTTATCTTTTTCGAAAAGATAGCTAGTGATGATCTGCAACATAAAGGTCCAATGTTGGATTCAAAATGAAATAAATTTTTTGTTTTAATTTTTTTATTCTTGTTACTCTGATGCTCTAATTTTTCTTATGGAGTTTATCTTCTTTGAAAAGAAAGCTAATAGAGGTCTGCGACATGAAGGTTTGATATTAGATCCAAAATGAAATAAATTTTTTGTTTTATTTTTTTTTATCCTAGTTAATCTGATGCTCTCATTTTTCTTATGGAGTTAATCTTCCTTGAAAAGATAGCTAGTAATGATCAGAAACATAAAGGTTCAATATTAGATTCGAAATGAAATAAATTTTTTGTTTTCATTTTTTCATTCTAGTTACTCTGATGCTCTAATTTTTCTTATGGAGTTTATCTTCTTTGAAAAGATAGCTAGTAATGATCTGCAACATAAAGGTTCAATATTAGATTCAAAATGAAATAAATTTTTTTTTTAATTTCTTCATTCTAGCTACTCTTATGCTCCCTTTTTTCTTATAGAGTTTATCTTTTCGAGAACATAGCTAGCCATGATCTGCAAATAAAAGGTTCAATGTTAGATTCTAAATGAAATGAATTTTTTGTTTCAGTTTTTTATTTTAGTTACTGTGATGCTCTTATTTTTCTTATGGAGTTTATCTTCTTTGAAAAGATAGCTAGTAATGATCTGCAACATAAAGGTTCAATATTAGATCCAAAATGAAATAAATTTTTTGTTTTAATTTTTTTATCCTAGTTACTCTGATGCTCAAATTCTTCTTATGGAGTTTATCTTCTTCGAAAAGATAGCTAGTAATGATCTGCAACATAAAGGTTTCATATTAGATTCAAAATGAAATAAGTTTTTTGTTTTAATTTTTTTATTCTAGTTACTCTGATGCTCTAATTTTTCTTATGGAGTTTGTCTTCTTTTGAAGGATAGTTTGTAATGATCTGCAACATAAAGGTTCAATATGAGGTTCAAAATGAAATAAATTTTTTGTTTGACTCATTTTATTCTAGTTACTCTGATGCTCTAATTCTTCTTATGGAGTTTATCTTCTTTGAAAAGATAGCTAGTAATGATCTGCAACTTGAAGGTTTAATATTAGATTCGAAATGAAATAATTTTTTTTTTTTAAATTTTTTTATTCTAGTTACTCTGATGCTCTAATTTTCCTTATGGAGTTTGTCTTCTTTTGAAGGATAGCTAGTAATGATCTGAATCATGAGGGTTTAATATTAGGTTCAAAATGAAATAAATTTTTTGTTTTAATTATTTTGTTCTAGTTACTCTGATGCTCTAATTCTTCTTATGGAGTTTATCTTCTCTGAAAAGATAGCTAGTAATGATCTGCAACATAAAGGTTTAATATTAGATTCGAAATGAAATAAATTTTTTGTTTTAATTTCTTCATTCTAGTTACTATGATGCTCTTATTTCCCTCATGGAGTTTTTCTTCTTCGAAAAGATAGCTAGTGATGATCTGCAACATGAAAGTTTGATATTAGATTCAAAATGAACTACATTTTTTGTTTTAATTTTTTTATTCTTGTTACTCTGATGCTCAAATTCTTCCAATGGGGTTTATCTTCTTCGAAAAGATAGCTAGTAATGATCTGCAACATGAAGGTTCAATATTAGATTCATAATGAAAAAAATTTTTTGTTTCAATTATTTTATTCTAGTTAGTCTGGTGCTCTAATTTTTCTTATGGAGTTTAGCTTCTTTGGAAAGATAGCTAGTAATGATCTGCAACATGAAGGTTCAATATAAGATTCAAAATGAAATAAGTTTTTTGTTTTAATTTTTTTATTCTAGTTACTCTGATGCTCTAATTTTTCTTCTAGAGTTTATCTTCCTTGAAAAGATAGCTAGTAATCATCTGCATCATTTAAAGATTAATGAAATATTCAAAATGAAATAAAATTTGATTTTTTTATGTATTTTTTTTTCAATGAACACCCGACTTCAGTCTATCAGCGTAGAAGGGAAACACCCCTCTCGCAGTCGGCTTTTTGACTCCCCGCTAAGGGGAACATTCACTCATCCTGGATATTTCAAATATCTTCAGGATTGAGCTCGGTTGTGTTATCTTCTACAACGAGATAGCTAGTAATGACCTGCAACATAAAGGTCCAATGTTAGATTCAAAATGACATAAATTTTTTGTTTTAATTTTTTTTAATCTAGTTACTCTGATGCTCTCATTTTTCTTATGGAGTTTATCTTTTTTGAAAAGATAGCTAGTAATGATCTGCAACATGAAGGTTTAATATAAGATTCAAAATGAAAGGAATTTTTTGTTTTAATTTTTTTATTCTAGTTACTCTGATGCTCTCATTTTTCTTATGGAGTTTATCTTCTTTGAAAAGATAGCTAGTAATGATCTGCAACATGAAGGTTTGATATCAGATTCAAAATGAAATAAATTTTTTATTTTGATTTTTTTATTCTTGTTACTCTGATGCTCTAATTTTTCTTATAGAGTTTATCTTTTTTGAAAAGATAGCTTGTGATGATCTGCAACATAAAGGTTCAATATAAGATTCGAAATGAAATACATTTTTTGTTTCAATTTTTTTAATTAAGTTACTCTGATGCTCTTATTTCTCTTATGGAGTTTATCTTCTTTGGAAAGATAGCTAGTGATGATCTGCAACATAAAGGTTCGATATTAGATTCAAAATGATATAAATTTTCCGTTCAAATTTTTTATTCTAGTTACTCTGATGCTCTAATTTTCCTTATGGAGTTTGTCTTCTTTTGAAGGATAGCTAGTAATGATCTGAATTATGAGGGTTCAATATTAGGTTCAAAATGAAATAAATTTTTTGTTTTAATTATTTTGTTCTAGTTACTCTGATGCTCTTATTCTTCTTATGGAGTTTATCTTCTCTGAAAAGATAGCTAGTAATGATCTGCAACATGAAGGTTTAATATCAGATTCAAAATGAAATAAATTTTTCATTTTAATTTTTTTATTCTAGTTACTCTGATGCTCTAATTTTTCTTATAGAGTTTATCTTTTTTGAAAAGATAGCTTGTGATGATCTGCAACATAAAGGTTCAATATAAGATTCGAAATGAAATACATTTTTTGTTTTAATTTTTTTATTCTAGTAACTCTGATGCTCTAATTTTTTTTATGGAGTTGATCTTCTTTGAAAAGATGGCTAGTAATGATCTGCAACATAAGGGCTCAATATAAGATTCAGAATGAAATGAATTTTTTGTTTTAATTTTTTTATTCTGGTTACTCTAATGCTCTAATTTTTCTTATGGAGTTTATCTTCTTCAAAAAGATAGCTTGTTATGATCTGCAACATAAAGGTTCAATATTAGATTCAAAATGAAATAAACTTTTCGTTTTAATTTTTTCATTCTAGTTACTCTGATGCTCTAAATTTTCTTATGGATTTTGTCTTCCTTTAAAAGATCGCTAGTAATGATCTGCAACATGAAGGTTCAATATTAGATTCAAAATGAAATAAATTTTTTGTTTTAATTTTTTCATTCTTGTTACTCTGATGCTCTAATTTTTCTTATGGAGTTTGTCTTCCTTTAAAAGATAGCTTGTAATGATCTGCAACATAAAGGTTTAATATTAGATCAAAAATGAAATAAATTTTTTGTTTAAATTTTTTATTCTAGTTACTCTGAGGCTCTGATTTTTCTTATGGAGTTTATCTTCTTTGAAAAGATAGCTTTTTATGATCTGCAACATAGAGGTTCAATATTAGATTCAAAATGAAATAAACTTTTCGTTTTAATTTTTTCATTCTGGTTACTCTGATGCTCTAAATTTTCTTATGGATTTTGTCTTCCTTTAAAAGATCGCTAGTAATGATCTGCAACATGAAGGTTCAATATTAGATTCAAAATGAAATAAATTTTTTGTTTTAATTTTTTCATTCTTGTTACTCTGATGCTCTAATTTTTCTTATGGAGTTTGTCTTCCTTTAAAAGATAGCTTGTAATGATCTGCAACATAAAGGTTCAATATTAGATTCAAAATGAAATACATTTTTCGTCTTATTTTTTTATTCTACTTACTCTGATGCTCTTATTTTTTTTTTGGAGTTTATCTTCTTTGAAAAGATAGCTTGTAATGATCTGCTATATAAAGGTTTGATATCAGATTCAAAATGAAATAAATTTTGTGATTTGATTTTTTTATTCTAGTTACTCTGATGCTCAAATTCTTCTTATGGAGTTTATCTTCTTCGAAAAGATAGCTAGTAATGATCTGCAACATAAAGGTTTCATATTAGATTCAAAATGAAATAAATTTTTTTTTTGATTTTTTTATTCTAGTTACTCAGATGCTCTTATTTTTCTAATGGAGTTTGTCTTCTTTTGAAGGATAGCTAGTAATGATCTGCAACATAAAGGTTTGATATTAGGTTCAAAATGAAATGAATTTTTTGTTTTAATATTTTTATTCTAGGTACTCTGAATCTCTAATTTTTCTTATGGAATTCATCTTCTTTGAAAAGATGGCTAGTAATGATCTGCAACATGAAGGTTTAATATAAGATTCAAAATGAAATAAATTTTTCTTCTTAATTTTTTTGTTCTTTTAACTCTGATGCTCTTCATTTTCTTATGGAGTTTATCTTCTTCGAAAAGATAGCTAGTAATGATCTGCAACATAAAGGTTTCATATTAGATTCGAAATGAAATAAATTTTTTGTTTCAATTTTTTTATTCTAGTTACTCTGATGCTCTAATTTTTCTTATGGAGTTTTTCTTCTCTTGAAGGATAGCTAGTAATGATCTGCAACATGAAGGTTTAATATTAGGTTCAAAATGAAATAAATTTTTTGTTTTAATTATTCTGTTCTAGTAACTCTGATGCTCTAATTCTTCTTATGGAGTTTATCTTCTCTGAAAAGATAGCTAGTAATGATCTGCAACATAAAGGTTCAATATTTGATTCGAAATGAAATAAATTTTTTGTTTTAATTTCTTCATTCTAGTTACTATGATGCTCTAATTTTCCTTATGGAGTTTTTCTTCTTTGAAAAGATAGCTAGTAATGATCTGCAACATGAAAGTTTGATATTAGATTCAAAATGAAATAAATTTTTCGTTTTAATTTTTTTATTCTTGTTACTCTGATGCTCAAATTCTTCCAATGGGGTTAATCTTTTTCGAAAAGATAGCTAGTAATGATCTGCAATATGAAGGTTCAATATTAGATTCATAATGAAATAAATTTTTTGTTTCAATTTTTTTATTCTAGTTAGTCTGGTGCTCTAATTTTTCTTATGGGGTTTAGCTTCTTTGGAAAGATAGCTAGTAATGATCTGCAACATAAAGGTTCAATATAAGTTTCAAAATGAAATAAATTTTTTGTTTTAATTTTCTTATTCTAGTTTCTCTGATGCTCTAATTTTTCTTCTGGAGTTTATCTTCCTTGAAAAGATAGCTAGTAATCATCTGCAACATTTTAAGATTAATGAAATATTCAAAATGAAATAAAATTTGATTTTTTTATGTATTTTTTCTTCAATGAACACCCGACTCCAGTCTATCAGCGTAGAAGGGAAACACCCCTCTCGCAGTCGGCTTTTTCACTCCCCGCTTAGGGGAACATTCACTCATCCTGAATATTTTAAATATCTTCAGGATTGAGCTCGGTTGTGTTATCATCTACAACGAGATAGCTAGTAATGACCTGCAACATAAAGGTCCAGCAAGGTTAGATTCAAAATGACATAAATTTTTTGTTTTAATTTCTTTAATCTAGTTACACCGATGCTCTCATTTTTCCTATGGAGTTTTTCTTTTTTGAAAAGATAGCTAGTAGTGATCTGCAACATGAAGGTTTAATATAAGATTCAAAATGAAAGGAATTTTTTGTTTTAATTTTTTTATTCAAGTAACTCTGATGCTCTCATTTTTCTTATGGAGTTTATCTTCTTTGAAAAGTAAGCTGGTAATTATCTGCAACATGAAGGTTCAATATAAGATCCACAATGAAATACATTTTTTGTTTTAATTTTTTTATTCTAGTTACTCTGATATTCTTACTTTTTTTCTGGAGTTTATCTTTTTTGAAAAGATAGCTAGTAATGATCTGCAACATAAAGGTTTAATATCAGATTCAAAATGAAATAAATTTTTTGTTTCAATTATTTTATTCTAGTAACTCTGATGCTCTCATTCTTCTTCGAAAAGATAGCTAGTAATGGTCTGCAACATAGAGGTTTGATATTAGATTCAGAATGAAATAAATTTTTTGTTTTAATTGTTTTATTCTAGTTACTCAGATGCTCAAATTCTTCTCATGGAGTTTATCTTCTTCGATAAGATAACTACTCATGATCTGCAACATAGAGGTTTAATATTAGATTCAAAATGAAATAAATTTTTTTGTTTTAATATTTTTATTCTAGGTACTCTGATGCTCTAATTTTTCTTATGGAATTCATCTTCTTCGAAATGAAATAAATTTTTTGTTTTAATCTTTTTATTCTAGTTACTCTGATGCTTTTATTTTTCTTATGGAGTTTATCTTCATTGAAAAGAAAGCTAGTAATGATCTGCAACATAAAGGTTTAATATAAGATTCGAAATGAAATAAATTTTTTGTTTTATTTTTTTTATTCCAGTTACTCTGATGCTCTCATTTTTCTTATGGAGTTTATCTTTTTCGAAAAGATAGCTAGTGATGATCTGCAACATAAAGGTCCAATGTTGGATTCGAAATGAAATAAATTTTTTGTTTTAATTTTTTTATTGTTGTAACTCTGATGCTCTAATTTTTCTTATGGAGTTTATCTTCTTTGAAAAGAAAGCTAATAGAGGTCTGCGACATGAAGGTTTGATATTAGATCCAAAATGAAATAAATTTTTTGTTTTATTTTTTTTTATCCTAGTTAATCTGATGCTCTCATTTTTCTTATGGAGTAAATCTTCCTTGAAAAGATAGCTAGTAATGATCAGAAACATAAAGGTTCAATATTAGATTCGAAATGAAATAAATTTTTTGTTTTCATTTTTTCATTCTAGTTACTCTGATGCTCTAATTTTTCTTATGGAGTTTATATTCTTTGAAAAGATAGCTAGTAATGATCTGCAACATAAAGGTTCAATATTAGATTCAAAATGAAATAAATTTTTTTTTTAATTTCTTCATTCTAGTTACTCTTATGCTCCCTTTTTTCTTATGGAGTTTATCTTTTCAAGCATAGCTAGCCATGATCTGCAAATAAAAGGTTCAATGTTAGATTCTAAATGAAATGAATTTTTTGTTTCAGTTTTTTATATTAGTTACTGTGATGCCTTTATTTTTCTTATGGAGTTTATCTTCTTTGAAAAGATAGCTAGTAATGATCTGCAACATAAAGGTTCAATATTAGATTCAAAATGAAATAAATTTTTTGTTTTAATTTTTTTATTCTAGTTACTCTGATGCTCAAATTCTTCTTATGGAGTTTATCTTCTTCGAAAAGATAGCTAGTAATGATCTGCAACATAAAGGTTTCATATTAGATTCAAAATGAAATAAATTTTTTGTTTTAATTTTTTTATTCTAGTTACTCTGATGCTCTAATTTTTCTTATGGAGTTTGTCTTCTTTTGAAGGATAGTTTGTAATGATCTGCAACATAAAGGTTCAATATTAGGTTCAAAATGAAATAAATTTTTTGTTTGACTCTTTTTATTCTAGTTACTCTGATGCTCTAATTCTTCTTATGGAGTTTATCTTCTTTGAAAAGATAGCTAGTAATGATCTGCAACTAGAAGGTTTAATATTAGATTCGAAATGAAATAAATTTTTTGTTTTAATTTTTTTATTCTAGTTACTCTGATGCTCTAATTTTCCTTATGGAGTTTGTCTTCTTTTGAAGGATAGCTAGTAATGATCTGAATTATGAGGGTTTAATATTAGGTTCAAAATGAAACAAATTTTTTGTTTCAATTATTTTGTTCTAGTTACTCTGATGCTCTAATTCTTCTTATGGAGTTTATCTTCTCTGAAAAGATAGCTAGTAATGATCTGCAACATAAAGGTTTAATATTAGATTCGAAATGAAATAAATTTTTTGTTTTAATTTCTTCATTCTAGTTACTATGATGCTCTTATTTCCCTTATGGAGTTTTTCTCCTTCGAAAAGATAGCTAGTGATGATCTGCAACATGAAAGTTTGATATTAGATTCAAAATGAAATACATTTTTTGTTTTAATTTTTTTATTCTTGTTACTCTGATGCTCAAATTCTTCCAATGGGGTTTATCTTCTTCGAAAAGATAGCTAGTAATGATCTGCAACATGAAGGTTCAATATTAGATTCATAATGAAAAAAATGTTTCGTTTCAATTATTTTATTCTAGTTAGTCTGGTGCTCTAATTTTTCTTATGGAGTTTAGCTTCTTTGGAAAGATAGCTAGTAATGATCTGCAACATGAAGGTTCAATATTAGATTCAAAATGAAATAAGTTTTTTGTTTTAATTTTTTTATTCTAGTTACTCTGATGCTCTAATTTTTCTTCTAGAGTTTATCTTCCTTGAAAAGATAGCTAGTAATCATCTGCATCATTTAAAGATTAATGAAATATTCAAAATGAAATAAAATTTGATTTTTTTATGTATTTTTTTTTCAATGAACACCCGACTTCAGTCTATCAGCGTAGAAGGGAAACACCCCTCTCGCAGTCGGATTTTTCACTCCCCGCTAAGGGGAACATTCACTCATCCTGGATATTTCAAATATCTTCAGGATTGAGCTCGGTTGTGTTATCTTCTACAACGAGATAGCTAGTAATGACCTGCAACATAAAGGTCCAATGTTAGATTCAAAATGACATTAATTTTTTGTTTTAATTTTTTTTAATCTAGTTACTCTGATGCTCTCATTTTTCTTATGGAGTTAATCTTTTTTGAAAAGATAGCTAGTAATGATCTGCAACATGAAGGTTTAATATAAGATTCAAAATGAAAGGAATTTTTTGTTTTGATTTTTTTATTCTAGTTACTCTGATGCTCTAATTTTTCTTCTGGAGTTTATCTTCCTTGAAAAGATAGATAGTAATCATCTGCAACATTTTAAGATTAATGAAATATTCAAAATGAAATAAAATTTGATTTTTTTATGTATTTTTTTTCAATGAACACCCGACTTCAGTCTATCAGCGTAGAAGGGAAACACCCCTCTCGCAGTCGGCTTTTTCACTCCCCGCTAAGGGGAACATACACTCATCCTGAATATTTCAAATATCTTCAGGATTGAGCTCGGTTGTGTTATCTTCTACAACGAGATAGCTAGTAATGACCTGCAACATAAAGGTCCAATGTTAGATTCAAAATGACATAAATTTTTTGTTTTAATTTTTTTTAATCTAGTTACTCTGATGCTCTCATTTTTCTTATGGAGTTTATCTTTTTTGAAAAGATAGCTAGTAATGATCTGCAACATGAAGGTTTAATATAAGATTCAAAATGAAAGGAATTTTTTGTTTTAATTTTTTCATTCTAGTTACTCTGATGCTCTCATTTTTCTTATGGAGTTTATCTTTTTTGAAAAGATAGCTAGTAATGATCTGCAACATGAAGGTTTAATATCAGATTCAAAATGAAATAAATTTTTTATTTTAATTTTTTTATTCCAGTTACTCTGATGCTCTAATTTTTTTACGGAGTTTATCTTTTTCGAAAAATAGCTAGTAATGATCTGCAACAAGAAGGTTCAATATTAGATTCAGAATGAAATAAATTTTTTGTTTCAATTTTTTTAATTAAGTTACTCTGATGCTCTTATTTCTCTTATGGAGTTTATCTTCTTTGGAAAGATAGCTAGTAATGATCTGCAACATAAAGGTTCGATATTAGATTCAAAATGATATAAATGTTCAGTTCAAATTTTTTATTCTAGTTACTCTGATGCTCTAATTTTCCTTATGGAGTTGGTCTTCTTTTGAAGGATAGCTAGTAATGATCTGAATTATGAGGGTTCAATATTAGGTTCAAAATGAAATAAATTTTTTGTTTTAATTATTTTGTTCTAGTTACTCTGATGCTCTTATTCTTCTTATGGAGTTTATCTTCTTTGAAAAGATAGCTACTAATGATCTGCAACATGAAGGTTTAATATCAGATTCAAAATGAAATAAATTTTTCATTTTAATTTTTTTATTCTAGTTACTCTGATGCTCTAATTTTTCTTATAGAGTTTATCTTTTTTGAAAAGATAGCTTGTGATGATCTGCAACATAAAGGTTCAATATAAGATTCGAAATGAAATACATTTTTTGTTTTAATTTTTTTATTCTAGTTACTCTGATGCTCTAATTTTTTTTATGGAGTTGATCTTCTTTGAAAAGATGGCTAGAAATGATCTGCAACATAAGGGCTCAATATTAGATTCAGAATGAAATGAATTTTTTGTTTTAATTTTTTTATTCTGGTTACTCTAATGCTCTAATTTTTCTTATGGAGTTCATCTTCTTTGAAAAGATAGCTTGTTATGATCTGCAACATAAAGGTTAAATATTAGATTCAAAATGAAATAAATTTTTTGTTTAAATTTTTTATTCTAGTTACTCTGAGGCTCTGATTTTTCTTATGGAGTTCATCTTCTTTGAAAAGATAGATTTTTATGATCTGCAACATAAATGTTCAATATTAGATTCAAAATGAAATAAACTTTTCGTTTTAATTTTTTCATTCTGGTTACTCTGATGCTCTAAATTTTCTTATGGATTTTGTCTTCCTTTAAAAAATCGCTAGTAATGATCTGCAACATGAAGGTTCAATATTAGATTCAAAATGAAATAAATTTTTTGTTTCAATTTTTTCATTCTGGTTACTCTGATGCTCTAATTTTTCTTATGGAGTTTGTCTTCCTTTAAAAGATAGCTTGTAATGATCTGCAACATAAAGGTTCAATATTAGATTCAAAATGAAATAAATTTTTCGTCTTATTTTTTTATTCTTTTTACTCTGATGCTCTTATTTTTCTTTTGGAGTTTATCTTCTTTGAAAAGATAGCTTGTAATGATCTGCTATATAAAGGTTTGATATCAGATTCAAAATGAAATAAATTTTGTGATTTAATGTTTTTATTCTAGTTACTCTGATGCTCAAATTCTTCTTATGGAGTTTATCTTCTTCGAAAAGATAGCTAGTAATGATCTGCAACATAAAGGTTTCATATTAGATTCAAAATGAAATACATTTTTTTTTTATTTTTTTATTCTAGTTACTCAGATGCTCTTATTTTTCTTATGGAGTTTGTCTTCTTTTGTAGGATAGCTAGTAATGATCTGCAACATAAAGGTTTGATATTAGGTTCAAAATGAAATGAATTTTTTGTTTTAATATTTTTATTCTAGGTACTCTGATGCTCTAATTTTTCTTAAAGAATTCATCTCCTTTGAAAAGATGGCTAGTAATGATCTGCAACATGAAGGTTTAATATAAGATTCAAAATGAAATAAATTTTTTGTTTCAATTTTTTTATTCTAGTTACTCTGATGCTCTAATTTTTCTTATGGAGTTTTTCTTCTCTTGAAGGATAGCTAGTAATGATCTGCAACATGAAGGTTTAATATTAGGTTCAAAATGAAATAAATTTTTTGTTTTAATTATTCTGTTCTAGTTACTCTGATGCTCTAATTCTTCTTATGGAGTTTATCTTCTCTGAAAAGATAGCTAGTAATTATCTGCAACATGAAGGTTTAATATAAGATTCAAAATGAAATAAATTTTTCTTCTTAATTTATTTGTTCTTTTAACTCTGATGCTCTTCTTTTTCTTATGGAGTTTATCTTCTTCGAAAAGAAAGCTAGTAATGATCTGCAACATAAAGGTTCAATATTTGATTCGAAATGAAATACATTTTTTGTTTTAATTTCTTCATTCTAGTTACTATGATGCTCTAATTTTCCTTATGGAGTTTTTCTTCTTTGAAAAGATAGCTAGTAATGATCTGCAACATGAAAGTTTGATATTAGATTCAAAATGAAATAAATTTTTCGTTTTAATTTTTTTATTCTTGTTACTCTGATGCTCAAATTCTTCCAATGGGGTTTATCTTCTTCGAAAAGATAGCTAGTAATGATCTGCAATATGAAGGTTCAATATTAGATTCATAATGAAATAAATTTTTTGTTTCAATTTTTTTATTCTAGTTAGTCTGGTGCTCTAATTTTTCTTATGGAGTTTAGCTTCTTTGGAAAGATAGCTAGTAATGATCTGCAACATGAAGGTTTAATATTAGATTCAAAATGAAATAAGTTTTTTGTTTGAATTTTTTTATTCTTTTTCCACTGATGCTCTTATTCTTCTTACGGAGTTCATCTTCTTTGAAAAGATAGCTAGTAATTATCTGCAACATAAAGGTTCAATATAAGTTTCAAAATGAAATAAATTTTTTGTTTTAATTTTTTTATTCTAGTTACTCTGATGCTCAAATTCTTCTTATGGAGTTTATCTTCTTCGAAAAGATAGCTAGTAATGATCTGCAACATAAAGTTTTCATATTAGATCCAAAATGAAATAAATTTTTTGTTTTAATTTTTTTATTCTAGGTACTCTGATGCTCTAATTTTTCTTATGGAGTTTGTCTTCTTTTGAAGGATAGTTTGTAATGATCTGCAACATAAAGGTTCAATATTAGGTTCAAAATGAAATAAATTTTTTGTTTGACTCTTTTTATTCTAGTTACTCTGATGCTCTAATTCTTCTTATGGAGTTTATCTTCTTTGAAAAGATAGCTAGTAATGATCTGCAACTTGAAGGTTTAATATTAGATTCGAAATAAAATAAATTTTTTGTTTTAATTTTTTTATTCTAGTTACTCTGATGCTCTAATTTTCCTTATGGAGTTTGTCTTCTTTTGAAGGATAGCTAGTAATGATCTGAATTATGAGGGTTTAATATTAGGTTCAAAATAAAATAAATTTTTTGTTTCAATTATTTTGTTCTAGTTACTCTGATGCTCTAATTCTTCTTATGGAGTTTATCTTCTCTGAAAAGATAGCTAGTAATGATCTGCAACATAAAGGTTTAATATTAGATTCGGAATGAAATAAATTTTTTGTTTTAATTTCTTCATTCTAGTTACTATGATGCTCTTATTTCCCTTATGGAGTTTTTCTTCTTCGAAAAGATAGCTAGTGATGATCTGCAACATGAAAGTTTGATATTAGATTCAAAATGAAATACATTTTTTGTTTCAATTATTTTATTCTAGTTAGTCTGGTGCTCTAATTTTTCTTATGGAGTTTAGCTTCTTTGGAAAGATAGCTAGTAATGATCTGCAACATGAAGGTTCAATATTAGATTCAAAATGAAATAAGTTTTTTGTTTTAATTTTTTTATTCTAGTTACTCTGATGCTCTAATTTTTCTTCTAGAGCTTAGAGATAGCTAGTAATCATCTGCATCATTTGAAGATTAATGAAATATTCAAAATGAAATAAAATTTGATTTTTTTATGTATTTTTTTTTCAATGAACACCCGACTTCAGTCTATCAGCGTAGAAGGGAAACACCCCTCTCGCAGTCGGCTTTTTCACTCCCCGCTAAGGGGAACATTCACTCATCCTGGATATTTCAAATATCTTCAGGATTGAGCTCGGTTGTGTTATCTTCTACAACGAGATAGCTAGTAATGACCTGCAACATAAAGGTCCAATGTTAGATTCAAAATGACATACATTTTTTGTTTTAATTTCTTTAATCTAGTTACACCGATGCTCTCATTTTTCCTATGGAGTTTTTCTTTTTTGAAAAGATAGCTAGTAGTGATCTGCAACATGAAGGTTAAATATAAGATTCAAAATGAAAGGAATTTTTTGTTTTAATTTTTTTATTCAAGTAACTCTGATGCTCTCATTTTTCTTAGGGAGTTTATCTTCTTTGAAAAGAAAGCTGGTAATTATCTGCAACATGAAGGTTCAATATAAGATTCACAATGAAATACATTTTTTGTTTTAATTTTTTTATTCTAGTTACTCTGATATTCTAACTTTTTTTCTGGAGTTTATCTTTTTCGAAAAGATAGCTAGTAATGATCTGCAACATAAAGGTTTAATATCAGATTCAAAATGAAATAAATTTTTTGTTTCAATTATTTTATTCTAGTAACTCTGATGCTCTCATTATTCTTATGGAGTTTATCTTCTTCGAAAAGATAGCTAGTAATGGTCTGCAACATAGAGGTTTGATATTAGATCCAGAATGAAATAAATTTTTTGTTTTAATTGTTTTATTCTAGTTACTCAGATGCTCAAATTCTTCTCATGGAGTTTATCTTCTTCGAAAAGATAACTACTAATGATCTGCATTATAGAGGTTTAATATTAGATTCAAAATGAAATAAGTTTTTTTGTTTTAATATTTTTATTCTAGGTACTCTGATGCTCTAATTTTTCTTATGGAATTCATCTTCTTCGAAATGAAATAAATTTTTTGTTTTGATCTTTTTATTCTAGTTACTCTGATGCTTTTATTTTTCTTATGGAGTTTATCTTCATTGAAAAGAAAGCTAGTAATGATCTGCAACATAAAGGTTTAATATAAGATTCGAAATGAAATAAATTTTTTGTTTTATTTTTTTCATTCTAGTTACTCTGATGCTCTAATTTTTCTTATGGAGTTTATCTTCTTTGAAAAGATAGCAAGTAATGATCTGCAACATAAAGGTTCAATATTAGATTCAAAATGAAATAAATTTTTTTTAATTTCTTCATTCTAGTTACTCTTATGCTCCCTTTTTTCTTATGGAGTTTATCTTTTCGAGAACATAGCTAGCCATGATCTGCAAATAAAAGGTTCAATGTTAGATTCTAAATGAAATGAATTTTTTGTTTCAGTTTTTTATTTTAGTTACTGTGATGCTCTTATATTTCTTATGGAGTTTTTCTTCTTTGAAAAGATAGCTAGTAATGATCTGCAAAATGCAAGTTCAATATTAAATTCGAAATGAAATAAATTTTTTGTTTTCATTTTTTCATTCTAGTTACTCTGATGCTCTAATTTTTCTTATGGAGTTTATCTTCTTTGAAAAGATAGCTAGTAATGATCTGCAACATAAAGGTTCAATATTAGATTCAAAATGAAATAATTTTTTTTTTAATTTCTTCATTCTAGTTACTCTTATGCTCCCCTTTTTCTTATGGAGTTTATCTTTTCGAGAACATAGCTAGCCATGATCTGCAAATAAAAGGTTCAATGTTAGATTCTAAATGAAATGAATTTTTTGTTTCAGTTTTTTATTTTAGTTACTGTGATGCTCTTATTTTTCTTATGGAGTTTATCTTCTTCGAAAAGATAGCTAGTAATGATCTGCGACATAAAGCTCCAATGTTGGATTCAAAATGAAATAAATTTTTTGATTTAATTTTTTTATTCTAGTTACTCTGATGCTCTCAATTTTCTTATGGAGTTTATCTTTTTCGAAAAGATAACTAGTGATGATCTGCAACATAAAGGTCCAATGTTGGATTCAAAATGAAATAAATTTTTTGTTTTAATTTTTTCATTCTTGTTACTCTGATGCTCTAATTTTTCTTATAGAGTTTTTCTTCTTTGAAAAGAAAGCTAGAAATGATCTTCGACATGAAGGTTCAATATAAGATTTGAAATGAAATACATTTTTTGTTTTGATTTTTTTATTCTAGTCACTCCGATGCTCTAATTTTTCTTATGGAGTTTTTCTTCTTTGAGAAGATAGCTAGTAATGATCTGCAACATGGAAGTTCAATATTGAATTCGAAATGAAATAAATTTTTTGTTTTATTCTTTTTATTCTAGTTACTCTGATGCTCTCATTTTCCTTATGGAGTTTATCTTCTTCGAAAAGATAGCTAGTGATGATCTGCAACATAAAGCTCCAATGTTGGATTCAAAATGAAATACATTTTTTGTTTTAATCTTTTCATTCTAGTTACTCTGATGCTCTCATTTTTCTTATGGAGTTTTTCTTCTTTGAAAATATAGCTAGTAATGATCTGCAACATGCAAGTTCAATATTAAATTCGAAATGAAATAAATTTTTTGTTTTAATCTTTTTATTCTAGTTACTCTGATGCTCTCATTTTTCTTATGGGGTTCATCTTCTTTGAAAAGATAGCTAGTAATGATCCGCAACATGAAGGTTCAATATTAGATTCAGAATGAAATAAATTTTTTGTTTCAATTTTTTTATTCTAGTTACTCTGATGCTCTAACTTTTCTTCTGGAGTTTATCTTCTTTGAAAAGATAGCTAGTAATGATCTGCAACATAAAGGTTTAGTATTAGATGCAAAATGAAATAAAATTTTTGTTTCAATTTTTTTATTCTAGTTACTCTGATGCTCTCATTCTTCTTATGGAGTTTATCTTCTTCGAAAAGATAGCTTGTAATGATCTGCAACATAAAGGTTTGATATAAGAATCAGAATGAATTGAATTTTGTGTTTTAATTTTTTTATTCTAGTTACTCAGATGCTCAAATTCTTCTTATGGAGTTTATCTTCTTCGAAAAGATAGCTACTAATGATGTGCAACATAAAGTTCTAATATTAGATTCAAAATGAAATAAATTTTTTGTTTTAATTTTTTTATTCTAGGTACTCTGATGCTCTCATTTTTCTTATGGAATTCATTTTCTTTGAAAAGATAGCTAGTAACGATCTGCAACAAGAAGGTTCAATATAAGATTCAAAATGAAATAAATTTTTCGTCTTATTTTTTTATTCTTTTTACTCTGATGCTCTTAATTTTCTTATGGAGTTTATCTTCTTTGAGGAGATAGCTTTTGATGATCTGCAACATAAAGGTTCAATATGAGATTCAAAATGAAATACATTTTTTGTTTTAATTTTTTTATTTTAGTTACTCTGATGCTCTAGTTTTTCTTCTGGATTTTATCTTCTTTGAAAAGATAGCTAGTAATGATCTGCAACATAAAGGTTCAATATTAGATTCAAAATGAAATAAATTTTTTGTTTTATTTTTTTATTCTAGTTACTCTGATGCTCAAATTCTTCTTATGGAGTTTATCTTCTTCGAAAAGATAGCTAGTAATGATCTGCAACATAAAGGTTTCATATTAGATTCAAAATGAAATAAATTTTTTGTTTTAATTTTTTTATTCTAGTTACTCTGATGCTCAAATTTTCTTATGGAGTTTATCTTCTTTGAAAAGATAGCTTGTTATGATCTGCAACATAAAGGTTCAATATTAGATTCAAAATGAAATAAACTTTTCGTTTTAATTTTTTCATTCTAGTTACTCTGATGCTCTAAATTTTCTTATGGATTTTGTCTTCTTCAAAAGATCGCTAGAAATGATCTGCAACATGAAGGTTCAATATAAGATTCAAAATGAAATAAATGTTTTGTTTTAATTTTTTCATTCTTGTTACTCTGATGCTCTAATTTTTCTTATGGAGTTTGTCTTCCTTTAAAAGATAGCTTGTAATGATCTGCAACATGAAGGTTTAATATTAGATTAAAAATGAAATAAATTTTTTGTTTAAATTTTTTATTCTAGTTACTCTGAGGCTCTGATTTTTCTTATGGAGTTTATCTTCTTTGAAAAGATAGCTTTTTATGATCTGCAACATAAATGTTCAATATTAGATTCAAAATGAAATAAACTTTTCGTTTTAATTTTTTCATTCTGGTTACTCTGATGCTCTAAATTTTCTTATGGATTTTGTCTTCCTTTAAAAGATCGCTAGTAATGATCTGCAACATGAAGGTTCAATATTAGATTCAAAATGAAATAAATTTTTTGTTTTAATTTTTTCATTCTGGTTACTCTGATGCTCTAATTTTTCTTATGGAGTTTGTCTTCCTTTAAAAGATAGCTTGTAATGATCTGCAACATAAAGGTTCAATATTAGATTCAAAATGAAATAAATTTTTCGTCTTATTTTTTTATTCTTTTTACTCTGATGCTCTTATTTTTCTTTTGGAGTTTATCTTCTTTGAAAAGATAGCTTGTAATGATCTGCTATATAAAGGTTTGATATCAGATTCAAAATGAAATAAATTTTGTGATTTAATGTTCTTATTCTAGTTACTCTGATGCTCAAATTCTTCTTATGGAGTTTATCTTCTTCGAAAAGATAGCTAGTAATGATCTGCAACATAAAGGTTTCATATCAGATTCAAAATGAAATAAATTTTTTTTTTTATTTTTTTATTCTAGTTACTCAGATGCTCTTATTTTTCTAATGGAGTTTGTCTTCTTTTGTAGGATAGCTAGTAATGATCTGCAACATAAAGGTTTGATATTAGGTTCAAAATGAAATGAATTTTTTGTTTTAATATTTTTATTCTAGGTACTCTGATGCTCTAATTTTTCTTATAGAATTCATCTTCTTTGAAAAGATGGCTAGTAATGATCTGCAACATGAAGGTTTAATATAAGATTCAAAATGAAATAAATTTTTCTTCTTAATTTATTTGTTCTTTTAACTCTGATGCTCTTCTTTTTCTTATGGAGTTTATCTTCTTCGAAAAGATAGCTAGTAATGATCTGCAACATAAAGGTTTCATATTAGATTCGAAATGAAATAAATTTTTTGTTTCAATTTTTTTATTCTAGTTACTCTGATGCTCTAATTTTTCTTATGGAGTTTTTCTTCTCTTGAAGGATAGCTAGTAATGATCTGCAACATGAAGGTTTAATATTAGGTTCAAAATGAAATAAATTTTTTGTTTTAATTATTCTGTTCTAGTTACTCTGATGCTCTAATTCTTCTTATGGAGTTTATCTTCTCTGAAAAGATAGCTAGTAATTATCTGCGACATGAAGGTTTAATATAAGATTCAAAATGAAATAAATTTTTCTTCTTAATTTATTTGTTCTTTTAACTCTGATGCTCTTCTTTTTCTTATGGAGTTTATCTTCTTCGAAAAGATAGCTAGTAATGATCTGCAACATAAAGGTTCAATATTTGATTCGAAATGAAATACATTTTTTGTTTTAATTTCTTCATTCTAGTTACTATGATGCTCTAATTTTCCTTATGGAGTTTTTCTTCTTTGAAAAGATAGCTAGTAATGATCTGCAACATGAAAGTTTGATATTAGATTCAAAATGAAATAAATTTTTCGTTTTAATTTTTTTATTCTTGTTACTCTGATGCTCAAATTCTTTCAATGGGGTTTATCTTCTTCGAAAAGATAGCTAGTAATGATCTGCAATATGAAGGTTCAATATAAGTTTCAAAATGAAATAAATTTTTTGTTTTAATTTTTTTATTCTAGTTACTCTGATGCTCAAATTCTTCTTATGGAGTTTATCTTCTTCGAAAAGATAGCTAGTAATGATCTGCAACATAAAGTTTTCATATTAGATTCAAAATGAAATAAATTTTTTGTTTTAATTTTTTTATTCTAGTTACTCTGATGCTCTAATTTTTCTTATGGAGTTTGTCTTCTTTTGAAGGATAGTTTGTAATGATCTGCAACATAAAGGTTCAATATTAGGTTCAAAATGAAATAAATTTTTTGTTTGACTCTTTTTATTCTAGTTACTCTGATGCTCTAATTCTTCTTATGGAGTTTATCTTCTTTGAAAAGATAGCTGGTAATGATCTGCAACTTGAAGGTTTAATATTAGATTCGAAATAAAATAAATTTTTTGTTTTAATTTTTTTATTCTAGTTACTCTGATGCTCTAATTTTCCTTATGGAGTTTGTCTTCTTTTGAAGGATAGCTAGTAATGATCTGAATTATGAGGGTTTAATATTAGGTTCAAAATGAAATAAATTTTTTGTTTTAATTATTTTATTCTAGTTACTCTGATGCTCTAATTTTTCTTATGAAGTTTTTCTCCTCTTGAAGGATAGCTAGTAATGATCTGCAACATGAAGGTTTAATATTAGGTTCAAAATGAAATAAATTTTTTGTTTTAATTATTCTGTTCTAGTTACTCTGATGCTCTAACTTTTCTTCTGGAGTTTATCTTCTTTGAAAAGATAGCTAGTAATGATCTGCAACATAAAGGTTTAGTATTAGATGCAAAATGAAATAAAATTTTTGTTTCAATTTTTTTATTCTAGTTACTCTGATGCTCTCATTCTCCTTATGGAGTTTATCTTCTTCGAAAAGATAGCTTGTAATGATCTGCAACATAAAGGTTTGATATTAGAATCAGAATGAATTGAATTTTGTGTTTTAATTTTTTTATTCTAGTTACTCAGATGCTCAAATTCTTCTTATGGAGTTTATCTTCTTCGAAAAGATAGCTACTAATGATGTGCAACATAAAGTTCTAATATTAGATTCAAAATGAAATAAATTTTTTGTTTTAATTTTTTTATTCTAGGTACTCTGATGCTCTCATTTTTCTTATGGAATTCATTTTCTTTGAAAAGATAGCTAGTAACGATCTGCAACAAGAAGGTTCAATATTAGATTCAAAATGAAATAAATTTTTCGTCTTATTTTTTTATTCTTTTTACTCTGATGCTCTTATTTTTCTTATGGAGTTTATCTTCTTTGAGGAGATAGCTTTTGATGATCTGCAACATAAAGGTTCAATATTAGATTCGAAATGAAATAAATTTTTTGTTTTAATTTTTTTATTTTAGTTACTCTGATGCTCTAGTTTTTCTTCTGGATTTTATCCTCTTTGAAAAGATAGCTAGTAATGATCTGCAACATAAAGGTTCAATATTAGATTCAAAATGAAATAAATTTTTTGTTTTAATTTTTTTATTCTAGTTACTCTGATGCTGAAATTCTTCTTATGGAGTTTATCTTCTTCGAAAAGATAGCTAGTAATGATCTGCAACATAAAGGTTTCATATTAGATTCAAAATGAAATAAATTTTTTGTTTTAATTTTTTTATTCTAGTTACTCTGATGCTCTAATTTTTCTTATGGAGTTTGTCTTCTTTTGAAGGATAGTTTGTAATGATCTGCAACATAAAGGTTCAATATTAGGTTCAAAATGAAATAAATTTTTTGTTTCAATTTTTTTATTCTAGTTACTCTGATGCTCTAATTCTTCTTATGGAGTTTATCTTCTTTGAAAAGATAGCTAGTAATGATCTGCAACTTGAAAGTTTAATATTAGATTCGAAATGAAATAAATTTTTTGTTTTAATTTCTTCATTCAAGTTACTATGATGCTCTTATTTCCCTTATGGAGTTTTTCTTCTTCGAAGAGATAGCTAGTGATGATCTGCAACATTAAAGTTTGATATTAGATTCAAAATGAAATACATTTTTTGTTTTAATTTTTTTATTCTTGTTACTCTGATGCTCATATTCTTCCAATGGGGTTTATCTTCTTCGAAAAGATAGCTAGTAATGATCTGCAACATGAAGGTTCAATATTAGATTCAAAATGAAAAAAATTTTTTGTTTCAATTATTTTATTCTAGTTACTCTGATGCTCTAATTCTTCTTATGGAGTTTATCTTCTTTGAAAAGATAGCTAGTAATGATCTGCAACTTGAAAGTTTAATATTAGATTCGAAATGAAATAAATTTTTTGTTTTAATTTCTTCATTCAAGTTACTATGATGCTCTTATTTCCCTTATGGAGTTTTTCTTCTTCGAAGAGATAGCTAGTGATGATCTGCAACATTAAAGTTTGATATTAGATTCAAAATGAAATACATTTTTTGTTTTAATTTTTTTATTCTTGTTACTCTGATGCTCATATTCTTCCTTGGGGTTTATCTTCTTCGAAAAGATAGCTAGTAATGATCTGCAACATGAAGGTTCAATATTAGATTCATAATGAAAAAAATTTTTTGTTTCAATTATTTTATTCTAGTTAGTCTGGTGCTCTAATTTTTCTTATGGAGTTTATCTTCTTCGAAAAGATAGCTAGTAATGATCTGCAACATAAAGGTTTCATATCAGATTCAAAATGAAATAAATTTTTTGTTTTAATTTTTTTATTCTAGTTACTCTGATGCTCTAATTTTTCTTATGGAGTTTGTCTTCTTTTGAAGGATAGTTTGTAATGATCTGCAACATAAAGGTTTAATATTAGGTTCAAAATGAAATAAATTTTTTGTTTCAATTTTTTTGTTCTAGTTACTCTGATGCTCTAATTCTTCTTATGGAGTTTATCTTCTTTGAAAAGATAGCTAGTAATGATCTGCAACTTGAAAGTTTAATATTAGATTCGAAATGAAATAAATTTTTTGTTTTAATTTCTTCATTCAAGTTACTATGATGCTCTTATTTCCCTTATGGAGTTTTTCTTCTTCGAAGAGATAGCTAGTGATGATCTGCAACATTAAAGTTTGATATTAGATTCAAAATGAAATACATTTTTTGTTTTAATTTTTTTATTCTTGTTACTCTGATGCTCATATTCTTCCAATGGGGTTTATCTTCTTCGAAAAGATAGCTAGTAATGATCTGCAACATGAAGGTTCAATATTAGATTCATAATGAAAAAAATTTTTTGTTTCAATTATTTTATTCTAGTTAGTCTGGTGCTCTAATTTTTCTTATGGAGTTTAGCTTCTTTGGAAAGATAGCTAGTAATGATCTGCAACATGAAGGTTCAATATTAGATTCAAAATGAAATGAGTTTTTTGTTTTAATTTTTTTATTCTAGTTACTCTGATGCTCTTATTTTTCTTCTAGAGTTTATCTTCCTTGAAAAGATAGCTAGTAATCATCTGCATCATCAAGATTAATGAAATATTCAAAATGAAATAAAATTTGCAACATAAAGGTCCAATGTTAGATTCAAAATGACATAAATTTTTTGTTTTAATTTCTTTAATCTAGTTACACCGATGCTCTCATTTTTCTTATGGAAATTGTCTTCCTTGAAAAGATAGCTAGTAATGAGCTGCAACATTAAGGTTCAATATAAGTTTCAAAATGAAATAAATTTTTTGTTTTAATTTTTTTATTCTAGTTACTCTGATGCTCTAATTTTTCTTCTGGAGTTTATCTTCTTTGAAAAGATAGCTAGTAATGATCTGCAACATAAAGGTTCAATATAAGTTTCAAAATGAAATAAATTTTTTGTTTTAATTTTTTTATTCTAGTTACTCTGATGCTCTAACTTTTCTTCTGGAGTTTATCTTCTTTGAAAAGATAGCTAGTAATGATCTGCAACATAAAGGTTCAGTATTAGATGCAAAATGAAATAAAATTTTTGTTTCAATTTTTTTATTCTAGTTACTCTGATGCTCTCATTCTCCTTATGGAGTTTATCTTCTTCGAAAAGATAGCTTGTAATGATCTGCAACATAAAGGTTTGATATTAGAATCAGAATGAATTGAATTTTGTGTTTTAATTTTTTTATTCTAGTTACTCAGATGCTCAAATTCTTCTTATGGAGTTTATCTTCTTCGAAAAGATAGCTACTAATGATGTGCAACATAAAGTTCTAATATTAGATTCAAAATGAAATAAATTTTTTGTTTTAATTTTTTTATTCTAGGTACTCTGATGCTCTCATTTTTCTTATGGAATTCATTTTCTTTGAAAAGATAGCTAGTAACGATCTGCAACAAGAAGGTTCAATATTAGATTCAAAATGAAATAAATTTTTCGTCTTATTTTTTTATTCTTTTTACTCTGATGCTCTTATTTTTCTTATGGAGTTTATCTTCTTTGAGGAGATAGCTTTTGATGATCTGCAACATAAAGGTTCAATATTAGATTCGAAATGAAATAAATTTTTTGTTTTAATTTTTTTATTTTAGTTACTCTGATGCTCTAGTTTTTCTTCTGGATTTTATCCTCTTTGAAAAGATAGCTAGTAATGATCTGCAACATAAAGGTTCAATATTAGATTCAAAATGAAATAAATTTTTTGTTTTAATTTTTTTATTCTAGTTACTCTGATGCTCAAATTCTTCTTATGGAGTTTATCTTCTTCGAAAAGATAGCTAGTAATGATCTGCAACATAAAGGTTTCATATTAGATTCAAAATGAAATAAATTTTTTGTTTTAATTTTTTTATTCTAGTTACTCTGATGCTCTAATTTTTCTTATGGAGTTTGTCTTCTTTTGAAGGATAGTTTGTAATGATCTGCAACATAAAGGTTTAATATTAGGTTCAAAATGAAATAAATTTTTTGTTTCAATTTTTTTATTCTAGTTACTCTGATGCTCTAATTCTTCTTATGGAGTTTATCTTCTTTGAAAAGATAGCTAGTAATGATCTGCAACTTGAAAGTTTAATATTAGATTCGAAATGAAATAAATTTTTTGTTTTAATTTCTTCATTCAAGTTACTATGATGCTCTTATTTCCCTTATGGAGTTTTTCTTCTTCGAAGAGATAGCTAGTGATGATCTGCAACATTAAAGTTTGATATTAGATTCAAAATGAAATACATTTTTTGTTTTAATTTTTTTATTCTTGTTACTCTGATGCTCATATTCTTCCAATGGGGTTTATCTTCTTCGAAAAGATAGCTAGTAATGATCTGCAACATGAAGGTTCAATATTAGATTCAAAATGAAAAAAATTTTTTGTTTCAATTATTTTATTCCAGTTACTCTGATGCTCTAATTCTTCTTATGGAGTTTATCTTCTTTGAAAAGATAGCTAGTAATGATCTGCAACTTGAAAGTTTAATATTAGATTCGAAATGAAATAAATTTTTTGTTTTAATTTCTTCATTCAAGTTACTATGATGCTCTTATTTCCCTTATGGAGTTTTTCTTCTTCGAAGAGATAGCTAGTGATGATCTGCAACATTAAAGTTTGATATTAGATTCAAAATGAAATACATTTTTTGTTTTAATTTTTTTATTCTTGTTACTCTGATGCTCATATTCTTCCTTGGGGTTTATCTTCTTCGAAAAGATAGCTAGTAATGATCAGCAACATGAAGGTTCAATATTAGATTCATAATGAAAAAAATTTTTTGTTTCAATTATTTTATTCTAGTTAGTCTGGTGCTCTAATTTTTCTTATGGAGTTTATCTTCTTCGAAAAGATAGCTAGTAATGATCTGCAACATAAAGGTTTCATATCAGATTCAAAATGAAATAAATTTTTTGTTTTAATTTTTTTATTCTAGTTACTCTGATGCTCTAATTTTTCTTATGGAGTTTGTCTTCTTTTGAAGGATAGTTTGTAATGATCTGCAACATAAAGGTTTAATATTAGGTTCAAAATGAAATAAATTTTTTGTTTCAATTTTTTTATTCTAGTTACTCTGATGCTCTAATTCTTCTTATGGAGTTTATCTTCTTTGAAAAGATAGCTAGTAATGATCTGCAACTTGAAAGTTTAATATTAGATTCGAAATGAAATAAATTTTTTGTTTTAATTTCTTCATTCAAGTTACTATGATGCTCTTATTTCCCTTATGGAGTTTTTCTTCTTCGAAGAGATAGCTAGTGATGATCTGCAACATTAAAGTTTGATATTAGATTCAAAATGAAATACATTTTTTGTTTTAATTTTTTTATTCTTGTTACTCTGATGCTCATATTCTTCCAATGGGGTTTATCTTCTTCGAAAAGATAGCTAGTAATGATCTGCAACATGAAGGTTCAATATTAGATTCATAATGAAAAAAATTTTTTGTTTCAATTATTTTATTCTAGTTAGTCTGGTGCTCTAATTTTTCTTATGGAGTTTAGCTTCTTTGGAAAGATAGCTAGTAATGATCTGCAACATGAAGGTTCAATATTAGATTCAAAATGAAATGAGTTTTTTGTTTTAATTTTTTTATTCTAGTTACTCTGATGCTCTTATTTTTCTTCTAGGGTTTATCTTCCTTGAAAAGATAGCTAGTAATCATCTGCATCATCAAGATTAATGAAATATTCAAAATGAAATAAAATTTGCAACATAAAGGTCCAATGTTAGATTCAAAATGACATAAATTTTTTGTTTTAATTTCTTTAATCTAGTTACACCGATGCTCTCATTTTTCTTATGGAAATTGTCTTCCTTGAAAAGATAGCTAGTAATGAGCTGCAACATAAAGGTTCAATATAAGTTTCAAAATGAAATAAATTTTTTGTTTTAATTTTTTTATTCTAGTTACTCTGATGCTCTAATTTTTCTTCTGGAGTTTATCTTCTTTGAAAAGATAGCTAGTAATGATCTGCAACATAAAGGTTCAATATAAGTTTCAAAATGAAATAAATTTTTTGTTTTAATTTTTTTATTCTAGTTACTCTGATGCTCTAATTTTTCTTATGGAGTTTGTCTTCTTTTGGAGGATAGTTTGTAATGATCTGAAACATAAAGGTTTAATATTAGGTTCAAAATGAAATAAATTTTTTGTTTGACTCTTTTTATTCTAGTTACTCTGATGCTCTAATTCTTCTTATGGAGTTTATCTTCTTTGAAAAGATAGCTTGTAATGATCTGCAACTTGAAAGTTCAATATTAGATTCGAAATGAAATAAATTTTTTGTTTTAATTTCTTCATTCTAGTTACTATGATGCTCTTATTTCCCTTATGGAGTTTTTCTTCTTCGAAGAGATAGCTAGTGATGATCTGCAACATTAAAGTTTGATATTAGATTCAAAATGAAATACATTTTTTGTTTTAATTTTTTTATTCTTGTTACTCTGATGCTCATATTCTTCCAATGGGGTTTATCTTCTTCGAAAAGATAGCTAGTAATGATCTGCAACATGAAGGTTCAATATAAGTTTCAAAATGAAATAAATTTTTTGTTTTAATTTTTTTATTCTAGTTACTCTGGTGCTCTAATTTTTCTTCTGGAGTTTATCTTCTTTGAAAAGATAGCTTGTAATGATCTGCAACATAAAGGTTCAATATAAGTTTCAAAATGAAATAAATTTTTTGTTTAAATTTTTTTATTCTAGTTACTCTGATGCTCTAATTTTTCTTCTGGAGTTTATCTTCCTTGAAAAGATAGCTAGTAATCATCTGCAACATTTTAAGATTAATGAAATATTCAAAATGAAATAAAATTTGATTTTTTTATGTATTTTTTTTCAATGAACACCCGACTTCAGTCTATCAGCGTAGAAGGGAAACACCCCTCTCGCAGTCGGCTTTTTCACTCCCCGCTTAGGGGAACATTCACTCATCCTGGATATTTTAAATATCTTCAGGATTCAGCTCGGTTGTGTTATCATCTACAACGAGATATCAACTTGCAAGTTCAATATTAAATTCGAAATGAAATAAATTTTTTGTTTTAATCTTTTTATTCTAGTTACTCTGATGCTCTCATTTTTCTTATGGGGTTCATCTTCTTTGAAAAGATAGCTAGTAATGATCCGCAACATGAAGGTTCAATATTAGATTCAAAATGAAATAAATTTTTTGTTTCAATTTTTTTATTCTAGTTACTCTGATGCTCTAACTTTTCTTCTGGAGTTTATCTTCTTTGAAAAGATAGCTATTAATGATCTGCAACATAAAGGTTTAGTATTAGATGCAAAATGAAATAAAATTTTTGTTTCAATTTTTTTATTCTAGTTACTCTGATGCTCTCATTCTTCTTATGGAGTTTATCTTCTTCGAAAAGATAGCTTGTAATGATCTGCAACATAGAGGTTCAATATTAGATTCAAAATGAAATAAATTTTTTGTTTTAATTTTTTTATTTTAGTTACTCTGATGCTCTAGTTTTTCTTCTGGATTTTATCTTCTTTTAAAAGAAAGCTAGTAATGATCTGCAACATAAAGGTTCAATATTAGATTCAAAATGAAATAAATTTTTTGTTTTAATTTTTTTATTCTAGTTACTCTGATGCTCAAATTCTTCTTATGGAGTTTATCTTCTTCGAAAAGATAGCTAGTAATGATCTCCAACATAAAGGTTTCATATTAGATTCAAAATGAAATAAATTTTTTGTTTTAATTTTTTTATTCTAGTTACTCTGATGCTCTAATTTTTCTTATGGAGTTTGTCTTCTTTTGAAGGATAGTTTGTAATCATCTGCAACATAAAGGTTTAATATTAGGTTCAAAATGAAATAAATTTTTTGTTTGACTCTTTTTATTCTAGTTACTCTGATGCTCTAATTCTTCTTATGGAGTTTATCTTCTTTGAAAAGATAGCTAGTAATGATCTGCAACTTGAAAGTTTAATATTAGATTCGAAATGAAATAAATTTTTTGTTTTAATCTCTTCATTCTAGTTACTATGATGCTCTTATTTCCCTTATGGAGTTTTTCTTCTTCAAAGAGATAGCTAGTGATGATCTGCAACATGAAAGTTTGATATTAGATTCAAAATGAAATACATTTTTTGTTTTAATTTTTTTATTCTTGTTACTCTGATGCTCAAATTCTTCCAATGGGGTTAATCTTCTTCGAAAAGATAGCTAGTAATGATCTGCAACATGAAGGTTCAATATTAGATTCATAATGAAAAAAATTTTTTGTTTCAATTATTTTATTCTAGTTAGTCTGGTGCTCTAATTTTTTTTATGGAGTTTAGCTTCTTTGGAAAGATAGCTAGTAATGATCTGCAACATGAAGGTTCAATATTAGATTCAAAATGAAATAAGTTTTTTGTTTTAATTTTTTTATTCTAGTTACTCTGATGCTCTAATTTTTCTTCTAGAGTTTATCTTCCTTGAAAAGATAGCTAGTAATCATCTGCATCATTTAAAGATTAATGAAATATTCAAAATGAAATAAAATTTGCAACATAAAGGTCCAATGTTAGATTCAAAATGACATAAATTTTTTGTTTTAATTTCTTTAATCTAGTTACACCGATGCTCTCATTTTTCTTATGGAGTTTTTCTTTTTTGAAAAGATAGCTAGTAGTGATCTGCAACATGAAGGTTTAATATAAGATTCAAAATGAAAGGAATTTTTTGTTTTAATTTTTTTATTCAAGTAACTCTGATGCTCTCATTTTTCTTCTGGAGTTCATCTTCTTTGAAAAGATAGCTAGTAATGATCTGCAACATAAAGGTTCAATATAAGTTTCAAAATGAAATAAATTTTTTGTTTTAATTTTTTTATTCTAGTTACTGATGCTCTAATTTTTCTTCTAGAGTTTATCTTCCTTGAAAAGATAGCTAGTAATCATCTGCATCATTTAGAGATTAATGAAATATTCAAAATGAAATAAAATTTGCAACATAAAGGTCCAATGTTAGATTCAAAATGACATAAATTTTTTGTTTTAATTTCTTTAATCTAGTTACACCGATGCTCTCATTTTTCTTATGGAGTTTTTCTTTTTTGAAAAGATAGCTAGTAGTGATCTGCAACATGAAGGTTTAATATAAGATTCAAAATGAAAGGAATTTTTTGTTTTAATTTTTTTATTCAAGTAACTCTGATGCTCTCATTTTTCTTCTGGAGTTCATCTTCTTTGAAAAGATAGCTAGTAATGATCTGCAACATAAAGGTTCATTATAAGTTTCAAAATGAAATAAATTTTTTGTTTTAATTTTTTTATTCTAGTTACTGATGCTCTAATTTTTCTTCTAGAGTTTATCTTCCTTGAAAAGATAGCTAGTAATCATCTGCATCATTTAAAGATTAATGAAATATTCAAAATGAAATAAAATTTGCAACATAAAGGTCCAATGTTAGATTCAAAATGACATAAATTTTTTGTTTTAATTTCTTTAATCTAGTTACACCGATGCTCTCATTTTTCTTATGGAGTTTTTCTTTTTTGAAAAGATAGCTAGTAGTGATCTGCAACATGAAGGTTTAATATAAGATTCAAAATGAAAGGAATTTTTTGTTTTAATTTTTTTATTCAAGTAACTCTGATGCTCTCATTTTTCTTCTGGAGTTCATCTTCTTTGAAAAGATAGCTAGTAATGATCTGCAACATAAAGGTTCAATATAAGTTTCAAAATGAAATAAATTTTTTGTTTTAATTTTTTTATTCTAGTTACTGATGCTCTAATTTTTCTTCTGGAGTTTATCTTCCTTGAAAAGATAGCTAGTAATCATCTGCAACATTTTAAGATTAATGAAATATTCAAAATGAAATAAAATTTGATTTTTTTATGTATTTTTTTTCAATGAACACCCGACTTCAGTCTATCAGCGTAGAAGGGAAACACCCCTCTCGCAGTCGGCTTTTTCACTCCCCGCTTAGGGGAACATTCACTCATCCTGGATATTTCAAATATCTTCAGGATTCAGCTCGGTTGTGTTATCATCTACAACGAGATATCAACATGCAAGTTCAATATTAAATTCGAAATGAAATAAATTTTTTGTTTTAATCTTTTTATTCTAGTTACTCTGATGCTCTCATTTTTCTTATGGGGTTCATCTTCTTTGAAAAGATAGCTAGTAATGATCCGCAACATGAAGGTTCAATATTAGATTCAAAATGAAATAAATTTTTTGTTTCAATTTTTTTATTCTAGTTACTCTGATGCTCTAACTTTTCTTCTGGAGTTTATCTTCTTTGAAAAGATAGCTAGTAATGATCTGCAACATAAAGGTTTAGTATTAGATGCAAAATGAAATAAAATTTTTGTTTCAATTTTTTTATTCTAGTTACTCTGATGCTCTCATTATTCTTATGAAGTTTATCTTCTTCGAAAAGATAGCTTGTAATGATCTGCAACATAAAGGTTTGATATTAGATTCAGAATGAAATGAATTTTGTGTTTTAATTTTTTTATTCTAGTTACTCAGATGCTCAAATTCTTCTTATGGAGTTTATCTTCTTCGAAAAGATAGCTAGTAATGTTCTGCAACATAAAGGTTTAATAAAAGATTCGAAATGAAATAAATTTTTTAATTTATTTTTTTCATTCTAGTTACTCTGATGCTCTAATTTTTCTTATGGAGTTCATCTTCTTTGAAAAGATAGCTAGTAATGATCTGCAACATAAAGGTTCAATATAAGTTTCAAAATGAAATAAATTTTTTGTTTTAATTTTTTTATTCTAGTTACTGATGCTCTAATTTTTCTTCTGGAGTTTATCTTCCTTGAAAAGATAGCTAGTAATCATCTGCAACATTTTAAGATTAATGAAATATTCAAAATGAAATAAAATTTGATTTTTTTATGTATTTTTTTTCAATGAACACCCGACTTCAGTCTATCAGCGTAGAAGGGAAACACCCCTCTCGCAGTCGGCTTTTTCACTACCCGCTTAGGGGAACATTCACTCATCCTGGATATTTCAAATATCTTCAGGATTCAGCTCGGTTGTGTTATCATCTACAACGAGATATCAACATGCAAGTTCAATATTAAATTCGAAATGAAATAAATTTTTCGTTTTAATCTTTTTATTCTAGTTACTCTGATGCTCTCATTTTTCTTATGGGGTTCATCTTCTTTGAAAAGATAGCTAGTAATGATCCGCAACATGAAGGTTCAATATTAGATTCAAAATGAAATAAATTTTTTGTTTCAATTTTTTTATTCTAGTTACTCTGATGCTCTAACTTTTCTTCTGGAGTTTATCTTCTTTGAAAAGATAGCTAGTAATGATCTGCAACATAAAGGTTTAGTATTAGATGCAAAATGAAATAAAATTTTTGTTTCAATTTTTTTATTCTAGTTACTCTGATGCTCTCATTCTTCTTATGAAGTTTATCTTCTTCGAAAAGATAGCTTGTAATGATCTGCAACATAAAGGTTTGATATTAGATTCAGAATGAAATGAATTTTGTGTTTTAATTTTTTTATTCTAGTTACTCAGATGCTCAAATTCTTCTTATGGAGTTTATCTTCTTCGAAAAGATAGCTACTAATGATGTGCAACATAAAGTTCTAATATTAGATTCAAAATAAAATAAATTTTTTGTTTTAATTTTTTTATTCTTGGTACTCTGATGCTCTCATTTTTCTTATGGAATTCATTTTCTTTGAAAAGATAGCTAGTAACGATCTGCAACATGAAGGTTCAATATAAGATTCAAAATGAAATAAATTTTTCGTCTTATTTTTTTATTCTTTTTACTCTGATGCTCTTATTTTTCTTATGGAGTTTATCTTCTTTGAGGAGATAGCTTTTAATGATCTGCAACATAAAGGTTCAATATTAGATTCAAAATGAAATAAATTTTTTGTTTTAATTTTTTTATTTTAGTTACTCTGATGCTCTAGTTTTTCTTCTGGAGTTTATCTTCTTTGAAAAGATAGCTAGTAATGATCTGCAACATAAGGGTTCAATATCAGATTCAAAATGAAATACATTTTTTGTTTTAATTTTTTTATTCTAGTTACTCTGATGCTCAAATTCTTCTTATGGAGTTTATCTTCTTCGAAAAGATAGCTAGTAATGATCTGCAACATAAAGGTTTCATATTAGATTCAAAATGAAATAAATTTTTTGTTTTAATTTTTTTATTCTAGTTACTCTGATGCTCTAATTTTTCTTATGGAGTTTGTCTTCTTTGAAAAGATAGCTAGTAATGATCTGCAACATATAGGTTTAATATCAGATTCAAAATGTAATAAATTCTTTGTTTCAATTATTTTATTCTAGTACCTCTGATGCTCTCATTCTTCTTATGGAGTTTATCTTCTTCGGAAAGATAGCTAGTAATGATCTGCAACATAAAGGTTTGATATTAGATTCAGAATGAAATAATTTTTTTGTTTTAATTGTTTTATTCTAGTAACTCTGATATTCTTACTTTTCTTCTGGAGTTTATCTTCTTTGAGCTAGTAATGATCTGCAACATAAAGGTTTAATATCAGATTCAAAATGAAATAAATTTTTTGTTTCAATTATTTTATTCTAGTAACTCTGATGCTCTCATTCTTCTTATGGAGTTTATCTTCTTCGAAAAGATAGCTAGTAATGGTCTGCAACATAGAGCTTTGATATTAGATCCAGAATGAAATAAATTTTTTGTTTTAATTGTTTTATTCTAGTTACTCAGATGCTCAAATTCTTCTCATGGAGTTTATCTTCTTCGAAAAGATAACTACTAATGATCTGCAACATAGAGGTTTAATATAAGATTCAAAATGAAATAAATTTTTCTGTTTTAATATTTTTATTCTAGGTACTCTGATGCTCTAATTTTTCTTATGGAATTCATCTTCTTCGAAATGAAATAAATTTTTTGTTTTAATCTTTTTATTCTAGTTACTCTGATGCTTTTATTTTCCTTATGGAGTTTATCTTCATTGAAAAGAAAGCTAGTAATGATCTGCAACATAAAGGTTTAATATAAGATTCGAAATGAAATAAATTTTTTGTTTTATTTTTTTTATTCCAGTTACTCTGATGCTCTCATTTTTCTTATGGAGTTTATCTTTTTCGAAAAGATAGCTAGTGATGATCTGCAACATAAAGGTCCAATGTTGGATTCAAAATGAAATAAATTTTTTGTTTTAATTTTTTTATTCTTGTTACTCTGATGCTCTAATTTTTCTTATGGAGTTTATCTTCTTTGAAAAGAAAGCTACTAGAGGTCTGCGACATAAAGGTTTGATATTAGATCCAAATGAAATAAATTTTTTGTTTTATTTTTTTTCATCCTAGTTTATCTGATGCTCTCATTTTTCTTATGGAGTTAATCTTCCTTGAAAAGATAGCTAGTAATGATCAGAAACATAAGGGTTCAATATTAGATTCGAAATGAAATAAATTTTTTGTTTTCATTTTTTCATTCTAGTTACTCTGATGCTCTAATTTTTCTTATGGAGTTTATCTTCTTTGAAAAGATAGCAAGTAATGATCTGCAACATAAAGGTTCAATATTAGATTCAAAATGAAATAAATTTTTTGTTTAATTTCTTCATTCTAGTTACTCTTATGCTCCCTTTTTTCTTATGGAGTTTATCTTTTCGAGAATATAGCTAGCCATGATCTGCAAATAAAAGGTTCAATGTTAGATTCTAAATGAAATGAATTTTTTGTTTCAGTTTTTTATTTTAGTTACTGTGATGCTCTTATTTTTTTTATGGAGTTTATCTTCTTTGAAAAGATAGCTAGTAATGATCTGCGACATAAAGCTCCAATGTTGGATTCAAAATGAAATAAATTTTTTGATTTAATTTTTTTATTCTAGTTACTCTGATGCTCTCAATTTTCTTATGGAGTTTATCTTTTTCGAAAAGATAACTAGTGATGATCTGCAACATAAAGGTCCAATGTTGGATTCAAAATGAAATAAATTTTTTGTTTTAATTTTTTCATTCTTGTTACTCTGATGCTCTTATTTTTCTTATAGAGTTTATCTTCTTTGAAAAGAAAGCTAGAAATGATCTGCGACATGAAGGTTCAATATAAGATTTGAAATGAAATAAATTTTTTGTTTTGATTTTTTCATTCTAGTCACTCCGATGCTCTAATTTTTCTTATGGAGTTTTTCTTTTTTGAGAAGATAGCTAGTGATGATCTGCAACATAAAGCTCCAATGTTGGATTCAAAATGAAATACATTTTTTGTTTTAATCTTTTCATTCTAGTTACTCTGATGCTCTCATTGTTCTTATGGAGTTTTTCTTCTTTGAAAAGATAGCTAGTAATGATCTGCAACATGCAAGTTCAATATTAAATTCGAAATGAAATAAATTTTTTGTTTTAATCTTTTTATTCTAGTTACTCTGATGCTCTCATTTTTCTTATGGGGTTCATCTTCTTTGAAAAGATAGCTAGTAATGATCCGCAACATGAAGGTTCAATATTAGATTCAAAATGAAATAAATTTTTTGTTTCAATTTTTTTATTCTAGTTACTCTGATGCTCTAACTTTTCTTCTGGAGTTTATCTTCTTTGAAAAGATAGCTAGTAATGATCTGCAACATAAAGGTTCAGTATTAGATGCAAAATGAAATAAAATTTTTGTTTCAATTTTTTTATTCTAGTTACTCTGATGCTCTCATTCTTCTTATGGAGTTTATCTTTTTTGAAAAGATAGCTAGTAATGATCTGCAACATGAAGGTTTAATATGAGATTCAAAATGAAAGGAATTTTTTGTTTTAATTTTTTTATTCTAGTTACTCTGATGCTCTCATTTTTCTTATGGAGTTTATCTTCTTTGAAAAGATAGCTAGTAATTATCTGCAACATGAGGGTTCAATATAAGATTCACAATGGAATACATTTTTTGTTTTAATTTTTTTATTCTAGTTACTCTGATATTCTTACTTTTCTTCTGGAGTTTATCTTCTTTGAAAAGATAGCTAGTAATGATCTGCAACATAAAGGTTTTATATCAGATTCAAAATGTAATAAATTCTTTGTTTCAATTATTTTATTCTAGTAACTCTGATGCTCTCATTCTTCTTATGGAGTTTATCTTCTTCGAAAAGATAGCTAGTAATGATCTGCAACATAAAGGTTTGATATTAGATTCAGAATGAAATAAATTTTTTGTTTTAATTGTTTTATTCTAGTTACTCTGATATTCTTACTTTTCTTCTGGAGTTTATCTTCTTTGAAAAGATAGCTAGTAATGATCTGCAACATAAAGGTTTAATATCAGATTCAAAATGTAATAAATTCTTTGTTTCAATTATTTTATTCTAGTAACTCTGATGCTCTCATTCTTCTTATGGAGTTTATCTTCTTCGAAAAGATAGCTAGTAATGATCTGCAACATAAAGGTTTAATATTAGATTCGAAATGAGATGAATTTTTTGTTTTAATTCCTTTATTCTAGTTTCTATAATTTTCCTTATGGAGTTTTTCTTCTTTGAAAAGATAGCTAGTAATGATCTGCAACATAAAGGTTCAATATTAGATTGAAAATGTAATAAATTTTGTGATTTAATTTTTTTATTCTAGTAACTCTGATGCTATCATTTTTCTTATGGAGTTTATCTTCTTTGAAAATAAAGCTTGTAATTATCTGCAACATGAAGGTTCAATATAAGATTCAAAATGAAACAAATTTTTTGTTTTAATTTTTTTATTCTAGTTACTCTGATATTCTAACTTTTCTTCTGGAGTTTATCTTCTTTGAAAAGATAGCTGGTAATGATCTGCAACATGAAGGTTTAATATAAGATTCAAAATGAAATAAATTTTTCGTCCTAATTTTTTTATTCTTTTTACTCTGATGCTCTTTTTTTTCTTATGGAGTTCATCTTCTTTGAGAAGATAGCTAGTAATGATCTGCAACATAAAGGTTCAATATTAGATTCAAAATGAAATAAATTTTTTGTTTTAATTTTTTTATTCTAGTTACTCTGATGCTCTAATTTTCTTCTGGAGTTTATCTCCTTTGAAAAGATAGCTAGTAATGATCTGCAACATAAAGGTTTGATATCAGATTCAAAAGGAAATGAATTTTGTGTTTTAATTTTTTTATTATAGTTACTCCGATGCTCAAATTCTTCTTATGGAGTTTGTCTCCTTTTGAAGGATAGCTAGTAATGATGTTGACTTGACCATGTTTCTTAGTTTGGGCTGTTGATCGGATTCTAGGCCTTGGGAAGAGAGGCCAACTAACTTTTCCAATTCCGTTGGTGGATTATTGTCCTGGCTTATCGTACCTTGTACACTCCGTATCTCAGAGGAAACTAACCAGCAATGTCCTAAAACTGTCCTCTCTTTTAAGGTCACTGGGAAAAAATTTACATTCATGACCCTTACCGGCACCAATTTGTCAGCACGCAGCAAGGTCTTCCCTAGAGCCATCCCTCGTCCAATTTCCTCATCATGAAGTTTTGGCTCGAACATGACCACGTGTCCATTACTTGCATTGCTTTCCAGACGTTCCTCCACAATGTTATCGGCTTTCCCAGGTACTCTTACATCTTCTACCAATACGACACGGATCTTCTCCTCACTTCTCCCACGAAGCACCAGCTCCTGTTCGTTGACACGTGAGACGCCATCCTTGAAATTCAACTCAAACCCTCTTGAGTTCATGATGTCCATCCCAATGATTGCATCGTCTTCGATGTCCGCTACTAGTGCCTGATTTTCCACTTTAGTGTTACCCAAAACTTTGTCTTGACCACTACAGGACTGCTTTGCCGCCTCGAACTCCAAAGCGCGTGCCAGTGCGTCTAAGAGATGTGATGGTCGGGCAAGTGTCAACGCTTGTCGAGTTTCTTGGTCACGAAGTCCATCCAAGAATGCTCGCCTGATTTCTGGTAACGATTTTTCAGCTGGGAGTGGAAAACGTGTTCAAAATGAGCTTGGCCAAACCGTAGTTCTAGATGCTCTTCATAGTCCTCCTGTTCATGGGCAGTGAGGGTCTGCAGAATATCTGTCGCTTCTCCTCGTAATACCAATGTGAGTGCTACAGCTTTTTCCTCTGCGTACTATTCGTTTGCTTTGGCCGCTGCTTCGAATTGGCGGCGGTAATTTGCCTATGGAGTTTTTCCGTCAAACAGGGGCGGCTTCATGGACAGCTTTTTAATTCCAGAATCAACTTTGAATTCCTGCATACCCTTCTTCAGGTCCAGCGTTGACTTCTCGTTGACCTTGTCCGTGGTTTGTGCAGCATTGACTCGTTTTTCCAGCCTATTGATGGTTTCCCTCATTTTGTCCATTTCTTCCTCGAATCTATATATCTCTGCCTTTACTCTTTCTTCTACACCACAAATTTCCTGTTTTAGGCCTTCCGTAATTTCCAGGAGCTTCTCTTCCAGGTTTCTAGAAGTTTCTAGAAATTTTTTTTCCAGAGTTTCCACCAACTTTTCTTCCAGATTTCTGGAATTCTCTTCTAGATCTTTCAAAGATTTAGTAGTCTTTTTAAACTTATCTTCCAGATCTTCTTTCAGGGATTTGGTTGTCTCTTGAAACTTCTCTTGAAGATCTTCTTTCAAGCTTCTAGAATTTTATTCCAGAGTTTCCTCGAATTTATTCATTATCGAACTCAAATCAACCCCGGGAACTTCGAATAGAAATGTCTCGGGGTCCTCACCTTCTTGTACAAGTCCTTCTGCAAGTCTTTTTTGAAGAACTACTTTTTTACCCGTGGTTTCTAGCTCCCTTTCCTCCAGTAGTTCCTGTTTCAATTCCGCAACTTTCAAGTCCACAAGACGCAATTTTCTCATTATTTTGTCTTTGAACGAAATAAAACCAGTCTGTTTCACGTTGAAAGTTCAATCAATTTATTTTCCGCGAACCAGCTATTCACGACGCGAGCACTTATTCAAGAAAAAATCGCACTTCTGACACCAATGTAATGAATATTGTCCAAGTTCTTCTTAAATAATTTATTGACAGTTCAATGATTACACTAATACTAATTCATTTCCACACTCAATCATTTATTTCCACGCACGCTATAAGTCCAATACTGTCTTTTTTTAGGATCGATGTCGACTTATATAGTGGGAGGGAACACTCCAGAAGGCTGTCGAGGCGTCTCGTCGTTTCTTGTATATTCTCGAAGTGTCCCGGCCGTTCTATTCGGTTCTAGAAGTCTCAAAGACATTTCGGCCCGAAATGTCATCCACGGAGTGTGACGATACCTGCAAGACTCTCCATATCTGCATCGCGAAGTTCTATGGAAATGACACTCCACGGTCTTCATGTTTGGTCGTGGAAGCAAACCAAAATTTCGACTGCGCTGGATTTGAATATTGTCTTCAACATACTCCGTATGATTCTCCAGTCCAGCCTATCGAGTCCACATGACAATTTGCTAGCTTCACCAGATTCTGGTCTACCATAGTCTCTTTTAACTTCCAGACTCTTCCAGACATCCTCATAAGGCGGTACACCATGGGTGTTCTTCTTTGTAACTAGGTAGAAGATGTTTCTTTCGCCCTTTTTCAACTGCAGCACCCTTCCAACTTCTGAATTCTGCTCTCGCAGTGCTTGTAGTTGACCGAATTTCTTGGAAAACACAACAGCAATGCCCCTGGACATCTGCCACGCAGTGTGCTACAGCGTAATTAGCAGGCACCTTGAAAAGGTCTCGTGGCTCCTCTCTGGTTACACCATGTAGCACCCTCTGTCCGTTTGAAAACAAGGACATAAACTTCTGGTATGTCATCTCATCCTCTGGTGGTTTGGGGGTGCGAACTTTTTCGTGATTTCCAGCGTAAGGGGCCAATCCATTGAAGTGGACGACCCTTGACTTCCCCCGTGGTGGCTTCTGAATTCGGTAGATAAGGTCGTTTATCCTCTTTATGATTTTAAACGGACCTTCCCAAGAGTTCTCCAACTTCGGCGATAGTCCACGACTACGTTTGGGGTTGTGCAACCAAACCAGGTCACCATCCTGAAAGCCTCGGCCTTGATGTAGTACGTCTGCTTCATCCTATCGCTGGCGCTCTGGATGTTTAACCGGACTCGTTCGTGGATATCGTCCATTCTCTGTCTCAAGTTGCTGACATAGTCCTCTCCGGCAGTCCCTTGTCCCGGTTGTATCCCAAACCGCAGGTCACATGGGAGTCGTAGTTCTCGGCCCATTACGATACTAGCAGGGGTTTGTCCAGTTGATTCATGTACTGCAGATCGATAGGCCATCAGGAACAAATGAAGATACTGGTCCTAGTCTCTTTGATGGTCAGAGACAACCTTGGACAAGTAGCGGTTGATTGTTCTGTTCATCCGGTCCACCATTCCGTCGGACTGCGGATGAAGCGCCGTTGTCCTTGTCTTATTGATGTTCAGCAATTGACACATTTCTTGAAATACTTTGTATTCGAAGTTCCTGCCTTGGTCTGAGTGCAGCTCCAATGGAATACCGAATCGAAATATCCACTCTTTCATCAAAACGTCGGCGACGGTTATAGCTTCCTGGTTGGGTAGGGCATAGGCTTAGGCTTCGGATTTGAATGGTGCCAGTTCCATCAATTGTTGATTCCTTCTCATCCAAGGCTCGAGTAGTTCTTTCTTTTTTGACTCGCATGCTGGAGAGTTCACACTCGAATTTCCCATTTTTCTGGTAGATGCTTTGGATAACGCAGTTTGGATGCTTCTCCATGTTCTTAACAATTCCAGGATTATAAATGTATAGACCCTCTCTCGGCTTCTTTGATTTCCTGATCATTCATTTAGAAGTATTCTTGGCAGTTGTACTTCACTACAAAAAGGCCATCGAATACTTTTGGTGCTATGAAAATGTTTTCGCTCTTCTTAACCGGTACGGCGAACACCTTGATCATGTCGAAGTTCTGTTTTTGAATAATGCAGAAGAAGGTGTCCATAGGTTGGAGCAATATGTGCATATCTGATAGAATAGTCTCTTCAGCCTTCTGGATCACTTTTGCTAGTTCAATTGGAGAAAGCAAATCTGGGATGTGGTCCTGAAGATGATATTTATGATCTTCGTGTATTTTTTGTCGACTTCTTTCGAATTGTTCGCTGCAAGTTGATCATTCTGAAGGATTTGGAGATTGATGCTGTTGTATTCAACATCCTTGTACTATAAGTGCATTTCGTTGATGATCGATATGTCTTCGCTGAATTTCACATCAGTTTCTTCTCATGATTAGTGACGTCAATGATGTGTTGTTGGTTTTCTTGAAAATCGTCTATATCGCGATAGATTTCGCCGTACACGCCGAACATGGATGTCATTAATTCGTCTAATATTCCTCTTCTGGATGCAGTCGATGAGCAAGTGACAGTGATTCGTCTTCGATAGTTGATGAGCTGTGCATAGTTCTTGAAATTCCTCAAAAGTTTTGTTGAAACTGTCTCAGTTCAATTGCAGTTGATCGTGGGAAAACGGTGTTGATAATTTTAACTCTCCTCTCCACTCGCTTTGCCTAAATATTCCACGTAGAATCCAGGAGGTAGTTTATGTCTCATCCCTGCCGCACTCATTTCACACGCGAAAAATCGATTTTGACAGTCTCATCGTTTCCTACGACTTCTTGTTCCACTGGAAGTTTACAAACTTTGGTTGTGGGTCTTCTGATCGCTTTTCCGGAGCGTAATCACTCTCCTGGAATCCAGCGGTAGTTGGAAGATTTCTATAATTGGCAATTCTTCTTTGAATTTGTCCCACGCTGTCCGGATTTCTATGCGAGCTGCTGCATCCTATCTCCCCTTTCGTTGCAGCGTTTTCATTTCTTGTTTGATTTTTGGCGCGTCTTATCTGCTGTGGGCAACGGAGAGGAAGTCGTCAACGTAGGATCAGTTCTGCAGCTCTCGGGAATTCCTCCGCTTCTTCTATTTCCCAGAATTTAGTTATTGGTTTTTCCTGTTCAGAAGTTGCAATCATACTTGGTTATTTGAAGTTGTAGTTATGGAGTTATATTGTAGTAAACTATATAATAAGTGGAATTATCATTATTAACATCAACATATTCCTATCCCGAGCCTGACTCAACTCTAACCGACCCTGACTCAACTCTAACCGACTCTGACCCGACCCTAACCGACTCTGACCCGACCCTAACCCGATTCTAACCAGACTCTAACCCAGACTCTAACCCGACCCTAACAAAACTCTAACACGACATTAACCCGACCCTAACCCAACTCGAACCGACTCTAACCAGACCCTAACCCAACTCTAAACGACTCCAACCCGACCCTCACCCAATTCGGTCCTATTCCGGGATAGAGTGGCGGTTCTTTGAGCCGCAATAATTTTTACATCGGTCAGGGAGCTGACCTGACCTGGCAACCTTCTTCCTTTTTCCGGGCTTAGTACCTGCAGCATAACCACTGAGTTACTCAATGCACCCAGCGATCATACAGGCGGAGTTAAAATTCTGAATATTGATTAACCATCAAATTCAAAAGACTAAAAAATTATTGACCAAAATGCTAGAGAAATGAATATATTAGATTCATATATTCCGAGTGAATGACTTAAGAACGAAAGAATGGTTTTCCTATCATTTTCATGAAATCCAACTAAAAGAATCAACACTCTAATGGAGCGTATAGACTTCTTATCGAGAAAAATATAGACGAAATAGCTAGGAACTGATTCTCAATGAAAAATTTCAGATACATACGTAAATTTAGTTTATACGTTAGATATATTTAAGAGAAAAACCGATTTTGGCTTTTGAACTAATTGCTCCACATGCATAATTCCATTCGAAATATTAATTAAACCGCCAACTGTATATTGACTTGAATAAAAATCGATAATAACGTCACTTTCGGGTGAAAAATATTTTCAAAAAATGAGTTTAAGTCCCAAGAACTATTGAATATTGGTTTGAAAGTCATCGCTTGAAGTTATTGTATCGATTCATCCAGAATACGTGACAAAAAATCCGAGAATTGATCGGATATTTCGAAAAATCGACTTTTGGTTGAAGAATATTTTCAAAAAAAATTTCGAAAAGCACTGCCGTGAAGGCAGGAGCTTTTGAGCGCTCGTAAATGCACCTTGTAGGTAGATTCGCATTCACCAGTTTTAGAAACCAATTGGAAAGATTTTGACAGTGCTTTGGTGTCCATTTTATTGATAATTTGCTAGAATTTTCTACGGTATCTATGGTCTTGGTAATGCAATCTGGACAAAATTTTACATTATTCTTCACATATGTGCGAAATTTCATTTCATTCCAATAAGTATTTTCGAAATTATCAGAAAAAATATAGTTTGAACGGCAATATTTACGGAACCCCTAGTCTAATTTGGATCATTGATGAAAGTGATCGCGAAATTCGCGATCCGAACGTATCCTGAAAATTTCAAGTCACTAGGCCTTTTCGTTCGAAAGTTATGATTTTTTATGGTTTCTATCTATGGTTCTGATCATACGATCTGGAAGAAATGTAGCTCGAATATATCATTCTCAATTTAAATACAAAATATCGTCGAGATCAAATCCATAATTTTGAAATGATCAAGAAAACTGAATTTCAAACGGCCATATTTACGGAACCCCTAGTATAATTTTGCTCATTGATACACGTGAACGCTACATTCACGATCCACACCTTTCCTGAAAATTTCAAGTCCCTAGGCCTTTCCATTACAAAGTTATAATTTTCTATGGTTTCTATGGTTCTGGTCATGCGAGCTGTACAAAATTCTGCATGTAGCTTGAGTACGTAATCATCCATCTGGGTGCAAAATTTCACATCGATCGAATCAGTAGTTTCGAAGTAATCAGAAAAAAAATTTTCGAGCGGCCATATTTACGGAACCCTTCGGCGAATTTTGCCCAATAACGAACTCAACCGCGGCATTTGAGATTAGAACCTACCTGAAATTTTCAAGTTTCTAGGACATTCCGTTCGAGAGTTATCGTGTATACGGCCGGACGGCTGGACGGACAGACTCGAATTTTTCGACGGATTCGTCATCATTGAGTCGAACATAGTCGATTGAGACCATTTTTGGCTCAAAATTCGAAAAATACAGACATCGTGACGAAATGATATAGCCCTCGTGTCAGTTGTACGAGCGCTCAAAAAGAGTAAAGGACCCGCGAACTATTCGATATTGATTTCAAATAACATTGCCTGACGTTATTGTATCGATTTATCCAAAATACGTGATAAACAATTCGAGAATTAATCGGATATTTCGAAAAATCGACTTTTGGCTAAAAAATTTTTTCAAAACAAGAATATAAGGACCAGCAAACTATTCGCTATTGATTTGAAATAACATTGCCCGACGTTATTGTATCGATTCATCTAAAATACGTGATGAACAATTCGAGAATTAATCGGATATTTCGAAAAATCGACTTTTGGGTGAGAAATATTTTCAAAAAAAGAGTATGAGGAGCCGCGATCTATTCGATATTGATTCAAAATTACATTGCGTGACGTTATTGCATCGATTTATTCAAAATACGTCATGAAGAATTCGAGAATTAATCGGAAATTTCGAAAAATCGACTTTTGGGTAAAAAATATTTTCAAAAAATTAATATAAGGACCCGCCAACTATTTGATATTGATTTAAAATAACATAGCCTGACGTTATTATATCGATTTATCCAAAATACGTGACAAACAAATCGAAAATTAATCGGATATTTCGAAAAATCGACTTTCAGGTAAAACATATTTTCTATAAATTGTATAAGTAACCGCGAACTATTCGATATTGATTTGAAATTACATTGCCCGACGTTATTGCATCGATTTAGTCAAAATACGTGATAAACAATTGGAGAATTAATCGAATATTTCGAAAAATCGACTTTTGGTTGAAAAATATTTTCAAAAAAAGAGTATAAGGACCCGCAAACTATTCAATATTGATTTAAAATTACATTGCCCGACGTTATTATATTGATTCATCCAAAATACGTGATAAACAATTCGAGAATTAATCGGATATTTCGGAAAATCGACTTTTAGGTAAAACATATTCTCAAAAAAAGAATATAAGGACCCGCGAACAATTCGAAATTGATTCAAAATTACATTGCCCGAAGTTATTATATCGACTTATCTGAAATACATGACAAACAATTCGAGAATTAATCGGATATTTCGAAAAATCGACTTTTGGTTGAAAAATATTTTCAAAAAAAGAGTAAAAGGACCCGCGAACTATTCAATATCGATTTAAAATAACATTGCCCGACGTTATTATATCGAATTATCCAAAATACGTGATAAACAATTCGAGAATTAATCGGATATTTCGAATAATCGACATTCGGGTAAAAAATATTCTCAAAAAAAGAATATAAGGACCCGCGAACTATTCGATATTCATTTAAAATAACATTGCCCGAAGTTATTATATCGACTTATCCAAAATCCGAGAACTAACCGGATATTTCGAAAAATCGACTTTTGGTTAAAAAATATTTTCAAAAAGAGAGTAAAAAGACCCGCGAACTATTCGCTATTGATTTAAAATAACATTGCCGACGTTATTGTATCGATGTATCCAAAATACGTGATAAACTATTCGAGAATCAATGGGATATTTCGAAAAATCGACTTTCGGGTAAAATATATTTTCAAAAAATGAGTATAATGTCCAGACAATTATTCAATATTGATTTTAAATGACATTGCCCTACGTTATTGAATCGATTTTTCCGAAATACCTAAAAATGGACTTATTTCAAAAGTTTTCCATGTGTACTTACGATTTTTCCTGATTTTATCACTTCAAAACACTGAACAAAACACGTATTCCTAACTCCCGTTAGCCGTGAGTCAATGACTCATTACTCCCGCACTCACTCCACACGGCAAAAACCGATTTTCACTATAATTTATTAGCGCTCCAAATATCGACTATCTCCCATCGCTTCCCGATTAAAACTGATTCATAGTCAATCCTTTGTTCGGAAATATGAATAATCGCTTACATCATCATGAATCATCGGGTGCGCGCATATCGCATTTAGTCCTCGTTTCTATGGAAACCAATGTGTTATTCCATATACGGGGTTTGTTCGAAAAATTTCGGGGTGAGTCGGGACCAGTTCCATGAACGGTGGCATCTACCTGTGGATTTCGCCAACCGCATAGAAAAACGCGTATAACTCCGCCGCTGTGAGTCCTAGCGACGTGGCGTTCCTGCCATCGGGGTGCTCAGGGCATAAGGTGATCATCAAATCGTTTTTTGTTCAAAAAATATTTTCAAAAAAAGAGTAAAAGGACCCGCGATCTATTCAATATTGATTTAAAATTACATTGACCGACGTTATTGCATCGATTTATTCAAAATACCTGATAAGCAATCAGAGAATCAATCGGATATTTCGAAAAATCGACTTCTGGTTGAAAAATATTTTCAAAAAAAGAGTGAAAGGACCCGCGAACTATTCGATAAAGATTTGAAATAACATTGCCCGACGTTATTGCATCGATTTATTCAACATACGTGATTTTCAATTCGAGAATTATTCGGATATTTCGAAAAATCGACTTTTGCGTGAAACATATTTTCAAAAAAAGAATATAAGGACCCGCGAACTATTCGATATCGATATAAAATTACATTGCCCGACGTTTTTATATCGATTTATCCAAAATACGTGACAAACAATTCGAGAGTTAATCGGATATTTCGAAAAATCGACTTTTGGGTGAAAAATATTTTCAAAAAATGAGTGAAGGACCCGCGAACTATTCGATAAAGATTTGAAATAACATTGCCCGACGTTATTGCATCGATTTATTCAACATACGTGATGAACAATTCGAGAATTATTAAGATATTTCGAAGAATCGACTTTTGGTTGAAAAATATTTTCAAAAAAAGAGTGAAAGGACCCGCGAACTATTCGATGAAGATTTGAAATAACATTGCCCGACGTTATTGCATCGATGTATTCAACATACGTGATGATTAGTTCGAAAATTATTCTGATATTTCGAAAAATCGACTTTTGGGTAAAACATATTTTCAAAAAAAAATAAAAGGACCCGCGAACTATTCAATATTGATTTAACATTACATTGCCGACGTTATTATATCGATTTATCCAAAATACATGACAAACAATTCGAGAATTAATCGGATATTTCGAATAATCGACTTTTGGTTAAAAACTATTTTCAAAAAAAGAGTAAAAAGACCCGCGTACTATTCAATATTGATTTGAAACAACATTGCCCGACGTTATTGCATCGATTCATTCAAAATACGTGATAAATAATTCGAGAATGTATCGGATATTTCGAAAAATCGAGTTTTGGTTGAAAAATATTTTCAAAAAAAGAGTAAAAGGCCCCGCGAACTATTCAGTATTGATTTGAAATTACATTGCCCATTCGAAAATCATTCGGATATTTCGAAAAATCGACTTTTGGGTAAAACATATTTTCAAAAAAAGAATATAAGGACCCGCGAACTATTCGATATTGATTTAAAATTACATTGCCCGACGTTATTGCATCGATTTATTCAAAATACGTGATAAACAATTAGAGAATTAATCGAATATTTCAAACAATCGACTTTTGGTTAAAAAATATTTCCAAAAAAAAAATAAAAGGACCCGCGAACTATTCAATATTGATTTAAAATAACATTGCCGACGTTATTATATCGATTTATCCAAAATACATGACAAACAATTCGAGAATGTATCGGATATTTCGAAAAATCAAGTTTTGGTTAAAAAATATTTTCAAAAAAAGAGTAAAAGGACCCGCGAACTATTCAGTATTGATTTTAAATTACATTGCCCGACGTTATTGCATCGATTCATTCAAAATACGTGATGAAAAATTCGAGAATTAATCGGATATTTCGAAAAATCGACATTTGGTTAAAGAATATTCTCAAAAAGAGAGTGAAAAGACCCGCGAACTATTCGATATTGATTTAAAATTACATTGCCGACGTTATTGTATCGATGTATCCAAAATACGTGATAAACTATTCGTGAATTAATCGGATATTTCGAAAAATCGCCTTTCGGGTGAAATATATTTTCAAAAAATGAGTATTATGTCCAAAAAATTATTCAATATTGATTTGAAATGACATTGCCCGACATTATTGAATCGATTTATCCGAAATACCTAAAAATGGACTTATTTCAAAAGTTTTCCATGTGTACTTACGATTTTTCCTGATTTTATCACTTCAAAACACTGAACCGTGTGCCGTGAGTCAATGACTCATCACTCCCGCACTCACTCCACACGGCAAAAACCGATTTTCACTCTAATTTATTAGCGCTCCAAATATCGACTATCTCCCATCGCTACCCGATTAGAACTGATTCATAGTCAATCCTCTGTTCGAAAATATGAATAATCGCTTACATCACCATGAATCATCGGGTGCGCGCATATCGCACTTAGTCCTCGTTTCTGTGGAAACCAATGTGTTATTCCATATACGGGGTTTGTTCGAAAAATTTCGGGGTGAGTCGGGACCAGTTCCATGAACGGTGGCATCTACCGGTGGATTTCGCCAACCGCATAGAAAAACGCGTATAACTCCGCCGCTGTGAGTCCTAGCGACGTGGCGTTCCTGCCATCGGGGTGCTCAGGGCATAAGGAGTTCACCGGTGCATTTTCGCAACTGCGCATGCTCAGATGGAAACTCAAATAACTCCGCTGTTGTCGGTGCTTTCGAGGTGGCGTTCGAGCCATTGAGGTGCTGAGGGTATAAGGAATCATCCGGTGCATTTTTGTAACTGCGCATGCGCAGATGGAAAAGCGAATAACTGCGCTGTTGAGAGTCCTATCGAGGTGGCGTTTGGGCCATTGGGGTGCTGAGACCATGAACAATCCATTGATGGGTTAACTGCGCATGCGCAGATGGAAATATGAATAACTCCGCTGTTTTCAGTCCTATCGAGGTGGCCTTTGGGCCATTGAGGTGCTGAGAGAATGAGGCGTCACTGTGCCCATATGTTTTGCGCATGTGCGAACTCCTGTCATGTTAATTCTCATCTACTCGGCTTGGAGAGGGGCGATTTTCGGTAGAGGCAAACTCTCGGGTTGTGGTTCCTAAGGCTTGGCGAATGCTCCTGCGTAGTTGTGGATGCGCCCTTGGTAGGGAGTAAATGTGATGAATGGAAAAATTCTTCCTTCGGTTTTTGAATTGTTCGGTTTATCCACATCTTTCGGTGCGCTTGTTTCTATAAATTACCAATGCCTGAGAGGCCCCGTCTGCTCACTCAGCTCGTTCGAAGAACCAAATACTGCCAAATCTCAGTCAGACTGAGCCGCTCAGGCATTTCGAACGCGCCCATTTTCGAAGACCAGAACTCAAACTATAACGAGTCGTTGCAAATACGGAAAGGTGGCGCAACCTAGCAGGTTTTTTCGGGCCTAAGCTTCATGGGTTTTATATCTGAGGAAATTACATTGCCTGACGTTATTGTATCGATTTATCCAAAATACACGATAAACAATCCGAGAACTAATCGGATATCTCGAAAAATTGAATTTCGGGTGAAAAATAGTTTCTAAAAAAGGGTTTTAGGACCCGCAAACTATTCGATATTGCTTCAAAATTACATTGCCTGACGTTATTGTATCGATATATCCAAAATACGTGATGAACAATTCGAGAATTCATCGGATATTTCGAAAAATCGACATTCGGGTAAAAAATATTTTCAAAAAAAGAGTATAAGGACCCGCGTACTACTCGATATTGATTTAAAATTACATTGCCCGACGTTGTATCGATTCATCGAAAATACGTGATAAACAATTCGAGAATTAATCGGATTAATCAATGCAATTATTATATTTAATGAGTCTCGAGCTGATATTCATCGCGAGACCCTCCGTTTCTTCAAGTCTAGGTTGGGGATGAGTCTGCTCGGGGATCAGTAGGCATGTTTTCATTTCCGCCGCATTGATCTTGGCTCCTGGTTCGCTGATTTTTTTTTTTTTTTTTTTGTTTATGTAAATTATTTTTCAGAGCTGTTACTTTTTATTTAGGGTTATTTTGGGTGGTATATGATATATTTTGTATAGGTATGAACTTTCGGGAGGTTAAGTGTAAGAGTAGCCTACTGGCTAAACTTCGCCTCTCGAGAGCTCAATTTATTTGTGAAAAAAGTCGTTAATATTTCGAGAAATCGACATTCGGGTGAAAAATATTTTCAGAAAAAGAGTATGAGGACCCGCGAACTATTCGATATTGATTCAAAATTACATTGCTCGACGTTATTGTATCGATTTATCTAAAAAACATGATAAACAATTCGAGAATCAATCGGACATTTCGAAAAATCGACATTCGGTTAAAAAATATCTTCAAAGAAAGAGTACAAGGACCCGCGTACTGTTCGATATTGATTTAAAATTATATTGCCCGACATTGTATCGATTTATCGAAAATACGTGACGAACAATTCGAGAATTAATCGGATATTTCGATAAATCGACATTTGGGTAAAAAATATTTTCAAAAAAAGTACTATTCGATATTGATTTAAAATTATATTGCCCGACGTTGTATCGATTTATCGAAAATAATGATGAATAATTCGAGAATTAACCGAATATTTCGAAAAATCGACATTCGGGTAAAAAATATTTTCAAAAAAAAAGTATAAGGACCCGCGAACTTTTCGATATTATTGTATCGATTCATCTGAAATACGTGATGAACAGTTCGAGAATTAATCGGATATTTCGAAAAATCGACATTCATGTAAGAAATATTTTCAAAAAATGAGCATAAAGACCCGCGAACTATTCGATATCAATTCAAAATTACATTGCCCGACGTTATTGTATCGATTCATCCAAAAAACGTGATAATTAATTCGAGAATTAATCGGATATTTCGAAAAATCGACATTCGGGTAAAAAATATTTTCAAAAAAAGAGTATAAGGACCCGCGTACTATTCGATATTGATTTAAAATTACATTGCCCGACGTTGTATCGATTCATCGAAAATACGTGATAAACAATTCGAGAATTAATCGGATATTTCGAGAAATCGACATTCGGGTAAAAAATATTTTCAAAAAAAGAGTATGAGGACCCGCGAACTATTCGATATTGATTCAAAATTACATTGCTCGACGTTATTGTATCGATTTATCTAAAAAACATGATAAACAATTCGAGAATCAATCGGACATTTCGAAAAATCGACATTCGGTTGAAAAATATTTTCAAAAAAAGAGTACGAGGACCCGCGTACAGTTCGATATTGATTTAAAATTATATTGCCCGACGTTGTATCGATTTATCGAAAATACGTGACGAACAATTCGAGAATTAATCGGATATTTCGATAAATCGACATTCGGGTAAAAAATATTTTCAAAAAAAGTACTATTCGATATTGATTTGAAATTATATTGCCCGACGTTGTATCGATTCATCGAAAATACGTGATGAACAATTCGAGAATTAACCGAATAGTTCGAAAAATCGACATTCGGGTAAAAAATATTTTCAAAAAAAAATTATAAGGACCCGCAAACTTTTCGATATTACTGTATCGATTCATCTGAAATACGTGATGAACAGTTCGAGAATTAATCGAATATTTCGAAAAATCGACATTCATGTAAGAAATATTTTCAAAAAATGAGCACAAAGACGCGGGACCTATTCGATATCAATTCAAAATTACATTGCCCGACGTAATTGTATCGATTCAACCAAAAAACGTGATAAACAATTCGAGAATTAATCGGATATTTCGAAAAATCGACATTCATGTAAGAAATATTTTCAAAAAATGAGTACAAAGACCCGGGAACTATTCGATATCAATTCAAAATTGCATTGCCCGACGTTATTGTATCGATTCATTCAAAATACGTGATGAAAAATTCGAGAATTGATCGGATATTTCGATAAATCGACATTCGGGTAAAAAATATTTTCAAATAAAAAGTATAGGGACCCGCGAACTTTACGATATTATTGTATCGATTCATCTGAAATACGTGATGAACAGTTCGAAAATTAATCGGATATTTCGAAAAATCGACATTCGGGAAAAATAATTTTTCGAAAAAAGAGTATAAGCACCCGCGAACTATTCGATATTGATTTAAAATGACATTGCCCGACGTAATTGTATCGATTTTTCCAAAATACGTGATAATCAATTCGAGAATTAATCGGATATATCGAAAAATCGACATTCGGTTAAAAAATAATTTCAAAAAAAGGGTATAAGGACCCGCGAACTATTCGATATTGATTTAAAATAACATTGCCCGACGTTGTATCGATTTATCGAAAATACGTGATAAACAATTCGAGAATTGATCGGATGTTTCGATAAATCGATATTCGGGTATTCAATATTTTCAAAAAAAGAGTATGAGGACCCGCGAACTATTCGATATTGATTTAAAATTACATTGCTCGACGTTATTGTATCGATTCATTCGAAATACGTGATAAACAATTCGAGAATTAATCGAATATTACAAAAAATCGACATTCGGGAAAAAAATATTTTCAAAAAAAGAGTATGAGGACCCGCGAACTATTCGATATTGATTTAAAATCAGATTGGCCGAAGTCATTGTATCAATTTATTCAAGATACGTGATAAACAATTCGAGGATTAATCGGATATTTCGAAAAATCGACATTCGGGTAAAAATTATTTTCAAGAAAAGAGTATAAGGACCCGCCTACTCTTCGATATTGATTCAAAATTACATTGCCCGACGTTGTATCGATTCATAGAAAATACGTGATGAACAATTCGAGAATTAATCGGATATTTCGAGAAATCGACATTCGGGTAAAAAATATTTTCAAAAAAAGAGTATAAGGACCCGCGAACTATTCGATATTGATTTAAAATAACATTGCCCGACGTTGTATCGATTGATCAAAGATACGTGATAAACAATTCGGGAATTAATCGGATATTTCGATAAATCGGCATTCGGGAAAAAAATATATCCAAAAAAAGAGTATAAGGACCCGCGAACTATTCGATATTGATTTGAAATTGAAATGCCCAACGTAATTGTATCGAGTTTTCCAAAATACGTGATAAACAATTCGAGAATTATTCGGATATATCAAAAAAACGACATTCGGTTGAAAAATAATTAAAAAAAAAGGGTATAAGGACCCGCGAACTATTCGATATTGATTTAAAATAACATTGCCCGACTGTTGTATCGAATTATCGAAAATACGTGATAAACAATTCGAGAATTGATCGGATATTTCGATAAATCGATTTTCGGGAAAAAAATATTTTCAAAAAAAGAGTATGAGGACCCGCGAACTATTCGATATTGATTTAAAATTACATTGCTCGACGTTATTGTATCGATTCATTCAAAATACGTGATAAACAATTCGAGAATTAATCGAATATTACAAAAAATCGACATTCGGGAAAAAAATATTTTCGAAAAAAGAGTATAAAGACCCGCGAACTATTCGATATTGATTTAAAATCAGATTGCCCGAAGTCATTGTATCGATTTATTCAAAATACGTGATAAACAATCGAGGATTAATCGGATATTTCGAAAAATCGACATTCAGGTAAAAATTATTTTCAAGAAAAGAGTATAAGGACCCGCCTACTCTTCGATATTGATTCAAAATTACATTGCCCGACGTTGTATCGATCCATAGAAAATACGTGATGAACAATTCGAGAATTAATCGGATATTTCGAGAAATCGATATTCGGGTAAAAAATATTTTCAAAAAAAGAGTATAAGGACCCGCGAACTATTCGATATTTATTTTAAATAACATTGCCCGACGTTGTATCGATTTATCAAAGATACGTGATAAACAATTCGGGAATTAATCGGATATTTCGATAAATCGGCATTCGGGAAAAAATATATCCAAAAAAAGAGTATAAGGACCTGCCTACTCTTCGATATTGATTTAAAATTACATTGCCCGAAGTTGTATCGATTCATCGAAAATACGTGATGAACAATTCGAGAATTAATCGGATATTTCGAGAAATCGACATTCGGGTAAAAAATACTTTCAAAAAAAGAGAATGAGGACCCGCGAACTATTCGATATTGATTTAAAATAACATTGCCCGACGTTGTATCGATTTATCGAAGATACGTGATGAACAATTCGGAAATTAATCGGATATTTCGATAAATCGACATACGGAAAAAAAATATTTTCAAAAAAAGAGTAAAAGGACCCGCGAACTATTCAATATCGATTTAAAATAACATTGCCCGACGTTATTATATCGAATTATCCAAAATACGTGATAAACAATTCGAGAATTGATCGGATATTTCGAAAAATCGACATTCGGGTAAAAAATATTCTCAAAAAAAGAATATAAGGACCCGCGAACTATACGATATTCATTTAAAATAACATTGCCCGAAGTTATTATATCGACTTATCCAAAATACATGACAAACAATTCGAGCATTAATCGGATATTTCGAAAAATCGACTTTTGGTTGAAAAATATTTTCAAAAAAAGAGTAAAAGGACCCGCGAACTATTCAATATTGATTTGAAATTCCATTTCCGACGTTATTGCATCGATCTATTCAAACTATTCGATGAAGAATCCGAGAACTAATCGGATATTCCGAAAAATCGACTTTTGGTTGAAAAATATTTTGAAAAAGAGAGTAAAAAGACCCGCGAACTATTCGATATTGATTTAAAATAACATTGCCGACGTTATTGTATCGATGTATCCAAAATACGTGATAAACTATTCGAGAATTAATCGGATATTTCGAAAAATCGACTTTTGCGTGAAACATATTTTCAAAAAAAGAATATAAGGACCCGCGAACTATTCGATATCGATTCAAAATAACATTGCCCGACGTTATTATATCGATTTATCCAAAATACGTGACAAACAATTCGAGAGTTAATCGGATATTTCGAAAAATCGACTTTTGGGTAAAGAATTTTTTCAAAAAAAGAATAGAAGGACCTGCGAACTATTCGATATTGATTAACATACATGACAAACAATTCGAGAATTAATCGGATATTTCGAAAAATCGACTTTTGGTTGAAAAATATTTTCAAAAAATGAGTGAAGGACCCGCGAAATATTCGATAAAGATTTGAAATAACATTGCCCGACGTTATTGCATCGATTTATTCAACATACGTGATAAACAATTCGAGAATTATTCGGATATTTCGAAAAATCGACTTTTGGTTGAAAAATATTTTCAAAAAAAGAGTGAAAGGACCCGCGAACTATTCGATGAAGATTTGAAATAACATTGCCCGACGTTATTGCATCGATATATTCAACATACGTGATGATCAATTCGAAAATTATTCGGATATTTCGAAAAATCGATTTTTGGGTAAAACATATTTTCAAAAAAAAAAAAAAAGGACCCGCGAACTATTCGATATTGATTTAAAATTATATTGCCCGACGTTATTGCATCGATTCATTCACAATACGTGATAAACAATCAGAGAATCAATCGGATATTTCGAACAATCGACTTTTGGTTAAAAAATATATTCAAAAAAAAATAAAAGGACCCGCGAACTATTCAATATTGATTTAAAATTACATTGCCGACGTTATTATATCGATTTATCCAAAATACATGACAAACAATTCGAGAATTAATCGGATATTTCGAAAAATCGACTTTTGGTTGAAAAATATTCTCAAAAAAAGAGTAAAAGGACCCGCGAACTATTCAATATTGATTTGAAATACCATTGCCCGACGTTATTGCATCGATTCATTCAAAATACGTGATAAATTATTCGAGAATGTATGGGATATTTCGAAAAATCGAGATTTGGTTGAAAAATATTTTCAAAAAAAGAATAGAAGTCCCCGCGAACTATTCAGTATTGATTTGATTTATTCAAAATACGTGATAAACAATCAGAGAATCAATCGGATATTCCGAAAAATCGACTTCCGGTTGAAAAATATTTTCAAAAAAAAGGGGGAAAGGACCCGCGAACTATTCGATAATGATTTGAAATAACATTGCCCGACGTTATTGCATCGATTTATTCAACATACGTTATACACAATTCGAGAATGAATCGGATATTTCGAAAAATCGACTTTAGGGCAACAAATATTTTCAAAAAAAGGATATAAGGACCCGCGAACTATTCGATATTGATTTAAAATTAAATTGCCCGACGTTATTATATGGATTTATCCAAAATACGTGACAAACAATTCGAGAGTTAATCGGATATTTCGAAAAATCGACTTTTGGTTAAAAAATATTTCCAAAAAAAAAATAAAAGGGCCCGCGAACTATTCAATATTGATTTAAAATAACATTGCCGACGTTATTATATCGATTTATCCAAAATACATGACAAACAATTCGAGAATGTATCGGATATTTCGAAAAATCAAGTTTTGGTTAAAAAATATTTTCAAAAAAAGAGTAAAAGGGCCGCGAACTATTCAGTATTGATTTTAAATTACATTGCCCGACGTTATTGCATCGATTCATTCAAAATACGTGATGAAAAATCCGAGAATTAATCGGATATTTCGAAAAATCGACTTTTGGTTAAAGAATATTTTCAAAAAGAGAGTGAAAAGACCCACGAACTATTCGATATTGATTTAAAATTACATTGCCGACGTTATTGTATCGATGTATCCAAAATACGTGATAAACTATTCGTGAATTAATCGGATATTTCGAAAAATCGACTTTCGGGTAAAATATATTTTCAAAAAATGAGTATTATGTCCAGACAATTATTCAATATTGATTTGAAATGACATTGCCCGACGTTATTGAATCGATTTATCCGAAATACCTAAAAATGGACTTATTTCAAAAGTTTCCCATGTGTACTTACGATTTTTCCTGATTTTATCACTTCAGAACACTGAACAAAACACGTATTCCTAACTCCCGTGTGCCGTGAGTCAATGACTCATCACCCCCGCACTCACTCCACACGGCAAAAACCGATTTTCACTATAATCTATTAGCGCTCCAAATATCGACTATCTCCCATCGCTTCCCGATTAAAACTGATTCATAGTCAATCCTTTGTTCGGAAATATGAATAATCGCTTACATCATCATGAATCATCGGGTGCGCGCATATCGCATTTAGTCCTCGTTTCTATGGAAACCAATGTGTTATTCCATATACGGGGTTTGTTCGAAAAATTTCGGGGTGAGACGGGACCAGTTCGATGAACGGTGGCATCTTCCTGTGGATTTCGCCAACCGCATAGAAAAACGCGTATAACTCCGCCGCTGTGAGTCCTAGCGACGTGGCGTTCGTGCCATCGGGGTGCTTATGGCATAAGGAGTTCACCGGTGCATTTTCGCAACTGCGCATGCTCAGATGGAAACTCAAATAACTCCGCGGTTGTCGGTGCTTTCGAGGTGGCGTTTGAGCCATTGAGGTGCTGAGGGTATAAGGAATCATCCGGTGCATTTTCGTAACTGCGCATGCGCAGATGGAAAAGCGAATAACTCCGCTGTTGAGAGTCATATCGAGGTGGCGTTTGGGCCATTGAGGTGCTGAGAGAATGAGGCGTCACTGTGCCCATATGTTTCGACATTCGGGTAAAAAGAATTTTCAAAAAAAAAGTATAAGGACCCGCGAACTTTTCGATATTATTGTATCGATTCATCTGAAATACGTGATGAACAGTTCGAGAATTAATCGGATATTTCGAAAAATCGACATTCATGTAAGAAATATTTTCAAAAAATGAGCACAAAGGCCCGGGAACTATTCGATATCAATTCAAAATTACATTGCCCGACGTAATTGTATCGATTCAACCAAAAAACGTGATAAACAATTCGAGAATTTTTCGGATATTTCGAAAAATCGACATTCATGTAAGAAATATTTTCAAAAAATGAGTACAAAGACCCGGGAACTATTCGATATCAATTCAAAATTGCATTGCCCGACGTTATTGTATCGATTCATTCAAAATACGTGATGAAAAATTCGAGAATTGATCGGATATTTCGATAAATCGACATTCGGGTAAAAAATATTTTCAAATAAAAAGTAAAAGGACCCGCGAACTTTTCGATATTATTGTATCGATTCATCTGAAATACGTGATGAACCGTTCGAAAATTAATCGGATATTTCGAAAAATCGCCATTCGGGAAAAATAATTTTTCGAAAAAAGAGTATAAGCACCCGCGAACTATTCGATATTGATTTAAAATTACATTGCCCGACGTAATTGTATCGATTTTTCCAAAATACGTGATAATCAATTCGAGAATTAATCGGATATATCGAAAAATCGACATTCGGTTAAAAAATAATTTCAAAAAAAGGGTATAAGGACCCGCGAACTATTCGATATTGATTCAAAATAACATTGGCCGACGTTGTATCGATTTATCGAAAATACGTGATAAACAATTCGAAAATTGATCGGATGTTTCGATAAATCGATATTCGGGAATAAAATATTTTCAAAAAAAGAGTATGAGGACCCGCGAACTATTCGATATTGATTAAAAATCAGATTGCCGAAGTCATTGTATCGATTTAATCAAGATACGTGATAAACTATTCGTGAATTAATCGGATATTTCGAAAAATCGACTTTCGGGTAAAATATATTTTCAAAAAATGAGTATTATGTCCAGACAATTATTCAATATTGATTTGAAATGACATTGCCCGACGTTATTGAATCGATTTATCCGAAATACCTAAAAATGGACTTATTTCAAAAGTTTCCCATGTGTACTTACGATTTTTCCTGATTTTATCACTTCAAAACACTGAACAAAACACGTATTCCTAACTCCCGTGTGCCGTGAGTCAATGACTCATCACCCCCGCACTCACTCCACACGGCAAAAACCGATTTTCACTATAATTTATTAGCGCTCCAAATATCGACTATCTCCCATCGCTACCCGATTAGAACTGATTCATAGTCAATCCTTTGTTCGAAAATATGAATAATCGCTTACATCACCATGAATCATCGGGTGCGCGCATATTGCATTTAGTCCTCGTATCTGTGGAAACCAATGTGTTATTCCATATCCGGGGTTTGTTCGAAAAATTTCGGGGTGAGTCGGGACCAGTTCGATGAACGGTGGCATCTTCCTGTGGATTTCGCCAACCGCATAGAAAAACGCGTATAACTCCGCCGCTGTGAGTCCTAGCGACGTGGCGTTCGTGCCATCGGGGTGCTTAGGGCATAAGGAATTCACCGGTGCATTTTCGCAACTGCGCATGCTCAGATGGAAACTCAAATAACTCCGCGGTTGTCGGTGCTTTCGAGGTGGCGTTTGAGCCATTGAGGTGCTGAGGGTATAAGGAATCATCCGGTGCATTTTCGCAACTGCGCATGCGCAAATGGAAAAGCGAATAACTGCGCTGTTGAGAGTCATATCGAGGTGGCGTTTGGGCCATTGAGGTGCTGAGAGAATGAGGCGTCACTGTGCCCATATGTTTCGACATTCGGGTAAAAAAAATTTTCAAAAAAAAAGTATAAGGACCCGCGAACTTTTCGATATTATTGTATCGATTCATCTGAAATACGTGATGAACAGTTCGAGAATTAATCGGATATTTCGAAAAATCGACATTCATGTAAGAAATATTTCCAAAAAATGAGCACAAAGGCCCGGGAACTATTCGATATCAATTCAAAATTACATTGCCCGACGTTATTGTATCGATTCAACCAAAAAACGTGATAAACAATTCGAGAATTTTTCGGATATTTCGAAAAATCGACATTCATGTAAGAAATATTTTCAAAAAATGAGTACAAAGACCCGGGAACTATTCGATATCAATTCAAAATTGCATTGCCCGACGTTATTGTATCGATTCATTCAAAATACGTGATGAAAAATTCGAGAATTGATCGGATATTTCGATAAATCGACATTCGGGTAAAAAATATTTTCAAATAAAAAGTAAAAGGACCCGCGAACTTTTCGATATTATTGTATCGATTCATCTGAAATACGTGATGAACCTTCGAAAATTAATCGGATATTTCGAAAAATCGCCATTCGGGAAAAATAATTTTTCGAAAAAAGAGTATAAGCACCCGCGAACTATTCGATATTGATTTAAAATTACATTGCCCGACGTAATTGTATCGATTTTTCCAAAATACGTGATAATCAATTCGAGAATTAATCGGATATATCGAAAAATCGACATTCGGTTAAAAAATAATTTCAAAAAAAGGGTATAAGGACCCGCGAACTATTCGATATTGATTCAAAATAACATTGGCCGACGTTGTATCGATTTATCGAAAATACGTGATAAACAATTCGAAAATTGATCGGATGTTTCGATAAATCGATATTCGGGAATAAAATATTTTCAAAAAAAGAGTATGAGGACCCGCGAACTATTCGATATTGATTAAAAATCAGATTGCCGAAGTCATTGTATCGATTTAATCAAGATACGTGATAAACAATTCGAGGATTAATCGGATGTTTCGGAAAATCGACATTCGGGTAAAAATTATTTTCAAGAAAAGAGTATAAGGACCCGCCTACTCTTCGATATTGATTCAAAATTACATTGCCCGACGTTGTATCGATTCATCGGAAATACGTGATGAACAATTCGAGAATTAATCGGATATTTCGAGAAATCGACATTCGGGAAAAAATATTTTCAAAAAAAGAGTATAAGGACCCGCGAACTATTCGATATTGATTTAAAATTATATTTCCCGACGTTATTGTATTGATTTATTCAAAATACGTGATAAATAATTCGAGAATAAATCGGATATTTCAAAAAATCGACATTCGGGAAAAAAATATTTTCGAAAAAAGAGTATGAAGACCCGCGAACTATTCGATATTGATTTGAAATCAGATTGCCCGAAGTCATTGTATCGATTTATTCGAAATAGGTGATGAACAATTCGAGGATTAATCAGATATTTCGAAAAATCGACATTCGGGTAAAAATTATTATCAAAACAAGAGTATAAGGACCTGCCTACTCTTCGATATTGATTTAAAATTACATTGCCCGAAGTTGTATCGATTCATCGAAAATACGTGATGAACAATTCGAGAATTAATCGGATATTTCGAGAAATCGACATTCGGGTAAAAAATACTTTCAAAAAAAGAGAATAAGGACCCGCGAACTATTCGATATTGATTCAAAATAACATTGCCCGACGTTGTATCGATTTATCGAAGATACGTGATGAACAATTCGGAAATTAATCGGATATTTCGATAAATCGACATACAGGAAAAAAATATTTTCAAAAAAAGAGTTTAAGGACGCGCGAACTATTCGATATTGATTTAAAATTACATTTCCCGACGTTATTGTATCGATTTATCCAAAATACGTGATGAACAATTCGAGAATTAATCGGATATATCGAAAAATCGACATTCGGGTAAAAAATATTTTCAAAAGAAGAGTATAAGGACCCGCGAACTATTCGATATTGATTTAAATAACATTGCCTGACGTTGTATCGATTCATCGAAAATACGTGATAAACAATTCGAGAATTAATCGGATATTTCGATAAATCGACATTCGGGAAAAAATTATTTTCAAAAAAAGAGTATGAGGACCCGCGAACTATTCGATATTGCTTCAAAATTATATTGCCCGACGTTATTGTATTGATTTATTCAAAATACGTGATAAATAATTCGAGAATTAATCGGATATTTCAAAAAATCGACATTCGGGAAAAAAATATTTTCGAAAAAAGAGTATGAAGACCCGCGAACTATTCGATATTGATTTGAAATCAGATTGCCCGAAGTCATTGTATCGATTTATTCGAAATAGGTGATGAACAATTCGAGGATTAATCAGATATTTCGAAAAATTGACATTCGGGTAAAAATTATTATCAAAACAAGAGTATAAGGACCTGCCTACTCTTCGATATTGATTTAAAATTACATTGCCCGAAGTTGTATCGATTCATCGAAAATACGTGATGAACAATTCGAGAATTAATCGGATATTTCGAGAAATCGACATTCGGGTAAAAAATACTTTCAAAAAAAGAGCATAAGGACCCGCGAACTATTCGATATTGATTTAAAATAACATTCCCCGACGTTGTATCGATTTATCGAAGATACGTGATGAACAATTCGGAAATTAATCGGATATTTCGATAAATCGACATACGGGAAAAAAATATTTTCGAAAAAAGAGTTTAAGGACCCGCTAACTATTCGATATTGATTTAAAATTACATTTCCCGACGTTATTGTATCGATTTATCCAAAATACGTGATAAACAATTCGAGAATTAATCGGATATATCGAAAAATCGACATTCGGGTAAAAAATATTTTCAAAAGAAGAGTATAAGGACCCGCGAACTATTCGATATTGATTTAAATAACATTGCCTGACGTTGTATCGATTCATCGAAAATACGTGATAAACAATTCGAGAATTAATCGGATATTTCGATAAATCGACATTCGGGAAAAAATTATTTTCAAAAAAAGAGTATGAGGACCCGCGAACTATTCGATATTGCTTCAAAATTATATTGCCCAACGTTATTGTATTGATTTATTCAAAATACGTGATAAATAATTCGAGAATTAATCGGATATTTCAAAAAATCGACATTCGGGAAAAAAATATTTTCGAAAAAAGAGTATGAAGACCCGCGAACTATTCGATATTGATTTAAAATCAGATTGCCCGAAGTCATTGTATCGATTTATTCGAAATAGGTGATCAACAATTCGAGGATTAATCAGATATTTCGAAAAATCGACATTCGGTTAAAAATTATTATCAAAACAAGAGTATAAGGACCTGCCTACTCTTCGATATTGATTTAAAATTACATTGCCCGACGTTGTATCGATTTATCGAAGATACGTGATGAACAATTCGGAAATTAATCGGATATTTCGATAAATCGACATACGGGAAAAAAATATTTTTAAAAAAAGAGTATAAGGACCCGCGAACTATTCGATATTGATTTGAAATAACATTGCCTGACGCTATTGTATCGATTTATCCAAAATACGTGATAAAAAATTCGAGAATTAATCGGATATTTCGAGAAATCGACATTCGGGTAAAACATATTTTCAAAAAAAAAAATAAGGACCCGCGAAATTTTCGATATTGATTTAGAATCACATTGCCTGACGTTATTGTATCGATTTATCCAGAATACGTGATAAACAATTCGATAATTAATCGGATATTTCGAAAAATCGACATTCGGGTACAAAATATTTTCAACAAAAGAGTATAAGGACCCGCCTACTATTCGATATTGATTTAAAATTACATTGCCCGACACTGTATCGATTCATCGAAAATACGTGATAAACAATTCGAGAATCAATCGGATATTTCGCGAAATCGACATTCGGGTAAAAAATATTTTCAAAGAAGAGTATAAGGACCCGCGAACTATTCGATATAGGTTCAAAATGACATTGCCCGACGTTATTGTTTCGATTTATCCAAAAAACATGATAAACAATTCGAGATTTAATCGGATATTTCGATGAATCGACATTCGGGAAAGAAATATTTTCAAAAAAAGATTAAAAGGACCCGCGAACTATTCGATATTGATTTAAAATTACATTGCCTGACGTTATAGTATCGATTCACCGAAATACGTGATGAACAATTCGAGAATCAATCGGATATTTCGAAAAATCGACATTCGGGTAAAAATATTTTCAAAAAGAGGGAATAAGGACCCGCCTACTATTCGATATTGATTTAAAATTACATTGACCGACGTTGTATCGATTCATCGAAAATACGTGATAAACAATTCGAGAATTAATCTGATATTTCGAGAAATCGACATTCGGGTAAAAAATATTCTCAAAAAAAGGGTATAAGGACTCGCGAACTATTCGATATTGATTTAAAATAAAATTGCCCGACGTTATTGCATCGATTCATTCAACATACGTGATACACAATTCGAGAATAAATCGGATATTTCGAAAAATCGACTTTTGGGTGAAAAATATTTTCAAAAAAAGGATATAAGGACCCGCGAACTATTCGATATTGATTCAAAATTACATTGCCTGACGTGATAGTATCGATTCACCAAAATACGTGATGAACAATTCGAGAATTGATCGGATATTTTGAAGAAACGACATTCGTGTAAAAAATATTTTCAAAAAAAGATTATGAGGACCCGCGAACTTTTCGATATTGATTTAAAATCACATTGCCTGACGTTATTCTATCGATTTATCCAGAATACGTGATAAACAATTCGATTATCAATCGGATATTTCGAAAAATCTACATTCGGGTAGAAATTGTTTTCAAAAAAAGAGTATAAGGAAGCGCGAACTATTCGATTTTGATTTAAAATAACATTGCCTGACGTTTTTGTATCGATTTATCCAAAATACGTGATAAAAAATTCGAGAATTAATCGGATATATCGAAAAATCGACATTCGGGTACAAAATATTTTCAAAAAAAGGGTATAAGGACTCGCGAACTATTCGATATTGATTTAAAATAACATTGCCCGACGTTGTATCGATTTATCGAAGAGACATGATATAACATTCGAGAATTAATCGGATATTTCGATAAATCGACATTCGGGAAAGAAATATTTTCAAAAAATTATATAAGGACCCGCGAACTATTCGATATTGATTTAAAATTACATTGCCTGACGTTATTGTATCGATATATCGATACATATATAACCAAATTACGTGATGAAAAATTCGAGAATTAATAATAATAATAATAATTTATTCATGAATGTACACACATTTTAACAGAAATTTAAATATTACAATACACTATTGTACATCATAAATATTTACCTTCAATAAATTACACGGTTTGTCAAAAAAACTATATAAATATGAGTCATTCACTTAAAAATTTCAGACAAATAAACAAACATTTTAAAATTCATCCAAACTGTAGATTGTGTTCTGCAGCAACAGTTCTTTAACTTTCCTGTTGAAGTTTTGTTCATTGAGTATTTTGATGGTATCAGGCAATTTATTATATAATTTCAAACATATATCGTTTGGACCTTGCTGAGTTTTCTTGAGTCTAGCATGTGGAAGAGCAAAGTTATGTTTCTCACGAGTGATATAATCGTGGAAGTGAGAATTAGTTTGAAATTTGTCTCGATTCTGATGAATATATTTTACACAGGTAAGTATGAAACATGATACAACTGTAAGAATCTTCTCCCTCTTGAAAACTCCTCGGCAGCTTTCAGTTCGTTCCATCCCATAGATTGTCCTGATGGCCCATTTTTGTTTCAGCAGGACCTTCTCGATGCAGGAACCTTGTCCCCACAAAATAATTCCATATAACATTGGACTGTGAAAGGCAGAATAATAGGTGAGTTTAGCAGTTTCCACACTCGATATCTGTTTCATCCTTCTAATCAGAAATATAGCGGTCGATAGCCTTCCGCACAGTTCATCGATGTATTTACTCCAGACAAGCGACGAATGAAATGTTATTCCTAGGTATGTAAGACACTCGGTTGGAGATGCATCAGTGTGATTTCTGGTGGTAAAAGTGAGTTTCTGAGTTTTTTCGGCATTTATTTGTAGACCGTTCGCATGAAACCATTTTTTGGCCTCTTCTAGGGACTTCGATGTCTTACTATCCAGAGTATGTTTCGACTTATTAAGAAGTACTGTGTCGTCTGCGTAACTGCATATTCGATCGGCCTCCACATTGACATGTAAGTCGTTCGTGAAGAGGATGAACAAAATAGGTCCCAATATAGAACCCTGTGGTACTCCTGTCTCGACTATCTTGGTGTTCGATAAGGAGGTTCCCCATTTAACCTTTTGGGATCGATTTGACAGGCAGGATTCAAAAATATCGTAGGATTTTCCTCTTATGCCGTAATGTTGGAGCTTATTCAACAAAATCTCATGTGGAACGCTATCAAAAGCCTTACTGAGGTCGATGCAGGACAGTTCAACATCCTCACCACTGTTATATCCTTCAATGATCTTATCAAGTACATCGATCATTGCCGTGATAGTTGACCGTCGGCGTCTGAAACCATGTTGAGAATGATGGAGCAAAGCGCTATTTTCGAGGAATTTAATCAGACGGTTTTTCAAGACAGATTCAAAAACTTTGGAGATAGCTGGTAGGATGGATATTGGTCTGTAGTTTTCGTACTTATCTGGATCTCCTTTCTTCGGTATTGGTGTTATTACCGCAATTTTCAGATTTTCCGGAAACACTCCCTGCTCGAAACAGTCATTCATGATTTTGCACATAGGTTTTTTAACGTATGGGATGATCTTCTTCAATAACGATACCGAAAAGCCGTAGACATCCTTGCTCTTCTTGTCTTTCAGGGATTTAGTGACATTCAAAATTTCCTCCTCGGTGACCGGGTGAAGATACATCGATGAGGGTGAATTTACTTTGAGTTTTTTCAGTAACTCGGTTGATAACTCTAGAGATGGCTTTATCAAATCCCGAATCCTCTGCCCAACCTCCGAGAAATGGTCATTCAAACGATCAGCGTCCAAAATCATGTTTGAGGTAGTAGTTTTTTTTTTCCTGTTTCTAGATTTATTAATTCCCACATTGCCTGTTGTTTGTTAGCTGCATTTCTGATGTTTTCTGTATTTTTCGTCTTAACAGATTTGATTATCTCTTCTTTCAGTAAGCGTCGCATGGCTTTATACAATCCTATACTAGATTCATCATTTGATACGTAAGCGATTGTTCTAGCTGCATCAACCTTATTTTGTAATTCCTCTATTCTTTTTGAGCATTTATATTTTTTACTTTTTCTAATCTTAACCTTTTTTTCACGAAAAGATGCGTCGAAAATGGATAAGAGTGCCCCATGAAAACTGTCGAACTGTACTTTCGAGTCATCGTCATAGGAGTCTCCAATCCTTGGATTTTAGTTGTTGTATAATTCTCTCAACATTATTTGCATTCATATGCCTCACATTCTTGAAGTTATCTCCTTTTTCGACTTTGTGTGCATCAACTGGAAAACAGAATTTGTGCCCGATGGTCTGACAAGTCGGGATCCCAGGTGTAATTTTTATTTTCGCTTTCGAAGAAATTAACGAACATGTTGTCAATACATGAACTGGATTGCTTACTCACTCTGGAAGGTTCATTGAAAACGTGTTGAAAATTGAACATCTTGAATAATTCAATCAGTTCTGCCTTTTCTTTAGTCGATTTGTTGAAATCTATATTGAAATCGCCGGAAAAGACAATTTTTTGGCCTTCATACCCATCAGAACCCATCAGAACATTATATTCGAGCGAGAGTGGACAAAAACAGCTGAACATTGCCAGAGGGCGGTCTATATAGTGCAATCATTACCAGTTTAAGTTTCGTGAAACTAGCTGCGGCCACTTCAATTTCATTTTCTATTGATTGTTCTTTGAATTCTCGAATTTCCTTGCACAATATACCGTCTCTCACAACTATTGCTGCTCCTCCATGTCTAGATGAAGTGCGACAGAAAGCACTAACAACAGTGAAATCCTGAATTTTTATTTTTTCTATTAGATTCTGTGAGAGCCAGTGTTCCGTGATGCAAGCAATATTCACATTTTTATTGTTCATAAAGTGCACAAAGTGATCGATTTTGTTGGCAAGGGATTGCATATTGATGTTAACGATGGAATTATAAGTTGTGTTACTTACGTTTCTGTTGTAAGTTTCTTCGAAAAAAATCGAAACGCCGAACAGTAACTCCACTCGGCCAGTTATTGCAGTCATACAATTCTTCCTTTAGATCCACCTCACCACCTACTTTAAATGACATGCTAGTAGCCCCCTCTCTCATATTCTGTTGCTCTATTACGAAAGATCGTCGTGGAAACAATTGGTTCAGATGCTCTTCTATCATTTTCGGGGTAGTCTTCAACTCAACTCTTCCTACGTGCAGCCATATTCTTTGCTTCAAGCCAGTGAACGTTTTTTGCTTATCGCCCTCTGGTTTAGTCCTTGTTCCTCTTATTTTCCTACTTTTAGGAGTTGCTGAATTTCTTCCGAGTTTATTGACATCGACTGTTTTGTTTTTAAACGTATGTTTACCAGTGCGATCAGCTGTTTCGCGATTATTTATCTCAATTTCATCTGGTACTGTCTGAATGATGTTGGAATCTGGTAATTCGGAATTCCTAAGAGGGTTTCGAACTTTTTTAATAGATGGCGTGGGAGGAAGTTCCTCAATTTTCTTCAAAATGTTGATGTATTTTTTCAGGAACTTTATTTTATCGTGAAGTTCCTCAATCATATTCGATTTTTCCCCTAGAAGTTTATTCCTATACCCTATTTCTATATCTATATTCTCTTCATATTCTTTTTTTTGTTTTTCCATTGATACCTCAATTTGGTCTTCTAGTTGTTCTGCATTATCCTCCTCTGACAAACTCTGTTGATGGATGGAATTTTCGAAGCAAACTCCATTTAAGTTTGCTAAACGGGACTTGAGTTTCTGTATTTCTAGGTCCTTACTTTCACAGTCGCACTTTTTCGAGGTTATGTCATTGCAACAAATTACGTTGCCTTTGTCTACATAAATACCATGAATCTTAAGGATACAGCTAGGATGATACGTACTCGAACAAATATAGCAGGATACACTTATTTTCACTTCCCTTGAACATTCTTTGCATGTATTTTCCACACTGTTACAATTACGTGGCGCCATGATGCTTGTTGGTATTACCTTCCGGAATTGATCGGATATTTCGAAAAATCGAGATTCGGGTAAAAAATATTTTCAAAAAAAAAGTATAAGGACCCGCCTACTATTCGATATTGATTTAAAATTACATTGCCCGACACTGTATCGATTCATCGAAAATACGTGATAAACAATTCGAGAATTAATCGGATACTTCGCGAAATCGACATTCGGGTAAAAAATATTTTCATAAAAAGAGTATAAGGACCCGCCAACTTTTCGATATTGATTCAAAATTAGTGATAAACAATTCGAGAATTAATCGGATATATGGAAAAATCGACATTCGGGTAAAAAATATTTTCAAAAAAAGAATATAAGGACCCGCGAACTTTTCGATATTATTGTATCTATTCATCTGAAATACGTGATAAACAGTTCGAGAATTAATCGGATATTTCGAAAAATCGACATTCGGGTAAAAAATATTTTCAAAAGAAGGGTATAAGGACCCGCGAACTATTCGATTTTGATTTAAAATAACATTGCCTGACGTTTTTGTATCGATATATCCAAAATACGTGATGAAAAATTCGAGAATTAATCGGATATATCGAAAAATCGACATTCGGGTAAAAAATATTTTCAAAAAAAGAGTATAAGAACCAGCGAACTATTCGATATTGATTCAAAATATTATTGCCCGACGTTGTATCGATTTATCGAAGATACGTGATAAAAAATTCGAGAATTAATCGGATTATTCGATAAATCGACATTCGGGAAAGAAATATTTTCAAAAAAAAAGTATAAGGACCCGCGAACTATTCGATATAGGTTCAAAATGACATTGCCCGACGTTATTGTTTCGATTTATCCAAAAAACATGATAAAAAATTCGAGAATTAATCGGATATTTCGATGAATCGACATTCGGGAAAGAAATATTTTCAAAAAAAATGTATGAGGACCCGCGAACTATTCGATTTTGATTTAAAATTACATTGCCTGACGTTATAGTATCGATTTATCGAAATACGTGATGAACAATTCGAGTATGAATCGGATATTTCGAAAAATCGACATTCGGGTAAAAAATATTTTCAAAAAGAGAGTATAAGGACCCGCCTACTATTCGATATTGATTTAAAATTACATTGCCCGACGTTGTATCGATTCATCGAAAATAGGTGATAAACAATTCGAGAATTAATCGGATATTTCGAGAAATCGACATTCGGGTAAAAAATATTTTCAAAAAAAGAGTATAAGGACCTGCGAATTATTCGATATAGATTCAAAATGACATTGTCCGACGTTATTGTATCGATTTAGCCAAAACACGTGATAAACAATTCGATAATTAATCGGATATTTCGATAAATCGACATCCGGGAAAGAAATATTTTCGAAAAAAGAGTATAAGGTCCCGCGAACTATTCGAAATCGATTTAAAATTACATTGCCTGACGTGATAGTATCGATTCACCAAAATACGTGATATACAATTCGAGAATCGACCGGATATTTTGAAGAAACGACATTCGTGTGAAAAATATTTTCAAAAAAAGAGTATGAGGACCCGCGAACTTTTCGATATTGATTTAAAATCACATTGCCTGACGTTATTGTATCGATTTATCCAAAATACGTGATAAACAATTCGATTATCAATCGGATATTTCGAAAAATCGACATTCGGGTAGAAATTGTTTTCAAAAAAAGAGTATAAGGAACCGCGAACTATTCGATTTTGATTTAAAATAACATTGCCTGACGTTTTTGTATCGATTTATCCAAAATACGTGATAAAAAGTACGAGAATTAATCGGATATATCGAAAAATCGACATTCGGGTAAAAAATATTTTCAAAAAAAGGGTATAAGGACTCGCGAACTATTCGATATTGATTTAAAATAACATTGCCCGACGTTGTATCGATTTATCGAAGAGACATGATATAACATTCGGGAATTAATCGGATATTTCGATAAATCGACATTCGGGAAAGAAATATTTTCAAAAAATTGTATAAGGACCCGCGAACTATTCGATATTGATTTAAAATTACATTGCCTGACGTTATTGTATCGATATATCGATACATATATAACCAAAATACGTGATGAAAAATTCGAGAATTAATCGGATACTTCGCGAAATCGACATTCGGGTAAAAAATATTTTCAAAAAAAGAGTATAAGAACCAGCGAACTATTCGATATTGATTCAAAATATTATTGCCCGACGTTGTATCGATTTATCGAAGATACGTGATAAAACATTCGAGAATTAATCGGATTATTCGATAAATCGACATTCGGGAAAGGAATATTTTCAAAAAAAAAGTATAAGGACCCGCGAACAATCGATATTGATTTAAAATCACATTGCCTGACGTTATTGTATCGATATATCGATACATATATAACCAAAATACGTGATGAAAAATTCGAGAATTAATCGGATATTTCCAAAAATCGACATTCGGGTAAAAAATATTTTCAAAAAAAGAGTATAAGGACCCGCCTACTATTCGATATTGATTTAAAATTACATTGCCCGACACTGTATCGATTCATCGAAAATACGTGATAAACAATTCGAGAATTAATCGGATATTTCGCGAAATCGACATTCGGGTAAAAAATATTTTCAAAGAAGAGTATAAGGACCCGCGAACTATTCGATATAGGTTCAAAATGACATTGCCCGACGTTATTGTTCCGATTTATCCAAAAAACATGATAAACAATTCGAGAATTAATCGGATATTTCGATGAATCGACATTCGGGAAAGAAATATTTTCAAAAAAAGTGTATGAGGACCCGCGAACTATTCGATTTTGATTTAAAACTACATTGCCTGACGTTATAGTATCGATTTACCAAAATACGTGATAAACAATTCGAGAATCAATCGGATATTTCGAAAAATCGACATTCGGGTAAAAAATATTTTCAAAAAGAGGGAATAAGGACCCGCCTACTATTCGATATTGATTTAAAATTACATTGCCCGACGTTGTATCGATTCACCGAAAATACGTGATGAACAATTCGAGAATTAATCTGATATTTCGAGAAATCGACATTCGGGTAAAAAATATTCTCAAAAAAGGGGTATAAGGACTCGCAAACTATTCGATATTGATTTTAAATAACATTGCCCGACGTTGTATCGATTTATCGAAGAAACGTGATATAACATTCGAGAATTAATCGGATATTTCGATAAATCGACATTCGGGAAAGAAATATTTTCAAAAAAAGAGTATAAGGACCCGCGAACTATTCGATATTGATTTAAAATAAAATTGCCCGACGTTATTGCATCGATTCATTCAACATACGTGATACACAATTCGAGAATAAGTCGGATATTTCGAAAAATCGACTTTTGGGTAAAAAATATTTTCAAAAAAAAAAATAAGGACCCGCGAACTTTTTAATATTGATTTAAAATAACATTGCCTGACGTTATTGTATCGATTTATCCGAAATACGTGATAAACAATTCGAGAATTAATCGGATATTCCGATGAATCGACATTGGGGAAAGAAATATTTTCAAAAAAAGAGTATAAGGACCTGCGAACTTTTCGATATTGATTTAAAATTACATTGCCTGACGTAATTGTATCGATATATCCTAAATACGTGACGAAAAATCCGAGAATTAATCGGATATTTCGAAAAATCGACATTCGTGCGAAAAATACTTTCAAAAAAAAGAGTATAAGGACCCGCGAACTATTCGATATCGATTTAAAATTACATTGCCCGACGTTATTATATCGATTTATCCAAAATACGTGACAAACAATTCGAGAGTTAATCGGATATTTCGAAAAATCGACTTTTGGGTGAAGAATATTTTCAAAAAAAGAATAAAACGCCCCGCGAACTATTCGATATTGATTAACATACATGACAAACAATTCGAGAATTAATCGGATATTTCGAAATATCGACTTTTGGTTGAAAAATATTTTCAAAAAATTACGAAAAGCACTGCCGTGAAGGCAGGAGCTTTTGAGCGCTCGTACATGCACCTTGTAGGTAGATTCACATTTTCCAGTTTTAGAAATCAATTGAAGGAATTTTTGACTGCTGTCAAAAAAATTCTGAAACTTAGGCGAAACTCCAGACTTCATGTCAGTGCTTCAGCTGATCAATTTTTTTCCGATAATTCGCTAGAATTTTCCACGGTATCTATGGTCTTGGTGATGCGATCTGGACAAAATTTTGCACGTAGTTTGAATACATTATTCCTGAGCTAGGTGCATAATTTCATTCCAATCCGATCGGTAGTTTCGAAACTATCACGAAAAAAATATTTTGAACGGCCATATTTACGGAACCCCTAGTCCAATTTTGCTCATTGATGAACATGACCGTGAAATTTGCGATCCAAACCCACCCTGAAAATTTCAAGTCCCTAGGCCTTTCCGTTCAAAAGTTACAATTTTCTATGGTTTCTATGGTTCTGGTCATGCGATCTGGACAAAATTTCACATGTAGCTTGAACACCTCATTTTCCATTTGAGTGCAAAATTTCATCTCGATCAAATCTGTAGTTTTCAAGTAATCAGGGAAACAAAACTTTGAACGGCCATATTTACGGAACCCCTGGTGGAATTTGGCCCATTAACGAACTTAACCGAGCCATTCGGGAACTGAACCTACCCTGAAAATTTCAAGTTTCTAGGACATTCCGTTCGAGAGTTATCGTGTATACGGCCGGACGGACGGCCGGACGGACGGACGGACGGACGGACAGACTCGAATTTTCCGACGGATTCGTCATCAGTGAGTCGAACATAGTCGATTGAGACCATTTTCGGCTCAAAATTCGAAAAATACAGACATCGTGACGAAATGATATAGCCCTCGTGTAAGTAGTACGAGCGCTCAAAAAAGAGTGAAGGACCCGCGAACTATTCGATAAAGATTTGAAATAACATTGCCCGACGTTATTGCATCGATTTATTCAACATACGTGATGATCAATTCGAAAATTATTCGGATATTTCGAAAAATCGACATTTGGGTAAAACATATTTTCAAAAAAAAAATATAAGGACCCGCGAACTATTCGATATTGATTTAAAATAACATTGCTGACGTTATTATATCGATTTATCCAAAATACATGACAAACAATATATCGGATATTTCGAAAAATCAAGTTTTGGTTAAAAAATATTTTCAAAAAAATAGTGAAAGGACCCGCGAACTATTCAGTATTGATTTGAAATTACATTGCCCGACGTTATTGCTTCGATTCATTCAAAATACGTGATGAAAAATTCGAGAATCCATCGGATATTTCGAAAAATCGACTTTTGGTTGAAGAATATTTTCAAAAAGAGAGTGAAAAGACCCGCGAACTATTCGATATTGATTTGAAATGACATTGCCCGACGTTATTGAATCGATTTATCCGAAATACCTAAAAATGGACTTATTTTAAAAGTTTTCCATGTGTACTTACGATTTTTCCTGATTTATCACTTCAAAACACTGAACAAAACACGTATTCCTAACTCCCGTTAGCCGTGAGTCAATGACTCATCACTCCCGCATTCACTCCACACGGCAAACACCGATTTTCACTATAATTTATTAGCGCTCCAAATATCGACTATCTCCCATCGCTTCCCGATTAAAACTGATTCATAGTCAATCCTTTGTTCGGAAATATGAATAATCGCTTACATCACCATGAATCATCGGGTGCGCGCATATTGCATTTAGTCCTCGTTTCTATGGAAACCAATGTGTTATTCCATATACGGGGTTTGTTCGAAAAATTTCGGGGTGAGTCGGGACCAGTTCGATAAACGGTGGCATTTACCTGTGGATTTCGCCAACCGCATAGAAAAACGCGTATAACTCCGCCGCTGTGAGTCCTAGCGACATGGCGTTCGTGCCATCGGGGTGCTTTGGGCATAAGGAGTTCACCGGTGCATTTTCGCAACTGCGCATGCTCAGATGGAAACTCAAATAACTCCGCTGTTGTCGGTGCTTTCGAGGTGGCGTTTGAGCCATTGAGGTGCTGAGGGTATAAGGAATCATCCGGTGCATTTTCGCAACTGCGCATGCGCAGATGGAAAAGCGAATAACTGCGCTGTTGAGAGTCCTATCGAGGTGGCGTTTGGGCCATTGGGGTGCTGAGACCATGAGCAATCCATTGATGGTTTAACTGCGCATGCGCAGATGGAAAGATGAATAACTCTGCTGTTTTTAGTCCTATCGAGGTGGCCTTTGGGCCATTGAGGTGCTGAGAGAATGAGGCGTCACTGTGCCCATATCTTTTGCGCATGTGCGAACTCCTGTTATGTTAATTCTCATCTACTCGGCCTTGAGAGGGGCGATTTTCGGTAGAGGCATACTCTCGGGTTGTAGATCCTAAGGCTTGGCGAATGCTCCTGCCTAGTTGTGGATGCGCCCTTGGCGGGGAGTTAATGTGATGAATGGAAAAATTCTTCCTTTTATCGTTTTTGAATTGTTCGGTTTATCCACATCTTTCGGTGCGCTTGTTTCTATAAATTACCAATGCCTGAGCGGCCTGTCTGCTCACTCAGCTCGTTCGAAGAACCAAATACTGCCAAATCTCAGTCAGACTGAGCCGCTCAGGCATTTCGAACGCGCCCATTTTCGAAGACCAGAACACAAACTATAACGAGTCGTTGCAAATACGGAAAGGTGGCGCAACCTAGCAGATTTTTTCGGGCCTAAGCTTCATGGGTTCGTTACGCGACGTTATTGTATCGATTCATCCAAAATACGTGATGAAAAATTCGAGAATTGATCGGATATTTCGATAAATCGACATTCGGGTAAAAAATATTTTCAAAAAAAAAGTATAAGGACCCACGAACTTTTCGATATTATTGTATCGATTCATCTGAAATATGTGATGAACAGTTCGAAAATTAATCGGATATTTCGAAAGATCGACATTCGGGAAAAATAATTTTTGGAAAAAAGAGTATAAGCACCCGCGAACTATTCTATATTGATTTAAAATTACATTGCCCAACGTAATTGTATCGATTTTTCCAAAATACGTGATAAACAATTCGAGAATTATTCGTATATATCGAAAAATCGACATTCGGTTAAAAAATAATTTCAAAAAAAGGCTATAAGGACCTGCGAACTATTCGATATTGATTTAAAATAACATTGCCCGACGTTGTATCGATTTATCGAAAATACGTGATAAACAGTTCGAGAATTGATCGGATATTTCGATAAATCGATATTCGGGAAAAAACTATTTTCAAAAAGAGAGTATGAGGACCCGCGAACTATTCGATATTGATTTGAAATTAACTTGCTCGACGTTATTGTATCGATTCATTCAAAAAACGTGATAAACAATTCGAGAATTAATCGAATATTACAAAAAATCGACATTCGGGAAAAAGATTTTTTCGAAAAAAGAGTATAAAGACCCGCGAACTATTCGATATTGATTTAAAATCAGATTGCCCGAAGTCATTGTATCGATTTATTCAAAATACGTGATAAACAATTCGAGGATTAATCGGATAATTCGAAAAATCGACATTCGGGTACAAAATATTTTCAAAAGAAGAAAGGACCCGCGAACCATTCGACATTGATTTAAAATTACATTGCCCGACGTTATTGTATCGATTCATCCAAAAAACGTGATAAATATTCGAGAATTAATCGGATATTTCGAAAAATCGACATTCATGTAAGAAATATTTTCAAAAAATGAGTACAAAGACCCGCGAACTATTCGATATCAATTCAAAATTGCATTGCCCAACGTTATTGTATCGATTCATCCAAAATACGTGATGAAAATTCGAGAATTGATCGCATATTTCGATAAATCTACATTCGGGAAAAAAATATTTTCAAAAAAAGAGTATTAGAGCGAACTATTCGATATTGATTCAAAATTACATTGCCCGGTGTTATTGTATCGATTCATCCAAAATACGTGATAAACAATTCGAGAATTAATCGGATATATCGAAAAATCGACATTCGGGAAAGAAATATTTTCAAAAAAAGGGTATACGGACCCGCGAACTATTGGATAATGATTTAAAATTACTTTGCCTGACGTAATGGTATCGATTTACCAAAATTCGTGATGAACAATTCGAGAATTAATCGGATATTTCGAAAAATCGACATTCGGGTAAAGAATATTTTCAAAAAAAGGGTATAAGGACCCGCGAACTATTCGATATTGATTTAAAATTACATTGCCTGACGTTATTGTATCGATTTATTCAAAATTAGTGATAAACAATTCGAGAATTAATCGGATATTTGGAAGAATCGACATTCGGTAAAAAAGATTTTCAAAAAAAGAGTATAGGGACCCGCGAACTTTTCGATATTATTGTATCTTTTCATCCGAAATACGTTATAAACAGTTCGAGAATTAATCGGACATTTCGAAAAATCGACATTCAGGAAAAAATTTTTTTCAAGAAAAGAGTTTAAGGAACCGCGAACTATTCGATATTGATTCAAAATTACATTGCTCGACGTTATTGTATCGATTTATCCAAAATACGTGATAAACAATTCGAGAATTAATCGGATATATCGAAAAATCGACATTCGGGTAAAAAATATTTTCAAAAGAAGAGTATAAGGACCCGCGAACTATTCAATATTGATTTAAATAACATTGCCTGACGTTGTATCGATTAATCGAAAAAACGTGATAAACAATTCGAGAATTAATCGGATATTTCGATAAATCGACATTCGGGAAAAAATTATTTTCAAAAAAAGAGTATGAGGACCCGCGAACTATTCGATATTGCTTCAAAATTATATTGCCCGACGTTATTGTATTGATTTATTCAAAATACGTGATAAATAATTCGAGAATTAATCGGATATTTAAAAAAATCGACATTCGGGAGAAAAATATTTTCGAAAAAAGAGTATAAAGACCCGCGAACTATTCGATATTGATTCAAAATCAGATTGCCCGAAGTCATTGTATCGATTTATTCGAAATACGTGATAAACAATTCGAGGATTAATTAGATAGTTCGAAAAATCGACATTCGGGTAAAAATTATTATCAAAACAAGAGTATAAGGACCTGCCTACTCTTCGATATTGATTTAAAATTACATTGCCCGAAGTTGTATCGATTCATCGAAAATACGTGATGAACAATTCGAGAATTAATCGGATACTTCGAGAAATCGACATTTGGGTAAAAAATATTTTCAAAAAAAGAGAATAAGGACCCGCGAACTATTCGATATTGATTTAAAATAACATTGCCCGACGTTGTATCGATTTATCGAAGATACGTGATGAACAATTCGGAAATTAATCGGATATTTCGATAAATCGACATTCGGGAAAAAAATATTTAAAAAAAAAGAGTATAAGGATCCGCGAACTATTCGATATTGATTTGAAATAAAATTGCCTGACGCTACTGTATCGATTTATCCAAAATACGTGATAAAAAATTCGAGAATTAATCGGATATTTCGAGGAATCGACATTCGGGTAAAACATATTTTCAAAAAAAGAAAGGACCCGCGAACTATTCGATATTGATTCAAAGTTACATTGCCCGACGTTATTGTATCGATTTATCCAAAATAAGTAATGAACAATTCGAGAATTGATCTTTTATATATTTGAAGAATCGACATTCGGGTAAAAAATTTTTTCAAAAAAAAAATATAAGGACCCGGAAAATTTTCGATATTGATTCAGAATGAAATTTCCTGACGTTATTGTATCGATTTATCCAGAATACTTGATAAACAATTCGATAATTAATCGGATATTTCGAAAAATCGACATTCGGGTACAAAATATTTTAAAAAAAAAAAGGACTCGCGAACCATTCGATATTGATTTAAAACTACATTGCCCGACGTTATTGTATCGATTCATCCAAAAAACGTGATAAACAATTCGAGAATTGATCGGATATTTTGAAGAATCGACATTCGGGTAAAAAATATTTTCAAAAAAAGAGTATAAGAACCAGCGAACTATTCGATATTGATTCAAAATTACATTGCCCGAATTTGTATCGATTCATCGAAAATACGTGATGAACAATTCGATAATTAATCGGATATTTCGCGAAATCGACATTCGGGTAAAAAATATTTTCAAAGAAGAGTATAAGGACCCGCGAACTATTCGATATAGGTTCAAAATGACATTGCCTGACGTTATTGTTTCGATTTATCCAAAAAACATGATAAACAATTCGAGAATTAATCGGATATTTCGATGAATCGACATTCGGGAAAGACATATTTTCAAAAAAAGAGTAAAAGGACCCGCGAACTATTCGATATTGATTTAAAATTACATTGCCTGACGTTTTAGTATCGATTTACCAAAATACGTGATGAACAATTCGAGAATCAATCGGATATTTCGAAAAATCGACATTCGGGTAAAAAATATCTTCAAAAAGAGGGAATAAGGACCCGCCTACTATTCGATATTGATTTGAAATTACATTGCCCGACGTTGTATCGATTCATCGAAAATACGTGATAAACAATTCGAGAATTAATCTGATATTTCGAGAAATCGACATTCGGGTAAAAAATATTCTCAAAAAAAGGGTATAAGGACTCGCGAACTATTCGATATTGATTTTAAATAACATTGCCCGACGTTGTATCGATTGATCGAAGATACGTGATATAACATTTGAGAATAAATCGGATATTTCGATAAATCGACATTCGGGAAAGAAATATTTTCAAAAAAAGAGTATAAGGACCCGCGAACTATTCGATATTGATTTAAAATGAAATTGCCCGACGTTATTGCATCGATTCATTCAACATACGTGATACACAATTCGAGAATAAATCGGATATTACGAAAAATCGACTTTTGGGTGAAAAATATTTTCAAAAAAAGGATATAAGGACCCGCGAACTATTCGATATCGATTTAAAATTACATTTCCTAACGTTATTATATCGATTTATCCAAAATACGTGACAAACAATTCGAGAGTTAATCGGATATTTCGAGAAATCGACTTTTGGGTAAAGAATATTTTCAAAAAAAGAATAAAAGGACCCGCGAACTATTCGATATTGATTAACATACATGACAAACAATTCGAGAATTAAACGGATATTTCAAAATATCGACTTTTGGTTGAGAAATATTTTCAAAAAATGAGTGGAGGACCGGCGAACTATTCGATAAAGATTTGAAATAACATTGCCTGACGTTATTGCATCGATTTATTCAACATACGTGATAAACAATTCGAAAATTATTCGGATATTTCGAAAAATCGACTTTTGCGTGAAACATATTCTCAAAAAGAGAATATAAGGACCCGCGAACTATTCGATATTGATTAAGATACATGACATACAATTCGAGAATTTATCGGATATTTCGAAAAATCGACTTTTGGTTGAAAAATATTTTCAAAAAAAGAGTGAAAGGACCCGCGAACTATTCGATGAAGATTTGAAATAAAATTGCCCGACGTTATTGCATCGATGTATTCAACATACGTGATGATCAATTCGAAAATTATTCGGATATTTCGAAAAATCGACTTTTGGGTAAAACATATTTTCAAAAAAAGAATATGGACCCGTGAACTATTCGATATTGATTCAAAATTATATTGCCCGACGTTATTGCATCGATTCATTCAAAATACGTGATAAACAATTAGAGAATTAATCGGATATTTCGAACAATCGACTTTTGGTTGAAAAATATTTAAAAAAAAAATAAAAGGACCCGGGAACTATTCAATATTGATTCGAAATCACATTGCCGACGTTATTATATCGATTTATCCAAAATACATGACAAACAATTCGAGAATTAATCGGATATTTCGAAAAATCGACTTCCGGTTGAAAAATATTTTCAAAAAAAGAGTGAAAGGACCCGCGAACTATTCGATAATGATTTGAAATAACATTGCCCGACGTTATTGCATCGATTTATTCAACATACGTTATACACAATTCGAGAATGAATCGGATATTTCGAAAAATCGACTTTTGGGCAAAAAATTTGTTCAAAAAAACGATATAACGACCCGCGAACTATTCGATATTGATTTAAAATTACATTGCCCGACGTTGTATCGATTCATCGAAGATACGTGATAAAACATTCGAGAATTAATCGGATTATTCGATAAATCGACGGGTAAAAACTATTTTCAAAAAATTTAGAAAAGCACTGCCGTGAAGGCAGGAGCTTTTGAGCGCTCGTACATGCACCTTGTAGGTAGATTCGCATTTTCCAGTTTTAGAAACCAATTGAAGGAATTTTTGACAGCTGTCAAAAAAATTCTGAAACTTAGGCGAAACTCCAGACTTCATGTCGCTGCTTCAGCTGATCAATTTTGTTTCGATAATTCGCTAGAATTTTCTACGGAATCTATGGTCTTGGTGATGCGATCTGGACAATATTTCGCACGTAGTTTGAATACATTATTCCTCAGCTAGATGCATAATTTCATTCCAATCCGATCAGTAGTTCCGAAACTATCTGGAAAAAAATATTTTGAACGGCCATATTTACGGAACCCCTAGTCTCATTTTGCTTATTGATGAACGTGACCGCGATAATCGCGATCCAAACCCACCCTAAAAATTTCAAGTTCCTAGGCCTTTCCGTTCAGAAGTTACAATTTTCTATGGTGTCTATGGTTCTGGTCATGCGATCTGGACAAAATATTGCTTCAATATATCATTCTCGATTAAAATACAAAATTTCATCTCGATCGAATCCGAAGTTTCGAATTTATCGAGAAAACAAAATTTCAAACGACCGTATTTACGGAACCCCTTGTATAATGTTGCTCATAGATGAACGTGATCACGACATTCGAGATCCACACCTATCCTGAAAATTTCAAGTCCATAGGCATTTCCGTTCAAAAGTTACAATTTTCTATGGTTTCTATGGTTCTGGTCATGCGATCTAGACAAAATTCCACATGTAGCTTGAACACCTCATTTTCCATTCGATTGCAAAATTTCATCTCGATCAAATCTGTAGTTTTCAAGTAATCAGGGAAACAAAACTTTGAACGGCCATATTTACGGAACCCCGGGTGGAATTTGGCCCATTAACGAACTCAACCGAGGCATTCGGGATCTGAACCTACACTGAAAATTTCAAGTCTCTAGGTTGATCCGTTCGAGAGTTATCGTGCTTACGGCCGGCCGGCCGGACGGACGGACAGACTCGAATTTTCCGACGGATTCGTCATCAGTGAGTCGAACATAGTCGATTGAGATCATTTTCGGCTCAAAATTCGAAAAATACAGACATCGTGACGAAATGATATAGCCCTCGTGTAAGTAGTACGAGCGCTCAAAAAAAGGGTAAAAGGACCCGCGAACTATTCAATATTGATTTGAAACAACATTGCCCGACGTTATTGCATCGATTCATTCAAAATACGTGATAAATAATTCGAGAATGTATCGGATATTTCGAAAAATCGAGTTTTGGTTAAAAAATATTTTAGAAAAAAGAGTGAAAGGCCGCGCGAACTATTCAGTATTGATTTGAAATTACATTGCCCGACGTTATTGCATCGATTCATTCAAAATACGTGATGAAAAATTCGAGAATTAACCGGATATTTCGGAAAATCGGTTTTTGGTTGAAAAATATTTTCAAAAAAAGAGTTAAAGGACCCGCGAACTATTCAATATTGATTTGAAATAACATTGCCCGACGTTATTATATCGATTTATCCAACATACATGACAAACAATTCGAGAATTAATCGGATATTTCGAAAAATCGACTTTTGGGTAAAAAATATTTCCAAAAAAAGAGTATAAGGACCAGCGAACTATTCGATAATGATTCAAAATCACATTACCCGACGTTATTGTATCGGTGTATCCAAAATACGTGATAAACTATTCGAGAATTAATCGGATATTTCGAAAAATCAGTCAATGACTCATCACTCCCGCACTCACTCCACACGGCAAAAACCGATTTTCACTATAATTTATTAGCGCTCCGAATATCGACTATCTCTCGTCGCTTCCCGATTAAAACTGATTCATAGTCAATCCTTTGTTCGAAAATATGAATAATCGCTTACATCACCATGAATCATCGGGTGCGCGCATATCGCATTCAGTCCTCGTTTCTATGGAAACCAATGTGTTATTCCATATACGGGTTTGTTCGAAAAATTTCGGGGTGAGTCGGGACCAGTTCGATGAACGGTGGCATCTACCTGTGGATTTCGCCAACCGCATAGAAAAACGCGTATAACTCCACCGCTGTGAGTCCTAGCGACATGGCGTTCGTGCCATCGGGGTGCTCAGGGCATAAGGAGTTCACCAAATCGTTTTTGTTTGAAAAATATTTTCAAAAAAAGAGTAAAAGGACCCGCGAACTATTCAATATTGATCTAAAATTACATTGCCCGACGTTATTGCATCGATTAATTCAAAATACGTGATAAACAATCAGAGAATTAATCGGATATTTCGAAAAATCGACTTCCGGTTGAAAAATATTTTCAAAAAAAGAGTGAAAGGACCCGCGAACTATTCGATAATAATCTGAAATAACATTGCCCGACGTTATTGCATCGATTTATTCAACATACGTTTTACACAATTCGAGAATGAATCGGATATTTCGAAAAATCGAAATTGGGCAAAAAATTTGTTCAAAAAAAGGATATAAGGACCCGCGAACTATTCGATATTGATTTAAAATTACATTGCCCGACGTTATTATATCGATTTATCCAAAATACGTGACAAACAACGAGTTAATCGGATATTTCGAAAAATCAACTTTGGGTTGAAAAATATTTTCAAAAAAACAATGAAAGAACCCGCGAACTATTCGATGAAGATTTGAAATAACATTGCCCGACGTTATTGCATCGATGTATTCAGCATACGTGATGATCAATTCGAAAATTATTCGGATATCTCGAAAAATCGACTTCTGGGTAAAACATATTTTCAAAAAAAGAATATAAGGACCCGCGAACTATTCGATATTGATTTAAAATTTCATTGCCCGACGTTATTGCTTCGATTCATTCAAAATACGTGATGAAAAATTCGAGAATCAATCGGATATTTCGAAAAATCGACTTTTGGTTAAAGAATATTTTCAAAAAGAGAGTGAAAGGACCCGCGAACTATTCGATATTGATTCAAAATAACATTGCCCGACGTTGTATCGATTCATCGAAGATACGTGATAAAACATTCGAGAATTAATCGGATTATTCGATAAATCGACATTCGGGAAAGAAATATTTTCAAAAAAAGAGTATAAGGACCCGCGAACTATTCGATATTGATTCAAAATTAGATTGCCCGAAGTTATTGTAAGGATTTATTCCAGATACGTGATGAACAATTCGAGGATTAATTGGATATTTCGAAAAATCGACATTCGGGTAAAAAAATTTTTCGAAAAAAGGATATAAGGACCCGCGAACTATTCGATATTGATTTAAAATAACATTGCCCGACGTTATTGTATCGATTTATCCAAAATACGTGATAAACAATTCGAGAATTAATCGGATATTTCGAAAAATCGACATTCGGGTAGAAAATATTTTCAAAAAAAGGGTATGAGGACCCACCTACTATTCGATATTTATTCAAAATTACATTGCCCGACCTTATTGTATCGATTTATCCAAAATTCGTGAGAAAAAGTTCGAGAATTAATCGGATATATCGAAAAATCGAGATTCGGGTAATGAATATGTTCAAAAAAAGGGTATGAGGACCCGCGGACTATTCGATGAAGATTCAAAATGACATTGCCCGACGTTATTGTATCGATGTATCCAAAATACGTGATGAACTATTCGAGAATTAATCGTATATTTCGAAAAATCGACTTTCGGGTAAAATATATTTTCAAGAAATGAGTATTACGTCCGGACAGTTATTCAATATTGATTTGAAATGACATTGCCCGACGTTATTGAATCGATTTATCCGAAATACCCAAAAATGGATTCATCGAAGATACGTGATAAAACATTCGAGAATTAATCGGATTATTCGATAAATCGACATTCGGGAAAGAAATATTTTCAAAAAAAGAGTATAAGGACCCGCGAACTATTCGATATTGATTCAAAATTAGATTGCCCGAAGTTATTGTAAGGATTTATTCCAGATACGTGATGAACAATTCGAGGATTAATTGGATATTTCGAAAAATCGACATTCGGGTAAAAAAATTTTTCGAAAAAAGGATATAAGGACCCGCGAACTATTCGGTATTGATTTAAAATAACATTGCCCGACGTTATTGTATCGATTTATCCAAAATACGTGATAAACAATTCGAGAATTAATCGGATATTTCGAAAAATCGACATTCGGGTAGAAAATATTTTCAAAAAAAGGGTATGAGGACCCACCTACTATTCGATATTTATTCAAAATTACATTGCCCGACCTTATTGTATCGATTTATCCAAAATTCGTGAGAAAAAGTTCGAGAATTAATCGGATATATCGAAAAATCGAGATTCGGGTAATGAATATGTTCAAAAAAAGGGTATGAGGACCCGCGGACTATTCGATAAAGATTCAAAATGACATTGCCCGACGTTATTGTATCGATGTATCCAAAATACGTGATGAACTATTCGAGAATTAATCGTATATTTCGAAAAATCGACTTTCGGGTAAAATATATTTTCAAGAAATGAGTATTACGTCCGGACAGTTATTCAATATTGATTTGAAATGACATTGCCCGACGTTATTGAATCGATTTATCCGAAATACCCAAAAATGGACTTATTTCAAAAGTTTTCCATGTGTACTTACGATTTTTCCTGATTTTATCACTTCAAAACACTGAATAAAACACGTATTCGTAACTCAATGACTCATCACTCCCGCACTCACTCCACACGGCAAAAACCGATTTTCACTATAATTTATTAGCGCTCCAAATATCGACTATCTCCCATCGCTACCCGATTAGAACTGATTCATAGTCAATCCTTTGTTCGAAAACATGAATAATCGCTTACATCACCATGAATCATCGGGTGCGCGCATATCGCATTTAGTCCTCGTTTCTATGGATACCAATGTGTTATTCCATATACGGGGTTTGTTCGAAAAATTTCGGGGTGAGTCGGGACCAGTTCGATGAACGGTGGCATCTACCTGTGGATTTCGCCAACCGCATAGAAAAACGCGTATAACTTAGGGCATAAGGAGTTCACCGGTGCATTTTCGCAACTGCGCATGCTCAGATGGAAACTCAAATAACTCCGCTGTTGTCGGTGCTTTCGAGGTGGCGTTTGAGCCATTGAGGTGCTGAGGGTATAAGAAATCATTCGGTGCATTTTCGCATTTGCGCATGCGCAGATGGAGAAGCGAATAACTGCGCTGTTGAGAGTTCTATCGAGGTGGCGTTTGGGCCATTGGGGTGCTGAGACCATGAGCAATCCATTGGTGGGTTAACTGCGCATGCGCAGATGGAAAGATGAATAACTCCGCTGTTTTTAGTCCTATCGAGGTGGCCTTTGGGCCATTGAGGTGCGAACTCCTGTTATGTTAATTCTCATCTACTCGGCCTTGAGAGGGGCGATTTTCGGTAGAGGCATACTCTCGGGTTGTAGATCCTAAGGCTTGGCGAATGCTCCTGCGTAGTTGTGGATGCGCCCTTGGCGGGGAGTTATGTAATGTGATGAATGGAAAAATTCTTCCTTTTATCGTTCGGTTTATCCACATCTTTCGGTGCGCTTGTTTCTATAAATTACCAATGCGTGAGCGGCCCCGTCTGCTCACTCAGCTCGTTCGAAGAACCAAATACTGCCAAATATCAGTCAGACTGAGCCGCTCAGGCATTTCGAACGCGCCCATTTTCGAAGACCAGAACACAAACTATAACGAGTCGTTGCAAAAACGGAAAGGTGGCGCAACCTAGCAGATTTTTTTGGGCCTGAGCTTCATGGGTTTTATATTTGAGGAAATTACATTGCCTGACGTTATTGTATCGAATTATCCAAAATACACGATACACAATCCGAGAACTAATCGGATATCTCGAAAAATTGAATTTCGGGTGAAAAATAATTTCAAAAAATGGGTATTAGGACCCGCAAACTATTCGATATTGCTTCAAAATTACATTGCCTGACGTTATTGTATCGATATATCCGAAATACGTGATGAACAATTCCAGAATTCATCGGATATTTCGAAAAATCGACATTCGGGTAAAAAATATTTTCAAAAAAAGAGTATAAGGACCCGCCAACTTTTCGATATTGATTTAAAATTACATTGCCCGACGTTGTATCGATTCATCGAAAATACGTGATAAACAATTCGAGAATTGATCGGATATTTCGAGAAATCGACATTCGGGTAAAAAATATTAAAAAAAAAAGAGTATGAGGACCCGCGAACTATTCGATATTGATTCAAAATTACATTGCTCGACGTTATTGTATCGATTTATCTAAAAAAAGTGATAAACAATTCGAGAATCAATCGGACATTTCGAAAAATCGACATTCGGTTAAAAAATATTTTCAAAAAAAGAGTACAAGGACCCGCGTACTGTTCGATATTGATTTAAAATTATATTGCCCGACGTTGTATCGATTTATCGAAAATACGTGATGAACATTTCGAGAATTAATCGGATATTTCGATAAATCGATATTCGGGTAAAAAATATTTTCAAAAAAAGTACTATTCGATATTGATTTAAAATTATATTGCCCGACGTTGTATCGATTTATCGAAAATACGTGATGAACAATTCGAGAATTAACCGAATATTTCGAAAAATCGACATTCGGGTAAAAAATATTTTCAAAAAAAAAGTATAAGGACCCGCGATATTATTGTATCGATTCATCTGAAATACGTGATGAACAGTTCGGGAATTAATCAGATATTTCGAAAAATCGACATTCATGTGAGAAATATTTTCAAAAAATGAGTACAAAGACCCGCGCACTATTCGATATCAATTCAAAATTACATTGCCCGACGTTATTGTATCGATTCATCAAAAAAACGTGATAAAAAATTCGAGAATTAATCGGATATTTCGAAAAATCGACATTCATGTAAGAAATATTTTCAAAAAATGAGTACAAAGACCCGGGAACTATTCGATATCAATTGAAAATTGCTTTTCCCGACGTTATTGTATCGATTCATCCAAAATACGAGATGAAAAATTCCAGAATTGATCGGATATTTCGATAAATCGACATTCGGGTAAAAAATATTTTCGAAAAAAAAGTATAAGGACCCGCGAACTTTTCGATATTATTGTATCGATTCATTTGAAATACGTGATGAACAGTTCGAAAATTAATCGGATATTTCGATAAATCGACATTCGGGAAAAAAATATATCCAAAAAAAGAGTATAAGGACCCGCGAACTATTCGATATTGATTTGAAATTGCATTGCCCGACGCTATTGTATCGATTTATCCAAAATACGTGATAAAAAATTCGAGAATTAATCGGATATTTCGAAAAATCGACATTCATGTAAGAAATATTTTCAAAAAATGAGTACAAAGACCCGGGAACTATTCGATATCAATTCAAAATTGCATTGCCCGACGTTATTGTATCGATTCATCCAAAATACGTGATGAAAAATTCGAGAATTGGTCGGATATTTCGATAAATCGACATTCGGGTAAAAAATATTCTCGAAAAAAAAGAGTATGAGGATTCAAAATTACATTGCTCGACGTTATTGTATCGATTTATCCAAAAAACGGAATAACAATTCGAGAATCAATCGGACATTTCGAAAAATCGACATTCGGTTAAAAAATATTTTCAAAAAAAGAGTACAAGGACCCGCGTACTGTTCGATATTGATTTAAAATTATATTGCCCGACGTTGTATCGATATATCGAAAATACGTGATGAACAATTCGAGAATTGATCGGATATTTCGATAAATCGACATTCGGGTAAAAAATATTTTCAAAAAAAGTACTATTCGATATTGATTTAAAATTATTTTGCCCGACGTTGTATCGATTTATCGAAAATAGGAGATAACAATTCGAGAATTAACCGAATATTTCGAAAAATCGACATTCGGGTAAAAAATATTTTCAAAAAAAAGTATAAGGACCCGCGAACTTTTCGATATTATTGTGTCGATTCATCTGAAATACGTGATGAACAGTTCGAGAATTAATCGGATATTTCGAAAAATCGACATTCATGTAAGAAATATTTCCAAAAAATGAGTACAAAGACCCGCGAACTATTCGATATCAATTCAAAATTACATTGCCCGACGTTATTGTATCGATTCATCCAAAAAACGTGATAAACAATTCGAGAATTAATCGGATATTTCGAAAAATCGACATTCATGTGAGAAATATTTTCAAAAAATGAGTACAAAGACCCGGGAACTATTCGATATCAATTCAAAATTGCATTGCCCGACGTTATTGTATCGATTCATCCAAAATACGTGATGGAAAATTCGAGAATTGATCGGATATTTCGATAAATCGACATTCGGGTACAAAATATTTTCAAAAAAAAAGTATAGGGACCCGCGAACTTTTCGATATTATTGTATCGATTCTTCTGGAATACGTGATGAACAGTTCGAAAATTAATCGGATATCTCGAAAAATCGACATTTGGGAAAAATAATTTTTCGAAAAAAGAGTATAAGCACCCGCGAACTATTCGATATTGATTTGAAATTACATTGCCCGACGTAATTGTATCGATTTTTCCAAAATACGTGATAAACAATTCGAGAATAATTCGGATATATCGAAAAATCGACATTCGATTGAAAAATAATTTCAAAAAAAGGGTATTTCGAAAAATCGACATTCATGTAAGAAATATTTTCAAAAAATGAGTACAAAGACCCGGGAACTATTCGATATCAATTGAAAATTGCTTTTCCCGACGTTATTTTATCGATTCATCCAAAATACGAGATGAAAAATTCCAGAATTGATCGGATATTCCGATAAATCGACATTCGGGTAAAAAATATTTTCGAAAAAAAAGTATAAGGACCCGCGAACTTTTCGATATTATTGTATCGATTCATTTGAAATACGTGATGAACAGTTCGAAAATTAATCGGATATTTCGATAAATCGACATTCGGGAAAAAAATATATCCAAAAAAAGAGTATAAGGACCCGCGAACTATTCGATATTGATTTGAAATTGCATTGCCCGACGCTATTGTATCGATTTATCCAAAATACGTGATAAAATATTCGAGAATTAATCGGATATTTCGAAAAATCGACATTCATGTAAGAAATATTTTCAAAAAATGAGTACAAAGACCCGGGAACTATTCGATATCAATTCAAAATTGCATTGCCCGACGTTATTGTATCGATTCATCCAAAATACGTGATGAAAAATTCGAGAATTGGTCGGATATTTCGATAAATCGACATTCGGGTAAAAAATATTCTCGAAAAAAAAGAGTATGAGGATTCAAAATTACATTGCTCGACGTTATTGTATCGATTTATCTAAAAAACGGAATAACAATTCGAGAATCAATCGGACATTTCGAAAAATCGACATTCGGTTAAAAAATATTTTCAAAAAAAGAGTACAAGGACCCGCGTACTGTTCGATATTGATTTAAAATTATATTGCCCGACGTTGTATCGATATATCGAAAATACGTGATGAACAATTCGAGAATTGATCGGATATTTCGATAAATCGACATTCGGGTAAAAAATATTTTCAAAAAAAGTACTATTCGATATTGATTTAAAATTATTTTGCCCGACGTTGTATCGATTTATCGAAAATAGGAGATAACAATTCGAGAATTAACCGAATATTTCGAAAAATCGACATTCGGGTAAAAAATATTTTCAAAAAAAAGTATAAGGACCCGCGAACTTTTCGATATTATTGTGTCGATTCATCTGAAATACGTGATGAACAGTTCGAGAATTAATCGGATATTTCGAAAAATCGACATTCATGTAAGAAATATTTCCAAAAAATGAGTACAAAGACCCGCGAACTATTCGATATCAATTCAAAATTACATTGCCCGACGTTATTGTATCGATTCATCCAAAAAACGTGATAAACAATTCGAGAATTAATCGGATATTTCGAAAAATCGACATTCATGTGAGAAATATTTTCAAAAAATGAGTACAAAGACCCGGGAACTATTCGATATCAATTCAAAATTGCATTGCCCGACGTTATTGTATCGATTCATCCAAAATACGTGATGAAAAATTCGAGAATTGATCGGATATTTCGATAAATCGACATTCGGGTAAAAAATATTTTCAAAAAAAAAGTATAGGGACCCGCGAACTTTTCGATATTATTGTATCGATTCTTCTGAAATACGTGATGAACAGTTCGAAAATTAATCGGATATCTCGAAAAATCGACATTTGGGAAAAATAATTTTTCGAAAAAAGAGTATAAGCACCCGCGAACTATTCGATATTGATTTGAAATTACATTGCCCGACGTAATTGTATCGATTTTTCCAAAATACGTGATAAACAATTCGAGAATTAATCGGATATATCGAAAAATCGACATTCGATTGAAAAATAATTTCAAAAAAAGGGTATAAGGACCCGCGAACTATTCGATATTGATTTAAAATAACATTGCCCGACGTTGTATCGATTTATCGAAAATACGTGATAAACAATTCGAGAATTGATTGGATATTTCGATAAATCGATATTCGGGAAAAAAATATATCCAAAAAAAGGGTATAAGGACCCGCAAACTATTCGATATTGATTTGAAATTGCATTGCCCGACGCTATTGTATCGATTTATCCAAAATACGTGATAAAAAATTCGAGAATTAATCGGATATTTCGAGAAATCGACATTCGGGTGACAAATATTTTCAAAAAAAAATGGACCCGCGAACTATTCGATATTGATTTAAAAATCATTGCCCGACGTTATTGTATCGATTTATCCAAAATACGGGATGAAAAATTCGAGAATTAATCGGATATTTCGAGAAATCGACATTCGGGTGAAAAATATTTTCAAAAAAAAAAGGACCCGCGAACTATTTGATATTGATTTGAAATTACATTGCCCGACGTTATTGTATCGATTTATCCAAAATACGTGATAAACAATTCGAGAATTGATCGAATATTTTGAAGAATCGACATTCGGGTAAAAAATATTTTCAAAAAAAAAATATAAGGACCCGCGAACTTTTCGATATTGATTTAAAATCACATTGCCTGACGTTATTGTATCGATTTATCCAGAATACGTGATGAACAATTCGATAATTAATCGGATATTCCGAAAAATCGACATTCGGGTACAAAATATTTTCAAAAAAAGGGTATAAGGACCCGCGAACCATTCGATATTGATTCAAAATAACATTGCCCGACGTTGTATCGATTTATCGAAGATACGTGATAAAACATTCGAGAATTAATCGGATTATTCGATAAATCGACATTCGGGAAAGAAATATTTTCAAAAAAAGAGTATAAGAAGGACCCGCGAACTATTCGATATTGATTTGAAATAACATTGCCCGACGCTATTGTATCGATTTATTCAAAATACGTGATAAAAAATTCGAGAATTGATCTTTTATATATTTGAAGAATCGACATTCGAGTAAAAAATATTTTCAAAAAAAAAATATAAGGACCCGCGAACTTTTCGATATTGATTTAAAATCACATTGCCTGACGTTATTGTATCGATTTATCCAGAATACGTGATAAATAATTCGATAATCAATCGGATATTTCGAGAAATCGACATTCGGGTACAAAATATTTTCAAAAAAAGAAAGGACCCGCGAACCATTCGATATTGATTTAAAATCACATTGCCTGACGTTATTGTATCGATTCATCCGAAAAACGTGATAAACAATCCGAGAATTAATCGGATATTTCGAAAAATCGACATTCATGTAAGAAATATTTTCAAAAAATGAGTATAGAGACCCGCGAACTATTCGATATCAATTTAAAATTGCATTGCCCGACGTTATTGTATCGATTCATCCAAAATACGTGATGAAAAATTCGATAATTGGTCGGATATTTCGATAAATCGACATTCGGGAAAAACATATTTTCAAAAAAAGAGTATAAGGACCCGCGAACTATTCGATATTGATTTAAAATTACATTGCCCGGCCATATTGTATCGATTCATCCAAAATACGTGATAAACAATTCGAGAATTAATCGGATATATCGAAAAATCGACATTCGTGAAAGAAATATTTTCAAAAAAAGGGTATACGGACCCGCGAACTATTGGATATTGATTCAAAATTACTTTGCCTGACGTAATAGTATCGATCTACCAAAATACGTGATGAATAATTCGAGAATTAGTCGGATATTTCGAAAAATCGACATTCGGGTAAAAAATATTTTCAAAAAAAGAGTATAAGGACCCGCGAACTATTCGATATTGATTTAAAATTACATTGCCTGACGTTATTGTATCGATTTATTCAAAATTAGTGATAAAAATTCGAGAATTAGTCGGATATCAGGAAGAATCGACATTCGGTAAAAAAGATTTTCAGAAAAAGAGTATAGGGACCCGCGAACTTTTCGATATTATTGTATCTATTCATCTGAAATACGTTATAAAAAGTTCGAGAATTAATCGGATATTTCGAAAAATCGACATTCGGGAAAATTTTTTTTTCGAAAAAAGAGTTTAAGGACCCGCGAACTATTCGATATTGATTTAAAATTACATTGTCCGACGTTATTGTATCGATTTATCCAAAATACGTGATAAACAATTCGAGAATTAATCGGATATTTCAAAAAATCGACATTCGGGAAAAAAATATTTTCGAAAAAAGAGTATAAAGACCCGCGAACTATTCGATATTGATTTAAAATCAGATTGCCCGAAGTCATTGTATCGATTTATTCAAGATACGTGATAAACAATTCGAGGATTAATCGGATATTTCGAAAAATCGACATTCGGGTAAAAAATATTTTCAAAAGAAGAGTATAAAGACCCGCGAACTAGTCGATATTGATTTAAATAACATTGCCTGACGTTGTATCGATTTATCGAAAATACGTGATAAACAATTCGAGAATTAATCGGATATTTCGATAAATCGACATTCGGGAAAAAATTATTTTCAAAAAAAGAGTATAAGGACCCGCGAACTATTCGATATTGCTTCAAAATTATATTGCCCGACGTTATTGTATCGTTTTATTCAAAATACGTGATAAATAATTCGAGAATTAATCGGATATTTCAAAAAATCGACATTCGGGAAAAAAATATTTTCGAAAAAAGAGTATAAAGACCCGCGAACTATTCGATATTGATTTAAAATCGGATTGCCCGAAGTCATTGTATGGATTTATTCGAGAAACGTGATAAACAATTCGAGGATTGATCGGATATTTCGAAAAATCGACATTCGGGTAAAAATTATTATCAAAAAAACAGTATAAGGACCCGCCTACTCTTCGATATTGATTTAAAATTACATTGCCCGAAGTTGTATCGATTCATCGAAAATACGTGATGAACAATTCGAGAATTAATCGGATATTTCGAGAAATCGACATTCGGGTAAAAAATATTTTCAAAAAAAGAGTATAAGGACCCGCGAACTATTCGATATTGATTTAAAATAACATTGCCCGACGTTGTATCGATTTATCGAAGATACGTGATGAACAATTCGGAAATTAATCGGATATTTCGATAAATCGACATTCGGGAAAAAAATACTTTCAAAAAAAGAGTATAAGGACCCGCGAACTATTCGATATTGATTTAAATTTACATTGCCTGACGTTATTGTATCGATTTATTCACAATACGTGATAAACAATTCGAGAATTAATCGGATATATCGAAAAATCGACATTCGGGTAAAAAATATTTTCAAAAAAAGAGTATAAGAACCCGCGAACTATTCGATATTGATTCAAAATATTATTGCCCGACGTTGTATCGATTTATCGAAGATACGTGATAAAACACGTAGAGTAAACCAACATGGTTATCTGAAGGGTAAAGGTATTGAAACGGCAATTTTTGAGTTAACTCGATCAATCATGAGCGCTTTGGAAGGTGGACAAATCCCGTTAGGAATTTTTCTCGATTTCTCCAAGGCATTTGACATGGTTGACCATCAGATACTATTGGATAAGTTGGAGGCTTATGGTATAAGAGATAAGCAATTGGACCTCTTTCGAGGGTTCTTGAAGGGAAGGGTACAGAGAGTAGAGATAGAAGTTGATGGGAAAACGTTCTTGTCGTACGACGAGTTATTAGAGAACGGTGTGATCCAGGGAAGTATACTTGGCCCATTACTCTTTTTAATTTACATGAATGACCTCATCTCATCTGTAACATTTGCGGATGACACAAGCTTTATTGTTCGAGAAAACGATGTAAGTTCGGTTGCTTTATCGGCTAAACTAACAGCAGCGTCTGTATATGAGTGGTGTCAAAGAAATAGCCTTATATTAAATGTCACCAAAACACAATGCATGTTCTTTTCCGCAAATAGAAAGCCTACTAATTATCCGAATTCGATCGACCTTCTGGATCACACTGTTTCAGTTTCTTCTAACACTAGATTTTTAGGCGTGATTATAGATTCAAATTTGACTTGGAGTGAACACTTAGCGTGTCTCAAACAGAAACTACTCTCTGTCGTGTATTCTCTGAGAGTGATGGCGAGGCAAGTAGATCAAAATGTATTGGAGATACTTTACTATGCTAATTTCCAAGCACTTCTAACTTTTGGAATCATTGCTTGGGGAGGGTGTACTGGAGTCGATCTAATATTTATCATTCAAAAATCGGCTATCCGAGTGATTTATGGTCTATCTTACAGGCAGTCTTGTCGTGGTCATTTCAAAAAGAACAAAATTTTGACACTTACTGGCCTTTTCATCTACAGGTGTCTCTTATTTTTTCATAAAAATAGAGAAATATATTTTAGTTCATATGAAAACATAAATAAAACCAGGCGCATGTTCCCTTTGCATTATCCAAAACATAATTTAACGCTAACTGAGAAAAATGCAGAGTATATCTGTATTACCCTTTTCAATAAAATTCCTAAGGTTATTCAAACCATAAAAATTTTCAAGTCCTTCAAATCTAACTTGAAACAATTTCTAATAGAAAGAGAACCCTACAGCATTCAGGAGTTCCTCTCATCTTGATCTGAGCGCTCTTTATTTACTTGTAAGTTAAGATTTTGTACTTTGTTTTTCCTTGACGTATTCTCTTCACATAATGTATATGTTTATGAGAATAAATAAATCTATCTATCTATCTATCTATCAAACATTCGGGAATTAATCGGATTATTCGATAAATCGACATTCGGGAAAGAAATATTTAAAAAAAAAAGTATAAGGACCCGCGAACAATTCGATATTGATTTAAAATTACATTGCCTGACGTTATTGTATCGATATATCGATACATATATAACCAAAATACGTGATGAAAAATTCGAGAATTAATCGGATATTTCGAAAAATCGACATTCGGGTAAAAAATATTTTCAAAAAAAGAGTATGAGGACCCGCCTACTATTAGATATTGATTTAAAATTACATTGCCCGACACTGTATCGATTCATCGAAAATACGTGATAAAAAATTCGAGAATTAATCGGATATTTCGAGAAATCGACATTCGGGTAAAAAATATTGTCAAAGAAGAGTATAAGGACCCGCGAACTATTCGATATAGGTTCAAAACGACATTGCCCCACGTTGTATCGATTTATCAAAGATACGTGATAAAACATTCGAGAATTAATCGGATTATTCGATAAATCGACATTCGGGAAAGAAATATTTTCAAAAAAAGAGTATTAGGACCCGCGAACTATTCGATATTGATTTGAAATTACATTGCCTGACTTTATTGTATCTATTCATTCAAATTTAGTGATAAACAATTCGAGAATTAAGCGGATATTTGGAAGAATCGACATTCGGTAAAAAATATTTTCAAAAAAAGAGTATAAGGACCTGCGAACTATTCGATATTATTGTATCTATTCATCCGAAATACGTGATAAACAGTTCGAGAATTAAGCGGATATTTGGAAGAATCGACATTCGGTAAAAAACATTTTCAAAAAAAGAGTATAAGGACCTGCGAACTTTTCGAAATTATTGTATCGATTTATCCAAAATACGTGATAAACAATTCGAGAATTGATCGGATAGTCCGATAAATCGACATTCGGGTAAGAAATATTTTCAAAAAAAGAGTATAAGGACCCGCGAACTATTCGATATTGCTTCAAAATTATATTGCCCGACGTTATTGTATCGACTTATTCAAATTACGTGATAAACAATTCGAGAATTGATCGGATATTTCAAAAAATCGACATTCGGGAAAAAAATATTTTCGAAAAAAAGTATAAAGACCAGCGAACTATTCGATAAATTTGAAATTAGATTGCCCGAAGTTATTGTATCGGTTGATTCAAGATACGTCATAAATAATTCGAGGATTAATCGGATATTTGGAAAAGTCGACATTCAGGTAAAAAATATTTTTGAAAAAAGAGTATAAGGACCCGCCTACTATTCGATGTTGATATAAAATTACCTTGCCCGATGTTGTATCGATTCATCGAAAATACGTAATAAACAATTCGAGAATTAATCGGATATTTTTCGAAATCGACATTCGGGTAAAAAATATTTTCAAAAAAAGAGTATAAGGACCCGCGTACTATTCGATATTATTGTATCGATTCATCTGAAATACGTGATGAACAGTTCGAGAATTAATCGGATATTTCGAAAAATCGACATTCGGGAAAAATTTTTTTTCGAAAAAACAGTATAAAGACCCGCGAACTATTCGATATTGATTTAAAATTACATTGCCCGACGTAATTGTATCGATTTATTCACAATACGTGATAAACAATTCGAGAATTAATCGGATATTTCGAAAAATCGACATTCGGGAAAAATTGTTTTTTCGAAAAAACAGTATAAGGACCCGCGAACTATTCGATAATGATTCAAAATAACATTGCCCGACGTTGTATCGATTTCTCGAAAATACGTGATAAACAATTCGAGAATTAATCGGATATTTCGATGAATCGACATTCGGGAAAGAAATATTTTCAAAAAAAGAGTAAAAGGACCCGCGAACTATTCGATATTGATTTAAAATCACATTGCCTGACGTTATAGTATCGATTTACCAAAATACGTGATGAAAAATTCGAGAATTAATCGGATATTTCGAAAAATCGATATTCGGGTAAAAAATATTTTCAAAAAAAGGGTATAAGGACTCGCGAACTATTCGATATTGATTCAAAATAACATTGCCCGACGTTGTATCGATTCATCGAAGATACGTGATATAAAATTCGAGAATTAATCGGATATTTCGATAAATCGACATTCGGGAAAGAAATATTCTCAAGAAGAGTATAAGGACCCGCGAACTATTCGATATATATTCAAAATGACATTGCCCGACGTTATTGTATCGATTTATCCAAAATACATGATAAAAAATTCGAGAATTAATCGGATATTTCGAAAAATCGACATTCGTGTAAGAAATATTTTCAAAAAATGAAAATTAGGACCCGCGAACTTTTCGATATTGATTTAAAATTACATTGCCTGACGTTTTTGTATCGATTTATACAGAATACGTGATAAACAATTCGATTATCAATCGGATATTTCGAAAAATCGACATTCGGGAAAGAAATATTTTCAAAAAAAGTGTATAAGGACCCGCAAACTATTCGATATTGATTTAAAATTACATTGCCTGACGTTATTGTATCGATATATCCAAAATACGTGATGAAAAATTCGAGAATTAATCGGATATATCGAAAAATCGACATTCGGGTAAAAAATATTTTCAAAAAAAGAGTATAAGGACCCGCCTACTATTCGATATTGATTTAAAATTACATTGCCCGACGTTGTATCGATTCATCGAAAATACGTGATAAACAATTCGAGAATTAATCGGATATTTCGAGAAATCGACATTCGGGTAAAGAATATTTTCAAAAAAAGAGTATAAGGTCCCGCGAACTATTCGATATTGATTTAAAATTACATTGCCTGACGTGATAGTATCGATTCACCAAAATACGTGATGAACAATTCGAGAATTGATGGGATATTTTGAAGAAACGACATTTGTGTAAAAAATATTTTCAAAAAAAGAGTATGAGGACCCGCGAACTTTTCGATATTGATTTAAAATCACATTGCCTGACGTTATTGTATCGATTTATCCAGAATACGTGATAAACAATTCGATTATCAATCGGATATTTGGAAAAATCGACATTCGGGTAGAAATTGTTTTCAAAAAAAGAGTATAAGGACCCGCGAACTATTCGATATAGGTTCAAAACGACATTGCCCCACGTTGTATCGATTTATCAAAGATACGTGATAAAACATTCGAGAATTAATCGGATTATTCGATAAATCGACATTCGGGAAAGAAATATTTTCAAAAAAAGAGTATTAGGACCCGCGAACTATTCGATATTATTGTATCTATTCATCCGAAATACGTGATAAACAGTTCGAGAATTAAGCGGATATTTGGAAGAATCGACATTCGGTAAAAAACATTTTCAAAAAAAGAGTATAAGGACCTGCGAACTTTTCGATATTATTGTATCTATTCATCCGAAATACGTGATAAACAGTTCGAGAATTAAGCGGATATTTGGAAGAATCGACATTCGGTAAAAAACATTTTCAAAAAAAGAGTATAAGGACCTGCGAACTATTCGATATTATTGTATCTATTCATCCGAAATACGTGATAAACAGTTCGAGAATTAAGCGGATATTTGGAAGAATCGACATTCGGTAAAAAACATTTTCAAAAAAAGAGTATAAGGACCTGCGAACTTTTCGAAATTATTGTATCGATTTATCCAAAATACGTGATAAACAATTCGAGAATTGATCGGATAGTCCGATAAATCGACATTCGGGTAAGAAATATTTTCAAAAAAAGAGTATAAGGACCCGCGAACTATTCGATATTGCTTCAAAATTATATTGCCCGACGTTATTGTATCGACTTATTCAAATTACGTGATAAACAATTCGAGAATTGATCGGATATTTCAAAAAATCGACATTCGGGAAAAAAATATTTTCGAAAAAAAGTATAAAGACCAGCGAACTATTCGATAAATTTGAAATTAGATTGCCCGAAGTTATTGTATCGGTTGATTCAAGATACGTCATAAATAATTCGAGGATTAATCGGATATTTGGAAAAGTCGACATTCAGGTAAAAAATATTTTTGAAAAAAGAGTATAACGACCCGCCTACTATTCGATGTTGATATAAAATTACCTTGCCCGATGTTGTATCGATTCATCGAAAATACGTAATAAACAATTCGAGAATTAATCGGATATTTTTCGAAATCGACATTCGGGTAAAAAATATTTTCAAAAAAAGAGTATAAGGACCCGCGTACTATTCGATATTATTGTATCGATTCATCTGAAATACGTGATGAACAGTTCGAGAATTAATCGGATATTTCGAAAAATCGACATTCGGCAAAAATTTTTTTTCGAAAAAACAGTATAAAGACTCGCGAACTATTCGATATTGATTTAAAATTACATTGCCCGACGTAATTGTATCGATTTATTCACAATACGTGATAAACAATTCGAGAATTAATCGGATATTTCGAAAAATCGACATTCGGGAAAAATTGTTTTTTCGAAAAAACAGTATAAGGACTCGCGAACTATTCGATAATGATTCAAAATAACATTGCCCGACGTTGTATCGATTTCTCGAAAATACGTGATAAACAATTCGAGAATTAATCGGATATTTCGATGAATCGACATTCGGGAAAGAAATATTTTCAAAAAAAGAGTAAAAGGACCCGCGAACTATTCGATATTGATTTAAAATCACATTGCCTGACGTTATAGTATCGATTTACCAAAATACGTGATGAAAAATTCGAGAATTAATCGGATATTTCGAAAAATCGACATTCGGGTAAAAAATATTTTCAAAAAAAGGGTATAAGGACTCGCGAACTATTCGATATTGATTCAAAATAACATTGCCCGACGTTGTATCGATTCATCGAAGATACGTGATATAAAATTCGAGAATTAATTGGATATTTCGATAAATCGACATTCGGGAAAGAAATATTCTCAAGAAGAGTATAAGGACCCGCGAACTATTCGATATATATTCAAAATGACATTGCCCGACGTTATTGTATCGATTTATCCAAAATACATGATAAAAAATTCGAGAATTAATCGGATATTTCGAAAAATCGACATTCGTGTAAGAAATATTTTCAAAAAATGAAAATTAGGACCCGCGAACTTTTCGATATTGATTTAAAATTACATTGCCTGACGTTTTTGTATCGATTTATACAGAATACGTGATAAACAATTCGATTATCAATCGGATATTTCGAAAAATCGACATTCGGGAAAGAAATATTTTCAAAAAAAGTGTATAAGGACCCGCAAACTATTCGATATTGATTTAAAATTACATTGCCTGACGTTATTGTATCGATATATCCAAAATACGTGATGAAAAATTCGAGAATTAATCGGATATATCGAAAAATCGACATTCGGGTAAAAAATATTTTCAAAAAAAGAGTATAAGGACCCGCCTACTATTCGATATTGATTTAAAATTACATTGCCCGACGTTGTATCGATTCATCGAAAATACGTGATAAACAATTCGAGAATTAATCGGATATTTCGAGAAATCGACATTCGGGTAAAGAATATTTTCAAAAAAAGAGTATAAGGACCTGCGAATTATTCGATATAGATTCAAAATGACATTGCATGACGTTATTGTATCGATTCAGCCAAAATACGTGATAAACAATTCCAGAATTAATCGGATATTTCGATAAATCGACATCCGGGAAAGAAATATTTTCGAAAAAAGAGTATAAGGTCCCGCGAACTATTCGATATTGATTTAAAATTACATTGCCTGACGTGATAGTATCGATTCACCAAAATACGTGATGAACAATTCGAGAATTGATGGGATATTTTGAAGAAACGACATTTGTGTAAAAAATATTTTCAAAAAAAGAGTATGAGGACCCGCGAACTTTTCGATATTGATTTAAAATCACATTGCCTGACGTTATTGTATCGATTTATCCAGAATACGTGATAAACAATTCGATTATCAATCGGATATTTGGAAAAATCGACATTCGGGTAGAAATTGTTTTCAAAAAAAGAGTATAAGGAACCGCGAACTATTCGATTTTGATTTAAAATAACATTGCCTGACGTTTTTGTATCGATTTATCCAAAATTTATCCACGGAAAATACGTGAAACAAAATTCGAGAATTAATCGGATATATCGAAAAATCGACATTCGGGTGAAAAATATTTTCAAAAAAAGAGTATAAGGACCCGCGAACTATTCGATATTGATTTAAAATAACATTGCCCGACGTTGTATCGATTTATCGAAGAGACATGATATAACATTCGGGAATTAATCGGATATTTCGATAAATCGACATTCGGGAAAGAAATATTTTCAAAAAATTGTATAAGGACCCGCGAACTATTCGATATTGATTTAAAATCACGTTGCCTGACGTTATTGTATCGATATATCGATACATATATAACCAAAATACGTGATGAAAAATTCGAGAATTAATCGGATATTTCGAAAAATCGACATTCGGGTGAAAAATATTTTCAAAAAAAGAGTATAAGGACCCGCCTACTATTCGATATTGATTTAAAATTACATTGCCCGACGTTGTATCGATTCATCGAAAATACGTGATAAACAATTCGAGAATTAATCGGATTAATCAATGCAATTATTATATTTAATGAGTCTCGAGCTGATATTCATCGCGAGACCCTCCGTTTCTTCAAGTCTAGGTTGGGGATGAGTCTGCTCGGGGATCAGTAGGCATGTTTTCATTTCCGCCGCATTAATCTTGGCTCCTGGTTCGCTGATTTTTTTTTTTTTTGTTGTTTATGTAAATTATTTTTCAGAGCTGTTACTTTTTATTTAGGGTTATTTTGGGTTGTATATGATATATTTTGTATAGGTATGAACTTTCGGGAGGTTAAGTGTAAGAGTAGCCTACTGGCTAAACTTCGCCTCTCGAGAGCTCAATTTATTTGTGAAAAAAGTCGTTAATATTCCGAGAAATCGACATTCGGGTAAAAAATATTTTCAAAAAAAGAGTATGAGGACCCGCGAACTATTCGATATTGATTCAAAATTACATTGCTCGACGTTATTGAATCGATTTATCTAAAAAACATGATAAACAATTCGAGAATCAATCGGACATTTCGAAAAATCGACATTCGGTTAAAAAATATTTTCAAAGAAAGAGTACAAGGACCCGCGTACTGTTCGATATTGATTTAAAATTATATTGCCCGACGTTGTATCGATTTATCGAAAATACGTGACGAACAATTCGAGACTTAATCGGATATTTCGATAAATCGACATTCGGGTAAAAAATATTTTCAAAAAAAGTACTATTCGATATTGATTTAAAATTATATTGTCCGACGTTGTATCGATTTATCGAAAATACGTGATGAATAATTCGAGAATTAACAGAATATTTCGAAAAATCGACATTCGGGTAGAAAATATTTTCAAAAAAAAAGCTAAGGACCCGCGAACTTTTCGAGATTATTGTATCGATTCATTTGAAATACGTGATGAACAGTTCGAGAATTAATCGGATAATTCGAAAAATCGACATTCATGTAAGAAATATCTTCAAAAAATGAGCACAAAGACCCGCGAACTATTCGATATCAATTCAAAATCACATTGCCCGACGTTTTTGTATCGATTCATCCAAAAAACGTGATAAACAATTCGAGAATTAATCGGATATTACGAAAAATCGACATTCATGTAAGAAATATTTTCAAAAAATGAGTACATAGACCCGGGAACTATTCGATATCAATTCAAAATTGCATTGCCCGACGTTATTGTATCGATTCATTCAAAATATGTGATGAAAAATTCGAGAATTGATCGGATATTTCGAAAAATCGACATTCGGGTAAAAAATATTTTCAAAAAAAAAGTATACATACCCGCGAACTTTTCGATATTATTGTATCGATTCATCTGAAATACGTGATGAACAGTTCGAAAATAAGTCGGATATTTCGAAAAATCGACATTCGGGAAAAATAATTTTTCGAAAAAAGAGTATAAGCACCCGCGAACTATTCGATATTGATTTAAAATTACATTGCCTGACGTAATTGTATCGATTTATCGAAAATAGGTGATAAACAATTCGAGAATTAATCGGATATTTCGAGAAATCGACATTCGGGTAAAAAATATTTTCAAAAAAAGAGTATAAGGACCCGCGAACTATTCGATATTGATTTAAAATAACATTGCCCGACGTTGTATCGATTTATCGAAGATACGTGATGAACAATTCGGGAATTAATCGGATATTTCGATAAATCGACATTCGGGAAAAAAATATATCCAAAAAAAGAGTATAAGGACCCGCGAACTATTCGATATTGATTTGAAATAACATTGCCCGACGCTATTGTATCGATTTATCCAAAATACGTGATAAAAAATTCGAGAATTAATCGGATATTTCGAGAAATCGACATTCGGGTGAAAAATATTTTCAAAAAAAAAGGACCCGCGAACTATTCGATATTGATTTAAAATTACATTGCCCGACGTTATTGTATCGATTCATCCAAAATACGTGATAAAAAATTCGAGAATTAATCGGATATTTCGAGAAATCGACATTCGGGTGAAAAATATTTTCAAAAAAAAAAAGGACCCGCGAACTATTCGATATTGATTTGAAATTACATTGCCCGACGTTATTGTATCGATTTATCCAAAATACGTGATGAACAATTCGAGAATTGATCGGATATTTTGAAGAATCGACATTCGGGTAAAAAATATTTTCAAAAAATTACGAAAAGCACTACCGTGAAGGCAGGAGCTTTTGAGCGCTCGTACATGCACCTTGTAGGTAGATTCGCATTTTCCAGTTTTGGAAACAGGAAATTTTTGACAGCTGTCAAACAAATTTTCAAACTGAGGCGATAATCCAGACTTCAAGTCAGTGCTTTAGGTGACCAATATTTTTTCGATAATTCGGTCTTGGTGATTTGAATTGGACAAAATTTCGCACGTAGTTTGAATACATTATTCCTCAGCTAGGTGCAAAATTTCATTCCAATCAAATCGGTAGTTTCGAAATTATCAGGAACAGAATATTTTGAACGGCCATATTTACGGAACCCCTAGTATAATTGTGCTCATAGATGAATGTGATCACGACATTCGAAATCCACACCTATCCTGAAAATTTCAAGTCCCTAGGCTTTTTCGTTAGAAAGTTGTGATTTTCTATGGTTTCTATGGTTCTGGTCATGCGATCTAGAGAAATGTAGCTTGAATATATCATTCTCCATTAGTATACAGAATTTCGTCACGATCGAATCTGTAGTTTAAAAATTATCAAGAACACTAAATTTCAAACGACCATATTTACGGAACCCCTGGTATAATTTTGCTCATAGATGAAAGTGATCACGACAATCGAGATCCACACCTATCCTGAAAATTTTAAGTCCCTAGGCGGTTCCGTTCAAAAGTTACAATTTTCTATGGTTTCTATGGTTCTGGTGATGCGAACTGAACAAAATTTTGCATGTAGCTTGAACACCTAATTTTCCATTAGAGTGCAAAATTTCAACTCGATCGAATCAGTAGTTTCGGAGTAATCAGAAAAACAAAATTTGGAGCGGCCATATTTACGGAACCCCTTGACGAATTTTGCCCAATAACGAACTCAACCGCGGCATTTGAGATTCGAACCTACCCTGAAAATTTCAAGTTTCTAGGACATTCCGTTCGAGAGTTATCGTGTATAAGGCCGGACGGACGGCCGGACGGACAGACTCGAATTTTTCGACGGATTCGTCATCAGTGAGTCGAACATAGTCGATTGAGACCATTTTCGGCTCAAAATTCGAAAAATACAGACATCGTGACGAAATGATATAGCCCTCGTGTAAGTTGTACGAGAGCTCAAAAAGAGTATGAGGACCCGCGAACTATTCGATATTGATTCAAAATTACATTGCTCGACGTTATTGTATCGATTTATCTGAAAAACATGATAAACAATTCGAGAATCAATCGGACATTTCGAAAAATCGACATTCGGTTAAAAAATATTTTCAAAGAAAGAGTACAAGGACCCGCGTACTGTTCGATATTGATTCAAAATTATATTGCCCGACGTTGTATCGATTTATCGAAAATACGTGACGAACAATTCGAGAATTAATCGGATTTTTCGATAAATCGACATTCGGGTAAAAAATATTTTCAAAAAAAGTACTATTCGATATTGATTTAAAATTATATTGTCCGACGTTGTATCGATTTATCGAAAATACGTGATGAATAATTCGAGAATTAACAGAATATTTCGAAAAATCGACATTCGGGTAGAAAATATTTTCAAAAAAAAAGCATAAGGACCCGCGAACTTTTCGTTATTATTGTATCGATTCATTTGAAATACGTGATGAACAGTTCGAGAATTAATCGGATAATTCGAAAAATCGACATTCATGTAAGAAATATCTTCAAAAAATGAGCACAAAGACCCGCGAACTATTCGATATCAATTCAAAATTACATTGCCCGACGTTTTTGTATCGATTCATCCAAAAAACGTGATAAACAATTCGAGAATTAATCGGATATTTCGAAAAATCGACATTCATGTAAGAAATATTTTCAAAAAATGAGTACAAAGACCCGGGAACTATTCGATATCAATTCAAAATTGCATTGCCCGACGTTATTGTATCGATTCATTCAAAATACGTGATGAAAAATTCGAGAATTGATCGGATATTTCGAAAAATCGACATTCGGGTAAAAAATATTTTCAAAAAAAAAGTATACATACCCGCGAACTTTTCGATATTATTGTATCGATTCATCTGAAATACGTGATGAACAGTTCGAAAATAAGTCGGATATTTCGAAAAATCGACATTCGGGAAAAATAATTTTTCGAAAAAAGAGTATAAGCACCCGCGAACTATTCGATATTGATTTAAAATTACATTGCCTGACGTAATTGTATCGATTTTTCCAAAATACGTGATAAACAATTCGAGGATTAATCGGATATTTCGAAAAATCGACATTCGGGTAAAAATTATTTTCAAGAAAAGAGTATAAGGACCCGCCTACTCTTCGATATTGATTTAAAATTACATTGCCCGACGTTGTATCGATTCATGGAAAATACGTGATGAACAATTCCAGAATTAATCGGATATTTCGAGAAATCGACATTCGGGTAAAAAATATTTTCAAAAAAAGAGTATAAGGACCCGCGAACTATTCGATATTGATTTAAAATAACATCGCCCGACGTTGTATCGATTTATCGAAGATACGTGATGAACAATTCGGGAATTAATCGGATATTTCGATAAATCGACATTCGGGAAAAAAATATATCCAAAAAAAGAGTATAAGGACCCGCGAACTATTCGATATTGATTTGAAATTACATTGCCCGACGCTATTGTATCGATTTATCCAAAATACGTGATAAAAAATTCGAGAATTAATCGGATATTTCGAGAAATCGACATTCGGGTGAAAAATATTTTCAAAAAAAAAGGACCCGCGAACTATTCGATATTGATTTGAAATTACATTGCCCGACGTTGTATCGATTCATCGAAAATACGTGATAAACAATTCGAGAATTAATCGGATATTTCGAGAAATCGACATTCGGGTAAAAAATATTTTCAAAAAAAGAGTATAAGGACCTGCGAATTATTCGATATAGATTCAAGATGACATTGCATGACGTTATTGTATCGATTTAGCCAAAATACGTGATAAACAATTCGAGAATTAATCGGATAATTCGAAAAATCGACATTCATGTAAGAAATATCTTCAAAAAATGAGCACAAAGACCCGCGAACTATTCGATATCAATTCAAAATTAAATTGCCCGACGTTTTTGTATCGATTCATCCAAGAAACGTGATAAACAATTCGAGAATTAATCGGATATTTCGAAAAATCGACATTTATGTAAGAAATATTTTCAAAAAATGAGTACATAGACCCGGGAACTATTCGATATCAATTCAAAATTGCATTGCTCGACGTTATTGTATCGATTCATTCAAAATACGTGATGAAAAATTCGAGAATTGATCGGATATTTCGAAAAATCTACATTCGGGTAAAAAATATTTTCAAAAAAAAAGTATACATACCCGCGAACTTTTCGATATTATTGTATCGATTCATCTGAAATACGTGATGAACAGTTCGAAAATAAATCGGATATTTCGAAAAATCGACTTTCGGGAAAAATAATTTTTCGAAAAAAGAGTATAAGCACCCGCGAACTATTCGATATTGATTTAAAATTACATTGCCTGACGTAATTGTATCGATTTTTCCAAAATACGTGATAAACTTCGAGAATTAATCGGATATATCGAAAAATCGACATTCGGTTAAAAAATAATTTCAAAAAAAGGGTATAAGGACCCGCGAACTATTCGATATTGATTTGAAATAACATTGCCCGACGTTGTATCGATTTATCGAAAATACGTGATAAACAATTCGAGAATTGATCGGATAGTTCGATAAATCGATATTCGGGAAAGAAATATTTTCAAAAAAAGAGTATGAGGACCCGCGAACTATTCGATATTGATTTAAAATTACATTGCTCGACGTTATTGTATCTATTTATTCAAAATACGTGATAACAATTCGAGAATTAATCGAATATGCCAAAAAATCGACATTCGGGAAAAAAATATTTTCGAAAAAAGAGTATAAAGGACTGCGAACTATTCGATATTGATTTAAAATCAGATTGCCCGAAGTCATTGTACCGATTTATTCAAGATACGTGACAAACAATTCGAGGATTAATCGGATATTTCGAAAAATCGACATTCGGGTAAAAATTATTTTCAAGAAAAGAGTATAAGGACCCGCCTACTCTTCGATATTGATTTAAAATTACATTGCCCGACGTTGTATCGATTCATGGAAAATACGTTATGAACAATTCGAGAATTAATCGGATATTTCGAGAAATCGACATTCGGGTAAAAAATATATTCAAAAAAAGAGTATAAGGACCCGCGAACTATTCGATATTGATTTAAAATAACATTGCCCGACGTTGTATCGATTTATCGAAGATACGTGATGAACAATTCGGGAATTAATCGGATATTTCGATACATCGACATTCGGGAAAAAAATTTATCCAAAAAAAGAGTATAAGGACCCGCGAACTATTCGATATTGATTTGAAATAACATTGCCCGACGCTATTGTATCGATTTATCCAAAATATGTGATAAAAAATTCGAGAATTAATCGGATATTTCGAGAAATCGACATTCGGGTGAAAAATATTTTCAAAAAAAAGGACCCGCGAACTATTCGATATTGATTTAAAATTACATTGCCCGACGTTATTGTATCGATTTATCCAAAATACGTGATAAAAAATTCGAGAATTAATCGGATATTTCGAGAAATCGACATTCGGGTGAAAAATATTTTCAAAAAAAAAAAGGACCCGCGAACTATTCGATATTGATTTGAAATTACATTGCCCGACGTTATTGTATCGATTTATCCAAAATACGTGATGAACAATTCGAGAATTAATCGGATATATGGAAAAATCGACATTCGGGTAAAAAATATTTTCAAATAAAGAGTATAAAGACCCGCGAACGATTCGATATTGATTTAAAATAAAGTTGCCCTACGTTGTATCGATTAATCGAAAATGCGTGATAAACAATTCGAGAATCAATAGGATATTTCAAAAAATCGACATTAAGGAAAAAAATATTTTCGAAAAAAGAGTATAAAGACCCGCGAACAATTCGATATTGATTCAAAATTAGATTGCCCGAAGTTATTGTAAGGATTTATTCCAGATACGTGATGAACAATTCGAGGATTAATTGGATATTTCGAAAAATCGACATTCGGGTAAAAAATTTTTTCGAAAAAAGGATATAAGGACCCGCGAACTATTCGATATTGATTTAAAATAACATTGCCCGACGTTATTGTATCGATTTATCCAAAATACGTGATAAACAATTCGAGAATTAATCGGATATTTCGAAAAATCGACATTCGGGTAGAAAATATTTTCAAAAAAAGGGTATGAGGACCCACCTACTATTCGATATTGATTTAAAATAACATTGCCCGACCTTATTGTATCGATTTATCCAAAATTCGTGAGAAAAAGTTCGAGAATTAATCGGATATATCGAAAAATCGAGATTCGGGTAATGAATATGTTCAAAAAAAGGGTATAAGGACCCGCGGACTATTCGATAAAGATTCAAAATGACATTGCCCGACGTTATTGTATCGATGTATCCAAAATACGTGATGAACTATTCGAGAATTAATCGTATATTTCGAAAAATCGACTTTCGGGTAAAATATATTTTCAAGAAATGAGTATGACGTCCGGACAGTTATTCAATATTGATTTGAAATGACATTGCCCGACGTTATTGAATCGATTTATCCGAAATACCCAAAAATGGACTTATTTCAAAAGTTTTCCATGTGTACTCACGATTTTTCCTGATTTTATCACTTCAAAACACTGAACAAAACACGTATTCCTAACTCCCGTGTGCCGTGAGTCAATGACTCATCACTCCCGCACTCTCACCACACGGCAAAAACCGATTTTACTATAATCTATTAGCGCTCCAGATATCGACTATCTCCCATCGCTACCCTATCAGAACTGATTCATAGTCAATCCTTTGTTCGAAAATATGAATAATCGCTTACATCACCATGAATCATCGGGTGCGCGCATATCGCATTTAGTCCTCGTTTCTATGGAAACCAATGTGTTATTCCATATACGGGGTTTGTTCGAAAAATTTCGGGGTGAGTCGGGACCAGTTCGATGAACGGTGGCATCTACCTGTGGATTTCGTCAACCGCATAGAAAAACGCGTATAACTCCGCCGCTGTGAGTCCTAGCGACGTGGCGTTCGTGCCATCGGGGTGCTTAGGGCATAAGGAGTCCACCGGTGCATTTTCGCAACTGCGCATGCTCAGATGGAAACTCAAATAACTCCGCTGTTGTCGGTGCTTTCGAGGTAACGTTTGAGCCATTGAGGTGCTGAGGGTATAAGGAATCATCCGGTGCATTTTCGCAACTGCGCATGCGCAGATGGAAAAGCGAATAACTGCGCTGTTGAGAGTCCTATCGAGGTGGCGTTTGGGCCATTGGGGTGCTGAGACCATGAGCAATCCATTGGTGGGTTAACTGCGCATGCGCAGATGGAAAGATGAATATCTCCGCTGTTTTTAGTCCTATCGAGGTGGCCTTTGGGCCATTGAGGCGCTGAGAGAATGAGGCGTCACTGTGCCCATATGTTTTGCGCATGTGCGAACTCCTGTTATGTTAATTCTCATCTACTCGGCCTAGAGAGGGGCGATTTTCGGTAGAGGCATACTCTCGGGTTGTAGTTCCTAAGGCTTGGCGAATGCTCCAGCGTAGTTGTGGATGCGCCCTTGGCGGGGAGTTAATGTGATGAATAGAAAAATTCTTCCTTTTATCGTTTTTGAATTGTTCGGTTTATCCACATCTTTCGGTGCGCTTGTTTCTATAAATTACCAATGCCTGAGCGGCCCCGTCTGCTCACTCAGCTCGTTCGAAGAACCAAATACTACCAAATCTCAGTCAGACTGAGCCGCTCAGGCATTTCGAACGCGCACATTTTCGAAGACCAGAACACAAACTATAACGAGTCGTTGCAAATACGGAAAGGTGGCGCAACCTAGCAGATTTTTTTGGGCCTGAGCTTCATGGGTTTTATATTTGAGGAAATTACATTGCCTGACGTTATTTTATCGAATTATCCAAAATACACGATACACAATCCGAGACCTAATCGGATATCTCGAAAAATTGAATTTCGGGTGAAAAATAATTTCAAAAAATGGGTATAAGGACCCGCAAACTATTCGATATTGCTTCAAACTTACATTGCCTGACGTTATTGTATCGATATATCCAAAATACGTGATGAACAATTCCAGAATTCATCGGATATTTCGAAAAATCGACATTCGGGTAAAAAATATTTTCAAAAAAAAGAGTATAAGGACCCGCCAACTTTTCGATATTGATTCAAAATAAGTGATAAACAGTTCGAGAATTAATCGGATATATGGAAAAATCGACATTCGGGTAAAAAATATTTTCAAAAAAAGAGTATAAGGACCCGCGTACTATTCGATATTATTGTATCGATTCATCTGAAATACGTGATGAACAGTTCGAGAATTAATCGGATATTTCGAAAAATCGACATTCGGGAAAAATTTTTTTTCGAAAAAACAGTATAAAGACCCGCGAACTATTCGATATTGATTTAAAATTACATTGCCCGACGTAATTGTATCGATTTATTCACAATACGTGATAAACAATTCGAGAATTAATCGGATATTTCGAAAAATCGACATTCGGGAAAAATTGTTTTTTCGAAAAAACAGTATAAGGACCCGCGAACTATTCGATAATGATTCAAAATAACATTGCCCGACGTTGTATCGATTTCTCGAAAATACGTGATAAACAATTCGAGAATTAATCGGATATTTCGATGAATCGACATTCGGGAAAGAAATATTTTCAAAAAAAGAGTAAAAGGACCCGCGAACTATTCGATATTGATTTAAAATCACATTGCCTGACGTTATAGTATCGATTTACCAAAATACGTGATGAAAAATTCGAGAATTAATCGGATATTTCGAAAAATCGATATTCGGGTAAAAAATATTTTCAAAAAAAGGGTATAAGGACTCGCGAACTATTCGATATTGATTCAAAATAACATTGCCCGACGTTGTATCGATTCATCGAAGATACGTGATATAAAATTCGAGAATTAATCGGATATTTCGATAAATCGACATTCGGGAAAGAAATATTCTCAAGAAGAGTATAAGGACCCGCGAACTATTCGATATATATTCAAAATGACATTGCCCGACGTTATTGTATCGATTTATCCAAAATACATGATAAAAAATTCGAGAATTAATCGGATATTTCGAAAAATCGACATTCGTGTAAGAAATATTTTCAAAAAATGAAAATTAGGACCCGCGAACTTTTCGATATTGATTTAAAATTACATTGCCTGACGTTTTTGTATCGATTTATACAGAATACGTGATAAACAATTCGATTATCAATCGGATATTTCGAAAAATCGACATTCGGGAAAGAAATATTTTCAAAAAAAGTGTATAAGGACCCGCAAACTATTCGATATTGATTTAAAATTACATTGCCTGACGTTATTGTATCGATATATCCAAAATACGTGATGAAAAATTCGAGAATTAATCGGATATATCGAAAAATCGACATTCGGGTAAAAAATATTTTCAAAAAAAGAGTATAAGGACCCGCCTACTATTCGATATTGATTTAAAATTACATTGCCCGACGTTGTATCGATTCATCGAAAATACGTGATAAACAATTCGAGAATATATCGGATATTTCGAGAAATCGACATTCGGGTAAAGAATATTTTCAAAAAAAGAGTATAAGGACCTGCGAATTATTCGATATAGATTCAAAATGACATTGCATGACGTTATTGTATCGATTCAGCCAAAATACGTGATAAACAATTCCAGAATTAATCGGATATTTCGATAAATCGACATCCGGGAAAGAAATATTTTCGAAAAAAGAGTATAAGGTCCCGCGAACTATTCGATATTGATTTAAAATTACATTGCCTGACGTGATAGTATCGATTCACCAAAATACGTGATGAACAATTCGAGAATTGATGGGATATTTTGAAGAAACGACATTTGTGTAAAAAATATTTTCAAAAAAAGAGTATGAGGACCCGCGAACTTTTCGATATTGATTTAAAATCACATTGCCTGACGTTATTGTATCGATTTATCCAGAATACGTGATAAACAATTCGATTATCAATCGGATATTTGGAAAAATCGACATTCGGGTAGAAATTGTTTTCAAAAAAAGAGTATAAGGACCCGCGAACTATTCGATATAGGTTCAAAACGACATTGCCCCACGTTGTATCGATTTATCAAAGATACGTGATAAAACATTCGAGAATTAATCGGATTATTCGATAAATCGACATTCGGGAAAGAAATATTTTCAAAAAAAGAGTATTAGGACCCGCGAACTATTCGATATTGATTTGAAATTACATTGCCTGACTTTATTGTATCTATTCATTCAAATTTAGTGATAAACAATTCGAGAATTAAGCGGATATTTGGAAGAATCGACATTCGGTAAAAAATATTTTCAAAAAAAGAGTATAAGGACCTGCGAACTATTCGATATTATTGTATCTATTCATCCGAAATACGTGATAAACAGTTCGAGAATTAAGCGGATATTTGGAAGAATCGACATTCGGTAAAAAACATTTTCAAAAAAAGAGTATAAGGACCTGCGAACTTTTCGAAATTATTGTATCGATTTATCCAAAATACGTGATAAACAATTCGAGAATTGATCGGATAGTCCGATAAATCGACATTCGGGTAAGAAATATTTTCAAAAAAAGAGTATAAGGACCCGCGAACTATTCGATATTGCTTCAAAATTATATTGCCCGACGTTATTGTATCGACTTATTCAAATTACGTGATAAACAATTCGAGAATTGATCGGATATTTCAAAAAATCGACATTCGGGAAAAAAATATTTTCGAAAAAAAGTATAAAGACCAGCGAACTATTCGATAAATTTGAAATTAGATTGCCCGAAGTTATTGTATCGGTTGATTCAAGATACGTCATAAATAATTCGAGGATTAATCGGATATTTGGAAAAGTCGACATTCAGGTAAAAAATATTTTTGAAAAAAGAGTATAAGGACCCGCCTACTATTCGATGTTGATATAAAATTACCTTGCCCGATGTTGTATCGATTCATCGAAAATACGTAATAAACAATTCGAGAATTAATCGGATATTTTTCGAAATCGACATTCGGGTAAAAAATATTTTCAAAAAAAGAGTATAAGGACCCGCGTACTATTCGATATTATTGTATCGATTCATCTGAAATACGTGATGAACAGTTCGAGAATTAATCGGATATTTCGAAAAATCGACATTCGGCAAAAATTTTTTTTCGAAAAAACAGTATAAAGACCCGCGAACTATTCGATATTGATTTAAAATTACATTGCCCGACGTAATTGTATCGATTTATTCACAATACGTGATAAACAATTCGAGAATTAATCGGATATTTCGAAAAATCGACATTCGGGAAAAATTGTTTTTTCGAAAAAACAGTATAAGGACCCGCGAACTATTCGATAATGATTCAAAATAACATTGCCCGACGTTGTATCGATTTCTCGAAAATACGTGATAAACAATTCGAGAATTAATCGGATATTTCGATGAATCGACATTCGGGAAAGAAATATTTTCAAAAAAAGAGTAAAAGGACCCGCGAACTATTCGATATTGATTTAAAATCACATTGCCTGACGTTATAGTATCGATTTACCAAATTACGTGATGAAAAATTCGAGAATTAATCGGATATTTCGAAAAATCGACATTCGGGTAAAAAATATTTTCAAAAAAAGGGTATAAGGACTCGCGAACTATTCGATATTGATTCAAAATAACATTGCCCGACGTTGTATCGATTCATCGAAGATACGTGATATAAAATTCGAGAATTAATCGGATATTTCGATAAATCGACATTCGGGAAAGAAATATTCTCAAGAAGAGTATAAGGACCCGCGAACTATTCGATATATATTCAAAATGACATTGCCCGACGTTATTGTATCGATTTATCCAAAATACATGATAAAAAATTCGAGAATTAATCGGATATTTCGAAAAATCGACATTCGTGTAAGAAATATTTTCAAAAAATGAAAATTAGGACCCGCGAACTTTTCGATATTGATTTAAAATTACATTGCCTGACGTTTTTGTATCGATTTATACAGAATACGTGATAAACAATTCGATTATCAATCGGATATTTCGAAAAATCGACATTCGGGAAAGAAATATTTTCAAAAAAAGTGTATAAGGACCCGCAAACTATTCGATATTGATTTAAAATTACATTGCCTGACGTTATTGTATCGATATATCCAAAATACGTGATGAAAAATTCGAGAATTAATCGGATATATCGAAAAATCGACATTCGGGTAAAAAATATTTTCAAAAAAAGAGTATAAGGACCCGCCTACTATTCGATATTGATTTAAAATTACATTGCCCGACGTTGTATCGATTCATCGAAAATACGTGATAAACAATTCGAGAATTAATCGGATATTTCGAGAAATCGACATTCGGGTAAAGAATATTTTCAAAAAAAGAGTATAAGGACCTGCGAATTATTCGATATAGATTCAAAATGACATTGCATGACGTTATTGTATCGATTCAGCCAAAATACGTGATAAACAATTCCAGAATTAATCGGATATTTCGATAAATCGACATCCGGGAAAGAAATATTTTCGAAAAAAGAGTATAAGGTCCCGCGAACTATTCGATATTGATTTAAAATTACATTGCCTGACGTGATAGTATCGATTCACCAAAATACATGATGAACAATTCGAGAATTGATGGGATATTTTGAAGAAACGACATTTGTGTAAAAAATATTTTCAAAAAAAGAGTATGAGGACCCGCGAACTTTTCGATATTGATTTAAAATCACATTGCCTGACGTTATTGTATCGATTTATCCAGAATACGTGATAAACAATTCGATTATCAATCGGATATTTGGAAAAATCGACATTCGGGTAGAAATTGTTTTCAAAAAAAGAGTATAAGGAACCGCGAACTATTCGATTTTGATTTAAAATAACATTGCCTGACGTTTTTGTATCGATTTATCCAAAATTTATCCACGGAAAATACGTGAAACAAAATTCGAGAATTAATCGGATATATCGAAAAATCGACATTCGGGTGAAAAATATTTTCAAAAAAAGAGTATAAGGACCCGCGAACTATTCGATATTGATTTAAAATAACATTGCCCGACGTTGTATCGATTTATCGAAGAGACATGATATAACATTCGGGAATTAATCGGATATTTCGATAAATCGACATTCGGGAAAGAAATATTTTCAAAAAATTGTATAAGGACCCGCGAACTATTCGATATTGATTTAAAATCACGTTGCCTGACGTTATTGTATCGATATATCGATACATATATAACCAAAATACGTGATGAAAAATTCGAGAATTAATCGGATATTTCGAAAAATCGACATTCGGGTGAAAAATATTTTCAAAAAAAGAGTATAAGGACCCGCCTACTATTCGATATTGATTTAAAATTACATTGCCCGACGTTGTATCGATTCATCGAAAATACGTGATAAACAATTCGAGAATTAATCGGATTAATCAATGCAATTATTATATTTAATGAGTCTCGAGCTGATATTCATCGCGAGACCCTCCGTTTCTTCAAGTCTAGGTTGGGGATGAGTCTGCTCGGGGATCAGTAGGCATGTTTTCATTTCCGCCGCATTAATCTTGGCTCCTGGTTCGCTGATTTTTTTTTTTTTTGTTGTTTATGTAAATTATTTTTCAGAGCTGTTACTTTTTATTTAGGGTTATTTTGGGTTGTATATGATATATTTTGTATAGGTATGAACTTTCGGGAGGTTAAGTGTAAGAGTAGCCTACTGGCTAAACTTCGCCTCTCGAGAGCTCAATTTATTTGTGAAAAAAGTCGTTAATATTCCGAGAAATCGACATTCGGGTAAAAAATATTTTCAAAAAAAGAGTATGAGGACCCGCGAACTATTCGATATTGATTCAAAATTACATTGCTCGACGTTATTGAATCGATTTATCTAAAGAACATGATAAACAATTCGAGAATCAATCGGACATTTCGAAAAATCGACATTCGGTTAAAAAATATTTTCAAAGAAAGAGTACAAGGACCCGCGTACTGTTCGATATTGATTTAAAATTATATTGCCCGACGTTGTATCGATTTATCGAAAATACGTGACGAACAATTCGAGACTTAATCGGATATTTCGATAAATCGACATTCGGGTAAAAAATATTTTCAAAAAAAGTACTATTCGATATTGATTTAAAATTATATTGTCCGACGTTGTATCGATTTATCGAAAATACGTGATGAATAATTCGAGAATTAACAGAATATTTCGAAAAATCGACATTCGGGTAGAAAATATTTTCAAAAAAAAAGCTAAGGACCCGCGAACTTTTCGAGATTATTGTATCGATTCATTTGAAATACGTGATGAACAGTTCGAGAATTAATCGGATAATTCGAAAAATCGACATTCATGTAAGAAATATCTTCAAAAAATGAGCACAAAGACCCGCGAACTATTCGATATCAATTCAAAATCACATTGCCCGACGTTTTTGTATCGATTCATCCAAAAAACGTGATAAACAATTCGAGAATTAATCGGATATTACGAAAAATCGACATTCATGTAAGAAATATTTTCAAAAAATGAGTACATAGACCCGGGAACTATTCGATATCAATTCAAAATTGCATTGCCCGACGTTATTGTATCGATTCATTCAAAATACGTGATGAAAAATTCGAGAATTGATCGGATATTTCGAAAAATCGACATTCGGGTAAAAAATATTTTCAAAAAAAAAGTATACATACCCGCGAACTTTTCGATATTATTGTATCGATTCATCTGAAATACGTGATGAACAGTTCGAAAATAAGTCGGATATTTCGAAAAATCGACATTCGGGAAAAATAATTTTTCGAAAAAAGAGTATAAGCACCCGCGAACTATTCGATATTGATTTAAAATTACATTGCCTGACGTAATTGTATCGATTTATCGAAAATAGGTGATAAACAATTCGAGAATTAATCGGATATTTCGAGAAATCGACATTCGGGTAAAAAATATTTTCAAAAAAAGAGTATAAGGACCCGCGAACTATTCGATATTGATTTAAAATAACATTGCCCGACGTTGTATCGATTTATCGAAGATACGTGATGAACAATTCGGGAATTAATCGGATATTTCGATAAATCGACATTCGGGAAAAAAATATATCCAAAAAAAGAGTATAAGGACCCGCGAACTATTCGATATTGATTTGAAATAACATTGCCCGACGCTATTGTATCGATTTATCCAAAATACGTGATAAAAAATTCGAGAATTAATCGGATATTTCGAGAAATCGACATTCGGGTGAAAAATATTTTCAAAAAAAAAGGACCCGCGAACTATTCGATATTGATTTAAAATTACATTGCCCGACGTTATTGTATCGATTCATCCAAAATACGTGATAAAAAATTCGAGAATTAATCGGATATTTCGAGAAATCGACATTCGGGTGAAAAATATTTTCAAAAAAAAAAAGGACCCGCGAACTATTCGATATTGATTTGAAATTACATTGCCCGACGTTATTGTATCGATTTATCCAAAATACGTGATGAACAATTCGAGAATTGATCGGATATTTTGAAGAATCGACATTCGGGTAAAAAATATTTTCAAAAAATTACGAAAAGCACTACCGTGAAGGCAGGAGCTTTTGAGCGCTCGTACATGCACCTTGTAGGTAGATTCGCATTTTCCAGTTTTGGAAACAGGAAATTTTTGACAGCTGTCAAACAAATTTTCAAACTGAGGCGATAATCCAGACTTCAAGTCAGTGCTTTAGGTGACCAATATTTTTTCGATAATTCGGTCTTGGTGATTTGAATTGGACAAAATTTCGCACGTAGTTTGAATACATTATTCCTCAGCTAGGTGCAAAATTTCATTCCAATCAAATCGGTAGTTTCGAAATTATCAGGAACAGAATATTTTGAACGGCCATATTTACGGAACCCCTAGTATAATTGTGCTCATAGATGAATGTGATCACGACATTCGAAATCCACACCTATCCTGAAAATTTCAAGTCCCTAGGCTTTTTCGTTAGAAAGTTGTGATTTTCTATGGTTTCTATGGTTCTGGTCATGCGATCTAGAGAAATGTAGCTTGAATATATCATTCTCCATTAGTATACAGAATTTCGTCACGATCGAATCTGTAGTTTAAAAATTATCAAGAACACTAAATTTCAAACGACCATATTTACGGAACCCCTGGTATAATTTTGCTCATAGATGAAAGTGATCACGACAATCGAGATCCACACCTATCCTGAAAATTTTAAGTCCCTAGGCGGTTCCGTTCAAAAGTTACAATTTTCTATGGTTTCTATGGTTCTGGTGATGCGAACTGAACAAAATTTTGCATGTAGCTTGAACACCTAATTTTCCATTAGAGTGCAAAATTTCAACTCGATCGAATCAGTAGTTTCGGAGTAATCAGAAAAACAAAATTTGGAGCGGCCATATTTACGGAACCCCTTGACGAATTTTGCCCAATAACGAACTTAACCGCGGCATTTGAGATTCGAACCTACCCTGAAAATTTCAAGTTTCTAGGACATTCCGTTCGAGAGTTATCGTGTATAAGGCCGGACGGACGGCCGGACGGACAGACTCGAATTTTTCGACGGATTCGTCATCAGTGAGTCGAACATAGTCGATTGAGACCATTTTCGGCTCAAAATTCGAAAAATACAGACATCGTGACGAAATGATATAGCCCTCGTGTAAGTTGTACGAGCGCTCAAAAAGAGTATGAGGACCCGCGAACTATTCGATATTGATTCAAAATTACATTGCTCGACGTTATTGTATCGATTTATCTGAAAAACATGATAAACAATTCGAGAATCAATCGGACATTTCGAAAAATCGACATTCGGTTAAAAAATATTTTCAAAGAAAGAGTACAAGGACCCGCGTACTGTTCGATATTGATTCAAAATTATATTGCCCGACGTTGTATCGATTTATCGAAAATACGTGACGAACAATTCGAGAATTAATCGGATTTTTCGATAAATCGACATTCGGGTAAAAAATATTTTCAAAAAAAGTACTATTCGATATTGATTTAAAATTATATTGTCCGACGTTGTATCGATTTATCGAAAATACGTGATGAATAATTCGAGAATTAACAGAATATTTCGAAAAATCGACATTCGGGTAGAAAATATTTTCAAAAAAAAAGCATAAGGACCCGCGAACTTTTCGTTATTATTGTATCGATTCATTTGAAATACGTGATGAACAGTTCGAGAATTAATCGGATAATTCGAAAAATCGACATTCATGTAAGAAATATCTTCAAAAAATGAGCACAAAGACCCGCGAACTATTCGATATCAATTCAAAATTACATTGCCCGACGTTTTTGTATCGATTCATCCAAAAAACGTGATAAACAATTCGAGAATTAATCGGATATTTCGAAAAATCGACATTCATGTAAGAAATATTTTCAAAAAATGAGTACAAAGACCCGGGAACTATTCGATATCAATTCAAAATTGCATTGCCCGACGTTATTGTATCGATTCATTCAAAATACGTGATGAAAAATTCGAGAATTGATCGGATATTTCGAAAAATCGACATTCGGGTAAAAAATATTTTCAAAAAAAAAGTATACATACCCGCGAACTTTTCGATATTATTGTATCGATTCATCTGAAATACGTGATGAACAGTTCGAAAATAAGTCGGATATTTCGAAAAATCGACATTCGGGAAAAATAATTTTTCGAAAAAAGAGTATAAGCACCCGCGAACTATTCGATATTGATTTAAAATTACATTGCCTGACGTAATTGTATCGATTTTTCCAAAATACGTGATAAACAATTCGAGAATTAATCGGATATTTCGAAAAATCGACATTCGGGTAAAAATTATTTTCAAGAAAAGAGTATAAGGACCCGCCTACTCTTCGATATTGATTTAAAATTACATTGCCCGACGTTGTATCGATTCATGGAAAATACGTGATGAACAATTCCAGAATTACTCGGATATTTCGAGAAATCGACATTCGGGTAAAAAATATTTTCAAAAAAAGAGTATAAGGACCCGCGAACTATTCGATATTGATTGATTGATTTAAAATAACATCGCCCGACGTTGTATCGATTTATCGAAGATACGTGATGAACAATTCGGGAATTAATCGGATATTTCGATAAATCGACATTCGGGAAAAAAATATATCCAAAAAAAGAGTATAAGGACCCGCGAACTATTCGATATTGATTTGAAATTACATTGCCCGACGCTATTGTATCGATTTATCCAAAATACGTGATAAAAAATTCGAGAATTAATCGGATATTTCGAGAAATCGACATTCGGGTGAAAAATATTTTCAAAAAAAAAGGACCCGCGAACTATTCGATATTGATTTGAAATTACATTGCCCGACGTTGTATCGATTCATCGAAAATACGTGATAAACAATTCGAGAATTAATCGGATATTTCGAGAAATCGACATTCGGGTAAAAAATATTTTCAAAAAAAGAGTATAAGGACCTGCGAATTATTCGATATAGATTCAAGATGACATTGCATGACGTTATTGTATCGATTTAGCCAAAATACGTGATAAACAATTCGAGAATTAATCGGATAATTCGAAAAATCGACATTCATGTAAGAAATATCTTCAAAAAATGAGCACAAAGACCCGCGAACTATTCGATATCAATTCAAAATTAAATTGCCCGACGTTTTTGTATCGATTCATCCAAGAAACGTGATAAACAATTCGAGAATTAATCGGATATTTCGAAAAATCGACATTTATGTGAGAAATATTTTCAAAAAATGAGTACATAGACCCGGGAACTATTCGATATCAATTCAAAATTGCATTGCCCGACGTTATTGTATCGATTCATTCAAAATACGTGATGAAAAATTCGAGAATTGATCGGATATTTCGAAAAATCTACATTCGGGTAAAAAATATTTTCAAAAAAAAAGTATACATACCCGCGAACTTTTCGATATTATTGTATCGATTCATCTGAAATACGTGATGAACAGTTCGAAAATAAATCGGATATTTCGAAAAATCGACTTTCGGGAAAAATAATTTTTCGAAAAAAGAGTATAAGCACCCGCGAACTATTCGATATTGATTTAAAATTACATTGCCTGACGTAATTGTATCGATTTTTCCAAAATACGTGATAAACTTCGAGAATTAATCGGATATATCGAAAAATCGACATTCGGTTAAAAAATAATTTCAAAAAAAGGGTATAAGGACCCGCGAACTATTCGATATTGATTTGAAATAACATTGCCCGACGTTGTATCGATTTATCGAAAATACGTGATAAACAATTCGAGAATTGATCGGATATTTCGATAAATCGATATTCGGGAAAGAAATATTTTCAAAAAAAGAGTATGAGGACCCGCGAACTATTCGATATTGATTTAAAATTACATTGCTCGACGTTATTGTATCTATTTATTCAAAATACGTGATAACAATTCGAGAATTAATCGAATATGCCAAAAAATCGACATTCGGGAAAAAAATATTTTCGAAAAAAGAGTATAAAGGACTGCGAACTATTCGATATTGATTTAAAATCAGATTGCCCGAAGTCATTGTACCGATTTATTCAAGATACGTGACAAACAATTCGAGGATTAATCGGATATTTCGAAAAATCGACATTCGGGTAAAAATTATTTTCAAGAAAAGAGTATAAGGACCCGCCTACTCTTCGATATTGATTTAAAATTACATTGCCCGACGTTGTATCGATTCATGGAAAATACGTTATGAACAATTCGAGAATTAATCGGATATTTCGAGAAATCGACATTCGGGTAAAAAATATATTCAAAAAAAGAGTATAAGGACCCGCGAACTATTCGATATTGATTTAAAATAACATTGCCCGACGTTGTATCGATTTATCGAAGATACGTGATGAACAATTCGGGAATTAATCGGATATTTCGATACATCGACATTCGGGAAAAAAATATATCCAAAAAAAGAGTATAAGGACCCGCGAACTATTCGATATTGATTTGAAATAACATTGCCCGACGCTATTGTATCGATTTATCCAAAATATGTGATAAAAAATTCGAGAATTAATCGGATATTTCGAGAAATCGACATTCGGGTGAAAAATATTTTCAAAAAAAAAGGACCCGCGAACTATTCGATATTGATTCAAAATTACATTGCCCGACGTTATTGTATCGATTTATCCAAAATACGTGATAAAAAATTCGAGAATTAATCGGATATTTCGAGAAATCGACATTCGGGTGAAAAATATTTTCAAAAAAAAAAAGACCCGCGAACTATTCGATATTGATTTGAAATTACATTGCCCGACGTTATTGTATCGATTTATCCAAAATACGTGATGAACAATTCGAGAATTAATCGGATATATGGAAAAATCGACATTCGGGTAAAAAATATTTTCAAATAAAGAGTATAAAGACCCGCGAACGATTCGATATTGATTTAAAATAAAGTTGCCCTACGTTGTATCGATTAATCGAAAATGCGTGATAAACAATTCGAGAATCAATAGGATATTTCAAAAAATCGACATTAAGGAAAAAAATATTTTCGAAAAAAGAGTATAAAGACCCGCGAACAATTCGATATTGATTCAAAATTAGATTGCCCGAAGTTATTGTAAGGATTTATTCCAGATACGTGATGAACAATTCGAGGATTAATTGGATATTTCGAAAAATCGACATTCGGGTAAAAAATTTTTTCGAAAAAAGGATATAAGGACCCGCGAACTATTCGATATTGATTTAAAATAACATTGCCCGACGTTATTGTATCGATTTATCCAAAATACGTGATAAACAATTCGAGAATTAATCGGATATTTCGAAAAATCGACATTCGGGTAGAAAATATTTTCAAAAAAAGGGTATGAGGACCCACCTACTATTCGATATTGATTTAAAATAACATTGCCCGACCTTATTGTATCGATTTATCCAAAATTCGTGAGAAAAAGTTCGAGAATTAATCGGATATATCGAAAAATCGAGATTCGGGTAATGAATATGTTCAAAAAAAGGGTATAAGGACCCGCGGACTATTCGATAAAGATTCAAAATGACATTGCCCGACGTTATTGTATCGATGTATCCAAAATACGTGATGAACTATTCGAGAATTAATCGTATATTTCGAAAAATCGACTTTCGGGTAAAATATATTTTCAAGAAATGAGTATGACGTCCGGACAGTTATTCAATATTGATTTGAAATGACATTGCCCGACGTTATTGAATCGATTTATCCGAAATACCCAAAAATGGACTTATTTCAAAAGTTTTCCATGTGTACTCACGATTTTTCCTGATTTTATCACTTCAAAACACTGAACAAAACACGTATTCCTAACTCCCGTGTGCCGTGAGTCAATGACTCATCACTCCCGCACTCTCACCACACGGCAAAAACCGATTTTTACTATAATCTATTAGCGCTCCAGATATCGACTATCTCCCATCGCTACCCTATCAGAACTGATTCATAGTCAATCCTTTGTTCGAAAATATGAATAATCGCTTACATCACCATGAATCATCGGGTGCGCGCATATCGCATTTAGTCCTCGTTTCTATGGAAACCAATGTGTTATTCCATATACGGGGTTTGTTCGAAAAATTTCGGGGTGAGTCGGGACCAGTTCGATGAACGGTGGCATCTACCTGTGGATTTCGTCAACCGCATAGAAAAACGCGTATAACTCCGCCGCTGTGAGTCCTAGCGACGTGGCGTTCGTGCCATCGGGGTGCTTAGGGCATAAGGAGTCCACCGGTGCATTTTCGCAACTGCGCATGCTCAGATGGAAACTCAAATAACTCCGCTGTTGTCGGTGCTTTCGAGGTAACGTTTGAGCCATTGAGGTGCTGAGGGTATAAGGAATCATCCGGTGCATTTTCGCAACTGCGCATGCGCAGATGGAAAAGCGAATAACTGCGCTGTTGAGAGTCCTATCGAGGTGGCGTTTGGGCCATTGGGGTGCTGAGACCATGAGCAATCCATTGGTGGGTTAACTGCGCATGCGCAGATGGAAAGATGAATATCTCCGCTGTTTTTAGTCCTATCGAGGTGGCCTTTGGGCCATTGAGGCGCTGAGAGAATGAGGCGTCACTGTGCCCATATGTTTTGCGCATGTGCGAACTCCTGTTATGTTAATTCTCATCTACTCGGCCTAGAGAGGGGCGATTTTCGGTAGAGGCATACTCTCGGGTTGTAGTTCCTAAGGCTTGGCGAATGCTCCAGCGTAGTTGTGGATGCGCCCTTGGCGGGGAGTTAATGTGATGAATAGAAAAATTCTTCCTTTTATCGTTTTTGAATTGTTCGGTTTATCCACATCTTTCGGTGCGCTTGTTTCTATAAATTACCAATGCCTGAGCGGCCCCGTCTGCTCACTCAGCTCGTTCGAAGAACCAAATACTACCAAATCTCAGTCAGACTGAGCCGCTCAGGCATTTCGAACGCGCACATTTTCGAAGACCAGAACACAAACTATAACGAGTCGTTGCAAATACGGAAAGGTGGCGCAACCTAGCAGATTTTTTTGGGCCTGAGCTTCATGGGTTTTATATTTGAGGAAATTACATTGCCTGACGTTATTGTATCGAATAATCCAAAATACACGATACACAATCCGAGACCTAATCGGATATCTCGAAAAATTGAATTTCGGGTGAAAAATAATTTCAAAAAATGGGTATAAGGACCCGCAAACTATTCGATATTGCTTCAAACTTACATTGCCTGACGTTATTGTATCGATATATCCAAAATACGTGATGAACAATTCCAGAATTCATCGGATATTTCGAAAAATCGACATTCGGGTAAAAAATATTTTCAAAAAAAAGAGTATAAGGACCCGCCAACTTTTCGATATTGATTCAAAATAAGTGATAAACAATTCGAGAATTAATCGGATATATGGAAAAATCGACATTCGGGTAAAAAATATTTTCAAAAAAAGAGTATAAGGACCCGCGTACTATTCGATATTATTGTATCGATTCATCTGAAATACGTGATGAACAGTTCGAGAATTAATCGGATATTTCGAAAAATCGACATTCGGGAAAAATTTTTTTTCGAAAAAACAGTATAAAGACCCGCGAACTATTCGATATTGATTTAAAATTACATTGCCCGACGTAATTGTATCGATTTATTCACAATACGTGATAAACAATTCGAGAATTTATTTATTTATTTATTTATTTATTTATTCACAAGGAGCACAAACAGGTAACCCAATACCCAAAACAGTGTTCACAAATTAATCGGATATTTCGAAAAATCGACATTCGGGAAAAATTGTTTTTTCGAAAAAACAGTATAAGGACCCGCGAACTATTCGATAATGATTCAAAATAACATTGCCCGACGTTGTATCGATTTCTCGAAAATACGTGATAAACAATTCGAGAATTAATCGGATATTTCGATGAATCGACATTCGGGAAAGAAATATTTTCAAAAAAAGAGTAAAAGGACCCGCGAACTATTCGATATTGATTTAAAATCACATTGCCTGACGTTATAGTATCGATTTACCAAAATACGTGATGAAAAATTCGAGAATTAATCGGATATTTCGAAAAATCGATATTCGGGTAAAAAATATTTTCAAAAAAAGGGTATAAGGACTCGCGAACTATTCGATATTGATTCAAAATAACATTGCCCGACGTTGTATCGATTCATCGAAGATACGTGATATAAAATTCGAGAATTAATCGGATATTTCGATAAATCGACATTCGGGAAAGAAATATTCTCAAGAAGAGTATAAGGACCCGCGAACTATTCGATATATATTCAAAATGACATTGCCCGACGTTATTGTATCGATTTATCCAAAATACATGATAAAAAATTCGAGAATTAATCGGATATTTCGAAAAATCGACATTCGTGTAAGAAATATTTTCAAAAAATGAAAATTAGGACCCGCGAACTTTTCGATATTGATTTAAAATTACATTGCCTGACGTTTTTGTATCGATTTATACAGAATACGTGATAAACAATTCGATTATCAATCGGATATTTCGAAAAATCGACATTCGGGAAAGAAATATTTTCAAAAAAAGTGTATAAGGACCCGCAAACTATTCGATATTGATTTAAAATTACATTGCCTGACGTTATTGTATCGATATATCCAAAATACGTGATGAAAAATTCGAGAATTAATCGGATATATCGAAAAATCGACATTCGGGTAAAAAATATTTTCAAAAAAAGAGTATAAGGACCCGCCTACTATTCGATATTGATTTAAAATTACATTGCCCGACGTTGTATCGATTCATCGAAAATACGTGATAAACAATTCGAGAATATATCGGATATTTCGAGAAATCGACATTCGGGTAAAGAATATTTTCAAAAAAAGAGTATAAGGACCTGCGAATTATTCGATATAGATTCAAAATGACATTGCATGACGTTATTGTATCGATTCAGCCAAAATACGTGATAAACAATTCCAGAATTAATCGGATATTTCGATAAATCGACATCCGGGAAAGAAATATTTTCGAAAAAAGAGTATAAGGTCCCGCGAACTATTCGATATTGATTTAAAATTACATTGCCTGACGTGATAGTATCGATTCACCAAAATACGTGATGAACAATTCGAGAATTGATGGGATATTTTGAAGAAACGACATTTGTGTAAAAAATATTTTCAAAACAAGAGTATGAGGACCCGCGAACTTTTCGATATTGATTTAAAATCACATTGCCTGACGTTATTGTATCGATTTATCCAGAATACGTGATAAACAATTCGATTATCAATCGGATATTTGGAAAAATCGACATTCGGGTAGAAATTGTTTTCAAAAAAAGAGTATAAGGACCCGCGAACTATTCGATATAGGTTCAAAACGACATTGCCCCACGTTGTATCGATTTATCAAAGATACGTGATAAAACATTCGAGAATTAATCGGATTATTCGATAAATCGACATTCGGGAAAGAAATATTTTCAAAAAAAGAGTATTAGGACCCGCGAACTATTCGATATTGATTTGAAATTACATTGCCTGACTTTATTGTATCTATTCATTCAAATTTAGTGATAAACAATTCGAGAATTAAGCGGATATTTGGAAGAATCGACATTCGGTAAAAAATATTTTCAAAAAAAGAGTATAAGGACCTGCGAACTATTCGATATTATTGTATCTATTCATCCGAAATACGTGATAAACAGTTCGAGAATTAAGCGGATATTTGGAAGAATCGACATTCGGTAAAAAACATTTTCAAAAAAAGAGTATAAGGACCTGCGAACTTTTCGAAATTATTGTATCGATTTATCCAAAATACGTGATAAACAATTCGAGAATTGATCGGATAGTCCGATAAATCGACATTCGGGTAAGAAATATTTTCAAAAAAAGAGTATAAGGACCCGCGAACTATTCGATATTGCTTCAAAATTATATTGCCCGACGTTATTGTATCGACTTATTCAAATTACGTGATAAACAATTCGAGAATTGATCGGATATTTCAAAAAATCGACATTCGGGAAAAAAATATTTTCGAAAAAAAGTATAAAGACCAGCGAACTATTCGATAAATTTGAAATTAGATTGCCCGAAGTTATTGTATCGGTTGATTCAAGATACGTCATAAATAATTCGAGGATTAATCGGATATTTGGAAAAGTCGACATTCAGGTAAAAAATATTTTTGAAAAAAGAGTATAAGGACCCGCCTACTATTCGATGTTGATATAAAATTACCTTGCCCGATGTTGTATCGATTCATCGAAAATACGTAATAAACAATTCGAGAATTAATCGGATATTTTTCGAAATCGACATTCGGGTAAAAAATATTTTCAAAAAAAGAGTATAAGGACCCGCGTACTATTCGATATTATTGTATCGATTCATCTGAAATACGTGATGAACAGTTCGAGAATTAATCGGATATTTCGAAAAATCGACATTCGGCAAAAATTTTTTTTCGAAAAAACAGTATAAAGACCCGCGAACTATTCGATATTGATTTAAAATTACATTGCCCGACGTAATTGTATCGATTTATTCACAATACGTGATAAACAATTCGAGAATTAATCGGATATTTCGAAAAATCGACATTCGGGAAAAATTGTTTTTTCGAAAAAACAGTATAAGGACCCGCGAACTATTCGATAATGATTCAAAATAACATTGCCCGACGTTGTATCGATTTCTCGAAAATACGTGATAAACAATTCGAGAATTAATCGGATATTTCGATGAATCGACATTCGGGAAAGAAATAACGGGTGATTTTTTTGAGGTTAGGATTTTCATGCATTAGTATTTGCTCAGATTTTTTTGAGGTTAGGATTTTCATGCATTAGTATTTGCTCAGTATGCTTTGACATTTCATCATGAATAGACTTACTAACGAGCAACGCTTGCAAATCATTGAATTTTATTACCAAAATCAGTGTTCGGTTCGAAATGTGTTTCGCGCTTTACGCCCGATTTATGGTCTACATAATCGACCAAGTGAGCAAACAATTAATGCGATTGTGACCAAGTTTCGCACTCAGTTTACTTTATTGGACATTAAACCAACCACACGAATGCGTACAGTGCGTACAGAAGAGAATATTGCGTCTGTTTCTGAGAGTGTTGCTGAAGACCGTGAAATGGCTATCGTTCGATGCTAACAAACTTTTTGTTGCCAAAAATGGAAGAACTGAACTTGGTTGACATGTGGTTTCAACAAGATGGCGCTACATGCCACACAGCTCGCGATTCTATGGCCATTTTGAGGGAAAACTTCGGAGAACAATTCATCTCAAGAAATGGACCGGTAAGTTGGCCACCAAGATCATGCGATTTGACGCCTTTAGACTATTTTTTGTGGGGCTACGTCAAGTCTAAAGTCTACAGAAATAAGCCAGTAACTATTCCAGCTTTGGAAGACAACATTTCCGAAGAAATTCGGGCTATTCCGGCCGAAATGCTCGAAAAAGTTGCCCAAAATTGGACTTTCCGAATGGACCACCTAAGACGCAGCCGCGGTCAACATTTAAATGAAATTATCTTCAAAAAGTAAATGTCATGGACCAATCTAACGTTTCAAATAAAGAACCGATGAGATTTTGCAAATTTTATGCGTTTTTTTTTTAAAAAAAGTTCTCAAGCTCTTAAAAAATCACCCATTATTTTCAAAAAAAGAGTAAAAGGACCCGCGAACTATTCGATATTGATTTAAAATCACATTGCCTGACGTTATAGTATCGATTTACCAAAATACGTGATGAAAAATTCGAGAATTAATCGGATATTTCGAAAAATCGACATTCGGGTAAAAAATATTTTCAAAAAAAGGGTATAAGGACTCGCGAACTATTCGATATTGATTCAAAATAACATTGCCCGACGTTGTATCGATTCATCGAAGATACGTGATATAAAATTCGAGAATTAATCGGATATTTCGATAAATCGACATTCGGGAAAGAAATATTCTCAAGAAGAGTATAAGGACCCGCGAACTATTCGATATATATTCAAAATGACATTGCCCGACGTTATTGTATCGATTTATCCAAAATACATGATAAAAAATTCGAGAATTAATCGGATATTTCGAAAAATCGACATTCGTGTAAGAAATATTTTCAAAAAATGAAAATTAGGACCCGCGAACTTTTCGATATTGATTTAAAATTACATTGCCTGACGTTTTTGTATCGATTTATACAGAATACGTGATAAACAATTCGATTATCAATCGGATATTTCGAAAAATCGACATTCGGGAAAGAAATATTTTCAAAAAAAGTGTATAAGGACCCGCAAACTATTCGATATTGATTTAAAATTACATTGCCTGACGTTATTGTATCGATATATCCAAAATACGTGATGAAAAATTCGAGAATTAATCGGATATATCGAAAAATCGACATTCGGGTAAAAAATATTTTCAAAAAAAGAGTATAAGGACCCGCCTACTATTCGATATTGATTTAAAATTACATTGCCCGACGTTGTATCGATTCATCGAAAATACGTGATAAACAATTCGAGAATTAATCGGATATTTCGAGAAATCGACATTCGGGTGAAGAATATTTTCAAAAAAAGAGTATAAGGACCTGCGAATTATTCGATATAGATTCAAAATGACATTGCATGACGTTATTGTATCGATTCAGCCAAAATACGTGATAAACAATTCCAGAATTAATCGGATATTTCGATAAATCGACATCCGGGAAAGAAATATTTTCGAAAAAAGAGTATGAGGTCCCGCGAACTATTCGATATTGATTTAAAATTACATTGCCTGACGTGATAGTATCGATTCACCAAAACACGTGATGAACAATTCGAGAATTGATGGGATATTTTGAAGAAACGACATTTGTGTAAAAAATATTTTCAAAAAAAGAGTATGAGGACCCGCGAACTTTTCGATATTGATTTAAAATCACATTGCCTGACGTTATTGTATCGATTTATCCAGAATACGTGATAAACAATTCGATTATCAATCGGATATTTGGAAAAATCGACATTCGGGTAGAAATTGTTTTCAAAAAAAGAGTATAAGGAACCGCGAACTATTCGATTTTGATTTAAAATAACATTGCCTGACGTTTTTGTATCGATTTATCCAAAATTTATCCACGGAAAATACGTGAAACAAAATTCGAGAATTAATCGGATATATCGAAAAATCGACATTCGGGTGAAAAATATTTTCAAAAAAAGAGTATAAGGACCCGCGAACTATTCGATATTGATTTAAAATAACATTGCCCGACGTTGTATCGATTTATCGAAGAGACATGATATAACATTCGGGAATTAATCGGATATTTCGATAAATCGACATTCGGGAAAGAAATATTTTCAAAAAATTGTATAAGGACCCGCGAACTATTCGATATTGATTTAAAATCACGTTGCCTGACGTTATTGTATCGATATATCGATACATATATAACCAAAATACGTGATGAAAAATTCGAGAATTAATCGGATATTTCGAAAAATCGACATTCGGGTGAAAAATATTTTCAAAAAAAGAGTATAAGGACCCGCCTACTATTCGATATTGATTTAAAATTACATTGCCCGACGTTGTATCGATTCATCGAAAATACGTGATAAACAATTCGAGAATTAATCGGATTAATCAATGCAATTATTATATTTAACTAGTAAACCAGTAGATCCACATGATAAATAGATCCACAAACAGGTAGATCAACATAAAAAGTAGATCCACGAACAGGCAGATCCACATAATGAGTAGATCTTCAAAATAAATCCACAGAAAGGGTAATAATAGGATCACATTGAAAGTATTATTAATTTTCCATTTCTATTATGGAAGTTGATGATATTTGTTGGGATATTGTTATATTTTATTTAAAAAGATAGTATTATGAAGGTGACATAATGAGGAAAATTAAAATAGGTTAACTTTCATTTTGTGATGTGGATACAGATACACTCATTTCTTGATAAATAAATATATTTTGTTAACGAAAACAATGAAATTAAACATGGGGAAATTATATTAATTTTTTTTTTAAGATTTAAAATGAAAGGTTTGCCGGTTGATCGGTTATTTTGAAAACAATTGAAGATAGATATGATTTTATTCGATTTTGAGGGAAAAAAAACCATCGTATTTTCACGGTCCCAATCCCGATTCCGTTCTTTTTCTATATCCGCGTTCGCGTGGTTCATGCAATAGTGTGTATTCATGAATTCAATATGAAAATTGTATTTAACACGGTCCCTACTCAATCTTGCTTAACCCAACCTATTTATTAATTTATTTCAAGAATTATTTAGAACACTGCCATAACTTAAGCTAACCTAACCTAAATGATAATTAATTTCAAGAATTGTTTCAACACTGTCAGATCAGATCAGATCCAACCTAACCTAAATATCAATTTTTTCGAGAATGTCTCAACACTGTCATAACTCCAGCCAACCTAACCCAACCTAAATATCGATTCATTTTGAGAATTTTCTCAAACCTGTCCTAACTCCAGCCAACCTAACTCAACCTAAATATTGATTCATTCTGAGAATTGTCTCAACACTGTCCCAACTCCAGCCAACCTAAATATTGATTCATTTCGAGAATGTCTCAACACTGTCATAACTCCAGCCAACCTAACCCAACCTAAATATCGATTCATTTTGAGAATTTTCTCAAACCTGTCCTAACTCCAGCCAACCTAACTCAACCTAAATATTGATTCATTCTGAGAATTGTCTCAACACTGTCCCAACTCCACCCAACCAAAATATTGATTCATTTTGAGAATTGTCTCAACAGTGTCCTAACTCCACCCAACCTAACGCAACCTAAATATTGATTCATTTTGAGAATTGTCTCAACACTGTCCTAACTCCACCCAACCTAACGCAACCTAAATATTGATTCATTCTGAGAATAGTCTCAACAGTGTCCTAACTCCACCCAACCTAACGCAACCTAAATATTGATTCATTTTGAGAATTGTCTCAACACTGCCCTAACTCCACCCAACCTAACGCAGACCTAAATATTGATTCATTTTGAGAATTGTCTCAACACTGTCCTAACTCCACCCAACCTAACGCAACCTAAATATTGATTCATTTCGAGAATTGTTTCAACACTGTCCTAACTCCACCCAACCTAACGCAACCTAAATATTGATTCATTTTGAGAATTGTCTCAACACTGTCCTAACTCCACCCAACCTAACGCAACCTAAATATTGATTCATTTCGAGAATTGTTTCAACACTGTCCTAACTCCACCCAACCTAACGCAACCTAAATATTGATTCATTTTGAGAATTGTCTCAACACTGCCCTAACTCCACCCAACCTAACGCAGACCTAAATATTGATTCATTTTGAGAATTGTCTCAACACTGTCCTAACTCCACCCAACCTAAATATTGATTCATTTTGAGAATTGTCTCAACACTGTCCTAACTCCACCCAACCTAACGCAACCTAAATATTGATTCATTTCGAGAATTGTTTCAACACTGTCCTAACTCCACCCAACCTAAATATTGATTCATTTTGAGAATTGTCTCAACACTGTCCTAACTCCACCCAACCTAACGCAACCTAAATATTGATTCATTCTGAGAATAGTCTCAACACTGTCCTAACTCCAGCCAACCTAAATATTGATTCATTTCGAGAATGTCTCAACACTGTCATAACTCCAGCCAACCTAACGCAACCTAAATATTGATTCATTTTGAGAATTGTCTCAACACTGTCCTAACTCCACCCAACCTAACGCAACCTAAATATTGATTCATTCTGAGAATTGTCTCAACACTGTCCCAACTCCAGCCAACCTAAATATTGATTCATTTCGAGAATGTCTCAACACTGTCATAACTCCAGCCAACCTAACCCAACCTAAATATCGATTCATTTTGAGAATTTTCTCAAACCTGTCCTAACTCCAGCCAACCTAACTCAACCTAAATATTGATTCATTCTGAGAATTGTCTCAACACTGTCCCAACTCCACCCAACCAAAATATTGATTCATTTTGAGAATTGTCTCAACAGTGTCCTAACTCCACCCAACCTAACGCAACCTAAATATTGATTCATTTTGAGAATTGTCTCAACACTGCCCTAACTCCACCCAACCTAACGCAGACCTAAATATTGATTCATTTTGAGAATTGTCTCAACACTGTCCTAACTCCACCCAACCTAACGCAACCTAAATATTGATTCATTCTGAGAATAGTCTCAACACTGTCCTAACTCCACCCAACCTAAATATTGATTCATTTTGAGAATTGTCTCAACACTGCCCTAACTCCACCCAACCTAACGCAGACCTAAATATTGATTCATTTTGAGAATTGTCTCAACACTGTCCTAACTCCACCCAACCTAACGCAACCTAAATATTGATTCATTTCGAGAATTGTTTCAACACTGTCCTAACTCAAGCTAACCTAACCTAAATATTGATTTATTTCGAGAATTGTTTCAACACTGTCCTAACCTAACCTAAATATTGATTTATTTCGAGAATTGTTTCAACACTGTTCTAACCTAAATATTGATTTATTTCGAGAATTGTTTCAACTTTGTCCTAACTTAACCTAACCTAACCTAAATATTAATTCATTTTCAGAATCTCTTGATTTAATACCTCGCCTTCTATTTCACTTGTCCTTCCACTATTTTCCCACTAAACATACACCACTTCAAGTCAGTTATTTCTGCATTTTTTGGTGGTGATACTAATTTTCAGGTTTTATTTTCTTCCAAAGCAATTAACTCTTCCTCAATTACACTTTTCCATCCATGACCTTACTCAATTGCTCCTGAATAGGACTTCAGCGAACAAATTTTGAGGTTCAAGTGCTGCAAAAATTCATGTCATCATCTTCTTGTTCTATCGTTCTGCATATATTTCGGTGTCTCTATTTCCTCTCATTTTCTTCCTCTGCTCGTATCTTTTCAGGTTCATTTTTGTCATTCTCGTTAGTCATGGGTATAATCTCGAGTATAATCTGGTTGTTTATTTCCCTCTCTTTTTCTTATTCCTTCCATGTACAATCTTCTTTCCTTCTTGTTCGTTCCATAACCTATATCCATTATCGGCATACTCAACCATCATCATATTTTCTGATCTAGGATCTAATTTTGACTTTCTCATTCCTCGCGGGATTAAATTACTTGCAGTACATTCAAATGTCTAATTTTTTTCTAAATAAGGTTCCTATAAGGTTCCTCGTTATACCAAACTTCTCCGGGGTCTACTTCACAAGCCTGGTGCGGGGAACTGGTCAAACATGCTTATGTATTTCTATTTAATTTCAATTTGACAATATACAATTTTCCTTTCAGAATTCCCTGCACCATTCTCCATTCCATTATGCCAACTTTTGCATAGCTAAATAATGTAGACCATTTTCTTTTAATTTTCCAACAGACATTAATTTATGAAGTAAATTTTCCATACAGCTCTGATTGTCACCGTTCTTCTGGTATCTGTCTGTAATTCCAGATTTCCCTGTTTTTTTACCTAAACTCTGCAGTCTACAACAAAACATATATTTTCATTCGTACCATTCGGTGAGTTTCAACTTGTGAAAAAAAAATGAGACATGTCCTTCCTCATTCTCCAGTGCACTGTTGAAATTGTTTTTTGCTCTGTGAAAACTTCCTCTATAACCTCCACCAAAACCACCTCTTCATAGGACATTCTGCCTTGCTACCTGACTGGTACAATAGATATATGTACTTGCATTTCTTCCACCTCTGAAATTTCCTCTAATTTTTTTCGCTTAAGTTCCTTGGCACGAATGCCATTCCTGGTTTTTCTCAATTAAGAATATATTACATACAATAATATATAGGTATTGAGAATCAGTATATTATTATGACCATACTGGACAATTTATTTCTCTCGAATACCTTCGACACGATGTCATATATTATCGGGGTACAATTTTGTTCGAAAAGTCTTTGTAATTGTTAAGGTATGATCGATGAATTGACCTATTAGCGATCTATTACAATGAAATTCGAACATAAATTATTAATATACTTCGAATAAAGGTAAATATCACTCCTTTGATAAGTTTGACTTTCTGTACTGTCAGTTGTCACTGTCACTGGCGGGTGGCATATTATTATAGGAGCTTTCGATTTGGGTTTTCGTGCTCCGGAGGGCTTTTATCATTTCTTTTCGAAGCAAATCGAATGCGCGAATTTATATTTCGTGCAAGTTTTCGAAATAAATCGAATGCGCGAATGTCATATTTCCAATATTTCGTGCACTGGTGTTGCTCAGATGGCCAAATCGAAAGCTGCAAATGACTGATCGAAAAAGGAGACGCCCAATGGGCGTGTTCATATCGCAATATTTGACATTTCTACCTTTATTTACGGAAAGTACCATATTCAAAAGCATATCTTGCAAAAATGGTGAAAAGTGTGAAAAAGCCACATAGCCTATGTAAACCTATGGTTCTTCAAGATTCGATTCCAACTTTATTCATTCCTCCAGATGGGACTGGAAAAATTTGCATAACATTTCTTAAAGACTCCTCGTATGGTTTTCATCGATTTTGGCCATTTCCGAACATTTTTTTAAAATACTTCAAGACGGGCTAGAGGGATCGTTTGGAAATTGATGGAAAGCCCGTTTCTTCTTGTAAAAAACACGGGGGTTATGGGTCACTGAACGATCGCTGGGCGGTCTGATTTTTCAGTATCCTAACGTGCCATTTACGATTTCAAACGGTAGGCGTGAATCTAATCTGTGGTTTGATTCTTTTGACTCTATGCGCCCTTAAAGCTTTAAGTGTATGTAAAGATGAGTCTCGAGCTGATATTCATCGCGAGACCCTCCGTTTCTTCAAGTCTAGGTTGGGGATGAGTCTGCTCGGGGATCAGTAGGCATGTTTTCATTTCCGCCGCATTAATCTTGGCTCCTGGTTCGCTGATTTTTTTTTTTTTTGTTGTTTATGTAAATTATTTTTCAGAGCTGTTACTTTTTATTTAGGGTTATTTTGGGTTGTATATGATATATTTTGTATAGGTATGAACTTTCGGGAGGTTAAGTGTAAGAGTAGCCTACTGGCTAAACTTCGCCTCTCGAGAGCTCAATTTATTTGTGAAAAAAGTCGTTAATATTCCGAGAAATCGACATTCGGGTAAAAAATATTTTCAAAAAAAGAGTATGAGGACCCGCGAACTATTCGATATTGATTTAAAATTACATTGCCTGACGTTGTATCGATTCATCGAAAATACGTGATAACCAATTCGAGAATCAATCGGACATTTCGAAAAATCGACATCCGGTTAAAAAATATTTTCAAAGAAAGACTACAAGGACCCGCGTACTGTTCGATATTGATTTAAAATTATATTGCCCGACGTTGTATCGATTTATCGAAAATACGTGACGAACAATTCGAGAATTAATCGGATATTTCGATAAATCGACATTCGGGTAAAAAATATTTTCAAAAAAAGTACTATTCGATATTGATTTGAAATTATATTGTCCGACGTTGTATCGATTTATCGAAAATACGTGATGAATAATTCGAGAATTAACAGAATATTTCGAAAAATCGACATTCGGGTAGAAAATATTTTCAAAACAAAAGCATAAGGACCCGCGAACTTTTCGATATCAATTCAAAATTATATTGCCCGACGTTTTTGTATCGATTCATCCAAAAAACGTGATAAACAATTCGAGAATTAATCGGATATTTCGAAAAATCGACATTCATGTAAGAAATATCTTCAAAAAATGAGCACAAAGACCCGCGAACTATTCGATATCAATTCAAAATTATATTGCCCGACGTTTTTGTATCGATTCATTTGAAATACGTGATGAACAGTTCGAGAATTAATCGGATAATTCGAAAAATCGACATTCATGTAAGAAATATCTTCAAAAAATGAGCACAAAGACCCGCGAACTATTCGATATCAATTCAAAATTATATTGCCCGACGTTTTTGTATCGATTCATCCAAAAAACGTGATAAACAATTCGAGAATTAATCGGATATTTCGAAAAATCGACATTCATGTAAGAAATATTTTCAAAAAATGAGTACAAAGACCCAGGAACTATTCGATATCAATTCAAAATTGCATTGCCTGACGTCATTGTATCGATTCATTCAAAATACGTGATGAAAAATTCGAGAATTGATCGGATATTTCGAAAAATCGACATTCGGGTAAAAAATATTTTCAAAAAAAAAGTATACATACCCGCGAACTTTTCGATATTATTGTATCGATTCATCTGAAATACGTGATGAACAGTTCGAAAATAAATCGGATATTTCGAAAAATCGACATTCGGGAAAAATAATTTTTCGAAAAAAGAGTATAAGCACCCGCGAACTATTCGATATTGATTTAAAATTACATTGCCTGACGTAATTGTATCGATTTTTCCAAAATACGTGATAAACTTCGAGAATTAATCGGATATATCGAAAAATCGACATTCGGTTAAAAAATAATTTCAAAAAAAGGGTATAAGGACCCGCGAACTATTCGATATTGATTTAAAATAACATTGCCCGACGTTGTATCGATTTATCGAAAATACGTGATAAACAATTCGAGAATTGATCGGATATTTCGATAAATCGATATTCGGGAAAGAAATATTTTCAAAAAAAGAGTATGAGGACCCGCGAACTATTCGATATTGATTTAAAATTACATTGCTCGACGTTATTGTATCGATTTATTCAAAATACGTGATAACAATTCGAGAATTAATCGAATATTACAAAAAATCGACATTCGGGCAAAAAATATTTTCGAAAAAAGAGTATAAAGACCCGCGAACTATTCGATACTGATTTAAAATCAGATTGCCCGAAGTCATTGTACCGATTTATTCAAGATACGTGATAAACAATTCGAGGATTAATCGGATATTTCGAAAAATCGACATTCGGGTAAAAATTATTTTCAAGAAAAGAGTATAAGGACCCGCCTACTCTTCGATATTGATTTAAAACTACATTGCCCGACGTTGTATCGATTCATGGAAAATACGTGATGAACAATTCGAGAATTAATCGGATATTTCGAGAAATCGACATTCGGGTAAAAAATATTTTCAAAAAAAGAGTATAAGGACCCGCGAACTATTCGATATTGATTTAAAATAACATTGCCCGACGTTGTATCGATTTATCGAAGATACGTGATGAACAATTCGGGAATTAATCGGATATTTCGATAAATCGACATTCGGGAAAAAAATATATCCAAAAAAAGAGTATAAGGACCCGCGAACTATTCGATATTGATTTGAAATAACATTGCCCGACGCTATTGTATCGATTCATCCAAAATATGTGATAAAAAATTCGAGAATTAATCGGATATTTCGAGAAATCGACATTCGGGTGAAAAATATTTTCAAAAAAAAAGGACCCGCGAACTATTCGATATTGATTTAAAATTACATTGCCCGACGTTATTGTATCGATTTATCCAAAATACGTGATAAAAAATTCGAGAATTAATCGGATATTTCGAGAAATCGACATTCGGGTGGAAAATATTTTCAAAAAAAAAAAGGACCCGCGAACTATTCGATATTGATTTGAAATTACATTGCCCGACGTTATTGTATCGATTTATCCAAAATACGTGATGAACAATTCGAGAATTAATCGGATATATGGAAAAATCGACATTCGGGTAAAAAATATTTTCAAAAAAAGAGTATAAAGACCCGCGAACTATTCGATATTGATTTAAAATAACGTTGCCCTACGTTGTATCGATTTATCGAAAATGCGTGATAAACAATTCGAGAATCAATAGGATATTTCAAAAAATCGACATTAAGGAAAAAAATATTTTCGAAAAAAGAGTATAAAGACCCGCGAACAATTCGATATTGATTCAAAATTAGATTGCCCGAAGTTATTGTAAGGATTTATTTCAGCTACGTGATGAACAATTCGAGGATTAATTGGATATTTCGAAAAATCGACATTCGGATAAAAATTTTTTTCGAAAAAAGGATATAAGGACCCGCGAACTATTCGATATTGATTTAAAATAACATTGCCCGACGTTATTGTATCGATTTATCCAAAATACGTGATAAACAATTCGAGAATTAATCGGATATTTCGAAAAATCGACATTCGGGTAGAAAATATTTTCAAAAAAAGGGTATGAGGACCCACCTACAATTCGATATTGATTTAAAATTACATTGCCCGACCTTATTGTATCGATTTATCCAAAATTCGTGAGAAAAAGTTCGAGAATTAATCGGATATATCGAAAAATCAAGATTCGGGTAATAAATATGTTCAAAAAAAGGGTATAAGGACCTGCGGACTATTCGATAAAGATTCAAAATGACATTGCCCGACGTTATTGTATCGATGTATCCAAAATACGTGATGAACTATTCGAGAATTAATCGTATATTTCGAAAAATCGACTTTCGGGTAAAATATATTTTCAAGAAATGAGTATTACGTCCGGACAGTTATTCAATATTGATTTGAAATGACATTGCCCGACGTTATTGAATCGATTTATCCGAAATACCCAAAAATGGACTTATTTCAAAAGTTTTCCATGTGTTCTTACGATTTTTCCTGATTTTATCACTTCAAAACACTGAACAAAACTTGTATTCCTAACTCCCGTGTGCCGTGAGTCAATGACTCATCACTCCCGCACTCACACCACACGGCAAAAACCGATTTTCACTATAATCTATTAGCGCTCCAAATATCGACTATCTCCCATCGCTACCCGATTAGAACTGATTCATAGTCAATCCTTTGTTCGAAAATATGAATAATCGCTTACATCACCATGAATCATCGGGTGCTCGCATATCGCATTTAGTCCTCGTTTCTATGGAAACCAATGTGTTATTCCATATACGGGGTTTGTTCGAAAAATTTCGGGGTGAGTCGGGACCAGTTCGATGAACGGTGGCATCTACCTGTGGATTTCGTCAACCGCATAGAAAAACGCGTATAACTCCGCCGCTGTGAGTCCTAGCGACGTGGCGTTCGTGCCATCGGGGTGCTTAGGGCATAAGGAGATCATCGAATCGTTCTTTGTTTAGAAAATATTTTCAAAAAAAGAGTAAAAGGACCCTGCGAACTTTTAAATATTGATTTAAAATTACATTGCCTGACGTTATTGTATCGATATATCCAAAAAACGAGATGCAAAATTCGAGAATTAATCGGGTATTTGGAAAAATCGACATTCGTGTAAGAAATATTTTCAAAAAATGAGTATAAAGACTCGCGAACTATTCGATATTATTGTATCGATTCATCTGAAATACGTGATGATCAGTTCGAGAACTAATCGGATATTTCGAAAAATCGACATTCGGGAAAAACATTTTTTCGAAAAAAGAGCATACGAACCCGCGAACTATTCGATATTGATTTAAAATCACATAGCTCGACGTAATTGTATCGATTTATCCAAAATACGTGATAAACAATTCGAGAATTAATCGGATATATCGAAAAATCGACATTCGGGTAAAAAATATTTTCAAAAAAAGAGTATAAGGACCCCCGAACCATTCGATATTGATTTAAAATAACATTGCCCGACGTTGTATCGATTTATCGAAGATACGTGATTAAACATTCGAAAATTAATCGGATATTTCGATAAATCGACAATCTGGAAAGAAATATTTTCAAAAAAAGGGTATAAGGACCCGCGATCTATTCGATATTAATTTGAAATTACATTGCCCGACGTAATTGTATCGATTCATCCAAAATACGTGATAAACAATTCGAGAATTAATCGGATATTTCGAAATATCGACATTCGGGTAAAAAATATTTCCAAAAAAAGAGTATAAGGACCCTGCGAATTTTTAAATATTGATTTAAAATTACATTGCCTGATGTTATTGTATCGATATATCCAAAAAACGAGATGCAAAATTCGAGAATTAATCGGGTATTTGGAAAAATCGACATTCGTGTAAGAAATATTTTCAAAAAATGAGTATAAAGACCCGCGAACTATTCGATATTAATTTGAAATAACATTGCCCGACGTTATTGTATCGATTCATCGAAAATACGTGATAAACAGTTCTAGAATTAATCGGATATTTCGAAAAATCGACATTCGGGTAAAAAATATTTTCAAAAATAGAGTATAAGGACACGCGTACTATTCGATATTATTGTATCGATTCATCTGAAATACTTGATGAACAGTTCGAGAATTAATCGGATATTTCGAAAAATCGACATTCGGAAAAAAAAATTTTTCGAAAAAAGAGAATAAGGACCCGCGAACTATTCGATATTGATTCAAAATTACATTGCCTGACGTTATTGTATCGATTTATCCAAAATACGTGATAAACAATTCGAGAATTAATCGGATATATCGAAAAATCGACATTCGAGTAAAAAATATTTTCAAAAAAAGGGTATAAGGACCCGCGAACTATTCGATATTGATTTAAAATAACATTGCCCGACGTTGTATCGATTTATCGAAAATACGTGATAAACAATTCGAGAATTAATCGGATATTTCGATAAATCGACATTCGGGAAAGAAATATTCTCAAAAAAAGAGCATAAGGACCCGCGAACTATTCGATATTGATTTAAAATTATTGCCTGACGTTATTGTATCGATTTATCCAAAATACGTGATAAACAATTCGAGAATTAATCGGATATTTCGAAGAATCGACATTCGGGTAAAAAATATTTCCAAAAAATGAGTATAAAGACCCGCGAACTATTCGATATTAATTCAAAATTACATTGCCTGACGTTATTGTATCGATTTATCCAAAATACGTGATAAACAATTCGAGAATTAATTGTATATATCGAAAAATCGACATTCCGGTGAAAAATATTTTCAAAAAAAGTGTATAAGGACCCGCGAACTATTCGATATTGATTTAAAATAACATTGCCCGACGTTGTATCGATTTATCGAAGATACGTGATAAAACATTCGAAAATTAATCGACCATTTCGATAAATCGACATTCGGGAAAGAAATATTTTCAAAAAAAGGGTATAAGGACCCGCGAACTATTCGATATTGATTTAAAATAACATTGCCCGACGTTGTATCGATTTATCGAAGATACGTGATAAAACATTCGAAAATTAATCGACCATTTCGATAAATCGACATTCGGGAAAGAAATATTTTCAAAAAAAGGGTATAAGGACCCGCGAACTATTCGATATTGATTTAAAATTACATTGCCTGACGTTATTGTATCGATATACTAAAATACGTAATGAAAAATTTGAGAATTAATCGGATATATCGAAAAATCGACATTCGGTTAAAAAATATTTTCAAAAAAACGTTTAAGGACCCGCCTACTATTCGATATTGATTTAAAATTAGATTGCCCGACGTTGTATCGATTCATCGAAAATACGTGATAACCAATTCGAGAATTAATCGGATATTTCGTGAAATCGACATTCGGGTAAAAAATATTTTCAAGAAATGAGTATAAAGACCCGCGAACTATTCGATATTGAATCAAAATTACATTGCCTGACGTTATTGTATCGATTTATCCAAAATACGTAATAAACAATTCGAGAATTAATTGTATATATCGAAAAATCGACATTCGGGTGAAAAATATTTTCAAAAAAAGGGTATAAGGACCCGCGAACTATTCGATATTGATTCGAAATAACATTGCCCGACGTTGAATCGATTTATCGAAGATACGTGATAAAACATTCGAAAATTAATCGACTATTTCGATAAATCGACATTCGGGAAAGAAATATTTGCAAAAAAAGGGTATAAGGACCCGCGAACGATTCGATATTGATTTAAAATTACATTGCCTGACGTTATTGTATCGATATATCTAAAATACGTGATGAAAAATTCGAGAATTAATCGGATATATCGAAAAATCGACATTCGGGTAAAAAATATTTTCAGAAAAACGTTTAAGGACCCGCCTACTATTCGATATTGAATCAAAATTACATTGCCTGACGTTATTGTATCGATTCATCGAAAATACGTGATAAACAATTCGAGAATTAATCGGATATTTCGAAATATCGACATTCGGGTAAAAAATATTTTCAAAAAAAGGGTATAAGGACCCGCGAACTATTCGATATTGATTCGAAATAACATTGCCCGACGTTGTATCGATTTATCGAAGATACGTGATAAAACATTCGAAAATTAATCGACTATTTCGATAAATCGACATTCTGGAAAGAAATATTTTCAAAAAAAGGGTATAAGGACCCGCGAACTATTCGATATTGATTTGATATTACATTGCCTGACGTTATTGTATCGATATATCCAAAATACGAGATGAAAAATTCGAGAAATAATCGGATATTTGGAAAAATCGCCCACCCGGTAAAAAATATTTTCAAAAAAAGAGTTTAAGGACCCGCCTACTATTCGATTTTAATTTGAAATTACATTGCCCGACGTAATTGTATCGATTCATCGAAAAAACGTGATAAAAAATTCGAGAATTAATCGGATATTTCGAAATATCGACATTCGGGTAAAAAATATTTCCAAAAAAGAGTATAAGGACCCTGAGAATTTTTAAATATTGATTCAAAATTACATTGCCTGATGTATTGTATCGATATATTCAAAAAACGAGATGCAAAATTCGAGAATTAATCGGGTATTTGGAAAAATCGACATTCGTGTAAGAAATATTTTCAAAAAATGAGTATAAGGACCCGCGAACTATTCGATATTGATTTAAAATTATTGCCTGACGTTATTGTATCGATTTATCCAAAATACGTGATAAACAATTCGAGAATTAATCGGATATTTCGAAGAATCGACATTCGGGTAAAAAATATTTCCAAAAAATGAGTATAAAGACCCGCGAACTATTCGATATTAATTCAAAATTACATTGCCTGACGTTATTGTATCGATTTATCCAAAATACGTGATAAACAATTCGAGAATTAATTGTATATATCGAAAAATCGACATTCCGGTGAAAAATATTTTCAAAAAAAGTGTATAAGGACCCGCGAACTATTCGATATTGATTTAAAATAACATTGCCCGACGTTGTATCGATTTATCGAAGATACGTGATAAAACATTCGAAAATTAATCGACCATTTCGATAAATCGACATTCGGGAAAGAAATATTTTCAAAAAAAGGGTATAAGGACCCGCGAACTATTCGATATTGATTTAAAATAACATTGCCCGACGTTGTATCGATTTATCGAAGATACGTGATAAAACATTCGAAAATTAATCGACCATTTCGATAAATCGACATTCGGGAAAGAAATATTTTCAAAAAAAGGGTATAAGGACCCGCGAACTATTCGATATTGATTTAAAATTACATTGCCTGACGTTATTGTATCGATATACTAAAATACGTAATGAAAAATTTGAGAATTAATCGGATATATCGAAAAATCGACATTCGGTTAAAAAATATTTTCAAAAAAACGTTTAAGGACCCGCCTACTATTCGATATTGATTTAAAATTAGATTGCCCGACGTTGTATCGATTCATCGAAAATACGTGATAACCAATTCGAGAATTAATCGGATATTTCGTGAAATCGACATTCGGGTAAAAAATATTTTCAAGAAATGAGTATAAAGACCCGCGAACTATTCGATATTGAATCAAAATTACATTGCCTGACGTTATTGTATCGATTTATCCAAAATACGTAATAAACAATTCGAGAATTAATTGTATATATCGAAAAATCGACATTCGGGTGAAAAATATTTTCAAAAAAAGGGTATAAGGACCCGCGAACTATTCGATATTGATTCGAAATAACATTGCCCGACGTTGAATCGATTTATCGAAGATACGTGATAAAACATTCGAAAATTAATCGACTATTTCGATAAATCGACATTCGGGAAAGAAATATTTGCAAAAAAAGGGTATAAGGACCCGCGAACGATTCGATATTGATTTAAAATTACATTGCCTGACGTTATTGTATCGATATATCTAAAATACGTGATGAAAAATTCGAGAATTAATCGGATATATCGAAAAATCGACATTCGGGTAAAAAATATTTTCAGAAAAACGTTTAAGGACCCGCCTACTATTCGATATTGAATCAAAATTACATTGCCTGACGTTATTGTATCGATTCATCGAAAATACGTGATAAACAATTCGAGAATTAATCGGATATTTCGAAATATCGACATTCGGGTAAAAAATATTTTCAAAAAAAGGGTATAAGGACCCGCGAACTATTCGATATTGATTCGAAATAACATTGCCCGACGTTGTATCGATTTATCGAAGATACGTGATAAAACATTCGAAAATTAATCGACTATTTCGATAAATCGACATTCTGGAAAGAAATATTTTCAAAAAAAGGGTATAAGGACCCGCGAACTATTCGATATTGATTTGATATTACATTGCCTGACGTTATTGTATCGATATATCCAAAATACGAGATGAAAAATTCGAGAAATAATCGGATATTTGGAAAAATCGCCCACCCGGTAAAAAATATTTTCAAAAAAAGAGTTTAAGGACCCGCCTACTATTCGATTTTAATTTGAAATTACATTGCCCGACGTAATTGTATCGATTCATCGAAAAAACGTGATAAACAATTTGAGAATTAATCGGATATTTCGGAATATCGACATTCGGGTAAAAAATATTTCCAAAAAAGAGTATAAGGACCCTGAGAATTTTTAAATATTGATTCAAAATTACATTGCCTGATGTATTGTATCGATATATTCAAAAAACGAGATGCAAAATTCGAGAATTAATCGGGTATTTGGAAAAATCGACATTCGTGTAAGAAATATTTTCAAAAAATGAGTATAAAGACCCGCGAACTATTCGATATTAATTTGAAATAACATTGCCCGACGTAATTGTATCGATTTATCCAAAATACGTGATAAACAATTCGAGAATTAATCGGATATATCGAAAAATCGACATTCGGGTGAAAAATATTTTCAAAAAAAGAGTATAAGGACCCGCGAACCATTCGATATTGATTTAAAATAACATTGCCCGACGTTGTATCGATTTATCGAAGATACGTGATAAAACATTCGAAAATTAATCGACTATTTCGATAAATCGACATTCTGGAAAGAAATATTTTCAAAAAAAGGGTATAAGGACCCGCGAACTATTCGATATTGATTTGATATTACATTGCCTGACGTTATTGTATCGATATATCCAAAATACGAGATGAAAAATTCGAGAAATAATCGGATATTTGGAAAAATCGCCCACCCGGTAAAAAATATTTTCAAAAAAAGAGTTTAAGGACCCGCGAACTATTCGATATTAATTTGAAATAACATTGCCCGACGTAATTGTATCGATTCATCCAAAATACGTGATAAACAATTCTAGAATTAATCGGATATTTCGAAAAATCGACATTCGGGTAAAAAATATTTTCAAAAAAAGAGTATAACTACCCGCGAATTTTTCGATATTGATTTAAAATGACATTTCCCGACAATATTGTATCGATTTATCCAAAATACGTCATAAACAATTCGGGAATTAAACGAATATTTCGAAAAATCGACATTCGTGTGAGAAATATATTCAAGAAATGAGTATAAAGACCCGCGAAATATTCCATTTTGATTCAAAATTACATTGCCCGACGTTATGTCGACGATTTATCCAAAATACGTGATAAAAAATTCGAGAATTAATCGGATGTTTCGAAAAATCGACATTCGTGTAAGAACTATTTTCAAAAAAAAGGGTATAAGGACCCGCTAACTACTTGGTATTGATTTAAAATAACATTGCCCGACGTTGTATCGATTTATCGAAAATACGTTATAAACAATTCGAGAATTCATCAGATATTTCGATATATCGACATTCGAGAACAAAATATTTTCAAAAAAAGGGTATAAGGACCCGCGAACTATTCGATATTGATTTAAAATAACATTGCCCGACGTTGTATCGATTTATCGAAGATACGTGATAAAACATTCGAAAATTAATCGACCATTTCGATAAATCGACATTCGGGAAAGAAATATTTTCAAAAAAAGGGTATAAGGACCCGCGAACTATTCGATATTGATTCAAAATTACAGTGCCTGAAGTTATTGTATCGATTTATCCAAAATACGTGATAAAAAATTCGAGAATTCATCGGATATTTCGAAAAATCGACATTCGTGTGAGAAATATTTTCAAACAATTAGTATAAAGACCCGCGAACTATTCGATATTAATTCAAAATTACATTGCCGACGTTATTGTTTCGAGTTATTCAAGATACGTGATGAACAATTCGAGAATTAATCGGATATTTCGAAAAATCGACATTCGAATAAAAATAATTTTCAAAAAAGGGTATAAAGTCCCGCGAACTATTCGACATTGATTCAAAATTACATTGCCCGAAGATATTGTATCGATTTATTCAAAATACGTGATAAACAATTCGAGAATTAATCGGATATTTCGAAAAATCGACATTCGGCTAAGAAATATTTTCAAAAAAAGAATTAAGGAAACGCGAACTATTCAATAAGTATTTAAAATAACATTGCCTGACGTTATTGTATCGATCTATTCAAACTACGTGATGAACAATTAGAGAATTAATCGGATATTTCGAAAAATCGACTTTTGGGTGAAAAATATTTTCAAAAAAAGATTATAAGGACCCGCGAACTATTCGATATTGATTCAAAATTACATTGCCCGACGTAATTGTATCGATTTATCCAAAATACGTGATAAACAATTCGAGAATTAATCGGGGAATATCGAAAAATCGACATTCGGGTGAAAAATATTTTCAAAAAAAGAATATAAGGACCCGCGAACCATTCGATATTGATTTAAAATAACATTGCCCGACGTTGTATCGATTTTTCGAAGTTACGTGATAAAACATTCGAAAATTAATCGGATATTTCGATAAATCGACATTCTGGAAAGAAGTATTTTCGAAAAAAAGGGTATAAGGACCCGCGAACTATTCGATATTGATTTGATATTACATTGCCTGACGTTATTGTATCGATATATCCAAAATACGAGATGAAAAATTCGAGAAATAATCGGATATTTGGAAAAATCGCCCACCCGGTAAAAAATATTTTCAAAAAAAGAGTTTAAGGACCCGCCTACTATTCGATTTTAATTTGAAATTACATTGCCCGACGTAATTGTATCGATTCATCCAAAATACGTGATAAACAATTCGAGAATTAATCGGATATTTCGAAATATCGACATTCGGGTAAAAAATATTTCCAAAAAAAGAGTATAAGGACCCTGCGAATTTTTAAATATTGATTTAAAATTACATTGCCTGACGTTATTGTATCGATATATTCAAGAAACGAGATGCAAAATTCGAGAATTAATCGGGTATTTGGAAAAATCGACATTCGTGTAAGAAATATTTTCAAAAAATCAGTATAAAGACCCGCGAACTATTCGATATTAATTTGAAATAACATTGCCCGACGTAATTGTATCGATTCATCCAAAATACGTGATAAACAATTCTAGAATTAATCGGATATTTCGAAAAATCGACATTCGGGTAAAAAATATTTTCAAAAAAAGAGTATAAGGACCCGCGAATTTTTCGACATTGATTTAAAATGACATTTCCCGACGTTATTGTATCGATTTATCCAAAATACATCATAAACAATTCGGGAATTAATCGGATATATCGAAAAATCGACATTCGGGTAAAAAATATTTTCAAAAAAAAGGGTATAAGGACCCGCGAACTATTCGATATTGATTTGAAATAACATTGCCCGAGGTTGTATCGATTTATCGAAAATACGTGATAAACAATTCGAGAATTAATCGGATATATCGAAAAATCGACATTCGGGTAAAAAATATTTTCAGAAAAACGTTTAAGGACCTGCCTACTATTCGATATTGATTCAAAATTACATTGCCCGACTCTGTATCGATTCATCGAAAATACGTGATGAACAATTCGAGAATTAATCGGATTTTTCAAACGAAATTTCAAACGACCGTATTTACGGAACCCCTTGTATAATGTTGCTCATAGATGAACGTGATCACGACATTCGAGATCCACACCTATCCTGAAAATTTCAAGTCCCTATGCCTTTCCGTTCGAAAATTACAATTTTCTATGGTTTCTATGGTTCTGGTCATGCGATCTGGACAAAGTTTCGCATGTAGCTAAAACACTTCATTTTCCATTTGAGTGCAAAATTTCATCTCGATCGAATCTGTTGTTTTCAAGTAATCAGGGAAACAAAACTTTGAACGGCCATATTTACGGAACCCCTGGTGGAATTTGGCCCATTAACGAACTTAACCGAGGCATTCGGGAACTGAACCCACACTGAAAATTTCAAGTCTCTAGGTTGATCCGTTCGAGAGTTATCGTGCTTACGGACGGACGGACGGCCGGACGGACAGACTCGAATTTTCCGACGGATTCGTCATCAGTGAGTCGAACATAGTCGATTGAGACCATTTTCGGCTCAAAATTCGAAAAATACAGACATCGTGACGAAATGATATAGCCCTCGTGTAAGTAGTACGAGCGCTCAAAAAGGATGGTAAAATGCGTACATAAAATCGGAATTTGCACAAACATCAAAAGAACATCCAAATAAAACATCTATCGTTCACTTAGTTTCTCACAATCGTAATTAAATCAAACAATTCAACTGTTACTTCCCATCAACATACCCGTCGCAATGTACGAGGGGTCGGATAATCAACTACAACTAATATTCAAATTTCGTACGTAAAATCGAACGTACATCAAATCAACTTCGGATCGAGATATCAATAATATTGGGAATTACAATAACGCCATTCACATTCATAGGGGTTAAAGCTTTGAATGGAATTTTCCTACCTTGGTCTGCAAACCACCTAATTTCTCTTTTGTACCTGTTCGGAAACTAAACCACCCACACACGATATTGGCCTTTATTTTTTATTCGCACTCGAAACACAAAAGAACGGCTTTTAACTTTACCCAAAATAAACTTCTTAAACACTCATTTGTACGATCTAACACAGTTACCCCCTTAAACCGAAATCTAACAGAAATCCTCTACTGAAAAATTACAACACTAGTTTCCTACACCGCCCTCGAAACCGCCGTCCGATTTTACCCTTCGTGGGTCCCATTTTCGCCGACCAACTCCCTTTTTTTCCGAGTAACTCCAATCTCGCCGAGTAACTGACTCTAATTTTTCCTTGATCTCCAAAAGTAAACCCTACCCCCCTTTCAAAAAGAATCTACAGCTCAAGAGTGGGCATCCAGACGCTTAAACAGCAAATTCTTACTTCAAAAATGTTCCCATGAATTTTAATCTCAACTGGCCCTATCTACCGTAGACATAAACAATTTCAGCCACTACAATGATGCAAATGGACAACTTTGCTTTTTAGACGTTACTTATCGAGCCCATGGGTGGTCTTTTCGTCGAACTTATCATGACCATTAAAATAAATGACATCCGTCTGGACACCTGCAGATTAATACAATGTAGATGAAGTATTTTCTTTCCATTCAGGCAATGCATTTGAATTTAAATAATCCATGTAATTTTGAATAGGTATTTCCCAATTATTACAATATCGAAAAATCGACATTCGGGTAAAAAATATTTTCAAAAAATTACGAAAAGCACTGCCGTGAAGGCAGGAGCTTTTGAGCGCTCGTACATGCACCTTGAAGGTAGATTCTCATTTTCCAGTTTTGGAAATCAATTGAACGAATGTTTGACTGCTGTCAAAAAAATCCTGAAACTTAGGCAAAACTCGAGACTTCATGTCGGTGCCTCAGCTGATCAATTTTTTTCCGATAATTCGCTAGAATTTTCCACGGTATCTATTGTCTTAGTGATGCGATCTGGACAAAATTTTGCACGTAGTTTGAATACATTATTCCTGAGCTAGGTGCATAATTTCATTCCAATCCGATCAGTAGTTTCGAAACTATCAGGAAAAAAATATCTTTAACGGCAATATTTACGGAACCCCTAGTCTAATTTTGCTCATTGATGAACGTGACCGTGAAATTTGCGATCCAAACCCACCCTGAAAATTTCAAGTTCCTAGGCTTTTCCGTTCAAAAGTTACAATTTTCTATGGTTTCTATGGTTCTGGTCATGCGATCTGGACAAAACATTGCTTCAATATATCATTCTCGATTAAAATACAAAATTTCATCTCGATCGAATCCGTAGTTTCGAATTTATCGAAAAGACAAAATTTCAAACGACCGTATTTACGGAACCCCTTGTATAATGTTGCTCATAGATGAACGTGATCACGACATTCAAGATCCACACCTATGCTGAAAATTTCAAGTCCCTAGGCGTTTCCGTTCAAAAGTTACAATTTTCTATGGTTTCTATAGTTCTGGTTATGCGATCTGGACAAAATTTCACATGTAGCTTGAGCTTGAGCTTGAACACCTCATTTTCCATTCGAGTGCAAAATTTCATCTCGATCAAATCTGTAGTTTTCAAGCAATCAGGGAAACAAAACTTTGAACGGCCATATTTACGGAACCCCTGGTGGAATTTGGCCCATTAACGAACTTAACCGAGCCATTCGGGAACTGAACTCACACTGAAAATTTCAAGTCTCTAGGTTGTTCCGTTCGAGAGTTATCGTGCTTACGGCCGGCCGGACGGCCGGAAGGCCGGACGGCCGGACGGACAGACTCGAATTTTCCGACGGATTCGTCATCAGTGAGTCGAACATAGTCGATTGAGACCATTTTCGGCTCAAAATTCGAAAAATACAGACATCCTGACGAAATGATATAGCCCTCGTGTAAGTAGTACGAGCGCTCAAAAAAGAGTATAAGGACCCGCGAACTATTCGATATTGATTCAAAATTACATTGCCTGAAGTAATTGTATCGATTTATCCAAAATACGTGATAAAAAATTACGAAAAGCACTGCCGTGAAGGCAGGAGCTTTTGAGCGCTCGTACATGCACCTTGTAGGTAGATTCGCATTTTTGAGTTTTGGAAACCAATTGAGGACATTTTTGACAGCTGTCAAACAAAATTTGAAACTAAGGCGATAATCCAAACTTCAAGTCAGTGCTTTAGGTGACCAATTTTTTTTTTCGATAATTCGCTAAAATTTTCTACGGTATCTATGGTCTTGGTAATGCGATCTGGACAAAATTTCGCACGTTGTTTGAATACATTATTCCTCAGCTAGGTGCAAAATTTCATTCCAATCAAATCGTTAGTTTCGAAATTATCAGGAAAAGAATATTTTGAACGGCCATATTTACGGAACCCCTAGTCTAATTTTGCTCATTGATGAACGTGACCGTGAAATTCGCGATCCAAACCCACCCTGAAAATTTCGAGTTCCTAGGCCTTTCCTTTCGGAAGTTATAATTTTCTATGGTTTCTATGGTTTTGGTCATGCGATATGAACGAAATGTTGCTTTAATATATCATTCTCGTTTAAAATACGAAATTTTATCTGGATCGAATCCATAGTTTCGAAATTATCGAGAAAACAAAATTTCAAACGACCGTATTTACGGAACGCCTAGTATAATTCTGCTCATTGATGAACGTGAACGCCACATTTCAGATCTACACCTATCCTGAAAATTTCGAGTCCCTAGGCCTTTCCGTTCGAAAGTTATGATTTTCTATGGTTTCTATGGTTCTGGTCATGCGGTCTAGAGAAATGTAGATTGAATATATCATTCTCCATTAGTATACAGAATTTCGTCACGATCGAATCTGTAGTTTGGAATTTATCAAGAAAACTAAATTTCAAACGACCATATTTACGGAACCCCTAGTATAATTTTGCTCATAGATGAAAGTGATCACGACAATCAAGCTCCACACCTATCCTGAAAATTTCAAGACCCTAGGCGTTTCCGTTCAAAAGTTACAATTTTGTATGGTTTCTATGGTTCTGGTGATGCGAGCTGAACAGAATTTTGCATGTAGCTTGAACACCTCATTTTGCTCATTGATGAACGTGACCGCGATATTCGCGATCCAAACCCACCCTGAAAATTTCAAGTTCCTAGGCCTTCCCGTTCAAAAGTTACAATTTTCTATGGTTTCTATGGTTCTGGTCATGCGATCTGGACAAAATATTGCTTTAATATATCATTCTCGATTAAAATACAAAATTTCATCTCGATCGAATCCGTAGTTTCGAAATTATCGAGAAAACAAAATTTCAAACGACCGTATTTACGGAACCCCTCGTAAAATGTTGCTCATAGATGAACGTGATCACGACAATCGAGATCCACACCTATCCTGAAGATTTCAAGTCCCTAGGCATTTCCGTTCAAAAGTTACAATTTTCTATGATTTCTATGGTTCTGGTCATGCGATCTGGACAAAATTCCGCATGTAGCTAAAACACCTCATTTTCCATTTGAGTGCAAAATTTCATTTCGATCGAATCTGTAGTTTTCAAGTAATCAGGGAAACAAAACTTTGAACGGCCATATTCACGGAACCCCTGGTGGAATTTGGCCCATTAACGAACTCAACTGAGGCATTTGGGATCTGAACCTACACTGAAAATTTCAAGTCTCTAGGTTGATCCGTTCGAGAGTTATCGTGCTTACAGCCGGACGGCCGGACGGCCGGACGGACGGACAGACTCGAATTTTCCGACGGATTCGTCATCAGTGAGTCGAACATAGTCGATTGAGACCATTTTCGGCTCAAAATTCGAAAAATACAGACATCGTGACGAAATGATATAGCCCTCGTGTAAGTAGTACGAGCGCTCAAAAATGAGTATAAAGAGCCGCGAACTATTATACAGGGTCTTTCACGAGGAACCTAACCCATATTTATACGGAAAACTACTGAACGTATTTTCATGAAATTCAGCACTTATAACTATTTCACGATGCTGATGAAATCTAAATATTTTCAAGGCATGAGCACCTCCGGTTTTTCCGGAAATGACGTCAACTTCCGTTTTTCAAATTAGAACACCATTTTTTTATTGCAGAAATAGATTCTTTAGAAAATTTCAAGTTATTTTGATGTAACATTTTTCAGTTTTGGTTGGAAAATTCTCTCTGAGCGGGAAAATTCGAAAAAAAAATCGAAAATAGAGCTCCGCTGAAACAAGAATAACTTCGAGGTTTTTGGATGGAAAATTTTCATTTTTGGGATTTTTCAAGATGTAAGATTGATGTATCCACTTTAAAAATCGAAATCGCGATTCATGATACAGGGGGTGAAAAAATCGCTTTCAAAGTTAGGGATGACAAAATCGTGAAAAATCAATTTTTTCAAATTAGAACCCCATTTTTTATGGCAGATATTGAATCTACGTTAAAAAATAATGTGAGTGTATGCATCACACCCTTGCCCTAAAATGGATATTTTCTGAGTTATTCACAAAAAACTGTTTTTCGTCTTGAATTTTCAGCTATTTCTTTTCCCTTCACGCCAAAAAGATGAAATTTTCAGGAACTGTTACTTAAACCATGTTTTAGATTTTACTACCCTAATATGCGAGAGAAAAAAGTTACAGGTTGTTCCTAAATAGATGGCGAATTTGGATTCGAATTTGTATCGGAAACCTCTTTATTTCAACTAATCGGCCATCGGTTTTCTCTCCAGTGATAAATAAATAATTCCTTATGAACCATATGCAAAAACTTACCATGTTTTACATTCTTTTTTTTTAATGATAGATATCATTAATTACATCTGCCAAATTCCTCTTTATTCAGTAGCATTTTGTGTTTACTATTAATTTGGTGATAATTCGTATTAAGTTATAAAATCGATCACTATGCCTAATTTTACCAATGAAGATTATTTAAATCTCATTCTACTTCATGGAGAATGTAATAAAGTTGTAGATAGAACGATTCGACTGTTCATTGAGAGGTTTCCTGACCGACCCAGACCAACGAGAGATACCATTAACAGAACCATGACAAACTTGAGAAATGTCGGATCTTTCGTTAAGAAAACTATACACAGAGAAAAAAGTGTAGTAGAAGATGAGAACAACGAAATTACAGTTCTTGCATATTTTCGTGTGAATCCTCAAAATTCTCTCAAAGATGCCGAGATTGATCTGGGATTATCTCAATCGAGTGTTTGGAGAATATTAAAAAAACATAAAATGCACCCATATAAATTCAATAGGGTACAGCATTTGAAGGAAACTGATTTCGTCAGGAGAACAGAGTTTTGCGAAGCTATGATGATTCGATTTCAAGAGAATGAAAACTTTTTGGACTGTATAATTTGGACAGATGAATCTAAATTCAGAAAGAATGGTTCTTTCAATAGGCATAACAGTCATTATTGGGATGAAGAGAACAACCACCACTTCAGACAAAGGATTTTTCAAGAGACCTGGAGTTTCAATGTTTTTTGCGCCATCAAAAATAATACAATTCTCGATGTTCACATTTATGATGAGACTTTAACTGGTAAGATAGAACACTACACATGTTTGCATTATTTAAAGAATGTTCTCCCTTAGGAGATAGATATTCTGACATATTGACTCAAATAATTGAGCCGCTAGTACAGAACCATAATGACTTATGGTATCAACAAGATGGCGCGCCTCCACACAATTCACTCAATGTGTCAAATATCCTCTACAGGCTATTTGAAGATCGATGGTTGGCGAACAATGGTCCACATCTTTGGCCACCACGTTCTCCCGATTTAACTCCTTTAGACTATTATGTTTGGGGTAGGATAAAAAATATTGTCTACTCAATGCGCCATCAAAAATAATACAATTCTCGATGTTCACATTTATGATGAGACTTTAACTGGTAAGATAGAACACTACACATGTTTGCATTATTTAAAGAATGTTCTCCCTTAGGAGATAGATATTCTGACATATTGACTCAAATAATTGAGCCGCTAGTACAGAACCATAATGACTTATGGTATCAACAAGATGGCGCGCCTCCACACAATTCACTCAATGTGTCAAATATCCTCTACAGGCTATTTGAAGATCGATGGTTGGCGAACAATGGTCCACATCTTTGGCCACCACGTTCTCCCGATTTAACTCCTTTAGACTATTATGTTTGGGGTAGGATAAAAAATATTGTCTACTCAACTCCCCTGACTGATAAAGAGGACTGCATAGAACGAGTCAGAAATGCGTTCAGGTTTGTTTAGATTTTTAGATTCATAGTTTTGAAACTCAATTTGGTTTTTAAACACTTTTGCAGATCTCTTCCTCCCGATGAAATAAGAAGAGCAACGCACGAAGCATTCCTGAGACGTATAAATAAATGTCTAGAAATTAACGGTCAAAACTTTGAGCATCTTCTCTAGTTATAACTGCGAGAGTTTGCCATGGTTCTCCTAATAGTAACTTGAAGTCGGTTTCAAGAAGGGGTGAAAAATCTACAGCATGGTTCAAATAACAGTTCCTGAAAATTTCATCTTTTTGGCGTGAAGGGAAAAGAAATAGCTGAAAATTCAAGACGAAAAACAGTTTTTTGTGAATAACTCAGAAAATATCCATTTTAGGGCAAGGGTGTGATGCATACACTCACATTATTTTTAAACGTAGATTCAATATCTGCCATAAAAATTACGAAAAGCACTGCCGTGAAGGCAGGAGCTTTTAAGCGCTCGTACATGCACCTTGTAGGTAGATTCGCATTTTCCAGTTTTAGAAATCAATTGAAGGAATTTTCGACAGCTGTCGAAAAAATCTGAAACTTAGGCGAAATTCCAGACTTCATGTCAGTGCTTCAGCGGATCAATTTTTTTCGATAACTCGCTATAATTTTCTACGGTATCTATGGTCTTGGTGATGCGATCTGGACAAAATTTTGCACGTAGTTTGAAAACATTATTCCTCAGCTAGTTGAAAAAATTTCATTCCGATCCGATCCGTAGGTTCGAAACTATCAGGAAAAAAATAGTTTGAACGGCCATATTTACGGAACCCCTAGTCTTATTTTGCTCATTGATGAACGTGACCGTGAAATTCGCGATCCAAACCCACCCTGAAAATTTCAAGTCCCTAGCCTTTCCGTTCGAAAGTTAATTTTCTATGGTTTCTATGGTTCTGGTCATGCGATCTAGAGAAATGTAACTTGAATATAACATTCTCCATTAGTATACAGAATTTCGTCTCGATCGAATCTGTAGTTTGGAAATTATCAAGAAAACTAAATTTCAAACGACCATATTTACGGAACCCCTGGTATAATTTTGCTCATAAATGAAAGTGATCACGACATTCGAGATCCACACCTATCCAGAAAATTTCAAGTCCCTAGGCTTTTCCGTTCGTAAGTTATGATTTTCTATGGTTTCTATGGTTTTGGTCAAGCGATCTGGATAAAATGTAGCTTGAATATATAATTCTCCATTTAGATACTAAATTTCGTGACGATCGAATCTGTAGTTTTGAAATTATCAAGAAAACTAAATTTCAAACGACCATATTTACGGAACCTCTAGAATAATTCTGCTCATAGATAAACGTCATCACGACATTCCAGAACCACACCTATCCTGAAAATTTCTAGTCCCTAGGCGTTTCCGTTCAAAAGTTACAATTTTCTATTGTTTCTATGGTTCTGGTCATGCGATCTGGACAAAATTTCACATGCAGCTTGAACAACTCATTTTCCATTATAGTGCAAAATTTCATCTCGATCGAATCTGTAGTTTCAAGGTAATCAGGAAAACAAAATTTCGAGCGGCCATATTTACGGAACCCCTCGGCAAATTTTGCCCAATAACGAACTTAACTGCGGCATTCGAGATTCGAAACTACCCTGAAAATTTCAAGTTTCTAGGACATTCCGTTCGAGAGTTATCGTGCTGACGGCCGGACGGACAGACTCGAATTTTCCGACGGATTCGTCATCAGTGAGTCGAACATAGTCGATTGAGACCATTTGCGGCTCAAAATTCGAAAAATATAGACATCGTGACGAAATGATATAGCCCTCGTGTAAGTAGTACGAGCGCTCAAAAAAATGGGGTTCTAATTTGAAAAAATTGATTTTTCACGATTTTGTCATCCCTAACTTTGAAAGCGATTTTTTCACCCCCTGTATCATGAATCGCGATTTCGATTTTTAAAGTGGATACATCAATCTTACATCTTGAAAAATTCCAAAAATGAAAATTTTCCATCCAAAAACCTCGAAGTTATTCTTGTTTCAGCGGAGCTCTATTTTCGATTTTTTTTTCGAATTTTCCCGCTCAGAGAGAATTTTCCAACCAAAACTGAAAAATGTTACATCAAAATAACTTGAAATTTTCTAAGGAATCTATTTCTGCAATAAAAAAATGGTGTTCTAATTTGAAAAACGGAAGTTGACGTCATTTCCGGAAAAACCGGAGGTGCTCATGCCTTGAAAATATTTAGATTTCATCAGCATCGTGAAATACTTATAAGTGCTGAATTTCATGAAAATACGTTCAGTAGTTTCCCGTATAAATATGGGTGAGGTTCCTCGTGAAAGACCCTGTATATTACAGCATATTTTCGCTTTTTTATACATATCATACCCTTCTCTGATAAAAATAATCCGAAATTATAATCAAACTTGTTCAACGTAGAAAAAATTGACGAAAAATGAAATAAGGTCAGTTATTTTCAAAAAAATACGAGAACTCAAAGTACTCGTAAACTGTTGATTTTTGGATATCAATACATATGGCTCAAAGGACCGCAAAGAGAGACTAACACTTCCTCCAAGGTTCACGTCAAATTCGGAAACACCCTGTATAATGGAATTGAGAAATTGAATTTACATCCATTATTGTACAGACTCCAACGTTTTTTGAGCGCTCGTTCTACTTACACGAGGGTTATATCATTTTGTCACGATTTTTCTTATTTTGAGCCGAAAAAGGTCTTAATCGACAAGGTTCGATTCACTGATGACGAATCCGTCGAAAAATTCAAGTCTTTCCGTCCGGCCGTAAGCACGATAACTTTCGAACGGTACGACCTAGAGACTTGAAATTTTCAGTATGGGTTCAGTTTCCGAACGCCGCAGTTTAGTTCGTTAATGGGCAGAACTCCACCAGGGGTTCCGTAAATATGACAGTCCGAAATTTTGTTCTCCTGATTACTTCGAAACTGCGGATTCAATCGAGATGAAATTGCACTCAATTGAAAAATGACGTGTTCAAGCAACATGTAAAATTTTGTCTAGATCGCATGACAAAAAAAATGATCTAAAACTCAAATCAAGAATTTTTTTTCAGACCGATGTGTTTTCCTTGCATATTGGCAGCATTGTCATAACCCTGACCACGAAGATCTTTCAATTTAAGCTCGTATTCTTCAAATATCACCAACGAAAAGTTTACCAACCTGACCCTGTTATATCGGTATTGGATAAAATTTAAAAAAAATCTCGTTATGGAGAAGCTGTTATGATTCAACCGCACAAATCTAGCAAACAGATATCTGCTCTTCTCGGCTATCACCTTGTTCAAAATTTCAGATCTGATATGCTCTCCTATAAGGTGAATTAGCTCATTTTGTATTTTATCACCAATATACTGAGGCATATTTTTGTCTGTATTTATTTGTACATTCTTTATATGTTCTGGGAACTAGTGAATTAGGCACGAGGTTATCAATGTATCCAGTATCCGCGCGTTTTCAATCTCAACGACAACGAGTAAAGAATCGTATCGACCTGGCCTGGCGTGGACGCATTTTTGCTTACTGTGGTTCTTCTTTATTTGTACATCAATTAAATCAATAATAATAATAATATATATATTTTTTTTTCCTTTAATTTTATAGAATATTGTAAAATTAATTCCAGGAATATGATTCATGAATGATAGACATTTTTATGTAATAAGATGAGGGCGCCTGTGGCGCCCCTGAAGGCTCGGCGCCCCTGGGCCTTGCCCATCCTGCCCATGAGGGCGGCGCGGCCCTGATTAGTACACTCGACTATCCCACCCCCACTTCCACAATCTTACGCTGTTCTACTACGCAAGTTTGGTTTTAGCAGAGGATAGTGTGTCTTTCTATCTAACTATCTGCTCAGATTACTAGCAACCGTGATGCTCTACCAAAATGAGCATAGTAGAGTATTTCAGAAGAAAAGTATGCTAGTGGACTCTACTACTATTAATACCAATGTAAACCACGCTTTAGAGTTCTACAAAACCGTGCGCATTTCGGCACGGAGCTGTCGTCTACTGTACACAGCCTACCCTGACGAGCCGTCACTTGTTCGTTTTCAAATAAACGGCGACTCAACTGTAGTCCAGTAGTCCTGCACCCGTTGTATGATGTCGGAACGAATAGCATCTGAAAAAAGTGAAGGGAGTTGATTGATATCGAGATAGCTCCCAATTTTATAGAACACAATGGTCCCGTGGAAGAAAGGCCAAGGATTGGGGGCACCAGGAAAACAACCCTAGCTCAAGACCAACTAGTCATAATAACTTAAAGAAGAGAGTGTTGAGCTACTTGTAGGATGATGCAAAATAGTCCTTCTGATGCAGACGGTGTTCACGTTTCCATCCGACGAAGTTGGGGGAGATTCATTTCGAATTCCCTAAGGGAAGTGTAATTAACTCCTGGATACAAGCGACATTGATTGGAATGAACAAAACAGCGTGTTAATAAGAACAGTTAGGAATGGCGTTCTGTACATTTCACGGACGAGTCGAGATACGATCTGACTTGACGATCGAATTCCTCACAATTATCTGAAATCTGTGTGAAGAAACATTTGTTATTGACATCTCATTAGTTATTTTCATAACCCTTCAAGAATAGATCAATATTGGTGCATTTTTGGATGTGATTTTTTTTACTTCTACCTACCGAAACGTTAACCTACTGTAAGAATTTCAGGGAGTGTTTGAATTGTTTGAAATTTTGTTCACTTAGATCAGGATGTCAACCTTACATCATTGAGGAAAAATAGAGAATAAGTTTTGCATTCATTAGATACATCACTCATTCTTAAAAACAAATATTCTTTATATAACGTCTGATAGCAGCAAACGAAATAATGACAAACAGAGTTCTTATAGTAGTAGGTATGACAGGTCAACATTGTAAAAATTTTCAGATTTCTTCTGTCATCTATCCAACATTTTTCTGGCGACTAATATTAATATTCTTATTTTTACCATTAAAGTCTTCTTCATCATCAAATATTCAGCCCATAGAAAGCTCAGGGAAAAATGTTCGAATAGATAAGAGTATACCCCAACAGCACAGTTTCGTTGTTTTCTAGAGCATTTCCTGACATCCATTTCAAAAATTATATTCTTTGTCGTACAATTCTCTGGATTTTCTTGATAACAGGTTTTGCTTCACCTTTTTGCAATTTCATCGGGTAGGGTGAATTCGCCGGTAATCCGGACAGTACCGGTTGTCGGACAAAACGCGTATTATTTGAAATAACTTGAGAGAAATCCAATAAAAATTCCCTAAATAATAACAAATCAGTAGAGCCAATGTGCCTACATCTCACTGGTTAATTTTTTGTTTAGCAGTTGCTACCATTAAAATGTAAAAAGCGTGAATTTAGTGATATGCCACCAGTTGTCTATTGTTACGCATTGTAGATAAGCAGGTGCTATTTCAAACGTATGTAAAATATAATTTCGTCCATTATATGAATTCGCATGTATTGTCATGGAAATCCAAGAATGAAAAATAAATTCAAAATATATCACCAAAAACAAAATTCGATGAATGATTAAAATATGAATTTTCTTTTTCAAGAGGGCTCAGATTATTTAAAATGTTACCATAGAAATTGTTGTAAGATTATTAGTATTAAGGAAGCTGATTTTTGACAGGAGAAAAATTTCATGATAGAAATAGGGGAAATGTGTCTGAGACGGCATAGCAGATGAGATGGCATACAACGTGTTTAAGAGGTTGACGTTCAATTTTAGCGCCAGTTCAACGCGTATACTCTAGAATAAGACGTGGTTAAACGTCTGCGTGAGTTCTAGTAAATTTTGTAGTATTTGGTCAGCGCGTGCGAAGAAAGTTTATCGGGTTGCCTGAAAATTTACAGCAGCGATGGTTTTCTGTGAACAGTTGAAAAAACGGGTAGATCGAAAAGTGCAAATGTTTTCTATTATTTCTGCATATACTTAAGTTTCAGGATAGTATGTTATTTTTCATCTTAGTATCCACCATTGTTATAAAGAAAGAAAAAAGTGCTGGTGTTTGCTTCTGGGAAAGATGGCATACGTGATATGCTGATGAGATGGCATAGGTTTGCCATGTCAGCTAGGCACTTTCTTAACCCAAATAGACCGGAAACTTTTTTTTTCGAATTTCAATGATAAAAGTGCACGAGTATGGCTAAAATGAAGACTTTTCATATTCAAAGTTTTATTGTGCAGTTACTTTTCATAAAAAATTGAAATTTGTGGTTTTCTTGATAGAACAGTAGGGAACTACATTTCATTTTATGGCAAATTTCATGAGCTATTAAATTATAATATATGGTGATTATAAAAGCAATTTTGAGGCTAACGACATATGGAATGTCGACGAATCAGGCTTTACAACAGTACCTTCGTCATAATTTATCATGTTTGCCATCTCATCCATAATGTTGAGGGTGAGATGGCACATGAAGATCTTTTTGAGCGCTCGTACTACTTACACGAGGGCTGTATAATTTCGTCACGATGTCTGTATTTTTCGAATTTTGAACCGAAAATGGTCTCAATCGACTATGTTCGACTCACTGATGACGAATCCGTCGGAAAATTCGAGTCTGTCCGTCCGTCCGGCCGTCCGTCAGCACGATAACTCTCGAACGGAACAACCTAGAGACTTGAAATTTTCAGTGTGGGTTCAGTTCCCGAATGCCTCGGTTAAGTTCGTTAATGGGCCAAATTCCACCAGGGGTTCCGTAAATATGGCCGTTCAAAGTTTTGTTTCCCTGATTACTTAAAAACTACAGATTTGATCGAGATGAAATTTTACACTCAAATGGAAAATGAGGTGTTTCAGCTACATGCGAAATTTTGTCCAGATCGCATGACCAGAACCATAGAAACCATAGAAAATTGTAACTTTCGAACGGAAACGCCTATGGACTTGAAATTTTCAGGATAGGTGTGGATCTCGAATGTCGTGATCACGTTCATCTATAAGCAACATTATACAAGGGGTTCCGTAAATACGGTCGTTCGAAATTTTGTTTTCTCGATGAATTCGAAACTACGGATTCGATCGAGATGAAATTTTGTATTTTAATCGAGAATGATATATTGAAGCAATATTTTGTCCAGATCGCATGACCAGAACCATAGAAACCATAGAAAATTGTAACTTTTGAACGGAAAGGCCTAGGAACTTGAAATTTTCAGGGTGGGTTTGGATCGCGAATATCGCGGTCACGTTCATCAATGAGCAAAATGAGACTAGGGGTTCCGTAAATATGGCCGTTCAAAATATTTTTTTCCAGATAGTTTCGAAACTACTGATCGGATTGGAATGAAATTATGCACCTAGCTGAGGAATAATGTATTCAAACTACGTTCAAAATTTTGTCCAGATCGCATCACCAAGACCATAGATACCGTAGAAAATTCTAGCGAATTATCGAAAAAAAAATTGATCAGCTGAAGCACTGACATGAAGTCTGGAGTTTCGCCTGAGAGGAATTTGGGATCTGAACCTACACTGAAAATTTCAAGTTTCTAGGTTGATCCGTTCGAGAGTTATCGTGCTTACGGCCGGCCGGACGGACGGACGGCCGGACGGACGGACTCTTATCTCTCTTATATTATACGGACGGACGGACGGACAGACTCGAATTTTCCGACGGATTCGTCATCAGTGAGTCGAACATAGTCGATTGAGACCATTTTCGGCTCAAAATTCGAAAAATACAGACATCGTGACGAAATGATATAGCCTTCGTGTAAGTAGTACGAGCGCTCAAAAACATCTGTTACCGCTCGCTCTTCTTGCCGCCCAAATTGAGATGCACTGATGCACAAATGCACATGTATTTTCTATTTATCTCTTTCATCTGCGAGTACGAAATTCTCGCAATTTTTTTTTTTGGGAATTGAAAAATAAGGTTCAAAAACGGAACAGAAGTATTAGGCCGCTCGTGCAATAGGTAATAAGTACTTCCCCTGCCCACATGCCTTATCATTTTCTCTCCTCACCTCCGCTCTCGCGTTCTTAACAGTTCCAAAATTTATGAAACTTTTTCTGCTTGAGGCTGGGTTTTTTCTCGAAAAGGTATGTTTTATTTCGTTCTTTATTCTGAATTGCTAAAAACGCTTCGAAAAAACTGTAGATATGGTATAGATGCCCATTTCTTCGAAAAAAGGCGAAAAACAATTGAAAAACACTTCGATGAATTAACTTCTGATCGCAGACTTCGAAGCAGGGAAGAGATATTTAGAATAAATATTGTTACAAAGTATTAGATACAATAATGTCACAATTAAATGCACGTTTCGATGGTATGATTGCAGTCAATAAGATTTTCAATTTTCTATCACCTTCATTTTTACTTGATATAGATGAAAAAACTATAATTAAAAGAGGTGGGACCAATTTCAAAGTTGATATTTTGATATAATAGGCTCCAACTTTTCCCTTCTATTCCTCAATATTTACCACCTATTTCTACCTGAACTAAATAAGGCATGGATAATTCCCGAATTTTGCATGAAAATAATGACGAAATACGGAAGGCTGGATTGCGACCTAAGAGAAGTATTTAACAGCAATAATACTTCTACCATGCTATTCCTGTCAACTCTGCAGAAGCTGAAAAACCATTCAGTAAACTGAGGAATAATGTATTCAAACTACGTGCAAAATTTTGTCCAGACCGCACCACCAAGACCATAGATACCGTAGAAAATTCTAGCGAATTATCGAAAAAAAATTGATCAGCTGAAGCACTGACATGAAGTCTGGAGTTTCGCCTAAGTTTCAGAATTTTTTTGACAGCTTTCAAAAATTTCTTCAATTGGTTTCTAAAACTGGAAAATGCGAATCTACCTACAAGGTGCATGTACGAGCGCTCAAAAGCTCCTGCCTTCACGGCAGTGCTTTTCGTTTTTCGTTTTTTCTATAAATAACTATCAGGCAGGTTCCGTAAATCTTTCAGTACTTCAACTGCAACAGTAACTGATTCCATCTTTCATAATTCAGATAAGAAACGGGTCGCTCGTTTTATAATTTTGTTAGACTTTCAAAAGGCGTCTGACACCATCAACCATCTTTTATTGTGTGCAAAATTGAAGTTTTACTGTTTTACTCCGCTTGCTGTTGCCTTGATCATATATTAATTGTCATTGCGGAGTCAGGTGATTCAGGCTGTTTGAAATGTGTCAGTCTGGTGCATCGTACCGCTAAATTTCGGAGGTGTTCCTCTTACAATGCATTAAAATTTTTGAAAATCGTGGATAATAGTGTTTTCAGCCTTAGCTATTCAAAATTCAGGCGTCAAATGAAAAGCTTAGTCTGAAATGGTTGATAAAATTAATTTTTCTCTCCTTTTTGGCTCATTTTCAATGTTATTCAACTGTACCCAGACAGCACCGGATATTCCTAGAATATTCCCTGAATATGCAAAAAGGGATGGGTATATTCGGAATATTCTTGGAATATACCTAGAATATCATAGAATATCTATATCCCATATAGCATATTCCAGGAATATTCTGGTACGAATATTCCAGGCATATTCCTAAAAGAATATGCTAAGAATATTCCAAAATGAATATTCAATATAGAATATTCCTAGAATATTCATAGAATATTTCGATTTGTTTATTCTTTCTGGGACATCCCTGGAATATTCCGCACATACTATTCCAGGCATATTCCTAGATGAATATGCTAAGGCTATTCCAAAATGAATATTCAATATGGAATATTTCAAATTGTATATTCTTCCTGGGACATCCCTGGAATATTCCGCTCATTATATTCCTGGAATATCGTATCTGGCACATGCATGGAATTTCAATTATTTCATCATGATATATATTTATACATATATATATATATATTCCTTGACAGCGCATTTTTGAAATATGATACTAGAATCTTGAGAAAAACATTGATTATTTTTTCTTCCAATATTCTTATTCAAATCGAAATAGTGATAAACTAAAAATTACGGACTCAACTGCATCATGATAACCTTCAAATAATCGCTCTTATAGAACATTTCTACTCTCACACCTAAGACCTAGATTAGCCGCATCCTTAGTGTTCCCGTCTCGCAACGTGGAATCCTGGGTTCGAATCCCAACGGAAATTAATAAGTTTGACGTCACTCCGCCATCTCGCCCATACGCCACCCCCCTTCACCCCTCCACCCTTATTGTACTTAAAAAAATTCATTGAAGATTGATAACCTTGAATGGGACTCAGAAAAATTCTGGAAAGGAATAATTTCTCCAAAATGGACCTCAGAAATTAGTAGACAATTTGGCCGAAATCACGCCAGAACTTTTGTTGCACATCTACTACTATTCGAGGTATATGATATGAATATCCTTTTGAGAATAATCCGTTTAGAATATGCCTGGAGTATTCAAAGAATATCCTAGATATTCCTAAAATATTCTATATGGAATATTCTGAGAATATTCCAAACAGAATATTCTAGGAACATTCTATGAATATTCGGAATATTCCAGGTATATGATATGAATATCCTTTTGAGAATATACCGTTTAGAATATGCCTGGAATATTCTATATGGAATATTCTGATAATATTCCATATAGAATATTCTAGGAACATTCTATGAATATTCGGAATATTCCTAGAATATCTTTTACGGAATATTCTATGAATATGCCTATGATCTACCTTACGAATATTCATAGCATATTCCAATATCCTAAAACGAATATTCATGGAATATTCTAGGAATATCCGGTGCTGTCTGGGTATTTACCTTATCTATGTGTACTCTTGGGAAATCACAGCCAAACGGGATTGAGTGTGAAAATAATAGTCTTATGACTGAACTACGCCTCGGCTTGGTTAGTCCAACATATGATTATTTCAACAGTCCTTGTACATATTTCATAAAATAACGTCGATTTATCATTATTATTATTATTATTTTATTGGCCACCCGCAACAAATGTACCTTCTTCATCTGAGTCCACTTTTACTTCTATTGGCGCTGGTTTGGCGGCAGGCTTGCCGGCGGGCTTGGGGGCAGGCTTGGCGGCGGGCTTGGGGACCTGCTTGGCGGCGGGCTTAGGGGCAGGCTTGCCGGCGGGCTTGGGGGCAGGCTTGGCGGCGGGCTTGGGGGCAGGCTTGCCGGCGGGCTTGGGGGCAGGCTTGGCGGCGGGCTTGGGGGCAGGCTTGCCGGCGGGCTTGGGGGCAGGCTTGCCGGCGGGCTTGGGGGCAGGCTTGGGCAGTGGGTTTGGGGGCCTGCTTGGCGGCGGGCTTAGGGGCAGGCTTGCCGGCGGGCTTGGGGGCAGGCTTGGCGGCGGGCTTGGGGGCAGGCTTGCCGGCGGGCTTGGGGGCAGGCTTGGCAGTGGGTTTGGCGTCGGAGTTTGGTCGGACCAACCAGCCAGTTGGCCGTGCAGAGGACCCTGCAGTGGGCTGGGGGTCGAACAGAGCTTGCTGAACTGAAAAAAAAAGTGCATGAAAGAAAGAAAGAAAGTAAGTTTATTATTTTGACTAATAAACTGATTACATCGCTGGGGTATATAATACATTATAACCAGTGCGCGATATCAAATCAATAATAATTCTGAAAATATATTCTATGAGAGATAAATTGATAAATTCAGAAAAGGAAAATGAAAATAAACAGAGAAATCATGAGCAGGAATATTCAAGTATCAGCATTTTTTATGCCAAATTTATCGAAGTAGGTGAATCAAATGTCCAATCAGGTGTATAGATTCAGGGTAGGTTTCGGGTATCATCAGGTCCATCCACAAATTGAATTGCTGTTTGTATGTTTCATATTAGTTATTATCTATTGAATTTTTTATATGGAGTCTTGTGTTATTACTCATCCAAGATTTGAGTTGACTTTTGAACGATTTTATATTTTTATATTTTTCAAGTGTTCTGGTATAATATTGTAAATTTTGGGTGCAAGATAGTTATAGCATCGCTGGCCAATCGTCTTTATACATTTGGATGTTTGGTAATTATGATCTTTGTTCCTGGTTGTGTAATCATGTTGCAAGGCGTTAACTTTTATCTTTTTGGACAAGATGTTGGATAGGACTTTAATAGCGTATACCTGCTTTACATCATGAACTTCGGCTAGCTCAAATAACTCATGGCTCGGAAAGGTACGTGGTTTTCTGTGAATCAGTTTCAGGATCCACTTTTGAACAACCTCCAATGGTCTTATGTAGGGTTGGTAAGTACCACCCCACCCAATAATGCCATAGCTGATTTGTGATTGTATCAAGGCTTTGTAGAAAATTTTTAAATACCTAATATTATTCAGATGAGCACGTTAGTATTTGAATTTGAATAGCAGACCTCTTATCCTATTTGTAAGATCTTTCATATGATCATCCCATTTTAATTGCTGGTCAATCGTTACTCCCAAATACATACTTGAGATTTTTAGTTTCCACTATAGAAGTTTCACTGTCAATCTCAAGTTTCCCCAACTTCGGTAGACTAGTCGTATAAGAACTGAAGACCATATATTTTGTTTTTTCGGCATTCAAGGTGAGCTTATTACTTTTCAGCCATTTGTTTATTTCTTGAAATTTTCTTTGTGTTTCTTCCTTCAGCTCCTCCCAAGAAGATCCCCTGAGATGAATAATAATATCGTCTGCAAAACAAATTGCATCTTCAGATTCCTTTATCTTCGGCAGACTGTTGATGTATACAAGAAATAGTATTGGTCCTAAAACAGAACTTTGCAGTACTCCATAGGTTACTATCTCCTCAGAACTCTTAGAACTACCGATCTGAACAACTTGACCACTATTGGTTAAATAGCTCTTTAGTAGCTCGTGTAGGGGGCCTCTAAATCCGTATATTTGTAATTTCTTCAGTAGTCTTACATGACAAACAGTATCAAATGCTTCACACAAATCGACGAATATGTACAATGATGGAATTCTTGTATCTGTTATGATGTCTTCTATTTCCACTGGGTCAACAGGAGTCAAATAAAAAGTGTTACACTGTGTTCCTTTACAAGGTTCATTATAATCTGATGGACAGATAATTTTTCAGCATAGATTTTTCCGATATCTTTCTGGCAGTTTCAACCTTCTCTAGGTTATTGGCGATTTCGCTTACAACACATTCCATGCAAAAAATCGATTTTTTTTTTTTGGCACTTTCAGCCTTTTCCATTTATGATAAAACCAAACGATCACACAGCTTCCTATGAATGTGCCAGATATGGGCTGATCCATGCAGTTACGAAAAAATTTTGCCGAAATAAAAAAAAATGTTTTCCCCTTTGTGCCATATATGGCACACCATGCGGTAAAGGGTTAACAGAATTGGTTCAGATTACATGTCTAACCAAGATTCATTTTGTAAACTTCTCCTCAAATTATCATAATTCATATATTTTTTGAGCGCTCGTACTACTTACACGAGGGCTACATCATTTCGTCACGATGCCTGTATTTTTCGAATTTTGAGCCGAAAATGGTCTCAATCGACTATGTTCGACTCACTGATGACGAATCCGTCGGAAAATTCGAGTCTGTCCGTCCGTAAGCACGATAACTCTCGAACGGATCAACCTAGAGACTTGAAATTTTCAGTGTAGGTTCAGATCCCAAATGCCTCGGTTAAGTTTGTTAATGAGCAGAATTCCACCAGGGGTTCCGTAAATATGGCCGTTCAACGTTTTGTTCCCCAGATTACTTGAAAACTACAGATTTGATCGAGATGAAATTTTGCACTTAAATGGAGAATGAGGTGTTCAAGCTACATGTGAAATTTTGTCCAGATCGCATAACCAGAACTATAGAAACCATAGAAAATTGTAACTTTTGAACGGAAACGCCTAGGGACTTGAAATTTTCAGGACAGGTGTGGATCTTGAATGTTGTGATCACGTTAATCTATGAGCAAAATTATACTAGGGGTTCCGTAAATATGGTCGTTTGAAATTTAGTTTTCTTGATAATTTCAAAACTACAGATTCGATCGTGACGAAATTTTGTATACTAATGGAGAATGATGATATATTCAAGCTACATTTCTTCAGATCACATGACCAGAACCATAGAAACCATAGAAAATCATAACTTTCGAACGGAAAGGCCTAGAGACTTGAAATTTTCAGGGTAGGTGTGGATCTGAAATGTCGCGTTCACGTTCATAAATGAGCAGAATTATACTAGGGGTTCCGTGAATACGGTCGTTTGAAATTTTGTTTTCTCGATAATTTCGAAACTACGGATTCGATCGAGATGAAATTTTGTTTTTTAATCGAGAATGATATATTAAAGCTATATTTTGTCCAGATCGCATGACCAGAACCATAGAAACCATATAAAATTGTAACTTTGGCACGGAAAGGCTTAGGAACGTGAAATTTTCAGGGTTGGTTTGGATCGCGAATATCGCGGTCACGTTCATCAATGAGCAAAGTTAGACTAGGGGTTCCGTAAATATGGCCGTTCAAAATATTTTTTTTCTGATAGTTTCGAAACTACTGATTGGATTGGAATGAAATATTGCACCTAGCTGAAGAATAATGTATTCAAACTACGTGCGAAATTTTGTCCAGATCGCATCACCAAGACCATAGATACCGTAGAAAATTCTAGCGAATCATCGAAAAAAAATGGTCAGCTGAAGCACTGACATCAAGTCTGGAGTTTCGCCGAAGTTTCAGAATTTTTTTGACAGCTGTCGAAAATTCCTTCAATTGATTTCTAAAACTGGAAAATGCGAATCTACCTACAAGGTGGATGTACGAGCGCTCAAAAGCTCCTGACTTCACGGCAGTGCTTTTCGTAATTTTTTCAAAAACTTTATTAAAATTTAGATTTGAAAACGAAAGATTATTGAAGATTTATGCAGCCTGAAATCATGAAGGAGATACCGGAATCAAACTGCAGTATACTCATTGCCGACTTCATAGTTCAGAAGAAAACTGTGGAATAAAACTGTCCCAACTGCTCATTCCAGAAATATTAGTGGAACCTGAGGCAATACATCTTATAAAATCAATCACCAAATTCCAAGATATTTTCTACGAAACGGAGGAGAAATTTGAAGCTTGCATTTTGATGAACTATATTTAGAGTAAGCTGTTCACTGTGAGTTTTTAATTTAGATCTTGTTCAAAAGGAGTAATAATTTAGAATTTATAAAATTATTAGAATTAGTTTATCGAATTTAAATAATGAGTTGTTGTAAACAAAAATTATTTTCTTTGTGCACCTTAAGAACCCTCATTGAAAAGAGTCACGGGAAAAATAAAAAAAAATTGAAATACAAAAGTATTAGAATATTGTTAGTGGTTCTTCCACAAAATTTAATATTATTAATATCAAAAATTGAACCATAACAATTTATTATATTAATTGTTAAAGGTCTGAAGTTTCATTATAATCATTTAAAACTGTATTTTGAAGTGATAATTAGGTGTCCGGTAGGAACTGGAAAAGTTTTTTGGTGAAATTCCAGTATTCGGACAGGTGTCCGACTACTAGTAGTTCAAAGCTTGTTCATTTCGTTTCTTTTTGGCGTGTTTGTATGACTTATCGCACATCTCTCTTTCACATCAAATAAGTTGATACTTCTTTAAAACTGTAGCTAGTGGTCGTACAGAGGAACCATTATATTATATATAGATTATGGCCAATTGAGATTCGTCCGACTACTGGACCCACGCAATTCGTTTTGTTCCAATAGTCGGCCACTACTTCTTATTTTGGCATTTCATGACACCAGTTATCACGTTTTTTTGAGCGCTCGTACCTACTACTTACACGAGGGCTATATCATTTCGTCACGATGTCTGTATTTTTCGAATTTTGAGCCGAAAATGGTCTCAAACGACTATGTTCGATTCACTGATGACGAATCCGTCAAAAAATTCGATTCTGTCCGGCCGTATACACGAAAACTCACGTTCGTCAATGAGCAAAATCAGACTATGGGTTCCGTAAATATGGTCGTTTGAAATTCAGTTTTCTTGATAATTTCAAAACCATGTATTTGATCGTGACGAAATTTTGTACTCAAATCGAGAATGATATATTCGAGCTTAATTTTGTCCAGATCGCATGATCAGAACCATAGAAACCATATAAAATCATAACTTCCGAACGGAAAGGCCTAGGGACTTGAAATTTTCAGGATAGGTTCGGATCGCGAATTGTGCGGTCACGTTCATCAATGATCCAAATCAGACTAGGGGTTCCGTAAATATAGCCGTTCAAACTATTTTTTTCCTTATAATTCCGAAACTACTTATTGGATTAGAATGAAATTTCGCACATAGATGAAGAATAATGTCTTCAAACTAAGTGGGAAATTTTGTCCAGGTCGCATTACCAAGACAATAGATACCGTAGATTTTCGCCTTAGTTTGAAATTTTTTTTGCCAGCTGTCAAAATCTTTCCAATTGGTTTCAAAAACTGAAGAATGCGAATCTACCTACAAGGTGCATGTATGAGCGCTCAAAAGCTTCTGCCTTCACGGCAGTGTTTTTCTCAATTTTTTTGTTCTATTTCATTTCAGACATGAATATATAGAGAAAGCTTTGTAATTATTGTCAAATGGAAGAGAATAAAGTAAAAGAAGCGGTGCAGCCGGTGCAGGAGGTGAGTAATAGTGGAAAATTAAGGGAATTTGCCAGCCTTATGGAGTACCGAAGTCAACGGTGCAGGACCGTATTGAGGGTAGAGTTTTGGACGCAATCAAAGTCATGTTTTCAAAACTATTTCGTCCGTTTTGAAATATTCGTATTTTCGAGTTGAACTTGGTGACGTCACGCACCAAATAGTTTGAAATAATTTAGTCCGGTTTGAAAACAAGTTTTAGGATAGTTCGAACTGCGGTTCGTACTTGACATGGGCCGCTTTCGGAAACAGCGGTTTGAAGAATATTGGTAATGTTTGTTGGATTCTTCATGGATTTGTTCATTTGTGCGTTTTGTAAAGATTTGAGTGTTAGGACGTCACCGTTTCGTTATTGTGGCATTTTAGCGATATACGAATAGAGAAAATAGTTTTTGCATTCACGTTTGAATATTAATTATGATCACTCTATAGCCTATAATCCAGAGTCAAATTTTCTTTTTGTATAGGAGTGGCAAATATGTCTGCTCGAAGAAACATTGTCTGTAACGTATTTACAATTTTTCGTCATTTTCTCGTAAATGGTGCTCCTAAGTTATAAAGGGATCTGAATAAACTCTTCATTATTTGAACCTGTCATTCCATTTCTGAGGGCATATACAGGCTGTTGTATTAAAAAAAAGTGTAACTTTGGTCTACATATTTGTTTTTGAACCGTATATATGTAAATACTTTTGAATTGTGCTTCTGACTACCCTATACACAGCGCAAAAAATTATTTTCAAAATATCTTCATCTACACCCTCAATATGAGATCCGCGTCTGTGATGGGCCACCCGGTAGGTATTGCCGAACAAAATTTTTATTTTGAAATCATTATTATTGTAACGAAACTGTTGCAAACAAGAGAATATTAGTAATGTAGTTGTATTATTTTTATACTCAATGCTCAATAATCTTTAAAAAAATTTCTGCTCTGACACATTCATTGAAGTTTAGATATCTAAAAGTACGAAATATTTTTGAAAAATTATCTCACCAAAATACTGATCAAAAAAGGGTTAATCTTTGATTTATTATTTTCATTATTGTTATCAAAGAGTAATGTCTTCTTTTCTGTAATTTATTGTTATGGACTTTGTTTTAATTTATTGCCAAATGTTATATGTCTATATTATACCTAATATTAGTGATAGTTATGTATATTTTCCTGTAGAAACAAAATAGAGTGAGTAATATAATATGATCATAAATTCACGTGAAGATCATAAGAAATCCCCCAGATGTGGCCCTGTTGAAAGTTAACCTATCATAAGCTGTCCGACTACTATCGGCTGTCTGGCCGACTACTGGCATAAACTGTCCGACTACCGGCGAAAATGGACTTTTTTCATTATTTCATTGCGGAAAATTCATACGGAGCTGAAGAAAGTATTTTAGTTGCCTCACCCGACGAGCCGCCACTGTTAGGAACACCCTAATTTGAATGAAATCACGACCAGTGTAAATAATCAATTAAATGATGACAATCCATGAAGCACTATTAAATCTAGAACGATGCTACCTGCTACCTATTGTACTGCTAAACCTACTTCGATACAGGAAATGATGATTATTCAAACAAATCAGAAACATGATTGTTAGGTATCACGCAATTGCCAATCACATTGTTTCGTTCAACCTACTTTTGATTGAGACATCTTTGGAATGAATGAAATTATTATATTTTTGGTTGGTAACCTTAAGGATTTTCTGTACGTTTCGTACAATCATTCTCCATTAAAATACAAAATTTCGTCACGATAGAATCCGTAGTTTTGAAATTATCAAGAAATCTAAATTTCAAACGGCCATATTTACGAAACCCCTAGTCGAATTTTGCTCAATAACGAACCTAACCGCGGCATTCGAGATTCGAAACTACCCTGAAAATTTCAAGTTTCTAGGTCGTTCCGTTCGAGTTATGGTATATACAGACGTCATCAATGAGTCGAACCTTGTCGATTTAGACCATTTTCGGCTCAAAACTCGAAAAATACAGACATCGTGACGAAATGTTATAGCCCTTAATTGTGTAAGTAAAACGAGCGCTCAAAAATATATATAAAGTTGAATAAAACATTTAGTAGGAATACTTTTTATTTTTGATGTATCACCAAATTCTTATGGTGTTTATATCATCTGGTTGAAATATATTCAAATTACCATTTTATTGTTCAGTGAAAATTAGTCAATTGAAATAAATATTACAATTTTATTCACGCCCAACTGAATACATACATTGTTTCAAGATAAAAAAATATATACTTGATATCTGTTATATTATAAAACATAGATCGGATAAATCAATCCTAAATCAACATGTTGAGAATTTTTCAATGGACACAAAACACAGCACTAAATTTTTTTGCACTATTCAGTGAATTTTTTAATTTCTTTCCTTGATTGTTATCACTGTCCAGAGTTTTGAGCTGCACTTCGATTTCTCAATTGTGCATTTAGCAGTACTATCTTCTCCCCAAGCTTTTCATTATGTTCCTTAAGGTGTCTTATTAAATCAGCCTAGAATAATATTTATTCTTTTAAAAACATAGTTAAAATAATTCTATACAGGGTCTACTTTTAAAAGGGCCAAACTTCAGGGGAATATCATACATAAGATTTGCAACAAAAAATGTCATATAACACATGGTCGAAATATTGACGGTTATTCTTCAATTTAACATTTCTTGATTTCACGAAATATTTCAAGTTTTTCCATAAAATCAATTATACTTCAGTTATCCTTAGAGCCTCTTCAGATTTGACCACATATTTGGAAACAGTATTAAATTTTCTACAAGATAAGAATTTCTGTCTGTCAAAAAAATTTTTATTGCGGGAGTGGTAAGGAGATGAATGTCACGATTCTGAAGTGAACAAAACCAGTCAATATTTTTCCAATGGTTTTATCGATGAAAAATCATTAATTATGGACATGTTTTCATTTCAGCAAAAACTACCCCATTCAGTGTGCTTTTGAATGACATATCAACTTTTGTGCTTGCTGCTTGTCGTCTCCCCTAATATCATGGCTAACAAGATAACAACGAATAAGTCGAAATATTTCAAACCTAAATTTGCTCTATTTTGAAGCTCTTTATGATTGATTATTGAAGTTATTTTCAAGGAAATCATGAATTTATCTGTCGAATCAAAATTGTTTGAAGGAATAAGCTAAATTTTAATAATACAGATTCTATGAAAATATGTAAAGAAGGCAGACTATTACTACTTATAACAATCGTTCGAAATGTCCACTGCCTTATAATACATTTCACACATCGTTTTCGCACTGAATCTACAAACCTGCAAAGTTCACAACGTTTCTGATCCATTTCTGCACAACACAAATTTATTCTTTCAATCCGATCCTCTCGAGTCTGAACGCGAATTTGATATACTTTTTCTTTCAAGGTGTTCCAGACATAAACATCCAAAGGTCTATGGTCGGGTCACCTTGGTGGCAATCTTACCAGACCGTACTTTACAATCCATTGCACTCCAAAATATTGATGCATTAAGTCCCGTGCATTCCGGCTATTATGAGCTGGGCAGCCATCCATTTGAAACCAGATATTTTGTCTTTTAGCCAGGGGCATTTCAACCAATATGTCCGTTAAGATGCTTTGGATTGATGTAATGAATTCTTCAGCGTTGAGCCGATCGGGAAGTATTACTAGTCAGAAAAGTTCACCTCTCATGACTCGCAAAGCCGGAATTTGCGGGACTTATTGAATGAATATTTAGGGGTGCAATGGATTAGGAGGTACGACCCGGTAAGATGGCCACCAAACAGCCCCGACCTTACGACTTTGGCTTGTTATGCCTGGAACACCTCGAAAGAAGAAAAACTATATCAAATTCGCGTTCAGACTCGAGAGGATCTGATCGAAAGAATAAATTCGTGTTGTGCAGAAATGCGTCAGAAACGTTGTGAACTTGGGTTTGTAGATTCAGTGCGAAAACGATGTGTTAAAGGTATTAAACAAGGAGGTGGACAATTAGAACAACTGTTATTAGTAGTAGTAGTCGTCTTTCTTCACATGTTTTCATAAAATTTGTTTTATTTAAATTTAGTTTATTCCTTCAAATTATTTTGATTCGACAGATAAATTCATGATTTCCATGAAAACAACTACAATATTCAATCATAAAGAACTTCAAAATAGAGCAAATTCAGGTTTAGAATATTTCGACTTATTCGTTATTATCTTGTTAACCATGATATTAGGGCAGAAGACAAACAGCGATCACAAAAGTTGATATGTCATTCGAAAGCACACTAAATGGGGTAGTTTTTGCTGAAAAGAAAACATGTTCATAATTTATGATTTTTCATCGATAAAACCATTGGAAAAATATGACTGGTTTTGTTCACTTCAGAATTGTGACATTCATCTCCTTACCACGCCCGCAATAAGAGTTTTTTTGGCAGGCAGAAATTCTTATCTTGTAGAAAATTTAATGCTGATTCCAAATATATGGTCAAATTTGATGAGACTCTGAGTATAACAAAAGAATAATTGATTCTATGGAAAAACTTGAAATATTTCGTGAAATCAAGAAATGTTAAATTGAAGAAAAACCGTCAACATTTCGACCATATGTTATATGACATTTTTTGTTGCAAATTTTATGTATGATATTCCCTCGAAGTTTGGCCTTTTTAAAAGTAGACACCCTGTATAAAATATTTGAGTATCGTGGAATGTTCATGTTATACAGGGTGTTTCATGAGTAGTTGGCCATAGCCTAGTGGTGAATGCAGGTCATCCAGGTCTTTCAGAAAAGTGGCATGTTTTGTATCCTAAGGCTATTAGTTTAGGAGATACAGGTTGATTCATGGATTTCAGCCTGAGTTTACATTAGCCTTAACTCTGGAATCCGAGGTCTGATTTTGATCAAATTTCATGGGTTTGTTCATTTAAGGAAGTCCTTCCGAGTGGATCACGAAATATCAATATTTTCAGGGCGGTACTCAAAATATCGTGGTTTATCTTTCAAGCCTCAAAACCTGCATTCGCCACTAGGCTATGGCCAACCACTCATGAAACACCCTGTATATATCATAGCAACTATGAGTGACCTGACGCTGAATTTTTCGAAGGAAAGAAACATTTTGTCTAATTTCAAAAATCACAAACCTGCTTCTCAACAAAATCATAAAATTTATCGCCCAGCTGTCTATATCCTATTTCTACTTGACTCAAGCCTTCAGTATTGGAACTAGTGGCCCATTCTTCTTTCTGAACATCTGGCGGCATTCTCTGCATGTTGAATCTTCGTACTTTCACTGAAAAATTAGGTTTATACAATTTACAATAATAGAATAACTTAGAAACTATTGAAAAAATTCAAAATCAGTGTGTATCCCATTTGCTCACATAGACTCATGCCAAAATTAAACATTTTTTCAACAAATAGAATATTTTACAAAAAATTTTACGAACCTATGTAATCAATGTTGACTCCTGCTATCACGAGAAACTCCACAGTTACAAAAGCACACAGGTAACTTATTGGAGATAACATGCCCCCTTTCAAACATTCCTCTTCAAAATTATCAGGATAAAAGTGTTGCATAATTGTCTGGATGAGCATTATAACAGCATTCCACAAACTTACCACATAAAATGGGAGTCTATGTTGTATACGAATTTTATTATAAAAATCTAGGTAACCATTAATACGTAAATGGAAATGCTTCATACGGGCTATTTGATCCACTAACTGTAAAGAAAAATCAATAAATAACTAATAATTATATGCGTAAAAGAATCGCTGCTAATTTCAATCAAAAGTCCAAATGACTTCATTTCCTCCATCTATATTCATGAAATTTCTCAATTGATCACCAAAAACATTCCCCTGGTAACCGGTCCTTGTATGATAGATCAACAACTAACTTTTTGAGTATTGTAGAATCTAATAAGCGAATAAAAAATATAATTGCATGAAATTGGGTGCAAAATCAGTTGTTATCTGGCATTGATCCTTCTCACTCAAAATTGCTATCCATGAATCTCAAAGGCAAAAATCGAGGGATTGAATAAAAAAGAAGAGGTCAAGTATGTGATGGCCACGCACAGTTTGTAGCTTGGATTTTCTTTATTGGATTCTTTACTATCCATATCGTAAACTTCTAGAATTTCTGAATGGGAAATTAGAAATTTTTGTCTCCAAACGATTCCAAAGGTTAATTATTCGAAATATTATTCACATTTAAGGAATTCCAAAGTTTCAATATTATGATTATGTAATTAAATATGCGACATACAATAATTCAAGCTGAATGAGTTGAAAAGAATAATTGATGCTGATATACATATGTACATATATCAAAAGAGTTAGGGATATTCAAGAAATGTAAGGAGGACATTGATTTTGTGAAAAATAGCTATTAAATTATACTTTTTAAATTAAATGAATGATTAGACTGAAACGATCTAAAAAATATTCATAATCAATAAGATATAAGTTTTTGTCTCTAATTGATTTCTGGCAGTCTCCAATAAAGCCTAATCCTCTCTTTATGTGATGCGAATATTATGGAAAATTTATTTGAAAATAGGATAGCCCTAATATACATACAGCAATTATAAATGAACAAAAATATATCTGAACGATTATACTCAACAAGTTTAACATTCCTAATGTAACAGGAAAAAAAATCCACTACTACAATCCCATAAACACTTGGTTTGAATTCTACCAACATCACTCCCCGCAACTGAGTTCACTGCTGAGGTGACGAGACAAATTCTCTACATATCAAAGATGTATTAATCAAGTTCGAAATAACATGTCCAGCTGTTTCAAAAACTGACTTAAAAAATTTCAGAGTTTAGTGATTCACTAGTAATTTACCGTCAAGGGAATTATGTAATGATGCATTTATCGTATATATCGATGGCATAGCGCACATATGAGTTAAGTGCAAATATTAATTTCCATTCATTTGAAAGATTAGATTTCTACTTATCACAAATGTCAGATGACACTACAAGCCACATAATTGAATATTCATTTACCACATCTGTGTATAATAAAATTTGAACTACGAACTATAGCTTCGTCAGCCTAATTCGTTAACCTGCTGAGCCCATTTCTGCATAGTTCACAGGAGAGAGAAAAAACTGAAAGATATCTGTTCTATTTTACTTAAGATTCTGAAAATCCCTTTGGTTCCTATAATAATTCTAGTTATATTGATATCGACCTTATTTCTAATGACATAAGGTAGGTAATCGTCTGAACTTCATGACCAGCTCAAAAAGTGAAATTGATCAAAAAATGGACTTAGCAGGTTAACGAATTAGGCCGACGGTTTGCTGTTTGTAACTCATTTTGGCCAAAAAAGGGAAAAATGCACTTAACTCATATGTGCGCTATGCCATCATCAATATATACACTTTGGTGCAATGAAATCAGCCAACTTAAAATTTGACACAATTTCAAATAAGTATTTCTCGGAAACCTCTAGTCGGATTTTGATAATTTTTTTTTTTAAATTGTAGGTCAACAGTCGGTGATAATGTTGTGTTAAGATACTTTTGTTTACAATTGAATTTCAGCATATACGGGGGCCAGATTGAAAATAAGATCCATTCCTCAACTTTGGCACAACCTGTGAATAAAAGGAACCACAGCCAAATGGCAAAGGACTAATATACCATCTGTTCTAGTCGTTTTGTTTTTCAATCATGAATTTAACTCTATTATTGGGTAGAGTGCTTCAAACTCTGAACTGATGTCTTTGAAGCCCAGAAAACAATACAAAGAAATCATACTTTCGACTTGGGTTGCTTCTGTAAGAAACCATCCTTCAGATCGAAAGAAAGTTTGTTTGGTTCAAAAAACCATTCAATAATCTTCAACACGAAGCCAAATTTATTGAGATATTTTTCAACTTCTCAAAAATTATTTTAATAGCGGGTATGACCTTCTCTTGCCTTAATAACATCTCGCATATGATTAGGCATACTTCTAATTGAGTTCACTATTTTTTCTTGTGGGATGTTTCGTCACGCTTCCTCTTTTGCGACAAAAAGCTCCAGGATCGACGCTAGCAAAGGAACTCTGGGCCGAACTCTTCGTTTCAATTCATCCCACAGATCCTCAATGGGGTTTAGGTCAGGACTGCACGGTGGCCACTCCATAACTCGAAAATCGACTGCTGCAATGTGGTCTCTGGCAATTCTGGCGGTGTGCGGTCTGGCATTGTCGTGCATAAAAATGAAGGTCTCGTATTCGACGTACAGTGTCACATGCTATTCTAGAATCTCTTCGATGTACCTGTCAAACCCCTTCTCGAAAAATGTGTACTTTTTGTGAGTTTCTTCGAAGGTTGCCCTGCAGGCAGTAATAATAGAGTTAAACCCAAGAATAAAAAAACAAAATAACCAAAAAAGATGGGACTTCAGTTTGACTCCTTTTGTCATTTGTTGCTGCGACTCCTTTTATCCATAGGGTGTGCCAAAGTTGAAGAAAAAATCTTCTTATTAATCTTGCACCCCGTATATACTGAAATTGAAATGTAGACAAAAGTATCTTGAGATGGCATTATCATAGACAGTTCAACCTACAATTTAAAAAAAAGAACATCAAAATGTGGCTCGCGAAATATCCATGTTTGAAATCGTGTCAAATTCAAGGTGGGCCGATTTCATTTCTCCGAAGTGTATATCATTCACAAATATGGAATTTCACTCATATGTTGTAACTGTAATAAATACCATCCAAAAGCATCACATCCCAACCTCCAGATTCTTTCCTAACTATCACTTTTCTTGAAACATTCCAAAGATACTCTTGACTCGTCTGTGAATATTATTCCCTCAGGATGACCTGAACCCCCATCAGCTATTTTAAATTATGTATTATTATATTGAAAAAATTACTTAAATGCTCCAATCAAACATGAGAACGTCTTTTCGTGAAAAAAATCTCAACGTTAGAGTAAAAACCATCCCATCAGCAACTAACGTTTTTAACAGATGACGAGTTTAATTTTTTGTGTTTAGAAAGTGTACCTCATACAGGGAAGTCAACCAAAAACTTCACTTTTTGTGTTTAGAAAGTGTACCTCAGAGAAGTCACAGCAACAAAATAATAAAGCTCCACAGGTCACAAGCAATGTGAATCAAGGAGAAACTCATTAGAATCCAGTCATGACCTAACATCTGGTCATTCTCCTGTCATCATGAACCTGAAAAGCTCGCCTGCTAAAGTTGACACTCCACCAAAACTGGCCACAAAACACACAAAGTGGGACCACTTCCGAGAATACATAAATGCCAAACTAACCTGTAATGTGCGCATAAGAAAACCAATAGAAATAGATGAAGCTACCAAATATTTCACAGAAACATTACAACAACAAGCAGCCTGGCACGCAACTCCCTGGATAAAAAAAGAAATCCTCCACCTCTATATATGAGGAAACTGATATCTGAAAAAAGGAGAGCAAGAAATGTGTGGCAAAGGTCACGCAACTTAAATGATCTTCATCTATACCGAAGACTGTCGCGGAACCTAACAAATACACTAAAAGATGCACAAAACGCTTCCTTCGAACAGTACACTGAGCAATTAACCACCGAAGACCGAAGTTCATGGAAGGCTACAAAAAAGTTCAAAAAGCCAACACCACCAGTTACACCTATACGAACAGAAAATGTTTGGGCATGTTCAAACAATGAAAAATCTGAGATCTTTGCATCACACCTATCGACAGTATTCGTAGAGCCAATGGAAATACCAGGTTTTGAAAATAATTTCCAAGAATTCTTGAATGCTCCTTGTCAGATGTCACTTCCTATTCAAGCGATATCTCCCAAGGAAGTCAAAGCAGAAATACTCAGACTCAAAAACAGCAAAGCACCTAGACATGACTTAATATCTGCGCAAATCCAGAAAAATCTGCCCAGAAAAGCAATAGCTTTTTTAACAACCATATACAACTGTATGCTGAACTCGGGCTATTTTCCAATTCTATGGAAATTATCATGATACACAAAATCGGAAATCCTCCACACGAACCAGCATCATAAAGACCTATAAGTCTCCTCCCTATACCTGGGAAAATCTACGAGAGAATACTCCTCAAAAGAATCCTACATGATCATTAATCAACAGACCTCCTACCTGATTATCAATTTGGCTTTCGCCAACGAATGTCTTCACTCCACCAGAATCATGAATAGTCAATATCATTGCAAACTCACTTGAAACAAAGCAGTTCTGTAATGGTGTCTCCTGGATATCTCCCAGGCATTTGATAAGGTATGGCATGCAGGGTTATTGTATAAGATCAAATAAACCTTGACACTAGTACTACCTCATCCTGAGGTCATACCTTTCCGATAGAAACTTCAGTCAGACACGATGACTCTCTGTCAAACTACTTCTTCATCAAATCTGGGGTACCACAATATACCAGAAGCTCGTGATACAACCATTGCTGCATTTGCAGATGACTTCGCAATACTAGCTTCTGATGATGATCTGGATATCTCCTCTAGAAAGGTCCATGAACACCTCAATAAATTGAACCAATGGTATAAAACTTGGAGAATGATATTGAATCATGATAAATCGACACAAGTAGTTTTTACCACACGCATCTACGCCTGTTCCAGCTTAACACGTTCACTGCTTAGGGCAAAGTTGAGTAGTATCCCAGGAGCGAACTTTAAACTAAATTTGACGCCAATTGGCGTCCTACAAGGCAAAATGTCAAGTACCTTGGACTGCCCTGGATAAGCAACTTACATGGCGGAAACATATAGAAGCCAAAAGAAAACTGCTTGACATAAAAGTTCAGAAAATCAAAATTGACTATCCAGAAGAACTGCTGCTTTATAGGATAGTTCTTAAACCCATTTGGACTTACAGTATACAACTGTGGGGCTGTGCAAAACCATCCTTAAGAAACTCAATCCAAAGGTTTCAATCCAAAACTCTTCGATAGATAGCCACTGTTTCATGGTATGTCACAAACCAAAGAATACATGAAGACCTCCAAATGCCATACATATCAGAAGTCATACGATCCACCTCCACCATCTGCCAGAGAGGACTACAAGGTCAACTGAATGAGTTAATAAGAAAACCTATATACAAAAGGACCAAGCATCATACACTGAATGAGTTAATAAGAAAACCTATATACAAAAGGACCAAGCATCATACAACTAAAAAAGACATGGCCTGAAAATCTCCCATTGTAATTGAGTAGAAGTGTCACTGGACATATCACTCTCATTCTCCCTCTGTTATTTTTATTCTTCTTTCCAATACACCTGCAAAATTCCTTAATACCTTTATGTGTAGATTGTATATTTAGCAATAAATGAAAAAAAAAAGAAAGTGTACTGTATGATATAATGTTCCTAAAACTCGAGTCAAATCAGTGATATGTTTGATATATGAATATTTCTAATTTTTTTCCGAATTTTTAGAAGGGGCCCGGGTTTACAGGGGGCTGGAGAAATTCATATTTGAATATTGTTATTAAAAATATCCATTTTTACACCCACCAATGTCAGAAACCACAGTCCAATATGAGCATAAATAATCACGAAGTATTCCATACATCTATATTTTTCATCAGAATGAATTGCATAAGTAATTGCCATTATTTCTAATCCAAGGGTATAAAGAAGATGGACCGTAAAGGCAGGCACTGTTTTGAGTGGTTTAAATGTTCCATAATTTTCGAGAATGGGCTGCAATTCACGGGAGTCCATCATGTCAGAATCACTGAAAAAGGTAGCGCCCTAATAACAGAGTTTCTGAATTAGATCTGCAGTATAAGTTTATAACATTCATTTATTGAGAATATGAATAGAATTATTTTTTCAAAACTTACGCCAGAGTTTGTATTTATACTGCGTATTAAGCTCACCATGACAACAAAACAGTTAGATAACAGAAGCAAGTACTTTCAAAAATATCGAAAGTGAAAACATTTGTGAATTTTTACTGATTGATATTTGTATAATATAAATATAAATATCCGATAATTTTTGTGTATTAGTTCTTCTGTCTGTTTTCTGTTACCGGATTCGTTCCCTTATTTCAATGTCAATTGTCATTTGTCCATCAAATCGATGCAAAATGCTTTGAATTTTGAATTGAATGGAAAGAATCACGGAGTGGGCGACATCTACTTTTAATCGTTTGAAATACCCGAAAGGAGAAAAACTAACTAACGTGTGTGTTTTTATATGGAAGAAGTGTGAAATATTAGTATGATTTTAAGCCATGTACCTATGTATTGAAAGTGAAAATAAACTGTTTACAAGCAGAAAATGCAGCGGATTGTGAGAGGTAATGTTGGAATAAGATCACGAAAAATGTGCTCTGTTCCTCAATGCTCGTCACATAGTTCTTCTGAAATTTCTTTGCATAAATTCCCGTTGAATCCCAAGACAATTAAAAAATGGCAGACAATCTTTAGGATTGGGAAACATATCTCAGAGAATATATTAGTTTGCAGGAAGCACTTCCTGAGAGATGATTTTTTGTATCGTAGGTAATTTTCCATAATATAGTGGTCATTTGCTATCACATTCACGTTCACCCACATAATCAAAAATGTCCGAAGTGGTTATCTTGACTTTCACAGGCATTATTATTAATTCCGCAATCTCATAAAAAATATTTGACTTACTTGTTATGAAAGACAGAAATGACAGAATAATTTTGATCCCTCCTCGTCCCGACATCTTGTGATTTTCAGCGCCATCTCGCGGTTCGTGATTTTTCCCTATAAAGAACCACATATAGATAAATGAAGGTTCTTCCTTTATATATGAAAGAACCAGTGGTTCTTTATTCAAAGACAAAATGCGTAAAACTCGTAGGGGTAGGAGAAAGGCATAGAATAAAGAATTCTATACTCAAAGGAGAAAGGGAAGAGTAGAGGGTTATTTATGAGCGACGAGTTTTCAGTTGGCTTCGGGAGAAACTATTCAGACAATCACTTTGTAAGTAGATTCGCATTCTCCAGTTTTAGAAACCAATTAGAAAGATTTTGACAGCTGTCAAAGAAAATTTCAAACTAAGGCGAAAATCCAAACTTCACGTCAGTGCTTCAGGTGACCAATTTTCTCTCGATAATTCTCTAGAATTTTCTACGGTATCTATGGTCTTGGTAATGAGATCTGGACAAAATTTCCCAAGTACTTTGAATACATTATTCTTCATCTATGTGCGAAATTTCATTCCAATCCAATAAGTACATACGTGCAAAATTTTGACCAGATCGCATCACCGAGACCATAGAACCGAGACCGTAGAAAATTCTAGCGAATTATCGAAAAAAAGAGACCATAGAACCGAGACCGTAGAAAATTCTAGCGAATTATCGAAAAAAAATTGATCCGCTGAAGCACTGACATGAAGTCTGGAATTCCGCCTAAGTTTCAGAATTTTTTTGACAGCTGTCGAAAATCCCTTCAATTGATTTCTAAAACTGGAAAATGCGAATCTACCTACAAGGTGGATGTACGAGCGCTCAAAAGATCCTGCCTTCACGGCAGTGCTTTTCTAAATTTTCTTTTTGAGCGCTCGTACTACTTACACGAGGGCTATATTATTTTGTCACGATGTCTGTATTTTTCGAATTTTGAGCCGAAAATGGTCTCAAACGACTATGTTCGACTCACTGATGACGAATCCGTCGAAAAATTCGAGTCTGTCCGTCCGTCCGGCCGTCCGTATACACGATAACTCTCGAACGGAATGTCCTAGAAACTTGAAATTTTCAGGGTAGGTTCAAATCTCGAATGCCGCAGTTAAGTTCGTTATCGGGCAATATTCGCCAAGGGGTTCCGTAAATATGGCCGCTCGAATTATTGTTTTTCTGATTATTTCGAAAATACAGATTCAATCGAGGTGAAATTTTGTACTCAGATGGAGAATAACGTATTCAAGCTACATGCAGAATTTTGTCCAGCTCGCATGACCAGAACCATAGAAACCATATAAAATTATAACTTTTGAACGGAAAGGCCTAGAGACTTGAAATTTTAAGATAGGTGTAGATCTCGAATGTTGCGGTCACGTTCATCAATAAGCAAAATTAGACTATGGGTTCCGTAAATATGGTCGTTTAAAATTCAGTTTTCTTGATAATTTGAAGACTATGTATTTGATCGTGACGAAAATTTGTATTTGAATTGGGAATGATATATTCGAGCTACATTTTGCCCAGATCGCATGATCAGAACCATAGAAAACATAGAAAATCATAACTTCCGAACGGAAAGACCTAGGGACTTGAAATTTTCAGGATAGGTTCGGATCGCGAATTGTGCGGTCACGTTCATCAATGAGCAAAATTAGACTTGGGGTTCCGTAAATATAGCCGTTCAAACTATTTTTTTCCTGATAATTTCGAAACAACTTATTGGATTGAAATGAAATTTCGCACATAGATGAAGAATAATGTATTCAAACTACGTGGGAAATTTTGTCCAGATCGCATTATCAAGACAATAGATACCGTAGAAAATTCTAGCGAATTATTGAAAAAAAAATTGGTCACCTAAAGCACTGACGAATTCTGGATTTTCGCCTCAGTTTGAATTTTTTTCGATCGCTGTCAAAAACTTTCCAATTGGTTTTTAAAACTGAATAATGCGAATCTACCTTCAAGGTGCATGTACGAGCGCTCAAAAGCTCCTGCCTTCACGGCAGTGCTTTTCGTAATGTTTGCTTAACATTCAGAATAATTTTCATATTTGTGAAACTCGCAAAATGAAGAGAGGTTTTGTAAAAACGCCAAATCAGATTCACTGAAATTTCTTTGACGTGGAACAGAAATATGGAGCAGAATTTTATGGAACTCATTTTATAGATGCCCCATATATAGATACAAAATTTCAGCAGTGAGCAGGATATTGCGGATAGTTTCTGAGATTTCAAAAATAATTTTTTTCATTCTTCTAACGATCCTCACGAAATTCCACATGCACCTTCGTGTCGTTATTCTACAACTAACTACAAACTTCCATTCCTATCGAATCGGGTATTCTTCGAATTATCAAGAAAAATATTCAGATATACCCAGAAAATACCAGAACCCTAGGCCAATCCATTCGATAGTTATCATGGTGACAGACGGATGGACATACAGTGAAATCCGGTTATAACGACATTGAGGGGACCGTGAATATTAGGTCGTTATATCCGATGGTCGTTATATCCAAAAATTTGTATAGAGAACACAGAAATAGGATTTATCTTTTTTTTTTATTTAAAAATGTACTGATTAAATGCTTCCTTAATTTTTTCTTTATTTTTCCACATCGTTGAAATTGTAGAATGTGCAACGCCAAATTCCAAAGCCAACAAAACTCTCCATTTTCTATTCGAGCTACTATAGCTCCCTTTTCTCAAATTGAAAATATTTTCTTTTCAATTTAGACGTTAAAGCCATTTTAGTGTAGTCAATCGCTCGATGAATAAACTGAAGTCAATCAATTAAGAACTGCAACTGCTTATGTCTTCACAACGTAACATAAAACGGGGATTCCCCTGCATCGCTCGAGTATTTCCGGAAGATCACGTGCTTGCAGCGACGAATTCTTAGTGGTACGTCGTTATAAACGGAAGAAATAGACAACAAGCTTGAAAAATTTTTGTCGCTATAAGCGACTTCGTCGTTATAAACGAAGTCGTTACAACCGAATGGTTTCATGTTGAATTACATAGGATTCCAAACAATTGTCGATAATTTCGTCGTTATATACGGATTTTCGTTATAACCGGTGTCGTAATAAACGGCTTTCACTGTAGTTTCGAAGTCAACCTTTTTTTCACGAATGATAGTATTGCAATGAGAAATATCCTGTGAAAATCTGGTGATGCTAGACCCACGGCTTCTATATGAATATAATTTTTAAAATTCGAGGGTTGAAATTTCTGCCCCTGCCACCCAAGGGAAGTCAACCGTTTTTGAGCGCTCGTACTACTTACACGAGGGCTATATCATTTCGTCACGATGTCTGTATTTTTCGAATTTTGAGCCGAAAATGGTCTCAATCGACTAAGTTCGACTCACTGATGACGAATCCGTCAGAAAATTCGAGTCCGTCCGTCCGTCCGTCCGTAAGCACGATAACTCTCGAACGGAGCAACCTAGAGACTTGAAATTTTCAGTGTGGGTTCAGTTCCCGAATGCCTCGGTTAAGTTCGTTAATGGGCCAAATTCCACCAGGGGTTCCGTAAATATGGGCGTTCAAAGTTTTGTTTCCCTGATTACTTGAAAACTACAGATTTGATCGAGATAGAATTTTGCACTCAAATGGAGAATGGGGTGTTCAAGCTACATATGAAATTTTGATCGCAGATCGCATGACCAGAAACATAGAAAATTGTAACTTTTGAACGGAAACGCCTAGGGACTTGAAATTTTCAGGATAGGTGTGGATCACGAATGTCGTGATCACGTTCATCTATGAGCAACATTATACAAGGGGTTCCGTAAATACGGTCGTTTGAAATTTTGTTTTCTCGATAATTTCGAAACTACGGATTCGATCGAGATAAAATTTTGTATTTTAATCGAGAATGATATATTGAAGCAATATTTCTCCAGATCACATGACCAGAACCATAGAAACCATAGAAAATCATAACTTTCGAACGGAAAGGTCTAGGGACTTGAAATTTTCAGGATAGGTGTGGATCTGAAATGTCGCGTTCACGTTCAACAATGAGCAGAATTATACTAGGGGTTCCGTAAATACGGTCGTTTGAAATTTTGTTTTTTCGATAATTTCGAAACTACGGATTCGATCGAGATGAAATTTTGTATTTTAATCGAGAATGATATATTAAAGCAATATTTTGTCCACATCGCATGACCAGAACCATAGAAACCATAGAAAAGTGTAACTTTCGAACGGAAAGGCCTAGGAACTTGAAATTTTCTGGGTGGGTTCGGATCGCGAATATCGCGGCCACGTTCATCAATGAGCAAAATAAGACTAGGGGTTCCGTAAATATGGCCGTTCAAAATATTTTTTTCCTGATAGTTTCGAAACTACTGATCGGATTGGAATGAAATTTTGCACCTAGCTGAGGAATAATGTTTTCAAACTACGTGCAAAATTTTGTCCAGATCGCATCACCAAGACTATAGATACCGTAGAAAATTCTAGCGAATTATCGAAATAAAATTGATCAGCTGAAGCACTGACAGGAAGTCTGGAGTTTCGGAAGTTTCAGAATTTTTTTGACAGCTGTCGAAAATTCCTTCAATTGATTTCCAAAACTGGAAAATGCGAATTCACCTACAAGGTGCATGTACGAGCGCTCAAAAGCTCCTGCCTTCACGGCAGTGCTTTTCGTAATTTGTTCACGAAATGATAATATTGCAATTAGAAACATCCTGTAAAAATCTGGTTAAGCTAGAACCGCGGCTTCTATATGAAAATAATTTTTGAATTTCGAATGTTGAAATTTCTACCCCTGCATCCCAAGGGAGTCGACCATTCTTTCACGAAATTATAGTATTACAATGTGAAACATCCTTTAAAAATCTGTTGATGCTAGAACCACAGCTTCAATATGAAAATAATTTTTGTATTTCGAGCAGTGGAAGAATCGGCCACTCGGCCTGACAGTTCCCCTATTATTTACCACTAGCAGACCCATCCATAGATAAAGGAATGTATAGATGGGACACTGGCCTCGTAAACGGCGAGTTCGATTTTGATTTGAATCCTGGTGTTTATATCCAGTACTAATAACTTGTCTCGGTAATGCAGTTTCCTGCTTTACCGAGTGCCTTGGTTGGCGCGAAATTTGAATTTTTCAGTGGGGTATTCTGTACAGCATAATAATATCACCCATTCTGTGAAATATCTATAGTCCATTTAAGAATTATTGACATCGAAGCAGGCCATGAACGTCCAGTCGAGGCTTTATTTCTAGTTACAAAAAAGTAACTAAATTTCATCATAGAAATAAAACATAAATATAACCTAGAAAAGTGTTGTGTATACGAATTATCGAATAATTAAGCCGGAATATTTCGATTGCAGTTTAAATATGGGAATTCAGGTTTGAAAGCGCGAAAATATCGTGGAATGCTTTCATATGGAATTATCTGAACTTATCGTTCATATAAAAGTCAACCATGGAAAATTGAAGATCAATCAAACAAATATTTATTTTCACTCAGGACCATGCAATATTTATTGGTATTGGAAATCTTGCAAAATTCTCACCATATAACTATAAGAGTACCATTTTATGTCAGGATTCAAGAAGGATAATTAATAGAATTCTAGCAGGTAGCCAGTGGTGCAACAGAAAAACATTTTTGGATACTTCGCAAGCACAGGGCAAGAATGGATTAAAAAAAAAGTTATTATGTATCAAGAAATAAGAGAGAAACAAAAATTAAGAATCTATGTAGTACATGAAGAATTTTGAGATGAAATTTGTACCGAACTACCAATATATGAACCAAATTGTGAATTATTTATTGCTCGGTGTTGAATACTTTAAGAAAGTCAATTTTTATTTTCATTCATTAAAACTGTCCATGAATTATTGAAAATATCGATACATTTTTGCCAAATTATCGTAAGCCGCAACGTATTATAATTGATGAGCAATTATTCAGTATACTTTCGAATTGGGAACAATATAGCATGTGTATTAGCAGAGGAAATGTGAACAGGGTACCATACAGTATAAGTATAATAAATAAACTCAAAATATCTATGAATGATACAAGAGCAAAGATAAAAATATCATTGAAAACTTTGTTTCCACGTAGTGTAGTGATTTGGATGTGTTTATTGAATAAGCTGACATAATCCTATTGAGGGGCATCCTTTTGCAGGGAAGGTTTCAATATTTCAATAACCCATTTATGAAATGATTCACCATTCATAATATTCCTTATCATTAATTCCACCGTCAAGAATCGGATCACATCCAGGTAAAAATCCATCAATTGTTCCAGCATTCAAAATAGGGCACCTTCTGCCTTTACCTTTGAAAATACTCGGCATACCTTTTGGATTATTCTCTAGTGTCCACTGACGAATTTGAATACCGTTTTCAAATATCCAAATTTCATCTAGATAAATGAATTTTAAGTTTTGTTACGTGTATTCTCGGTATTTATCACAATATCGTATTATTTTTATTATATTTTTCTGTTTATCAGTAAGAATTTCCTTCGATCAACTTTTTTGTATTTGTATCAAATTATTTTTATGATATACATAATATAATGTTGACTTCGATCAATTGAAATCTAGGTGCTCTTTGGCCAGTTCGAAAAGGATATCTAAACTGATATATTCATTGTTTTTAATTCTAGCAAAAACAAAGTCATTCAATGACTCTTTGAAGGAATAATGGTATCGGACAGGTTTTCTTCCACTGCTAATTCCAGGCTGTAATAACATGCTAATATTCTACGGACAGGGCTTGGTGAAATCTGAAGATTTAAGAGACATTGATCAATCAGAATACACTTTGAGTCGGTGAATAACAGTTTACCTGAAACACTAGCGCAAATATATGCCAAATCTTTGAAAAACTCGAAGTAACACCGACAAACTGCCTGGCGTTATCTTGTTAGGCGCGATGTATCCTGGTGAATTCCAGCCATTTTAATAGCATAAGACAAAAAATACTCAAATTCAGAGCAATTTTTTATAATTATTCACCAATATCTTCGATAAAATCATCAAAGCAAGATTTCTATTGGTAATGTTAGTGTTATTCCTATACCAACCTGAATTCAGCAACCCAAAATATTACTGAATAGTCTATTACCAACTTAAATTCGATTTTTCACAGCCAACTGAGATGTCAATAATTCTTAAACGGAGTATAAAATTTTCAATTTCACTCCTGTAGCGCCACCTATCTCTCTGCTATTGAATGTACAAAAGACATTTGAGAGTCTATGAATAAAGCCAGTCCTGTTTTCAACCATCAACAGATGAACAAGTGTTGTTATTTCTCACACACTTCCCTGAAATAAATACAAAATATTCATACATATTACTACTGATATCCCGCATCCATAAATATATCAATAAATGAAATTCCAATCATCAGATTTCTACTCCAATCTTTGATATTTGTTTTCAATGTTTCACAGGATATCCCAGTTACTATTAGTTCAGAATAACTATTATGCTGCACAAGTTAATTTCTGTTTTTCTTCACAACAGGACATCATAATTTCGAAATTCCCAATCTTAATAGATAAAGTATTAAGATTAGGACTTCATGAAGCTCCAACAGTACTAGAAATAAAATAATATTTCATTTCAAATTTAATGAATATTTCAATAGATTTTTGCAACACATTTTAACAATTTGCCACGTAATCAAACTTTTTTTACATAAATGGAAACTAAAACTAGTAAATATTCCTAAGGCTATATATATATATATATATTCTGAGTTTAAAACATATTACAAACCTCATTGAAATTGCTTCAATAATGCTATCAAATAAAATTAAGTTGTGAATATGGGTACAACGAAAATCTCAACAAAATAATAACATTCAAAAACGATAGGTAGGCAGGCAGAATAAACATAAAAATAAGTTTCTTCAAAAACAAGTAACAACAACTAGGTATAAATTCAAAAATGAAATAGTTCAAAAAGGAGTTTGAGCTAGATTGAATGTAACATTATTTTAAGTTCAATATTATCAAAATTAATTTGGTGCTAACTTTACTACCAATTTCAATCTATTAAACTTAAGGATTTTTTTTAGAACATCTTATAATCTGAACTACCATGTTCTATAGGTGAAACATTTATCATATACCGAACTTCATCATAAATTCTTTCCCTTTCCACAATTATGAATTGTTCCACAAATTCAAAGTCTACCATAAAAACTTCAGCATTGTGAGAGTTGAACCCATGATATTTTGATGCCTTCAAGGGTGGTATTAGTTTCGTTAATTTAATTGGATACTTACTGGAAAACTTAGTACCTATATTAATTTCAAACAGATATTTATCAGGTTCCCCATGGTAGATAACTAGAAATTCAACACTTTTCCGTGTTAATAAAAGTTTCAGAAGATAGAAACTATCCTTATAGTATATTGTATAGCATGAATTGTTAACTAAAGATTCGTTAGAACCAATTTTCATCTCGGAATGAGACTTCAAATGAAGCTTCATATCTGAAAGGAGACCAGTCCAATAGCAGTTTTTCCAGAAACAACAAATTACCATAAAAGAGCATGTTTCATTGTGAGTTTTTATTTTTGGATATGATTCTTCAAACTGACAACCATTTTTTTGGTATGTACAAGGATATTTCACAGCTTCCACTGAACGTTCCACATCTTCATTTCTGAGTTCTGAAGAGTTCAAATTTCAATTGTTATTTTACCCATCAATTTCTCTTTCATATTTTATATTACCTTCATCAATATAATAGAAATTCATACACTTTCCACAAAATAACTTAGTTTTTGTCACCGATTTCAATTTCGGTTGTCTCAAATTATATCCGGAGGTGGAGACCATATATGCGGCATCTTGGGTGCAGTGACTACATAAATTGTGCCCTCTAGGACATTCATAAATTGGTGGAAGATAAAAATTACTGCAGCCAAAGCATTTATCAAAATAATCAGACATCTTTGATGAGAATTTTTCACTTTACCAGACTACTCTTCGAGTACTCAGTTCTCGTACCTCGTACCAGTCTGTATTCAGCTTATATCAAAGATTACTAAGATTAGACATTGTTACTCTTTGCTTATAACTGCTTTCCAGCCAGGTGCGTGTTACGCTTGAAGCCCCGAAAATTCGGGTTGTGCACCAATGGGAGGGGCGAGGGCTTGACAATCCGGCACTGGATTGGTCAAACTTATGTCAAACTTTGGTTTGGAGCACTCCTGGGGCGCCCCAGACGGTGGCTGGAAAGCCACTATATATCTCGTTTCTCGTTCCCATGCAATGGCAGTTGGGAGATATGTATAGGGGCATTGGAAAAGAAATATACCGAGACTCCAAGGATATTACCAAAGAGTTGTCGAATCTGTGATATTACGCTACTCGTATAGCTTCGAATTTGAACAATTTAATTAATTTAGATTCTTTCAACAGAACCTCCTTTCATACATCAACAGGGGCAAATGATGAATAAGCAGCACTGAAATTGAAAAATCAGAATCTCTATCATAACATTTAATTCAATTTTGTATATTATTCAGTTGCGTATTTATTTCAGATTAAGTAGGTATTTCATTGATTGTATTTATTTCAATTTTCTGTGATATTCATGTACTTCCAGTCATTCAATTCAACGACTGATTTTCGAGCGCTCGTACACGAGGGCTATATCATTTCTTCACGATGTCTGTATTTTTCGAATTTTGAGCCGAAAAGGATCTCAATCTACTATGTTCGACTCACTGATGACGAATTCGTCGAAAAATTCGAGTCTGTCCGTCCGTTTGGCCGTCCGTATACACGATAACTCTCGAACGGAACGTCCTAGAAACTTGAAATTATCAGGGTAGGTTCGCATCTGGAATGCCGCAGTTAAATTCGTTATTGGGCAAAATTCGACCAGGGGTTCCGTAAATATGGCCGTTCGAAATTTTGCTCTCCCGATTACTTCGAAACTACAGATTCGATTGAGGTGAAATTTTGCACTCAGATGGAGAATGACGTGTTCAAGCTACATGCAAAATGTCCATGTCCAGATCGCATGACCAGAACCATAGAAACCATAGAAAATTATAACTTTGTAATGGAAAGGCCTTGGGACTTGAAATTTTCAGGATAGGTGTGGATCTCGAATGTTGTGGTCACGTTCATAAACGAGCAGAATTAGACTAGGGGTTCCGTAAATATGGTCATTTGAAATTTAGTTTTCTTGATAATTTCAAAACTACGGATTTGATCGTGACGAAATTTTTTATTTTAATGGATAATGATATTTTCAAGCTACATTTTCTCCAGATCGCATGACCAGAACCATAGAAACCATAGAAAATTATAACTTTCGAATGGCCTACCCCTAGGAACTTGAAATTTTCAGGATAGATTCGGATCACGAATTTCGCGGTCACGTTCATCAATGAGCAAAATTAGACTAGGGGTTCCGTAAATATAGCCGTTCAAAATATTTTTTTCCTGATAATTTCGAAACTACCCATTGGATTGGAATGAAATTTTGCCAATAGATGAAGAATGATGTATTCAAACTACGTGGGAGATTTCGTCCAGATGGCATCAAAAAGACCATAGATACCGTATAAAACTCTAGCGAATTATAAAAAGAAAAATTTGTCACCTAAAGCAATGACGTGAAGTCTGGATTTTCGCCTTAGTTTGAAACTTTTTTTGACAGCTGTCAAAATTTTTTCAATCGGTTTCTAAAGCTTGAAAATGCTGAAGGTGGGTAAACGAGTGCTCAAAAGCTCCTTTCTTCACGGCAGTGCTTTTCATAATTTTTGAATATCACATCGGAAAAAAACTCAATGAAATAATCTGGAATAAATATGCAACTGAATAATATACGAAATTAAATTGAATGTTATGATAGAGATTTTGATCTCCAATTTCAATCTGTCCTGTAGATGTGTATGAAAGCAGACATGAAATGCGTTCTGTTGAATGAATCTAAAAAAAAGTATTCGAATTAATTAAATGGTTCAAATTTGGAGTACCATGGTGTGTTTATTTTCGATTTTCGAAGTGACAATTATACCCTCTATAATGGTACACAACGTCTAGGGACGTACAATTTATTACCAATTAACGTCGAAACGTCCATGAACTTGGTATGTACGTCCTTTGGATGTTTGTTTTTGGACCAGTGGCGCAGCTAGCATTTTGTTTTGGGGTGGGTTGAACTGAACAATTAATAATGAAACAAGAAATATACGAAAGATGGAAAAAAATAAAAGAATGGAGGAATAATAAAACGAAGAATCAATGAACACTCCAATTTAAGAATTCATAACTTCTCAATATTTAATTTTCAAAATGTCTATAATCGATTGATTTCATTCTCGTTCCCGTACGAGGTTAGACCTTTTTGATAATATTAAATATTCAGCCTTCTTTCAGATGTTCCTAATATATATCTAAAACGTCGTCAATATTGAATTCGAAATCATAATACACAGGGTGTTTTCAAAGGTGAGGTGTTTTTCGACCAGCAATAGAACTCGTCAAAATAAGTCGATATACAAAAAATCGTTCATATAAAATATTCACCAGGGCCGAGTATTTCGAAATCAGAATTATCCGCAAATATGGAAATTTCCTAGCACGGATCTTTATTAGGTTCGTATTGATATTTAAATTTTCAGATATCACCAGCTGTGTGAGGTCAGTTTAAGGGAATTAATTTATAAGATGCGTATGATCTAAACCCCTGTGGTTTCTTTCTTTGGGGGTCATTCGAAAAGATTAGTGTATAGATGACCATTCGAAATTACAAGGCAAGACTTTGTGCACATCAAACAAATGGTGACCATTTCGAATATTTTCTGTAAACAATTCCGATCAATTGTTGTAGGTGAGTTTGTGATCTTTTTCAATCAGTAATTTTTCATCTCGTCAGTTTGAACTTCAACAATAATACCGTTTAGAAAACATATCCTAATAAAAGTTGAAAGATAATACAAATTTGAGATATATGAATGCCGAGAAAACAAACATCGCACGCATATGGCTCCTAACAGAGAAATCCATCCAGAGTAGGGTGACCATTTTTTTCTAACCTGTAACCAGGAAAATTTGAATTTTGACCAGTCTCGCCCAAATTTTACAAATCATCATCAAAAATTCACCCACTCATGTATGTACTGATTTTGCTGAATGACTAACCAGGACTAATGTCTGAAAACCAGTAGGTACTGTACTGGTAAAATCATTTCTGAGGTGATAATGGTCACCTTTATCCAGAGTGGGATTAAGATATTGATGACCAATATTTTTTGCACTGTTTTTCAAATTGAATATTTTATATGATCAACTTCCGGCGAAATGATCGCTTTTGATGAGTTCTAGCACCTGCCAAAAAAAAGGCCCACCTTAAAAACACCTTGTATATTCAATAGACCAAGTCCAGTCATTCTCTCGGTTCTGTAGCAGACTTAAGTACCTGATATGAGTCAGAGCAAAAGCGCACCCTCCAGCAGAGCAGGGACGGCCGATAACATAAACAAAGAGTAAGTTGATATAAACCAGGAACGATGCTGGAAGAAGCACAGTCAAGTCAATAGTCGACACGGAAACGTTAACTGATTAAGTAGGTCCCTAGTCCTCTCTCAGAAGCGTAGCGGTTAAAAGAATACGTAGTCGCACCCAAAATAATAATTAATAAATAATTCGTGGTATCTGATTGTTTTAGGGTTTCCCCTAAAAAGACAGTCTGGCAAGGCCAGATACTATTCCTATTGTGCTCCCTAAGTTCTTAATTACGTTTTTAATCTTTTAAGGGTAGAATATGTCCTTTCCGGATTGGCCGTTGACACTAGTAACGTATACAATATTTTTAGACATATGAATTTATTCGTAAGTAACTGTATACTACATTCAGAAAGTGCCGATGTGGCACTGAATCTTGAGTCTGTATGTAGGTCTCGACATAACCTTCTTCCATTTATTTATATTATTTATTTCTTTAGCAGTTTATAAATCAGTTTCATATAATTTTAATTATTCTTTAAATTCAATCAGAGAATTTGTATCTTATGGGGGGGGCTGCAGCCCCGAAGCCCCCCTTCTGGCTGCGCCACTGTTTTGGACAGTATGCCCTAATAGCACACGAAGTCCTAGGGACGTACAATTTATGTCCAATTAACATCGGAACGTCCATGGACTTGATATGTACGTCCTTTGGATGTTTGTTTTTGGACAGTATTAGGACGTCCTCTACATATGTCCATTTTTGGTCCAATTAATGTACAATGTCCATACCGGATATCCAGTAGGTGTCCGTGATGGACATAATACGGACTATATAAAAATGTCCATACCAAATATCCATTAGATGTCCGTGATGGACATAAAACGGACCATATAAAAAATATGTCCGTATCGGATATCCAGTAGGTGTCCGTGGCGGACATAATACGGACCATTTAAAAAATGTCCTTACCGGATATCCAGTAGACGTCCGTGATGGACATAATACGGTCCATATAGAAAAATTTGTCTATACCGAATAATAAATCGAAAATTCGCATTCCGTGGCGAATGTAACATTTTCATTTCAGCTGGTCGAAATAAAACACGTTCTCAACGATAATATACCAAATATTTCTATTCTGGGATATTCACACGGATTCAGAGATCGCGTAATAAATTTCTTAATAGGGGTGGATGATTGTTATCTTACCCCATTTGGTAATCTCGCAGGCAATGGGTACGTTCCACTTTCCACGCTCGCAACGATTGTACCACCCATTGTATCGTTCCACCTAAGGCCCGTGGTCGTCGCGAGCGATCACTCGACGTCATACATGACGTCACTGTTCGCGACCGCATCGCCCAAAAAATATTGGTGGGTCAGAGTGGGCTTTCAGCTTTCACCAAAACGTAGCGGGAAGTTCAAGATGTGCGTTCCACCTATAATATTCGCCTACAACGCCCGCGGCCTTTTTACGTTAGTGGAACGGCAGTTTCAGCGGTCGTGGTCGATGGCGTTGCGAGCGTTAAGTGGAACGTACCCAATGTAAAAACATTTTTGCTCGAAATATCAAGAATAGGAATAACGAACATATCATAGACTAATAATAATATTTTTATTATTGGCTATGGAACATATAATACTTACTCATAACTTCTTTTTTTTTCTCAATTTTTTTTTCGATATTTTGAAAACAACATATTTCAATGAATGCAACGATTAGATTAGAAGAATATATTTGAAATTGAATAATCGATCATATAAGACACGAAAAAATGCAAAAAAAAATTTTCAGTAGATAAAGTCGAACAGTATCATAATCCAAATTTTCAGATTTCAAATAGGTCAGGTTCTCAAGAACCGTCTAGTAGGCACTCGAACTTGGAACACCTTGTATACCAAATATTTCTATTCTGGGATAATTCACGAGGATTCAGAGATCGCGTAATATATTTCTCAATAGGGTAGGGGTGGATGATTGTCATCTTACAACATCTGGCCCTGGTCATGACGCAGGCCGCAGGGGTTTCGGTTTTTTACCTACTAATGGTATGTTCGACCAAAGATTAGACAACTTTGTTACTCTTTGGTTCGACTGTTGCCTGTTGCATTTGACTAGAAAACATTATGCAAAGTGTTTGTTTTATATTCAAAGTTTCAAAGTGTTTGTAGAATATCGTGGTTATATATTCAAAGTTTCGAATAGTTTGTAGAATATAGTGCTGTTATATTCAAAGTTTCAAACGTTATTTCACTATATTTTACTATAAAAACAAAGAAGTGAGTGATCATCGATCTTATTATTGGAATTCGAGGATTTCCTGAAAACGGAAGAAAACATGAAAAAATCAGTAAGTTGTGCATTTTATTAATTGGGTTTTCCCATAAAAATTTTCAGTATTGGTATTTCAGAGTTACTAACATAAAAATCTTGGCATTTAGGTATATTTGTAGTTTCTTTCAAAGGACTAACCAATTTCGAAATATAAAAAATACGAAAAGTACTGCCGTGAAGGCAGGAACTTTTGAGCGCTCGTACATGCACCTTGTAGGTAGATTCGCATTTTCCAGTTTTAGAAATCAATTGAACGAATTTTCGAAAGCTGTCAAAAAAACTCTGAAACTTAGGCGAAACTCCAGACTTCATGTCAGTGCTTCAGCTGACCAATTTTTTATCGATAATTCGCTAGAATCTTCTACGGTATCTTGGTGATGCGATCTGGACAAAATTTCGCACGTAGTTTGAATACATTATTCCTCAGCTAGGTGCATAATTTCATTCCAATACGATGTAATAATTGGGAAATACTTATTCAAAAGTACAGGGATTATTTAAATTCAGATGCATTGCCTGAATGGAAAGAAAATACTTCATCTACATTGTATTAATCTGCAGGATGTCGTTTGTTTTAATGATCATGATAAGTTCGACGAAAAGACCACCCATGGGCTTGATAAGTAACGTCTAAAAAGCAAAGTTGTCCATTTGCAACATTGTAGTGGCTGAAATTGTTTATGTCTACGGTAGATAGGGCCAGTTGAGATTAAGATTCATGGGAAACATTTTTGAAGTCAAGCATTTTTGCTAAGTAAGCGTCTGGACACCCACTCTTGAGCTGTAGATTCTTTTTGAAAGAGGGGTAAAGTTTACTTTTGGAGATCAAGGAAAAATTAGAGTCAGTTACTCGGCGAGAGTGGAGTTACTCGGAAAAAAAAAGGGGTTGCTCGGAAAACGGGGACTCATCACGATGATGGGGATAATCAGACGACGGTTTCGGTTAGAGGAAAAATAGTGTTGTATTTTTCAGTAGAGGATTTCTGTTAGATTTCGGTTTAAGGGGGTAACTGTGTTAGATCGTACAAATGAGTGTTTAAGAAGTTTATTTTGAGTAAAGTTAAAAGCCGTTCTTTTGTGTTTCGAGTGCGAATAAAAATAAAGGCCAATATCGTGTGTGGGTGGTTTAGTTTCCAACCAGGTACAAAAGAGAAACTAGGTGGTTTGCAGACCAAGGTAGGAAAATTCGATTCACAGCTTTAACCCCTATGAATGTGAATGGCGTTATTGTAATTCCCAATATTATTGATATCTCGATCCGAAGTTGATTTGATGTACGTTCGATTTTACGTACGAAATTTGAATATTAGTTGTAACTGATTATCTGACCCCTCGTACATTTTCGATTGGCATGGTGATGGGAAGTAACAGTTTAATTGTTTGATTTAATTTACGATTGTGATAAACTAAGTGAACGATAGATGCTTTATTTGGATGTTCTTTTGATGTTTGTGCAAATTACGATTTTATGTACGCATTTTACCATCATTTTTCTTTCATAAATATAATATGTTCTCTTAAAAATTTCGAGGTTTTTCTTTCCTGAATACCTGTTCCTCAGAAAATATAAGACAGAAGACTCTCTCTTAGTGCAGAGAGCACGAATCCAGACCTTTTCGGAAAATAGATAGATAAAAATTGGTGACAGCGAAATATGATTAATAAGGGTAGAAACCCCAGGTTTTAGTACGGATTGGTGACAGCGGAATATAGAAAATATAAATAGATAAAGAATGGAACATCCGCCAGGTTTATTACAACGAAAAGTAGTTTCGAAACTATCAGGAAAATAATATTTTTAATATTATATAATATCATTCTTGATTGAAATACAAAATTTCATCTCTATCGAATCCGTAGTTTCGAAATTATCGAGAAAACAAAATTTCAAACGACCGTATATACGGAACCCCTAGTATAATTCTGCTTATTGATAAATGTGAACGTGACATTTCAGATCCACACCTATCCTGAAAATTTCAAGTCCCTAGGCCTTTCCGTTCGAAAGTTATGATTTTCTATGGTTTCTATGGTTCTGGTCATGTGATCTGGAGAAATGTAGCTTGAATATAACGTTCTCTATTAGTATACAAAATTTAGTCACGATCGAATCTGTAGTTTTGAAATTATCAAGAAAACTAAATTTCAAACGACCATATTAACGGAACCCCTAGAATAATGTTGCTCATAGATGAACGTGATCACGACATTCGAGATCCACACCTATCCTGGAAATTTCAAGTCCCTAGGCGTTTCCGTTCAAAATTTTCTATGGTTTCCATGGTTCTGGTCATGCGATCTGGACAAAATTTCACATGTAGCTTGAACACCTCATTTTCCATTCAAGTGCAAAATTTCATTTCGATCAAATCTGTAGTTTTCAAGTAATCAGGGAAACAAAACTTTGAACGGCCATATTTACGGAACCCCTGGTGGAATTTGGCCCATTAACGAACTTAACCGAGGCATTCGGGAACTGAACCCACACTGGAAATTTCAAGTCTCTAGGTTGTTCCGTTCGAGAGTTATCGTGCTTACGGACGGACGGAAGGCCGGACGGACAGACTCGAATTTTCCGACGGATTCGTCATCAGTGAGTCGAACATAGTCGATTGAGACCATTTTCGGCTCAAAATTCGAAAAATACAGACATCGTGACGAAATGATATAGCCCTCGTGTAAGTTGTACGAGCGCTGAAAAATTTGCTATTTCAGTTTTATCATTTTGGTTATATTAAAAGAAATAAATGAATTTACTATATTTGAGTTTTGTTCTAAATAATGAATCTGTATTTTCTTTTGGTACATGTCTTATTTTTGCGCGCTTGTTTTTAGGTTAAACGACTCTCCAAGATGATAGCCCTTATGAATTTTGCAGAAGGGCGTCAAGAAGGGCGATGGCTACACTTTTGACAAATAAATTGGCCAGTGAATACAGCTGGGTTGTCCTAATAAAAGCAAATATCTTCGAAAACCAATACAGCAGATCTTATTATAAGTAAGTATAGTAAATAGTAATAAGTGTGAGAGTTTATAATGTTGTGGCAAGTTGGGTAGTAGAGGTTAATATTAAGTATTTCAATATGAAAATTGAAGTGGCCGGATTACCTTAATCCTTTCAATGCGAGAGAGTGTATTGCCATAAGGGTTATAAAACTTCTGATATTGGCTGAAAATTCTTATAATGAAGCAATTACGATTCATCAGAATTCACAAAGAACAATTTCATATGTTTTCTATTCTTATAGTGGTTGCAAAAGTTGAATATTGTTTGACGTCTTTTCTCTATTTGATACATGATTATAACCGTTTTCTGCAAGTTTTTGTGTACAATTTCCTATCGTACAATTTTTTGGATTTGATGCGAAAGACACTGATTGCAGATGTAGCTAATGTCTCTTTCATATAGGTCACATTCAACCAAAATAAACATAGCAAGAATTTAAATATTGGTATATTTTTCTTTCAGGATCTGCTCGATTGAATATCAAAACCAAAGACTCTTCCATAAAAGAGGTGGAAGAAGGTAAAAAAACAGTGTTAAGGAGAGCGAAAGAACGACTTGTGGCAGAGGAGAAGAGGTCTACTCAAAATAAATGATTTTTGATATAGATCATTAAGATTAAGATTTTTTTTCAACAAGAGAGTGATTTCTTTTATTATATAGGTTATGTTAGGTTAGGTTAGGCTTTTTTTCAATGTTTTGAGATCATATTTTTTTTTTTTATATTTTTACATTTATTTTATTAATTTTGTTTTCTTTTTTCATTAAAATATTTTAAAATATTCAGTTGTTTGACCTTCTGTTTTATTTCAAAGCAGTTCCTATAAGTTTTCTGAATCTAAGAGGTCGAGAATGAATAGTCAGGAGTCGAGAAAAGTTTCAATAATTTCATGTACAAAACATGTGAAAGTAAAATGTTGAAATGAAAATGTCACAATTGAAACTTGATGTCTGGTTATAGCCCTAAGGGGATATCTAGTGGATGTCCGCGGTGGACGTCCCTCGGACGTCTATAGTGATATCTAGTTATGGTCCTATGGGGATATCCAGTGGACGTCCTCGGACGTTCAAAGTGGTGTCTAGTTATGGTCTTAAGGGGATATCCCCTAGATGTCCGCGGTGGACGTCCCTCGGACGTCTTTAGTGATGTCTAGTTATAGTCCTATGGGGATATCCAGTGGACGTCCCTCGGACGTCCAAAGTGATGTCCAGTTATGGTCCTAAGGGGATATCCACCGGATGTCCGCGGTGGACGTCCCTCGGACGTTTATAGTGATGTCCAATTACGGTCCTTAGGGGACATCCATTGGATGTCCTCGGTGGACGTCCGAATTCAGTTCAAAGTTGGGACATTTGTGCGTCCCTCGGACGTCCATAGGACGTCCACTGTACCAGAAAAGGACGTCCCATGGATGCCCGAAGTGGACGTCCTATGGATGTCCATAGGACTACTTTGTTCTATTAGGGTGAGAACGTCCCCTATATATACCCACTGTTTGTCTAATTTATGTCCAATGTCTATACTGGATATCCAGTAGGTGTCCGTGATGGACATAATACCGGCCATATAAAATAATGTCCATATATCATATAGAACTAAAATAGTCCCTGACCGCGACTTAATACAGGCAATGTCCGGGACAGGCGCCAAAAGTGTTCCTAATTCGACATAATATGGACTTCGAAAAAAAAGTATGAGGTGAACTGTCAACATAATAATATAAAAATAATAATGAGCCATTTATTTCCTACAGGAAAAAAAACCCAATTACAGGAAACTAAACTAAATTGAACATTATAACACAAATTAAGTAAACTCACAAAAATGAATAAACAACTGATCATATTAAACAAAAATGAGAGAAAATCATATATAATTCACAGTTTACACACCACATTGCATCGAGACTGACGAGACTAGTCCCACAATACATGTCAGAGCAGGGCCGGATTAGACTTATTTCCTCCCTTAGGCCAATAACAATTTGCCGCCCCCCTGAGTTGAGCGAATTGAAAAGAAACGCATGCCGATTTTTTAATCAAGTGCTTTTCGCAGGATGAATTGATGAAGACAATTTAATATCCTGTAAATGAAAGAATCTTATTTTGTCAGAGGTTTTATTTGATATTATTCTACTTAACATTCAGAAAACTTTTAAAAACACTACAATTAAACTTTCTACGTCGATATATTAACGAGTTTTTTCTTGTTTTTTTTTCGCAAACTTTTGCACCTCTACTCCAAAATCTATTTTTTTGCTCAACTCAGCTTCGATGCACAAAAAGGCAAGATAATTTAAACGCTCTCTAGATATGCTAGATCGTCACTATGACACTATGATAAAGCACGTCAGTGCTTTAGGTGACCCTTTTTTTCCATAATTCGCTAGAATTTTCTACGGTATTTATGGTAATGCGATCTGGGCAAAATTTCTCACGTAGTTTGAATACATTATTCTTTATATATGTGTGAAATTTCATTCCAATACAATGAGTAGTTTCGAAATTATAGTTTGAACGGCCATATTCATCTCGATCGAATCAGTGGTTTTGAAGTAACCAGGAGAAGAAAATTTTCAGCTGCCATATTTACGGAACCCTTGAGCGAATTTTTCTCGATAACGAACTTGACCGCGAAATTTGAACCTACCCTGAAAATTTCAAGTTTCTAGGTCGTTTCGTTCGAGAGTTATCGTGTATACGGATGGACAGCCGGACGGACAGACTCGAATTTTTCGACGGATCAAGCGCTCAAAAAGACCTTTCCGCTGAGCAGTTCGTTGCCAAAACAATCTAACGAGAATTTCAAGATAGAAAAAAACTTACACTAAGCTCTTTTCGCTTCTAATGATGGTACTCATCTCGAGTAGAGTTTTTGGAGGACGTTCTGACTGAGCTACATAGGCTTTGAAGTGCAAACATACAATCGTGAAGCTTGTCGTCTAAATCGACCGGATACTTAAAATAAGATAACTGCTACTTACTTCTAATTCTTCAGGATCAAGTTTTTGCAATTTTAATAAATAAGAGAACTTTGCAGCAAAATCCTTGTAATGAGTTCATTCAATTCCCTTGTTAGTTTTCGAAAACTTTCTTTATACTAAAAATTTTCAATAATACTTAATATCCAGAAATACCGAAACACGACGACTCTATGATGGCAAGTTTTCGATTCTTCTACAATTTCTAATATGTTTTGCAAGTGCGATGCGACAGTCCCGCGTCCACAAAGACGGGGTGGTCCTATTCCCTTTTTATTGCGAGTTACATATTCACAATTTACGATAGAACTCATCAAGCTTGCCGACATTCTTTGACGACTGCTGTCCGGTTTGAAGGCGGCTCCTTCAGATTCAGATGTGATGCGAGTTTTCAATTTTCCAATAATATTGTTTAATCCTTTCTAAACTGCGTATTGAAATAAAAGAACTTACTTTTTCTTTGAAAATGTGTGGTATTCGTGGAAAAATATAACATTTTTATGATTTTCGAAGGTGCATATTTCTACATTTTTTTATTCGAGAAATTTTTTTTTTATTCACCGAAAATTTGCCGCCCCTCAAATCGTGCCGCCCTTAGGCCATGGCCTATGTTGGCCTATGCGCTAATATGGCCCTGTGTCAGAGAATCAAAGTTGACATCGCATAATCACTTTAATTGAATCAAGCGTAGTTTGGGTTGCATACACAACGTAGAGTCCTTTAAACCACTATAGGGTAGAATCACGGTGTAGGCGACATCTACTTTTAATCGTTTGAAATACTCGAGAGATGAACAACAAACTAACGTGGATGTGTTTATATGGGGGAAGTGTGATTTTAAGTCATTTATGTATCGAAAATGATATGTTTGGATGATATTTTATGGACAATTGTTTCAAATAAACTGTATACGATCTGAAAATACAGCAGATTGTAAAAGTTAATGTGAAAATAAGATCACGAAAAATGTGCCCTGTTCCTCAATGCTCACCATATAGTACTTTTGGAATTTCTTTGCATACATTCCCGTTGAATGACAAGGAAAAAATGGCAGACAATCTTGAAGATTAGGAACCGTATCCCAAAGAATATGTTAGTTTGCAGCAGAACTGAAAGATGTTTTTTTTATTGTAAGTTTAATAATTTTCAATATAGTGCTCATTTGCTATCAGCTATCACATTCACGTTGTCCCACATAATCAAAAATGTCCGAAGTGGTTATCTCTACTTCAACAGGCATTATTTTGGATTCCACAATCTTATAAAAATATTTGATTCACTTGTTATGAAAGACAGAACTGACAGAATATTTTGATCACCTCTCGTCCCGACATTTTGTCATTTTCAGCGCTATCTCGGGGTAGGTGATATTTCACTACAAGATCACGATCTTGGCCAAAGATTATTTAGAGTTATATTTTCACACATTTCAGTTCTTTGTTGCATTTAACTCTTTGAGCGGCAAAGATAAAAAAAAATAAAACCCAAGTCGGGCAAAAAAAAATTTTTTTTTGCAGTTTGAAAAAAAAATTTCAGCAAAAGTTCATCCAAAATACATAAATGATACATTAACAATAATATTTCCGAATTTTTCTCAATATTTTTCTTAAACGGGGTGGTACTTTTAACGTACCACCGCCGCGCAAGGGGGTCGAAATAGGTGGTACTTATTTTGTACCACCTAGCCCCAAAGAGTTAACACGGAACTATAATGCCGGTAATAGTTTTAGCGCATAAAAGTACCATTACCTACAGTACAGTTTATTATGAATCGGAAAATAAAAAGAAACAATTAATATTCAAATTCTCATAACGAGGAAGTATATCACTATGAACATAAAAAGCATATCTCAAATTTCATGAGTCTAGGTTGAGTTGGTCTTTTAAATTTGATTACTCGATTCTAAGTCCCTTCCAATCAGAAAAGATTTCAAATTGAGAAGATGCCAGGAAAAACTTTGCAATTCCTTTTTAAGGAAAAAAAACCTGAAATGTAACACTTAATCTCGAACAGTATAAAACATTTCAGGATATGTTCATAAATCGTAAATGTTTCTTAGTATATTTTTTGAATTTCGTTTCGATTGGTCGCATATGAAATGAATCAATGTTTTCTTATGTAAAGGCGTTATTTGGAAAACAAATAGTAAATCAGCTTTTTCCTGATTCAACGAGATATCGAATTGAAATTAAAATTTAATTCTTGAAGTAGTTCATCTACGGATTATCACTTATGATCAGGAAAATGATAAAATTTCTATTACAATCAGTTTCTATTGAATAAGGAAAAACATTTAATGTAAGTTGAATTACGATAGAGAACATAAGTGGCCCAATGCTTCAGAAAAAAAGACTATAATTGGAAAGTATGGTCGACAATGGGCATAGGTGAGTAGACAACATTCTGGAAAAAATATTCCAATTAGCATTTTCAGAAGTGGCACTACTGCAGAATATGAAAGAGAATACGATCCATATCTTAGAAAACAGCCAAAAGTTCCAATTGTTACGTAAGTGATTCAAGTAGTTTGAAAAATTTGAAAAACTAATATATTTTTAATAATTTCAGGAATGTTCAAGCTTTCTTCTTTCTCATTCACGGAGTTGTTGGGACAGGAATACTTCAAGCTGTTTTTGTATTTCGCGAAGGTTGGATGATAGGCATAATTATGACGGTTTCGATTGGAATTATTTGCACTCATTGCCAGCATATTTTGGTGAGAATTCATAATATTTTTATTTTGAAATTGGAGTTCATGGATACCTACTGACAATTCTTCTTATAATAATATCATTTTAGTTTGTTGCGAATAAGGGAGATAGAATGGCAATAAAAAAAATTACGAAAAGCACTGCCGTGAAGGCAGGAGCTTTTGAGCGCTCGTACATGCACCTTGTAAGTAGATTCACATTCTACAGTTTTAGAAACCAATTGGAAAGATTTTGATAGCTGTCAAAGAAAATTTCAAACCAACGCGAAAATCCAGACTTCACGTCAGTGCTTTGGTGGCCATTTTCTTTTTCGAATTTTCTACGGTATCTATGGTCTTGGTAATGCGGTCTGGACAAAATTATACATTATTCTTTATATATGTGCGAAATTTCATTTCACTCCAATAAGTATTTTCGAAATTATCAGAAAAAATATAGTTCGAACGGCAATATTTACGGAACCCCTAGTCCAATTTGGCTCATTGATGAAAGTGATCGCGAAATTCGCGATCCGAACCTCTCCTGAAAATTTCAAGTCCCTAGGCCTTTACGTTCGAAAGTTATGATTTTCTATGGTTTATATGGTTCTGATCATACGATCTGGAAAAAATTCAGCTCGAATATATCATTCTCAATTTAAATACAAAATTTCGTCAGGATCGAATCCATAGTTTTGAAATTATCAAAAAAACCGAATTTCAAACGGCCATATTCACGGAACCCCTAGTCTAATTTTGCTCATTAATTAACGTGAGCGCAAAATTCGCGATCCACGACTATCCTGAAAATTTCAAGTCCCTAGGCCTTTCCATTACAAAGTTATAATTTTCTATGGTTTCTATGGTTCTGGTCATGCAAGCTGGACAAAATTCGAGTACGTAATTATCCATCTGAGTGCAAAATTTCACCTCGATCGAATCAGTAGTTTCGAAGTAATCAGAAAAACAAAATTTTGGGCGGCCATATTTACGGAACCCCTGGGCGAATTTTGCCCAATAACAAACTTAACCGCGGCATTTGAGATTCGAACGTACCCTGAAAATTTCAAGTTTCTAGGACATTCCGTTCGAGAGTTATCGTGTATACGGGCGGCCAGACGGACAGACTCGAATTTTCCGACGGATTCGTCATCAGTGAGTCGAACATAGTCGTTTGAGTTTGAGACCATTTTCGGCTCAAAATTCGAAAAATACAGACATCGTGACGAAATGATATAGCCCTCGTGTAAGTAGTACGAGCGCTCAATGAATATATACGAGTATTATAGTCGTATACACTTTTGCAGAAAATATGTGTCCAAGATAAGGATGAACAGCATAGGGATCTTGGTAACCTTAAGAGTAAGTTCTTCTTCTTCTTCTTTTGGTGCCGTGCCTGTCTTCAGGCGTGGGCTATCTCCCTGACAATTTGATTAAAGTGGCCTCTATCTTTCCCTGCTCGGAATAGCTGTTCCACTTCTAATCCTGTCTAATTTCTGATGTTTCGCAACCAGGATATCTTTTTGCGACCTATCCATCTTCTGCCTTCAACCTTTCCCTGGATAATCAGGCGGGGGATGTGATATTTGGGGCCTCGTATTATGTGTCCGAAATAAATTGCCGGTAGGACAGGTCGGGGGCTGTTGGGTTACGGTAACACTTATTAAAAATCTCGACATTCTGGATATCTAAGGGGAAAAAATGTTATAATCTTTTCAGTTGAAATGCAAAGAACAGAACAGTAAGGGGCAGCCAAGTTCGAGGACGTGCGGGGGCGGTGATATCTGAAGTAGAAACGAAGAATTTCTTCTTGACCTGCAAAGATCTCTCAATGAGAGGTCAGGGGCGGTTGGGCACGGGAGGGGGGGGGATGTTTTTTCATGATTTTTTTCGAAAAATAAAATTCTTCGACAAACTGAGCGGAGCAAATATGGAATTTTAAGAATGCACTATTTGGGGGTCTCCAGTTGATTTAAATTAGCTTGAATTTTGTCCAGATCGCTTGACCATAACCATAGAAACCATAGAAAATTATAACTTTTGGACGGAAACGCCAAGGGACTTGAAATTTTCAGGATAGGTGTGGATCTCGTATGTCGTGATCACGTTTATCTATGAGGCAAATTTTACTAGGGATTCCGTGAATATGGTCGTTTGAAATTTAGTTTTCTTGATAATTTCAAAACTACAGATTCGATCGTGATTTTATATACTAATGGAGAATGATATATTCAAGCTACATTTCTCCCAGATCGCATGACTAGAAACATAGAAACCATAGAAAATCATAACTTTCGAACGGAAAGGCCTAGGGACTTAAAATTTGTAGGGTAGATTCACGTTCATCAATGAACGAATTATCAAAAAAACATCACCTGAAGCCTGACGTGAAGTCTGGAGTTTCGGCTCAGTTTGAAAATTTTTTTGACAGCTGACAGCTTTTTGAATTTGTTTCTAAAATTGAAAAATGTGAATCTACCTACAAGGAGGATGAACGAGCGCTCAAAAGCACCTGACTTCACGGCAGTGCTTTTCATAATTTTTTTGCAACGGTTTTTCGCGTAGTCTGGCGTTTGCTTTGGAGCGGAAAATTATGAAAAGTTCTTGTAGGTAGATTCGCATATAACAGTTTCAGAAACAAACTAAAAAAATTTCTGATAGCTTTCAAAAATAATTTTTTTCAGTTGAAATCTCCTGATTACACGATCATCGCATAATTTTGCACGAACGGCCATAATCATTCTTCACATAAATACGGAATGTCAACTCAAGCAGATCATCAGTTTCCAAATTATAGGGAAAAAATATCAAAAAATTTCAAAAATCAATAACTCCGGAGTCACTCGACTGGTTTCGCCTATTAACGAACTTATCCGGGATGTTTGGACCCTGCTTACGGATGGACGGATAGAATTGATTTGGACACAGAATATTTCATCCAACTTGGTGGTTCAAGACCATTTTTGGCCCAAAATTAAAGACATTGTGACAAAATGATAACATCATTGTTCATGGATAACCATCCCGCAATTCATGAATAGATTTTTTCCTTTTGCTTAATTCTCGTCGAATGCCGGCGTAAAGTTAGGAGAAGATAACAAAATTCAATATGTTTCTATCTGAAGATCCAACTATGTATGCTCAAAACTGTTTTTATTCCTGTAAAACCTGAGAGGTGGGGAATTTTTAATGAAAGATTCAGATTTTTTGCTCCGTAGTAAATTTTTTTTTCGATTGGACAATCCAGAATTTGTTCTCTCCACAATTATGAACTAATTTTTTTTTTAATATTATCAAAATATGTTTCCAATTATCAAAATTGAAGGGAATAGGTAGATGCGCTTCGTAATGATTAATGAGTCCGACGTAATCGTTTGAGATGATTTCGAAATGAAATTTGTAAATTATAAATTTACGCAATTTGATAGAGCTCCTGCTTCATTGAAATAACTAATCTGCTTTAATCCCACATTGTTGTACGAAGATAACCTCAAAGTCCTCAAAGACACCATTACTCTTCTAGAATTTACACTTCTTAAATACATAATGTTCCTGATGTAGAGAGGGCTTAGAACGATCATGAATGAAACGTTAACTAAACATCAGTTTACTGGAAATATATGAAACAGAGATTTGATTCAAATATTTCGCGTATTTTATAAAAATAGCAGGTCGAATGGCAAAGGTACGTAATCATCATTATCTATCGACTTGATTATTCATTGTTATCTTATTGAATTGTGAGGGTTCATATTTCACTTTTGAATAATCACAATTCACCCAACATGATAATATCAAAAAATATTTATCACATCAGTGATAGATTTTTTTTCGAATATTATCAAAATGTGTTTCCTATTATCAAAACTAAAGGGAATAGGTAGATGCGCTTCATAATGACTAATGAGTCCGAAGTAATCGTTTCGAAATGAAATTTGCAAATTATAAATTTACGCAATTTGATAGAGCTCCCGCTTTCTTGAAATAACTAATTTGCTTTAAACCCACATTGTTGTATCTCAAAGTCCCCGTAGACACCATTACTCCTCTAGGATTTGACACTTCTAACATGATGTACCTGATGAGGAGAGGGCTTAGAACGATCACGAATAGAACTTTAACCAATAGTAATAGTTTACTGGAAATATATGAAAGAGATTTGATTCAAATATTCCGCGTATTTTATAAAAATAGTAGGCCGAATGGCAAAGGTATGTAATAATTATTATCCATCGACTTGATTATTCATTGTTATTCAATGTTAAGGCCAAATCCATCAGTGGCTTTCGGATTCAAGCCAGAGATTTGATTCTGCGCAGAATTATAACTTTTGGACGGAAACGCCAAGGGACTTGAAATTTTCAGGATAGGTGTGGATCTCGTATGTCGTGATCACGTTTATCTATGAGGCAAATTTTACTAGGGATTCCGTGAATATGGTCGTTTGAAATTTAGTTTTCTTGATAATTTCAAAACTACAGATTCGATCGTGATTTTATATACTAATGGAGAATGATATATTCAAGCTACATTTCTCCCAGATCGCATGACTAGAAACATAGAAACCATAGAAAATCATAACTTTCGAACGGAAAGGCCTAGGGACTTAAAATTTGTAGGGTAGATTCAAAATGTGTTTCCTATTATCAAAACTAAAGGGAATAGGTAGATGCGCTTCATAATGACTAATGAGTCCGAAGTAATCGTTTCGAAATGAAATTTGTAAATTATAAATTTACGCAATTTGATAGAGCTCCCGCTTTCTTGAAATAACTAATTTGCTTTAAACCCACATTGTTGTATCTCAAAGTCCCCATAGACACCATTACTCCTCTAGGATTTGACACTTCTAACATGATGTACCTGATGAGGAGAGGGCTTAGAACGATCACGAATAGAACTTTAACCAATAGTAATAGTTCACTGGAAATATATGAAAGAGATTTGATTCAAATATTCCGCGTATTTTATAAAAATAGTAGGCCGAATGGCAAAGGTATGTAATAATTATTATCCATCGACTTGATTATTCATTGTTATTCAATGTTAAGGCCAAATCCATCAGTGGCTTTCGGATTCAAGCCAGAGATTTGATTCTGCGCAGCCAGGTTTCCGTCTCTCAATGAAAAATATTGTTTGCTTGAAGTTCATTTTCGGATTACATATTGTATGATTTTTTGTTTTGTTTTGTTTTTTTTTTTGAGTGAATGGAAATAACTTGTTCAATTTATAAGGTTTAGTATTGTCTTTTTGAAAGGTAAAAGTGAAAAAGTAGCTTTCAGCTAAATTTTCACCTAATAAAGACGATTTATTACTATTATCTTATAGAATTGTGAGGTTTCATAATTCACCTTTCAATAATCAAAATTCACCCAAGATAGTGTTCATAACATTTTAAATGAAGCTGAACCTTGAATATCAAATAATAGTTTTCACATCAGTGATAGATTTTGAGCGCACGTACTTATTACAGGAAGGCTATATCATTTCGGCACGATGTCTGTATTTTTCGAATTTTGAGCCAAAAATGGTCTCAATGGACAGAGTTCCACTCACTGATGACGAATCCGTCGAAAAATTCGAGTCTGTCCGTCCTTATATACGAAAACTCTCGAACAGAAGGACCTAGGGGTTCCGTAAAAATGGCCGTTCGAAATTTTGTTCTCCTGATTGCTTCGAAACCACTGATTCGATCGGGATTAAATTTTACACGGAGATGGAGTGTTCAAGCACAATGCAAAATTTTGTCTAGATCGCATGACCAGAACCATAGAAACCATAGAAAATTATAACTTTCGAACGGAAAGACCTAAGGACTTGAAACTATTAGGGTTGGTTCGGATCGAAAATTTCGTAGTCACGTTCATGAACGAGCAAGATTAGACTAGGGGTTCCGTAAATATAGCACTTCAAAATATTTTTTTCTCGATAATTTCGAAACTACTCATTGGATTGTATTGAAATTTTGCACATAGATGAAGAATAATGTATTCAAACTACGAGGGAAATTTTGTCCAGATCGCATCATCAAGACCATAGATACCGTAGAAAATTCAAGCGAATAATTGAAAAAAAATCACCTGAAACACTGACGTGAAGTCTTAGTAATTTTTTTGACAGCTGACAGCTTTTTGAATTTGTTTCTGAAACTGGAAAATGCGAATCTACCTACAAGGTGAATGAACGAACGGGATCGAAAGAATATTGGAAAAGCGGCATTCGCCTTAAGTTTTTTTTCACTAGTGCTAGAACCTCTAGCACTAACGCGAATCTACGTAGGAAACGTTCGGGAGCTATCCTTGCATTTGAGCATTTTATCAAACAGTGTTATGTCGCACAATATCGTTTTTTGGGAAAAGATATGAAAAAACTATATTGCAAAGCCAATTCTTTCAGTTATAATGTTGGCTGTGCATACTAGGGTTTGAATTATTCCAACCACATGGTACTGCGTTTTGAAGTACATACCATAATCGAAATCAGTTTTTTGATTCGAAATCTAGGATAATAAGTGTTACCCATATCGATGATATCCAGGATGGAAAAGATGATTTAGAATAAAACGTGACAAAAAAAATCGAGAAACGCACACATTGAGGCAAATTTCTGCATCCCAAATTAATAATTTCAGGAACTTAACGCGATTTATAATGTCTTAACTTGAAATTTCTAGATTGTGTAATAAATCTCATTTAAATTATGTTAGGGTAAAATCGGTCTAGTGGATTCAGGGTTATTACATTTGAAATTTTTCCAAGAGAATTTCGATATTTCGGGAACTAATCGTCAGAATAAGCTGGAATTTGTTTGATGAATAATAAAGGTATCGACTCGATGGAATTTCCAAATATAGCTCTATAGTTGTACTGTAAGAACAAAATGAAGATTGTCTGACTTCTTCCACCGTTAACACGCGCTTTTACCACAAAAGTTTACAGCTCTCTATTTTGAAAAATTACGAAAAGCACTGCCGTGAAGGCAGGAGCTTTTGAGCGCTCGTACATGCACCTTGTAGGTAGATTCGCATTTTCCAGTTTCAGAAATCAATTGAAGGAATTTTCGACAGCTGTCAAAAAAATTCTGAAACTTAGGCGAAACTCCAGACTTCATGTCAGTGCTTCAGCTGATCAATTTTTTTCGATAATTCGCTAGAATTTTCTACGGTTTCTATGGTCTTGGTGGTGCGATCTGGACAAAATTTGGCACGTAGTTTGAATACATTATTACTCAGCTAGGTGCAAAATTTCATCCCAATCCGCTCAGTATTTTCGGAACTATCAGCAAAAAAATATTTTGAACGGCCATATTTACGGAACCCCTAGTCTGATTTTGCTCATAGATGAACGTGATCGCGATATTTGCGATCCAAACCCACCTTGAGAATTTCAAGTTCCTAGGCCTTTTCGTTCAAAAGTTACAATTTTCTATGGTTTCTATGGTTCTGGTCATGCGATCTGGACAAAATGTTGCTTTAATATAACATTCTCGATTAAAATATGAAATTTTATCTCGATCGAATCCGCAGTTTCGAAATTATCCAGAAACCAAAATTTCAAACGACCGTATTTACGGAACCCCTGGTATAATTCTGTTCATTGATAAACGTGAACGCGACATTTCAGATCCACACCTATCCTGAAAATTTCAAGTCCCTAGGCCTTTCCGTTCGAAAGTTATGATTTTCTATGGTTTCTATGGTTCTGGTCATGTGATCTGGAGAAATGTAGCATGAATATATCATTCTCGATTAAAATACAAAATTTCATCTCGATCAAATCTGAAGTTTTGAAATTATCAAGAAAACTGAATTTCAAACGACCATATTTACGGAACCCCTTGTATAATTTTGCTCATAGATGAACGTGATCACGACATTCGAGATCCACACCTATCCTAAAAATTTCAAGTCCCTAGGCGTTTCCGTTCAAAAGTTACAATTTTCTATGGTTTCTATGGTTCTGGTCATGCGATCTGGACAAAATTTCACATGTAGCTTGAACACCTCATTCTCCATTTGAGTGCGAAATTTCATCTCAATCAAATCTGTAGTTTTCAAGTAATCAGGGGAACAAAACTTTGAACGGCCATATTCACGGAACCCCTGGGCGAATTTGGCCCATTAACGAACTTAACCGAGGCATTTGGGATCTAAACCTACACTGAAAATTTCAAGTCTCTAGGTTGATCCGTTCGAGAGTTATCGTGCTTACGGACGGACGGACGGACGGCCGGACGGCCGGACGGACGGCCGGACGGACGGACAGACTCGAATTTTCCGACGGATTCGTCATCAGTGAGTCGAACATAGTCGATTGAGATCATTTTCGGCTCAAAATTCGAAAAATACAGACATCGTGACGAAATGATATAGCCCTCGTGTAAGTTGTACGAGCGCTCAAAAAATGCGTTTTGAAATATGAAGTTCTATGAATATAACACTTCTCGAGGAGATGTTTGAATTTCACATTCTTATAAAGGTGAGACAAAATGTGGTCTAATGTTGGTACACACTACATAATGGGCATCAAGCATCGATCAAAGTGACACCGGTAATACATCAAACTCAATTTTGTTCCGAAGAGGACAAAATGTCTTTTGATCAGCTGCTCATCAGTTTTATATCAATTGATTGATACCCCTTTTGGGTAGTAGATGATATATGGTAATCAGCAAAACACTCTACGTGGAACTAAGGAATAGTTAATATATGATATCAAACTGAATCACTTTTTCACGTTTCACTTTTTATGTTTCCAACAGACGATCAGAGAATCCGTTCAGTTAATTTGTCTGAAAATCTCCAGATCACCCGAATCAAAACAATTCGAGCTTGTTTTAAAAAATTACGGAAAGCACTGCCGTGAAGGCAGGAGCTTTTGAGCGCTCGTACATGCACCTTGTAGGTAGATTCGCATTTTCCAGTTTTAGAAATCAATTGAAGGAATTTTTGACTGCTGTCAAAAAAATTCTGAAACTTAGGCGAAACTCCAGACTTCATGTCGGTGCTTCAGCTGATCAATTTTTTTCCGATAATTCGCTAGAATTTTCCACGGTATCTATGGTCTTGGTGATGCGATCTGGACAAAATTTTGCACGTAGTTTGAATACATTATTCCTGAGCTAGGTGCATAATTTCATTCCAATCCGATCGGTAGTTTCGAAACTATCACGAAAAAAATATTTTGAACGGCCATATTTACGGAACCCCTAGTCCAATTTTGCTCATTGATGAACATGACCGTGAAATTTGCGATCCAAACCCACCCTGAAAATTTCAAGTTCCTAGGCCTTTCCGTTCAAAAGTTAGAATTTTCTATGGTTTCTATGGTTCTGGTCATGCGATCTGGACAAAATATTGCTTCAATATATCATTCTCGATTAAAATACAAAATTTCATCTCGATCGAATCCGCAGTTTCGAATTTATCGAGAAAACAAAATTTCAAACGACCGTATTTACGGAACCCCTTGTATAATGTTGCTCATAGATGAACGTGATCACGACATTCGAGATCCACACCTATCCTGAAAATTTCAAGTCCCTAGGCCTTTCCGTTCAAAAGTTACAATTTTCTATGGTTTCTATGGTTCTGGTCATGCGATCTGGACAAAATTTCACATGTAGCTTGAACACCTCATTTTCCATTTGAGTGCAAAATTTCATCTCGATCAAATCTGTAGTTTTCAAGTAATCAGGGAAACAAAACTTTGAACAGCCATATTTACGGAACCCCTGGTGGAATTTGGCCCATTAACGAACTTAACCGAGCCATTCGGGAACTGAACCTACCCTGAAAATTTCAAGTTTCTAGGACATTCCGTTCGAGAGTTATCGTGTATACGGCCGGACGGACAGACTCGAATTTTTCGACGGATTCGTCATCAGTGAGTCGAACATAGTCGATTGAGACCATTTTCGGCTCAAAATTCGAAAAATACAGACATCGTGACGAAATGATATAGCCCTCGTGTAAGTTGTACGAGCGCTCAAAAACTGATCGTTGTTATTTTCCCCGGTTGAATAGCTGCTCAATAATCATGAATTTTGTGGAATGACATTCGTTAATATTTATACATGTTCGAGCAGTGACCAGCAAGTCATCTCCCGTACTACAACTAGCCCTTCTTCTAATGCAGCTGTGCATGTAGACGAAAAATATCGACCGCTAATTTGCTTGCTACACTAAACCCTTCTGATCTTTCACCGACTTGCGTCGAATACCTAATACCATATGTCTGTCTAACTGTAGAAACGGTCGCCTATCACCATCGAGGAATTCCGCGTGAACTACGTATTTATTTCATTGAAAATATTCATTGATATTTTGAATTAATTTACTTCACAACTTTGTGTTAGATTCGGAACCAATTAGTAGTAGCATATTGCATGATTGAAAATATAATAAATTTTTTTTTCAAGTAGTCTGACTTGACTTCAGTTTTCTGTTTCATCGCGTGGAGGGTGGAGAAGTAATTGAGCCGAAACAATTATCTGAAAAATCAAATCATTCGGAAACTGAATCAGTCGAAATAAATTACTATCAATCAGAAAAATCAAAACGAATATAATCGATGCAAATTCCATCGACTTGATGTTTGATTATATCTTATCCTCATAATTTTCTTATATTTTTCTATTATGCGATCCTCGCGAAATTTTGCACGAACCTGCGTGAGATTACTTCACATCTAAAAACCGAATTGATCGGATTAATAGATTTGAGAGATTTTCCGACTCCAAACCTACCTTGAAAAGTAATTTTACTCTGGGGGCCGTGTGAAGTTTTGTAGAAGTTTTCAAAATGTTTTAGTTGGTTTATGAGCGATAAATACGACATTTTTCATGTTCTCACACTGTCCTTTTGACAGGAACCGGAAAATAACTCCTTGGTTTGATAAAGGCAATTTATACGGAACATGTTATCAGAGGATTTTAAATGAAGGATTCCAACAACAGGAGTGTTTCAAGTCTTTTTTTAGCGCCCGTTTCACTTACACGAGGGCTATATCGTCGGTAAATTGCAAACTGCAAATTTTGGTTTTTCAAGATATCCGCGATCAAAGTTCTCCGGTTTACTACAAATTACCTGATTGAAATTTTCAACGCCTTATCTACTATAATTCCCTGTATTTGCTTCATTTCAGGACTAGATGGGTAATGTGACGCTCAAGAGGCTAGAGCTATGGTTTCCAAAGTGAAGCTAACTCAAAAAATCTAAATTTGCAGATACGCCCCTTTGTCAATTTACCGACGATATCATTTCGTCACGATGTCTGTATTTTTAGAATTTTGAGCCGAAAATGGTCTCAATCGACAAGGTTCGACTTGAAATTTTCAGGGTAGGTTCGAATCTCGAATGCCGCGGTTAGGTCCGTTATTGGGCAGAATTCGACCAGGAGTCCCGTAAATATGGCCATCCAAAATTTTGTTCTCCTGATAACTTCGAAACTACTAATTCTATCGAGGTGAAGTTTTGCACTCAGATGAAGAATGAGGTGTTCTAGTAACATGCTGTCTAGATCGCATGACCAGAACCATAGAAACTCACAACTTTCGAACAGAAAGGCCTAGGGACTTGATATTCTCAGGGTAAGGTTAGATTTCGAATGTCGCGATCACGTTGATTTGAGCAAAATTTGACTAGGGGTTCCGAAAATATGATCGTTTAAAATTCAATTTTCTTCATAATTTCGAAACTACGGATTCGATCGGGACGAAATTTTGTATTTTAATGGAGAATGATATATTGAAGCTATATTTTGTCCAGATCGCATGACCACAACCATAGAAACCATAGAAAATCGTAACTTACGAACGGAAAGACCTAAGGATTTGAAATTTTCAGGATATAATGTGGATCTCGAATGTCGCAGTCACGTTCATCAATGAGCCAAATTAGACTAGGGGTTCCGTAAATATGGTCGTATGAAATTCAGTTTTCTTGATTATTCCAGAACTACGTGTTCGATCATGACGAAATCTTGTATTTAATTGAGAATGACATATTCAAGCTACATAGAAAATCACAACTTACGAACGGAAAGGCCTAGGGACTCGAAATTTTCAGGATAGGATAGGTTAGGATAGGATAATTTTTTAAATTGGTTTTTAAAACTTTCAAATGCGAATCTAATTTAAAGGTGGATGAACAATCGCAATTTTTCAAGAAAAGATTCCTGGCAGGGTTATTCCTCGAAGAGCTGATCAAAATTGGCCATCGAGGTTTTGTGATTTAATACCTTAAGCCTTTTTTCTTCAGGGCCACGTGGAAGATATGGTCTATGCCTATGCTCCACAGTCGATTCAAGACCTTAAAAATGATGAAAAGCACTGCCGTGAAGTCAGGAGCTTTCGAGCGCTCGTTCATTCGCCTTGTAGGTAGATTCGCATTCTACAGTTTAAGAAAACAATTGAGAACATTTCTGACAGCTGTAAAAAAAAATTCAAACTAATGCGAAACTCTAGACTTCGTCAGTGCTCTAGGTGACCACTTTTTCTTTGGATAATTCGTTAGAATTCTCTACGGTATCTATGGTCTTGGTAATGCGATCTGAACAAAATTTCGCACGTAGTTTGAAGATATTATTTCATTCCAATCCAATGAGTAGTTTCAAAATGATCAGGATAAAAATATTTCCAATGGCCATTTTTACGGAACCCCTAGTCTAATTTCGCTCATTGATAAAAGTAACCGCGAAATTCGCGATACGAACGTACCCTTAAAATTTCAAGACCCTTGGCCTTTCCGTTCAAAAGTTATAATTTTCTATGGTTTCTATGGTTCTGGTCAGGCGATCTGAAAAAAATGCCGCTTGAATATATCATTCTCCATCAAAATAAAAAATTTCCTCAAGATCGAATCCGTTGTTTTGAAATCATCGAGAAAACTAAATTTGAAACAATCATATTAACAGAACCTCTAGTCTAATTACTCTCATTGATGGACGTGGCCGCGACATTCGACATCCACACCTATCCTGAAAATTTCAAGTCCCTAGGCCTTACCATTACGAAGTTATAATTTTCTATGGTTTCTATGGTTCTGGTCATGCGATCTAGACAAAATTTTGTGAGTATTTTGAACACAACATTTTACATCTGAGTGCAAAATTTTCGGAGTAATCAGAAAAACAAAACTTCGAACGGCCATATTTACGGAACCCCTGGTGGAATTTTTCCTATTAACGAACTCGACCTCGACATTCGGGACCTGAACTCGCACTGAAAATTTCAAATCTCTAGGACGTTCCGTTCGAGAGTTATCGTGAATACGGCACATTTTCAGCTCCAAATTCGATAAATACAGACATCGTGACGAAATGATATAGCCCTCGTGTAAGTAGTACGAGCGCTCAAAAATGGAATTCGTAAAGTTATCGAGGACATACTGCCGCGAATGTGGCTGCAACAGTAGCTGTGGCGGTCATTTGGCTGAAAACTTTCTCGATTGTTGATGGCATTCCTTCCTCTTTACAATGAAATAAACATCCATCTTGAAAAATACTCTTTTCTCTCAATGAAAATGAAACCTTTGATAGGAAAACCCTTTACTTCATGCCAAGTTCCTCTTGAAAGCAGCAACGGTTCCGAAAACCACCACTATATGAAAAAAAGTTGTTTCTTGAAGGATGAGCCCTCCCGAAAAAAAAACCGGTAAGCATAGTTTATATATATTATACAAGATGACCCGGCAAACGTTGTTTTGCCATATCTCTCCCTTTTTTCGCAATTTCAAAATCGCTCGAGGCCTTCGGCCTCTCTTACCTTAGGAAAGCCCGTTTCTCCCTCTCGAAAACGCGGGGGGCGCTTCGCGCCCCCGGTCTCTCCCTTTTTGCGCAATTTCAAAATTGCTCGAGGCCTTCGGCCTCTCGTCTCAAAATAACCTAACCTAACCTAGCTGACCCGGCAAACGTTGTTTTGCCATATCTCTCCCTTTTTTCGCAATTTCAAAATTGCTCGAGGCCTTCGGCCTCTCTTACCTTAGGAAAGCCTGTTTCTCCCTCTCGAAAACGCGGGGGGCGCTTCGCGCCCCCGTTCTCTCCCTTTTTTCGCAATTTCAAAATTGCTCGAGGCCTTCGGCCTCTCGTTGTTCTGGCTATTAAAAAATAAGGGTTGATCGTAGAAGGGTGAAAATTGGGGATTGTATGTATTTTTGTATGTTGTATCATAAAAAAATAGAAATTAGAAATTTTGTCTGAAAAATAAAAAAAAAAAATTTAGGGGTGGACTACCCCTAACATTTAGGGGGATGAAAAATAGATGTTGGCCGATTCTCATAGATACCGGATAAGCACAAAAAATTTCATCAAAATCGGTTAAGCCGTTTCGGAGGAGTATGGCAACGAAAACTGTGACACGAGAATTTTATATATTAGATATAAACTATGTATGCAGGAAAATTCCTACTTTCCACTTTAGGTAATGAAATAATCATGGTCCTCAAAAACACCATTACATGGAAAATTATGTTTTTATCAAAAAAAAAGGGTGTAGGAAAAAAAAACTCGGTATACATAAACCATATATAACCTCCTGGAGCGATATATGCGGTAAAATAGGCATGTGTTTCCGAGTCTCCAAAACCACCATTACACATAAATATAAATATATATATATATATAATTATATTTTTGAAATCGAAAGCCAACTTTCAAAAAAAAGTTTATTTATTACAACGGACGATTATCCGACCTATCTAGCATACAGTTAGAAAGAAAATCACTTTATTATTATTGACGACTGATTCGACTTCAGAGGTATTTATAACATAATCTTATTTGAAAGAGCTGAAATGGCCTCTTATAGCCGTAGATAAAGTATAGTAACTTGTCGTAATGGTAATAACTCACTTGATGCTGCTTTAGTGGTTAATTGTGTAGATCGTGAATTATCAGGGTAAACTATGTGTTCGGGGTCATCAAAATATTCTATTGATACCTACTCAAATTGATTTTGGCATCTTTCTTCTGAACATTTTGATTATTCTTGCAGCTGGGTGTTAGAGGGTCGACGGAAAAAGTCTTGAAAATGATTGGAAAATAAGAGTATTGGTGTTTTTGAGCGCTCGTACTAGTGACACGAGGGCTATATCATTTCGTCACGATGTCTGTATTTTTCGAATTTTGAGCCGAAAATGGTCTCAAACGACTATGTTCGACTCACTGATGACGAATCCGTCGGAAAATTCGAGTCTGTCCGTCCGTCCGTCCGTCCGTCCGGCCGGCCGTATACACGATAACTCTCGAACGGAATGTCCTAGAAACTTGAAATTTTCAGGATAGGTTCGAATCTCGTATGCCGCGGTTAAGTTCGTTATTGGGCAAAATTCGCCGAAGGGTTCCGTAAATATGGCCGCTCGAACTTTTGTTTTCCTGATTACTTTGAAACTACAGATTCGATCGAGATGATATTTTGTAATCTAATGGAAAATGAGGTGTTCAAGCTACATGCAAAATTTTGTTCAGCTCGCATCACCAGAACCATAGAAACCATAGAAAATTGTAACTTTTGAACGGAAACGCCTAGGGACTTGAAATGTTCAGAATAGGTGTGGATCTCGATTGTCGTGATCACTTTCATCTATGAGCAAAATTATACCAGGGGTTCCTTAAATATGGTTGTTTGAAATTTAGTTTTCTTGATAATTTCCAAACTACAGATACGAAATTCTGTATACTAATGGAGAATGATATATTCAAGGTACATTTCTCTAGATCGCATGACCAGAACCATAGAAACCATAGAAAATCATAACTTTCGAACGGAAAGGCCTATGGACTTGAAATTTCCAGGGTGGGTTTGGATCGCGAATTTCACGGTCACGCTCATCAATGAGCAAAATAAGACTAGGGGTTCCGTAAATATGGCCGTTCAAACTATTTTTTCCCTGATAGTTTCGAAACTACTGATCGGATTGGAATGAATGTTTTGCACCTAGCTGAGGAATAATGTTCTCAGACTACGTGCAAAATTTTGTCCAGATCGCATCACCAAGACCATAGATACCGTAGAAAATTCTAGCGAATTATCGAAAAAAAATTGATCCGCTGAAGCACTGACATGAAGTCTGGAATTTCGCCTAAGTTTCAGAATTTTTTTGACAGCTGTCGAAAATTCCTTCAATTGATTTCTAAAACTGGAAAATTCGAATCCACCTACAAGGTGCATGTACGAGCGCTCAAAAGCTCCTGCCTTCACGGCAGTGCTTTTCTAATTTTTTTATAATTATTGCACAATTAACATTATCGTTGATAGTTTCAGGCGAAGCATAGAGTATGCCGAACACTGAAGGTTCCTTATCTTAAATACGCACAGTCAGTTGAAAGGGCATTTGAAGTTGGACCTCCTAGTTTGCGAAAATATTCGAGACTATCGCAGTAAGTAAGAAAAATTCATATTCATTCGTATTCATTGAAAAAGTCCCTGATCCCACAACTAAAATTCTCACACCTTTTTGTTCGACGAATACCTATAGTATTAGACTTACGAAGAGATGGGGTACGTAAGACGATTCATGAATTGTCGGCTTCGCGGTGAACACAAAATTGAAATTTCATGATTCCATGTTAGATTTTCCGCAATCAATACCGGATACCGCAACTGATCTTGTTCCAAATTTCACTAAGGACCGATTGTTCAATGAAAATTCAATTAACTGATTAAACAAGCCGGGTTCAATATTTGACTATCGATCATCATTCATTCTCCGGAGGAAAGCTAATCAAGATTACACATTCACCAGCACTGGATTGTTTTCTGACTCATTCTGCAACTGTACCGCGCTGAAAGCTGAAACATAGCCTTTTCGATTCATTAGTTTTTTTTTTGTGTAATAAATAATTCTGTTTTGTCATATTTTTCATGAAATGCAGTGTTCTCTAAAGTGAAAAGGTTACTGATATTTTCGGAGGAGAAGAAGATATTCTTATTTCTTTGGTGAACAAATACCATCATATAGACGTAACAAATTTCTGATAGTGGTTGAGAAACTTGATACCCACCTTATTCTCCCGACATTCCGCCAATCTGTTCCTGTCTTTAAGTATCTTGAAAATAGTATGAGGAATAAGCAGTTTGAAACTCGAGTGTATTTTATAGATACAGTTCACCAATTTTTTTAATTCCAAATCCGGCATTCAAAACTTGTAATCACATTGGCAGAAAGTCATTGAGTGTGAGGATGTTTTTTTGCTGAATTATAGTGTATCACTGGTTTGTAATTAATTTTCAAATTTGGTCAACAAAAACCGCACGAAATTTTCGGAAACATAGCGGTTTATGTTTCCTCATCGGGAGTGGAGAATGGGAGAATAGGTGTGTAAAACTAATAACTTTGAATATATTTTTTACAGTTATGTAGTTGATGGTTGTTTCATACTATGCCAACTAGGATTATGCTGCATTTTTTCTACGATGGCTCTGAGCATAGCACCAGTGGCTGATGATCTATTTAGAAGTTTGCTTGAATTCGAAGTCAACATGTCGATCCTCTTCTCTGTATCGTTATTAATACCCTTGATTCTGTCAAGTGTCATGATAAATTTGAGAATAGTAGCTCAATTTTCTATTTTGGGGGTATTTTTGTTATTAGTATCGTCAGGAGTTTTTCTTGTATACTGTATTCAAGATTTCAAACCAATTGGAAGTTTTGAAATGTTCGACGTAGATGTGAAGACTCTGCCAATTTATATAGCATCTTTGGTGTTTTCATTTCAAGCAGTAACAGTCGTGAGTATACCTAAAACCTACTTCCAACGGTTTGTGAATATGGAGGCTGTTACCATAGAATATACATAAATCATAAATAGTACTTGTTACCTGTGGCCTTATTTGGTCTTATCTTCCACAATTAATAGGCATGATGTCGAAACGAAGAATCACTGAAATACAAACCATTTCAGATAATAAGATAGGTTGAACATATTTCGAAAAATGTACGTATTTACATATTCAATTCAAAGATGGATGGAGACCGATAATTTCAGAAAATAAAATATCTGATACCACAATTCGACATGCTCTGAGCAACATCAAACAGAGCGAAAGATGTCAGATACCTATAAAACGCACCCATCGTAGAATAAGGGTACAATTCAAAAATTGATATTGTTGGGAAACCGTGTTTGAAGTTTTTGTTCTATACTTTTGTGTACTCACTCGCTGGACATTCGTATTTACTGCAGCAATCCATTTGAACATTATAAGACCTATTGAAAGTTATAGCACCCAATATTCAATTGATGCAATTTTTCCCCTGTCGTGATGGAATATTTTGCTGCGTTTCCAAAAAATTTTAAATGTTATCTTTTTGTGCGCTCGTACTACTTACACGAGGGCTATATCATTTCGTCATGATGTCTGTATTTTTCGAAATTTTAGCCGAAAATTATCTCAAACGACTATGTTCGACTCACTGATGACGAATCCGTCGGAAAATTCGAGTCTGTCCGTCCGGCCGTCCGTCCGTAAGCACGATAACTCTCGAACGGAACAACCTAGAGACTTGAAATTTCCAGTGTGGGTTCAGTTCCCGAATGCCTCGGTTAAGTTCGTTAATGGGCCAAATTCCACCAGGGGTTCCGTAAATATGGCCGTTCAAAGTTTTGTTTCCCTGATTACTTGAAAACTACAGATTTGATCGAAATGAAATTTTGCACTTGAATGGAAAATGAGGTGTTCAAGCTACATGTGAAATTTTGTCCAGATCGCATGACCAGAACCATGGAAACCATAGAAAATTTTGAACGGAAACGCCTAGGGACTTGAAATTTCCAGGATAGGTGTGGATCTCGAATGTCGTGATCACGTTCATCTATGAACAACCTCAGTGTAGGTTCAGATCCCAAATGCCTCGGTTGTGTTTGTTAATGGGCAGAATTTCACCAGGGGTTCCGTAAATATGGCCGTTCGAAATTAAGTTTTCCTGATTACTTCGAAACTACAGATTCGATCGAAATGAAATTTTGCACTCATATGGAGAATGAGGTGTTCAAGCTACATGTGATATTTTGTTCAGATCGCGTGACCAGAACCATAGAAACCATAGAAAATTGTAACTTTTGAGCGGAACCGCCTAGGGACTTGAAATTTTCAGGATAGGTGTGGATCTCGAATGTCGTGATGATGTTCATAAATGAGCAAAATTATACTAGGGGTGCGGTAAATATGGTCGTTTGAAATTTAGTCTTCTACAGTCAAAACTACAGATTCGATCGTGAAGAAATTTTGTATATTAATGGAGAATGATATATTCAAGCTACATTTCTCTAGATCGCATGACCAGAACCATAGAAAATCATAACTTTCGAGCGGAAAGGCCTAGGGAATTTAGTTTTCTTGATAATTTTCAAAACTACAGATTCGATCGTGACGAAATTTTATATACTAATAGAGAATGATATATTCAAGCTACATTTCTCCAGATCACATGACCAGAACCATAGAAAATCATAACTTTCGAACGGAAAGGCCTAGGGACTTGAAATTTTCAGGATAGGTGTGGATCTGAAATGTCGCGTTCACGTTTATCGATGAGCAGAATTATACTAGGGGTTCCGTAAATACGGTCGTTTGAAATTTTGTTTTCTCGATAATTTCGAAACTACGGATTCGATCGAGACAAACTTTTGTATTTTAATGGAGAATGATATATTCGAGCTACATTTTGTTCAGATCGCATGACCAGAACCATAGAAAATTATAACTTTCGAACGGAAAGGCCTAGGAACTTGAAATTTTCAGGGTAGGATTGGATCGCGAATTTCGCGTTCACGTTTATCAATGAGCAGAATTATACGTTCCGAAAATATGGCCGTTCAAAATATTTTTTTCCTGATTGTTTCGAAACCACTGATTGGATTCGGATAAAATTCTGCGCATAGCTGAAAAATAATGTATTCAAACTAAGTGCCAAATTTTATCCAGATCGCATCACCAAGACCATAGATACCATAGAGAATTCTAGCGAATTATCGAAAAAAAAATTGGTCAGCTAAGGCACTGAAGTCTGGAGTGTCAGCTTAGTCTGAGAATTTTTTTGACAGCTGTCAAAAAAATTTCAACTCGTTTCTGAAACTGGAAAATGCGAATCTTCCTACAAGGTGGATGTACGAGCGCTCAGAAGCTCTTGACTTCGCGGCAGTTTTTTTCAAGAACAGTTTCTTATGTGACGGATAGGCCAACTAGAGTTATTCCGATATTGCACGTACGAAAAGGGTTACATCCTGAGTTCAATACCGTAACTATCACGAAATGGACTTTTTTGGGCGCTCGTTCTATTTACATGGGGGCTGTATCATTTCGTAACGATGTCTGTATTTCTCGAATTTTGAGCCGAAAATGTCCTTAATCGACAAGGTTCGACTCACTGATGACGAATCCGTCGAAAAATTCGAGTCTGTCCGGCCGTCCGTCCGTCCGTTTACACGATAACTCTCGAACGGAAAGAACTAAAACCTTGACATTTTCAAGGTAGGTTTGAATCTCGAATGCCGCTATTGGGTTAGTTATTGGGCAAAATTCGACCAGGGGTTCCGTAAATGTGGCCGTTTGAAATTTTGTTCTCCTGATTACTTCGAAACAACTGATTCGATCAAGGTGAAATTTTGCACTCAGATGTGAAAAGACGTGTTTAAGCTACATGTAGAATTTTGTCTAGATCGCATAACCAGAACCATAGAAACCATAGAAAATTATAACTTCCGAACGGAAAGGCCTATAGATTTGAAATTTTCAGGGTAGGTTTAGATCTCGAATGTTGCGAACACGTTCATCAATGAGCAAAATTAGACTAGGGGTTCCGTGAATATGATCGTTGGAAATTTAGTTTCCTCAATAATTGGACTACGGATTCGATCGTGACGAAACTATGTATTTTAATGGAGAATGATCTATTAGAGCTACATTTTGTCCGTATCGACCGGATCGCATAACTAGAATCCTAGAAAATTATAACTTTCGAACGGAAAGTCCTAGTTACTCGAAATTTTCCAGATAGGTGTGGATCTCGAATGTCGCGGTCACGTACATCAATGTCCAAAATTAGACTAGGGGTTCCGTAAATATGGCCCTTCAAAATATTTTCTTCCTGATAATTCCGAAAATACTGATTGGATAGAAATGAAATTTAGCACATAGATGAAAAATAATGTATTCAATATACTTTTTTCAATTTCTTCAATTGGTTCCTAAAACTGGAAAATGCGAATCTACCGACAAGGTTCATGAACAAGCGCTGAAAAGCTCCTGACTTCACGGCTGTGCATTTTATAATTATTTGAATTGTCTCCTTATTTTACGACAGGTGCGAAATATAAAACGGTCAGATTTCTTTCGAAAGTCTTGTATACTATTGATTCATCAATCATTTTGTCTTTCAAACCCATATGTTACTAAATTGAAACCAAAGAACCCTAACGATAGATCAAGAATTTACCAAAGCAATAAGCTCAAAAATGCCTGGAATATATCAGCCAAATTTCGAAGTAACATAACCATAGGGCCTTTCAAATTGTGTTTTCAAAAGTAAATGATTGAAAAGTATGGATTTTGAATTGAAACTGAAAAAGTATCCACTCATTTTGGAAATACAATGTTTGCCATTTATGCTCTAAAAATAATATCTCCCATGTGACCACCTCTTGCGTCTTTACAGTAACATGTTCTTTTATCAAAATTTTCATTCACATTCTGGCATAGTTGCGGCTCTATCTCACCAATAACTCGAATAATTTCTGCTTTCAATGCTTCAACTTTTCGAGGATTATCCTCTCCGACTTGTGCTTTCACAAAACCCGGAAGGCCAATTATTCACGTCACCAAATCTGGAAATAACACGGTCTGGCTCTTCCAGCGTCATTTTCGGAAAAGTACGCAACAATAACACCACCAGACCACAATGCATACCAAACAGTGACTCTTTGTGGATGCGTTTGCCTCTTTTGAATCACGCCAGAGTTTTCCTCTACCCAAATACAACAGTTTTGTTTAGTAACCGCCGAACTCAAAATGTGCCTCGTCCGGAAAGATGATTTTTGAGCGCTCGTTCTACCTACACGAGTGATATATTACTATATGCTATATCACGGGGAACGTACTCACTATAAACACCTCTATTCCCACTCCTAATACAAGAAGTGAGCACGGTTTAATTTCCTGCGACCGAACTCAGCTCTTATGGGCGCAGGTTGTCCAGGTGTAATTTGCCCTCGCGAACACCCTACCCGATACCGACTCTGAGACTAGGAACCCTTGATGTTATTTGGTTCTACCGGGTCCAGTTCGTGGACGACCCTTGCAACACCCTAGTGGTTATTCCATTGAGTAGCCCAATTGGTATTCCGTCAGTCGATATATCTGCTGTTGACTGTTGAGACCATACACCTCGCCAGGGAAGGGTGCATGATGTGACCCTCACAGATGAGGCCGGCCTACAAGTCAGCCTGGCGACTTCGTCCTTAACCGGATCGATATTATACTTGCCGACCTTCAAACAGTGGGCCAGGTCAAGCGGCTGCGCGCCTTACACGACCTGGGCGTCTACGACCCACACATCGTGCTCCCTCACGACAACCAGGTCAGGTTTACGAACGCCCTCTAATGTTCGTAGGCGGGGTTCGTTGTGCACCTCGAGCCCCTTATTTTTTAAGAAGCCAGAGAGTGTCCTGCACACGGAATCGTGTCTCATGATCCTTCCGCCATGAGTGCGGAAGCAACACTGGATTACGTGTGCCGCTGTCTCGGTGCTAGTACACCCACCCCTACAATTTATGTTCGTGTGGGCTGTTCTCCGACCTCTCGTCGTGCGTACTCGGGTTGGCAGACTGTTAACATGCACGTGATGATATTGGCGATAGTCCCTTCCGGGTATGCCCGTGCTGCCAGCATCAATCCACCGAGTGGAAGCGGTCGACATCTCACTCTCCCTTAGCTCATACCCATCATTAGAAGAGGAGTTTCTTGGTGCCGATATACAAGTCCGGCTTGAAGACCAATACTAAGAACTATCGCGGCATTTCCATTCAGTCCGATATTCCTAAGCTTCTGGATAGTTTGCTTAGTAGCTTCTTGTCATGGAACCTCAGCACTATTTTAATTAATGAGCAACACGGCTTCCGTAAGGGTAGATCAACTTTATCGAATTTAATTCTCTACGTGAACGATATCGTCGAATGTTTTGAGTCGGGTTCCCAGGTTGACGCGATTTACACGGATTTCTGTAAAGCCTTCGACAAGGTCAACCATAACATCTTGATAACTAAGATGGAAGCTATGGGCGAGTAAGGTTCTCTTCTACAATGGTTCAGGTCTTTTTTGGCTGGGCGTACCTTAATGGTTAAATACGGGGACTTCACGTCAAGAGAGTTTGTTGTTTCTTCCGGTGTACCCCAGGGGTCTCACTTGGGACCAGTTTTATTCCTCATATTTATAAATGACATTGGTACTTTTCTCAGCGTGAAGTTTTTGTTGTTCGCGGATGATCTCAAAATGTACGTTGTTCGCGCATTGTCGATCTCTGCGCTGTACACGGTGATCTCGATTTTTTTTCCATCTCACTACGGTCGTTCAGGACCAGAGCGCTGTCTAGGTTGAGAGAGATCTGCTTAGTGTCGTCCTTATCGTGAGCTGCTGTTTGTACTCTGACTGTATGTTCTAAAGTTTGTTTTCTCTGTATATCTGTATATTTGTTATGTTCTTATTGTATTTATAATGGGGGTTTCCCGTCGTTCCTGCTTATGCAGTGTAAATAAATAAATGAATAAATATATAACCTCATAGCCCAGTACTGTCTGCGTTGTTCTGCAGAGTATATCCTGTCACCACCTATGGACAGGACTTTCTCGGCCCAACCGATCTTATGGTGGGCCCAATCTGTATCCGAGACAGATCTAACCGCCTTCGAGGGCGATTCCTTTAGGCGAGCCAGTCTGTCCTTGATGATACCGGGTATAATGATGGCGAATGCGGGAATCCCGAGTCCACCATTTTTCACAGAGGCGTGAAAATACCCAAGCAGTGTATCTTTAGGCAATCCCACCCATCGCCTTACTGCCGCTCTAATCTGGAGGTCCTGCTGCTTCAGGACCTTCATGGTGCACCCAGACAATACCAACGAGTGATAATATCTGGGTACCAGAAAACAACGCAATATCTTAAGGCGTTGTCGTGGCTTAAGTGGAGCTCGTGAAACTCTCAAGAGTTCTACCTCCATTGTGGGAATGCTCTTTCTCAGTCCCTGAGGGCTTATATTAACTCCCAAGTACCGCCACTCTTCCGTAAGGCCGAGTTGGAGGATGGGGTCGCCATGTTGTAACAGGAACTGTGCCTGGGTGAGAACTTTGATTTTCTGTACTCTTCCTGATGGTACTAATGAAGTCGCTACACACTTATTAGGGTTGAAACTCAACCCTTGTTGTAAGACGACGCGCTCGGCAGCTTCGAGCGCCGTAGTAATGCCTACCTTTGATGATGTTAAAAGGCAAATGTCGTCTGCGTATCCCACTGGAGGAGGAACCGCCCTCAAGACCCTGTTCACCACCAATGCGAACAAAATGCCCGACATTGGATCGCCCTGGCGAACTCCCCTGCTTACCGAGATCTCGTGAGATCTTTTACCGTCACACTCCAAGACAGTTGTACTTCTTGAATATGTGGCGGCCACGTACCTGACCAGCACTTCAGGTATTCCAGCCTCTGTCATGGCGGATGTTATTGCCTGATGGCTGACGGAGTCATACGCTTTGGCCACATCTAGAGACACTAGATGCAGCTCTTTCAGGTGTTGTCTGGCGTGATGTAGGACGGCTGCCAACACCGAAATGTTTTCGGCACAACCGTATTCTAGGCATCGTTGCCTCTCATCAATGACCCCTGCCGCCCCCATACGTCTCGCCAATGTCTTATGTAATTGGCGGACTATGACAGACGCTATGCTGATTGGCCTGAAATCAGCAGGTGTTACACCACCTGTTGTCTTAGGGACGAATATCGTCCTGCTCGCTAAGAGCTGGTCTGGGAATGATCCCAGATGCAACACGAGGTTGTACAGGAGAGCCCTATGGGCTGGTGGAACTTTACTCCACATGGCAAATGTTACGCGATCAATGCCAGGAGCTGAGTTATATGGAATTTTCACCGTACCGATCTCGCTTTCACTAATCGGTGAAGCGGTAGCAGATTTTTGCCGATGTTCTGGCAAGGATTCGTGTTGCTGAACTGGAGCCGAGGAAACGGTTAACACTGGTTCCCAGTGGTTCACCATTTCCGCGAGGGATGGATTAGATGTTTCATCCCCTCCGTTCAGAATCTGCTTTGCGGCCCTGGACATGTTCTTCCTAAAAAGATTTTGCATGTCCGCATATTCCTTACGCCTTCTAGTATATCTCTATTACTAGGCGGTACAACCCTTCTTTTTCTCGTATACCTCCTATTTTGTTTGCCATATGATGTTAACATGGCTTTGAAGCAGGCCTCTATCATTCCTGACGTGTCTAGGCCGGCCTCGACCTGTTCTGCTAACGCGACCAGCGCTTGAGAGCCCGGATAGTCGGACTCTCTGACCCTTGGCAATAGACTCATTGCCGCTTCAAGGTACTGGTCCGCATTAAGTATATAGGCACCGAGTGACTCCTGATCACCAATAGTGGAGTCCGGGCTAGGGGACCCCGAGGAGGACAACTCCGTGATGGATGTTCCAACAAAGCCCTATAGGCTGGAGTTCTTCTCATGCCTCGCAATGAGTCAATTGTTCTTCCTGGGAAGAACTGACTCAGAAAGACATTAATAAACCGGACCTCTTGGCCCAGTCTGCTTCGGCCGTACCCAATCACGTGTGCCTCCTCGACCGCAGCGATTTTCATCTTCTCGGTCGAGTATCCCCTATGACGACGTTCGATGTTAATTTCCTCGTTCGCGGCCTCTGGATGAGCTCGTTGCCTGTGCACCCCGAGGCCAATCATTGTTGTGAACTCCCTACTCGGTTCACATAACATGCACACAAAGCCTTGGCTTGCAGTCTCCTCGGCCACCGAGACCCCAGACGGCCCAGGTCTCGAAGGATCCGGCACCACTACTTGGGCACGGTGTGTGCGCATGCTCTCGTCGAGAAAAACACTCGTACGGGTACGCAAATTGAACAACCTTAGTTGTTCGAGGTGCCTGCGCGTCGGCATCGAACCGGGTGCTCCCGAGGTCCGTCACAAGTAGGGCCGGGTTCCAATCGACCGGTCGTTGGCCCTCGGGCCGATTTCTTCTACGTAAATCCATAGCTACTTGTGGTTTTGCAGGTGAGGGCTGCTAACCCACACCCACACGGGGTATTACCCCTATGACCCTCCCGTTAGGCTGAATGCCGGACACCAACTTTGGTGGGAGTGGGCTGCCTTCTTTGCCCAACATTCGATCTTATGCCCACAGTGTCACCTGTCCCATGACATTGACATTATAAATGCCGTGGTGCCATTGTCTGCTATTGGCCGCCTTCGAGGAGACGTTGCCCGACTCCCATGACGTGGACGCTACAGGTTGGACTTGGGAGAATCAAAGCACTGAAGTGAAGTCTGGAGTTTCGCCTAAGTTTGAAAATTGTTTTGACAGCTGTCCAACATTTCCTTCATTGGTCACTTAAACTGGAAATGGAGAATCTACCTACAAGGTGTATGAACGAGCGCTTAAAAGCTCCTGACTTCAAGACAGTGCTTTTTTTAATTTTTCGATTGTAAAATCTCTATCGATGGAGCGATGCTGACACTTTCAACAACAGAATTGTAGAGAATAAAAAAAAATTACGAAAAGCACTGCCGTGAGGGCAGGAGCTTTTGAGCGCTCGTACATGCACCTGGTAGGTAGATTCGCATTTTCCAGTTTTAGAAATCAATTGAAGGAATTTTCGACAGCTGTCAAAAAAATTCTGAAACTTAGGCGAAACTCCAGACTTCACGTCAGTGCTTCAGCTGATCAATTTTGTTTCGATAATTCGCTAGAATTTTCTACGGTATCTATGGTCTTGGTCAGTGTTGAATCCAGGGGGGTGCCCGGGGGGGTTTTACCCCCCCGGAGCAAAACCCATACCTCCCCGGAGAAAAAGACTATCTCTTGCACATATATTATGTTCATATCGTATAGTTTGAAAATATCCTATCATAGTTGTGAAAAAAGTTATTTGATAATAAGTGTAGAAATTAGATTCGATATGAGTAGTATAACGAACTTGTCTGTTAATTTTGCTTCGGACAAATGGTAACACTGCCCTGAAGTCATTCTAAAACACAATATACTGCGAATTCGCGATTCCAATTAGCGCTGAGAGTCTGCAAACTTACTTGTTTTCTTAGTTCTTCAGTTTTTTTTCAATTCATATTCTTTTTCATGTTTTCAAATGTTTGTTACTCATTTTGTGTTGAAATCTTCAAAAAGTTTCAATGAAATAAAATGATTACCTCATAATTAACTCTCGTTTATGTGTTCCTACATTTGCTCATTTACTCCTGATGCAAATCTTTTAATCTCAGATAAAAGAAATACAGAAATATTTCTTAGGTTCATAGCTACTTTACAGGTTGTTTCATAATATATGATGCGCACGATTTCAGGATGTGATAGCTTGTCCAAAAATATGAGAAAAAGTTTCTATTAACTCACCCTCTGAAACGCACCATTTTCGAAATACAGGGTGTTGAAATTGAAAAAAAAATTGTTTTTTGCAAATATCTCCGGAACCTTTTATCGTACAGAAAACAGCTTTGGTAAGCATTTTCTAATCATAATAATTTTGAATTGTTAACTTGTAGTTTTTGACGTATAAAAATAAGGTTGACAGTTAGTAAAAACCATGTTTCTAAAGTTGATTTTTCTCGAAAACGTCGCCTTTAGAGCGTATAACCAAAAGTTACTTCTTTGTGTAAAAAACACTAACCACTACCCCTTCAAAAACTTCACGATTCCAGACTTAAAAAAAAAAATCCGCACAAAACATAGCTTATTATGATTAGAAAATGCTCACGAAAGCGGCCTTCTCAGTCTTCAGTACGATAAAAGGTTCCGGAGATATTCGCAAAAAACGATTTTGTTTTTCAATTTCAACTCCCTGTATCTCGAAAATGGTGCATTTTACAGGGTAATAAGTTAATAAAAACTTGTATTCATATTTTTGGACGAGCTATCACTGCCTGAAATCCTGCGCATATTTCATGAAACACCCTGTACCGATGATTATATCTAATATATAAAATTCTCGTGTCCACAGTGTTCGTTGCCATACTCCTCCGAAACGGCTTGACCGATTTTGATGAAATTTTTTGTGCTTATCCGGTATCTCTCAGAATCGGCCAACATCTATTTTTCATCCCCCTAAATGTTAGGGGTAGTCCACCCCTAAATTTTTTTTTTTTATTTTTTAGACAAAATTTCTAATTTCTATTTTTTATGATACAACATACAAAAATACATACAATCCCCAATTTTCACCCTTCTACGATCAACCCTTATTTTTTAATAGCCAGAACAACGAGAGGCCGAAGGCCTCGAGCAATTTTGAAATTGCGAAAAAAGGGAGAGACCGGGGGCGCGAAGCGCCCCCCGCGTTTTCGAGAGGGAGAAACGGGCTTTCCTAAGGTAAGAGAGGCCGAAGGCTTCGAGCAATTTTGAAATTGCGAAAAAAGGGAGAAACCGGGGGCGCGAAGCGCCCCCCGCGTTTTCGAGAGGGAGAAACGGGCTTTCCTAAGGTAAGAGAGGCCGAAGGCCTCGAGCAATTTTGAAATTGCGAAAAAAGGGAGAGACCGGGGGCGCGAAGCGCCCCCCGCGTTTTCGAGAGGGAGAAACGGGCTTTCCTAAGGTAAGAGAGGCCGAAGGCCTCGAGCAATTTTGAAATTGCGAAAAAAGGGAGAGATATGGCAAAACAACGTTTGCCGGGTCATCTAGTAAATATATAATATTAAATCTTATTCTTCAGAAAATTCCTTCTACACGATAAAATCAGGTGAAAAACTGTCCGCTCCAAATTCCCTACTAGAAAGCTGTCGCCTTAATCGCTATGCACTTGAACCAACTTCCATATTGTCGCGCAAAAATCAAAACGAATTTTTGACTACCCCCCCGAAATGTAGAAATACCCCCCCGGAGAAAATTGTCTGGATTCAACACTAGTCTTGGTGATGCGATCTGGACAAAATTTCGCACGTAGTTTGAATACATTATTCCTCAGCTAGGTGCAAAATTTCATTAAAATCAAATCGGTAGTTTTGAAATTATCAGGAACAGAATATTTTGAACGGCCATATTTACGGAACCCCTAGTCTAATTTTGCTCATTGATGAACGTGACCGTGAAATTCGTGATCCAAACCCACCCTGAAAATTTCAAGTTCCTAGGCCTTTCCGTTCATAAGTTACAATTTTCTATGGTTTCTATGGTTCTGGTCATGCGATCTGGACAACATATTGCTTTAATATAACATTCTCGATTAAAATATGAAATTTATCTCGATCGAATCCGTAGTTTCGAAATTATCTTGAAACCAAAATTTCAAACGACCGTATTTACGGAACCCCTAGTATAATTCTGCTCATTCATAAACGTGAACGCGACATTTCAGATCCACACCTATCCTGAAAATTTCAAGTCCCTAGGCCTTTCCGTTCGAAAGTTATGATTCTCTATGGTTTCTATGGTTCTGGTCATGTGATCTGGAGAAGTGTAGCTTGAATATATCATTATCCATTAGTATACAAAATTTCGTCACGATCGAATCTGTAGTTTTGAAATTATCAAGAAAACCAAATTTCAAACGACCATTTTTACGAAACCCCTAGTATAATTTTGCTCATACATGAAAGTAATCACGACAATCGAGATCCACACCTATCCTGCAAATTTCAAGTCCCTAGGCGTTTCCGTTCAAAAGTTACAATTTTCTATGGTTTCTATGGTTCTGGTCATGCGATCTGGACAAAATTTCACATGTAGCTTGAACACCTCATTCTCCATTTGAGTGCAAAGTTTCTTCTTGATCGAATTTGTCGTTTCAAAGTAATCAGGAGAACAAAATTTCGAACGGCCATATTTACGGAACCCCTGGTGGAATTCTGCCCATTAACGAACTCAACCGAGGCATTTGGAATCTGAACCTACACTGAAAATTTCAAGTCTCTAGGTTGATCCGTTCGAGAGTTATCGTGCTTACGGCCGGACGGCCGAACGGACGGACGGACGGACAGACTCAAATTTTCCGACGGATTCGTCATCAGAGAGTTGAACTCTATCGTTTGAGACCATTTTCGGCTCAAAATTCGAAAAATACAGACATCGTGACGAAATGATATAGCCCTCGTTTAAGTTGTACGAGCGCTCAAAAAGATAAAATCAATGAGTATTAGTGCAACTCAATCGGGTCATTATTACCGTAGAAAAGAAATCGTTGTATTTTTTGAGCGCTCGTACTACTTACAAGAGGGCTATATCATTTCGTCACGATGTCTGTATTTTTCGAATTTTGAGCCGAAAATGGTCTCAATCGACTATGTTCGACTCAATGATGACGAATCCGTCGGAAAATTCGCGTCTGTCCGTCCGGCCGGCCGTCCGTCCGTATACACGATAACTCTTGAACGGAAGATCTAGAAACTTGAAATTTTCAGAGTAGGTTCGAATCTCGAATACCGCGGTTGAGTTCGTTATTGGGCAAAATTCGCCTAGGGGTTCCGTAAATAAGGCCGCTCGAAATTTTGTTCTCCTGATTACTTCGAAACTACAGATTCGATCTAGTTGAAATTTTGCACTCAAATGGATAATGACGTGTTCAAGCTACATGCAAAATTTTGTCCAGATCGCATGACCAGAACCATAGAAACCACAGAAAATTATTACTTCGTAATGGAAAGGCCAAGGGACTTGAAATTTTCAGGATAGGTGTGAATCTCGAATGTCGCGGTCACGTTCATCAATGGGCAAAATTAGACTAGGGGTTCCGTAAATATGGCCGTTTGAAATTCAGTTTTCTTGATAATTTCAAAACTATGGATTTCATCGTGACGAAAATTTGTATTTAAATTGAGAATGATATATTCGAGCTACATTTTTCCAGATCGCATGATCAGGACCATAGAAACCATAGAAAATCAAAACTTTCGAACGGAAAGGCCTAGGGACTTGAAATTTCCAGGATAGGTTTGGATCGCGAATTTCGCGGTTACGTTCATCAATGAGCAAAATTAGACTAGGGGTTCCGTAAATATGGCCGTTTGATATTCGGTTCTCTTGATAATTTCGAAACAATGGATTTAATAGTGACGAAATTCTGTATTTAAATTGCGAATAATATATTCAAGCTTAATTTTTTCCAGATCGCATGATCAAAACCATAGAAACCATAGAAAATCATAACTTTCGAACGGAAAGGCCTAGGGAATTTGAAATTTTTAGGATAGGTTCGGATCGCGAATTTCGCATTCACGTTCATCAATGAGCAGAATTAGACTAGGGGTTCCGTAAATATAGCCGTTCAAACTATTTTTTCCTAATAATTTCGAAACTACTCATTGGATTGGAATGAAATTTCGCACATAGATGAAGAATAATATATTCAAACAACGTGGGAAATTGTGTCCAGATCGCATTACCAAAACCATAGATACCTCAGAAAATTCTGGCGAATTATCGAAAAAAAAATTGGCACTGACTTTGAGTCTGGATTTTCGGCTTAGTTTCGCCTAAATTTGTTTGACAGCTGCCAAAAATTTCCTCAATTGGTTTCCAAAACAGGAAATAGCGAATCTACCTACAATGTGCATGTACGAGCGCTCAAAAGCTCCTGCCTTCACGGCAGTGCTTTTCGTAATTTTTTGATATTGCACCGGTACCTATACCTTTTTTCGCAGAATTAATGATAAAATACATAAATGGAAGAATTTCGCCGATATCTTCAACCAAAAAAAGGTTTTTGACCATTAAGTGCTAGGGTCAGTCCGTTCTTGGAGATCTGGAAGACTTATGAAGCAGGTGTTGGAAACAAATCATTACTGATATACATGGTGTTTCGTGAGTGGTTGGCCATAGCCTAGTGGTGAATGCAGGTCATCCAGGCCTTTCAGAAACGTGGCTTGTTTTGTATCCTAAGGCTATTAGTTTAGGTGATGAATGCATTTCGGCCTGAGTTCACCATATTATACCATTAGCCATAACTTTGGAATCTGAGGTCCGATTTCGATCAAATTTCATGGGTTTGTTCACTTCAAAAAGTCCTTTCGAATGGCTTACGAAATATCAATATTTTCAGGGCAGTACTCAGAATATCGTCTTTCAAGCCTCAAAATCTATAATTTTTACATGACTTAGGGAAACGCTTTTTTTAGCATGAAAAAATACATAATTCAATCTAAGAAATTTAATTTTCGTAATAATATTTTTTCTGAATATTTGAACTTAACGCTTAAGAGCGTTTCACTTATGAAGTGAATCATTTCGGAAAATGTAACTCGGAAGTGTATTCGTTTCATAACAAAAATGAATATATATTAATATTTTTTATTTTTTTCATAAAACTTGAAAACGAATTATTTCATTCCACAATTCACAATACAAAATTATAAGGGTAGTATCATAAGAGATGTTCGAAATGGAGTCCTTCCATATCGACACATTTCCTAACTCTCAAAATGAGATTATTTCGTTTTAATTCTGTGCAAGCTTCTTCTACCCTCTGCCTCAAATGGTCTCGTTAAGTCATTCAAACGGCATATACATTTTCTTTCAGATATCCCCACAGATAATAAACCATAAGAGTTAGATCTGGGGACCTTGCGGGCCATGTTACAGGGCCACCATTCCCTATCCATCTCTTTCGATAGTTGTCATTCAGAAGATGTTGTGTAACTTCTTTGAATCGAAAATACTCACAATTGGTGCACATACGAGGGTTGCCTTTTATATTTCGGGATTGGAGAACCCTAGTGTTGCAATCTGGAAACTGACCACTCATCGTAAAGTGAGGAATTTTTTTTGTTATACGTAGCTCTATTTGTATTGTTTACATTTACTTGAAAGATTCATCTCGGCCAAAAAATGGAATTTAATCGTGAACATTTTTGTACGATTTTTTTTTACCACTTTCGACGTGGATTAACTCAGCAACAGTGCATCGATGAACTTAAGCCAATATTCGGCGATGAAGCTCCATCAAGGACCAGTTTTCATCGATGGTATGGTGAATACGATCGAGGTCGTAGTCCGCTCCAAGAAGAATTTCGTGAAGGTCGTCCAAAATCAGTTGTTGTTCCGGAAACCATTGATTTTGTGCGCGATCTGATATTGAAAGATCGTCATGTGACCTATCGTGAGATTGAGACAACCTTAGGCATTAGTGGGACGAGCATACATTCAATATTGCATGAACATTTTACTGTCGAAAACATTTTTTCACGTTGGATCCCACAAAATTTGCCAATCGTTTAAAAAAAGGCTCGTGTCGATTGGTCGGAAGAAACGCTCGAAAATACGTTCGCGATGCTTCAAAAAACATCTATGAGATCGTGACAGGTGATCGTGGATTTACGCGTATTAGCCCGAAAGTAAATAGCAGTCGACTGTATGGTTGTTTCAAGATGAGCCAAAGTCCACAAAACTTGTTCGGGCACGAAGCACTTCCGAGCAAATGGTCACCTGATTTTTAGGAAAAACTGGACATGTCGCAACAACTACCACTACACTAGAACAACGCAGAACAGTCCAAAATGAGTGGTACACAACCATTTGTTTGTCAGTTGTCTTCCAAGTAATGAGGAAAACCAACCGCCGAAGACGGATCACTCTCCACCATGACAATTCGAGCTTGCACACATCAGCTCGAACAACTGCATTTTTGAGTACTCAAAACGTCGATTTGATTAGTCATCCGCCATATAGTCCTGACTTGGCACCGAATGACTTCTTTTTATTCTAGTACGGAAAAGATAAACTTAGAGGTCAACGTTTTTCGACACCTGCAGAAGCGGTTCATGCGTTCAGAATGCATGTTTTGGAGATACCTCAATAAGAGTGGCAAACGTGCTTCGACAATTGGTTCAAACGCATGCAGAGGTGTATAGATCTTCATGGGGGATATTTTGAAAAACAATAAAGCGATTTTCGATTATTAGTATTCGTTTTTGAGCGCTCGTACTACTTACACGAGGGCTATATCATTTCGTCACGATGTCTGTATTTTTCGAATTTTGAGCCGAAAATGGTCTCAATCGACTAAGTTCGACTCACTGATGACGAATCCGTCGAAAAATTCGAGTCTGTCCGGCCGGCCGTCCGTATACTCGATAACTTTCGAACGGAATGTCCTAGAAACTTTAAATTTTCAGGGTAGGTTCGAACCTCAAATGCTGCGGTTAAGTTCGTTATTGGGCAAAATTCGTCTAGGGGTTCCGTAAATATGACCGCTCGAAATTTTGTTTGTCTGATTACTTCGAAACTACTGATTCGATCGAGGTGAAATTTTGCACTCAGATGGATAATTACGTACTCAAGTTACATGCAGAATTTTGTCCAGCTCGCATGACCAGAACCATAGAAACCATAGAAAATTATAACTTTGTAATGGAAAGGCCTAGGGACTTGAAACTTTCAGGATAGGTGTGGATCTCGAATCTCGCGGTCATGTTCATCAATGAGCAGAATTAGACTAGTGGTTCCGTAAATATGGCCGTTTGAAATTCAGTTTTCTTGATAATTTCAAAATTATGGATTTGATCGTGACGAAATTTTGTATTTAAATTGAGAATGATATATTCGAGCTACATTTTTTCCAGATCGCATGATCAGGACCATAGAAAACATAGAAAATTATAACTTTCGAACGAAACGGCCTAGGGACTCGAAATTTTCAGAATAGGTTCGGATCGCGAATTTCGCGCTCACGTTGATTAATGAGCAAAATTAGACTGGGGGTTCCGTGAATATGGCCGTTTGAAATTCGGTTTTCTTGATCATTTCAAAACTATGGATTCGATCCTGACGAAATTTGTATTTAAATTGAGAATGATATATTCGAGCTACATTTTTTCCAGATCGTATGATCAGAACCATAGAAACCATAGAAAATCATAACTTTCGAACGAAAAGGCCTAGGGACTTGAAACCTTCAGGATAGGTTCGGATCGCGAATTTCGCGATCACTCTCATCAATGAGCCAAATTAGACTAGGGGTTCCGTAAATATTGCCGTTCAAACTATATTTTTTCTGATAATTTCGAAAATACTTATTGGATTGAAATGAAATTTCACACATATATCAAGAATAATGTATAACTTTGTCCAAATCGCATTACCAAGAACATAGATACCGTAGAAAAATTCTAGCGAATTATCGAAAAAGAAAATGGTCACCAAAGCACTGACGTGAAGTCTGGATTTTCGCGTTGGTTTGAAATTTTATTTGACAGCTGTCAAATTCTTTCCAATTGGTTTCTAAAACTGGAGAATGCGAATCTACCTACAAGGTGCATGTACGAGCGCCCAAAAGCTTCTGCCTTCACGGCAGTGCTTTTCGTAATTTTTGTTCTCTAATCCCGAAATATAAAAGGCAACCTACGTAGTTCGAATTTTGAACGAAAATTGGAATAACTTTCATTAAACTGAATTTGACAGCTATGTTTGGAGGCAAAGAATGTCGTCCTTGAATTCAAGTAACACAAATATTCAATGTGTAAAGAGCGCGATATCTAGCGAATTTCCTGAGGAATACAAGTCAATAATTTTTTTGTTTTTCGAAGCAAATGCACTAATTTATTACATGTTTCAAGAAGGTTTACGCCATTTGTCCTCAAATTAAATATGTACTTCCAAAAGAATTCAAAGCTCGATTGAGCATACTTTTAATTACGCAGCGTGTTAAAGCACTTAGTGAAACTGAGGGTTTAGAATACAACGGAGTTGAACAAAAAGTTATAAAATTCGAAATTTCAGCGATAAACAAGAAATATTATCACGAAAAGACTAAAATCAGAACCGGATTTCAAAAAAATTACATAAAATATTAATTCGTTCGATCGCTACTCGCTTAAAACAAGTGTGCCATTCAAAGTATAAATTGAATTCTTCAGATTGAATAAGGAATTCTTCATGGCAATAACGACATTTCTCTAAGTGATGTAAAAATTATAGATTTTGAGGCTTGAAAGATAAACCACGATAATCTGAGTACTGCCCTGAAAATATTGAGATTCCGTGAACCATTCGAAAAGACTTTTTGTAGTGAACAAACCCATGAAATTTGATCGAAATCGGACCTCAGATTCCAAAGTTATGGCTATCGTAAATTCAGGCCGAAATCCATTAATCACCCTGTATCTCCCCAACTAATAGCCTTAGGAAACAAAACAAGCAATTTTTCTGTAAGAATTGGATGATCTGCATTCACCATTAGGCTATGGCCAACCACTCATGAAACACTGACGTTAAGTCTGAGGTTTCTGCTTAGTTTGAGATTTTTTTTTATTTTCGATCTCAATACGTTGTTATGATGTGAACGACTCCATTTTTATGAACATGGGTGCTGGGTGGGAAGAATCTAAAAAATTGCGAAAAGCACTGCCGTGAAGGCAGGAGCTTTTGAGCGCTCGTACATCCACCTTGTAGGTAGATTCGCATTTTCCAGTTTTAGAAATCAATTGAAGGAATTTTTGACAGCTGTCAAACAAATTCTGAAAATTAGGCGAAACTCCAGACTTCATGTCTTCAGCTGACCAATTTTTTTTCGATAATTCGCTAGAATTTTCTACGGTATCTATGGTCTTGGTGATGCGATCTGGACAAAATTTTGCACGTTTTGCATTCCAATCCAATCAGTAGTTTCGAAACTATCAGGAAAAAAATGTTTTGAACGGCCATATTCACGGAACCCCTAGTCTAATTTTGCTCATTGATGAACGTGACCGCGATATTCGCGATCCAAACCCACCCTGAAAATTTCAAGTTCCTAGGCCTCTCCGTTCAAAAGTTATGATTTTCTATGGTCCCTATGGTTCTGGTCATGCGACCTGAACAAAATATTGCTTTAATATATCATTCTCGATCAAAATACAAAATTTCACCTCGATCGAATCCGTAGTTTCGAAATTGTCGAAAAAACAAACTTTCAAACGACCGTATTTACGGATCCCCTAGTATAATTTTGCTCATTGATGAACCCGAACGCGACATTTAAGATCCACACCTATCCTGAAAATTTCAAGTCCCTAGGCCTTTCCGTTCGAAAGTAAAGATTTTCTATGGTTTCTATGGTTCTGGTCATGTGATCTGGAGAAATGTAGCTTGAATATATTATTCTCCATTAGTATACAAAATTTCGTCATGATCGAATCTGTAGTTTTGAAATTATCAAGTAAACTAAATTTTAAACGTCCATATTTACGAAACCCCTAGTATAATTTTGCTCATATATGAACGTCATCACGACATTCCAGAGCCTCACCTATCCTGAAAATTTCAAGTCCCTAGGCGTTTCCGTTCAAAAGTTACAATTTTCTATGGTTTCTATGGTTCTGGTCATGCGATCTGGACAAAATTTCCCATGTAGCTTAAACACTTCAATCTCCATTTAAGTGCAAAGTTTCATCTTGATCGAATCTGTAGTTTGGAAGTATTCAGGGAAACAAAACTTTGAACGGCCATATTTACGGAACCCCCGGAGGAATTTGGCCCATTAACGAACTTAACCGAGGCATTCAGGAACTGAACCCACACTGCAAATTTCAAGTCTCTAGGTTGTTCCGTTCGAGAGTTATCGTGCTTACGGCCGGACGGACGGCCGGACGGACGGACGGCCGGACGGACGGACAGACTCGAATTTTCCGACGGATTCGTCATCAGTGAGTCGAACATAGTCGATTGAGACCATTTTCGGCTCAAAATTCGAAAAATACAGACATCGTGACGAAATGATATAGCCCTCGTGTAAGTATTACGAGCGCTCAAAAAACGTTAGTAAAATAGTGATTTAAAAGATCGTTTACTCAAGGAAATGGTAGTACGAGCGCATTCGTTGTCATGGTAATGAGAAAAACAGAACCTTATTTGCGATTTGTCATCAAAAATGAATTGTTGTCACCGCAGTGCTTGAAAATGAATTCTAATATAGATTTCTTGAAAAGCAAAGCAGAATCGCTGTTGATACCGTATTTGCATTTGCATTCAGTAATATTTTATTTGGCGTAACAAGGTACCTACTCCTGTCAGATCTATAATCAAAAAATTGTCATTCAGACTTCACGTTTCTCGAGTCGATGCTGTTGCCATAGTGACTTTAAAAAACGCGCGTGTTTAAAAGTTCGATTTAAACACGCTGAGGCGTTCTTGAAATAGGTAAAATGGGGCATCAATAAAAAAAACTAACTCAACTAAATCAAAAATCTCTTATACAATATAAAATATTTATTAATATTATTATTATATTAAATTATAATTATATTTTTACTATTTCGCACTCATCTTTGGTTTGTCGTTTTGTCTTTTCCGGGGCTCGTGTCGGATATTGTCATCGATTATCATGCCAATTAATCGAGGACAGATCGATTCTTCAGCGATGCCCCATAGTAACAAACTGAAATGTTTGCAAACCGTTTGAAAGGATTATTGCAAGGTTTAAAATATTCTAATTTCATCAATCTCTTCAAGGTAACTCATTTCGATGAGCATCTTCAATCGCCAAGAGCATTCACAAGACCTTGTGGTATCATGACATTCGGAATGTTCCTTGTAATAATTATGCAATGTATTCTGGGGATCAGTGTGTATTGGAAGTTCGATAATGATAGTACAGTAATCTCAACGATTCCAATATTTTTCGTGACGGACGATATGTAGGTAACTGCTGATAATTGATAATTCGTAATAAAATTGACTGGTTAACTGCAATAATAAGCATTTGTAGCTACTATTTCCGATGTGGAAAATTGTGAATTAATAAGGGCATGTAGGTACTAAAAAAAATCAATTTTTCTCATACAGCTTAATAGGTTTTTTTTTGAGGGAAATTTAGTAATTAGTTCATCAGAATTATTGAACTTTTGTGTCATATTTTTCATTTTATTACATCCGCTTCTAGGCATCTGTAATATAGGTTCTGTTCAAATATTTCGTGGAGTGTATTTATTTGTAGTGTACCTCATACGTCTCTTCTATATTTTAAATTTTTCCTGACAAATATAAATGCGATGGGCAAAAATTGGATTACTCAATAACATGTTAGATGTTATCCTAAGGGATACCTTCATAACTGGGACCTAAAGCTTGTTTTGGTTTTTCTGGACCTGAAACCACAGTTTGCTGCTGTAGTCGAATCAGTTTTATTTTTTGTGGAACTGTAGCAGGTATCCTTTTCTTGGATCTCAAAGACGATATCTTTTTATGGTCTTCAGGAAGAAGAGTGCTTCAATAGTCCACTGATTATTGAATCACCAACTGCGGCTTTTTGGGTACAATCGAAAGTACAATTCTTGATTCACTGGTGTCCAAAGTAAGGCAATTGAAACGATAGAAATAATAGGACTATTTATCTGGTTCATCTAAATGTGCAACACACCCTTGAGATGCCTCACAATAATACAGGGCTAGAATTGATAATAATGAAAGAAGTCATTTCCTCATTGACAATATAATATTGTATAGAAATAGTCACACATTGATCGAATGAAATTGATGGTCATATAAATTACTCCAAAAATAAATCATTTCTTTCATGAGGGATTCTAATTCGTTGAAACTGTACATACTATTTTTAGATGATATGCTATTTAGTTGAACTTGAAAAGTATATATGGAAGGTTTCATATCTGCTTGGGTTACATGTTGTACAGTTGTATTCCACTCAACCCCTTGTGTGACTGTATAATATCTAGACTGTTACTGGTATTATAGTCGTGGATTTATGAATACTGTTATAAATCACTAGAAGATTCGGCCATGCGTTGCATTGGCTAAAATATTCAAACCAGTGGAATTATTTTTATTATTAACCCTAACCTAACCCAACACTACCCTAACCCAAACCCTATCCCTGATTTCTTAAAAGTTTCAACCCAGTTCTCGAACCGTTCCAAATTTCTTCAGTTTTGGGCAAGATCCAGAAACTTGGCATCACACCTCGTACGTTATCGGTCTTGTCGATTGATCGGCTGTAATGGGGAAGCGATGACCTGCCTTCGATTTGAGGCCCAGGTTGCCGCGTAGGTAATAATGACTCGCGTAGATAATTATGACTTTTTGTCATATAATAAACAAATAATTTGCAATAAAAAAATATTGCAACTATAAATTGAGGTATAAACTATCGTACCTTTTAGGTTGGATCAAACACAGTGTGCAAAATTTGATTGAAATCGGTTCAGTATTTCAGGAGTTCATCCCGGACAAACAACGTGACACATAAATTTTATACACACATCGGAAAAGTCTAGGGATAAATCTAGGGATATTTTTATAAATAGGCGTTTTTTATTTTTTTCAGTTGATTTAGGGAAAACTAAAATTATAGTGTAATGAGTAAATGTTTGATATGTCATTATATAAATTTTTGTATGAAACGAACAAAATATTTCAAAAAAAAAAAAAAATAAAGTACAAACCATAATTTTTCGAGCTTTACAAAAAAAATTATAAGTATGCAAGAATATAAAAAGTAAAGAGTATGACCCTCATGTTGGTTTAGAACAGCTCTACAGCTATTGCTCACAGTCAAAATGACATTGTCAATGTCTGATTGAGCTATACTTGCCCATTCTGTCATTCTGTGGTTAGAAGCTGTCGGAATTGAGGAGCATTTTGGATATTGCCCATAAGGGGAGCAATTCTACGTTGAAGCATGTCCCATACATGCTCAATCGGATTAAGGTCCGGAGATTGTGTGGGACATGGCAATACTTCAATTCCCTCGTCTTCTAATCCGTTTGTCACAATCGCAGCGGTATGGGGACAAGCATTATCATGCATTAGACGAAAGGTTGCACCAACAGTACCAGCAAATAAAGGCACAATGGGTTGAAAAATATCATCCACATACTGCTGACCTGTCAGAAAACCATTCGGATAAACGAGGTCAGTTCTGCCACCTATAATTATTCCTCTCCATACCATTATTGTACCGCCTCTGTATTTGTAGACTTCCTGAACATTTCTTAAACGTTCCACGTTCCCGGATCGCCTCCACACTCGTGTCCCACAAGAATCTGGATGAAATCCAAATATGGATTTATCAGTGAACAATACTGTGGCCCAATCATCTGCATCCCAATTTTGATATTCTTCGCACCAGTCTTCTCTGGCAGCGCGATTGCCTCTAGAGAGAGATGGACATCTAATTAGTTGTTGACTATGAAGATTGGCTTCGTGGAGACGATTTCTCTCAGAATCTCTCCCAACGGTTATGCTATCCGCTCACTGCAATTCCATAACCAATTCAGGTGCTGTTATGGTAGGGAGTCTTCTTACACTCAGCATCAAAAATCTCCCCTGACTTGCCGTTGTACTGCTTCCACGCCCTAGGTGTTGTTCAGCCGGACTTCCAGTTTCCCTGAAACGCCTCATAAACGAGTTATGACACTTTGGGAAACACCAATCCACTCAGCTACTTCGACTTGTCGCAGGCCAGCTTGAAGAAGGTCTACTGCTCGATTCAGCTCATCTGAAGACGAATATCGTCATTCCATAGTAAAACACTATATTTTCAATGCAACGTTACTATTGCAGAACACTATAGACTGAATTAAATAGATATACTGAGTAGGTACTTATAGAATTCACTTTTTTGAGCGCTCGTACTACTTACACGAGGGCTATATCATTTCGTCACGATGTCTGTATTTTTCGAATTTTGAGCCGAAAATGGTCTCAAACGACTATGTTCGACTCACTGATGACGTATCCGTCGGAAAATTCGAGTCTGTCCGTCCGTCCGGCTGTCCGTATACACGATAACTCTCGAACGGAATGTCCTAGGAACTTGAAATTTTCAGGGTAGGTTCGAATCTCGAATGCCGCGGTTAAGTTCGTTATTGGGCAAAATCCGGGGTTCCGTAAATATGGCCACTCGAAATTTTGTTTTCCTGATTACTTTGAAACTACAAATTTGATCGAGATGAAATTTTGCACTCAGATGGAGAATGACGTGTTCAAGCTACTTGAAAAATTTTGTCTATCTCGCATGACCAGAACCATAGAAACCATAAAAAATATAACTTTGTATTGGAAAGGCCTAGCCACTTGAAATTTTCAGGTCCGTCCGGCCGTCCGTATACACGATAACTCTCGAACGAAATGTCCTAGAAACTTGAAATTTTCAGGGTTGGTTCGAATCTCGAATGCCGCGGTTAAGTTCGTTTTGGGCAAAATTCGTCGAGGGGTTCCGTAAATATGGCCGCTCGAAATTTTGTTTTTCTGATTAATTCGAAATTACTAATTCGATCGAGGTGAAATTTTGCACTCAGATGGAGAATTGTGTGCTCAAGCTACATGCAATTTTGTCCAGCTAGCATGACCAGAACCATAGAAACCATAGAAAGTTATAACTTTGTAATGGAAAGGCCTAGAGACTTGAAATTTTCAGGATAGGTGTGGACCATAGGTCACGTTCATCAATGAGCAAAATTAGACTACGGGTTCCGTAAATATGGCCGTGTGAAATTCAGTTTTCTTCATAATTTCAAAACTATGGATTTGATCGTGACGAAATTTTGTATGTAAATTGAGAATGATATATTCGAGCTACATTTTTTCCAGATCGCATGATCAGAACCATAGAAACCATAAAAAATCATAACTTTCGAACAGAAAGGTCTAGGGACATGAAATTTTCAGGATAGGTTAGGATCGCGAATTTCGCGGCCACGTTTATCAATGAGCAAAATGAGACTAGGGGTTCCGTAAATATAGCTGTTCAAAAGTATTTTTTTTCTGATAATTTCGAAACTCATCATTGGATTGGAATGAAATTTCGCACATAGATGAAGAATAATATATGTATTCAAACTACGTGGGAAATTTTGTCCAGATCGCATTACCAAGACCATAGATACCATAGAAAATTCTAGCGAATTATCGAAAAAAAATTGGTCTCCTGAAGAACTGACTTGAAGTCTGGATTTTCGCCTTAGTTTGAAAATTTGTTTGACAGCTGTCAAAAATTTGCTCAATTGGCTTCCAAAACTGGAAAATGCGAATCTACCTACAAGGTGCATGTACGAGCGCTCAAAAGCTCCTGCCTTCACGGCACTGCTTTTCGTAATTTTTTCATTATATTTTTCACATTTTTTCCGAAAAAAGGCATTTCAAACAGGGCGAATGATCTGATCAGTACGTACAGTTTAAACGATAGAAAAGTTTTTTTTGAGGCTTGTACGAATATCCCTAGATTTCCGATGTGTGTATATTGAGATTACTGCATACAGCGTCATTACTCTAGATTCAGTGAATAGGTTTGTGCAGCTTTTATTCCATGGGTCTCGATAGATAGGCTTCTCAGGGCTGTTTTCTGCGTTCAGAATATTTTATTCGTGTGTGCTGCTGCTCCTTCACTCCTCCAGATTATACCATAAACCATTCTGGAATGAGAGAGGGAGTAATTAGATGGGTGCTTTACTCATATCAGTAACTGCAAGTAACATATTCCTTATAGCATGTTGCCCCAGTAAGTTTGACACTAATTTTCTCAATTTGGACATTCTAGGTCAGTTGTGTGTCCAGTTGTACTCCGAACACGATTCGAATTATGACCCCTATGTTTGACAGGTGATGTCATCAACCCTCTCTACTGAATATGATGTATCATCTGCAAATATGCAGGAAATAACAGTTATGGGTATTTTATTCGATTATATTCCAGAGTTATACACAACCTTGAACCCTGGATAACTTCCTTAGTTATCATAAGAGCTCCACTTTCATTCTCACAACTACCAGTTGCCGCCAAGATTGGTACGATCAGAAAAGTACAAACTCCACACCTCCACATCTCTTTGGCTTATCTAGTAATATTGAGTGATTTCCGCAATCAAATGCTGCTGACAGTTAATGTTCTGTTGTTTGGATCTTTTATATATGGTTATTGGCCGCATGACCCCATGCCGACGAACCATACGTTAGTTGAGGTCTTGAAATTGACTTGATAATTCGTAATTTCGTACCTTGGTTCATTATTTGGCTTTTTCATCCTAGCAGTGGGTAAACACTACTCATTGCGGAGTTTGTTTTATTCACTACGTATTTTATATGGTTTTTTCATGCAAGCCTTTTATCTAGTGTTACTCCTAGATATTTTACTTCATTTTCCCATTTTATCTCTTCTCCATCTATCTTTTGCCATTCATTTGAATTTTTCGTTAAATGAATCATTCGTGCTTTCTGCAATCTTCTGCATATGACGTCGGCTCGTCGATGTCTGACTGCTATTTCCTTGTCGTCTGCATATAAGACCAGCAGATTTCTTGGGTTTTCGGGAATATCGTAGGTATAGATGGTGTGGAGTAGAGGTCCTAGAACTGAACCTTGGGGTACTCCTGCTTCTACTTGTCTGGGGAAGATAATTTGTCATCTACTTTGACATAAAAATTCCTGTTCCTCAGCTTGTTTCTTATTATATCGCAGGTTTTGGTAGAGTCGCCTGTCATCATCATATTGTAATTGAATTCATTGTGTGGGATTTTTTCATTAAAGCTGTGGGACAACCATTGGTTCACCCTACGTTTTATGTCACTGGCATTGTCAAAGAAGGTTGTCATTTCGGAATTAGTCAAGTTTTCCGGTTTAATTCACTTCCTGGAACGCCAAGTTCCTTTATTGATGATATTCCATACAATCTTGTTTTTGTTATTCGATTCTAGGATTTGTAACGTACACAGGGTCTTTTTAGATATTTGTAATTATTGGAGATATTCCTTTCCGTAACTGATATTTATAGATCTCTTTGTTTCTTTTACTTTGTTGTGTTGTGTAACAGGATAGGAGAACATGAGCCGTTCACTCCAGGTCAAAATGTTTGGGGTTATCCATCCTGGAATCGTTGTTCCTTTTCTAATGGAATTATTTTGAAGCATAGGTAATTATAATAATGCATGTAGGTTCTGCTTGGGATGTTGTATTTTGTCGTCAGCTTGAATCGGTTGAATTCCTTGTGTGACTATGCTTGTAATGTTCACGGCGTTGTCATACATGTGTATTTCGTTTTTGGAAAGTCGATAAAACAGTTTATGATCTACAGATATTTGGACGGACATGTGGCGAGATTTGGGAAGTTTTCTCAGTACCACGTTGCCTTATGTTTTAAGTTCTTTTGTTTCTCACATCGAATTTATCATATTGCTTATCGTACTGATGAGATCTGATATGGATCGAAACCGGTCTACGACTGCAAATGATAAATTTCGTTGGTATCTATTCAATACATGAATTGTTTTGTTGGTTTGCTTACTAGTTTATCTAGTAAAATTTTTCAATTTTCATTCTTGTATTCTTAGATTCTAATCTGCCATTGTACAGTAATACAAATAATATTCAGTGAGTTGTTTGTAGGTACTTGCAATCTTGATCTGTTTAATGCATTGTATTTATACTCCGTTTAAGAATTATTGACATCTCGGTTGGCTGTGAAAAATCGAATTTAAGTTGGTAATAGACTATTCAGTAATATTTTGGGTTGCTGAATTCAGGTTGGTATAGGAATAGCACTAGCATTACCCATAGAAATCTTGCTCTGATGATTTTATCGAAGATATTGGTGAATATGTAATTATAAAAATTTGCTCTGAATTTGAGTATTTTTTGTCTTATGCTATTAAAATGGCTGGAATTGACCAGGATTCAACGCGCCTAACAAGAGAACGCCAGGCAGTTTGTCGGTGTTACTTCGAGTTTTTCGATGATTTGGCATATATTTCCGCTAGTGTTTCAGGTAAACTGTTATTCACCGACTCAAAGTGTATTCTGATTGATCAATGTCTCTTAAATTTTCAGATTTCACCAAGCCCTGTCCGTAGAATATTAGCATGTTATTATAGCCTGGAATTAGCAGTGGAAGAAAACCTGTGCGATACGATTATTCCTTCAAAGCGACAGTGAATTACTTTGTTTTTGCTTGAATTAAAAACAATGAATATATCAGTTTAAATATTCTTTTCGAACTGGCCAAAGAGCACCTAGATTTCAATTGATCGAAGTCAACATTATATTATATCATAAAAAAATTGGATACAAATACAAAAAAGTTGATCGAAGGAAAATTCTTATTGATAAACAGAAAAATATAATAAAAATAGTACGATATTGTGATAAATACCGAGAATACATGGAACAAAACGTAAAATTCATTTATCTAGATGAAATTTGGATATTCGAAAACGGTATTCAAATTCGTCAGTGGACACTAGAAAAGAATCCAAAAGGTATGCTGAGTATATTCAAGGGTGAAGGCAGAAGGTGCACTATTTTGAATGCTGGAACAATTGATGGATTTTTACCTGGATGTGATCCGATTCTTGACAGTGGTATTAATGATAAGGATTACTATGAATGTTGAATTATTTCATAAATGGGTTATTGGAAAGCTTCCCAGCAACAGGATGCCCATCAATAGGATTATGTCAGCTTATTCAATAAACACATCCAAATCACTACACTACGTGGAAACAAAGTTTTCAATGATATTTTTATGTTTGCTCTTGTATCATTCATAGATATTTCAAGTTTATTTATTATACTTATACTGTATGGTACCGTGTTCACATTCCCTCTGCTAATACACATGCTATATTGTTCCCAATTCAAAAGTATACTGAATAATTGTAAAATTGCTCATCAATTATAATATTTTCAATAATTCATGGACAGTTTTAATGAATGAAAATAAAAATTGACTTTCTTAAAGTAGTAGTGTTCTTTCATACTGATTCAACTGATGGAACTTATGTGATTTAAGTGAAAGCGATTTTGCAATCAGAACACATTCATTCACTTGAAGCCCGAAAGAATACGCTCACTTCCATGACAAACTTCAAATTTTGACTTTACCAATGGGATCTAATTGAAATACGAAATTTCGCGATCAGAATAATCACTTTGGAGTTGTGGAAGGGGGAACTGATTGAAAACGAAAGAACGATCGCTTGAACTGATCTATGTGATTAAACTTACATAAATCACTTCGCTCAGTACGAAAGAACATTACTATTATTCAACACCGAGCAATAAATAATTCACAAAGTTGGTTCATATATTGATAGTTCGGAACAAAGTTCATGTCAAAATTCTTCATGTACTACATAGATTCTTAATTTTTGTTTCTCTCTTATTTCTTAATACATTATGACGTTTATTCCAATCCATTCTTTTGGCCCTGTGCTTGAGAAGTATCCAAAAATTTTTTTCTGTTGCACCACTAGCTACCTGCTAGAATTCCATTAATTATCCTTCTTAAATCCTGACATAAAATGGTCCTCTTATAGTTATATGGTTAGAATTTTGCAATTTCCAATACCAATAAATATTGCATGGTCCTGAGTGGAAATAAATATTTATTTGAATGATCTTCAATTTTCCATGGTTGACTTTTATATGAACGATAAGTTCAGATAATTTCATATGAAAGCATTCCACGATATTTTTGCGCTTTCAAACCTGAATTCCCATGTTTGAACTGCAATCGAAATATTCCGGCTTAATTATTCGATAATTCGTATACTCAACACTTTTCTAGGTTATATTTATGTTCCATTTCTATGATGAAATTTAGTTACTTTTTAGTAACTAGAAATAAAGCCTCGGCTGGACGTTCATGGTCTGCTTCGATGTCAATAATTCTTAAATGGACTATACTTCTCGTAAATTGTATGTGGAGAATTGAAACATTTTTTGGTACTCGAGAGTGAAGTCTATATATTTATTTTTCCTTAAATTTTCATTGTTCTGATCAATTATATATATTCATTGAACCTCTTCAAAATTGAATCTTGTGAAGCAGATACCAAAAAGCCAAAAGTTTTCTTGATACAAATCATTTTTGTTATCCAGGGGGCACCAATCATATGTAGACATTCTGCCGCTCCAGGCAAAATAATATTTGCCGCCCCCAATAATAACACTTTATCAGAGATGGTCAGTCTTATGAGGTATTGGTTGATTATTGGAGGGTTTTTAAGCTCCGTTTATTTGAATGGTATGTATAGTCCATTTAAGAATTATTGACATCGAAGCAGGCCATGAACGTCCAGCCGAGGCTTTATTTCTAGTTACTAAAAAGTAACTAAATTTCATCATAGAAATGGAACATAAATATAACCTAGAAAAGTGTTGAGTATACGAATTATCGAATAATTAAGCCGGAATATTTGGATTGCAGTTCAAACATGGGAATTCAGATTTGAAAGCGCAAAAATATCGTGGAATACTTTCATATGAAATTATCTGAACTTATCGTTCATATAAAAGTCAACCATGGAAAATTGAAGATCATTCAAATAAATATTTATTTTCACTCAGGACCATGCAATATTTATTGGTATTGGAAATCTTGCGGAATTCTAACCATATAACTATAAGAGGACCATTTTATGTCAGGATTTAAGAAGGATAATTAATGGAATTCTAGCAAGTAGCTAGTGGTGCAACAGAAAAAAATTTTTGGATACTTCGCGAGCACAGGGCCAAAAGAATGGATTGGAATAAACGTTATAATGTATTAAGAAATAAGAGAGAAACAAAAATTAAGAATCTTTGTAGTACATGAAGAATTTTGACATGAACTTTGTACCGAACTATCAATATATGAACCAATTTGTGAATTATTTATTGCTCGGTGTTGAATACTTTAAGAAAGTCAATTTTTATTTTCATTCATTAAAACTGTCCATGAATTATTGAAAATATTATAATTGATGAGCAATTTTACAATTATTCAGTATACTTTTGAATTGGGAACAATATAGCATGTGTATTAGCAGAGGGAATGTGAACAGGGTACCATACAGTATAAGTATGATAAATAAACTTAAAATATCTATGAATGATACAAGAGCAAAGATAAAAATATCATTGAAAACTTTGTTTCCACGTAGTGTAGTGATTTGGATGTGTTTATTGAATAAGCTGACATAATCCTATTGATGGGCATCCTTTTGCAGGAAAGGTTTCAATATTTCAATAACCCATTCATAGTAATCCTTATCATTAATACCACTGTCAAGAATCGGATCACATCCAGGTAAAAATCCATCAATTGTTCCAGCATTCAAAATAGTGCACCTTCTGCCTTTACCCTTGAATATACTCAGCATACCTTTTGGATTCTTTTCTAGTGTCCACTGACGAATTTGAATACCGTTTTCGAATATCCAAATCTCATCTAGATGAATGAATTTTACGTTTTGTTCCATGTATTCTCGGTATTTATCACAATATCGTACTATTTTTATTATATTTTTCTGTTTATCAATAAGAATTTTCCTTCGATCAACTTTTTTTTTTTGTATTTGTATCCAATTTTTTTTATGATATAATATAATGTTGACTTCGATCAATGTAAATCTAGGTGCTCTTTGGCCAGTTCGAAAAGGATATCTAAACTGATATATTTATTGTTTTTAATTCTAGCAAAAACAAAGTCATTCAATGTCTCTTTGAAGGAATAATCGTATCGCACAGGTTTTCTTCCACTGCTAATTCCAGGCTATAATAACATGCTAATATTCTACGGACAGGGCTTGGTGAAATCTGAAAATTTAAGAGACATTGATCAATCAGAATACACTTTGAGTCGGTGAATAACAGTTTACCTGAAACCCTAGCGGAAATATATGCCAAAACTTTGAAAAACTCGAAGTAACACCGACAAACTGCCTGGCGTTCTCTTGTTAGGCGCGATGTATCCAGGTCAATTCTAGCCATTTTAATAGCATAAGACAAAAAATACTCAAATTCAGAGCAAATTTTTATAATTACATATTCACCAATATCTTCGATAAAATCATCAAAGCAAGATTTCTATGGGTAATGTTAGTGTTATTCCTATACCAACCTGAATTCAGCAACCCAAAATATCACTGAATAGTCTATTACCAACTTAAATTCGATTTTTCACAGCCAACCGAGATGTCAATAATTCTTAAACGGAGTATAGCTATATTTTTCCAAAAGAAACTATTCATACATAAAATTATAACTATATTTCAACTGAATACAAGCACATTCGAACCAAACTTACGCGATTGTGATCTCGCCTATTCTACTTTCATCTCCAATAAATTTCTTCCTCGGTTGGATTGGGCATCCGTCACCATCCGCAATCACACATTAATTGAAGAGCCATATATATAGCATAAGACTATCCTGACAGAAATAATATAAAGGCCATTTATCTGAAATTATCAAATTCAATAATGAAATTAGAAAAATTATAATAGATAAACTAATAGTCTAGTCTAAACTATCAAATTTATCTTTTGTACCTGTAGACCGGTTTCGATTCATATCAAATCTCGTCAATACAGTTAGCAAAATGACAAATTCGATGCGAGAAACTGAAAACCTTTAAAACATAAGGCAACGCAGAAAATTTTCCCAAGCACGCCACCTGTCCGTTCCAAAAGCAACTGTCTCAAATATCTGCAGGTCATGAATCGCTTCCCCAACTCCCCAAGACAAAGAAACATGTGTAACCCGCCGTGAAAATTACGAACATATTCTCACACATGGAAATTACGGGTTCAAGCTTCAACCTTATTCGTCTGAATAATTTACTGAAATAATATGAAGGCCGTTTATCTGAAATTATCAAATTCAGTAATGAATTTTTTTTGTTAGCTTGCTAATTTGACTATTTTGACAGTTGTAAGATTTTGAAATTGCTATGAATTTACAAATTAGAATGCATAAAATCTTCGAATTCTCAATTAGAATAAATGAAATCTTTGGATTTATAATCAAGAATGAATGGAATGCTTGGGACTCATTTCAAAAAGTAACAAACTTGGAGGTTTCATCCGAGTAACACGATCTTGAACTTCATCATTTAATATCGATTTTGGTGAATTCTTTTGATTGTACTCAAATTGTGGAAGTATAGCAGTTCGCGGTCGAATCGTCAGTGGAGTATTGAAGAATTTTTATTCCAAACCATAAAAATGAGACGTAAAACAGCTCTAAGGGGGAGAGTTCTCTGTTTCATCTAAATAAAGAATAAAATAGCTTCAACTCCAACAACAAACTCAGGTTCCAGGTTCGAAATAACTAATAGGTACAGCTCCAAATACATCTTCCAGCACAAATTACGGCTCAAGGTTCAGGTTCCAGGGAGAAAGTCTGAATCCCTAAGGAAATCGACACAATAAATTATTCTATGTCTGGAGATTTTTCAATACATCAAAAACTTTGTGAAATTAACAATCAGCACATGAGAACTTTAAACTCGCCTCGACAGAAAATCGCGCATATTCATAAGCAGAACCTCAATAACTCTCACACTCGTATCAAATTTCATTCGAAAATCATTGAAATTTTCTCGCTGTGTGCTATCAAAACATGGGCTGAGAACCCGAGAAGTTGTGATTAACACGTAAACTTTTGATTTTTGGCTATCAATAAATATGGCTCAAACGACCGCAAATGAGTCATACTAACACGTCTTCCAAGGTTCATGTCTAATTTGGAAACGCCCTGTTTAATATCATTGCCTTCGATCTGTTGAGACAGAAAGGCTTTTCGCCAGTCATTTGATATGACGGTTTTGGCATACAAAATTTAATGAAATTTGAAATTTATTGTCGTATTATGTTCACGTCTTCCCTGATTTGAGCGCCTCTCTTAGCTTGAGCCCTAGGCCATGAACTAGGTTGACCTGACCGACTAGCTTAATTAAACCGTAACAAATTGCTTGCTGAAGACGAATTCCAGATACGCATTCAACTTTGAATTTTTTTTTTCAAGATATTGAGAGTTCACAAATTCTGAGTAAGATTAGTTATAAGGAGTTATAATGCAAACTTGCGCAAGTCGCTATTTTCCAGCATCCAACAATGTGAATGTTTTTTTGTTGTTTTTGTTTGTCTCACAAATCAATATCTTCAGCCAAAGGCCAAAGTCTACCTAGCTTCTGTACTGAAACATCCAAATTTTGACCATCCTGCTCAGTACTTGCATTCATCATTCATAAAAATAGCGTTTAATTTTTCAGTTTGGTAGTATGTACAGCATTTTATACAATTTACTCATTCATTAGTTACGGACTTCATGAATACATTTTTGTTGAAATCATGTGGAACAGAACAGCAGGAAGGAGTTCATGTACAAGGGTCTTCGTATGTGCATTACCTATAATCGCGTCAGGTAAGTCCGATCCACCATATTTTACAAAATTTATATCGAACTTCCGTGATTATTTTATTGCGAAAGTGATTATTTCATTGCGAAAGGATGTGAACGTTGTAGGGCAATTTTGGTTTATTATTCAAAATGAACCTTTGAAACCGAAAAAAAACCCACTTCAAGTTTTCAGTTGGGACAGTGTCCAATAAACATGAAAAATCTGTGCAAAATAAATAAAAAGGTTCATTCATCATTTCTACATTCAATATTTTCTTCTATCTCGATTTCACGGAATATTTCAACCCATTAACAAAAAAAAAAGGAATGCCGTTAAGTCAGGAGCTTCTGATTGCTCGTTCATCCACCTTCTAGGTAGATTCGCATTTTTCAGTCTTAGAAACAATTACTGAAGAAATGTTTGACAGCTATCCGAAAAAATGACAGCAGCTCTTCGTCAATTATGCCGAATCAGTTGTTACAGAAATATAAGGATTTTTCATTCAATAATTCGCTACAACTTGAAATGATTCTGGTTATGCGATCTGGAAAAAATGAAGCTTTAATATATCATTCTCCATTATAATACAAAATTTCGTCACGATCGAATTCGTAGTTTTGAGATAATCAAGAAAACTATCAACTATCAAACGACCATATTTACGGATCCCCTTGTCGAAATTTACCCAATACCGAACTTAACTGGCATTCGAGATTCAACCTACCCTAAAAATTTCATGTTTCTAGGTTGTTGCGTTCTAAATTTATCGCGTATACAGACGGACGGCCGGACGGACAGACTTGAATTAGTTTGAATACATTTTTCTTCATCTATTTGCAAAATTTCATTCCAACCCAATCAGTTGTTTCGAAATTACCATGAAAAATATGTTTGAACGTCCATATTTACGAAACCCCTAGTCCCTAGCGGTCACCCATCCAACTTGACGAGCCCGCATAACGCTGTTTGGCTTCAAGTCTCATCGAACTCACCCTCGATTTCTGGAAGTCTAATCAAACTGACACAACATTCAACTTGACAGCGATGTCAAATTAATTCGGCTTTCTGAAATGTTGTTTAGTAGAAAATTAACTGATCTATGAATGATCTTTTTGACTCGTCAAGTTGTTACACTATTGCGAGACTATCGAACCAAATATTCTGAAACGAACCACAGATTCTGTGAACCAAACCGGCTGTCAGTGTGACAAATAATGTTATTTTATAAAATCGCCACTTCAAGAGATTGAAACACAGATTATATGGAATGAAAGAAATTTCTCAACACCAGATCATAAAATCTCAATTATTTCTTGACGTGAAACATCTGTGAAGCTGATTCTTTTTTATGATCCAGAGCGTGGTGAGTATAAATGATGTTTGAAGAAGGTCTTTTCGATTCATTCAACAAGAGCGTCATCATTATGTTCAAATGTCTATAATTTTTTAATTTTGAGCCGAGAATCTTCGCAAACCATTAGGTTAGACTCACAGATGAAGAATTCGTGGTCAAATTCAATTACAGTGAAATCCGGTTATAACGACATTGAGGGGACCGTGAATATTAGGTCGTTATATCCGATGGTCGTTATATCCAAAAATTTTCATAAAGAACGCAGAAAGAGGATTTATCCCCTTCTCTTCAATTGAAAAAGATTTTCTTTTTAATTTAGACGTTGAAGCCATTTCAGTGTAGTCAATCGCTCGAAGAATAAACTAAAGTCAATCAATTAAGAACTGCAACTGCTTATGTCTTCACAACGTAACATAAAACGGGGATCCCCCTGCATCGCACGAGTATTTCCGGAAGATCACCTGCTTGCAGCGACGAATTCTTAGTGGTACGTCGTTATAAACGGAAGGAATAGACAACAATTTTGGAAAATTTTTGTCGCTATAAGCGACTTCGTCGTTATAAACGAAGTCGTTACAACCGAATGATTGAATGTTAAATTACTTAGAATTCCAAACAATTGTCGATAATTTCGTCGTTATATACGGATTTTCGTTATAACCGGTGTCGTAATAAAGGGCTTTCACTGTACAGTGAAAGCCGTTTATTACGACAAAATTTTCCAAGGTTGTTGTCTATTTCTTCCGTTTATAACGACGTACCACTAAGAATTCGTCGCTGCAGGCACGTGATCTTCCGGAAATACTCGTGCGATGCAGGGGAATCCCCGTTTTATGTTACGTTGTGAAGACATAAGCAGTTGCAGTTCTTAATTGATTGACTTTAGTTTATTCTTCGAGCGAGTGACTACACCAAAAGGGCTTCAACGTCTAAATTAAGAAGAAAATCTTTTTCAATTGAAGATAAAGGGATAAATCTATTTCTGCGTTCTTTTATGAAGTTTTTTGGATATAACGACCATCGGATATAACGACCTAATATTCACGGTCCCCTCAATGTCGTTATAACCGGATTCCACTGTAGTTTGAAAACATTATTCCTCAGCTAGGTGCAAAATTTCATTCCAATCCGATCAGTAGTTTCGAAACTATCAGGAAAAAAATAGTTTGAACGGCCATATTTACGGAACCCCTAGTCCTATTTTGCTCATTGATGAACGTGACCGTGAAATTTGCGATCCAAACCCACCCTGAAAATTTCAAGTCCCTAGGCCTTTCCGTACGAAAGTTATGATTTTCTATGGTTTCTATGGTTCTGGTCATGCGATCTAGAGAAATGTAGCTTGAATATATCATTCTCCATTAGTATACAAAATTTCGTCACGATCGAATCTGTAGTTTTGAAATTATCAAGAAAACTAAATTTCAAACGACCATATTTACGGAACCCCTGGTATAATTTTGCTCATAGATGAAAGTGATCACGACAATCTAGATCCACACCTATCCTGAAAATTTCAGGTCCCTAGGCGTTACCATTCAAAAGTTACAATTTTCTATGGTTCCTATGGTTCTGGTGATGCGAGCTGAACCAAATTTTGCATGTAGCTTGAACACCTCATTTTCCATTAAAGTGCAAAATTTCATCTCGATCGAATCTGTAGTTTCAAAGTAATCAGGAAAACAAAATTTCGAGTGGCCATATTTACGGAACCCTTCGGCGAATTTTGCCCAATAACGAACTTAACCGCGACATTCGAGATTCGAACCTACCCTAGAAATTTCAAGTTTCTAGGACATTCCGTTCGAGAGTTATCGTGTATACGGCCGGACGGACGGACAGACTCGAATTTTCCGACGGATTCGTCATCAGTGAGTCGAACATAGTCGTTTGAGACCATTTTCGGCTCGAAATTCGAAAAATAAAGACATCGTGACGAAATGATATAGCCCTCGTGTAAGTAGTACGAGCGCTCAAAAAACGAGAGGAACCTGATGATTTTAAAATACCCTGACACATTGTGGGATATTTTGCCAAAAGGCTGAATTTTCTACCCCTTAAAAAAAACAATTTTCAGAAGCTTCTGCTAACCATTGTATTTCATGATGTATGAATTGAAACGTTTCATTAATACAATTTTTCCAGGTATCTATATGCTTGCAAGAACTTACACGGAGTCATTACTTCCTGAGTGCTTCATAACGCTCATCCTAGGGACAGTAATACCAATCTTAGGAATCCTTATTCCTGCTGCTATGGACATTTCTTTGAATTGGCCCAATAATTTTCGACAGGCAAAACTTATTTACTTCAAGAATATCTTTTTGGTAATATTTGGAGTTTTATCTATAATTTGTTCTTTTGTATATTGTTTTTTGCCCTCTAACTTTTAGAACAAATGTAAGTGGAAATTTTCATGAAAACAATAAACAAATAATAATACTTGACTTTTTACTTATTTATAACATTCAGTAGAAAGTAATTTCAATCGTAATTAACATATGAATTCGGAAAAGAATAATTTAAAGATTTTATGGGAGGAATATCAAAAGATTGATCTGAACTAGGAATATTTTTCGGATGTTGTTGACAATGATCTGTTTAATGAAAAGTTAGTTGGGCTGTTTCCACCGTCTTTGGAAATTGAGCGTAGAAAATTCATAAATAATGTAAGTAGCCCAAATAACTTCTCATTGAACGAGTTATCTTCAAAATTAATTGAGAACCGTCGGTAAGTTTCGAGATTCTCGTAGAGGGTATCACAAATAAATCAGAGAACCGAAGAAAAGTTTCGAGATTCTCGTATAAGGTATCAAAATAAATCAATACTTCAGAAGAGCCTACCTACTTGGGTAATAATAATAATAATAACGAATAGTATTGATTCGTACTTGGATTACCATCCGTCGAGTGAGGAAGTTTTTTAAAGTAGATTCTTTATAGTCAACTATCTACGGAATATAGTCGAATCCCACGCTCTGTGGACCGCGTGATATAATGTATTTTTTTCGATGGTAGATTTTCTAGGGGTTATCGTCATATAACAAAAAAAAGAACCGGTAAAGAGGATAAAGATAGAAGGTGTTACAAAAAGTTTCAATAGGGAATATGGTGTTCTCGTTCAAAATGAAATATCGCCATTGTAGATAAAGCCAGTGTGAGTTTATTTTTCAACTACGTGGGTAGAGTATACTTACCTACCTATTTCATATCGGTTTTCCGATTGTTCCTCTAAACATTACAATGCACTTGCTAATCAGTACATTGTTGTATTCCTTTGAACACAAGACAATTAAGTGGAATTTGGCAATTCCGCTGTCACCAGGGCAGCTTTATTCTTGAAGGAAAAGCTCCGTAATACCTTTGGTTGCACTAATAGCTATTTGTGTATAGAAGCGCAAAATATATTGTAATATTTGGGAATCTAATCAAAATTAAATGGAATATTTGAATTCGAATGCGGTTACATAATCTCGAATGGAAAAAAAAGTCTACACCTTCGTATATACATTGTAGTAATCAACGGATGTCGTTAAGTCTGGAGCTGTGTGAGTGTGATAAGGAAATCTTTGGCTTCAAACGAAGCTTTGTTTTGACGATTGGAGGTATGTAGACGACAAAGAAACGGACTGAAGGAATCCTCGATAAGATTCAAAGAAGCAACGTAGGTTACCGGGTAAGGAGTGAAGTGCCAACCCGGCGCGACTCCAGGTGTCGGATAGGAGGGGGCCTCTGACGATGATCTCTGGTGAGGAGGAGGTCTGCAGGTAAATAGGGGGGCTCGTTGTGCCTAGAAACTCAACTGAAAGCCCTCAATACCTTGCCGCGGACCAACTTCACTTGTCCCAGCTGTAGTGTCGTGGCTAAGGAATTGCACCAGTTTAAACGATGCCAGATAGGGCATCGAGCATACCTCGAGACCATTCTGTTATACCAACGCCTCCTGGCTGTCCGTGGTCATGTCTCGCGGGCCAGTGAGGTGGGGGGTCTTGGCTTGACCACCCGGACCAAGAGGAAACAACCTCATCAAAAATTCTAAATCCAAGGCGGGAACCAGGCCGAAGGATGCGTGATCAGATAGAAGACTGGCCTCTACTGGCCTCAACCTTGGAGCACCAGGGGGAACTCCATTGTATAAACCCCTTAACTCTGCATGCGGGGCTCTGCAGAGGTGGACTGATATGACTCTAGCTTCTCGTGGGACCAATTATGGATAAGAAACCGATAAAACAAATCAGCACTGGAACAGGGGCAGAGTTAACCTACGCCTCCTCATCCGGGCACCTCGCAAGAGGGAAGGTCAATCGACCAAAGAATCGGCTGCCGTTCGAGCTGCCCAAACTTGGACAACCGGGCGGCAGAGATGATCCACTGAGGAAAGGGCTCAGTGGAGCAGGAGTGCGGAAGTACCTGCTACTCCTCCATCAGGGGCTACAACCCCTGAGGGAGCAGGTTCTTCAACGCACAGACCCGAAGGTCACCCCAAAGGGAAAAGACCACGGCAAAAGAGGTCCTGAGCAGATCATACCTCCGACGTTGCCTCTGCCGAAAAAACAGAAGACGGCCGCAGCTAAAACCAGGCAAGCCACTGGTTATGCAGCAGCTGTCAAAGCAAGAAAGGCTGCAATCAGCATTGGGATAGTCCCCAAAGAATACCCCAGGACTATTCTGGAAGTCGAGCAACTATCGACTCTTGAAGACGTTCTGGTGGAGGAGATGTGTAAGTACACAGAAAGAGGGATCCCCTTCACCGGCGTTCATTTCCGTAATGAAATGATGCTGGTGGATTGTGGATCCAAGAAGGCGGCGGACTGGCTCACAAGTTCAGTACCGCAATTGAAATCTTGGGAAGGACCCGAGTTGGTAGCACTGAGCGGAGATGACATCCCAAGTCCTACCGTTATAACGGTCTTCTTCCCAAGAAGTCTCGACATGGAACAGGAGAAGATCCTCCGACTTGTCGAGATTCAGAATCCCGACCTCAATGTTAGGGCTTCAAAAAGGAAGGCAGAGGAAGTATCCTCACGATTGGGGTTGATCCCCAATCCGAGGAAGTCATAAGGACAGAGGGAAGCCAACTGAACTTCCGGTTCGGGAGCGTCTCAGTCTCAGGGCTAGGAAAGAAAGGTGGCCCTGAAGAAGGGTCGAAGGATGTGGAGAAGCCCTCCACATCCCAGGAACCCAGCTGCGACACCGCCAGTACTCCTGGAGATACAGAGACTCCCTCTGCGCCCCAAGGTACTGGGCTAAGTTGTGTGGTGGCTGGGGGTCCGACTACGGGCAAGGAGACCTCCTCGTGTCCCGGAGAGGAAACCTCTCAAATGGAAGTCGAGGAGGTGAAGGTGGAGGCGAAGGAGGGGGCAAGCACCCCATTAAACGAACCTTCGTCTTCATAAGAATTGCGCAGGTAAACCTGCATCACGCGAGGGGTTCCTCAGCCGTGATTGCAAGGTTGTTTGCGAGGCTGCAACTAGGCATTGTTCTGATCCAGGAACCCTGGATCAACAAAGAAGGCCAAATCAAAGGTTCGGCATGTAAGGAATCAAATTTGATTTATGATCAGAGGCAAGTAACTCCACGTGCCTGTGTTCTCGTAAAGAAAAACATCAAATATATTTGTGTTTCAGAATACATGTCTCGGGACTAAACTCCAATTATGGTACACCTCAACTTGGGTGGCGTTGACCGAGACATTGTCATTGCATCCGCATACTTCGCTGGAGACGGGCCAATAACACCGCCAGAGGAGGTACAGGAACTAGTACGTTACTGCAACAGTAAACGCCTTCCATTGATAATTGGCTGTGATGCGAATGCGCATAACACTGTTTGGGGAAGCACCAACAATAACCCAAGAGGTGAGTACCTACTTGAATATCTCTTAGCTAACAACCTCGAGACCACTAACATTGGGACAACACCAACATTCGTCACGAGAGCGAGGGAAGAAGTCCTTGACGTAACAATTGCTAATCCTGTGGTCAGGAAGTACATTACGTCTTGAAGGGTGATGGACGAGCCATCACTCTCTGATCATAGGATTATCGAGTTTAGGATCGAGGGAGATACCACTTCTTTCCCCGAGACTCGAAACCCTAAAAAAACAGACTGGCTCCTTTACAGGAACCACCTTAAGAAAAACCTAGAGGAATTCGAAAATATCGGGTCAGAACACCGATATTTCGAGCTGAATTCAAGGGTAGAGCAGGTCAGTAGGGCCATAATGGAGGCGTTTTACTCCAGCTGTCCACTCACCAAAACTCGACCAAGTAAGGATGCTCCTTGGTGGAATGAGGACCTGTCAAACCTCCGAAAGGAGGTCCGTCGGCTCTTTAATAGGGCAAGATGGGATAACAATTGGCAGGGGTACACCGAGAAACTTACTCAGTATAATAAAGAGATCAGGAAGGCCAAAAGGCTTAATTTTCAAGCTTTTTGTGAAAATATTACTTCCACTCCCACTGCAGCCAGACTTCAGAAAGTCATGGCAAAAAGGGGTACCAACCCCACAATGTCGCTCAAAAAGCCGGACGGGTCATACACTGAGGGAGATGAGAAACGATCAATTCTTCTTCTCAAAACACACTTTCCAGGTAGTAAACCCATAAGTAGTTTCGAAACAGCAATAGAATACACCAAGAAATCCCGTAAGGAAAATTGGGATATTGCTAGGAACATATTTTCAAGACAACGACTCGAATGGGCAATTAGTACCTTTCAGCCTTATAAATCACCAGGAATGGATGGGGTGTTCCCTGTACTCCTGCAGAGGGGAGCGGAAGAGATTCTTCCCCATCTGATGAAGATCACAAGAAGCAGCTTAGCATTGGGTCAAAAACCTGACATATGGAGAAGGGCAAAAGTAATCTTCATTCCAAAAACAGGGAAGAAAGACGGGACTGATCCCCGAACTTTTAGACCCATTTGTCTTACCTCGTTTTTGCTTAAAACGATGGAGAAGGTAGTAGATAACTACATAAGAACGGAGAACCTGGAGAAAACACCACTTCACAAATGTCAGCATGTGTACAGGGCAGGACGCTCCACGGAAACTGCTCTGTATCAGCTGACTGAAGGCATCCAGAAGACGCTGAACAACAAAAAAATCGCACTGTGCGCTTTCCTAGACATATCTGGGGCCTTTGACAACACGACACACGTGTCTGTCAGAGAGGCACTTGTAAAGCGAGGAGTGAACTGTACCATCATAAAATGGATGTATGAGGTGTTGACGACGAGGACAGCTGAGACACTGGCTGTCGATCAGACCATCTCTGTCAAAACCACTCTCGGAACACCTCAAGGAGGAGTACTATCTCCTCTCCTTTGGAGTCTGGAAGTGGATGAACTACTGCACAGGCTAACGGAGCTTGGCTTCGAATGTATAGGCTATGCCGATGACATAGTCCTAATAGTAAGAGGTAAATTTGAGGGTTCCCTCTGTGATTTGTTGCAGAGGGGCCTCAAAATTATCGAGCAGTGGTGCTTGTCAGTGGGGCTCAACATCAACCCAGCCAAGACCACAGTGGTTCCCTTTACCCGGAAAAGAAACCTTCCAGCCATGAAGCCCATCTCGGTGAATGGAGATAACGTAGAATAGAATTATGAAGTCAAATATCTGGGAATTACCCTAGACAATAAGCTTCTATGGAATAAGCATGTTAAAAACACTGCTAGTAAAGAGACAAGAGCTCTAATGGCGTGCAGAAGCCTATCCGGTAAAACCTGGGGCTGTAACCCTAAAATACTGCGATGGATGTATGTCATGATTGTGAGACCAATAATAACTTATGAGGCGGTAGTCTGGTCTGCTAAGAGAGGGCAGACAAGCACGAGGAAAATACTCGACAAGATACAAAGGCCTGCATGCGTTTGCATCACTGGAGCTATGAGAAAGTGCCCGACAGGAGCACTTGAGGTCATCACAGATCTCACTCCATTACATCTAGTGATCAACAGGGTAGCCCATGAGGCTATACTTAGAATATCTAGGGAAGGTACAGGGAATGAGAGAATTAAAAGTCAAGGAGCCTGGTCCTCTCTGAACAAGTACATCTCATCAGCGAACTTGCCTAGCAATGTTATGATTAAAAAAGTAAGCATTGAGAAGAACTTCGACACTATGCTATGTAAAAAGGAAGAATGGGAAAAGGAATACACTACCCAAAACTTCAAAGTGAATACCATTAAATGGTATACAGATGGTTCTAAAACCACGATGGGAACCGGCGCTGGAGTATACGGGGCAAGATCCAAGTGTACACTATCGTTAGGCTCCTACTCGAGTGCCTTTCAGGCAGAAATACTTGCAATCGAAAGATGCATAGATATAAACCTGGGAAGAAACTATCAAGGGTGTGACATTGTGATCCACTCCGATAGTCAAAATGCTATCAAAGCACTGAACTCTTATATCATCGACTCAAAGCTCATATGGGAGTGCCGGAGGAAACTTAATGTAGTAAGCAAGAAAAATAAGGTCTCTTTAGTCGGGGTTCCAGGTCCAGGAATCAAAGGAAACGAAGAGGCCAATACACTTGCCAGAAAGGGAGCACAAACGCCACTTACTGGCCCAGAACCCCTCTGTGGCCTAGGTAAACGCACCTATAAGAAAGATTTTCTGGAGAAGGAAGAGACCGAAAGAGAAGCACTCTGGAGAAACCTTCCAGGAATGGACCACTCTAAAAGGTTCATTCGGAACTTTGAAAGTTCAAGATCCAAAAAGTATTTGGATCTCAGTAAGTACAAGTTACGCCTACTCACTGGCTTCCTCACAGGACATTGTCGCCTTAGGAAGCATATGATGATAATGAGCTTAACAGAAACAGACGAGTGTAGATTCTGTGGTGAAGAGGAGGAGACTCCTGTTCACCTGGTTACATAATGCCTCGCCATTGCAAACCAGCGCAAAGAATGTCTAGGATAAGAGAATTACAGGAGGAATGAGGATCTAACCTCCTTGAAGCTTGAAGCCCTCTCAGATACTGGAGTTCATTGGAGCTCTGGAGCTGGAGGGCGAGCTGTAGGTAGCGCAGTTGCGAATACGGCTCTGATGGGGGGCACAATAGACCTTGAGGTCGCAGTGGAACGTAACCCCCTTCCTAACTATTAACTATTAACTAACGTAGTTTGACCATGAGAAAATTTCAGAGAAAGAATTTGAAAGCGTGAGAGACGCTGCAAAAAAGTGCCACCTCAGGAATTATGTTTTTGAAGGGGGAGGAGGTTTACCTTTGAGGGACTCTGAGAGTGCAGGGGCAGTTGTGACCTGTCGCCGACCATGGGTGCTTGCCGCGTGGTCAAAAACTCGGGAATCGGGGACTTGAGTTAAGTCCGCTGTTCGGAAGTGAGAAAAAAGCCGGTAAGATTCCGGAGTAGTTTCGGTTGGGGGTGGCTCGGGAAGAGTCAGTTACCGGTCAGGGATCGGGGGTGAGTTGTGTGGAAGAGGAGAACTCGGGAGAGGTAATTGTTTTGAGTCCGGGAAAGTCGGATAGGTGCCACGATAGGTACAGAATTAAGGTTCACTTTTCGATTTAGAAGGAGTTGCTCGCGGGAAGGGGACTCACTAAGAGTAAAACCGGACGACGTCTTCGGTTAGAGGCCAGTGTAGGAAAATAGTTTAGAAATGTTCAGTCGAGGATTCTATTAGAGTTCGGATTGAGGAAGTAACTGTGTTAGATCGTGGAAATAAGTGTTTGAGAAGTTTTGTTTTGACTAGAGTTAAAAGCCGAAGTAACAGTTGAATTGTCTGATTCAATTACGATAAGGAGATATTAGGTGAATGATAGATGTTTTATTCAGATGTTCTTTTTGATGTCTGTGAAAATTTCGATTTTATGTACGCATTTTACCATCATTTCTCGTGAATATAATATGTAATTTTGAAAATTTCGAGGTTTTCTTTCCTGAATACCTGTTCTTCAGAAAAGATAAGACAAAATAGACTCCCTTTTCGTGCAGGGAGCATGAACCCAGACCTTTTCGGAAAATAGATGAGATATGGTGACAGCGGGATAATTTAGAGTAATAATAAAAATTCCATCTTAATAACTGGTACTATCGATAAGTGTACAAGGCATTTTCTAGCCAACCAACTCAGGTTATAGTAAATTGGTGACAGGAGTTGATTGATAAGGGTAGAAACCCCCGGTTTATTACAATATTGTTGATTGAAAGAGAAAGTTGCCGCACGACGAAGGAGCGCGGCAATCTCTTGAAATCGACAATGAATTTGCGTTCGAATTGCACACAAGATTTTTCCTACAATCGAGCAGTTCACATATTTCCAAAAATTCGCGACGATTGCGATTGCAATTTCAGATGGTGTACATGAAAAATCACTACAATCATTTTCTTCTTCCATTTGACATACGATTATTATCTAGGAAATTTTTCACTCAAACGAAAGATGTCATTTACTCGTTGTCATGGATATTCTGAGCAACGCATATTAGAATTATAGTTGATAATTGAGGAAGCGAGCGTTTTTTCTATTTTGTCGCTTATAAGCGACATTTCTCGAAAAAGATGATGTTTGCGTTGTCAAATACGAGCGCAAATGCCTACTTTGGATATCGATTGTAGAAAAAAGCACTTATTTGACTTGGTTAGATCAACTCGATTTGAGAAGTTAGATTCACTTGATTTAAGGTGTTAGATTCACTTAATTTGGGGAGGTAGACTCACGAATAACTTAAATAGATTTATTCAGCACTAATGAATAAATTACGAAAGTACGAGAGAATGATCGAGAGAAAATAATTGATCTGTACTGTCCGAACTAATGAAATGAACTGAAACTCTAACAGAGCTAATGGCGTTATGCTTCCTCATTATGAATGATTAGGAGAAATTGCTGAGCTAAGCATTAATTTTTATACAATGGAGTCTTTGTTTAGGCGCTGGTCTCCCCGAACCGCTGCACGCGACCTACGACGTGCGGTGACGTCATACGAAAGGCTGTCGGTGTAAATTTTAAATCTCGCCAGCCCTGACTGAACGTCGCATGAGCCGGTCCACAAAGACCGTGCTCGTGGTTTCCCGAACATATAATTCGGAAATTGACGGAGGCGTCTCCGCGTCGGTCGTCCGTCGCGTTTCGAGGAGACCAGCGCCTTAGGGGATGACAACACCTCCCCCTTAAAATAAGATTTTTGAAGTGAGCAAGAATCTTTTAAGAAAAATAGAGAAGCAGAATTACACCTTGCAATGATTTAAGACTGAGAAAATATCAAAATGTGAAATGTAGAATTGAATTCAATAAGAGTTACAATCACAATTAAAATATTGAAATTAAATATCGAATTGACATCAGTTGATTGATCGTGATTATTATTATCATCCAATTATATTTAATTAAAGGAATAATGTTTGCTTAATATGGGTCCTATAAATTGTGACATAGAATATTGACTTTCAATAATTCAAGATATTGAGAAGATTAATCATGATTATTATATTATTCAATTGAAGGATTATTATTTACTTGATATTGGTCCCATTGAACGGACATAGGATATAAACATATAATGATTCAAAATAGTAAGATATAAAATCAATTATGAGATAGAAATAAATTGAAATAATCAGAGAGATTCTTGCATAAATATCACTTAATCAAAAGAGGTTCTTATGAAATGGCGAAAATTAAAAATGATGATTATTTAGGAACTTGAGAATAAAAGAATGAATTATATCATCATATAAATCTGTTACGTAAGTTCTGCTGGCCCAGTGTGGCAACAAACTTCGTTGAATGGCAACCTCGCAATTGGACAACTGCGCACCTATGCACAAAGGTGACTTAACGTCTAGTCTATGGTTGATGCCTACAGTTCAGTTCAGTTTTTAGACAAAGAGCAGATAAGTCGACTTACCAGGCAATTTCCATAATTTCCATATTTATATATTTGTTTTATAGTGTTTGATACTTACTTGTATAAAATCACAGTTCCTTCTTGTAATCTGTGTAAAGACGAAAGTTCGAGTGTGTTATTCCGCAAACCTTAACTTGATAGCAGAGCTTTTGAGTGAAACGTCCTTTTTCGTCAGCCATCTTTGTGTTTATCCCACGTTTTTTTTTGTTCTGCAAAAACCAACCGACAACCAACAATGGATCAAGTCAACAACAATGGAGAAGTTTTCATGAGCACTGAAGAGAACCATGTGGCTGGTGCCGGTGTGAATCAACCTGGACCATCTCCAAATAATTCTGTGGAGAATCAAATATTATCGTTGTTCACGAGTCAGCAGTTTATTAAGGTAATAAGGGACGAGATAATGACCAACGCCGTCCCCTCGCCGAGTCGTGTGGATGCAAACAGTGAAAGAAGCGAATGTTCAGGAATATCGGCTAGATCGAAGCAACACCCCACGTTTTCGATTCCGATAATTGATACAGAGGACAAATTAAAAGGTCATAACAACTTTAGATCATGGAAACAGAGGATTGAAAGGTATCTAATTGCTCTAGGACGCCATGATTTCATTAAGTATCCACTAGGAGGCGAGAAACAAGACTTCTCTTTTGAAGATAGAAGAATGTACGATGCTCAAGTGAGGCAATACCTGTAGGCAACTCTCCAAAATGGGCCACGTTCCCTCATTAAAAACGAGGAAAACGCAGCTGGAGCCTTCCTTAAGTTGGAGGAAATGTTCGGGAAGAACGACGTCCAAAAAATGGTGGAGCTGTTAGATAATTTCGGAAAAAACGTGTTGCATCCAAAAATGAATCCTATGCATTTTGTAACAAAATTCGAAGATGCGGTTAGGCAGTTTCAAGAGCTTGGTGTTCCACTGGAACAAAAAATAACTGTCGCATATTTTCTGCATAAGGTTCGTCATTTGCGAGCCTTAAGTGGATTCTATGCGACAATAGCAACATTACCAGAGAACACCAGGACCTATGAATTTTAAGGAATACATTTTTGGATGTAGCTGGTAACAATTATTATTTAGAAATGGAAAACAGTAAGTCTGATAATGATTTAGTAGATATTGTTTGTTATGAGTGTAATGATAATCCAGATTCTAGTTGCAGTGCTATCGACAGTGATATTATCACAATATGTTCCATTTGTTCCAATTTTCCTAAGGAGACTATTCTAGTGCAGTGGCGCTCCCAGAGATTGAGTCTGGGAGGGGTAGTGACCGTATTCTCTAACCAGACATTGAGCCTGGGGGGGGTAGTGACCGTATTTTGGAATTTTGAAGGAAGTAAAGTTTGTATTGAGTGCTGATAATACGGTCCTGCGGGGGGGGGGGGGGGGGGTAATTACCCCCAGTAAAGTGTACATGCCGATTTATTAAGTGTTAATCCTCCGACACGGTTTGGTAAGAAAAAATATATTTTAGTGCTTGTTGATGACTATTCACGATATTCACAAGTTTTTCTCATGAAGCAAAAGTCAGAAACACATAAATTTCTCACGTTAGGTCAACAGTTTTTGCAATCAATGTTCCTAGGACGTGGCCAGTTTAGTAAGCTAAGATGTGATAATGAAACAGAGTTCATTAGCAAAGCTTGTCAGGGTGTTTTAAATAAGTTTGAATTAGAATTACAGTTGGCTGAACCGTACCAGCCCGAACATAACGGAACAGCTGAAAGGTTTAATAGAACCATCCAAGAAAGAGCTCGAGCTTTGCTCTTCGACTAAGGTTTTCCTGTTAGTTTTTGGGGTTTTGCATTTTCAACAGCATGTTACCTGTATAACCGAACACCTCACTGTTCAATAGATTTTTTGACACCGTATGAGGAATTATTTAGTAAACAAGCGGATCTACAAAATGTAAAAATCTTCGGTTCACAAGCGGAAGTTAAAATAGAAAATATACCAAAAGGCAAAAAGCTACTTCCACGTTCTAGCATAATGTATTTAGTAGGATACACTGATAGAGGATATACATTGTATGATCCTAAAACGCATAAAACTATCAACTCTTGTAATGTTTTATTTAATGAAAAGTTTAATTATAACTCTTGCGAAACAAATCCGTTAGTTGTTAGTGAGGAACTTGAAATAGTTTCAGAAAATACTTTAATCCCACCGGAAAATTCAGTTGTTACTAGTAATAGTAGATCACAAAGTGAAGATACATATCAGATAGAAAATTGTCAAAATGAAATAGAAACAGAAGAAATCTCGCGAGTAGAGGATAATCAAAATATCAATGAAATAGAGTTTGAAGAAATTTCTTCCCAGTTGTACAATCAGGAAGAAACTGTGCCTGATATTAGTATAAACTCATGTATTTTGAATCCGTTTGGTTTTGTTTTTGATGATAGAATATACAGTACAAGTGATACACCTCAAAGTTATCATGAAGCCATTACTTGCTCAAATAGCAGTAAATGGATAACTGCTATTGAATCAGAACTCTTCTCGTTGAAAAAGCACACGGTTTGGGATATTGTAGAAAGAGAATCCAAAATGAAAGTAATTCCTTTGAAATGGATATTTACAGTGAAACATGATGGTTGCTTTAAAGCTCGTTCAGGTGTCGTCGGATGTAGAGATACAGAGAAATATACCTCTGAAGAAACAGCAGCCCCTACACCTCCTCTTCCATTTGTAAAATTATTGTTTGCATTATCTGTTGCTAAAAATTGGCACATAGAACAGCTTGATATTAAAACAGCCTTCTTATATGGAGATATTGATTGACTTAAGTATGTGACAATTCCTGAAGGTATAACGATAGATAAAACAAAATTTGTCTGTAAATTACGTAAAGCCCTGTATGGACTAGCAACCGCACCGAAATGTTGTTTTTTTGTAATAAACCTGGTGGTTCTGGTTCTTTATTTAATCGTATTTTCTATATTCCGCTGTCACCAATTCGCACTAAAACCTGGGGTTTCTACCCTTATTAATCATATTTCGCTGTCACCAATTTTTATCTATCTATTTTCCGAAAAGGTCTGGATTCGTGCTCTCTGCACTAAGAGAGAGTCTTCTGTCTTATATTTTCTGAGGAACAGGTATTCAGGAAAGAAAACCTCGAAATTCTAAAAGAACATATTATATTTTACGGAAAAATGATGGTAAAATGCGTACATAAAATCGTAATTTGCACAAACATCAAAAGAACATCCAAATAAAGCATCTATCGTTCACTTAGATTCTCACAATCGTAAATTAAATCAAACAATTCAACTGTTACTTCCTCAGTTACTTCCCATCAACATGCCAATCGAAAATGTACGAGGGGTCAGATAATCAGTTACAACTAATATTCAAAATTCGTACGTAAAATCGAACGTACATCAAATCAACTTCGGATCGAGATATCAATAATATTGGGAATTACAATAACGCCATTCACATTCATAGGGGTTAAAGCTTTGAATCGAATTTTCCTACCTTGGTCTGCAAACCACCTAGTTTCTCTTTTGTACCTGTTTGGAAACTAAACCACCCACACACGATATTGGCCTTTATTTTTATTCGCACTCGAAACACAAAAGAACGGCTTTTAACTTTACTCAAAATAAACTTCTTAAACACTCATTTGTACGATCTAACACAGTTACCCCCTTAAACCGAAATCTAACAGAAATCCTCTACTGAAAAATACAACACTATTTTTCCTCTAACCGAAACCGTCGTCCGATTATCCCCATCATCGTGATGAGTCCCCGTTTTCCGAGCAACCCCCTTTTTTTTTCCGAGTAACTCCACTCTCGCCGAGTAACTGACTTTAATTTTTCCTTGATCTCCAAAAGTAAACTTTACCCCTCTTTCAAAAAGAATCTACAGCTCAAGAGTGGGTGTCCAGACGCTTACTTAGCAAAAATGCTTGACTTCAAAAATGTTTCCCATGAATTTTAATCTCAACTGGCCCTATCTACCGTAGACATAAACAATTTCAGCCACTACAAGTTGCAAATAGACAGCTTTGCTTTTTAGACGTTACTTATCAAGCCCATGGGTGGTCTTTTCGTCGAACTTATCATGATCATTAAAACAAACGACATCCTGCAGATTAATACAATGTAGATGAAGTATTTTCTTTCCATTCAGGCAATGCATTTGAATTTGAAGAATCCATGTACTTTTGAATAAGTATTTCCCAATTATTACATCACTCTCCCCTACGAAAAAGTCTTGGCACTACAAGGCCAATACTTTTCCCATATTCACATAACATATATAATGGGCTGACCCCATATCTCGTCTCAATCCAGACAATGCGATACCTATTCGCTAATGCCCAACAACTTAACAGTAACCCCCTCGTATATACGCAATTTCACCGTCTTAATACTAAGATACTATCTATAAAGTGCATCATCTACAACTTAAACTAGGAATAATACAAACTAAAACCAAAAAGAAAACAAGAATGAACGTCCTCTAGGGTAAGTTAACCAAAACAAAAAAAATGACAGAGATTTCTTGCATAAGAAACAATAAAGCGTTCAAGTAAAGCGCTTCCCACTACGATACGACCCACTTCCGCACACATGACTTTTCGTTCACCTTTTTCCGATTTGAAATTCGCTCTTTCGCGTACCACTATCTCGGTATTCGCGACACACTCCTAATCCATGGGTTGGGCGAATCCTCTCCTGTGATCTGTCCTCTTATTGTAGGGAAGTCTCCTTGTCTAGGGCATGACTTCTTGTGGCAGGGCTCCTTTCTGCAAACACCGATCCATATGGTAGTAAGAGAATAATCTTAATTGAGGTGGTAACCTTCGGGGTAAGGGGAAAGAAAAGGGATTTTCAGGTCTACTTGGCATGATACGTGCTCGATCACTCATGTTCGCACTAGCATTCATTGGTCTACATTAGTCTGACAATGACGCAAACGACACCACCATTGTTTTTTCGAGGGATATGATAGTCTCGTCACCGCACCAAATATACGACGAACGCCCTAGTTTAGTACCCATTATTTCGGTTCTTCCGTCCGATGTCTATAGAGGGGTACAATCTCGCATCGTCACTTCTTCCAGGGTTTCCGACTCTCGTCCTTCTGTTTGGATTTTTACTCGTTCCTGCTTTGCCCTGTGCATGTGGGTGACCCACATTGTAAGTGTGTTCCACAGACCGGCTAACATCATGAATTCACATCCTGGGTTCTGGTATAATTGTACTCCATTCAATATTACTCCTGTCTCGTCGTGTGTTGTGCTAGTTTCTTCATCTCCTCTGGGTTGAATCGTTCCACTGTAAAGAAACCCTGTCCAGTCCCTGCTACTTTCTCCACCATAATATTCTCAACAGCTTTTCGCTCTGCTCCGAAACTCTGCATTCTCTGTGCCTTGTCTATCTCCCTTGGGTCTATATTCCTAGTGTTCCAATAGGTTGAATTGACGAAACTCCTACTTTAACCGGGTTACTTTTGTACGCCGTTTTGGGGGCCGAACACTACGCGAATTCTTGAATTAATACCGCAGCTATTTCCGCACTTTTGTCCATACAATCATAGTCTAGTCACGCCTGAATACCGACAATGGAAAGGACAAAGGATGAAGGTTACTCCACATGTGATTATTTCTCATTTCGGACTGATCCTGTAGTGTTCATTTTCACAAAAAACAAAAAAAATTGAAAACAAAAAAAAAATTGACATTCTTATCAATCAAAAAACTTCTCAACATGAACACCTATTCTTGACCTAAATATTTTGTTACACGTGAATTATAACAGTACAAAAAAATTACAATTATACAATCAAAGTCATTCCGGGAATACCTACATAATTCAACAATCAGTTTATTCACACCACACTAACGTTTCGTGGTTGAACGAAAATAAAGAAAAACTAAAATAAAAACAAATCCTTCCTTTCAACTCTCAACGTTGTGTTCACCTATGCACCAATCAGTGACCAAAACGTTAAAATCATAACGATTTAATTTTCGTTACACAATCTTTTCGTGTCTTTCCCAAGTTTGAAAAATTATATACAAAATGAGGCTAGCTCTAGAGAATGATACTATCAACGTAAAAACGTAAACGATAGTAGTGAAAGAGGCGTTCATTGAGGAAGGTCGCTAGTCAGCAACTCAGATTCAATAACGGAACAGAAAAATGAAAACAAGAATTGGGACCTTGACCTTAGTTGCTGACAGCAGAGTATGTAACTCAAGACGGGACCCTTTCAGCTGATAACTCCCCGGGTCAAAAGAGCCGCTGGAATCTACGCTACAGGCAGGAAGTCGATTCATTTCTCCTGAAGGTAATGTCAATTATCATTACCACGCGTACCTGAACTGGTTACTTTTTCATCAAAGAGTTCGCGACATACACTTGTCCGTCGCCCAAATTTGCCGGTTCGCAAACAACGCATGCCCTTCTTACGTCCTTCTTCAGTCTAGCTTCTACTAGAGCTTTTGAATGTGCGTGAATAACCCCTGATATCAATACAACTTTAGTTTCCCACCGTTCTTCTTTATCGGCGGTGAATTCCTCCCCATTATTCTCGATATTTCGCTGTTCTTCATTTCTCCTCCCTCTTTCTTCTCCTCTACATACCCTTATGTCTATATTTTCCAACAATACAACATCATCATCCGGTTCATTTGTCTCTTTACCTTTTGAACTACTTATCGCGTCCGTTTCTTCTATGTGCTCCACCTGACTTTCGACAGTCCTCCCTTTCTTTCCCATTAATTCCCTCGTTTCCCCATATTTGTCGGTCTGTGTACCGAATTCCCTACAAGCTATTTTAGCCTCATTTCCTACATTTCCTTGTAGATTCCCTGGAATATCCTCCCTCGTGTCGTCCTGGCGACTCCGTTACCCTTGGGTGTGTAGTTATTCCTTGTTCCCGCCATTTCCATCGGCCTAATCTCCACAAAACCACTCCTATAACCTCCACTATTATACCCCTGAACCTCCTGTATTCTTCCAGTAACTCCCTCCATATTCTCACCTCCCGTGAGTATCTGTTCCTCTAAGTCTCCCTTATTCAAAAACATGAATTTCCTCCCCCACATCTTCAGGTAGGGTTCCCCCTCGTAATCTAGGTGCGCCTCGTTGGCGTACAAAAAATCTCTTCCTAATATAACCTGGACGTTCCCTAACGTCGTGTCATCACAAAGGACCGCTGTCCAATTCGTTCCCAATTGTTCTCCTTCTGGTCTTACAAAAATAGTCGTCGTACCCCAGGTACGTAAATCTTGTCCCGTTACACTCGTTAGACGGACACCGATCTCGTTCTTATCGATCCTACCGTCCGGGATCAATCCTTTATTCACGAGAGTCACCGCTGCCCCGTTGTCAACCAAACAAGAACACGCCTTACCATTAATATTCAACTTTATTATATGTGGTTTGTCATATAATCCCAATGAATTTACTTCCGGGATTACCATGACCGATGATCCATTTGGGTTCCCCTTGTGTCCTTGCTCTATTGATGACTCCCGTTTTCCCTGCCTCTCTACCACCCTTTGGCCTCCGTCCTGGCAGCTGAACTTTGGCCCTTGGAGTTTAAATTCGCTGTACGAAACGTAAGCGGCGATTGCGATCGTTTTGGAATCGCGCCGGTAGATTCCCTGTTTCCTGCCATGGTCGGCCCTTCTTGATTCTTGGAATATTGAGAATTCCCATTCACACCCCCTCGTGTATTCCAGGTCGGGAATCCTTCCTCTCTCCTTGTCTCCTCTCTGAACCTCTGCCTTTGGTCCTGTCCCCTGTTTCTATCCCTTTTCGGACAGTCCCTTAACCAATGTCCTTGTTGGTTACAGTTGAAGCACGAACCTGGCGCTCCTTGTGTTGCCCCCTTCGTGTTTCGGCATTCTCTTGAAATATGGCCTGTTTGGCCACAGGAAAAGCATCTCATTCCTAGTGGCTTTTCTTGATTTTCCCGACCCTGTCTGGTCCTCCTACATTCTCTTGCTGAGTGCCCCTCCTTATCACACAGTTGACATACTTGTTCGGTGTCGACTCCTGCTATCCTGGTACCGCCCAAACGCCCTTGTAACATTCTTATGATAGTTTCCTGTAACTTCACTAGCTCCTCCGCTTTTTCCAAATCTAAATCTTTCTCCTTCAACAATAAAATTCCTGTGTCCTTCATCAAATCCTTTCGTAGACCCATTTTGAACTGGTTCAAAATCAGATCTTTGTTTTTCTTTCTGATTCCAGCCTCCTCATCCACGGTGGCTCCTTCCAAATCCTCCCGCAATAAACTTGCTCCTAGCGTACGCAGCCTTGTGCAAAATGACGATACATCCTCGTCATGTCTTTGGAAACACCTGCACAGGTTCCACTGATTTTCCCCTGGCAGTCTGAACGGCGTAAATTTTTGTAAGAACCTATTCTTTAATTCGTTATACGTTAATAAATCTAACCCTGGTTCTGATTTGAAAAAACTATACGCCTCCCCTACGAGTTTAAATTCCAGCAATTTCTGAGTTTCTTCCTCGGTCCATCCGTCCAATTTTGAGCGTAACTCCAATTTATCGAAGTACCTCGCCGCTTCTTTCCCTGAAAAATGTTCTAATGTGCTGGCTATCATACCTAGCGAGTACATTCCCGCCCCACGTAATAGGTTGGCTACGTTTGGCGTTGGCACATTCGCATTTCCCCCAGCCATACCACTCGCCGAAGAAGCTGCAGGCAACATCTCAAATCTTTATTTTTTGAAGGTGAAATTTATAAAAAAAATTGAAAAAATGAAAAATTTAAAAAATTTCAATCCTACTTCCTCTTAATCAGCTTTCTGAAAAAAAAATTTTTTTTTTTCTCAAATGCACCAATAACTATTATTCTTAAGAAAATTATTCGAGAATATTCTGATAACCCAAAATCACAACGTTATCCCAACAAAAACAAAAACAAAAAAATTTTGGAATCAAACCCCCAATTGACTCGAATTAATATCACAAAAAAATTTCAAACAGTTGATGTTATTTAAATCCACTTGACCTAAGTCCTATAAAATTTATATTCCGAACTCCCGTCCAAAAAAATATAGAATGACCAACAACCTGATTAAGTTTATATTCGAAAATGCCGTCCTGAAACACACAAAATAATAAACTTCCCTAAAATCAATAAAAATTTTACTCGGAAATGCCGTCCTGAAACACACAAAATAATAAACTTCCCTCAAAATCAATAAAAATTTTACTCGGAAATGCCGTCCTGAAACACACAAAATAATAAACTTCCCTCAAAATCAATAAAAATTATATTCAAAGCAGCATTCCTGAAACACACAAAAATTATCCACACAAATGTTAGTAACACAAAATTAGCTCAACAAATCAAAAACATTTCCCTGTCTGATATTCTCTCGATCCAACTGATTTGATGCTTCTATAAACACCGAAAAAGTTCTATTCGACCTTAAATTTCCGACAAAAAATAACTTTCCCGATAGAAAGACTAATTTAAAATTCTCTATCTCTTTCCTGCTCCTTTCCCTCAAAAAAATTTAAACAAATCCCACCGCTGGTCGCCAATTTGTAATAAACCTGGTGGTTCTGGTTCTTTATTTAATCGTATTTTCTATATTCCGCTGTCACCAATTCGCACTAAAACCTGGGGTTTCTACCCTTATTAATCATATTTCGCTGTCACCAATTTTTATCTATCTATTTTCCGAAAAGGTCTGGATTCGTGCTCTCTGCACTAAGAGAGAGTCTTCTGTCTTATATTTTCTGAGGAACAGGTATTCAGGAAAGAAAACCTCGAAATTCTAAAAGAACATATTATATTTACGGAAAAATGATGGTAAAATGCGTACATAAAATCGTAATTTGCACAAACATCAAAAGAACATCCAAATAAAGCATCTATCGTTCACTTAGTTTCTCACAATCGTAAATTAAATCAAACAATTCAACTGTTACTTCCTCGGTTACTTCCCATCAACATGCCAATCGAAAATGTACGAGGGGTCAGATAATCAGTTACAACTAATATTCAAAATTCGTACGTAAAATCGAACGTACATCAAATCAACTTCGGATCGAGATATCAATAATATTGGGAATTACAATAACGCCATTCACATTCATAGGGGTTAAAGCTTTGAATCGAATTTTCCTACCTTGGTCTGCAAACCACCTAGTTTCTCTTTTGTACCTGTTTGGAAACTAAACCACCCACACACGATATTGGCCTTTATTTTTATTCGCACTCGAAACACAAAAGAACGGCTTTTAACTTTACTCAAAATAAACTTCTTAAACACTCATTTGTACGATCTAACACAGTTACCCCCTTAAACCGAAATCTAACAGAAATCCTCTACTGAAAAATACAACACTATTTTTCCTCTAACCGAAACCGTCGTCCGATTATCCCCATCATCGTGATGAGTCCCCGTTTTCCGAGCAACCCCCTTTTTTTTCCGAGTAACTCCACTCTCGCCGAGTAACTGACTTTAATTTTTCCTTGATCTCCAAAAGTAAACTTTACCCCTCTTTCAAAAAGAATCTACAGCTCAAGAGTGGGTGTCCAGACGCTTACTTAGCAAAAATGCTTGACTTCAAAAATGTTTCCCATGAATTTTAATCTCAACTGGCCCTATCTACCGTAGACATAAACAATTTCAGCCACTACAAGTTGCAAATGGACAGCTTTGCTTTTTAGACGTTACTTATCAAGCCCATGGGTGGTCTTTTCGTCGAACTTATCATGATCATTAAAACAAACGACATCCTGCAGATTAATACAATGTAGATGAAGTATTTTCTTTCCATTCAGGCAATGCATTTGAATTTGAAGAATCCATGTACTTTTGAATAAGTATTTCCCAATTATTACATTTTTTACTTCAGATAAATACTTCCAAGAATGTGGTTTTGAACCAAATTTACGTGAACCTTGTCTATACCTGAAAAAGAAAGAAGACAAAATTGTTCTGATATTGATATATGTAGATGATTTATTAGTAACTGAAAACAATAATGAACTTATTCAAGATACTGTCAATGTATTGAAATCTAGATTTGACATCAAACAGTTTGGTTTCCCAACCAAGTTCCTTCTTCTCTTCTTCTTCTCTGTGAGGCGCCCACTCCGGGCTGAACTGAGGCCTAGTGACCCATTGTTCCTCCGCATACTGCTTGAGAGACTCAGTCCCGCAGACAAGCAGACATAAATGCCGACCAGGAGGAGTCCCTTTCACCATAGGAATAGTGGGTGTTGGGTTTCCTAGGTGTGTTGTCCTCAGATAAGTGAGGTTTCTACAACTGAACAAAATGTGTTCAGCAGTTTCATCTGTGCCCCTGCACCACCGGCACAAAGAGCAGCTTGTCAGTCCCATTCTCTTCAAATGTTTGTTCAGTAGGTGGCCAGTCAAAGTACCGATCACCAGACTGAGCTGTCTTCTATCTAGTGCCAGGAGTCTCCTGACCTCAGGTCCAGATGAAGGTCTCTCAATGAGAAGTCTCGACTGCCTGAGGCCAACTCCTGTGCTCCATTCCGAGGAAAACTTCCTATCCAGCCAACTTCTAAAGAAGTTCCTGACAGATTTCCGACAGTCTGGCAGTGCGGGTTCCGGACCAACAAACTCTGATCGGGCCCCCTGCTTCGCCAGTGTATCTGCCTTCTCATTTCCAGGTATCCCCGCATGAGCCGGACACCAAACAACTTTCACGAAATTGTCTGAGCCAAGCTCACGCAGAGCTTCCCTGCATTCTCCTACTAGCAAGGAGTCAATTCTTACGTCAGAAAGGGATTTCAGTGTTCCCTGACTCTCACAGCACATATGAATGTGTTCCCCAGAGTATCCCCTGCGAATACACTCCAGCGCGCAGCCAAGAACCGCATACAGCTCAGTCTGCACTATGGAGCAATTCATCCCCAGAGGGATAGCTCGATAGAAGCGAGGTCCCACAATTCCAGCACCAGACCCTGTTAATGACAGAGAGCCATCAGTGAACCAAGTGGGACCTTCAGGCAGAATAAGCCTGTTTGGTGAAGACCATAGATCTCTATCAGGAACAACTACCCTGTAGGGCTCGTCAAAGCAGAAACTAGTGCCCGCGTGGTCCCCTCTATGGAGAATGGATGCGTTAACATCCTCCGCCATTTTGAGAGCCCTCGCGTGCCCCCTAAAGGGTCCAGCATCACGCCATTGTCCCCGTTCCCAGACTCGGAGGGCTGTCTTCATAGCTACCTCCTTCACAACCAGATGTAATGGTGGAAGACCCAGCAAACACTCCATCGCTGCCGTGGGGGTAGATCTCAGAGCGCCTGTAATACTTAGACAAGCTTTCCTCTGGCATTTCCTCATCATGATTCGATTACAGGCCTTCTCCATAGACGGCCACCACACCATTGAGGCATAGGTTAGGATAAGCCTCACCACAGCAGTGTACAGCCAGTGCATAATGTGCGGTTTGAAGCCCCATCCTTTACCAATTACCCTTCGAGTAGACCAAAATATCACATTAGCCTTATTCGTTTGGGACTCGACGTGTTTGTTCCACAAGAGTTTGCGGTCCAATATCACCCCGAGATATCGAACTTGCTCGGATAGAGTGAGCCCACTCTCCTTCTGGTAAACAGAATCATCTCTGTTTTACCAGGATTTACCGAGAGCTCGTTTTCCAGGCACCATCGCTCAATCAATCGCAGAGCTTGCTGCATCAGATCCACAATGACACTGATTACCTTACCTCTAATCAGCAGGACAAGGTCATCCGCATAGGATGTTCCTTGGTTTGGAAATCATAAAAACTGATAATTATTTGTTTCTTCATCAAACTCAGTTTGTGAAGAATGTATTGAAAGAGTTTCGCATGGATAACTCAAATGCGGTTCATACTCCTTTAGTACCACAAGGGAAACACGAAGCACCTGAAAATACAAATGAAGCAAATTTTCCGTACAAGAAAGCAAAAGGCTCCTTGTTGTATCTGAGTCTGTTTACTGGAGCTGATATTTCGTTTGCAGTAAGCTATCTTGTCCGGTTTCAGTCAAATCCGCAACAGTATCATTGGACATTGGTGAAAAGAGTATTAAGGTATTTAAAAGGAACCATAGAAATAGGTTTGAAATATACAATACAGAATTTATTGTATTAACACATGCACTAAATGAAGCTTTATTTTTGGCCCAGTTGTTGGCAGAAACAGTAAATATAGTTGTTTTTCCTGTACCAGTGTATGAAGATAATGAAGCTGCTAGACAAAATTGTCTAACTAGCACTAGTAAAGTCGATTGAAATATATAGAACGAAGATATCTTCTCATTCGTCAACATGTACGAGACAAGAAAATCAATGTTCTGAAAATAAATACAAATGATCAGATAGCAGATATACTCACGAAACCTTTGCTAGTAACAAAGTTTCGTAGTTTACGTGACCGTCTAGTTACTTGTGACTATCTGACCCTCAGTTAAGTTATGCATGCAAATTTTTAGTGAACTGTATTTTTGCAGTTGTTTATCAAGATTAAATCGAGAAGGGTCTTCGGACCCTGGAGATATGATTTTGACAAATGCAAGTATCTCAAATTAGAAGGGTCTTCGGTCCCTGGCGATGAGAGATGCGCTCATTATGGTTCACAGCTAGGTCACACCTTTCCATAAATATTTGTTTGTTTAGTTGAATCATTGATTATACATTTTACATGTACGATGTACTGATTAATGATCATGTTTGTTGAGTTTATATATGTGAGAAGGGTCTTCGGTCCCTGAACGCATGTTATACTCAAGTTATGTCTGTTTTAAATAATAGCATAAATATCTTGTTGGTTATGTCTGTATGATATGATCATATTCGTTGAGTTTATTTGCAAGAAGGGTCTTCGGTCCCTGGATGCATGTTATACTCATGTTATGTCTGTTTTAAATAATAGCATAAAATATCTTGTTGGTTATATCTGTATGATATGATCATGTTCGTTGAGTTTATGTGCAAGAAGGGTCTTCGGTCCCTGGATGCATATTATACGCATGTTATGTCTGTTTTAAATAATAGCATAAATATGTTGTTGGTTATATCTGTATGATATGATCATGTTCGTTGAGTTTATTTGCAAGGAGGGTCTTCGGTCCCTGGATGCATGTTATACTCATGTTATGTCTGTTTTAAATAATAGCATAAAATATCTTGTTGGTTATATCTGTATGATATGATCATGTTCGTTGAGTTTATGTGCAAGAAGGGTCTTCGGTCCCTGGATGCATGTTATACTCATGTTATGTCTGTTTTAAATAATAGCATAAATATCTTGTTGGTTATATCTGTATGATATGATCATGTTTGTTGAGTTTATGTGTGAGAAGGGTCTTCGGTCCCAGAACGCATGTTATACTCATGTTATGTCTGTTTTTAAACGATTATCTTGTTGGTTATATCAATTCTGTATGATATGATCATGTTTGTTGAGTAAGAGCGAGAAGGGTCTTCGGTCCCTGGATGCAGATACTCAGAGAAATTTAGTCAAGTGTGGTTCGCTTTAAGAAACCTCTGCTCGTAAGCAGAAACGGCTGCCCTTGAGTTCTCCTGACTATCCAGTTAGCTTTAAGTATTTCTTACAATGTAACAACAATGTCATAATATTATTACTGTGTATATGTATTTTTTTCTTATTATTCTAGTCTAGTTTCAATTGCAAGTCAGTAAGAACTAAACATATTAGTTTTTGATTGATAAAGTTAAGTAGTCAGTTGTCCGATTCTCAGATTGGGGGGGGGGTGGTGGTTAACGTAAGTTCTGCTGGCCCAGTGTGGCAACAAACTTCGTTGAATGGCAACCTCGCAATTGGCACCTATGCGCAAAGGTGACTTAACGTCTAGTCTATGGTTGATGCCTACAGTTCATTTCTGTTTTTAGACAAAGAGCAGATAAGTCGACTTACCAGGCAATTTCCATATTTTCCATATTTATATATTTGTTTTATAGTGTTTGATACTTAGTTGTATAAAATTACAGTTCCTTCTTGTAATCTGTGTAAAGACGAAAGTTAAGTGTGTTATTCCGCAAACCTTAACTAAACCTATATAAATGATTTGCATTACTTCACAATAGGTATTTATATAAGTTTCATAAATCACTGAAATTGATATATTATTTAGGATTGATTCTGACGGAATTTCTTCGTGTTCTTCCTTGATTTTGGGACCCTGTGATGAATGAATCTTCTTGGCTTGATGTTGAATTGTGGGAAGTGCTTGGACCATGCAAGTTGTGAAGTTCGGCATCGTAGTATACTTGGATTGGTTGCTGGACTGGTCTTCTATGGAATTGGTTGAATATTTGGAAGCACGGACTTGCTTCAATTGCTCTGGGTTCCTTGGTACAGCAAAATAATTTTCTAAGTAGTTTAATGAAAACACACCATCTGAAGAAGTTGTACAGGATGGTCAGTAGGATGGTACCACACACAACGGACAGTGCTGTCGCGACCCATGAAGAATGCTGGATAATGAAGGGCTTGTTCAGTTCTTGTTGGAGCTGTTCATCGAATTCGCTCAACTTGTGCTGGAAAAACTTCAATTCATGGAGGTTGATGTGAATTTGAACTTGATTGGTTCCATATGGAGGGCATGAAGTGAAAGGTTCTTTCTCAGCTTGCTGCAAAACTCAACTTAAACGATACTTAAAGTAGGAATTCCATAACTAGAATTAGAATACATTAGTACTGAACCAGTTTCTTAAACTAATTTGCTCAGTAAAGTTTGAATTAAGTTTTAGGATACTAACCTGCTTTAAGATTTATTGCTTTAGAACTATGGAAATTGAAGAGGACTGGATACGAGAAGAGCCATTCATTTTCATCGAGTTCGTGCCATATTTCAGCTTCAGCAATGAAACTTCTTTTCTTGGAGGAATTAGGAATCTGGTCGATCATCTTGGTTAACAGAACTTCATATAGGTTTTCGAAATTAGGATTTGGCAATGATAACATTTGATAAAGGTCGAAACTTTGGAAGGAAGCAACCCTGCCAAAAATACCTCATGAAATCTCATGAAACAATATAGATAATTTATGGAAGTCTATAAGGATCTATGAGGAGAGTCTGTAATCTATGCGGACGTTATCCGTGACACGAAAACTTTTTGTAAGGTTTTATGAGAATTGATACGTTGATGTTATTTATAAGCATATCCGAATACCTTGTGTACAGTCCAGGTTCAGGATTTGATGATTTTGATCTTATCTAATTTTATGCGGTTTCTATAAGCGTTTATATGGTTAAGAATAACTGAGAATTTATGAGTTTCGATAGGAAAACATGAAAACAAAGTATAAGAGTTTGTATTAGGTAGTGGTAGCAAGGGCGTAAATCTTATTTTTTCTTGAGGGGTGTAATCGATAAAAAATTTCGTCAGGTTCATTTTTATGAAAAAATTTCCGTTCTTCTTGGCGATAATTCTGAAACTTTATATTCTGGATGTCTTGGGGGGGGGGGTAATTACCCCCAGTACCCCCCCTATATCTACTATATCTAGTGGAAGTTCGAAGATACTATAAGATTCGATCAAGGGCGGATCCAAGGGAGGGTGGGTGGTCAGGATACAGCAATCCAAAAGAGAGGTAAATAGCAGAAGTATTATTATATTATTGTATGAATCAGATAGCAGCAATTAAAAGACACTGTAGGGATTTTAAACTTAAATTTTTCAGTTTATACTTTTCAAGATCCTTTTGTTCCTAAATAATAGATATATCAAACTCTTAAAACTGTTTCATTTTGATAAAAATCACTGATTAGTTTTGGTGAATTTTTATGAAGAACGTACTCATTTTTTATAATCTTTAATCTTCATTTGTATGTGTTTGAACACATACAATTCATATAGCAATCATTCTGGGAATTTTCATCAGGAACACATAGGTGTTATATGTGAAAACCACAATTGAAAACCATAGACCCTTATAAGTAACTACAATGGAATCTCATACATTCTCATTTATTTTCAAACTTCATTTCCTTATAGAAACATGAAGCATTCATCCCAGGAATCGCTGATAGTAACGGATGGGAATCACGTTAGGCGCTGGTCTCCTCGAACCGCTCGCACGCGACCTACGACGTGCGGTGACGTCATACGGTGTAACTTTTAAATCTTGCCCGCCCTGAATCTCGCCCGCCCTGGCGGTTCACAGAGACCGTGCTCATGGTTTCCCGAACATATAATTCGGAAATTGACGGAGGCGTCTCCGCGTCGGTCGTCCGTCGCGTTTCGAGGAGACCAGCGCCTTAGGGAATGCCATCAGAACCTGAAGCAATCAGTGGCGGCTCGTCAGGGACGGCAGAGTCTGCACTGCCGACCCACGATAAATGTCCACCAGCCTCCACTGGAAGCAATATGTATCTGTAATCTTCATTAAATACTTATGAATATCGCATATGGTTCTATACGGATACATTCCCATTTATTTTTAAACTGCATGTCCTTAAAGAAAGATAAAGCATTCATCCCAGGAGTCGCTAATAGAAACGGATAGGAATCACGTTAGGGAATGCCATATAAGAAACTGAAGCAATATGTATCTTTAATCTCCATTAAATACTTAGGAATATCGTATACTGTTCTATACGGATTTGCGGTTTCACTATCCAATTTGGATCTTATACATTCTCATTTATTTTCAAACTGCATGTCCTAATAGAAACATAAAGCATTCATCCCAGGAATCGCTGATAGGAATCACGTTAGGGAATGCCATAAGAAACTGAAGCAATATGTATCTGTAATCTCCATTAAATACTTATGAATATCGTATACGGATCTGTACGGATTTGCGGTTTCACTATCCAATTTGGATCTCATAAGTTCTCTTAGACCATTTTCTATCAGTTTCTATGAGACATTTTTGGCAGGGAAGGTATACTTCGAAGGCAATACACCCCAAACATGTAATATTACAAACATATTACGTGATATTGTTTCGAAGTAACTTTTGTTACATATTTGAAGATATATCTCTGTAATATTACAAAAATTACAAAGCTTTGAACTTAACTGTTACGATTAAACCATATCACAAAACACTACGTATTCCCATTGTAAGGATATTGGTGTTATATGTATCATGAACGATAATATTATATTGTTTTGCAATATTTCAGCAGCATGCATATTACATATATGTGTTCTGTCAATTCTGAGAAATGTGGCATTTTTTTTTATATAACATATAACAATTAAGAGAACGGATGTTACAACTGGAATAATTGTTTTGATAAATAAGTCGAAATATAAGGCATAACCGCAAAACTATACGTACCTATACCGAGTTGCATACGAGCGAAAACAAATTTCAACATACGAGCATTTCAAATTTCAACAGTTATTCACGCAAAGGGCACAGAGACAAAATAGAAATTTCCTTTCTCTATGGTGACTCACTCACGAGTCACTAACCTGAACTTACGCATTCACGATTCACGTTGTGGCAAAATTGCAAACAGCAGAGTTTAGTAGGCTTATTTAGTTCTCAATTTTCATTCATCAGTTGACAAAAGTGATCGAAATGAGTGTTGTGCACTGTGCAGGCTATCGGAAAGAATAAGCAGGGGTTAATCTAAGCAGGTAAGTGGAAATCAAGGAATCAGCATAAGCTTTTGCTTGGTCGTTGTATGATACAAAGGAATTATTTGTATCGTAGTATTCTTTGTATCATGTGGTTGTTCATTGTTTTGTTTCATTGTTCATCGTTTCAAAGGCGTTAGGACGTGAAAGACATCTTTGTTTTTGTATCTTGTTTGAAGACGGGTTTTTCTGACATAAAATTCTAGATACCCCAAGAATACTTCAACAAGTATTGTACCATATTGAGCTTTGAAATATTCTGATACGTACTTGTTGAAATAAACTCATCCATAATATTTTTGAGTTTTCCAGAATTTTAGGTAGTTTTCATTCTACAAAGTATTTTTGAAATATACTCGCTAGTTTTATACTTTTCGATAACCTTGTATAAAAGCTCTATTGACATTATAGACAATTAATGAACTATTTACAAGTTGAGTGATTTTTTAGAAAGTTGATTTTATACTTGATGAATTATTATTTTAATGCTTTGTTCATTAGTTTCGTCCCATATACAAGTTGTTTGTCTATGTTTGCCGTGTATATATTCACATGTGTATTAATCATTGTATTAATTGTGAATTTTATTTTTATTGTCTCACAGGCCATGGAATTTTATTGATGGCATATTATTTGTAGATATTTTCTAAATTTCTTCTGTATCAAGATATATATGTGCAAATAAATTTTTATTATTAATTGATGATTTGTCCTAGCAGAAGTAGTGAAGAATAAAGGGTTACACAGCAACCGAAAAAGAGTTCAAATTGGCAATCCGTGAATGGCTAAGGTATTCCAAACAAAGAAAGGAAGGGAGATGTGCATATATTATTGATGGTGGTAATATTAAATACTTCATTCAGTGTATTTTGTTTGTTTCTATCCCGATTCTCCATGAATGGATAATTTTGTTGGACCTCAGGTTTATTCTCAGAATGTATTGTTCTTTGGACATAAATGATTGTAGTAGGAAGGAAATAAATATTATTCTATCTACCTATTTAACTATTCAATGAATAACCCTTTCAATGTACTCTCAATTAATACTCTCAATATTATATTTTGTGTCAACTATTATATATAAGCTTTGTTTCAGCCTATTGCAAAGCTGTACAGTATATGATCATGCTTGTGTGTAATGAATAAAACCTTGTTTTTCCCTATTGTGTGAGAGCATGCATCATTAACTATATAGTTTTTTTTGAATGACGGGAACAAAATTCAAGTTGACACGAATGTTGCATAAGTACTATTGAAAAATTAATATTTCCCTTATATCACGAAAGCAAGAAGCTTTCAATATATAACTTCACTACAATAGATCGCATTACCAAGACCATAGATAATTCTAGCGAATTAAAACTAACGTTGAACCGATCTGGCGTCTGCGCCCGCCATTTTCATTATCCGTACAGAAATCCATATTATAATTAAAATTAGGGAGTCCGTCCGAGAGAAAAATAACCACAGAATCCTTTTCTAAGAATCGAAGTACGGAGGCTAACCTAGAAATGTAGGCTGGCTTGCTTAAGGGTTTTTTTGATCTGAACGGTTGTTGATTTTTGTTCGCTGCTCGGGTTTTTTCTTGAAGGGAAAACAGGGTGAGAAGAGATACTTTGGTTTTGTCATGTGAGTAACAATATTTTATAATTACAACTTTATCATTCAGATATTCTTCTAATTTGCTACACTTGTCTTCAACAGGGTCCATTATTTACCCCATGTGTTTATCTCATATCATTTATCCTCAATTCACAAGAGGCCATTTGCTCCTACTCAACGTATTTTTTTTCCATGTTGGTTTGCTTCTTGTGTATTGTTTTGTATCCATTTTTCATACTTCATTATCAAGTCCATTCCATATTATTTAATGATTCTAACTGACCATATGTATTAAATTCCCAAGTGCTTCTCACAAAAGAATTTGAATGTAAAACGAATGCTCAAAAATCACCTTAATTATAAGGTTTTGCAATATTCTTCAAATGATACTATATGTAATCGTTGTAGTTTGCAGCAAATAGCAAGGATATCCATAAGCACCATTGTCGGCATTATGTTTCATCACCTTATATTGATTGAGCATTTTAAAAAGCTACTCTCCACGCATTATTATCCGTTATGACTCCTCGTTTATTGTTTATATGATTGACTGCTTATATCGTTTACTATCTATATCATCCACTGCTTATATCGTTTACTATCTATATCATCCACTGCATATATCGTTTATTGTTTATTTCGTTTACTGTCTATAACATTTACTGGTTATATCGTTTTCTGCTTATATGGTTTATCTAATACTTGATGGGATTATTGACCAGGGAGACAACTATCGGACGACGCAACCTAAAAATTAATTAAGGCTTCGCCCAACGTTTGGAAATATATATAACAAGGACACTGTCGCATTCCCGTCTCCTTGCAACGTGGGAGATCATCAATCGTCAAATGATAGTTTGACCCCTGCGAAGTAAAACTCCCAATTTACCGCCTTTAATCTACTCAATCATTTTTAAACACCATTTGAGAGAATGCTCACCGGTCAACCTGTTTATGAATATTCTGAGTTAATGGTATATGAACGGGGAAAGGAGGGAGGTTTGTTTTTTTGAGCGCTCGTACTACTTACACGAGGGCTATATCATTTCGTCACGATGTCTGTATTTTTCGAATTTCGAGCCGAAAATGGTCTCAATCGACTATGTTCGACTCACTGATGACGAATCCGTCGGAAAATTCGAGTCTGTCCGTCCGGCCGTCCGTAAGCACGATAACTCTCGAACGGAGCAACCTAGAGACTTGAAATTTTCAGTGTGGGTTCAGTTCCCGAATGCCTCGGTTAAGTTTGTTAATGGGCCAAATTCCACCAGGGGTTCCGTAAATATGGCCGTTCAAAGTTTTGTTCCCCTGTTTACTTGAAAACTACAGATTTGATCAAAATGAAATTTTGCACTCAAATGGAGAATGGGGTGTTCAAGCTACATGTGAAATTTTGTCCAGATCGAATGACCAGAACCATAGAAACCATAGAAAATTGTAACTTTTGAACGGTAACGCCTAGGGACTTAAAATTTTCAGGATAGGTGTGGATCACGAATGTCGTGATCACGTTCATCTATGAGCAAAATTATACTAGGGGTTCCGTAAATATGGTCGTTTGAAATTTAGTTTTCTTGATAATTTCAAGATGACAGATTCGATCGTGACGAAATTTTGTATACTAATGGATAATGATATATTCAAGCTACATTTCTCCAGATCACATGACCAGAACCATAGAAACCATAGAAAATCATAACTTTCGAACGGAAAGGCCTAGGAACTTGAAATTTTCAGGGTGGGTTTGGATCGCGAATATCGCGGTCATGTTCATCAATGAGCAAAATTAGACTAGGGGTTCCGTAAATATGGCCGTTCAAAATATTTTTTTCCTGATAGTTTCGAAACTACTGATCGGATTGGAATGAATTTTTGCACCTAGCTGAGGAATAATGTTTTCAAACTACGTGCAAAATTTTGTCCAGATCGCATCACCAAGACTGTAGATACCGTAGAAAATTCTAGCGAATTATCGAAATAAAATTGATCAGCTGAAGCACTGACAGGAAATCTGGAGTTTCGCCTAAGTTTCAGAATTTTTTTAACAGCTGTCGAAAATTCCTTCAATTGATTTCCAAAACTGGAAAATGCGTATCCACCTACAAGGTGCATGTACGAGCGCTCAAAAGCTCCTGCCTTCACGGCAGTGCTTTTCGTAATTCAAAACCAGACAAAACTACAAAATTTCTTGGAGTCTATTTAGACGAAAACTTGAACTGGGAGAATCACATCATCAGCCTTGGAAAGAAGTTGAAATCTGTTACATACAACTTAAGGATAATCTGCCGCTATCTGAATACTGAATCCCTCAGAATTTTTCATTTCTCCAACTTTGAGGGTCTGATGAGATTCGGCTTGATATTTTATGGTGCTACCTCTAACACAAGACATATTTTCTGTATTCAAAAAAGAGTCGTGAGAACTATTATTGGCTTAACTTTCAGGGAATCATGTAGGGGAATATTTAGAATGAACCATATTCTGACCTTATACGCCCTTTATATCTATGAGGTTCTCATTCATCTGTTCAAGAACTTAAACGAATATATACAGTGCAGCTCTATGCACAACTACGACACCAGAACCTTAAATATCTGCTATCCGAATCATAGATTAACTGTAACGGAGAAACACCCTAGTTATGCAAGTGTAAGATTATTTAATCATCTCCCTGAAAACCTGAAGAGATGCAATAGTCTAAGAACTTTCAAAAAGAGTATTGAAGAATTTTCGATCTACCTAGAGCCCTATTCTATCGATGATTTTTACAATAGATAAAGTGTAACTATTAATTACTGTGTGATTACATGTTCATGAAGTTATTATTTTTTTTGACGCTGTTTTCATTTAATGTACAAATTGTATTACTTTGTTACGTTCCTTGAAAAATAAACTATATTATTATTATTATTTTTCGAATTTTGAACTGAAAATGGTCTCAATCGAGAAGGTTCGACTCACTGATGACGAATCCGTCGAAAAATTCGAGTCTGTCCGCCCGTCCGGAAACACGATAACTCTCGAACGGAACGTCCTAGAGACTTGGAATTTTCGGTGTGGGTTCAGTTAAAGGGGTTCCGTAAATATGGCCGTTCGAAATTTTGTTTTTCTGAATAATTTTGCACTCAGATGGAGAATGACGTGTTCAAGCTACTTGCAAAATTCTAGACTAGAGCGCATGACCAGAACCATAGAAACCATAGAAAATTATAACTTTGTAATGGAAAGGCCAAGGGAGTTGAAATTTTCAGGATAGGTGTGGATTTCGAATGTTGCGGTTCAATGAGCAAAATTAGGGGTTCCGTAAATATTTCCGTGCAAAATATTTTTATCCTGATAATTTCGAAACTACTCTTCCGATTGGAATGAAATTCTGCACATAGATGAAGAATAATGTACTCAAACTACGTGAGTAGTTTGTCCAGATCGCATTACCAAGACCATAGATACCGTAGAAAATTCTAGCGAATTATCGAGAAAAAAACTGGTCACCTAAAGCACTGATGTGAAGTCTGGATTTTCGCCTTGAAATTTTTTTTGACAGCTTTCAAAATTTTTTCGATTGATTTCTTAAACTGGAGAATGCGAATATACCTACAAGGGGGTGAACGAGCGCTCAAAAGCTCCTGACTTCACGGCAGTGCTTTTCATCATTTTTTCTTCTCCGTCTGGGTAGTTTTTTTTATCCTCCCTACCTTTTGGCACTCTGAAATAAACTTAATATTTTCTTGTTCCGAGTGCTAAAAATATGTGTTTTAAATTTCCTATTTTCCCGTCAATCTCTTCTATTGAATCAAGCGTAATTTGGGTTACATATTTACATACACAACGTAGTCCTTTTAAAACCACTATACGATCACGATCTTGGCCAAAGATTATCTAGAGTAATATTTTCAAGTTAAAAAGAACGCCTGTAAGGTAGAGTTCTAGTTCTTCACGGTTTTCAATAGAAAACTGTAATGTCGGTAAGAGTTTATCATTTCAAAAGTACCAGTACAGCACAACGTGAAGTCTGGATTTTCACCTTAATTTGAAATTTTCTTTGACAGCTGTCAAAATCTTTCCAATTGGTTTCTAAAACTGGAGAATGCGAATCTACCTACAAAGAGGACGAACGAGCGCTCAAAAGCTCCTGACTTCACGGCAGTGCTTTTCTGAATTTTTTCGACATAAGACCATTCAGATGTCAAGAAGCTCTCATCTCATAAATTATATAATCCCAATTCGAAGACTTAAATAGTATATTATTCAATGAGCATATATAATGACTGCTATTATTCACGAGGGTGAAGTTTGCGACACGAGCCGCAGGCGAGTGTCGCAAATCACCCAAGTGAATAATAGCAATTATATGCGAGTTGAATACTATACTTTGTCCACGACCTCATTGGTTAAATTGGAATAATTCTGCATTTTCAACATACCTAAAATAGAGTTGTCAGAATCGTCAACTTCATTTTCTGTGATTGCTGGAAATTGTCAAGCTTACGAGAAACGTCAAAACTCGATTCCGATTCTACTCATTTATCTCATTTTTTTGTACCTTCATTGCAAGATATTTCTCATCACAAGCTTCAAAAAGAACTTCTTTTATTTCTTCCGCAGAAGAAACTCTAGCTTTTTTCCTTTTCAGAAGTGAACGCAGTCTTTTATAGTTTTCGATATCGATTCCTTCATGTATGGCAAGCGTGCTCTAGAGCATGGAATAATATGACCATAATGTTGATGATTTGTATTTCGCTGATAATTTTGATAAATATACTGACCCCGAAAATGATCTAATTTCATTTGCCGCTACCCAATCCATAAAATTATTGAATACTGAGAGGTATAGATTTCGTGATTTCTCCGGAAGTTCCATTTCAGTGATTTTTGCAGCATTTCTGATTTCTGGTGGACTACTGACCACTTCATCATCACTTCCGATCTGCATAATCTACTTATTTTCGATGAAGTATTTATAATTTATAATAAAATTGCCGCACAATTCGAACGTCTCAGATACTTTTCAATCTGTCAGATTGAATGAAAAAACCAGCAATAAAAAAATATATAAAATTTTCAATCTGTCAAATTGAATAAAAAAACCAGTGAATAATATTCATTATACACGCCTATTATCCACGGGCTTGATTAATGACTGTCATTTTCTTTCATCAAAAGCATTCAAAATTAGAGTATTATTTAACGAGCGGTAATGTAGGTCATAACTCACGCAGATGAAGTTTGCAGCACGAGCCGAAGGTGAGTGCTGTAATTCATCAAGTGAGTTATGACCATTACCGCAAGTTGAATACTATACTTTATCTACGATAATAACAATAAATACTAAGATACAAGTGAAGAACTTTATTCACAAATCTCAATAGGTACCTCTAACTATGTATCATTTATGTTGATTGTGCTTCTAAGCATGGAGTATAAAGTCCATAGGGGCACATATAGTCCATTTAAGAATTATTGACATCGAAGCAGGCCATGAACGTCCAGTCGAGGCTTTATTTCTAGTTACAAAAAAGTTACTGTTTTGATCATAGAAATAAATAAAACATAAATATAACCTAGAAAAGTGTTCAGTATACGAATAATCTCTACATAAATATATAGAGGTCGTTAATAATTAAGCCGGAATATTTCGACTGCAGTTTAAAAATGGGAATTCAGGTTCAACGTTATATATATTAAGAAATGGAACCCCCAAATAGAAAACTTGAACAGGAAACTCACCACCATAATCTACACCCTCAATAGGTAGTATGAAATACCATATCCAACAAGATACATTGAAGCTCTTATACACAGCCAATTTTCAGTCAACCCTTCCATATGGCATTGTTCACTGGGGAAACAGTACATCGGAAAAAAATATTTAAAACACAAAAGCAAGCAATCCAAGCTATGTATAGAATGTAATATAGAGAGACTTGTAGAAGTGTTTTCAAAAGGAATAAAATCCTGACGTTAACAGCAATATATGTGCTGAAGTATGTTATCTTCCTACAAAGCCACAGTGAACTATTTGAACCGTTTCTGAACAACAACCCAACTTGGAAAATTGATCCTTATATATACCCGAGGCAACAATTGACACTAGCACAGAATAATGTGAAATACATGTGCATGAAGATCTACGATGCGTTACCCAAACAGTTTCATTCCATATAATATCGCACCCGTCATAGAATAAGGAGACAACTCTTTGAAGTTTTGGTTTACCGAAGTTTTCGTTCTATACTTTTGTGTACTTACTCAATTTAACACGCTGAACATTCGTAATAACTGCAGCAATCCATTCGAACATTATAACTCTAGCACCCAATATTCAATTAATGCAATTTTTCCCATCGTGGTGGAATATTCCACTGTTTTTCCAAAAAATTTGAAATGTTACCTTTTTTCACGAACAGTTTCTTATGTGGCGGAGAGGCCAACTAGAGTTATTCTGATATTGCACGTAAGAAAAGGGATACTTCCTGAGTTCAATACCGTCACTAACACAAAATGGACCTTTTCTGAGTTGTCTCCTTAGTCTACGACACATATTATTATTAAAATAAGAGAGAAACAAAAATTGAGAATCTATGTAGTACATGAAGAATTTTGACATGAAGTTTTACAATTATTCAGTATACTTTTGAATTGGGAACAATATAGTATATGTATTAGCAGAGGGAATGTGAACAGGGTACTATACAGTATAAGTATAATAAATAAACTTAAAATATCTATGAATGATACGAGAGCAAAGATTAAAATATTGAAAACTTTGTTTCCACGTAGTGTAGTGATTTGGATGTGTTTATTGAATAAGCTGACATAATCCTATTGATGGGCATCCTTTTGAGGGAAGGTTTCAATATTTCAATAACCCATTTATGAAATAATTCAGCATTCATAGTAATCCTTATCATTAATACTACTGTCAAGAATCGGATCACATCCAGGTAAAAATCCATCAATTGTTCCAGCATTCAAAATAGTGCACCTTCTGCCTTTACCCTTGAATATACTCGGCATACCTTTTGGATTATTTTCTAGTGTCCACTGACAAATTTGAATACCGTTTTTGAATATCCAAATTTCATCTAGATAGATGAATTTTACGTTTTGTTCCATGTGTTCTCGGTATTTATCACAATATTGTACTATTTGAGCGCTCGTACAACTTACACGAGGGCTATATCATTTCGTCACGATGTCTGTATTTTTCGAATTTTGAGCCGAAAATGGTCGCAATCGACTATGTTCGACTCACTGATGACGAATCCGTCGAAAAATTCGAGTCTGTCCGTCCGGCCGTCTGTCCGTCCGGCCGTCCGGCCGTCCGGCCGTATACACGATAACTCTCGAACGGAATGTCCTAGAAACTTGAAATTTTCAGGGTAGGTTCGAATCTCAAATGCCGCGGTTGAGTTCGTTATTGGGCAAAATTCGTCAAGGGGTTCCGTAAATATGGCCGCTCGAAATTTTGTTTTTCTGATTACTCCGAAACTACTGATTCGATCGAGGTGAAATTTTGCACTCTAATGGAAAATTAGGTGTTCAAGCTACATGCAAAATTTTGTTCAGTTCGCATCACCAGAACCATAGAAACCATAGAAAATTGTAACTTTTGAACGGAACCGCCTAGGGACTTAAAATTTTCAGGATAGGTGTGGATCTCGATTGTCGTGATCACTTTCATCTATGAGCAAAATTATACCAGGGGTTCCGTAAATATGGTCGTTTGAAATTTAGTTTTCTTGATAATTTTCAAACTACAGATTCGATCGTGACGAAATTCTGTATACTAATGGAGAATGATATATTCAAGCTACATTTCTCTAGATCGCATGACCAGAACCATAGAAACCATAGAAAATCACAACTTTCTAACGAAAAAGCCTAGGGACTTGAAATTTTCAGGATAGGTGTGGATTTCGAATGTCGTGATCACATTCATCTATGAGCACAATTATACTAGGGGTTCCGTAAATATGGCCGTTCAAAATATTCTGTTCCTGATAATTTCGAAACTACCGATTTGATTGGAATGAAATTTTGCACCTAGCTGAGGAATAATGTATTCAAACTACGTGCGAAATTTTGTCCAATTCGCATCACCAAGACCGAATTATCGGAAAAATATTGGTCACCTAAAGCACTGACTTGAAGTCTGGATTATCGCCTCAGTTTGAAAATTTGTTTGACAGCTGTCAAAAATTTCCTGTTTCCAAAACTGGAAAATGCGAATCTACCTACAAGGTGCATGTACGAGCGCTCAAAAGCTCCTGCCTTCACGGTAGTGCTTTTCGTAATTTTTTTTATTATATTTTTCTGTTTATCAGTAAGAATTTTCTTTTTTGTATTTGTATCCAATTTTTTTATGATATCCATAATATAATGTTGACTTCGATCAATTGAAATCTAGGTGCTCTTTGGCCAGTTCGAAAAGGATATCTAAACTGATATATTCATTGTTTTTAATTCTAGCAAAAACAAAGTCATTCAATGTCTCTTTGAAGGAATAATCGTATCGCACAGGTTTTCTTCCACTGCTTATTCCAGGCTATAATAACATGCTAATATTCTACGGACAGGGCTTGGTGAAATCTGAAAATTTAAGAGACATTGATCAATCAGAATACACTTTGAGTCGGTGAATAACCGTTTACCTGAAACACTAGCGGAAATATATACCAAATCTTTGAAAAACTCGAAGTAACACCGACAAACTGCCTGGCGTTATCTTGTTAGGCGCGATATATCCTGGTGAATTCCAGCCATTTTAATAGCATAAGACAAAAAATACTCAAATTCAGAGCAAATTTTTATAATTACATATTCACCAATATCTTCGATAAAATCATCAAAGCAAGATTTCTATGGGTAATGTTAGTGTTATTCCTATACCAACCTGAATTCAGCAACCCAAAATATTACTGAATAGTCTATTACCAACTTAAATTCGATTTTTCACAGCCAACCGAGATGTCAATAATTCTTAAACGGAGTATATTTAGTGCTAAGTTCACTAAAATATGCCAAAAGAACATTCTCTGTAAACAATGACTTGATATTCTTACTGCTAAGCCAATCTTGAAAATTGTTGTATATTATATTTGTTTTGGTATTTTTCGGGCAATAATTTTTATATGGTAGAATAAGCTGATTGTCTTATTTCAGAGGGTGTACATAATAATTCATCTGCAGTATCTGAATTCATCTTCTTCAACGAAATATACACAATGATAATTAGTTAACAACTCAATTTCATTAAACGTCAAAATTATTCAAGTGACGTCCCCTCGATACCAATAATGGACTGTTCCCTTTCGGCCAATCGGCTTGTTTGTTTACATATTCCATTACTTGATCGAAAGTAGTTGAGTAATGACTATATTTTTCAATAGGAGTAGATAAAAAATATTAATATCTAGTTATTTGTGTTGTGAAACGAATACACTTTCGGATTAAATTTTCCAAAATGGTTGACTTCATAAGTTATAACGCTCTTAAGCGTTGAAATTCAAAAATTCAGCAGAAGACGAGAAATATTATCAGAAAAGGACTAAAATAAAATATAAATTCGTTCCATCGCTACTCGCTTGAAACAAGTGTGCCATAATTCAAAGTGAAAATTGAATTCCTCAAATTGAATTATGTATTTTTCTATGGCAAAAACGGCATTTCTCTAAGTGATGTAAAAAAATGATGAAAAGCACTGCCGTGAAGTCAGGAGCTTTTGAGCGCTCGTTCACCCCCTTGTAGGTATATTCGCATTCTCCAGTTTAAGAAATCAATCGAAAAAATTTTGAAAGCTGTCAAAAAAAATTTCAAGGCGAAAATCCAGACTTCACATCAGTGCTTTAGGTGACCAGTTTTTTTCTCGATAATTCGCTAGAATTTTCTACGGTATCTATGGTCTTGGTAATGCGATCTGGACAAACTACTCACGTAGTTTGAGTACATTATTCTTCATCTATGTGCAGAATTTCATTCCAATCGGAAGAGTAGTTTCGAAATTATCAGGATAAAAATATTTTGCACGGAAATATTTACGGAACCCCTAATTTTGCTCATTGAACCGCAACATTCGAAATCCACACCTATCCTGAAAATTTCAACTCCCTTGGCCTTTCCATTACAAAGTTATAATTTTCTATGGTTTCTATGGTTCTGGTCATGCGCTCTAGTCTAGAATTTTGCAAGTAGCTTGAACACGTCATTCTCCATCTGAGTGCAAAATTATTCAGAAAAACAAAATTTCGAACGGCCATATTTACGGAACCCCTTTAACTGAACCCACACCGAAAATTCCAAGTCTCTAGGACGTTCCGTTCGAGAGTTATCGTGTTTCCGGACGGGCGGACAGACTCGAATTTTTCGACGGATTCGTCATCAGTGAGTCGAACCTTCTCGATTGAGACCATTTTCAGTTCAAAATTCGAAAAATAATAATAATAATATAGTTTATTTTTCAAGGAACGTAACAAAGTAATACAATTTGTACATTAAATGAAAACAGCGTCAAAAAAAATAATAACTTCATGAACATGTAATCACACAGTAATTAATAGTTACACTTTATCTATTGTAAAAATCATCGATAGAATAGGGCTCTAGGTAGATCGAAAATTCTTCAATACTCTTTTTGAAAGTTCTTAGACTATTGCATCTCTTCAGGTTTTCAGGGAGATGATTAAATAATCTTACACTTGCATAACTAGGGTGTTTCTCCGTTACAGTTAATCTATGATTCGGATAGCAGATATTTAAGGTTCTGGTGTCGTAGTTGTGCATAGAGCTGCACTGTATATATTCGTTTAAGTTCTTGAACAGATGAATGAGAACCTCATAGATATAAAGGGCGTATAAGGTCAGAATATGGTTCATTCTAAATATTCCCCTACATGATTCCCTGAAAGTTAAGCCAATAATAGTTCTCACGACTCTTTTTTGAATACAGAAAATATGTCTTGTGTTAGAGGTAGCACCATAAAATATCAAGCCGAATCTCATCAGACCCTCAAAGTTGGAGAAATGAAAAATTCTGAGGGATTCAGTATTCAGATAGCGGCAGATTATCCTTAAGTTGTATGTAACAGATTTCAACTTCTTTCCAAGGCTGATGATGTGATTCTCCCAGTTCAAGTTTTCGTCTAAATAGACTCCAAGAAATTTTGTAGTTTTGTCTGGTTTTGAATTACGAAAAGCACTGCCGTGAAGGCAGGAGCTTTTGAGCGCTCGTACATGCACCTTGTAGGTGGATACGCATTTTCCAGTTTTGGAAATCAATTGAAGGAATTTTCGACAGCTGTTAAAAAAATTCTGAAACTTAGGCGAAACTCCAGATTTCCTGTCAGTGCTTCAGCTGATCAATTTTATTTCGATAATTCGCTAGAATTTTCTACGGTATCTACAGTCTTGGTGATGCGATCTGGACAAAATTTTGCACGTAGTTTGAAAACATTATTCCTCAGCTAGGTGCAAAATTTCATTCCAATCCGATCAGTAGTTTCGAAACTATCAGGAAAAAAATATTTTGAACGGCCATATTTACGGAACCCCTAGTCTAATTTTGCTCATTGATGAACATGACCGCGATATTCGCGATCCAAACCCACCCTGAAAATTTCAAGTTCCTAGGCCTTTCCGTTCGAAAGTTATGATTTTCTATGGTTTCTATGGTTCTGGTCATGTGATCTGGAGAAATGTAGCTTGAATATATCATTATCCATTAGTATACAAAATTTCGTCACGATCGAATCTGTCATCTTGAAATTATCAAGAAAACTAAATTTCAAACGACCATATTTACGGAACCCCTAGTATAATTTTGCTCATAGATGAACGTGATCACGACATTCGTGATCCACACCTATCCTGAAAATTTTAAGTCCCTAGGCGTTACCGTTCAAAAGTTAAAATTTTCTATGGTTTCTATGGTTCTGGTCATTCGATCTGGACAAAATTTCACATGTAGCTTGAACACCCCATTCTCCATTTGAGTGCAAAATTTCATTTTGATCAAATCTGTAGTTTTCAAGTAAACAGGGGAACAAAACTTTGAACGGCCATATTTACGGAACCCCTGGTGGAATTTGGCCCATTAACAAACTTAACCGAGGCATTGGGGAACTGAACCCACACTGAAAATTTCAAGTCTCTAGGTTGCTCCGTTCGAGAGTTATCGTGCTTACGGACGGCCGGACGGACAGACTCCAATTTTCCGACGGATTCGTCATCAGTGAGTCGAACATAGTCGATTGAGACCATTTTCGGCTCGAAATTCGAAAAATACAGACATCGTGACGAAATGATATAGCCCTCGTGTAAGTAGTACGAGCGCTCAATAGGGCTGTGCTTTCTCACAATTAATTTTCGAATTGAACTTTATTATATCTTCAAACTTTTCTGTATTTCATTTGGTTAAACCTTCTCATTAAAGAATTGCGAAAAATAGTTTTGTTTGACTTTCCTGTTCTAGCTTCTCAACAAACAACAAGAACTTATCATCCTTCCATGAAATATACAAAATTATAAGGAATTCATATTGACAAGTCATATATTTTCATGACTATTTCAAAGAACTAAAGGGTGATTTTTTAAGAGCTTGAGAACTTTTTTTAAAAAAAAAACGCATAAAATTTGCAAAATCTCATCGGTTCTTTATTTGAAACGTTAGATTGGTCCATGACATTTACTTTTTGAAGATAATTTCATTTAAATGTTGACCGCGGCTGCGTCTTAGGTGGTCCATTCGGAAAGTCCAATTTTGGGCAACTTTTTCGAGCATTTCGGCCGGAATAGCCCGAATTTCTTCGGAAATGTTGTCTTCCAAAGCTGGAATAGTTACTGGCTTATTTCTGTAGACTTTAGACTTGACGTAGCCCCACAAAAAATAGTCTAAAGGCGTCAAATCGCATGATCTTGGTGGCCAACTTACCGGTCCATTTCTTGAGATGAATTGTTCTCCGAAGTTTTCCCTCAAAATGGCCATAGAATCGCGAGCTGTGTGGCATGTAGCGCCATCTTGTTGAAACCACATGTCAACCAAGTTCAGTTCTTCCATTTTTGGCAACAAAAAGTTTGTTAGCATCGAACGATAGCGATCGCCATTCACCGTAACGTTGCGTCCAACATCATCTTTGAAAAAATACGGTCCAATGATTCCACCAGCGTACAAACCACACCAAACAGTGCATTTTTCGGGATGCATGGGCAGTTCTTGAACGGCTTCTGGTTGCTCTTCACTCCAAATGCGGCAATTTTGCTTATTTACGTAGCCATTCAACCAGAAATGAGCCTCATCGCTGAACAAAATTTGTCGATAAAAAAGCGGATTTTCTGCCAACTTTTCTAGGGCCCATTCACTGAAAATTCGACGTTGTGGCAGATCGTTCGGCTTCAGTTCTTGAAATGTCAAAGCATACTGAGCAAATACTAATGCATGAAAATCCTAACCTCAAAAAAATCTGAGCAAATACTAATGCATGAAAATCCTAACTTCAAAAAAATCACCCGTTATTTTACTGAAGATGATGTGAAGTAATTAATTCAAATTCAACTCATGATTGTCTGATGAAATCCATATGAATTTGTTAGACCAAAATCGAGAGTATTCTTTCAAATTAAATGAGTTTAATTGTAATCACTTCATGAGGTTTTTTTCCGTTTAGATGTATGGTTTTTTCATAATGAACACTTCGTTATCCTCAATTGAAAATCATCCGATATTATATTGCGTTTTCAGAGTTGAACGTTTTGAAAGCGAATTTGGCGCCATATAGACCGCGACCTTTTCCATCTCATTGGCTGGGTACGCGGCGTGTTTTAATAGTGGCCTTCCAGCCACCGTCTGGGGCGCCCCAGGAGTGCTCCAAACCAAAGTTTGACATAAGTTTGACCAATCCAGTGCCGGAGTGTCAAGCCCTCGCCCTTTCCATTGGTGCATAACCCGAAATTTCGGGGCTTCAAGCGTAACACGCACCCGGCTGGAAAGCAGTTAATGTATCCACACTATAACTGCTTTCCAGCCAGGTGCGTGCAGCGTTGCCATCCGTACGGTAATTACCGTACATGTATGGTAATTTGACTCAAAATTAGAAAAAGTACGGTATACGGTCCGAATGGGCTACCGTACGCCGAAATACGGTAATTTCAGAATTCTAGGAGGATTCCACTAAAATAATATTTTATATGAAGTTCTTAACGTCTGCAGACGTGAATGAAAATATTTGTTAATATATTTATTATTTTCATAATATTCAATGTGTAATTGTAAGATATTTTGATGGAGAAGCAAAAACAGCTGAACACTTTTGAATCGAACCAAATTCCTAGAGAAAATATTATTTGATTTGCTTACGATGGGCGAATTTTATTCAGTAGCGTCCAGGTTTAGGAATCAGTTCCCAGGGATTTTCATAATGAAATGTGATTTGTTTAGATGTATTACCTTTTCCTCAATTATATCTTACCAAAAATCTCATAATATGAACGCGAGAATGAACGAATAGATATTATTATTATTATTGTTTACTTCAGTTTCATCATATAATAGGGACCTTTACACTAACGTTCCAGTCGCGCGCGACTGGAACGGCTCGACCAAATTCGCGCGCGACGGCGTAGTGTGAACGCAATTTTTCACACGCTCCAGTCGCGCGAGACTGGAATGGCTCGACCAAATTCGCGCGCGACGGCGTAGTGTGAAGGCAATTTTTTACACGCTCCAGTCGCGCGCGAAAATCACTCGCGATTTTCGCGCGCGACTATCGCGCGCGACTGGAGCGTAAGTGTAAAGGTCCCTATTGTCTTTCATCCTATTTAGGGCTTGGGAAAATTTACTATTTAGGCAAGTTCGATTTTCAATTTGTCGGTTAGGTATGGCCACAGAAATGAAAGAATTGTTTATCTATCTCTCTCTATGCAGTTCTGTGGTAGGGTGTACGTCAAAAGGCAAAAATTGTCCCAAATACGGTAATTTCTCGTCCCCGGTACGGTAACCTCAAGATTTTGGGTTGGCAACGCTGGGTGCGTGTTACTACGGGACTTGACGCATTAGGGCGTTACGTCCTAGCTGTCGCGGAAACATGCCAAAACCAAACTGTCAGAAAAACGTAAACAAAAAAGACGGGTTTGGCGTTGAACAGCTGTCAGAGCTTGAGGCCCCGAAAATTCGGGTTATGCACCAGGGGGAAGGGGAAGGTAGCCCGAGGGCTTGACGCTCCGGCACTGGAACGGTCCAACTTTGGTTTAGAGCACTCCTGGGGCGCCCCAGACGGTGGCTGATGTCTGCGGTCTGCGTCTAGTGTTCGGCGGTGGTGGCATCTTTTGATGAGTAGATGTAGTACGTTGAATATTTGTATCCACGTTACAGGCAGCATTTTCATCTTGATCACTACCGGTTTTGTTTACTTCACGTTTAGTAAGATTATTTACGTCTATTCTTTCTCGATTTGTTTTTCAAGTGTACTGACACGATCCATAGATATCGGATTGCCATCAGATGACTTTCCTTTTCACCTTTTTGCGATGTATCATTTTCATTATTCCGACTTTCACAGCAAATAAATTTTGCGTTATCTAACACTACAATGCTGGTATTTTTCTGAATGCAACTTCTATGATAGAAGAAGAAACAGTTTATGCAAACTTTTACGCCACTTTTTCTGGTTTTACAGTACTTCATGAACAATTCGGGTTCGAATTGATCAGAGCAATCCGAGAGCACGTCTTCCTCGTCCGGCGGCATTGTACACATACAGATGTGTTTCATTCATTCAAAAATAATCATTCTCACTTCGAAACTCCGACCAAGCTTTACACTCTACGATATATTATCCTTCATATACGATACCGCATACCGCACTACCTGTGGCTGCTTGAGCAAAACAGTTGTTACACATCTGTACGATCCGAACCAAAGAAATCCAGCGAGAACAAGAATGGCCTGCTCTACTGTTCTACGATTCTGCATATTATAACTCATCATCAAATGTACATCAAATCACGAACCTTCTACATCGATAACCCTTCATAAATTCGAGATGAGCACTGTCCAAAGAATTCAAAATATTTTGTTTTCCGAACAACTTGAATTTTGGGGCCGAATTAATATTTTCTTTAGAAATTTCATGTTTACCCGGAGCGCTATGAATTTCCTTTCAGTTCAGAAAGGGCTTCTTTGGTCAGAAAATAGTAGGCAGTACCAACAGAGAAGTTTCTTTCGAATTTCGCTACCGGTTAAGCAAATGGATTTTTCATGAATTGTTTTGAAAAAGCACGATTGTGACTCATTGTGGGCTGAACCATATTCGACATAGAGAGTCTAGGAGCTGGTAAGTCTTTGAATGAACTGAAAACTTAACAAAATTGAAAAGCCCTGTCGTGTAGTCAGGAGCTTCGTTCATCCACCTTGTAGGTAGATTCGCATTTGCCAGTTTGAGAAACCAATTGAAGAAAATTTTTGACAGCTGTCAAAAAACTGACAGCAGTTCTTTTTCAATCAAGCCGAATTAGCTGTTACAGAAATATAAGGATTTCTCATTCAATAATTCGTTGGAAATCAAAATGGTTCTGATTATGCGATCTGGAAAAAATGTAGTTTGAATTCTCCATTAAAATACAAAATTTAAGTCGAATCCGTAGTTTTGAAATTATCAAGAAAACTAAATTTCAAACGACCATATAACGGAACCGCTAGACAAATTTTTCTCATTGATAAACATGACCGCGACATTCGAGATACACATCTATCCTGAAATTTTCAAGTTCCTAGGCCTTTCCGTTCGATAGTTATAATTTTCTATGGTTCTAGTCATCTAGACAAAATTGCATTTGCATGAAGCTTGAACACGTCATTCTCCATCTGAGTTCAAAATTCCTCTCGATCGAATCAGCAGTTTCGAAGTAATCAGGAGAACAAATTTTCGGACGGCCATATTCACGGAACCCCTCGTGGAATTCTGTCAATTAGCGAACTCAATTGCGGCATTCGGGAACTGAACCCACACTGAAAATTTTAAGTCTCTAGGTCGTTCCGTTCGAGATTTATTGTCCTCACGGGCAGACAGACTTGAATTTTCAGACGGATTCCTCATCAGTGAGTCGAACCTAGTCGTTTCGAGACCATTTTCAGCTAAAAATTCGAAAAATACAGACATCGTTACGAAATGATATAGCGCTTGCGTGGGTAGAACGAGCGCTCAAAAACACGTACACCTATTTCTCTTATCTTATGACACTGACCTAATTCAATTCCATGCGAACTGCGATGCGATTCTAATATCCTCACTCTGGCCCGGCTCGCCAATCTAGTTCTAACCGCGCATTGCCCAATGCTCAAAATAATTTAGTATTCACTAATAAACTGAGTCTACGATTTTTACTAATTAAGAGTTCAACAAAACCAATACACGTGTTTCGCCATACCATGGCTTCATCAGGTGACAAGATAAACTAAGATCCTTGTTGCACTTGTTCGGAATAAATATATACCTATTTCCTAAACGGCAGGGGGAATAGATAAGGGTTGTTATCTACATACCCGATCTCTGCATCATTAGCTTCTTGTTAAACGGTCGTTACGTAATTCAACAAAGGGAAATTATTCAAACTCTACCTGGTCGTTAAGCAAATAAATTGACCATTTCTGTTTGTTGATTTCCATGCTTTTTAACAAATTGAGTTTTGAGCCCTTACTTTCAATATGAAGACTTGCGTAGTCGTGTGTGAAGCAATGCTTTTCCGTCAATAAATGTTTTGAGAAATTCGAATTTGTTTTTCCGTTAACGAAAGAACTTCTATGTTCCTTAAATCTTTTCTCTAAGGTTCTACCAGTTTGGCTGATATAGAAATCAATCTCCGGATGTTGATTTATATAGAGAAAAATCACGTTCCGCTAGATAGCGCTGAGAATCACAAGATGTCGGGCCGAGTGAGGGTCAAAATTATTCTGTCGTTCATAACAAGTAAATCAAATATTTTTTATATGATTGCGGAATTAATAATAATGCCTGTGAAAGTCGAGATAACAACTTCGGATATTTTTGATTATGTGGGTGAACGTGAATGTGATAGCAAATGACCACTATAAAATAGAAAATTATTGAACTTGCGATAAAAAAATCATCTTTCAAGGAGTGTGTTATACGTTCACATCCAGGAGTTCCCAACACCAATCATGCTGACAGGGACATTCCAACTATGTTGAGTGTTATGTTACATGATACATAAAAGGGGACCACTGGAGAACTTTAGTTAGTCTTGACATAATCGGGATCGTGAATTTATGTACGAATCGTTCTACATTTTCCATCCTTGTAAATCTTAAATGAACGCATTTTAACAAACCCAGTTGTTCACCACTAAAACGTAATTGGCGCAGTCGATAAAGGAGTTCTTGTGAAAGTTCTGCAAAGAAAACTACAAGGACCTGAACCTACCTTCCATTGGATCCATCAAGGAAATCGAATGGAAATTGCAATTTTTGCTAAGTGGTGAGTTATACTGATACTTAAAATTTTTTTTACATTTTATGTCAGACCCTCCTGAATCCTTGTCCGATTCCATCATCGAAGACGACTTCGATTTGGAGCTAAATTTATCGAATTCTTTCAGAAGACTAAGTATTAAGTCCAATTAAGAAACAACAATAAATAAAATAGAGATGGCTTCAGTTCCGAAATTCGATTTCAGAGAATTAAGCTTTATTCCTGATTTTGACGGGAGCCCAAATAAGCTCCATAGATTCATTACGGCCTCGGAAGCACTTTTAACACGATATTTTGATGTGAATAATACAAATAATTTCCAAAATATAATTCTGCTAAATGTCATACTGAATAAACTGCATGGTCGTGCCGAAGAAATTGTTAACATTTGTAATACGCAGACGCGATATCTCGTTACTTCTAAACAAAAAAAAACAAAAATAATTTTCCATAAACTTTTTGTGGGATACTAACCCCAATCCAATCGAGCGGTTAATTGGATAGGGCCTTGGATTCGAGCCTTGAGCAAAGTAAGGACTTCGAGTTTATTGAATTTTCCTCGAAAACCCCAATTAATGAATATAAATGAAACAGTGATGAGTTTTCATTAAATATATATTAAAAAAAATAAAAAGATTCTTTACAATGTATATATATACACCAATGCCTCAACACACGCATTCAATCTTCACCAGAATGAATAAATCTCGACAAATTTATCACAAAAAAAACTGTCAAATTAAGGTTTGATTAATTATCTCAGAATAACAATTATCTAAAAGAAACTGAATTTCAAGAGTACCTAATTCAATCTTGTGTGGGAGATTTCAAGACTCGGGACTAGTGAGAACTGAAATAAAACCATGCGTAATTTTAGAATTACCTTTTCTCATGCTCCGCCACTGGAGGGTTTAATCCTGTCACTGTATTGTTCGCACCTAATAAAGCCGAGAGTTCACTGCGCAGAACACACCCGTATTTTATTTCGGCTTTTCGATATGATTTTACCCACTTCTTAACTGCCGATAAATGAATACTCAAGTCGAACAAGTTCCCGAATTACGAATTCTTTTCTGTTGAAACAACCTTTTTCGTCCGATTCTCCCGAATCCACTCCTGATAGAGTCTCCCAAAAACCTTTTTCGACCAAGTCCCGAAAAGAAAAACTACCGCTTCGACTGAGTTCCCTGAACTCTCTACTTCTTTTACCGGGTTCCCCGAACCAACTCGCGAACAACCGACCCTCGATCGACAACAACTTCTTTTACCGGGTTCCCCGAACCAACTGACTTACTCCGATCTTTTTTCGTCTCAAGAAAATTTTCAACCCTACCATTCTAGGTGGTTCCAAATGATTTTTTCGTTTTCGTTGAACCAATCACCCCCTTCAATCATCTTTTTTAAGGCGGTTCGTAAACCAACCATCGGCAATTATTGGTCTGAAAATTCTGAACCAATCACCTATCGCATGGTATGGTGGTATGGTGTGAAATTTTTCCATCTAAACCCTAATCAAGTGTTTCGTGGAATCGATGAGGGAGAATTATAAATCTCCCAACGCTTCATTTTTTTGGTCAATATATGCGCGATAAGGCATTTATATTTATGGGTCTCTAAAACATTTGAGTTTGCTTATCGACATTTTAACACTGTCGAATAAACTAAACAGATGGAAAAAGATATGCGCGATAAGGCATTTATATTTATGGGTCCCTAAAACATTTGAGTTTGCTTATCGACATTTTAACACTGTCGAATAAACTAAACAGATGGAAAAAGATATGCGCGATAAGGCATTTATATTTATGGGTCCCTAAAACATTTGAGTTTGCTTATCGACATTTCAACGAATAAAACTAAACAGATGGCTTGCTAGGCGCTCTCACGATATCGATTTTTTCTTGTATCGACTAGGCCAAAAGAAATAATTCTCTATTCCCGTCTATTTAAATTAATTCTGCATTTACCGAAATGTTATCAAGTCTTTCAATTCATTACACATTCATGGAGCAAACGATTGGTCAGAGATCAAAAATGCACTCATTTTAAACTTTAGTGATCCATGGAATAGATATAGAAATCCAGATTTTATCAGTGAAGAATTATTTCACGCGGAAAATTACGACCAAAATAACTTTGAATTCGAAGATGACTCTGCTGAACAACATTTTCAGAATATTCAAACAGAGAATGATTCCGAAATATTTCAACTCGATACCAATATTCAACCAGAAAATACCGGTATGGAAAAATCAATTAGAACTGCACTTAAAAATGACGATAGTGAATCAGATTTTCAAAACAGTGAAACAGAAGGACAATTATTTTCATTTGAAAAATTTTCAGAACTGCATGAATCGAATAATATAAAAAATTGTTCTCTTATTACTGAACGGGAAGGTGATCTATTTGAATCTCCAGAATTTTACTCTCTAGCTCATTGTGTTTCAGAAGATCTCTATTCGAATAAAGAAATTGCTTTAACATTCAAACAAAGATTTGGTCAGGTTCATAATTTAAAATCCCAAAATAAGAAAGTCGGAGAAATTGCTTCAATCAATGTTAAAAACCGTAGATTTTATTATCTCATAACGAAGGAATTCAGTTACGAGAAACCCGAATACGAAACGGTCTTCCAAACTCTTGTTAATCTCAGAAAATCGTGTGAACAGAATGGAGACAGATATCTAGCGTTACCAAGAATTGCAAGCGGACTTGATAAACTGACTTGCCGAAAAATATTTGAGATAATAAAGTTCGTATTCGCGGAGAGTAACATGAATATCGCAATTTATTCCTTACCACAACAAAACCAAGAAATATCCGTAGAAGTCATCAACGAGGAAATATCGGATGACAATACCGTTCATTCCACTCGTGAGAACCCAATTCAGGAGATCCCCATTTCGGAAAAAGCGTTGAACGTCTTCGACAACCAAATAGTTTTTGATTTCGTGTTTCATTCTCCAGCTGAAGCTAGAGTAGAAAAAATTTTTCCAAACAAACAAAGAATTTTCGCTCAATTATCAATCAATAATTTAGAGAAAGAGATAATAGAATTTTTCAAAACCTATATTCGCCCAAAAATTTTATACGCTTTACATTTTAAAGAAGATAAGCACTACCTCGTTATTTGCGAAATTTTGAGGAAAACTTTCAAACAATCTGCTTTCAATTTAGTTAAGTGCAATGATATATTAGAAGATGTAACAAATGAGGATTTACGAATTCAAACCATTCAATTCATGCACGAAGCCAAAACCAATCATAGAGGAATCATTGAAACCATCGCTAGAATCAGAAGAACATCTTATTGGCCTAGTATCCAAAAAGACGTCACTGAATATATCAATAATTGTGAAATTTGTCAGATAAATAAATACGATCGAGATCCTCCATGTCAAAAGCTTATGCTTACTCCAACACCGTCTAAACCATTCGAAATTATTCATATTGACACCTTCCAAGCTCAAAATAAAAAGTTTTTAACGATTATTGATGCCTTCTCAAAATACGCACAGGCCTACCCATTGATTTCTCTAACAGGTATCGAAGTCGTACGTTCACTTTTGATATTCATGACACATCATGGTTCGCCTTCAAATAATAATGGACAACGGAACAGAACTAAAAAATGGTGTTATTACAGAATTTTTGAAAATCCATCAGATCACCCCTCACTATATAACCCCTAATAATCCTCAATCAAATGGATTAATTGAAAGATTTCATTCAACACTTATAGAACATCTGAAAATAGTAAAAATTCGGGAGAAAGAAATTAGTAATATTGAGAATTTGATGCCTTATGCAATTTTCGGCTATAATAACTCAATCCATTCATCCACGAAACAAAAACCTATTGATGTTATTAATGGCCATCTCGACACAAAAGACCCATTGAATATCGATATTAACGAAAAATTAGTGAATAATTACATTGAAAATCATAGAGAAAAAACTATAAAAATCTACAAAAAGTTGAATGAAGAAATGAGGAACAGAAAAATACATTTGATTGAAAAACATAATGAAAAAAGGCATGAACCCCTTGATTATAAATCAAACGCGGTAGCATATCGTAAAGTTAAGTCAAACATTAGAAATAAGCTCACTCCAAAATTTGCGAAAGAGAATGTTTTAACTGATGCAAAAATTAAAATTCATAGTGATACTAAAATAATTCATAAGCAAAATTTGAAAAAACCAAAATCTAAATCCAAAATACTTTTACAGGATGCTCCTAGTGCATCTAGTAGCAGCCCAGGAAATAGATATAACGAATCTTCAAGAGAATCCAGGAATCCTCCCGATTTACCTGGGCAAAGCCAAAATTAAAACAAAATCCCACGATTTCATACATTTTTACGATGTCGAACCAATCATCGTTGAACTGAATTATCTCCAAAATCAATATTTGAATGTAAAAGAATCCCTTCTAAATAAACCAAAAAGTATATTTTATGAAGAACTGGAAAATCATGGAAAAATTTTTGAGTATCAATTTAATGTTGCGAAACAAAAATTGAATAGTTTAATTCCGAAAGGGAGAACAAGAAGAGGTTTAGTTAATGGCTTGGGTACAATTATCAAGAGTATCTCAGGAAATTTAGACGCTGACGATGCAGTTTTTCATGAAAAAGCTCTGAGAAAACTTCAAGACAACCAAAAAGAAGTAATTTCCAAATTAAATTCTGAAATTTCGCTAACAGGAGAAGTGATTGATGATAACTTACCAGTTCGAAAGAATCTATGGAAAATTCAATAATCTTGAGGATAATTTTTATTTTTTCATGAGAATTAAAAATATTGTGGATCAAATTGGAACGTCAATCAATATTTTTATGATAATGATCGATGAAATCGAAAATGCTATCGGTTTCTCAAAATTAGGAGTTTTACATCACAGCATAATCAAAATTTCCGAATTAAAATCAGGAATATATCAAAACAATATACCCAGGATAATTTAATGTTCGCGAATGAAGAAGATTTTCATAATTTTTATGAATTAATCAAAGTAGATGCATACAAAATTCAATCTAGAATTGTTTTCATTTTACATTTTCCAATTATGAATCCCCAATTATTTTCTCATTATCACCTTTATTCCATTCCAACGATCAATAACACCATAATATCACCAAAAAAACCTATCCGACATTAAATGAGAAAACTGTATCAGTATACCTCGTCCTCTTGTGTTAAAATGCAAAACCGATTTTACTGTGAGGAGAACAACCTAGTCGAAGGTAACAAGGTGGAGGAATGTATTTTTCAACTATTCCAACTTCAGAATCCACTTGAAAAATGTTCCGCTGGACCAGATCCACAACCTCAAGAAGAGACAAGAAGAAATTCAACCCTTCATCGAGGAAACCTAGCCTGAAAGTTCAGTTCATGGAGAACTTATTGGAATTTTATAGATATTGATTTTTTTTGTACTTATTATTTTCTGTTACAAGAAAGCGAAAGAATGTTGGAAATCCAGAAAACCAACGGCAGGACCAGAACCGACCGCGGCCGTTCAACAGCCCAGCAAACCCTTCTTCACCCCCTGAGGCAACTTCTGAGGAGGGAGGTGTTATACGTTCACATCCAGGAGTTCCCAACACCAATCATGCTGACAGGGACATTCCAACTATGTTGAGTGTTATGTTACATGATACATAAAAGGGGACCACTGGAGAACTTTAGTTAGTCTTGACATAATCGGGATCGTGAATTTATGTACGAATCGTTCTACATTTTCCATCCTTGTAAATCTTAAATAAACGCATTTTAACAAACCCAGTTGTTCACCACTAAAACGTAATTAGTGCTTGCTGCAAAGTAACAATTTCTTCGAGATACGTTTCCCAATCTTCAAGATTGCCTGCAATTTTTCAACTGACTTGGGATTCAACGGGAATTTTTGCAAAGAAATTCCAGGCGAACTATGTGATGAGCATTGAGAAACAGAGCACATTTTTCGTGATCTTATTCCCACATTACCTCTTACAATCCGCTGCATTTTCAGCTCGTATACAGTTTATTTGAAACAATTATTCATAAATAATCATCTAAATGTATTACTTTCGATACATAAATGACTCAAAATCATACAAATATTTCACACTTTTCCCATATAAACACACACACGTTAGTTTGTTGTTCATCACTCGGGTAGTTCAAACGATTAAAAGTAGAAGTGGCCCACACCGGGATTTTTCCTATACTCCCTATTTATCCGATGATCCGTTTTATCTTGATTATTTTTGATGAATTTACCTAAGCTATTATCAGTTCTTATTTTATAATTTTGTTTTAATTCTTTTTGAACTGGATAAACTTCATTTATGGCTTTTTTATTTAGTTTTTTCGAGAGAAAATGAATAAAAAAGTGCAACACGGATCTTAGTTTATCTCGTCATTTGATGAAGCCATGGTATGTCGAAACACGTGTAGTGGTTTTGTTAAACTCTTAATTAGTGAAAATCGTAGACTGAGTTAATTAGTGAATACTAAGTTCTTCTTCTTCTTCCCCTTACGTTAGGACTAGGTCCTGTGTCTGCATCAATGGTTTTCCAAGGCGCTATTGGGATGATGAAGACCAGCTTTCGTACCATCTTATAGGTGGTCGTCCAGGTGGTCTACGTGTATTGGGTTTTTTTTCCTTTGCTATCTTAGCTACCCTCTCATCCGGCATTCTATCCACATGGTCTCTCCATTCTCTTCTTCGGCCTCTTGCCCATCTTACTACGTCCAGAATCTCACACATTTCCCTTATTTCCTCGTTTCTCTTCCGGTCAAATAACGTATGTCCTGTTATTGACCTCAGTGTTCGCATTTCTGTTGTCCTTAAAAGTCGTTTGGTTACTGTGTTCTCGGCTCTGGTCTCTATTGCATACGTCATAATCGGTCTCACGCATGTTTTATATATTCTGACTTTGCTCCTTGTACTCATGTGTTTATTACGCCAAATTATATCTCTAAGGTAGCCTGATATTAATGATGCCTTTGTTGTTTGGGATTTCACTTCCTCTTTCAGATTCCTGTTGCTTGTTAATATAGGATTATCAAGTATCGGCCGAATCAATCAAAAATGCTCAAATCGCTATGAATAATTTATACAGGGTGTGTACTTTTAAAAGGACCAAACTTCAGTGGAAGATCATACATGAGATTTGCAACAAAAAATGTCATATAACACATGGTCGAAATGTTGACGGTTATTCTTCAATTTAACATTTCTTGATTTCACTAAATATTTCAAGTTTTTCCATAAAATCAATTATACTTCGGTTATCCTTGTAGCCTCATCAAAGTTGGCCACATATTTGGAAACAACATTAAATTTTCTACAAGATTTGAATTTCTGTTCGTAAAAAAACTCTTATTGCGGGCGTGGAGGAGATGAATATCACGATTCTGAAGTGAACAAAACCAGTCATATTTTTCCATTGGTTTTATCGAATTTATCTGTCGATTCAAAAGAATTTGAAGGAATAAAATAAATTTTAATAATACAGATTTCTTGAAAACATGTAAAGAAGACAGAATTCTACTACTTATAACAATTGTTCGAAATGTCCACTGCCTTATTCAATACATTTTACATATCGTTTTCGCACTGAATCTACAACCCTGCGAAGTTCAAAACGTTTCTGACGCATTTCATTTAATATTTGGAGCAAACAATAAGATACTGTGAAATTTCGCCTCAACAGGGTAGGCCAGCCGGCCTTGTATGCATCAAGCAGCGACCTATTAGCGAGGTATTGTTTTACTTTATTGGTAACTGCGTGCGTCGTAGGTGTTACAATAGTGCCATATTTAGAATCGCTCTTCGGCTGGCCGACCTGCGTGAATAGTATACAGTAAGATGGGATGAGGGAGAACTTGTTGATCGAAATTACGAAATTATTTATACTTTCCTGTTCTAAGTGGAAATGTAAGATATCGAGGGCATTACTCGAGATTTGAATATGGAAATTGATAATTCAGAATAAGGTTCGATAAATAACATTTTTATGATTATTTTCTATTCCTCGATTATTTTTGGGTAGGCCCTGCATAAGCTGACGAGCCGTCATTGTATCGGTATGTATTCATTCCCAACAATAAGGATAAAGGTGAAATGGGATCAGAAATCAAAAACGAAAATAATTCGTTACCACTATTGGTCCACCATTTTATGCATAACTGTTAACAGGTATATTTTGTCGTAATTTGTTTTTGATTTTCTGTACCAAATATGGTATTTTCTCAAAATCAAGCAATGACTTCCAGTTTTCCAAACCTACAGGGACAACAGTATATCCCAAATTGTCTAATAGTTTCAAACGGAACGAAGGTCCTTTCATCAAATAATTTTCCTCAGTGTACGCTTCAGGATGTAAAACCATAACTAACACTCTGGAAATATAATTATTAATAAAATAAAGTTCAGCCGATTCTTGCATAGATGAACTTACATTTCATTATCTCCAGGAATATCTAGATCTTCCACAAACATGGCGGTGAAATTAGAGGCTACCGGATAACCACCTTTTCTGAATACGATCACATGATCTGAAGGAATGATGAAATGTTTGAGAAATTTTATACTTAAACTGAAATTCAAATATGTGTTGTAGATATATGTGATAAATAACTCTGATCCAAAAATATAGGCTTTTTTAAAGTCCTAAAATCAAAATTATGTTTTTTGCTTGGAAGAACAACTGCAACGATACATCTCTAGAATGTAATGAATCCTCATCAACCACATTAAATCTATCGTACTGTCTTAGGCGCTGGTCTCCTCGAAACGCATCGGTCGACCGACGACGTGCGGTGACATCATACGGATGAATAAAGAGTAACTTTGTTTAATTTTGCATATAATTCGAAAATTGACGGAGGCGTCTCCGCTTATGACGTCGACGCAAGTCGTCGGTCGACCGATTCGTTTCGAGGAGACCAGCGCCTAAGGGCTCCTACTCTGATGAAATTTAACATTAATCATGTAGTGACTGTTGAAAAATATTCTTTAATACGAGGGTTGCCTTTTATATTTCGGGATTGGAGAACCCTAGTGTTGCAATCTGGAAACTGACCACTCTATCGTAAAGTTAGACTTTTTTTTTGTTATACCTACTCAGAACGTTTCGACATACGAGCGCTATTTGTATTGTTTACATTAACTTGAAAGATTCATCTCGGCCATAAAATGGAATTAAATTGTGAACATTTTCGAACGATTTTTGAGCGCTCGTACACGAGGGCTATATCATTTCGTCACGATGTCTGTATTTTTAGAAAGTTGAGCCGAAAATGGTCTCAATCGACTATGTTCAACTCACTGATGACGAATCCGTCGAAAAATTCGAGTCTGTCCGTCTGAGCACGATAACTCTCGAACGGAACAACCTAGAGACTTGAAATTTTCAGTGTCCTGATGACTTTGAAACAACAGATTCGATCGAGAAGAAATTTTGCACTCAAATGGAGAATGAGGTGTTCAAGCTACATGTGAAATTTTGTCCAGATCGCATGACCAGAACCATAGAAACCATAGAAAATTGTAACTTTTGAACGGAACCGCCTAGGGACTTGAAATTTTCAGGATAGGTGTGGATCTCGAATGTCGTGATGATGTTCATAAATGAGCAAAATTATACTAGGGGTGCGGTAAATTATGGTCGTTTGAAATTTAATCTTCTACAGTCAAAACTACAGATTCGATCGTGAAGAAATTTTGTATATTCATGGAGAATGATATATTCAAGCTACATTTCTCTAGATTGCATGACCAGAACCATAGAAAATCATAACTTTCGAGCGGAAAGGCCTAGGGAATTTAGTTTTCTTGATAATTTTCAAAACTACAGATTCGATCGTGACGAAATTTTGTATACTAATAGAGAATGATATATTCAAGCTACATTTCTCCAGATCACATGACCAGAACCATAGAAAATCATAACTTTCGAACGGAAAGGCCTGGGGACTTGAAATTTTCAGGATAGGTGTGGATCTGAAATGTCGCGTTCACGTTTATCGATGAGCAGAATTATACTAGGGGTTCCGTAAATACGGTCGTTAGAAATTTTGTTTTCTCCTTTTAACCCCTCAAATAATCATCAAAAAAATTATAAAAAGCACTGCCGTGAAGTCAGGAACTTTTGACCAGTTTTTTTTTTCGATAATTCGCTACAATTATCTCTGATCTTGGTAATGCGATTCGGACATAATGCAAATTGCACGTAGTTTGAATACATTATTCTTCAATCCAATCCAATCAGTAGTTTCGAAATTATCAGGAAAAAATATTTTGAACGGAAATATTTACGGAACCCCTAGTCTAATTTTGCTCATTGACGAACGTGACCGCGACATTCGCGATTCAAACCTACCCCGAAAATTTCAAGTCCCTAGGCCTTTCCCTTCGGAAGTTATAATTTTCTATGGTTTCTATGATACTAGTCATGCGATGTGTACAAAATATAGCTTCAATATATAATTTTCCATTAAAATACAAAATTTCGTCACGATCGAATCCGTAGTTTCGAAATTATTGGGAGGACTAAATTTCAAACGACCATATCAACGGAACCCCTAGTCTAATTTTGCTCATTGATAAACGCGACTGCGACATTCGAGATCCACACCTATCCTGAAAATTTGAAGTCCCTATGCCTTTCCGTTCGAAATTTATAATTTTCTATGATTCTGGTCATGCGATCTGGAAAAATGTAGCTTGAATATATAATTCTCCAAAAATACAAAATCACGTTCGAATGCGTAGTTTTGAAACTATCGAGAAAAATTTCAAACGACCATATTTATGGAACTCCTAGTCTAATTCTTCTCCTCGATGAACGTGATCGCGAAATTCGCGATCCGAACCTACCTCAAAAATTTCGAGTCCCTAGGCCTTTCCATTCGAAAGTTATGATTTTCTATGGTTTCTATGGTTCTGGTCATGCGATCTGGAAAAATTTGGCTTGAATATATCAGTCTCCATTAGTATACAAAATTTCGTCACAATCGAATCTGTAGTTTTGAAAATATCCAGAAAACTAAATTTCAAACGACATATTTACGGAACCCCTAGTCTAATTTTGCTCATTGATAAACGTGACCGCAAATTTGGAAATTTCAAGTCCCAAGGCCTTTCCATTGCAAAGTTATATTTTCTATGGTTCTGGTCATTCTATCTGGACAAAATTTTGCATGTAGCTTGAAGACTTTATTCTCCATTTGAGTCCAAAATTTCATTTCGATCGAATCTGTAGTGTTGAAGTAATCAGGAGAACTTAATTTTGAATTCCAATATTTACGGAACCCCTGGTGGAATTCTGCCCATTAACGAACACAACCGCGGCATTTGGGAACTGAACTCACACTCAAAATTTCAAGTCTCTAGGTTTTTCCGTTCGAGAGTTATCGTGCTTACGGCCGACAGACTTGAATTTTCCGACGGATTTGACATCAGTGAGTCGAACCTTGCCGATTGAGACCATTTTCGGCTCAAAATTCGAAAAATACAGACATCGTGACAAAATGATATAGGGTCAAGTGGTGTAAAAACGAGACTGGCAAAACTAAAAACGCGACAACAGTAAAAATCGTAAAAATTTATAAAAGAAGTTTAATATTCCTATTATATTTTCCCATATTGAAAAGTTGTGAAAAAAATAAAACCAATGTTTTAAAAAATTGCACCACTGAACGCTGCAAAAGGTTTCCTAGAAAATTTACGGCGGCTTTCCTGATAGCGCGAACATTCAAAGTTTGGTACCCTCGGCGTAAGTCGTATATCGGGTTGTAATGAAGGCAAATTCGGTACATTGTCACATTTTGTCGCGTTTGTGCGTGTGGTCCATCAGAAATGAAGGCAAAAAACGAGACAAGCAGTTTTAATTTTTGTCAGAGATATTTTAACAATTTGCAAAAATTATTAACTACTTTATTTTGTACATATATAATCATATATTCGAAAAATTTTTTGAACCGTTTGGACTACTCCTTATAATGAAAAAATTACGAAAAGCACTGCCGTGAAGGCAGGAGCTTTTGAGCGCTCGTACATGCACCTTGTAGGTAGATTCGCATTTTCCAGTTTTAGAAATCAATTGAAGGAATGTTTGACTGCTGTCAAAAAAATCCTGAAACTTAGGCAAAACTCCAGACTTCATGTCGGTGCTTCAGCTGATCAATTTTTTCCGATAATTCGCTAGAATTTTCCACGGTATCTATGGTCTTAGTGATGCGATCTGGACAAAATTTTGCTCGTAGTTTGAATACATTATTCCTGAGCTAGGTGCATAATTTCATTCCAATCCGATCAGTAGTTTCGAAACTATCAGGAAAAAAATATTTTGAACGGCTATATTTACGGAACCCCTAGTCTAATTTTGCTCATTGATGAACGTGACCGTGAAATTTGCGATCCAAACCCACCCTGAGAATTTCAAGTTCCTAGGCCTTTCCGTTCAAAAGTTACAATTTTCTATGGTTTCTATGGTTCTGGTCATGCGATCTGGACAAAATATTGCTTCAATATATCATTCTCGATTAAAATACTAAATTTCATCTCGATCGAATCCGTAGTTTCAAATTAATCGAGAAAACAAAATTTCAAACGACCGTATTTACGGAACCCCTTGTATAATGTTGCTCATAGATGAACGTGATAACGACATTCAAGATCCACACCTATCCGGAAAATTTCAAGTCCCTAGGCGTTTCCGTTCAAAAGTTACAATTTTCTATGGTTTCTATGGTTCTGGTCATGCGATCTGAACAAAATTTCACATGTAGCTTAAACACCTCATTTTCCATTTGAGTGCAAAATTTCATCTCGATCAAATTTGTAGTTTTCAAGTAATCAGGGAAACAAAACTTTGAACGGCCATATTTACGGAACCCCTGGTGGAATTTGGCCCATTAACGAACTTAACCGAGCCATTCGGGAACTGAACCCACACTGAAAATTTCAAGTCTCTAGGTTGTTCCGTTCGAGAGTTATCGTGCTTACGGCCGGACGGCCGGCCGGACGGACAGACTCGAATTTTCCGACGGATTCGTCATCAGTGAGTCGAACATAGTCGATTGAGACCATTTTCGGCTCAAAATTCGAAAAATACAGACATCGTGACGAAATGATATAGCCCTCGTGTAAGTAGTACGAGCGCTCAAAAATGGAAAGATTTAAAAAGTGTCTCGTTTTTACACCACTTGACCCTAGCCTCAGTGTAAGTATAGAACGAGAGCTCAAAAAATTATGTTATATTCGAATGAACGGCGCTTCAAAACCAGGCGCGCTCCCACGGGGAGGGTACTGGGGGTAATTACCCCCCCCAGGACCGTATTTTCAGCACTCAATACATACTTTACTTCCTTCTAAATTCCAAAATACGGTCACTACCCCCCCCCAGGCTCAATCTCTTGTTAGAAAATACGGTCACTACCCCTCCCAGACTCAATCTCTGGGAGCGCCACTGTTCAAAACCCTCAAATTTAGCGAGACATCCAAACAAACGAGTTATCGCGGCTTCTTGTGACGTCATGAATACTCTGGAGTATCTGAGTTCTGAATGGCAAATCAACAAATCAGCAGATTATTCTGTCGAGTAATCTTTTTGGTGAGGTTCATAACACTAGAAGAATTAAATAAAAAATAAAATTACATTTTCCTCGAGTCATTTGATAAAATTCCATATTATCTTTGGAAGTGTCGATTTTATTCAATAACATGATTTGTCGCACTGACTTTGATGAGACTTGAAGCCAATCAACGTTGTGCGTATTCAGTACCTGGCTGATTTCACGTCAGTGTTTTACAATTTTTTTATTCCATATTAAGATTAACAATCAATTATATTTTGCAATCTCTCTTCCACCAACAATAATTCCGCCTCTTATTCGTTGAAATTCGAGGAAATCATCCGCTTGATACTTCGAAATAAACTATTTTAAGTCAAATAAATCATTTTCAGTTTATGCAACTGTGCCATTTTTATTTTAAGAGGACTTCCCATAGGGGACCTACATGTGAAATTGAAGGGGCTTTCACTAAAGGCGACTTTAAGGGTTGATTATGACATGGCCCGTTAATGAAAAAATGTAATGAATGTTAACTTACCTATGAAGATTCCTTCCTTTGAATATATTCCAGATTTCACATAGTTTTCTCCACCAAAAGCTTTTAATAGCGCCGTTTCTAACGGAAGTTTTTTAACTGCGTCAATATTATCTAAAAAATACTCTGGCTTGAAATTGCTTGGTGCCAACTCCGGTTTGTACAATTTTATCGAATGATACAGAGTGAGATATGAATGCATTATATTTTTATTCACAGAAAACTTCTCAAAGTTTCGATTGAAAATTTCGGCGATTATTTTATCATCGAAAATCTGATGATAACATAGAGCTAGTGCTATTTTACGGATTTCTATATTCTCCATTTTTGATATTTCCATGCTCTTAACTTTATTTAAAATACAATCCCAGTTTTTCGGTCGGTAATCAGTCTTTGCGAGATACTTCAAGATAATGTAAAAGCAATAAAAGTCATCCACATCCGAAATGTTTTCCGACATTTTATTTGATACATAGTCGATAAAGGATTTGTTGATCACACACTGGAAAAAAAATCATCAATGAATATCGCCTAGTGAGAAGGAATGAAAAAAGGTTTTTTAAATAGTTTTTCAACATTATACCCGGTACCCGGATGAGGATACTGAGCGGCTGTATCTCGGCAACGGTGATGTCAACAGGTTGGTGTAATATTTGGGAATATGAATATTTAATTTCAAATTTGGTTACGCATCTCGGAGGAGAGTCTGGATATTCGTACATACATTGTGTAACTTTGAATGAACAACGGACGTCGTAAAATTGGGCTGGGTGACTATCGGACCACCTGCAAACTCCAATAACAAAGTTTTAAGTCGAGCCATTAATTAACAAATTTGTAGTCGATTGGATGTTATGACTACTGGAAGAATGTGCAACTGCGATCGAATTGTGGGAAAATTTCGGAGAAAGAATGTTACAATTTGGGCGTCTCGATGTCCACTCGGGAATTGTGTTTTTGGAAGCGGGAAAAAATTTACCTTTTAGGGAATCTGAAAGTGTGTGGGTCAGCTGTGACCGTTCGGGGCCGCGGAGTCGGGGGAGGGCTCGGGAAGAGCCCGGTCTGGGACCGGGAGTGAGTGGTGCGCAAGTAGAGGATAGGATAGTTAGTTTTTCGGAAGTAAAGAACTCGGGAGAGTTAGGTGTTTTGAGTCGGGGACACGCTTTAGGGGGTAGTTGAAATTCAGGAAAGATGCCACGATAGGTACAGCATTTTAGGTTCCCTTTTCGATTAAGAAGTATTTGCTCGCGGGTAGAGAACTCACTAAGAGGCAATCGTACGGGGATGGTTTTTTCCGGTTCGAGGCAGGTGAACCTACGTTAGTCAATCTAACAACGTTATGATCTGATGGCGTTTCTGGTACGTTTCCGGTTCACTAATATTCAGTACTAAAGTCGTTATCGTTACATCCAATTGTCAGAAGGATAATAAGATGGGTTAGGCGGGTGGAGGACAATACAATTCTCATTACCTTCCAGGAACCTAGAGAGTTTGTCCCTCAGTGTTATATAAATGACATAATAGTATTACAGTTTTGAAATTTTATTACTCGTAGACAATTTATGTCAATATAAAATTTTCAAAATATGAGTACTTGATTTTTTACCTTAAAACTTGGTGGATTATCATCGCGAGCTTGGAGGATCAATGCGGTATAACAATTGATATTTGTAGCAAATTTTATGCGAAGAGCTCTCATAGTTTCCGAGAAAAGCTCAGACGGATGAATTTTTTTTCATTCGAATTTTGGATTCTATACATTCCAAAACGTAAACTGTTAAACTCTGGAAATTTCAAGGGGATTAAAAAAGTTTTCTCCTCGAACGATTCCAAATTTTCGAAGGTTCATTATTGAAAATAATAAACCAAAATAATACAAATTAATAATCAACATAAGAAAAATGAGAGACATGCAGCTTGACTCTTTTCAAATTTTACTCATGTCCGAGAATTCAAAATTTCTAAACTGTAATGACAGCTTCTGAGGCATACAATAATTTGACCGAATATTCAATTTTTTCAAGTGATCGGTCGAGTAAAATAATCGATTTGAAATCATTGAACTTTTAATTCAATTTTGGAAAAATGGCTTCCATCTAAATCATCCGAAAATTTTTTGCTACCCTCATCCCATGATGATTACATATTTATTTAAAAAACATACACTTGTTGAAGTAATAAATTTGAGTTTTCATTATGTCAAAGTTTTTCCTTTTGTGTTTGTTTCTCTTGTAATTCAAGGGAATGATTGGGAAGGAAATTACAACACAATTTCACATTCTCGCCATCACGTGTCGTGGAATTTAACCCAATGTAGTGGAAATCATATTAATTATTCTATTGTAAGTTTGATACCATAGTTTCACAATCTCGCCATCAAAGTAACTGAGCTTAATAATTTGGACAAATCCTAGCCTGATTGTGAGTGATGGTAACAGATACAGTGACTTCATACAGGACAGTGGTGACAATAGACGTCCACTTTTTGATTGGTTGTCCCTGCCACGTGGTATAAATCGCCATGTTGCGTCAAAATATTTGATGTTTACTTAGTGATTTGTGCAATTATCTTGGTTTTCTCGAAGATTAACGTTTATTTGACTATAAAAAACAAGGATACGTAATATCCATCTCAGCTCTTTGCATTTGAAATATTAATAACAAAGCAGAATACCATGTTGTGCAGCAATTCTTCTGCAAAAGGGTTTCTTATGTAACGCTTCCCTGTGGATCCTGAGAGAAGAAGCAGTGGCAAATTAAAAGTATGAGGGATAAATGGACCCCCATAAACAATTCATATTTATGTGAGGTATGTTAAAAGAAAAATTGGTGATTTATATTCGAGGTTATATAAACAAAATATTTCAATTGCAAGTTCATTTTTCTGCTGGTATGTGGAGGAAAACTCGAGAGGATGGAACTTGAAAATTGAAGATCAATGCTATGCCGACTAAATTTTCATTTTCAAAAAACCAACCATCAAGAAAACTCACTAATCGGAGAGAAGTGACAATTCCCTAGAAAATCAAACCTCTCAAAGTAAATCATCTTTTATTGGACTATTTTAAAACATTTTTTAAATTTTCATTAATATTTATTGCTTGTAATAGTTTATTTAAAAAATAAGTTTTACCCATGAAAAATAGTAGATATTGACAAATATGTAAAAAATATCACGTATATCACTTTGGTTGAACGGAAATAAATGAGTTCCATCAAATTGTTTCAGAAGCCCTGAATGTACCACACATTTATACAAAAGCATCAACAGAGCACAGTGTACATCAGTCGTATCCACGTCAACTTCTGATCTGGCTAATTCATCAACATTGGATTGGAAATATAAATTTGAAAGAATTTTATTTTGAAGAAACGTCCTCCCTAGTCATTGATTTACCAGATTGCCATAAATTGAAAAATAAAATTATAAATAGATTTATAATATTCTGTTAAAATGAATAAAAAAAAAAGGAAAGTTCATGTAGACGATTTGCGAGTAAAACGGTGGCTGGACAATCATTTTGAGTTGCCTTTTCCAGATTTCTATAGTTACTCGTAGATGTATAATATATTTATATTTGAAATTGCAATTGTAAAAGCCAATTAAACAATAGATAAATTTGTATATCGGGCTTTCATAAATTTATTGTTATTCATATTTGGAATACAAACTTTTTCAATAAAAAAAAAAAAGAATTTTAAAAATAGTTTAATGTTCCGAAGAATTCAATATTTCCTAAAAAAACATCCCATTTTCTTCTATAATAATGAAGATTTCGGTTAACTGATATACCATTTCAATTTTGATGACAGTCAAGATGTTATACTTTTGAAAATTGCATTGTTGCTGCCGGTTCAAACATTTTACAAAATTTACTCAACTCAAAATATTAAGAGGATATTCATTATTTTTTTTGGGATAGGGCATTGTTTTGGAACTTTTCAGACATGAAAGCTATCTTAAAACAATATAAATCAGTAATTTCCACTCAAAATATGAATATTGAAAGATTGTCCTGTCTTTGCAATAATATACCTTATTTTCATAAATTGAAGAGTTAAATTATTAATAAGAATCTCAGTATAATCATTAGATAAATTCTGTATACGATGGTATAATCATACAATATTCGAAAGTGCTATCAAAGGATCAGAGAATATGACGGTCGTTGCACATTTATTTCAGATATTTAGAGTTCAATTTGTATACTTTTTCTATTAAAACGCAATAATTGAGTAATAATTGCAGATAAAAATTCGAAGGTATTCAGTTTATATTTGAATATTTCGTTGAAAAAACTGCTATTACAGTACTATTTCATTTGAATTTTGACGCAACATGGCGGCTGGGCGGAGCTCATATCCCTATTGTCGCTACTGTCTTGTATAAAGTCACTAGTATCAGAGGGTTATAAATATTCTTACAGATTTCTGTGAATGAATAGCTTCCAAAATTGACGGACCCTATCGGTAGGTTGTAGTTCCTTTCTCAACTACTATGCACCGCCACGATACGGCTAAAATTTTCAGCTTCAAAACGTTATTCATCTAGTAGTTATATACTCAATGATGCTATGAAGAAAAAATTAAAAATCATGCTTTTTGGGGAAGTAGATCGATTAGATGTAACTCTGAAAACACCATTTGATAGCTTGGGAAATACCAATACCGCATCATTCTTGCAATTCCTTTCTGTAAAATTTTACAGGACAGTCAGAAAAATGTTTATTGTATGGCTGCCTGATATTCGCCTAGACATTCACGTACATCTATTCTTCCCTATAATCAATCAAATCATCTGTCCTGTAAGTTTTGAAAAGTCAAAATGCAACAACTGATAGAACCAGACAAAGTTCTGATTATCTCAATTAGAAGAGGGGTGGTCTATGAGAAGGGTTGCCACTCGGTATATGGAATCCACTGTCCTATGAGTGATCGGTCGAGACAAGAAGGGATCGCAACTATATGTCTTGTTTAGGAAGACCCAAAATTTCAATCTTGAAACAAGACGGATAATTTAAGGGATAACCCCTTTCAATACGACAAGATAAGCAGTATTCACCAAAAGTTAGCTGTGATATTTGAGAAAAAAACATCGAAATTAGTGACTGCCACAAATAATGTCCTATAGTTCATTTGTTTCGGAATGAACCATTCAACAGGACTATGAAAATTCAAATCAATTGAATGGTTCAAGAGATATTTTAATAAACATTTTGTGGGTCCTTGATATGACATATACAAAAAAGTCGCAAAGCAAAATGATGCAAGCTGTTAAATGAATTTATCAAAGTTATAGGTCATCGATTTATTTCCCGAGATGGAATTTTTTTTTTAATAGCTTTTTGGCCCCAAGCGGTGGCAAAACGAAATTCAAAATAATTTACAGGCATTTCTCGTGCCCACTTTAGTGATGAGGAGTTTTTTCCCAACCTGTAGGCCAGTTACCATTGCCGAGATGCAGCCGCTCAGTATCCTTTATCCAGACAACCAATATAGTATACCTAATAACAGGTTTCAGTTGGTTCAATAAAAAGCTATGACTTGTAGTGAAAAAAATTTAGAAAAGCACTGCCGTGAAGGCAGGAGCTTTTGAGCGCTCGTACATGCACCTTGTAGGTGGATTCGCATTTTCCAGTTTCAATGAAGGAATTTTCGACAGCTGTCAAAAAAATTCTGAAACTTAGGCGAAATTCCAGACTTCATGTCAGTGCTTCAGCAGATCAATTTTTTTTCGATAATTCGCTAGAATTTTCTACGGTATCTATGGTCTTGGTGATGAAATCTGGACAAAATTTTGCTCGTAGTTTGAAAACATTATTCCTCAGCTAGGTGCAAAATTTCATTCCAATCCGATCAGTAGTTTCTGTCTTCTCTCTACTATCAGGAAAAAATAGTTTGAACGGCCATATTTACGGAACCCCTAGTCTTATTTTGCTCATTGATGAACGTGACCGTGAAATTCGCGATCCAAACCCACCCTGAAAATTTCAAGTCCCTAGGCCTTTCCGTTCGAAAGTTATGATTTTCTATGGTTCTGGTCATGCGATCTAGAGAAATGTAGCTGGAATATATCATTCTCCATTAGTAAACAGAATTTCGTCACGATCGAATCTGTAGTTTGGAAATTATCAAGAAAACTAAATTTCAAACGACCATATTTACGGAACCCCTAGTATAATTTTGCTCATAGATGAAAGTGATCACGACAATCGAGATCCACACCTATCCTGAAAATTTCAAGTCCCTAGGCGTTTCCGTTCAAAAGTTACAATTTTCTATGGTTTCTATGGTTCTGGTGATGCGAGCTGAACAAAATTTTGCATGTAGCTTGAACACCTCATTTTCCATTAGAATGCGAAATTTCATCTCGATCGTTTCAAAGTAATCAGGAAAACAAAATTTCCAGCGGCCATATTTACGGAACCCCTCGGCGAATTTTGCCCAATAACGAACTCAACCGCGGCATTCGAGATTCGAACCTACCCTGAAAATTTCAAGTTTCTAGGACATTCCGTTCGAGAGTTATCGTGTATACGGCCGGACGGACGGACAGACTGGAATTTTCCGACGGATTCGTCATCAGTGAGTCGAACATAGCCGTTTGGACCATTTTCGGCACAAAATTCGAAAAATACAGACATCGTGACGAAATGATATAGCCCTCGTGTAAGTAGTACGAGCGCTCAAAAACTACGAAAAGCACTGCCGTGAAGGCAGGAGCTTTTGAGCGCTCGTACATGCACCTTGTAGGTAGATTCGCATTTTCCAGTTTCAGAAATCAATTGAAGGAATTTTCGACAGCTCTCACAAAAATTCTGAAACTTAGGCGAAACTCCAGACTTCATGTCAATGCTTCAGCTGATCAATTTCTTTCGATAATTCGCTAGAATTTTCTACGGTATCTATGGTCTTGGTAGTGCGATCTGGATAAAATTTTGCACGTAGTTTGAATACATTATTACTCAGCTAGGTGCAAAATTTCATCCCAATCCGCTAAGTATTTTCGGAACTATCAGCAAAAAAATATTTTGAACCGCCATATTTACGTGACCGCGATATTCGTGATCCAAACCCACCCTGAGAATTTCAAGTTCCTAAGCCTTTCCGTTCAAAAGTTACAATTTTCTATGGTTTCTATGGTTCTGGACAAAATATTGTTTTAATATATCATTCTCGAATAAAATACAAAATTTCATCTCGATCGAATACGTAGTTTCGAAATTATCGAGAAACCAACATTTCAAACGACCGTATTTACGGAACCCCTAGTATAATTCTGCTCATTGATGAACGTGAATGCGACATTTCAGATCCACACCTATCCTGAATATCCCTAGTATAATTTTGCTCATAGATGAACGTGATCACGACATCCGAGATCCACACCTATCCTGAAGATTTCAAGTCCCTAGGCGTTTCCATTCAAAAGTTACAATTTTCTATGGTTTCTATGGTTCTGGTGATGCGATCTGGACAAAATTTTACATGTAGCTTGAACACCTCATTCTCTATTAGAGTGCAAAATTTCATTTCAATCAAATCTGTAGTTTTCAAGTAATCAGGGGAACAAAACTTTGAACGGCCATATTTACGGAACCCCTGGTGGAATTTGGCCCATTAACGAACTTAACCGAGGCATTCGGGAACTGAACCCATACTGAAAATTTCAAGTCTCTAGGTTGTTCCGTTCGAGAGTTATCGTGCTTACGGACGTACGGCCGGACAGACTCGAATTTTCCGACGGATTCGTCATCAGTGAGTCGAACATAGTGGATTGAGACCATTTTCGGCTCAAAATTCGAAAAATACAGACATCGTGACGAAATGATATAGCCCTCGTGTAAGTTGTACGAGCGCTCATAAATTGTAAAATGAATAAATTCAACTTGGGATATATTTCATCTAATGTGGTTTTCACCACAATTATCAAGTCACTGATACAAAAAAGATAGAAAAGGTTTTTGCCATGATTTTATCCTAATGATTCTTGATAACTCACCAATTGTTCCAATTTCTTCATGGTATAAATGCAACCCTCAAAACCAATATTTTTATCCATCACATAATTGGCAACAGAGTCACAAAACTCTTTATTTCTGAAGAATGAATACTGGAACTTTGTATAACAATTCGTTAATTTCTTAAGTGTTACATCTACATTATTATATGACATATCGTATATCCCTTCCACTAATATTTTCAAATTTTTATTCAAAAGATCTTCATAACAGGGTCTTGGAAGCATATCACATAAGGACCAAACTAAACTCTTCGCTATTTTTATATCATATTCATCCCTGCAGCTAAGTATTTTTGACAAAATAAGGTCCACTGATTTATTTGATAGTTGATGTTTCGAAGCATATTGTAAATATTCTCTGAGGTTTTGAATATTTTCACGTTCCAATTTTACTGGTAACTGTATGTCGAATACGATTGGCAGTGCAATCTTGAGTGCTTCTGCAAGAGGCACCTCTGAATAATGTCCTAGCAGAAAATCTAAAAAGATAATTTGCTGCAAATTCAAATCATTCAAACTGTGCCTCAACAATTGTAATAAAACTTGAACTATTGTACTATTTTTGGGAACTCCTATGTAACTGACAACTTTCAAAGCTTCTATTGTTTCATGAGAATCAATAATACCAGCTAATGTTTTCAATTTTTCACAAAGCTGGGCGAAGTTTTTGCTGCTGATAATATTCTTAGTTGACAGTTCAGACCTAAAAAGTGAAATGATGAGTTTGAATTAATTATCAATGAACATGTATAGAAATGATTATGCAATTCATGCAATATAAATGTATTTAGCTTTCTAACTGTTCCACTTAAAAATAAAATTGGGATTCAATATACATAAATTGGCGACTTCAAACTTTTGAAGTGTATAGAAATTTGTCATACTGATATGAAAAACTGAAGGGCGGTTAAGTACAAAACAAATTATAGATATCAGAACTGATATATTCTATCTATCGGTACACAGTAATAAGCGCTCAAAAGCTCCCGCCTACACATCAGTGCTTTTCAAATTATTTTGTTTAAAAACTATGGTCGCATAGGCTTTTGAAATTGATCGTAATTTGAATTTGAATTATGAAAAGTGGCCAAGTACCGAGAACCTTTCGGATCGCGTAGTGAAATATTCCATAGTAACCGCGTGCATCTCATATCTCAAAAACTTCACACCACATCTTTTGCAACACAAATCATCTGAAGAAGTTGCAATGTAACAAAACACAAGTTATTTTAATAATCAACAATTAATCAACGGATATGTTTATCGTTTTACCAATGTTTTGAGGTGAAATTATTAATATTTAAATAGAGCTTTTAATCCTATGAATTTCGTGGGATAAAAAAGAATCAAAGCTACAAGGAAAGATGATTATTATCGAAAAGTGATAGAAAATTACACAAGTCGAAATCATATTTGCATGAATTGATTTTGAAGACTCATTCCATAATTCAGAATTTCACTTTTTATAATCACCTTGCCTCCTTCTGGAGTACGAACACAGATCTCAGGGCCTGCATAATATGTTTAGTGTTCATCACATTCTTATGCTGACTGAATGTATCCAGAACTTCCTTTGTACTAGTTGCATATTTGAATTTGTTCATCAAAATATCGGGACTAGTTTGCTTGATATCTGTGAACAATTATTACAACAATTGAAAAATCAGAATATTCACCTTTTTTTTTAAATTATAATTTTCATAACAATCAATTACATTTTACACAGTAATATAATATCAATATTTATGATTGAGATTATCTTTGTTAGAAATCTTGAATAATGGAACTTTAGATTTGATAAACCCAAAAAATTAGTTCACCTTACCTTTAGAAATGATGACTGAACTGCACAAGTTACGAATTTTATTTTGATGACAATGAGTTGATAAAATTCCTCTGCGTAAAACTTCATTTATGGACATCATGTAGTAGTAGAATGCTTTGATACCTTAAAATTTAGATGATTAAATAATTGAAAAAATTCTACAAAATCTAGGTTCGAATGAATGAACATGGCAAAGAGGAATATATACCACTATTGACTCTCTCATTTCGAAGTTAACATTTTGGAGAATGTCAAGAATCAAATATAAAAAATGATGAAAAGCACTGCCGTGAAGTCAGGAGATTTTGAGCGCTCGTTCATCCACCTTGTAGGTAGATTCGCATTCTCCAGTTTCAGAAACCAATTGAGAATTTTTTGACAGCTGTCAAAAAATATTTCGAACTAAGGCGAAAATTCAGACTTCACGTCAGTGCTTCAGGTGACCAATTTTTTTTTTCTATAATTCGCTAGAATTTTCTACAGTTTCTATGGTCTTGGTAATGCGATCTGGACAAAATTTCCCCCGTAGTTTGAATACATTATTCTTCATCTATGTGCCAAATTTCATTCCAATCCAATGAGTTGTTTCGAAATTATCAGGAAAAAAATAATTTGAATATTTACGGAACCCCTAGTCTGATTTTGCTCATTGATGAACGTGACCGCGAAATTCGCGATCCGAACCTACCTCAAAATTTTCAAGACCCTAGGCTTTTCCGTTCAAAAGTGATTATTTTCTATGGTTTCTATGGTTCTAGTTCAAATATTATTCTATACCTAGTTCAAATATATTCTATACCAAATTTCTGGTATAGATCGCAGAATAGAGGAGTACGAAAGGATCCATTTAACAAGTTGATTATCTCTGCCAAAACTTTTATAAAAAATCATCCTGAAATAATAATAGGGAAGGCAGACAAGGGTGGTGCTACAGTCATTATGTACAAGGAAGAATACTTAGGGGGTATGAAAGACATGCTTTCCGACTCTAATACTTATAGGAAGCTGAGGAAAGCTATCACTAATATCATTCAAACAAGGGCGAATGGGTTGATCGGTCAATTGAGAAACGAGGGGATCATCGATAACTCTGAAACTACGAGACTCAAGAGACATAACTCAGTTTCTCCTAAATTATATGGCCTTAGGAAAGTCCACAAACCTACACTTAATATTAGACCAGTAGTGAGTTGTATCAATGCCCCAACTTATAACATCTCTGTTTATTTGCACAATATTTTGAGTCAGGTAATGTCCACCTCACCATACAATGTAAAAAATTCATTGGAGTTTGTTTCTTTCCTGAAAACATCGGTGGTACCTGAGGGATATCGCCTTGTATCCCTGGACCTAATTTCACTCTTTACAAACATACCGAAGAACTTGGTCATTGATATTGTAAAGAAGAAGTGGCAATACATAAATGCATTTACTAACATCCCCAAACAACTGTTTCTTCGCCTTATTGAATTTAACTTCTCCTCTAGTTTCTTTCAGTTTGGTGGAGAGTTTTATGAGCAGGTTGATAGAACTGCGATGGGAAATCCTGCCAGTCCATCATTGGCAAATTAAGTTATGACCGAAGTGATAGAATCATCCCTTGAAAAGTTACCCTTCGTTGTCCCCATCATCGTGTTATATGTGGACGACACCTTTTTGGTGATTCCTGACGACACCTGTGATCTAACATTGGATATTTTCAACCAATTCCATCCACGTCTTCAATTCACCCTTGAGAAAGAACAAGACGGTACGTTGCCTTTTCTAGATGTCGGAGTATATAGGCTGGACACTGGATTTCTAAAGACCAAATGGTACACCAAACCAACGGATTCTGGTCGCTTACTGAACTTCAACTCATGCAGCAGTTTCTCATATAAGATCTCCACTATAAAATACGTGATTTTCAGAGCGTTGAATCTCAGCAGTAAAGAGTTCCGAGGCGAGGTGGTGAATAAGATCAAAACCATACTAAAAAGAAACCACTATCCAACATCACTAATCAGAAAGATCATACATAATTATGATCCATTTATAAAACAACAGGTTAACCCTGAAAAAACCAACTTTAAATATTTGAGGTTTCCTTATATACCTGGACTTATCAATGAGGTTAAAAGACTTGTGGTGGGCACGTCGGCGAACATTAAATTGGTCCCCTACAACATTCGGAGTAGCGGTTCACTATTCATGGCGCTGATAGACAAAATTCCAACATCTGATTGTAGTAGTTTGGTGTACAAAATTCCTTGTTCCAGTTGCCCAAAGTGCTACATTGGTCAGACTAAACAACTGCTGAAAAATAGGATGAAACAACATAAATACGATTGGCCGCCAAATTGCTGGAGATAATGAAAGGAAGACAGCACTATCAGAACACCACTTCGAAGAACATCATCAATTTGATTTCGAAAATGTAACCATTTTGGATTTTGAAAATAACTGGCTGAAGAGGAATGTTAGTGAAATGGTGCAAATCAGGTTACACGATTCAGTAAACGATAGAACAGACACCCAACATTTGAGCATGGTATATGATAATATTTTGGGACTATATAGGAACCAAAATCGAATTTCTTAGGAATGTCATTCCTTAGTCTATGTCTAAGTGACAAGTCAATACAGATTGGATGTCGTATCGACAACACCAATAGATGATACGTAGTTCCCATGAAATTTTTAACATCTAGTGTAGGACACTAATTATATCATTGGTAAGAGAATGGAGGGAGTCTAAGTGGGAAATTACTGGAGTATGTGGCGAGATTTGATTTATGTCGTGTGTGCTGTCGGCATTTTGTTTATTTATTTTTGTGAAGTTTACCCGTGTAATGTTGACCCATTTGGTTTTTTGAATAAATTTCAGCCCTGAGGAAGTGGAAATATATCCACGAAACGTCGGCTTAGCTAAAGAAAGTGTTTACAATCACCAAAAAAGTCCTATCACCCTGTTAACCTGATACATTATGGTTCTAGTCATGCGATATGGTAAAAATGTAGCTTGAAATATATCATTCTCCATTTAAATACAAAATTTCGTCACGATCAAATCCATAGTTTTGAAATGATCAAGAAAACTAAATTTCAAACGACCATATTTACGGAACCCCTAGTCTAATTTTGCTCATTGATAAACGTGACCGCAACATTCGAGATCCACACCTATCCTGGAAATTTCAAGTGGCTAGGCCTTTCCATTACAAAGTTATATTTTCTATGGTTCTGGTCATGCGAGATAGACAAAATTTTGCAAGTAGCTTGAACAGGTCATTCTCCATCTGAGTGCAAAATTTCATCAGAAAAACAAGATTTCGAACTGCCATATTCACGGAATCCTGATTGAATTCTGCCCATTAACGAACTCAACCTAGGCATTTGGGAACTGAACCCACACTGAAAATTTCAAGTCTCTAGGACGTTCTGTTCGAGAGTTATCGTTTATACGGACGGACAGACTCCAATTTTTCGACGGATTCGTCGTGAGTCGAACCTTATCGATTGAGACCTTTTTCGGTTCAAAATTCGATAAATACAGACATTTTGCATGTAGCTTGAACACGTCATTCTCCATCTGAGTGCAAAATTTCACTTCGATCGAATCAGTAAATTGGAAGTAACCAGGACAACAAAATTTCGAACGGCCATATTTACGGAACCCCTGGTCGAATTTTGCCCAATAACGAACTCAAACGCGGCATTTAGGATTCGAACCTACCCTGAAATTTTCAAGTTTCTAGGTAGTTCCGTTCGTGTATACGGAAGGACGGCCGGACGAACAGACTAGAATTTTTCGACGGATTCGTCATCAGTGAGTCGAACATAGTCGATTGAGACCATTTTCGGCTTTCAGCACAGACATCGTGACGAAATGATATAGCCCTCGTGTAAGTAGTGCGAGCGCTCGAAAACTGCAGCTTGTTTTTTATTCGACCCTTGGTTTCCACTATCAATATTTCACAAAATATGTTTACTTCATGAATTTCCGAAAACATTGTTTGCTTCTCGAGGTAGCAAACTCAAAACATTCAATCGAGAAGAGACATTGTGCTTCATTAATTGTTTGAAGAGAACCTGACCAATATCGAATTGGAAACGAAAACTGGGTTTCATTGGTGAATGTACATACGTTAACCTGAGGTAAGGCTACCTCCGACGAGTCCAAAAACATATATATGATAGGTATAATCAACTGTATAGCCGAGATACAGGGTGATTTTTTGTATTCGCCAATATTTTCCATTGCTTATAACTTCTAAACCGTTCAGTATAATCAATTGATATTTGGAACGTAAAACACACTCCCATGGGTGGATCGATTCATCTTTGAACTGATCATAAAATCCAGGTCCGTATTAGAAAAATATGGGACTTTTCGCAAGCCGAGATTCACCCTGTATGAAGAAATATTGGAATTTGATTAGAATAACTGGAAAGAGCAGAAAATGTTCGATGAGGGTTAGAAGATTTCAGTGTCCCCGCACGATATTGGACCCATCAAAATTTTTGTCAAATGATAGTGAAATTTCACTTACTTCATAAAAATGTCGTACATTGAGATAGAATTCGAAAAATTTTCTGTCAGACTTTTTTTCTGAGCGCTCGTACTACATACACGAGGGCTATATCATTTCGTCACGAGGTCTGTATTTTTCGAATTTTGAGCCGAAAATGGTCTCAAACGACTATGTTCGACGAATCCGTCGGAAAATTCGAGTCTGTCCGTCCGTCCGGCCGTATACACGATAACTCTCGAACGGAATGTCGTAGAAACTTGAAATTTTCAGGGTAGGTTCGAATCTCGAATGCCGCGGTTAAGTTCCTTATTGGGGAAAATTCGCCAAGAGGTTCCGTAAATATGGCCGCTCGAAATATTGTTTTCCTGATTACTTCGAAACTACAGATATAGTTATAGTTAGGAAGGGGGTTACGTTCCACTGCGACCTCAAGGTCTATTGTGCCCCCTATCAGAGCCAGAAACTACATATTCGATCGAGATGAAATTTTGCACTCTAATGAAAAATGAGGTGTTCAAGCTACATGCAAAATTTTGTCCAGCTCGCATCACCAGAACCATAGAAAATTGTAACTTTTGAACAGAAACGCCTAGGGACTTGAAATTTTCAGGATAGGTGTGGATCTCGATTGTTGTGATCACTTTCATCTATGAGCAAAGTTATACAAGAGGTTCCGTAAATATGGTCGTTTGAAATTTAGTTTTCTCGATAATTTCAAAACTACAGACTCGATCGTGACGAAATTTTGTATACTAATGGAGAATGATTTATCCAAGCTATCAATGAGCAGAATTATACACTAGAGGTTCCGTAAATAAGGTTGTTTGAAATTTTCTCGATAATTTCAAAACTACGGATTCGATCGATATAAAATTTTGTATTTTAAACGAGAATGATATATTAAAGCAACATTTTGTCCAGATCGCATGACCAGAACCATAGAAAATCATAACTTCCGAAGGGAAAGGCCTAGGAACTTGAAATTTTCAGGGTGGGTTTTGATCGCGAATTTCACGGTCACGTTCATCAATGAGCAAAATTAGACTAGGGGTTCCGTAAATATGGCCGTTCAAAATATTTTTTCCTGATAGTTTCGAAACTACTGATTGGATGGGAATGAAATTTTGCACCTAGCTGAGGAATAATGCATTCAAACTACGTGCGGAATTTTGTCCAGATCGCATCACCAAGACCATAGATACCGTAGAAAATTCTAGCGAATTATCGAAAAAAAATTGGTCAGCTGAAGCACTGACAAAGTCTGGAGTTTCGTCTAAGTTTGATAATTTTTTCGACAGCTGTCGAAAATTCCTTCAATTGATTTCTAAAACTGAAAAATGCGAATCTACCTACAAGGTGGATGTACGAGCGCTCATAAGCTCCTGACTTCACGGCAGTGCTTTTCGTAATTTTTCATATTCCAATAAATATTTCAAGAATTTTTCAGAAGAATATACCACTCGCGGAACACCTCAAGGAGGATTATTATCTCCCCTCCTTTGGAGTCTGGTAGTGGATTAACTACTGCACATGCTAACGAAGCTTGGCTTCGAATGTATAGGCTATGCCGATGACATTAGTTACAGGTAAACTCGAGGGTTTCCTCTGTGATTTGTTACAGAGGGGCCTCAAAGTTATTGAGCAGTAGTGCTTGTCAGTGAGGCTCAACATTAACCCAGCTAAGGCCACAGTAATTCCATTTACTTGGAAAAGAAACCTTCCTGGTATGTAATCCATCTCGGTAATGGGAGAGAATGGAATTCTGAAGTCAAATATCTGGGAATTATCCTAGACAGTAAGCTTCTATGGAATAAGCATGTTAACATCACTGCTAGCAAAGCAACAAGGGCTTTCATGCAGAAGCCTATCAGGTAAAACATGCGGTTGTAACCCTAAAATACTGCGATGGATGTACGTCATGATTGTGAGACCAATAATAACTTATGCGGCAGTAGTCTGGTCTGCCGAAAGGCACGGCAGAAATGAGTAAAATACTCATTTTGAAAAGTGGTTTGCATCACTGGAGCTATAGGTATGAACACGACTGATAATAACACTTTAGGTCATTACAGATCTCATTCATCTATACATCTAGTGATCAATAAGGTAGCCCATGAGGCTTTCCTTATAATATCTGGGGAAGGTACAGGGAATGAGATAATTAAAAATCCATAATAACTTAGTTATAAGCATGTCAAGTAACTAACATTACACTCACTCATATTACTAGCATGAATCATTCTGAATCCTGATAAATATCCATTATAAATATTTTAGAGAACATGCATGAATCATGAATAGCCTATTCTACAAAATTATTATTATTTTTAGGTCTATAGAATACGCTCTGTTTCCGTATTCAATACGAAGAGAAAGAAATACCGTAGCTCGATAAATCTGTGTTTGGTTCGAATTGTGACAGTCAATGAAAGACTATAGTCTAGAGGGAAACGTCATGTAATGTCAATGTCAAATGACTCGATGAAAATGTAAAAATAGGAAGTTGTTAAATAATTTTGTATTTGCATATAAGCCTTGCACTTAGACTTAAAATTCATTGTGCATTGTACCGTTTGAACAGTGAGGTGTTATTATTGTTGTAATAAGCAATGGAGGATGACGAGGCTATAAATGAATTGGTTTCTATATTAGGTTTTAAGCCACAAAAAGGGATAATTTACAATAGATTACTGCCATTTTCTGATAAAATTCATGAAGAAGCTTTGGTGGAATTGAAACTTGTGAAAACTAACCTTATTAAAAGTGTTTTGGCTCGTGAACTTGAGCCTGGATTATTATTATGGTCACTACGTTTGGTTCAGTAAGTAGTATTCAATATAAATAATTCGATTAATTCCCATAGTTGTCTCATATTTACAAGTATGAACGCAAAATATTACAATATTACGTATTTCGAATTTATATGTCAATACACTTCATTGGATCATTGCACTGCACATGTTGAACCATAGAAATGCTTTTCTCATGTTCACTGTTGGCCGTTCTGTTTCTTTTGAAGACATGGTCGTCGTATTTCCATTCAGCTATTCTCAGATCTTTCGTATTGATGAAATCGTTAGAAAAAGTTCTGAATGATTGATTTATGTATCTATTTCATAATCTTTACTAGATTGAGTCGATTGAAGAAAAATGTTGTAGTTCAATTTCATAATGGAAGAATCTAACTCGATATAGGGAAAAATCACGTACCGCTAGATGACGCTGAAATTCACGAAATGTCGGGCCGAGAGGTGATCAAAATATTCTGTCATTTCTGTCTTTCATAACGAGTAGATCAAATATTTTTTATGTCATACCAGTACATCATTGTGTTTTTATCAAAGACTATAGTTCCTCTTTGGTTTTTATACCTTAGATACAATTTACATAATGGATTACTTTATGCCCGTGCTGGCATAAAGTACACATTATGGCCCGCGCGGACAATAAACAGTTTTCGATTAACTTATTCTTCATTAACAAAATATGAATTTACATTTTATATTATTTGCTTGTATTTACATAGAATTGGCAATTCTGGAAGGTTCCACTGATAGCCAAATTTCCTGCAGCAAAGGTTGACTCATGATTCATTGTCTGGGTCTCTAGTTTCTGTAAAGTCTAGTTCGCATTAGGAGAGTATTTTAGTCGAGTAGCGAGTGACTAAACGCTACTGTCCGAAAATCGTTCGCACTTTGCTTTTAGTACAGTTGACAGTTCACAAGTGAGGTTAGGTAGTAGTGTGATTTGCGAGATGAACAGCCTACAACGAATTAAAATAAACAAAGTGATTAAGCTAATCGTGTCGGCTATTTTAGAAGAGGTTGATGAGGAAATTTGTGTAATTAATAAGAAGAAGCTATGGGTACGAAAATGGATCAAAAGAAGAGAAAAACTAGGAGCTACTAATTGTCTTCTGAGAGAATTAGCATTGGAAGATCCCAAAGAATACTTCGATAGTTTCAGAATGTCGGAAAGTTGTGTGCATTTTCTGTTAATAAAAATACAGTCTCAAATTCAGCGTTAAGATACTCTTTTAAGAAGCGCTATTCCTGCAATTACTAAATTACAAGTAGTTCTATACTTTCTTGCTACTGGATGCAGTTTAAGGACACTCACACATATATGAAAATGGATCGAAAGAAGAGAAAAACTAGGAGCTACTAATTGTCTTCTGAGAGAATTAGCATTGGAAGATCCCAAAGAATACTTCGATAGTTTCAGAATGTCGGAAAGTTGTGTGCATTTTCTGTTAATGAAAATACAGTCTCAAATTCAGCGTAAAGATACTCTTTTAAGAAGCGCTATTCCTGCAATTACTAAATTACAAGTAGTTCTATATTTTCTTGCTACTGGATGCAGTTTAAGGACACTCACACATATATTTAGACTCGGAAAATCAACTATTTCTGGATTCATCATCGAAGTTTGTCAAGCAATATATGAATCATTAAAGGAATTTATACCTGATATTTTTGATTTTCATTCTTATTTCCCTTTCACCAAATCCAGAAATGTCCATTGTTTTTTCGATGTCCAAATATGCAGATTGTTTCGATTGCCTGTTTTTATACTGCGTGGACTTGATGTTCCACAAACATTCATGTTCTAGATACTTCGAAATGAATTTCAAAGTTGTATCTTCGCTCCAGCGGGACGTCATATTAGCGGCTACTGATAGAGGCTACTAATGAACTCTACTAAATATTCGGGTTCGCACTTGTTGAGCCGGCAAGCCAGTGATCTCGGACGCGTGGTGGGGGTGCTACTCGCCTGTTGAAAATCCAGTAGAATGGATCGACTCGACTAAATTACTTGCCTAACTACTCGACTAAATTTTCATCGTTCAGACACGTTTAGTTACTAAATCACTCGCTACTCGACTAAAATACTCTCCTAATGCGAACTAGACTTAAGGAAATGCGAGATCCAGATGGTACGCCTGCCAACATCCTTGAAACCTCATTTTTTGAGGATATACTGTCTTCTAAATATCCTTCAGCAACAGTGGTACTCTTCCATCCACCATGGCGCTTCAACGTAGTCATACTAGCTCCAGCTTCTGCTGAAAGAGTTGCTGACGTTCGACGTAAACAATGACCAGTGTACTTCTCGGGGTTGTTCAGACCCCATTTTGCAATAATACAGGGAATTTTCCCAAATGTATTTTTTCCAAAAGGTTGTACAGTACAGCGGCCTTGTCTGTAGTTTAAAAATAGTCTCTTTTCTGAGCAGCAATGTGGGCGCAAAGAAATATAATCTCTTATAAGTTTCAAACTGTTCATTTTATCTTCAGCAACAATGGTGAAAACTCGTTTTTTGTCAGTTTTGGTTTCGGGCACCGTTACAACAAAGACTGATTTTCTATCTTCTACATGTGTGACTAACATATTCACAAGTTCTTGCCGCCGACATCCACCAAATACACCAAATAATAATGCGACCTTGTTCATTAAAAACGTTTCATTTGGTGCCTCATGAATAAATTTTAGGACATTTTCTCTGGATAATACACTGGATTTTTTTGGTTGGTACCCTTTTGACTTTTGGTTTGAATACTCGCATAATTTGTGAAAATTACAAATATTCATATTCTTATTTACCATCAAAGTCTTTTTCATCATCGAGTATTTAGCCCACAGAGAGCTCAGGGAGAATTTTTCGGATAGATCATCAAAGTACCCCAACAGCACAGTTTCGTTAATGTTTTCTACAGCATTGTCTGACATCCACTTCAAAAATTGGTTATATTCTTTATCGTACGAGTCTCTGGATTTTCTCGGTAACAAATTTTGCGTTGCCTTCTCAGCCTTTCTTGCAATTTCGTCGGGGATTTCAAAATTTTGTTCCATTCTTAATTCTTGACTTTGACACATTAAAAATTTCAATACTCATCTCCCTAACAACAAAAACGTAGACAATAATGATGTCAAGGTAGTGTCGCAGGTAAAAATTGGCAAATTAAATTGATGGCATATTAAATATTAATTATTCAAAACGAACTGATATGACATAAAAGTTTGTATGCACCACGGGTACTAGTAGATATATACCCTCGGGCGACTTACGAACCCTCGGGCCAGAGGCCCTCGGCTTCGTAAGAATGTCGCCCTCAGGGCATAATCATCTACTTAGTACCCTTGATACATAAATAACTATTATGAGATTGCGGAATTGAGAATAATGACTGAAAGTCGAGGTAACCACTTTGGACATTTTTGATTATGTGGGTGAACGTGAATGTTATAGCTGATAGCAAATGACCACTATATTATAGAAAATTATTGATCTTACGATAAAAAAATCATCTTTCGTGAATGTGATAGCAAATGACCACTATATAATATATTAATTATTGAACTCACGATAAAAAAAAAATCATCTTTCAGGAAGTACTTGCCGCAAACTAACATTTCTATGAGATACGTTTTCCAATCTTCAAGATTGTCATTTTTTGAATGCCTTGGGATTCAACGGGAATTAATGCAACGAAATATAGAACTATATGGTGAGCATTGAAGAACAGAGCACATTTTTCGTTATCTTATTCCTACATTACCTGTTATAATCCGCTGCATTTTCAGATTGTATACAGTTTATTTGAAACAATTGTCCACAAAATATCATCCAAATATATCACTTCGGATATATAAATGACTTAAAATCATACAAATAATTGACACTCCCATATCACTCCCCTTCATAAACACACGCGTTAGTTTGTTGTTCACCTCTCGAGTATTTCAAACGATTAAAAGTAGATATCGCCCACTCCGTTATTCTTCCCTATTATGCAATTAAAAAATTCAAATTGCATTGTAAGTTTTCCTCAAGTTTCTAATCCGAATCATTCGAAAAACGTGTTTAATATCTCAAAGTTCTAATGTTTTCATTCAATGAAGTGGGAGGTTCTAATCAGTAATCACAATCACACGCTTACAACGGTTATGTCTTTGAGCTTTGCTTTAAGTCAGTGGTGAGGCCGGTGAGGGTGAGTGAGTGTGATCAAAGATCAGACACTCTAGCTCACGATACACAAACACAGGTATCCCTACGCGCATCTAATGTTGTCGGACTCTCACGACAGTGGAAACGAAAGCAGCTTTGCACGTTCATTTCACAGCGATTATAGATGGAAATGATTGAGGAAATATTGTTCATCTACTCCTATTGAATATTATAGTCATTACTCAACTACTTTTGAGCAAGTAATATTATATGTAAACGAACACTGTGCTCTCTCTTATTACTCCCTATTTCTGTGATTCTGAACGAGCCGAAAGGGAACAGTCCATTATTGGTAGTGAGGGGAGGTCATTTGAATAATTTTGACGTTTATTCAAATTGAGTTGATACCTAATTATTATTGTAAATATTTCGCTGAAAAGGATGAATTCAGATAGTAAAGATGAATTATTATGTACACCTTCAGAAATAAGACAATCAGCTAATGTTACCATACAGAATTTATTGCCCCAAAAATACCAAAACAAATATAAAGGTGTATACAAAAATTTTCAAGGTTGGTGTAGCTGTGTAGGAGTAAGAATATCAAGTCATTGTTTACAGAGAATGTTCTTTTGGCATATTTTCATGAACTTAGCACTAAATATAAAGCATCGCCCTTATGGACTTTCTATTTTTACTCCATGCTAAGAAGCACAATCAACATAAGTAATGCATGGTTATATGTAACTATCAAGATTTTTAAATAAAGTTCTTTCTCTGTACTTGTATATTAGTATTTATTGTTACAAGCGTAGATAAAGTATAGTATTGAACTTGCGGTAATGGTCATAACTCACTTGATGAATTAAAGCACTCGCCTCGGGCTCGTGCTGCAAACTTCATCTGCGTGAGTTATGACCTACATCACCGCTCGTTAAATAATATACTATTATCGGTTAAAAATTCGAACTTCGAATTTTCCCTCTCATTTTCAGAAAAATGAGTGAAAGTCGTTTTTGTTTCTTGCAAAATATGGGTGAATAATGGTTCTACCACGATGCATAGTTCTCATATTTTGTCACCATCAGGAACAATGTCATCTGGAAAAAAATGTAACTTGAAAATTGATATCATTCTCCATTAAAATACAAAATTTCGTCACGATCGAATCCGTAGTTTTGAAATGATCAAGAAAACTGAATTTCAAACGACTATATTTACGGAACACCTAGTCTAATTTTGCTCATTAATAAACGCGACCGCGACATTCGAGATCCACACCTATCCTGAAAATTTCAAGTCCCTAGGCCTTTCCATTACAAAGTTATAATTTTCTATGGTTTCTATGGTTCTGGTCATGCGATCTAGACTAAATTTTGTAAGTAGCTTGAACAAATCATTCTCCATCTGAGTGCTAAATATCATCAGAAAAACAAGATTTCGAAGGGCCATACTTACGGAACCCCTGGTGGAATTCTGCCCATTACCGAACTCGACCTCGGCATTTGGGAACTGAACCCACACTGAAAATTTCAAGTCTCTAGGAGTTCGAGAGTTTACGTGTATACGGACGGACGACCGGAAAGGCCGACAGAATATTTCGATCATCCCTCGGCCCGACATTTTGTGATTTTCAGATAAGAATATTATAATAATATTGATTTGTCAAGATTTTCATAAATGAAGAGCGGAGGTTCCGTCAATGTTATTGTAAAAAACGTTTAGGTGAAATTATCGTAAAAATGGCAATTATCGTACATGCACCATTGTACATGGGGTGAAGCATCAAAAATATAGTATAAAAGGATAATTATCGTACACCTGGCAACGCTGGTACCCGCCACTAAGAGCGCTTATCGGCGAACTGCCTGCTGACGCCTTGCCGAAAACCGGCCGCTAACTTCACGCACGTTTATAATTAGATGTTGAATTTGAAAATGATTTGGGAAAAATCGTAAATGAAGCAGTAATTCTTTTTCTAATTAATTTCATCCTTTCTTCTACAAGCAAGCATCCACTGAAGCGAAAGTACATTATGTCGATACCTTTCGTTTTTCTGTTATAATTATTACAGCCGTAAACAGCACAGCAAGGCATGGTTAAAGCTTTCAAATAACTGATAGTAAAACAATCAATCTTGAATATTCTTGAATAATACGAGAAAGTGCACCAGAATCAGTTGATAGACTGAAAGTCTAAACACTCTCAATTTTTCAGCGCGCGTACTACTTACACGAGGGCTATATCATTTCGTCACGATGTCTGTATTTTTCGAATTTTGAGCCGAAAATGGTCTCAATCGACTATGTTCAACTCACTGATAACGAATCCGTCGGAAAATTCGAGTCTGTCCGTCCGTCCGGCCGGACGTCCGTCCGAATACACGATAACTCTCAAACGGAAGGTTCTAGAAACTTGAAATTTTCAGGGTAGGTTCGAATCTCGAATGCCGCGGTTAAGTTCGTTATTGGGCAAAATTCGCCGAGGGGTTCCGTAAATATGGCCGCTCGAAATGTTGTTTTCCTGATTACTTTGAAACTACAGATTCGATCGAGGTGAAACTTTGCACTCAGATGGAGAATTACTTGTTAAAGCTACATGCAAAATTTTGTCCAGCTCGCATGACCAGAACCATAGAAACCATGGAAAATTATAACTTTGTAATGGAAAGGCCTAGGGATTTGAAATTTTCAGGATAGGTTAGGATTCTTGATGTTACGGTCACTTTCATCAATGAGCAGGATTAGACTAGGGGTTCCGTAAATATGGCCGTTTTCTTGATAATTTCAAAACTATGAATTTGATCGTGACGAAATTCTGTATTTATATTGAGAATGATATATTGGAGCTGAATTTTTTCAGATCGCATGATCAGAACCATAGAAACCATAGAAAATCATAACTTTCGAACGAAAAGGCCTAGGGACTTGAAATTTTCAGGATAGGTTCGGATCGCGAATTTCGGGGTCACGTTCATCAATGAGCAAAATTAAACTAGGGGTTCCGTAAATATAGCCTTTCAAACAATTTTTTTCCTGATAATTTCGAAACAACTTATTGGATTGCAATGAAATTTCGCACATAGATGAAGAATAATGTATTCAAACTACGTGGGAAATTTTGTCCAGATCGCATTGCCGAGACCATAGATACCGTAAAAAATTCTAGCGAATTATCGAAAAAAAATTGGTCATCTGAAGCACTGACGTGAAGTCTTGATTTTCGCCTTTGTTTGAAATTTTCTTCGACAGCTGTCAAAATCTTTCCAATTGTTTTCTAAAACTGGAGAATGCGAATCTACCTAAAAGGTGGATGTACGAGCGCTCAGTAGCTCCTGACTTCACGGCAGTGCTTTTCATAATTTTTAGAACCAGATTTATTAACTAGGACGACATGGACTAGGACAATATTTAGGTATTATGTACAGTAACGGAAATGCCAGAAAATACGGTATAACTAGTCGGGATAATTTCGAGCACCGGCGTCTGATCGTGCGCCAGTCAGGCCAGATCAGAACGGGGTTCAGTTTTCGTTTGAATTTTTATTGTGGAAAAATGATAAACGGATCAAAGCAAACGAACTAATGGAATACGGTCATTTATCTATGGAGGTATTAAAACGGGGACCTAGATTATAAATAAATAAAATAAATGAATCATTCATTGGTCCCTCAAGACATGAAAAATCTATGAGACAAGTCAGAGAAAAAAAAATAGTTAATACAAAATATCATCAAAACATCATTCAAAAATTCATTAACATAATAATAACATTTCTTTAACAACAAAGCTTTCACAATCGTCTTAAATTCTCTGATATTAAGAGATCGGATATGGGAAGGTAAATGATTAAATAATTTTATGCCTGATACATGGGCGACATCTCAAATTCTCTGGATTTATGCTTAAGTATAAACAGCACTTCTGCACTTCTTGTATGGTAGTTGTGAAAGCTAGATAATTTAGTGAGGCTATTCTCTTTCTCCTTGATATATAAGATAGTTCATGGAATAAAAATACCAGATAACGTGAGAATACTATTTTATATGAAAACTGGTCTACAAGACGACCTTGGACCTATATCACAGATCATGCGCAGAATTCGTTCTTGGATAATAAAAACCCTACTAGCTTCTGTAGAATTTCCCCAAGGAAGGACGTTGTAAGATAAATGACTAAAAACTAAGCTGTAGTAGATATTGATCAATGGTGACATAGGTAGCAAGTGTCTCACTCTATTTATAGCAAAAAACGAGCTATTTAATTTACTACAAACCAAAACAATGTGATTGGTGCATCTCATGTTTTTATCCAAAAAAATTCCAAGAAATTGTATAGCATTCTTGGATGTGGTAACAGTATCTGGGTGGCGGAGAACAAGTTTCCTACTACATTTACCGATAGAAAAATGAATAATTTCAGTCTTAGTGATGTTAATCGCAAGATTATTTCAACGGCACCATTTTGCAAAAAAATCTAATGAAAACAAGCACAATATTTGGAGCTTTTCGAAAGAAGCATCCCTTATAGCAAGAGACGTGTCATCAGCAAACAAAACTATCGAACACGTCTTCAAACAAGATGATAAACCATTTTGTAAACAAAACTGAGAAAACTCATTTCTTAGACCTACAGGAAGGTCGTTGATGAAAAGAAGGAACAACAGAGGTCCTAGGATGGATCCCTGCGGTACTCTTAATTTCAAAGTGTACTCAGAAGACGGAGTATCTCCGACTTTGACATTTGCTGGTATTTTCTCGAGATAACTTTTAAACCATTCCAATAATATACCCCTGAAACCCAGGTTATAACATTTTTCAATAATTAAGGTGAACAGAGACTGTTAAAGGCCCTTGAAAGGTCAAAAAACAATCCAGCAACATCCCCTTATTTATTTGTCTCGAGGTATAACCATTTTGAAGAAATGCACCCCTGATGACCTTTCTTTCCTTTTCGATGTTTTTCGGGTCCGTTAGTTTGATTGAACGGTCTACCAGCGTTTTAAGAATGCCATTTAGTTGTGCTGGGTGATGGTGTGATTTAGCATTGAGGTATCTGTTTGTATGAGTTGGTTTTCGTTATACAGTGTGTCCGATGTTTTTACCCTCTGTTCTATATAATAGTATGTCCAGGAAAGGTAAACACTGTATATCGAAAACCAACTCATAATAACAGATACCTCAATGCTAAATCACACCATCACCCAGCACAACTAAATGGCATTCTTAAAACGCTGGTAGACCGTTCAATCAAACTAACGGACCCGAAGAACATCGAAAAGGAAAGAAAGGTCATCAGGGATGCATTTCTTCAAAATGGTTATACCTCGAGACAAATAAATAAGGTCATCTACCAGAAGAAAAAAGAAAAATCACCGAAAGAAGAAGATACTTCACCCAAACAAAAATTCATCTTGCCATACATCAAGGGTACTACAGACAAAATTGGAAGGATTCTACGACAGAACAACATTGAACCAGTGTACAAAGCCCATCAAACCATCCGATCCATGTTGAAGAACCCTAAAGATAAAATTCCATTAGAAAATTAAAGCGTATACTCTATTCCATGTTCAACTTGCTCAAGAGTTTACATAGGCCAAACCAATAGACGAATTTCATGCAGAATAGAAGAACACATAAACAGTGTAAGAAAACAAATGCAAACATCGTCACTAGCACAGCACGAGAACGAAAGGGGACACAAAATAAACTTCAAGGACTCAAAACAGATATCTAATATTGAACATTATCACAAGCGGGTTACCAGAGAAGCGCTAGAAATTGAAAAAGGAAATAATATGAACAGAAGAGACGATTCAATAACATTATTGGCCTGCTGGAGAGCGCTAATTCCCAAGTCCCACCAGGATACCACTCGAAACGATCAGACAGACGAAGGTCAGGTGAATGAAATAATTGAAACAACCACGCATCTCCACGGTCCACTCCAGCATCTAATTAAAACGCTTTCACATCTTGAGAAAGACCATTGTGATATAGGTCGAAACGTTGAAATGAATTCGTAAAAATGAATTCATGTGTTTCAGTTCAAACACGGAGCAATCCCAGAAATAATAAGTCAAATAATTTCATCCGTGAAAACCTCAAAAATAATATATATATATTGTTATGGTTCAATTTTTGTATATTAATAATTATTAAATTTTGTGAAAGAACCACTAACAATATTCTTATAATTTTGTTTTTCAATTTTTCTTCTATTTTTCCCGTGACTCTTTTTAAGGGGGTTCTCAAGGTGCACAAATAAAAGAATATTTTGTTTACAACAACTTATAATCTAATTCTATAAAAAATACCCCAACTTTCAAAATAACCTAAAAACTAATATAATATCTAAACTCAAAAATAACGTTCGATTGGTGAGTGGACTCACTATATGCAATTTTCAATTTTTCTTCTTCCAAGCAGCATGACGTTTCAATTTCTCCTTCTCTCCTCTACTTGCCAAATCAATTCCAACAACGCAATCTACGAAAATCCACTCTTGACCAGCTTCCAAATAATTTTTCTTCTTCCAAGCAGCACGACGTTTCAATTTCTCCTTCTCTCCTCTACTTGCCAAATCAATTCCAACAACTCAATCTACGAAAATCCACTCTTGACCAGCTTCCAAATACCATTCATTATATCTTTCTTCTTACAGAACCAATCTTTCTGCCAACTTTTTGAAAATTATCGAATTTTTTTACATTCTGACAAAATGCAAATCCACTCTCTTGACATTTCTCTCCCGTCAAAAAATCAGCTTCCTTAATACTAATAATCTTACAACAATTTCTATGGTAACATTTAAATTATTCAGAACCATCTTAAAAACTCATTTTACTATAATTTATACGATATTTTGAAAAAAAATTCTTGAATTTTGGTGATCTAATTTGAATTAATTTTCACTCTTGGATTTCCATGACAAGGTTTTCACGGATGAAATTATTTGACTTATTATTTCTGGGATTGCTCCGTGTTTGAACTGAAACATATGAATTCATTTTTACGAATTTATTTCAACGTTTCGACCTATATCACAATGGTCTTTCTCAAGATATGAAAGCGTACTGATTTCTCAAGAAATGCGTGTCAACTGAATGTCATTTAGACTTATTTCTTCTTCTTCTTAAATTATATCTAGGCTGTACTTCTTCCGCTTCATTAGTCTCATCCCCACCATGAATGGAATGATTGAAGCAACCACACATCTCGAGCAGAGGGGACAGACGCAATCCAAGCAGTCATCTGATGGAGGCAGTGGCGGAGCGCAGCCTCGGAATGGTGGGGATGAGACTAATGAAGCGGAAGAAGTACAGCCTAGATATAATTTAAGAAGAAGAAATAAGTCTAAATGACATTCAGTTGACACGCATTTCTTGAGAAATCAGTACGCTTTCATATCTTGAGAAAGACCATTGTGATATAGGTCGAAACGTTGAAATAAATTCGTAAAAATGAATTCATATGTTTCAGTTCGAACACGGAGCAATCCCAGAAATAATAAGTCAAATATATATACATACTAGCTGACCCGGCAAACGTTGTTTTGCCATATCTCTCCCTTTTTTCGCAATTTCAAAATTGCTCGAGGCCTTCGGCCTCTCTTACCTTAGGAAAGCCCGTTTCTCACTCTCTAAAACGCGGGGGGCGCTTCGCGCCCCCGGTCTCTCCCTTTTTTCGCAATTTCAAATTTGCTCGAGGCCTTCGGCCTCTCTTACCTTAGGAAAGCCCGTTTCTCCCTCTCGAAAACGCGGGGGGCGCTTCGCGCCCCCGGTCTCTCCCTTTTTTCGCAATTTCAAAATTGCCCGAGGCCTTCGGCCTCTCTTACCTTAGGAAAGCCCGTTTCTCCCTCTCGAAAACGCGGGGGGCGCTTCGCGCCCCCGGTCTCTCCCTTTTTTCGCAATTTCAAAATTGCCCGAGGCCTTCGGCCTCTCTTACCTTAGGAAAGCCCGTTTCTCCCTCTCGAAAACGCGGGGGGCGCTTCGCGCCCCCGGTCTCTCCCTTTTTTCGCAATTTCTTAAAAAATAAGGGTTGATCGTAGAAGGGTGAAAATTGGGGATTGTATGTATTTTTGTATGTTGTATCATAAAAAAATAGAAATTAGAAATTTTGTCTGAAAAATAAAAAAAAAAAATGTAGGGGTGGACTACCCCTAACATTTAGGGGGATGAAAAATAGATGTTGGCCGATTCTCATAGATACCGGATAAGCACAAAAAATTTCATCAAAATCGGTTAAGCCGTTTCGGAGGAGTATGGCAACGAAAACTGTGACACGAGAATTTTATATATTAGATTATATATATATATATATGTATATATAAAGTTCTTGTCTTCATGTACCTTCAACCTCACTATTTTGAGAACAACAAAAATGTTAACTTAATAACTAGAGGAAGGGGACCTTTCTTTTATCCCTACCATTCTTTAGCAGTCACAGAAAAATCTCCTCTTTATCTTGGAATAAGGTTAATGAATGCTACATCCACCTTGTAGGTAGATTCGCATTTTCCAGTTTTAGAATTCAATTGAAGGAATTTTCGACAGCTGCCAAAAAAATTCTGAAACTAGGCGAAACTCCAGACTTCATGCCGGTGCTTCAGCTGACCAATTTTTTTTCGATAATTCGCTAGAATTTTCTGAGGTATCTATGGTCTTGGTAATGCCATCTGAACAAAATTTCGCACGTAGTTTGAATACATTATTCTTCAGCTAGGTGCAAAATTTCATTCCAATCCAATTAGTAGATTCGGAACTATCAGTAAAAAAATATTTTGAACGGCCATATTTACGGAACCCCTAGTCTAATTTTGCTCATTGATGAACGTGACCGCGAAAGTCGCGAGCCAAACCCACCCTGACAATTTCAAGTTCCTAGGCCTTTCCGTTCAAAAGTTACAATTTTCTATGGTTCTGGTCATGCGATCTGGAAAAAATATTGATTTAATATATCATTCTCGATTAAAATACAAAATTTCATCTCGATCGAATCCGTAGTTTCGAAATTATCGAGAAAACAGATTTTCAAACGACCGTATTTACGGAACCCCTAGTATAACTCTGCTCATTGATGAACGTGATCACGAAATTCGAGATCCACACCTATCCTGAAAATTTCAAGTCCCTAGGCCTTTCCGTTCGAAAGTTATGATTTTCTATGGTTCTGGTCATGTGATCTGGAGAAATGTAGTTTGAATATATCATTCTCCATCAGTATACAAAATTTCGTCACGATCGAATCTGTAGTTTTGAAATTATCAAGAAAACTAAACTTCAAACGAACATATTTACGGAACCTCTAGTATCATTTTGCTCATTGATAAACGTGATCACGACATTCGGGATCCACACGTATCCTGAAAATTTCAAGTCCCTAGGCGTTTCCGTTCAAAAGTTACAATTTTCTATGGTTTCTATGGTTCTGGTTATGCGATCTGGACAAACCACATGTAGCTTGAAAACCTCATTCTCCATTTGAGTGCAAAATTTCATCTCGATCAAATCTGTAGTTTTCAAGTAATCAGGGGAACAAAACTTTGAACGGCCATATTTATGAAACCCCTGGTGGAATTTGGCCCATTAACGAATTCAACCGAGGCATTCGGGAACTGAATCCACACTGAAAATTTCAAGCCTCTAGGTTGTTCCGTTTGAGAGTTATCGTGCTTACGGCCGGATGGCCAGACGGACGGACAGACTCGAATTTTCCGATGGATTCGTCATCAATGAGTCGAACATAGTCGATTGAGACCATTTTCGACTCAAAATTCGAAAAATACAGACATCGTGACAAAATGATGTAGCCCTCGTGTAAGTAGTACGAGCGCAATACACTTTCCGAGTACGTATAACAAAAAAAAATTACGAAAAGCACTGCCGTGAAGTCAGTAGCTTTTGAGCGCTCGTACATCCACCTTGTAGGTAGATTTGCATTTTCCAGTTTCAGAAATCAATTGAAGGAATTTTCGACAGCTGTCAACAAAATTTTCAATCTTAGGCGAAACTCCAGACTTCATGTCAGTGCTTCAGCTGAACAAATTTTTTTCGATTATTCGCTAGAATTTTCTACGGTATCTATGGTTTTGGTGATGCCATCTGGACAAAATTTTACAAGTAGTTTGAATACATTATTCTTCAGCTAGGTGTGAAATTTCATTCCAATCCAATCAGTAGTTTCGAAATGATCAGGAACAAAATATTTTGAACGGTCATATTTACGGAACCTCTAGTCTAATTTTGCTCATTGATGAACGTGACCGCGAAGTTCGAGATAAAACCTACCCTGAAAATTTCAAGTTTCTAGGCCTTTCCTTTCGGAAGTTATAATTCTCTATGGTTTCTATGGTTCTGGTCGTGCGATCTGGACAAAATGTTGCTTAAATATATCATTCTCGATTGAAATACAGAATTTCATCTCGATCGAATCCGTAGTTTCGAAATTATCGGAAAAACAAGTTTTCAAACGACCGTATTTACGGAACCCAATGTCTATTTTTGCTCATGAACGTGCCCGCGAAATTCGCCATCTGAACCTACCCTGAAAATTTCAAGTCCCTCCTGAAAATTTCAAGTCCCTATGCCTTTCCGTTCGAAAGTTATGATTTTCTATGGTTTCTATGGTTCTGGTCATGCGATCTGGAGAAATATAGCTTGAATATATCATTCTCTATTAGTATACAAAATTTCGTCACGATCGAATCTGTAGTTTTGAAATGATCAAGAAAACTAAATTTCGAACGATCATATTTAAGGAACCCCTAGTATAATTTTGCTCATAGATAAACGTGATCACGACATTGGAGATCCACACCTATCCTGAAAATTTCAAGTCCCTAGGCGTTTCCGTTCAAAAGTTACAATTTTCAATGGTTTCTATGGTTCTGGTTATGCGATCTGGACAAAATTTCACATGTTGCTTGAACGCATCATTGTCCATTTAAGTGCAAAATTTCATCTCGATCAAATCTGCAGTTTCCAAGTTATCAGGAGAACATATTTACTGAACCCCTGGTGGAATTTGGCCCATTAACGAACTTAACCGAGGCATTCGGGAATTGAACCCACACTGAAAATTTCAAGTCTCTAGGTTGTTCCGTTCGAGAGTTATCGTGCTTACGGCCGGACGGACAGACTCGAATTTTCCGATGGATTCGTCATCAGTGAGTCGAACATAGTCGTTTGAGACCATTTTCTGCTCAAAATTCGAAAAATACCGACATCGTGACGAAATGATATAGCCCTCGTGTAAGTAGTACGAACGCTCAAAAAGTCTAACTTTACGGTGTGGTCAGTTTCCAGATTGCAACACTAATCCCGAAATATAAAAGGCAACCCTCGTATATAATCTTATGGTTCAGATCTCCATTGAATGAAAATACTCATTTTTCAGTAAAAACTGAGATGGCTTGTTGAAGTGCTTCTCATTTTCCTGACTTGAATACAAAGCATCACAATAAATCGAATTCAAAATTGGTTACAAATATCTGATATATTAAAATTCTTTACAATTTCTGTAACTTTCCATTAAAAGATAATATGAAAAGATTTATTGTTTAGTCAATAATGGTTTTACAGGAAATGCCGATAATTTTTTGAATTTTTAGGTATATCAAATTGTATGGTTATCTTTTCACTAAAGAGGATCATATCAAATTCATAAAATTATACCTAGAAGTACTCACAATTGGGAAACAAGATCCAATATGCATTTCGAAGTGGTGTAATATATTGAATTTACTAATGAAGTAAGTTGTTTTTTCTATTTGTATTAGGTATAAATTTATTGAATACCATGGTGGAAGGATATTCTTCCACCATGATTGAATACATGGACAGGTGTATATGTATATGAAAAATAACACTTTCATTTTCAGAAAAAAGTACCTTCTATCTAGAGACGATTTACAGATTGATTGGAAACCACTTCATGAACTTTTCTCCAAAATTCAAGAAGATATCAAAAATGGCATGTTTAAATATCCAGCTTCCTTGGAGAATGACGTATTATCCATCATCAGTACTTGTAGAACGTAAGTGGTCCATGCATATGACCTTTTTCCACTGTATAACCAATTGCACTTTTTTTTTATTATTGTGCAAAATACAAAAGTTTTTTAATAGGCTATAGCATTGAGTATAAAACTACTAGAGGAACAATGCAGTTATACGCTTTGAAGCTGAAAATATTAGCCGTATAGTGGAGGTGCATAGTAGTTAAGAAAGGAACTACTATTTGCCTATAGGGTCCAGTAAATTTTGGAAGCTATTCATTTACAGCAATCTGTAAGAATATTTATAACCCTCTGATACGATCACTCACAAGCAGGGTCAGATTTGTCCAAATTATTGAGCTTCGTTACTTTGATGGCGAGAATGTGAAGTTATTTTATCAAACTTACAAAGGACTATCTAATATGATTTCCACTACATTGGGTTAAAGTCGACGACACCTGTTTGCAAAGCATCATCACACCAATCTTATCACTAGGTGGGGGTAATGGTCAATCCTATGCGCAACTCCTTGTGCGGGATGAATATTTAATGATGTCTTAATGACACTTCCAAGGTTGAAATTATGCTTATCTTACCGCCATTAAGTGAGAAGTTCGTAATTTTTGTTCCATAATTTGGAAGAGAGAAAAACTTCACTTCAACTTCAAACTTCAAAATAAGATTCAATAATGGTGAATCGTTCAAGTCTACTTGGTCGTTTAATAAGAAAACAGACGATTTTTGTTTATTCATCTCAAGGCTCTTCAAAAGGTTTAATTTTCTACTTTTGTGTAACGTATTGTAACGAAGTGAATTTCGTTCCTAAGTCACCCGGTATAATTCGCATCGATTTTTGTAAAATTCATTCAAATATTTCCGTATGTATTTTATATCAAGAAAATTCAACATGTCGATTTAAAATTCCAGCCTATGTATAAAAACCCCAGTTCGCGAGAATGATATCTCCTGCACATACTATTTTTTGCATCTTGACGACGGGTTTTTTTTTTAAACGACGCCGTTTTCTAGTTTCCGATGTTTCTCTTCCAAACCGAGATTATATAAGGGGGCACTTGATGCAATTTTGAGAATTCTGACTTAGCTTCCGTGTTTCAACGCTGTTGGAAAGTTATATTAGAGAATTTCGATCGAGCCAGTGATTTCCATTCCGGAGTATAAGTTTTCTACTAGTATTTTTAACGGTGTTTAATTACCGACTTGTTCGTGACGAGCAATTATTCGAGAAAGTGACTCTAGTTCGTTTTTCTGTTCCCGGAGTGCACAAAACTTGGGTGTGTGTAGTGAAGTTCGAAGTCGTAGAGGTGGTGGGACCGTTTGTCCTTATATTTTACCGTTGGAAATTCTTTCTGTGTTCCATAATCGCTCATTATAAGTTCCGTTTTCAATTTCATATTCATTAGTCCGCAAAGAAGTATTTCACAGGGTCAGCTTTCCGTCCCCGTTCATCCGATATTCAACTCGAGTTATTTCACGTAATTCCCTCGGTAGAATATTCCCTGTACCCTGGTGGTGGAGTATTATTGGGTAAGTGCTTCGGCGTCCCTCAAGAGGAGTTCATACTAGGGTTGACCGTCGTGTCTTATGGGGAACCACTGGCTGAACTTCTCATCTTGAGAATAGGGTTCAATCTATCTTTACCAGACTCGAGTTTCATTTTGGTGGATACGCTATTTCATTTCCTGGATTCTCACCATTAGTGTCATTATTTGAGTTTCTCAGATCCAAGTTTCGTTTTGGTGAATGCGCCACAACATATCCCAGCTCCTCTACCATTGGCTACCATACTATGGTTGCCCATTGTGGCCTAGTCTTATGGGGAATCTCTCGCTGAACTTTTTACGTTGGAAAAGGGGTCAATCGTCTTCATCTGTCTTTCCCAGACTCGACTCTACTTTTGTTGGATGCGCCATTTCATATCTGGGCTCCTCCACCATAAGTTCAAATCATTTAAGTTTCCCAGACCTAAGTTTCCTTTTGGTGGATGCGCCACTCCATATCCCGTTTCCTCCATAACGGCTCGCTCACACCAAACCCGTCATCGGCCGAATTTCGCTCGGGCGACGACGGCCGATCGAATCAAACACTTGTGAAAGAAAGAGAGCGCGCACACCAACCCGACCGTCATCGTCCGATGACGCCCAACAACGGCCGATTGACTGTCGAATCCGAATTTGTTGGGATTTCTCGCCGATATCGGCCGACGTCTACAGTGCAAATCGTGTTGATATCTTTTCAAACGAGTATGGATATTGAAAAAATAATTAGTTGTGTTCATAATAGACCAACCCTGTGCAATCCACATATCCGAGTTACTCGTCCGGGCAGCTCTGTCCGCCATCGGCCGACAAAATCGGTTTTGGTGTGAGCGAGCCGTAAGTATCATTATTCAAGTTTCCCAGACCCGAGTTTCGTTTCGGTGGATGCGCCACTTTTTACCCCGGTTCCTCCACCATAACTATAATTATTCAAGTTTTGAAGTCCTGGGTTTCGTTTTGGTGGATGGGCCACGCCACGCCAGCTACACCACAAGAACAGAAACAGATGCTAGTAAAACGATTATTCCCACTCACTGTGCGCGTGTACTCTAATCTAGCAGGTAATATCACTGGTATGTTGCTAGAAATTGACAACTCCAAACATAACGAGTCCCTGAAGGCTAAAGTGGAGGAAGCTGTTGCTGTCTTACAGGCTTATCAAGCCAAGCAGCAAATCAAAAAAGAGTCCTACTTCATATCCAGGTTCCTCCACCAAAAATATCATTTTTTAAGTTTCCCAGACCAGAGTTTCGTTTTGGTGGATGCGATACTTCATATTCCGGCTCCTCCATCATAAGTATCATGAGTTTAGTTTCCCAGACCTGAGTTTCGTTTGGATGGATGCGCCATTCCATATTCCGGCTCCCCCACCATACGTGTCATTAGTTGCGTTTCCCAGACCCAAGTTTCGTTATGGTGGATGCGTCACTTAATATCTCAGCTCTTTCACCATCAACATTATCATTTACGTCCCCCGGACTTGAATCCAGTTCAGACCTCCGTCTCAGCAGAGGTGCTTGGACACCGTCTGGACGGGGCCGTATTCCAGCTGGACGTCACCGGTCTCGATTGCGTGGAACACAGGGGAGTTCGCCATCTTGCCGAACCTCTAGACTCTAGACCGTTTTCGAATTGTCATTCTGTATGTATAAGTTTTTCACACTTGTCATTTCACCGTCTTAATCATTGATTTGCCATTTACCCCCGCTTACCGCACTGTGGTGTTTTAGTCATGCTGCTTGCTCACCTTGATTGTTCCTCGTCCGCTTGCCGTCATTATCATATATTTACTTTTGTATGGGGAAATATTCTTTTTGAGCGCTCGTACTACTTACACGAGGGCTATATCATTTCGTCACGATGTCTGTATTTTTCGAATTTTGAGCCGAAAATGGTCTCAATCGACTATGTTCGACTCACTGATGACGAATCCGTCGGAAAATTTGAGTCTGTCCGTCCGGCCGTCCGGCCGTGAGCACGATAACTCTCGAACGGAACAACCTAGAGACTTGAAATTTTCAGTGTGGGTTCAGTTCCCGAATGCCTCGGTTAAGTTCGTTAATGGGCCAAATTCTACCAGGGGTTCCGTAAATATGGCCGTTCAAAGTTTTGTTTTCCTGATTACTTGAAAACTACAGATTTTATCGAGATTAAATTTTGCACTCAAATGGAGAATGAAGTGTTCAAGCTACATGTGAAATTTTGTCCAGATCGCATGACCAGAACCATAGAAACCATAGAAAATTGTAACTTTTGAACGGAAACGCCTAGGGACTTGAAATTTCCAGGATAGGTGTGGATCTCGAATGTCGTGATCACGTTCATCTATGAGCAAAATTATACTAGGGGTTTCGTAAATATGGTCGTTTGAGATTTAGTTTTCTTGATAATTTCAAAACTACAGATTCGATCGTGACGAAATTTTGTATACTAATGGAGAATGATATATTCAAGCTACGTTTCTTCAGATCACATGACCAGAACCATAGAAACCATAGAAAATCATAACTTTCGGACGGAAAGGCCTAGGGACATGAAATTTTCAGGATAGGTGTGGATCTGAAATGTCGCGTTCACGTTTATCAATGAGCAGAATTATACTAGGGGTTCCGTAGATACGATCGTTTGAAAATTTGGTTTCTCGATAATTTCGAAACTACGGATTCGATCGAGATGAAATTTCGTATTTTAATCGAGAATGATATATCAAAACAATATTTTTTCCAGATCGCATTACCAAAACCATAGAAACCATAGAAAATTGTAACTTTTGAACGGAAAGGCCTAGGAACTTGAAATTCTCAGGGTGGGTTTGGATCGCGTATATCGCGGCCACGTTCATCAATGGGCAAAATTAGACTAGGGGTTCCGTAAATATGGCTGTTCAAAATATTTTTTTCCTGATAATTTCGAAACTACTGATTGGATTGGAATGAAATTCTGCACCTAGCATACGAATAATGTATTCAAACTACGTGCCAACTTTTGTCCAGATCGCACCACCAAGACCATAGATACCGTAGAAAATTCTAGCGAATTATCCAAAAAAAATTGGTCACCTAAAGCACTGACATGAAGTCTGGAGTTTCGCCTAAGTTTCAGAATTTTTGTGACAGCTGTCGAAAATTCCTTCAATTGATTTCTAAAACTGGAAAATGCGAATCTACCTTCAAGGTGGATGTACGAGCGCTCAAAAGCTCCTGCCTTCACGGCAGTGCTTTTCGTAATTTTTTTATTTGGTCATAGGACTGTATCCGATATTGTGTTAACGTTTTTCTAGTATACTGTACACAACCAAGAAGTGTATAAAGTTGGAACATCATTGCATATTATAGTGTATAATATAGAGTGTCTCGTAAGAGGAACTTTTATGTGCTCCATCTGTAGCCTCCTCCTCATTGGTGGAAGAAAACTGCTCTTACTAAACGCTACCACCTTAGATTGGACCGAGCTTTTCCTTCAACTGTGTAAAGGCTACCCAGGGTTAACCATAGGGTCATAAGGAATTGCAATCTCATGAAACCCATCGCATTCGGCGCCGGAGTAAATCAATAAAGGAAACTTCGGACAATATTCCCGATCCGGAGAAAAAAGCCATCACAGTATGCAAAATTTCGAAGTCGTCTTTAAAAGCATGATTGTTAATTTTCGAATGATCCGCGTATGCCGAATGTCCTCTATCTTTGATAAAACAATTTCTATGTCCTAGTACTCTTGTTTTGCAATTCCTACCTGTTTGTACTATATAAAAACATGAGCAATCTCCCCAAGTTAATTTATATACACCACATTTATTTAATTTATCCGTTTTATCTTAATTTATCCGAATAAGTTGAAACTCTATGATGTCGGTCTTCTTCAAGTTGCGTTGGGTTTACTTCCTTTAAAGCGTTCTTGAAGTTTTTTTCCGATAACAGTAGTCTATTAATTCAGTATCGTATCCGTTATTCAAAGTCATTTCTTCGATAAAATTCAATTCTACATTAAAATTATTCTTACCTAAAGGGACGCTAACTAATCTATGGATCATGCTATTGTACGATGTTTTTTTGAGCGCTCGTACAACTTACACGAGGGCTATATCATTTCGTTACGATGTCTGTATTTTTCGAATTTTGAGCCGAAAATGGTCTCAATCGACTATGTTCGACTCACTGATGACGAATCCGTCGGAAAATTCGAGTCTGTCCGTCCGGCCGTCCATCCGTAAGCACGATAACTCTCGAACGGAACAACCTAGAGACTTGAAATTTTCAGTATGAGTTCAGTTCTCGAATGCCTTGGTTGAGTTCGTTAATGGGCCAAATTCCACCAGGGGTTCCGTAAATATGGCCGTTCAAAGTTTTGTTCCCCTGATTACTTGAAAACTACAGATTCGATCAAGATGAAATAGGGCACTCAAGTGGAGAATGAGGTGTTCAAGCTACATGTGAAATTTTGTTCAGATCACATGGCCAGAACCATAGAAACCATAGAAAATTGTTACTTTTGAACGGAAAGGCCTAGGGACTTGAAATTTTCAGGATAGGTGTGGATCTCGATTGTCGTGATCACTTTCATCTATGAGCAAAATTATACAAGGGGTTCCGTAAATACGGTCGTTTGAAATTTTGGTTTCTCGATAATTTCAAAACTACGGATTCGATCGGGATGAAATTTTGTATTTTAACCGAGAATGATATATTAAAACAATATTTTGTCCAGATCTCATGACCAGAACCATAGAAACCATAGAAAATTGTAACTTTTGAACGGAAAGGCCTAGAAACTTGAAATTCTCAGGGTGGGTTTGGATCGCGAATATCGCGGTCATGTTCATCAATGAGCAAAATTAGACCAGGGGTTCCGTGAATATGGCCGTTCAAAATATTTTTTTGCTGATAGTTCCGAGAATACTGAGCGGATTGGGATGAAATTTTGCACCTTGCTGAGTAATAATGTATTCAAACTACGTGCAGATCGCACCACCAAGACCATTCATACCGTAGAAAATTATAGCGAATTATCGAAAAAAAATTGATCGGCTGAAGCACTGACATGAAGTCTGGAGTTTCGCCAAAGTTTCAGAATTTTTTTGACAGCTGTCGAAAATTCCTTCAATTGATTTTTGAAACTGGAAAATGCGAATCTACCTACAAGGTGCATGTACGAGCGCTCAAAAGCTTCTGCCTTCACGGCGGTGCTTTTCGTAATTTTTTTTTGTGGAAACGGGTGAAAAGAATTTTTGTGTATTGCTATGTCCGTATGTGATGGTTTGTGAAAAATACTGAACTCGTGTTCATTATTATCTCTATTCATTGTCCAATCTAATAAGTGGATGGTGTTCACTGACTCTAATTCCATTGTAAACTCAATAGACGGATGATTTGAATGAATGAATTCAGAGAATTGATTTAATTGACGATCAGTTCCGACAAAAAAAGTTGATAAGTCACCGACGTACCGGTGCCAATAAATGAAGTTTCTGATACTCGGATTTCAATGGATTTTTTGGAGAGTTTTACTGAAGGTGCAGTAATGAAAGATACCACTAGTTCGGAAACATTTCCAAACCGATTCATTTTGAGTTTCAGTTCAAAAATTACGAAAAGCACTGCCGTGAAGTCAGGAGCTTTTGAGCGCTCGTACATCCATCTTGTAGGTAGATTCGCATTTTCCAGTTTTAGAAATCAATTTAAGAAATTTTGGACAGCAGTCAAAAAAATTCTGAAACTTAGGCGAAAATCCAGACTTCATGTCAGTGCTTCAGCTGACCAATTTTTTTTCGATAGTTCGCTAGAATTTTCGACGGTATCTATGGTCTTGGTAATGCGATCTGGACAAAATTTCGCACGTAGTTTGAATACATTATTCCTCAGCTAGGTGCAAAATTTCATTACAATCCAATCAGTAGTTTCGGAACTATCAGGAAAAAAATATTTTGAACGGCCATATTTACGGAAACCCTAGTCTAATTTTGCTCAGTGATGAACGTGGCCGCGATATTCGCGATCCCAACCCACCCTAAAAATTTCAAGTTCCTAGGCATTTCCGTTCAAAAGTTTCTATGGTTCTGGTCATGCGATCTGGACAAAATATTGCTTTAATATATCATTCTCGATTAAAATACGAAATTTCATCTCGATCGAATTCATAGTTTCGAAATTATCGAGAAAACAAAATTTCTAGCTACCGTATTTACAGAACCCCTTGTATAATTCTGCTCGTTGATAAACGTGAACGCGACATTTCAGATCCACACCTATCATGAAAATTTCAAGTCCCTAGGCCTTTCCGTTCGAAAGTTATGATTTTCTATGGTTTCTATGGTTCTGGTCATGTGATCTGGAGAAATGTAGCTTGAATATATCATTCTCCATTAGTATATAAAATTTCGTCACGATCGAATCTGTAGTTTTGAAATTATCAAGAAAACTAAATTTCAAACGACCATATTTACGGAACCCTAGTATAATTTTGCTCATAGATGAACGTGATCACACCTATCCTGAAAATTTCAAGTCCCTAGGCGTTTCCGTTCAAAAGTTACAATTTTCTATGGTTCTGGTCATGCGATCTGGACAAAATTTCACATGTAGCTTGAACACCTCATTCTCCATTTGAGTGCAAAATTTCACCACATTCAAATCTGTAGTTTTCAAGTAATCAGGGGAACAAAACTTTGAACGGCCATATTTACGGAACCCCTGGTGGAATTTGGCCCATTAACGAACTCAACCGAGGCATTCGAGAACTGAACTCATACTGAAAATTTCAAGTCTCTAGGTTGTTCTGTTCGAGAGTTATCGTGCTCACGGGTGGACGGCCGGACGGACAGACTCGAATTTTCCGACGGATTCGTCATCAGTGAGTCGAACATAGTCGATTGAGACCAATTTCGGCTCAAAATTCGAAAAATACAGACATCGTGACGAAATGATATAGCCCTCGTGTTAGTAGTACGGGCGCTCAAAAACTGACGTCAAAACAGATCTTTCCACTTATTGGCGGTAAGATAAGCATACTTTCATCCTTGGAAGCGTCATTAAAATATCATCAAATATTCATCCCACACAAGAAGTGATAAGATTGTTCTGTATTAGTAGGTAGCTTTAGAGTTTAGTTATATCTTAACCACCTGAAGATGATGCTTTGCATCTAAATACGTGTCGTGGAGTTTAACCCAATATAGTGGAAATCATATTAGGTGTTCAATTGTTTGATTACGGATTTCCAGTATTTTAAATGTATGTTATTTTCGAATTTTGAGCGAAGGTCTTGAATAATTAGGTTGGATTCTCAGATGAAAAATTAGAGGTTAAATTCAATTCTGACCGTCCGTTCTTGTAGAAGTATCTAGTGATACGATTCTAACAATAATTTGCATAAACCTTCTTGTCGTTACTTTTCAACTTGCTACATCGATAAAATCTTTATATATAAAAATTACGAAAAGCATTGCCGTGAAGGCAGGAGCTTTTGAGCGCTCGTACATGAACCTTGTAGGTAGATTTGCATTTTCCAGTTCTGGAAACCAATTGAGGAAAATTTTGACAGCTGTCAAACAAATTTTCAAACTGAGGCGATAATCCAGACTTCAAGTCAGTGCTTTAGGTGACCAATTTTTTTTTCGATAATTCGCTAAAATTTTCTACGGTATCTATGGTCTTGGTGATGCGATCTGGACAAAATTTCGCACGTAGTTTGAATACATTATTCCTCAGCTAGGTGAAAAATTTCATTCCAATCAAATCGGTAGTTTCGAAATTATCAGGAACAGAATATTTTGAACGACCATATTTACGGAACCCCTAGTCTAATTTTGCTCATTGATGAACGTGACCGTGAAATTCGCGATCCACACCCACCCTGAAAATTTCAAGTTCCTAGGCCTCTTCCTTCGGAAGTTATGATTTTCTATGGTTTCTATGGTTCTGGTCATGCGATCTGGACAAAATGTTGCTTTTTTATGTCATTCTCGTTTAAAATACAAAATTTTATCTCGATCGAATCCGTAGTTTCGAAATTATCGAGAAAACAAAATTTCAAATGACCGTATTTACGGAACCCCTCGTATAATTCTGCTCATTGATAAACGGAACGCCACATTTTCAGATCTACACCTATCCTGAAAATTTCAAGTCCCTAGGCTTTTCCGTCGAAAGTTATGATTTTCTATGGTTTCTATGGTTCTGGTCATGCGATCTGGAGAAATGTAGCTTGAATATATCATTCTCCATAAGTATACAAAATTTCGTCACGATCGAATCTGTAGTTTGGAAATTATCAAGAAAACTAAATTTCAAACGACCATATTTACGGAACCCCTAGTATAGTTTTGCTCATAGAAGAAAGTGATCACGACAATCGAGATCCACACCTATCCTGAAAATTTCAAGTCCCTAGGCGTTTCCGTTCAAAAATTACAATTTTCTATGGTTCTGGTGATGCGAGCTGAACAAAATTTTGCATGTAGCTTGAGCACCTCATTTTCCATTAGAGTGCAAAATTTTATCTCGATCGAATATGTAGTTTTGAAGTAATCAGGAGAACAAAATTTCGAGCGGCCATATTTACGGAACCCTTGAGCGGATTTTGCCCAATAACGAACTTAACCTCGGCATTCGAGATTCGAACCTACCCTGAAAACTTAAAGTTTCTAGGACATTCCGATCGAGAGTTATCGTGTATACGGCCGGACGGACGGACAGACTTGAATTTTCCGACGGATTCGTCATCAGTGAGTCGAACAGAGTCGTTCGACTATGTGTTCTTCATCTTAATCTGTATTCGAAAAATACAGACATCGTGACGAAATGATATAGCCCTCGTGTAAGTAGTACGAGCGCTCAAAAATTAATAAATTCGTAAGCGTTGTTTGCGATCTTTGTTTTTGGTTACGGTACATAGCAACACAGCATAGAAACCATCAAGTTTGTTTTTACAACGCATCTTGTCAAACTTGCATAAAATTTTTTCAATTTTTTTTCCGGAAAAACTGCTGACAGCTAAGTTGACAGTTGTTAAGTAATTTTTCCACTTGAAATTTATATTTGACATACCAATTCTTGATAGCGATTGGTCAAAATCAATAGGAAGGAAATAATCGCAGCAAAATGTTTTTCGAATTAGAATTCTGAACTGGCGTTAGGGAAAAAGTAAATTCAATAAGACATTAAAATATATGGAGCAGAATAAAAAATTTAAATCGTTAGTTGAAAACCAAAGAAACATCCCGTATTGAAAGATAATATGTATTGAAAACAGTTTCTGAACATTCGATAGATTCGTTAATTTAACAACAACATCCTTCAATGAGATTGGAAAGGGTTTTAATTACAATATGAAACCGGTCATGAATACAAAAAATTCAGAACTTTAAGAACGAGCGGACAAGGGTAAAACTTTCGTACCGTTAGGAAGACAGGATTACAATAGAAGGACTCAAAAGTTTTTGAATTCTGGAAATTATGAAAAAAAGAACAGAGATCCGACAAATAATTTTCAAAATCGAACAAAGAAAGTTTTGCAATCTTCAGACAATGTTTTCGACCAGGGGGTGGCCAACTTGATGGGGCCAAACATCTACTATTTACTGACTTTAACCTCCGAGATCTACCAGTTATGAAATTGCCAAAATTTCAAATGAATGAGAACCTATAGTTCAGTAGACGAGTACAAACGTTTGTTGAAAATCGAATATACAAAAATTTAAATACAATATCAAAAATATAGAAACATAATATGAATATAATAAAAATATAAAAGGCATAAAATAAAAATATAACATGAACAAAATAAAAATATTATTTTAATGAAATAAAGATTATATTTGATTTTGAATGAATAACAAATAATTTTTAGTTAATGTGAGCACTGTGCCTGACCATCTTCATTCAGCTTATCGAAGTCAGGCTTGTAGTTGGAAATTGCCAACCTCAAATAAGATCCAACTTATGCGCATCTGTTAAGCGAGTCCGAGCGTCTTTCAGGCAAAAATATTTTCAAAAGAAAAATGTGTGGAAATGGCCCTAGTTAGAAACTATCAGAAATTATTTCTCATATCATCGATTCTAATATAGTATTGGACTGCAGAAGAAAACTCAACGAAATAGGCAAGAATAACAAGGTCTGTTTAGTCTGGTTTCCTGGTCACTCGGCAATCAAAGGAAATGAAGGGGCCAACACACTTGCCAGACAAGAGCACATACTTCTTTTATTGGCCCAGAACCTTTCTGTGGTATGGGCAAATGTTTCTACAAGAGAGTTTCAGGAGAAACCAAAAACCAGAGCCGTATCTAGGTACTATTGCGCCTGTGGAAATATATCAGACTGCGCCCCCAATTTGCTTAGATTTTTTTTCGTCCAGAATATTTTCTTAAAGTATTATTTTTTATAATTTTAGTCATATATTTTCTTTACATTTTAAAAATTATATAATAATATAAAATACTTATTTTCATTGAAAACATTGAAATACATATTTCGAATAAAATGCATAAAAATAAAACAAATTCTGAAAAATAAAACAAAATATTTATATTTATGTATGAAAAACGTATATCTGGGAAAATATATATTTTTTCAACTGAAAATTACGCAAACGAAAGGTAAACAATTTTTTCGGTTAGTTGTACAGAAAATGATAATCGATAATCACAATCATATAGGTACATAATATTTACAAAATCTCACTCTCAAATAATTCAGAGTAATCTAAGGTGCATTTCTTTTCCGATGGCGAGGATTGATATATTTAATAATCGCTCTTGTCCCAAGGAGGAACGAAGATACGACTTCGTAAGTTTCAGTTTGCTAAAAGAACGTTCACAAGTAGCAGTTGTTCGTCACTGGTGAATTCTGAAATATTCTCAAGGCCGTTTCTAGATTTGGAAAAATATTTTCATCCTGACTGCACTACTCTCTTCCACTCAATTCGGTCTTCCATCAATCTTTGGTCAAAAGGGATATTCATTTTTTGGAGGTCTGATCTAATGTTGTCTTTCCAACGCATTCTGGGACGCCCGAGTGGTCTTTTTCCTGCTGAAACTTCCTCCCACACTAGTCTCACCAGTCTTTCGTCATCCAGCCTGTGTACGTGGCCTGCCCATCTTAGTCTATTGGATTTACTCATATATACCTTTCAATAATTGTCTAGGTCCCATTTCAATAAAGCTGTCTAAAATAAAGTCACTTTTAAATTCAAATTGTCAAATGTCCATTGAAAATTCATGTGCATTTAAATTAAAAGCGTACTTTATTGCAAGATCTGCAGCACTTTTCTTTAAATCGTCAATAATCATAGTTTGAATAACACTTCCATTTAAAAAACTGTTATCGTCTGCCACTTCGTTCAATACAACAAATCTTTGTTTAACTTGTATTATTATTTCATCAAGCACTTGTAGCAGTCCAATTCTTAATTCTGTATTTGCGTTAAAAGATGAGCTCCATCAATGGCTAGTTCTCCTGGCATTTTGGGTTCCTTTCGTTTTCCTGACCCATGTAATTTCGTTTCAATTCCAAATTTAACTTCTTTAGTTTTTGAGAGTTCCATCAATGGTGCAAAAAAGTTTTCTCTGTACGCTTCTTATTCGTTTAATAGTCCAAGTAGCATTCCGGAGCCTTTAGAAATATGTAGTTGCTTTTCTTGCAAAGATTGATTAATTCTATAACAGAATATCCCGGAATTTAAGATATATGATAAATTCATGAGTTCAAATTTACCAGGGACGATTCTTTGAGCTCGCGGAAAATTTTAATAATTTTACCTAATTTTGACTCAAAGGAATGTACAGCGTTTGCTTTCGAGGACCAGCGAGTATCGCAAAAACCCTTTAGAGTGAGGTTGACTTCTGTTTTGAGTAATTCCCACCTTGAAGAAGATCCAACAAAAAATTATATATTTGCTGAACAGTTGCTAAGAATGTTTCCATTTGTGAGGTTACTTCAGCAGCATTAATTAAATTATCTATTATCATTTTATATCAAAATTTGAGCTTGTACATCCTTTTATTTTCAAGCCATATCAGCCCCATTATCATTAGACTGCTCTCTTACATATTTAATATAAGAATAATAATAATAATAACATTTATTCCCATAATTGCTACAGTAACAAAATGAAAACAGGTCAAAATTCCGCAAACAAAAAAAAAAAACAAAATTAAACTCTACAACTAACTACAATGACCCTTGAATTCGAGTATTGTGTAAGGTTCACATTCAATTAACAATGAAAATATAGTTTTCTTGAAGATTTTGAATTCACAAATATTTCTCACAATCCTTGGCAAGAAATTGAACAATCTTATACACAAATAAAATACATTATGCTCGGTCATTGAAAGTTTGTGAGAAGGAAAAAAATATTCGTTCATTCTTCGCGTAGCATTCACATTTTCGCATTTTTCAAAATATTGTTTGTTCTTGTGGAAAAATAATAAGACTCTATACATATACATAGGCCTGGTAATGTAAGAATATTATGCCTTTTGAATGTACCTCGACACGATTCCCTAAATTTCATATTGAAAATTGTTCTTATAGCGAGTTTCTGAATTATGAATACTTGTTCAGCTGCGGTAACCCCTCCCCAAAAAATTAATCCATACGACATTACAGACTGGAAGTTTGCATAATATATCATCTTCAAGGTGTTATCGTCGATCTGATTCCTTAGAACTCTCAACATATACACGGTAGAATTCAACCTGGTCGTCAGTGAATCGCAGCGTGCAGACCAATTCAAATGGCGGTCAACACATATTCCCAGTAAATTTGTCTGGCAGCTTGTTCGAACTGTTCCACTGTGGAAAGCTATACTGACAGGTGGTGTCAACTTTGATCTATCGTTCGAGAATATAAGAATATTTGTTTTCTCGCCATTGAGAACCAGACCGTTTTGCAAACACCAGTTCTCCACCAATAACATAGAGTGTCGCAAGCTGCGAACGACCCCATCAGTATCTTCAGAAGAAACCAAAATATTCACGTCATCGGCGTAAAGATAAGTTTCCAGTGCCGATTCATCGAACGGCAGCATTTCAGTGGCACCACTCTCCAACAGACCCTGTTTACTTAGATACAACTCTTCGAGGATACAAGCTATATCAGACAAATTGCAATTTGATAAATCGATGTGCTGGAGCGAACTGATATCAGGTAATCTGTATAATTTTATCATGGTGTCTACTATTGATTGTAACATGTCTGGTAGGTCGTTGACATATATAACAAACAGGATGGGCCCCAACATGGTACCCTGAGGCACACCATTCAAAACAATGCCCTCGGATGACATATCGCAACCATCTTCACCGTACAAAACTACGATCTGCTTTCTATTCGTGAGGTAACTCCCAAAAAGTCCGAGTGGTATACCACTGATGTGTGGTGCCACATTTTTCAAGTTTCGATAGCAAGGTTTGATGGTTAACGCAGTCAAATGCTTTAGAAAAGTCGATAAATAGTCCTGCGGGTATTTCACCTTTTTCTAGGGATAACATTATTTTTTGCAATAATTCAAAGATAACAGACTCTGTACTTCTGCCCTGGATGAATCCGTGCTGGTTTTTCGACAGTACACCAAATTTTTTCAAGAAGTTGAGAAGTCTATTCACTAAAATTTTTTCGAATATTTTTGCAAATGATGACACAAGACTTATTGGTCTGTAATTGGATATGTCAGCCAGATCTCCTTTTTTGTGACAAGGCGTGAAAATTGACCTCTTCAGAGCATCAGGATAGATGCCTGACATGAATGAACAATTCATTATGAAACGAATTGGTTTCAGTATCAGTGATATATGACGTGTTATCACGGTCATTGGAACACCATCGTATCCGAAAGATGACTTCTTTTTCATCATCTTCACAGTACACTTAATTTCAGGTTCCAAAACTTCGAACAAAAAAAATGACTTGGGGACAGATTTTTCACTGTAGTTGGTGGATAAACCAGTCTTGCGATTATCGGATAATGTGCTCGATATATTTATGAAGAAGTTATTGAATTCGTTTGCCAATTGGGACATGTTGGCACCACTTTTGTTATATTCTCTACTTTCAATTACTTTATTCTTATTTGTGAGTTCACGGATAACATTCCAGGCAGTTTTAGATTTATTTACAGAGTTATTTATAAGAGACGAATGAAACAACTTTTTATCAGATATTAGTGCAGCATCATAACGGCGTTTCACTATTTTATATTCATCAACGAATTCTGATTTATATGTAGACAGAATAAACAGTAAATCTGATCTTTCTTTTAGATATTGAGTTTCTGAAGTTATTACTTTCGTTTTCTTCTTAGAAAAATCAACGGATTTCAGTGGATATGCCTTCTGGAAACTATCAACAAACCTTTCAGAGAAGAAGTTCCACATTTCATCAAGATTTTGCTTAGGAATGTCATGAAGCTCTGACCAATTTATATTGCAAAGAAGTACTTCAAAAGTTTGGTGGTTCTGATCATTATATACTCTAATATTTCTTTTTCGACTTGGTTTTGTGAATGAAGTTGCATGAACAAAGGTGAATTTTTGTCCAGAATGGTCAAATAAATGTTCCTCAACAATACTAGTTATTCCCTTAATATTTGAAATTATGTTATCCAAGCAAGTTGCTGTGCTCGATGTTAGGCGTGTGGGTTCCATAGAGGATACTTGCAAACTAGTTTCGAGAATCGATGAGAACATTTTCGATTCGTAGGATATGGACAATAAATCTATGTAAAAATTACCAGCTATGATGAATTTGACTTTTTCTGCCTGACATTTTTCTAGTGTTAACATACACTTCTCGAAAAAAATTTCAATCTGACTCACAGGGAAGCTATTAGGACGGTATATACAAATGATCAATATCCAAGCTATCGGCAACCAATTTTTCCACGATTTCTTTTGCAAGGCTCCACCTGTTTTTTTAGCGAGTATTAATAAAGTCAATGAAACTTTCCTCATTATTGCATTTTCCTCATTTTATGGTACCTACTTGTTCCCTAAGATCCAGTATACACAACACAACTACATAAACTACATAATAATCAAGCCTAAGATACCGCAAAGCGCATAGAATCTACTCTTCTATTTGTCGTCATCGCTCGTTGCGATGAAATCCGTGTTGGGATCTTTCGAATTATATTACTTAGCGCTTGTATATTTTTTATTTTTTGGTATTTTTTGGCGCCCCTGTGGACCTTGCGCCCGTGGCAAGTGCAACCTTCGCCAGTGGCGGCTCGTGAGCTTTCAATCAGACGAGGCCAAGCAAAAAATACAGGGTGTTTCATAATATATGCGCAGATTTTCAGGATGTGATAGCTCGTCCGAAAATATGAAAAAAGTTTCTATTAACTTACCCTCTAAAAGGCACCATTTTCGAATTTGAAATTGAAAAAAAGATCGGTTTTTGCGAATATCACCGAAACATTTTATCGTACAGGAAACAGCTTTCGTGAGCATTTTCTAATCATAATAAGCAATGTTTTGTGCGGTTTTTTTTTTTTTCAATTGGTGAAGGTTTTGAAGGGGTAGTGGGTGTTTTTCTACCCAACTTCTCCGCTAATCGAAAAAGTAAGGTTTTCGAGACGCCCATTTTAACCGCCAATGTTTTCTTCAAAAGATACTCCTGGTCATACGCTCTTAAGTCGACCGTTTTCGATAAAAATCAACTTTTATGTGGAAAAACATGGTCTTCACAAACTGTCAACCCTTTTTTATACGTCAAGAACTTCAGGTTTACAATATGAAATTATTTTTTGAACCACTGAGCAATCTTTGAAAGAACTTACGTTAATAGATAGTTAATAGAATTTTTTTATATTTGGACGATCTATCACATCCTGAAATCCTGCGCATATATTATGAAACATCCTGTATAGATATACTACTAGATAGTTGATCTATGATAGTTTGCCTATGACCCTGATCAAGTGAATTTACAATATCGAGCTTTCCGAATAATTTGAATTTAATTGATACCCCTAAGTGAGATTTTTATCTGCTATTTTTTGAGCGCTGGCATTTCAATAGACCTCTGTAAATTTTTTGAATCCGAATACCCTAATTTTGACTACACATTTTCTGAATCGTCGCTGTGGTACGATAATAAAAATAAACAGAAAAAGGTGGTATAGTGTAGTGATTCCGATCGCCGAGGCGGCCGAGGCCGAGGTTCATATTCGTGTTGATCGGGCCATCAAGCTAAACGAATATGCGAGGGGAAATCTGCCTCCGTCACGTGGTTTACAGCTCGAGTTTAGATTGGACGCTGCTTCGTATCGGCAGGAATTCGAAATTTTACATTCAAGATTCAAGGGGAATAAGGGGATCTCGACTGGAGCTTGATGGAAGCTGGGCCTCCGCGGCTGCGGCGGCTGGACTTATGGGGTCTGATGTATTCGCATGCCTGTAGTACGGTGCAGCGATGCGCTATCTCCTCAGTTTTGGAGTCTGTTGCGGAGAATGTATAAACGTGATGAAATATTGGGGTGAAGAATATCCAGAAATTTGAATATTCTATTGATTGTATATTGTATATTGTTTATATCCCGACTCTCCTAGGTCTCTGTGAGACCCCTCAGAAGCTCAGAGCTTCAGAAGCTCAGATTTAGGTTAACATTATATGGTTGAACTTGAACTAAGAATTAAATATAATGAAGTAAAATTTGGGGAGAACTGGCCTCCTCTGCCTCCTCTGAGCGGCCGCCACTGACCTTCGCCACGCCCTAGATACGGCCATGCCAAAAACCAAAAGAGAACCACTCTGTAGGAATCTCTCTGGGTTGGTTCATTGCAAAAACATCCTTCGAAACTTTGATACTGCAAGATTTAAGAAGTATCTGGATCTTAGCAAGAATATGCTGCAACTTCTCACTGGATTCCTTTCAGGGCATTGCCGCCTCAGGACGCACCCCATGAGAATGGGTCCAACAGAAAACGACGAGTGCAGATTCGATCGACCGGTTGCCGACCCCTGTTTTAGACAAAAAAAAAACAGAAGTCTTGCTGTGTGACCATGAACCCAGAAGCCCCAAAATTATATTCAATATGTCAAACTCCACAAAGACAATTACCCAATACGACCAGTGCTTGATTAAGTTTCATTCCAACTTTCGTCCCAAATTCAGTATTAAAAATTCTTATGAATTGATTGATGAAATCAAGGATGCCCCTCTCCCGAAGAATTTTAATTTCATTTCTTTATCTGAATTTATTCCCTAGTATTCCCCCACAAGAAACTTTAGTTCTAGTTGAACAGTTGTTCCTGAAAATTATATATGAACCCTATTGTAAGTCTTGAAATCATCAATCTTCTTGAAGTTTGCCTATCTCAGAATTATTTTCGATTCAACGATTCCTCGAATGAAGGGTTAGTCATGGACAATCCTCTCAGTCCATTACTAGCTGAAATTTTTATGAATGATATCGAAGAAAAAATCCATTCAAATCCGAGTATCAGAAACTTCATTTATTGGCACCGGTACGTTGATGACATATTAACTTGTTTTGTCGGAACTGATCGTCAATTAAATCAATTCTTTGAATTCATTATTTCAATTCATCCGTCTATTGAGTTCACAATGGAATTAGAGTCAGTGAACGCCATCAACTTCTTAGATTTGACAATAAATAGAGTTACTAATGAACACGCGTTTAGTATTTTCCACAAACCATCTCATACGGATATAACATTACACAAAAATAGCAGCGTACAATAGCATGATCCAGAGATAAATTAGCACCCCCTTGAGTAAGAAGAATTTGAATTAATAGACAGACTGTTATCGAAATAATTTTAGAGCGCTCGTTCTACTTACACGAGGGCTATATCATTTCGTCACGATGTCTGTATTTTTCGAATTTTGAGCCGAAAATGGTCTCAATCGATTATGTTCAACTCACTGATGACGAATCCGTCGAAAAATTCGAGTTCGGCGAGAAGCCCGGCGAAGTCCGGCCGTAAGCACGAAAACTCTCGAACGCAACCACCTAGAAACTTAAAATTTTCAGTGTGGGTTCATTTTCCGGCTAAGTTCGTTAATGGGCCAAATTTGACCAGTAAATATGGCCGTTCAAAGTTTTGTTCTCCTGATTACTTGGAAACTACAGATTTGATCGAGATGAAATCTTGCACTCAAATGGAGAATGTGGTGTTCAAGCTAAATGTGAAATTTTGTCCAGATCGCATGACCAGAACCATAGAAACCATAGAAAATTGTAACTTTCGAACGGAAATGCCTAGGGACTTGAAATTTTTAGGATAGGTGTGGATCTCGAATGTCGTGATCAAGATTATCTATGAGCAAAATTTTTCTAGGGGTTTGAAATTCAGTTTTCTTGATAATTTCAAAACCAATGTTCGATCGTCACGAAATTTTGTATTCTAATGGAGAATGATATATTCAAGCTACATTTCTCCAGATCGCATGACCAGAACCATAGAAAATCATAACTTTCGAACGAAAAGGCCTAGTGACTTGAGATTTTCAGGATATGTGTGGATCTGAAATGTCGCGTTCACGTTTATCAATGAGCAGAATTATACTAGGGGTTCCGTAAATACGATCGTTTGAAATTTTGTTTTTTCGATAAGTTCGAAACTACGGATTCGATCTAGATAAAATTTTGTATTTTAATCGAGAATTATGTATTAAAGCAACATTTTGTCCAGATTGCATGACCAGAACCATAGAAACCATAGAAAATTATAACTTCCGAAGGGAAAGGCCGAGGAACTTGAAATTTTCAGGGTAGATTTGGATCGCGAATGTCGCGGTCACGTTCATCAATGAGCAAAATTAGACTGAGGGTTCCGTAAATATGGCCGAAAATGCGAATCTACCTACAAGGTGGATGTAGGAGCGCTCAAAAGCTCCTGACTTCTCGTAATTTTTCGGATTCTGAACCGAAAATGGTCTCAATCGATAAGGATCGACTCACTGATGACGAATCCGTCGAAAAATTCAAGTCTGTCCGTCCGGCCGTAAGCACGATAACTCTCGAACGGAACAACCTAGAGACTTGAAATTTTCAGTGTGGCTTCAGTTCCCAAATGCCGCGGTTGAGTTTTTTGATGGGCAGAATTCCACCAGGTGTTCCGTAAAAGTGTCCGTTCGAAATTTTGTTCTCCTGATCACTTCGAAACTACAGATTCGATAGTGATAATATTTTGCACTCAAATTGAGAATGACGTATTCAAGCTACATGCAAATTGCCCAGATCGCTTGACCAGAACCATAGAAACCATAGAAAATCATAACATTCGAACGGAAAGGCCTAGGAGCTCGAAATTTTCAGGGTAGGTGTGAATCTCGAATGTCGCGGTCACGTTTATGAATGAGCAAAATTAGAATAGGGGTTCCGTAAATATGGTCGTTCGATATTTACTATTCTTGATAATTTCTAAAATACGCATTCGATCGTGACGAAATTTTGTATACTTACGGAGAATGATATATTCTCCAGATCGCATGACCAGAACCATAGAAACCATGGAAAATCATAACTTTCGAACGGAAAGTCCTAGGGACTCGAAATTTTCGGGATAGATGTGGATCTCGAATGTCGCGGTCGGTTTCCCCAATAAGCACAATTCTAGGGGGTTCCGTAAATATGGTCGTTATTGAAGATCGAAGTAGCCATCAATTTCAATAACGTTATTTTCTGCCTACTCAATGGGAAATTTCAGCAAGAAATATAAATGCGAAAACTGCGGAAAAGCACCTCATTGATAAAATGATCAACCTAGGGGACGATGGGATTTATATTTCTCATAGAAATCATCGTAATGAAAAATAATTATAAGAACGCACTGCCGTGAAGTCAGGAGCCTTTGAGCGCTCGTTCATGCACTTTGTAGGTAGATTAGCATTTTCCAGTTTCAGAAACCTATTGAAGATATTTTTGTGAGCTGTCAAAAAAAATTTCAAACTAAGGCGAAACCCCAGACTTCACGTCAGTGATGAGTGACCAACTCTGTTTTCGATAATTCGCTAGAATTTTTCCGTGAATATGGCCGTTCAAAATATTTTTTCCCTGATAATTTTGAAACTACGGATTGGATTGGAATGATATTCTGTAAATATGGCCGTTCGAAGTTTTGTTCTCCTGATTACTTGAAAACTACAGATTTGATCGAGATGAAATTTTGCACCCAAATGGAGAATGAGGTGTTCAAGCTTCATTTGTCCAGATCGCATAACCAGAACCATAGAAACCATGGAAAATTGTAACTCTTGAACGGAAACGCCTAGGGACTTGAAATCTATGAGCAAAATTATACTAAGGGTTCCGTAAATATGGTCGTTTGAAATGATGATTTCAAAACTACACATTCGATCGTGACGAAATTTTGTATAGTAATGGAGAATGATATATTCCTCTAGATCGCAGAACCATAGAAACCATAGAAAATCATAACTTTCGAACGGAAAGGCATAGGGACTTGAAATTTCCAGGGTAGGTTCGCATCGCCAATTTCGCGGGCACGTTCATCAATGAGCAAAACTAGACTAGGGGTTCCGTAAATACCGTCGTTTGAAATTTTGTTTTCTCGATCATTTCGGAACTACGCATTCGATCGAGATAAAATTTCGTATTTTAATCGAGAATGATATATTAAAGCAAAATTTTGTCCAGATCTAATGACCAGAACCATAGAAACCATAGAAAATTATAACTTCCGAAGGGAAAGGCCTAGAAACCTGAAATACAGTTTTATACTCAATAATAATATGGAGCATTATTCATAAAAAATATTATTTATGAATGATATCTTGAAGAAAGAGAAAACTGAATCAAAAACTGATTTCCAGGATATATCGATAATTCGAATTTAAATAAAATAATAAAAAATCAGATTCATGGCCCATTCTCAAACGTCATCACTGAATATCCTACATTTCAATATGCCGGTCCTGAACATCCTGAACTTGGTGCTGCGCCTGTTCATGAAGTAGCCCTATTAGTTCAGCTACTCACCGATAGACGCGGGGCTCAAAGATATCCGTTCCCTGAAACACAACCGGCGCCTATATGAAACGAAGAAGGAACTTCATCTCAAAGCAGCTTCATTTCGGCGAACTGGGTTGTATCTCTTGTTATATCAATACCCAATGGCTATAGTCTAAATGAAGGGTTATCAGGTTGTTTCATAAGTTTCATAAACTTGTGATGAATATGTATACAGATTCACTGAAAGAAATCCAACTAGAGCCTTTGTCTTTTCTCAGGTATTTTCCAGCATCTGACACTCAAGATATTCTCAATAGGTACAAACCCCGAATGTGTCCATTAGACGACTCCGAAATGTTATTGACTATTTGTGCCTTAGATGCTCTTTTACCTACCTGTGTGAAAGTTGAAGAGGCGTCGGTCAGTTATGACTTATGGTTCCCAGAATTCATGAACTTATGGAATTCATGTAGAAATGATTGTACCTGGGAAAATGTAAATACTTATACTGAATACATAAATGATCTAGTCAAGATAATAGATCTTCGTCATTTGCTAATTGGTTTGTTTTTTGTTTCAGTCGATGATGTCGCTCATATCCAGACTAAGCGCTAATAATATTGGTTTCCTCAATTTTGAACCATACTTCCCCTCAATGTATGCAAGATTCATACGATCATTTCAGCTACCAGTTCATTTCAAGATGAGATCTTCAAGCAAGCAATATAATCTAGGAATTCAATCTATCGCCACTTGGATAATAAGTACTCTAAATCATAAAACAAATACTTCCTTTGAGTATCTAGAAAAGTTGATGCATATGATAGGGTCTTTTCTCTACAGCGCGAATTCAGGAAGGTATTCAATTTTGTTGGATGTATTTTTAGTAATGTTTGAATTCCATCCAACCAAAATTGCAAATTCTACCAATTCTAACCATGCGCGCCGCGAATGGAGATCCACAAGGCCCTTAACGAATTCGAATGAGGGCGGCACCCAGTGTTGCCAGAAATGCAGAATTTTCTTCAATATGAAGAATTTTAAATTCCAAAAAGAGCTAATGAAGAAAACAAGAATATTTTACAAAAACCACTGAAATATGAAGAATTTTTTTCGAGATCACATGTTTTTGCGACTATTTCATAGATTTCGTATACGTTCTGACATATTTCTATGAGATGGTTTAGCTACGACTCGAATTTATTTTATTTTTCTGTTTTTTTTTTGGCCTTTTCAAAGTTGACGCAATTTAAAATATTCATTACTTAGACTTTGGTCTTACTAAAGGGGGGTACTCCAAAATGACGTTACACACCACTGCAGAAATATGAAGAATTTTTGGGGGTAAAATGAAGAAAATTAATATAAAAAATCTGGCGACACCGACAGTACGCGCGCAAGCACAGGGGGGTCAACATTGTCAAAAATCCAGGATACGATAAAACCGAACTGTCAGAGCAAGTAATTCAGCAGGCATTCCTCTGTCTCTCAAGACATATTGTTCTGACCGTTCTCTTGAACTTACTTGTGGAAAATTTCTTGACCTCATTAGGAAGCTCATTCCACATCTGGGAAGCAACTACATGGAAGGATCTGTGAAAGACTTCGGTTCTGTGCTGGGAGATGAAAAAGTTATTCAGATTTCTTGTGATATAGTAATGCGAATGAGTACAGAACAACCGCCTCAAGTAGGGAGGTTGACCAGTCTTCAGAATACTCTGTACAAAAACCAAAGTGTGTAATCTTCTTCTATTGGCCAAATTGAGGATCGATAAATTAATCAAGTGGGGTGTTATATGCTCTTGGGTATCATAAACGAAAAACGCATGCAAGAATTCTGCAAATTTTGTATGGACTTACACAAATTCACAGTCAGCGAACTGCTATAGACCACATCCGCATAGTCGAACAGCGATAGTACCAGAGAATTACACAGCTGATATTTTGTTTTACTCGATAAAGAAGGTCTGAAGCGGTATAATTTTTTTAGTCGAGAATAAGCAACACTTATCCTATTCTTTATATGAACCTGGAAAGACAAATCAGAATCTAGGTATACACCCAAATTCTTGGCCTCCGAAACAATGATCAGGAGTTAACCATTCAACTCTGGTTCAAAATTATCCTGCACTGAAGTTACCTGGTCTCTATCAACTCCAAGAAGCATAATGCAAGACTTCGATGCGTCCAATCTCAGATTGTGATCCGTAGAAAACTGATAAATTCGCCCCCAAGTCATCATTCAACTTCTGTTGGCTACTCGATAAATGACTAGAGTTCAGAGGTATAAATAATTGAGAGTCGGCAGAATTAACAACAGCCATGTCCAACACCCAAAGTGAAGGAAGGGGTCCCAAAATAGACCCGGAACACCACGATATAACCATTTAGGTTTAATGCATGTACTGAAACAACTGTATCGAAGAAATATTGTGCTAGACAATATTAGCCCAAAGTTAATATGATGAGCAGGAAAAAAATCAATCCATGTGAACCCCAGAGAACATCAAATCCATCATTCGCAACAGTAGACCGGTAAAAGCTTTTTGGGCCTCATCAGTACAGCCCCCGACGTGGGGGACGGCATGCTTTAAAACGAACAGCTGTGTAGATTCCGGAAACCATTCCTAGTTCTCGGCAGGTCCATGCAAAGATTCCATGACCCCCAACCAGCCCATGCATGCAAGCTAATGTAACCTTATTCGAGTCAGCATAAATTGAAAATGAAAAATATTTGGCTGATTATCCAATTCAAATCATATACTGAAACAATTGTCCTGAAGAAAAATGTGCTAGAAGCTAGACATTATTATGTCAAAGATAATATGGTAAGCAGAACAAAAAAAACTTCGAATTCATCATCGCCATACTGTACTGATGAGGCTCAAGAAGCCGAAACCGGTTTGCAGTTGCAAATAATGCATTTTACGTTTTCTGAGGTTACATGGATTAATATTTTGTCATGCTTATCATATTATCTTTGACATAATATTGTCTAGCACCACTTCTCTTCAGAGCAATTATTTCAGTAGATGAATTAGATCGGTAATCAGCCAAATATTATTAATTTAAATTGTGTTTTACATTCTCATCCATATTCTTCGAAATAATGTAGAAATTTTGTGGTAATTGTACAGTCATTCAGTATTGATTTTCTTAATTTTAGAAGGGTTTTGTGAGGGTCGTGAAAGGGTGTGGTTCGGTTTGTAATGAAAGTATCTGCCTTATATTGTTGATTACATGTCTCGGGAATATGCGATTTATCCTATTTATCAGAGATGCCATATTTTTTTCTCAATAACTCTAACCTGTCCAATTACCCGAAAATTGTCATTATTCATTTAGGTTTAGATTTCAGAAGAAAAGACAATAGAAATTTTCATAAAACAATGTTGTCAACCTTTTCAACTACCGAATGATCTTTATTAATATACTGATTTGCTTGCCCGGCGTAATAACGAATTTTTACATGCAGCAACTATCACAATTTCACAAGCATTTTCAATGCGTTGTTTTAGTTCTTCAACACTATTCACCTCACCGTTACTGTACACTAATTTTTTCGAATGTCCCCAAAAGCAGAGTAATCAAAGGGTACAAGCCAAGAAATCGATTCATCACGTCCTATCCACCTATTTCATCCCTATAAAACACTATGTCAGATGGTTTCCCGTAACTGAACGCAGTTAATAAACACATTAAGATCTCAATACGTACCGTCAGTTCCGGACTGGAAATTTCTCAGATTCGCGGGTGACTTTGATTTCAAAGTTCTCGGCCCTGGTGAATATTTTATATGAAGGATTTTTGGAATTTTGAATTATTTCTAGCACCTGACAAAGGAATTTTCGACAGCCGTCAAAAACATTCTCAAACTTAGGTGAAACTCTAGACTTCATGTCAGTGCTTCAGCTGACCAATTTTTTTTCGATAATTCCCTAGAATTTTCTACGCTATCTATAAACTTGGTGATGCGATCTGGACAAAATTTCGCAAGGCTTTTGAATACATTATTCTTCAGCTAGGTGTGAAATTTCATTCCAATCCAATGAGTTTCGAAATTATCAGGAAAAGAATATTTCGAACGGCCATATTTACGGAACCCCTAGTCTAATTTCGCTCATCGATGAACGTGACCGCGACATTAGCGATTCAAACCTACCCTGAAAATTTCAAGTTCCTAGGCCTTTCCCTTCGAAAGTTATAATTTTCTATGGTTCTGGTCATGCGATCTGGACAAAATGTTGCTTCAATATATCATTTTCGATTAAAACACAAAATTTTATCTCGATCGAATCCGTAGTTTCGAAATTACCGAGAAAACAAAATTTCGAACGACCTATTTACGGAACCCCTGGTATAATTTTGCTCATTCATGAACGTGAACGCGACATTTCAAATCCACACCAATCCTGAAAATCTCAAGTCTCTAGGCCTTTTCGTTCGAAAGTTATGATTTTCTATGGTTTCTATGGTTCTGGTCATGCGATCTGGAGAAATGTAGCTTGAATATATCATTCTCCATTACGAGATCGAATCTGTAGTTTTGAAATTATCGAGAAAACTAAATTTCAAACGACCATATTTACGGAACCCCTCGTATAATTTTCCTCATAGATGAACGTGATCACGACATTTGAGATTCGCACCTATCCCGAAAATTTCAAGTCCCTAGGCGTTTCCGTTCAAAAGTTACAATTTTCTATGATTTCTATGGTTCTGGTTATACGATCTGGACAAAATTTCATATGTAGCTTGAACACCTCAATCTCCATTTGAGTGCAAAATTTAATCTCGATCAAATCTGTAGTTTCCAAGTTATCAGGAGAACAAAACTTTGAACGGCCACATTTACGGAACCCCTCGTGGAATTTGGCCCATTAACGAACTCAACCGAGGCATTCGGGAACTGAATCCACACTGAAAATTTCAAGTCTCTAGGTTCTTCCGTTCGAGAGTTATCGTGCTTACGGCCGGCCGGACAGACTCGAATTTTCCGACGGATTCGTGACGAAATGATATAGCCCTCGTGTATGTAGTACGAGCGCTCAAAAAACTAGTATTATTGAATTGATTATAATGTTTCCAAAGCAATAAATACTTACAGGTTATTTTATCACTTCTCAAAAGTTTCTCAGTTTTTGTTTTTCTTCTTTACTGATTAAATCAGAGCAAATTGTGGATGCAATTCAAATGAAACCAATTCCAAATTATTGTATCTGAAGAAAAATGGATATATGTTTTCTGTTCTTTCAGATGGACTGCGAAATTGAAGGAATTTTTGAGCAAACTTTCTATACAATTTGCTCAAAGAATATATATAGAACGATACCGTCCAAAATGCTGGGGAAAGGAGATTCCTGACGATTTTAAATTGAGTGACGACGATATCGATAGATTTGTGAATATATTGAAGCCATGTTTAGATATATCTTTGTATTCGAGACGTGTTTCCAATGATGTGAATTTCGCCCTTCTATATCTATCTGCTTTAAGACCTAATCTTGTGATACCTATGATTTTAGAAAAGTTATATGCTGCCCTAGATAGTCTGACAGAGCCCCATCGTCTCATATCTACTATGAGTGCTGTTGTTTCTGTTTCAAGGTAAGTTGAATGTGAAATTCATTATAACATACTTTCTATTGCCGGTTCCACTTTTGGCATCAAGAGTGTTTGCGCTCATTGTCCAGATTCGAATGAGCGTGAGCATTCGCCCCGCTCTCCATCGGTAATGGCGGAGATAGATACATGCCTTCCCATATCGCAAACAGCAGAGCCCCCGCACACTGGCAACTTTATTCAAGCAACTTTTTAATCACAAAAATAGAACACATCATTCTTTATGGGACCCCGCACACAGGCGATTATTTAGTTGCGGCAACTAAAAAGTTCCAACATGTTCTATTTTCCAGGCAACTCAATAGTTGCCGGCAGAATAGAACATACGAGTTCATTCCCATCGCCGCACACTGGCGATTTAAAATTGCTCTCGATTTCTCAGTTGCAATCTCGGCGGCTTCGAATGAACATGTCGATGAACATTGAATAATTCATAGAAGCTATCAAATCACGGTCATCATTGTAGGACAAAAGGGAGAAAGAATATGCAGATAAAAATCCTAAAAAAAAATTGTGGAGTTATATTTTTTCAGATTTTCAAACTGTTTATGAAATTCTCCACCTATAAGCCTGTTCTGATCAATGGATGAACCCAAAATTTTCTGCCCATTTTCCTCTTTCTTTTTAGAAGAAGAGCACAAACGCATGCAGTTTCGACGAAATCCATTTTGAAACTGATGTTAAGCAACTATTCATTTGCCAGTGTGCGCTTGAAACAGTAACGGGCAACTTTCAAGCGAGTAGATTTTTAAATCACCGCAACTAAAAAGTTGCCAGTGTGCGGGAGCCCTTACAGTTCACTGCCCGCAATGAAAGATAAGGAATGAATTGTTTTCTTTGAATTTGTGATAGACTGAAGCAGTGGAAAAAATTGCGGCTATTTCTTTCACTCAATCATTCTTAATCTTACTCTTATTCAATCATCATATGAATCCAAACTCGAGTATTTTTTGTTTGGATATAAATTTACTCGATAAATATGAGATGTATCTAAAAACGTACAATAATACTCCCGATACTTTCAAAACTTGTTACCCTCTGCAGTACTTTTGACTGCAGTTACTTGCTTGCAGTACTATGCTGCTTTGAATGTTAGAATGCTCAAGCATCGACGATAAAGATTTACGCCTAATTAAAAATCTATATTTGCAGTAGACTATACGTGAAGGTAATCAAAAGTCACACCAACCTAGTATTGCGGTTTTCTACGCCATCTTGGGGCCACTCTGAAATTTGGAAAATTCTCCTTTATCCTCTCGGGCGCCAGCTATCTTCTTGAAAGGGAGAAGAAATAGCGAAACCACCAGGGCAGCTGCAAAATCGGAGACAGAGTTCGGGTTATCTGAGGTGGTAGCGATAAGAAGAAATATTTAAACTCGAGTTTCGACAATCAATTTAATCTATGAATCCTTCACGGTAATCATATACAGAAGGAGATATATTTAACAGAGAGAAAATTGAAACAAGAAAACTAACTAAAAATATATTAATAAAATCAAAGGAAATCGGTTTCTATAACTACCGTCTGAATTTTATAATCTCCCACGGGGGCAGGGGACGGAAAAAGCTGCACTTGTTTGAAAATCTGATGCGCTGGACAGAAAAACCAAAAACACGGCCGCCCCTTCTCTCCGGGGCTTGATGCAAGGGAGACGGTGTATTTTCGGTTGCGGGTCTACGGGCGTTTTGAACGGTCTCTTAGATGAAATTGAATTTCTTTTATGGAGAAATCAAACTTCACAACAACCGGTTTATGTAATATGAAACGGGGATTTCGCCAGGGATGCATATCAGGGGAATGGCAGAACGCATAGAAAAACATCAACAACTTGCGATATGCGAACTGACCTGATAGACGATAGTGTAAATAGTTCCCAAGCACCGATAGATCGTGTGGTAGAAACCTGAGAGGTACGGTATGAAGTCGGACTGCAAAAAGACCAAAATCCGCAGAGTGCAAGTGCAGAATAGGCTTCTCAGGTGTTTGTGCTAGAGGACTAATTTCCCCTTCAGTCCCGGTAACGCAGCTGAATATTCTGTACGCCTTGGACACCTCGGTTTGCTCAGTTTCGAAATTAGCAGGAAAATCAATGACATATAATTCCTTCAAAGACTATTCAATAACAAAATGGATTCCAATGAAATCAGGAAATCTTTCTACCTATAATATCTCTGAGAGGTCATACCTTTCGGTATGACCTCTGATAACTTTTCGGAAATACAAATAGAGCGATTTAAGGTAAGCGTCCACATCGCTCTTCCCAGCGTCGGCCGGCTACCCCCTATACACGACGACATTCGAGCGCTGGGCCGGTTTTGGTCATGTTTGCAAGTATTTTTCACCTATTTTGCAACATTCTAACGAAAAATCAAGATTGACGTTCTGTAGTACTATACTTCTTCTTTCGAAATCCGTTTTGTAAATTAAAATCGGACAACTCCCGACGCATCCAGCCCTTCTGCAAAATAGTGCCTAAAATAATTCAAATCAGCAGCAATCCAACTACCCTTATGACGTCAGCGGCACGCAACGCCAAAGTTGCCCACCGAAGCAAACGCGCTGATCCGGTCAGTTCGAACCGTACGGCGAGGATCTGTGGACGCACTTGTATGGGTTTCTATACAAAGAATACTACGATCTGTTTGACGCGATCCGTTCGATTCGTCCGATGCGGACATAACAACTCGTTAGTTATTTTCCTACTAGCGTTTTGAAAGTATTACTTTCACGCATATACGTGCGGAATAGGAATAGCAGGGGTTTTTTCCTCACTCATTTGGAAAAGTGCTACTTTCTGAACGTCAATGCGTGTGGAAAGTAATACTTTCAAAACGCTAATATTAAAAATAGTTCTTGCGCAATTGCGATTTGAATTATTCAAGGCACTGTTTCTCGGAAGAGCTGGATGCGTCGGAAGTTGTCCGATTTCAATTCTCAAAACGGAATCGCAATCGATGATAAAAGTGGATTTCAAATGCAACTTTGGCCCCAATGTCTACCATCCGAGATGTGATTCAAAATTGAAAAGATGTTGTAGGAAAAATTTAATGTCTCCAAAACGACACTGCGAGTGCAACAAGTGAATCAGGGTCTGAAAATGTCCAAATCTCAAGTGAATCCACCTACCAGGATCTTCTCCTGAAAATCATAGAAGAACTTGAAGCCAAAAACTCTGATTCTGATTGAAAATACGACATTGTTGAAAGATAAAGTCAAGTATTAAGAAAATGAGTTATCTGAATTGAGAAGAAAAAAAAATTACGAAAAGCACTGCCGTGAAGTCAGTAGCTTTTGAGCGCTCGTTCACCCACTTTGTAGGTAGATTCGCATTCTCCAGTTTTAGAAACCAATTGGAAATATTTTGCTGAACATCCTGGTGAAATCCTTAGTTTCGCGGATGACACTGCACTTTTTTGTGAGTCAGATTCGTGGGAAAATCTAAAATCGGAAGCTGAGGATGACTTCAGAATTCTTGAGGAGTGGTTCCGATACAACTCGTTAACCCTAAATCTAGAGAAGACGAGATACTTGCCCTTTTGTTCCTACTCTAGTGGATTGCCCCGTATGGGACCTTTGGTGTTCGGAGCGGATTCGCATGTCTTGGAAGCGGATTCGATCAAATATTTGGGCATTGTAATGGACCGACATCTTAAGTGGGACCTACAAATTAACAGTATGGTGAATAAATTGCGGGGTATGTTATTCAGGCTGAGATATTTGAAGGATTACCTTGATTTGAGGCACCTCAAACGGGTGTACTATGCGTTGGTACAGTCGCAGTTGACATACGGAATTGTAGGTTGGGGTGGTGTCAATGATACTCACCTGGAAAAATTGAGTGTTCTGGCGCCGAAACCCTACAGCCAACTTCCAACTGATGTTAGAGTAGTCAACAACATAAATTTGTTCAAGAAGAGGTCGAGAAATTGGATTATATCTTACGGAAGGGAAAAATTGCATGACTTTGTTAACCTTAAGTACAGATTCGGTTGAGGAGTTTGGGGAACAGGGGAAGAATTGTCGTTGCTCGATAACTGCTCCATGTTGTACCTGCTCATGCGTATACGCATGAGTTTGCACTTTAAAAGCAAGGGTGGATGGGATTGGGGGTGTGGAGGATTTTTCTTTTGTTTTTTTTTTTGGATAGGTTGTTTTGTTTTCATGTTGTTCACTCATCAAAGATGTATAATTTCAGTTAATAGGGTGATATCACGTACAAGCGATAGCTTCTCGAAGTAAGAGCTTCTGTGATACCCCCCATTTGTTGACTTGTCCATATTACTGTATAATTGTTTGTATTTATAGTATGGAGAATAAATGAAAAAATCCAGACTTCACGTCAGTGCTTTAGGTGACCAATATTTTTTTCGATAATTCGCTAGAATTTTCTACTGTATCCATGGTCTTGGTGATGCGATCTGCACAAAATTTCCCTCGCAGTTTGAATACATTATTCTTCATCAACTTGCGAAATTTCATTCCAATCCAATGAGTAGTTTCGAAATTATCAGGAAAAAAATAGTTTGAACGGAACCCCTAGTCTAATTCGGCTCATTGGTGAACGATACCGCGAAATTCGCGATACGAACCTATCCTGAAAATTCCAAGTCCCTAGGCCTTTCCGTTCGAAAGTTATGATTTTCTATGGTTCCTATGCTTCTGATCATTTGATCTGGAAAAAATGTAGCTCGAATATATCATTCTCAATTAAAATACAAAATTTCGTCACGATCAAATCCATAGTTTTGAAATTATCAAGAAAACTGAATTTCAAACGACCATATTTACAGAACCCCTTGTCTAATTTTGCTCATTGATGAACGTGACCGCAACATTCGAGATCCACACCTATCCTGGAAATTTCAAGTCCCTAGGCCTTTCCATTACAAAGTTATAATTTTCTATGGTTCTGGTCATGCGAGCTAGACAAAATTCTGCATGTAGCTTGAACACGTAATTCTCCATCTCAGTGCAAAATATCACTTCGATCGAGTCACTAGTTTCGAAGTAATCGGGAAAGCAAAATTAAGAGCTGCCATATTTACGGAACCCCTGGGCGAATTTTGCCCAATAACGAACTTAACCGCGGCATTCGAGATTCGAACCTACCCTGAAATTTTCAAGTTTCTAGGACATCAGTGTCGTCATCAGTGAGTCGAACACAGTCGTTTGAGACCATTTTCGGCTCAAAATTCGAAAAATACAGACATCGTGACGAAATGATATAGCCCTCGTGTAGTATTACGAGCGCTCAAAAAGGAAAAGCTTATACTCCTACCTTTTTCTTCAACTCAAAACCTTATACTTCTACCTTATACTCACAAGGATATCCTTCACTTTTATTAATACGATGTTGTCAGTTTCGTCTATATATACTTGTCATCTGGAACTCAAAACATGACTAAATTCATCACCTTGAATTCCTGCTCTGATTGGTAGAATTGGGGGTACTAGTTTTAAATATATCAATTTCAACGCTTCTTCGATTATCTAATTGGGATCGGATGGACACACGTTTGAAACAATGAGTCTTTTTGCCGGTGAAATCAATTTCCTCACTGTGATTTCTTCATTTTCAATAGTGATGCTGTTTTTTTCCCTGAGAAATTCGTCCACCAGAGCTTTACTTTTTAGAAATACGCATATTTTATTATTTGAAATTCTTGATATATGAGTTATGTTTTTTTGCTCCGTAATCTACTATTTTGAATTTGTCATTGAAAGTCATAACAATGGCTTTATCTCTGGATGGATTCCTAACTGATTGGCATTTCTAAGCTGCATCAACATATGATTGACTCCGCCCCTGTACTCAGAGGTGGACTGACCAGGTGTGTTCATTTTGTTATCTCAATTCGCTTAATTTCAGATAGTTGATGTTTCCGATAAAAAACATCTGGGAATTGCCCTGTGGGGAAGTTCCTGAGAGTAGTTATTGATGTTATTAAAAGTATCGTACGCTCAACAATTATCACTAAAAATCATACTTCACAATTTCAATTGTACTAGGAAGTAGATTATTCCAGATTAAACCCTCGGTCCCAAATCCATGAAAGAGAACCGCATAAACTTGTGATAATGATGTGACGAATTTTTCCACTATCACAACACGTGTATACTCGTTCGTGGACGACAACCGAATCCTCGACAACATAAATGATTATGAGTGGAATTAAATTCATTTTTCATTAACAATATGGAAATGAATGAATATTTGTAAGCCTTGAAGGGAGTAAACAGTATTTTGAATTTTCAGTTACAAAATTATTTTCTCTTTTTCAGATGTTTAGTTGAGGGAGCTAAAAATAACTATCCCGAAGGACCAACTCATATTATTCCATTGTTGATAGCGGTTTTACCTGGAATAGATCCCAATGATTTCAATAAATGTGTGGTTACATTTCAATTCATAGCACAGTTCATTTCAATGATTCCAGTAATTGACTCGTCTGAAGCAGCAAATCATTTCAAAGATATGACTGAAGAAGAACACATTATTTGTGAAGCATCTGCTGGATTTATGGACTTTATTGTGCAGTTCATTGATAAAATTTGTGTTTGGATTGAATCTTGCTCCTTAGAGTTTATTAGACCCGAACAACAATCTGGTGAACAAAATGTCAAAGGTCTTCTAGAAGTAATGGCTGAAAAGGCTATGCAATCCACTATTTGCACTGTCCTGGGACAATGTTCTCCAGATATTTTTATGGTAAATATCTTCTTCCATATTATATTCTCTTCATTCTCCTTAATCAGTTTCATTGAATATTGACTCTTAATTTTGCAGGCAGCCCTGAAAAAAGTATTCAATTTCATCACCAATAATATTTTAGAAGTAGATGTTAGCGGAAAGTTAGCAGCACTCTTATGCGGTTGTTTCACTAAAATTAATCCGAAGGAATCCCTGAAATTTTTTGTTCCATATTTGTGCAATAAAATTCAGATACTTTTGAATGAAAATGCAAACGCTCATAATGAGGAACAATTGGATGGTGAAATATTATTCAATTTAGTGATTCTCTCAGAGGTAATGTATTCTATTTTTCTTTATGAGGTGTGAATCTAGAAGAAACTGGATCAAAATTTTGATCAGCTCTGATGTGACATAGAAAAAAATTATGAAAAGCACTGCCGTGAAGTCAGGAGCTTTTGAGCGCTCGTTCATCTACCTTGTAGGTAGATTCGCATTTTCCTGTTTCAGAAACAAATTCAAAAATTTTTGGACAGCTGCAAAAAAATTTTCAAACTAAGGCGAAACTTCAGACTCCAGGTTTTTTTTTATAATTCGCTAGAATTTTCTACGGTATCTATTGTCTTGGTAATGTGATCTGGACAGAATTTCGCACGTAGTTTGAATACATTATTCTTCCATCTATGTGCAAAAAGTAGTTTCGAAATTATTAGGAAAAAAAATATTTTTAACGGTCATATTTGAGGATCCCCTCGTCTTATTTTGCTCATTGATAAACGTGACCGCGTCGTACGGGATCCGAACCTACCCTGGAAATTTCAAGTCCCTAGGCCTACCGTTCGAAAGTTATAATTTTCTATGGTTTATATGTATTTCAATGTAAAAAAAGATGGCGGCTGAAGATGACGCGAGTGGAGATATCTATGTGAATAGACTGGTGGAAACCCAGACCAAGAAGTGAACTGAATGGAACGTGCCATCATTGATTGACAAAAGTAGCAAAAATATAGATTTCCACATACTTTCCTTTTTCCCCCATATGTGTTTCGCAGGTACTTCTTTTTGAGTCTTCATGCGATACTCGGGAAGCGGAAAACGCCCGACAATGCGTTCATCGCCATGATACAAATGAATGAAAGGTTTCATGCCGCAAAGCCACAAATATGATTCAGTGTGAATAGACTGGTGGAAACCCAAATCAAGAAGTGACCTGAATGGAACGTGCCATCATCGACCGACAAAAGTAGCAAGCATACTAGTTTCTGGACTCTAAGCCGTCACCAGTGCTGCATAAATTAGTCGACAATGAAGACCAACATGAGATGCAGAGCGTATATCTTCAGTCAGAAAGCGTGTGTCCAGAAGGGTAACATCAAAAGAAGTTTTTCCTTAAGTTCAATTTCGAGGTTAACATGAAAATTTGACAGTATAAACATCAAAGGAATTCGACAGTGAATCCATATAATCACACATGAAGAGAAGAGGAAACGGTCTTTTTTTAACTAACAAGAAGCCACATTAGAGGATCTATGCGTTCGAAAATCAATTCAATATTCACTAATTAACGCTTCGCTTACGATATTCACTACAACTAATTTTCTTCTTTACTGGTAATTAATATCACGAAAAATGATTATACTCACATGAACACTATGCTTTTTACTACAACTGACAGACAAAATTATGAAAAGCACTGCCGTGATGTCAGGAGCTTTTGAGCGCTCGTTCATCCACCTTGTAGGTAGATTCGCATTTTCCAGTTTTAAAAACAGATTCGAAAAATTTTTGACAGCTGTCAAAAAAAATTGAGGCGAAACTCCAGACTTCACGTCAGTGCTTTTTTTTTCGATTATTCGCTAGAATTTTCTACGGTATCTATGGTCTTGGTAATGCGATCTGAAAACATTATTCTTCATCTATGTGCAAAATTTCATTCTAATCCAATAAGTAGTTTCGAAAGTATCAGACAAAATAATTTGAACGGCCATTGTTACGGAAACCCTAGTCTCATATTGCTCATAGATGAAAGTGACCGCGAAATTCGTGATCCGAACCTATCCTGAAAATTTCAAGTCCCTAGGCCTTTCCGTTTGAAAGTTATAATTTTCTCTGGTTCTAGTCATGCGATCTGGACAAAATGTAGCTTGAATATACCATTCTCAAAATTTCGTCATAATCGAATCCGTAGTTTTGAAATTATCAAAAAAACTAAACTTCAAACGACCATATTCAAGGAACCTCTGGTCGAATTTCACCCAATAACGAACTTAACTTTGTTTCTATTCACCACACAGTTTCTATCCACCCAATTCTTCCGGTAGCAAAACAACCTCTGCGTTGATTGGCACTCTCTTATGAAGTTTCCGGCCTTTCCACAACGCCAGCATTGGAATCCGCCAAGCCTTGTATCCGCGAAACGGGTGGCTCTCGTATCGCGAGGCAGTGAGTCATCAAACTTGTCACGTTGGTCGCTCCGTCGAAATAAACGTTCCACTTATACACCGGTACGGACGGCTGATTGGGAGGATGGTTGAACGACCTATCTGTTCCGGTCCGGTCGCCTTGTCCGGTTCGACCCTTCTCAAACTCACCCAATCCTGTAGCAGTCCTATGGGCTAGTAGCTGTTAAATCCTCGGGCTTCAAAAATGGGAGCCTCACTACGTTCGGCGGGTAAATCCAGGCTCGCCATGAAAAGTGACACTTCTCCTCCTTATGAAATACTATTACCATAAACATTAAGTTTATAAATTCTAAAAATTACATACCTCCCAATAGTGTCAATCCATTTTATAAAGATCGAAAAAATCAGGTACGTGTACCTGTGCAAATTATTGAGAATACGCTATTCCAATCCCAATCCCGCATCGTATACTCGGTCCGTAGACAAAATAAGTTCATCTCGAATACACGAAGTGACGAAGAGCGTCGTTCGTTCAGATACATCTTGCCGACCCTATTTTCGTATCTTTCGATGGAGCGCAAATAACAATGAGTCGAATTAGTTCTAACTTGAATAATTTCTGTTGGAATTTCATTCAGATAATGATAAATATTAGATTCGACTCTTAGTTCATGTTTATTTTTATCCAATATCCGATATTCTCACATAACAAATGAGTAAATGACATAAATACAAGAGATCATTGTTGCTTAAAACGAATTCTTGTCGTATTATACTTTTCATAGACGTGCATGCTGCACATAAATAAAACTTATGAATTTCCGACAATTTTCGAACATTTTTTGGAGGAAAAAAAAATGTTGAGCGACCAAAATTGAACTAATATTGTTGGCTGGCTACGGCAATTCCCAATCTGCCTACCCGACAACTGCAGATATCGCGATTCCGAGGATTGCTCGGAATATCTCGATTCGATTTATATCGCTTGCGGCTCGGGGGCCCAGGCTCGAAATGATGTGTTTGTGTCTCGCTTCTCGCCATTAAATCAGTCACATTATTTATTATTGAATAGACCTCCACGTTGTTTCCGTTTGTTTGGCTCATAAATGGTAAGTGATTTTAACGTTAGCAAAATGGCCAAAAATCCGGTTAGAGAATATGTTGCTTCTTGTGAAAAAATACATATAGGAAATTTGAAAAAAAAATTGATAAAGCTCTGCCGACCCACGATAAATGTCCACGAGCCGCCACTGAGCACCACCTCAGTAATACTTCACCCCCGAGGTACAGGTAATATTCGACCGAGGAAGCAAAGTGAAATGACTATGGTCGGGGAGCCGGGAAATAAGGTGGTGCATCCACCAAAACGTGACTCGAGTCTAGGAGAGACAAATTGTATATATATATATATATATTGTATATATTGTTTATATCCCGACTCTCCTAGGTCTCGGTGAGACCCCTCAGAAGCTCAGAGCTTGTGCGAGTTAGGAGACCCGGTTGTGTTCTGTGTAGGCTTTGTTACTGTGTCCTTACGCCACCTGAGGCACAGCACTGTTAATTGTTTACCCAACAGTGAATGGTGGAACCGTGCTCCATGCCAGAAAATTTCTTTCCCGACCGAAGGATTCGAACCCGGGACCGATCAAGGAGACCGGCACCAAAGTTGAATGCGCTATCCACTGCGCCACGGCCCCATGAATGAAGACGATTGACCCCTTTCCTCAAGATAGGGACCAGTGGTCCCCTCTAGGAGTTGCTCACAATAAAGGACCCTATGACAGACTACACTTGAGGAACAGCAGCATCACCTCAGTTATACTCCACCCCCCGAGGTACTGGTAATATTCGACCGAGGAAACAAAGTGGAATATGTCGGGCAGACGGGAACAGAAAGCCGACCCCACGAAATAACTTCTTTGCGGACGGATGAATATGAAATGGAAATAAGCGATTATGGAACACACAGAAAGAATCACCAACAGTCCGAACAGGTAAAGCAAATACGGATCTTACCACCTCTGAGACTTCCAACTACACTACACACAACCAAGTTTTGTGTACTTCGGGAACAAGAAAACGAATTAGAGTCACTGTCTCGAGTCAGAATTCGAATAATTCACCCAGAGGAAAACCGCCAATCCTCTGTATCGGTCGAAGAGCCGGTGTTAATTGCTTCTCTCCTCGACACAAGTCTCATTTATCTTTAGAGGGGGAAATTTGAGGATCGCGAAATCGGCAGCTTGTCTACAAAAACCACCGACAACACGCGAAAAAAGTACTTGTACGAGAGATAACATCCTCGATGTGTCGTACGGAGGTTTTTTTTACATAGGATGAATTTCCAACTTGACACGTTATATTTTCTTGAAATGGAAACCAGGAAATATTCGAATGAATATTCCAAAAATCGATGCGAATTATACCGGGTTATAGGTTACTGATCCGTAAATATTGTAAAAACTCTTGCTTCTAAGTAATGTTCGAATTAGCCAGGCAGATTCCTGAAACTTCTTTATCGTAAGTACCTTCTACAGTTTTTCTGAGCTGAATTTGACTTGAAAAAAATATAAAAAGCACTGCCGTGAAGTCAGGAGCTTTTGAGCGCTTGTTCATCCACCTTGTAGGTAGATGAAGAAATTTTTTACAGCTGTCAAAAAAAAATTCAAATTGAAACTCCTGACTTCACGTCAGTGCTCTGGGAGCAATTTTTTTTTCGAATATTTGCTAAAATTTCCTACGGTATCTTTCGTCTTGAAAATGCTATCTGGACAAAATTTCGCACGTAGTTTGAATATATTATTCTTCGTCTATGAACGAAATTTCATTCTGATCGAATGACAGCTCGGACAGAATTTTTCGACGGATTCGTCATCAGTAAGTCGATCCTTGTTGAATGAAATCATTTTCGGCTCAAAATTCGGAAAATAGAGACATTATTTATTACTCTATGAATTTTTCCCAATAACGAACTCAACCGCAGCATTCGAAATTCGAACCTACCCTGAAAATTTCAAGTTTCTAGGTCGTTCCGTTCCAGAGTTTTCGTGTATACGGTCGGCCGGCCGGACGGACAGACTCGTATTTTTCGACGGATTTGTCATCAGTGAGTCGAATCTTGTCGATTGAGACCATTGTCGGCTCAAAATTCGAAAAATACAGACATCGTGACCAGTGTTGAATCCAGGGGGGTGCCCGGGGGGTTTTACCCCCCCGGAACATGATCCATACCCCCCCGGAGAAAGAGACTATCGCTTGCACATATTATGTTCATCTCGTGTAATTTGAAAATATCCTATCATAGTTGTGAAAAAAGTTATTTGATAATAAGTGTAGAAATAAGATTCGATATAGGTAGTATAACGAACAAACTAACCTGTCCGTCAATTTTGCTTCGGACTAATGGTAACACTGCCCAGAAGTCAATTAGCGTTGAGAGCGCTGCAAACTTACTTGTTTTCTTAGTTCTTCAGTTCTTTTTTCCAAATGTTTGTTACTCATTTTGTGATGAAATCTTCGAAAAGTTTTAATGAAATAAAATGAATACCTAATAATTAACTTTCGTTTATGTATTTATACATTTGTTCATTTGCGCCTGATGCAAATAATCATTTAATCTCAGATAAAAGAATTACAGAAATACTTCTTATGTTCATAACTACTTTCCGTTATACAGGTTGTTTCATAATATGTGCGCACGATTTCAGGATGTGATAGCTTGTCCAAAAATATGAAAAAAAGTTTCTATTAACTTACCGACCTGCAATGCACCATTTTCGAGGTACAGGGTGTTGAAATAAAAAAAAAATCGTTTTTCGCGAATATCTCCGGAACTTTTTATCGTACAGCTTCCGTAAGCATTTTCTAATCATAATAATTATTGTTAACCTGTAGTCAAGAAATAAAGTGAATACCTAATAATTAACTTTCGTTTATGTATTTATACATTTGTTCATTTGCGCCTGATGCAAATAATCATTTAATCTCAGATAAAAGAATTACAGAAATACTTCTTATGTTCATAACTACTTTCCGTTATACAGGTTGTTTCATAATATGTGCGCACGATTTCAGGATGTGATAGCTTGTCCAAAAATATGAAAAAAAGTTTCTATTAACTTACCGACCTGAAATGCACCATTTTCGAGGTACAGGGTGTTGAAATAAAAAAAAAATCGTTTTTCGCGAATATCTCCGGAACTTTTCATCGTACAGCTTCCGTAAGCATTTTCTAATCATAATAATTATTGTTAACCTGTAGTTTTTCACGCATAAAAAAAGGTTGACAGTTAGTAAAGACCATGTTTTTCAACATAAAAGTGGATTTTTCTCTAAAACGGTCGACTTTAGAGCTTATGACTAAGGTTACCTTTTTTGTGTAAAAAACATTGGCAGTTCAAATTGGCGTCTCAAAAATCATAGATCTTCCATTAGCATAGAAGTTGGGGAGAAAAATAACCATTACCCCTCCAAAAACTTTACAAGTTGAGACTTAAAAAAAAATCCGTACAAAACATTGCTTATTATGATTAGAAAATGCTCACGAAAGCTGTCTTCTGTACGATAAAAGTTTCCGGAGATATTCACAAAAAACTTTTTTTTTTCAATTCCAACACTCGAAAATGGTGCATTTTAGAGGGTAAGTTAATAAAAACTTTTCTTCGTATTTTTGGACGAGCTTTCACTTTCTGAAATCCTGCGCATATATTATGAAACACCCTGTATGATTATGTAAATATATAATATTAAATTTTATTCTTCACAAAATTACCTACTTCATCAGTATATGTTTCCGTCGTTCTTTTCTTTTCCTTCAGCATCGTTCCTGGTTTATATAAGAGTTACTCTTTGTTTATATTACTGGCACTCCCGGCTAAGGCCGGGTCCAGACGTCTGTAACGTGTAATGTAATTTGAAAAAGCTTAATGATCTGTGTATGAAAAAGCAAAATCCAGTAGAAATACAAGAGAGATGGATAAAAAATCTTACAAACAAACCCCTTCCAATAACGGTAAAAAATATTTTATCACTTGGCTCTAAATTCAGTGTACCAACAACGAAAAAAGATATCAAAGTAGATATCCTTATTGCGGACTTAGAATATGCCCTACTAGCAATACCTGAAAACAGAAGAGATGTACTCAGAGCAAGAGCGACAAATATGATTACCAATTTCACCCACGAAAACAACAAATCGGATACATTCATTCAAAAATGGTACAAGGACACAAAAAAATTTTTGAAAGATAACGATGATATTATAGTATTAGATAGTGATAAAGGAGGAGTGACGGTCATAATGGAAAAAACCGAATATGAAAATAAAATACAATCTCTACTTGATTCGAAAGATTTTAAAAAACTACCCAGGGATCCAACACAAAGTATACAACAAAAATGCAATAAATTCGTATCAAAAATGCATGACAAGGGGTACATTACAGAGCAACAAGCTAAAAAACTCAAAACATACAATTCCACATGTCCTAGAATATACGGAAACCCGAAAGTGCATAAGCCAGAAAACCCATTAAGACCAATAATATCCAGTGAGAATAGTCCCATGACAAATCTGTCGGAATTTATGGCAGACATCTTAAAGTCAGCATACAATACAGAAAATGATTACTATATTAAAGATACATTCGATTTTGCAACACAAATAAATAATTTTCAACTACCCAATAATCATAAAATAGTATCATTTGATGTTGTAAATCTATTCGGAAACCTAGATAGAAACAACATCATTAGAATTTTGGAAAAAAAGTGGGAAACAATTCAACATCATACAAAGATGGATAAAGATCTGTTCTTAGAAATAATTCGATATATCCTGGAAAATAATTATTGCACTTTCCGAAGAAAATTTCATCAGCAGATCTTTGGCTGTGCTATGGGGTCTAAATTGAGCCCGATTTTGGCTTTATATGTTATGGATGATCTACTGGATGAGTGCACAAAAAAATTGAATTTCAAAGTTCCATTCTTGAAAAAATTCGTGGATGACATCATTGCAGCAATACCTGAAGATCTAATTGAACAAACCCCTGAATGCTTCAACGCCTACAACAAAGATTTACAGTTCACAATCGAGAAGGAAGACAATGATCAAGGAGTCCCATTCCTAGATACCAAGGTACACAGACATGAGAATATTGTAAAATTAAATTGGTACAGAAAAACCACCTCATCGAATAAATTCATAAATTACCTATCAAATCAGAATATAAATATCAAAATAAATTTCATAAAAGAGATGAAAGAGAAAATAAACAAAATATGTCATGAAAGCTACAGACAAGATGGACTAAAGAGATTATTCGAGATTTTAAAACAAAATGGATATCCAACATCAATGATCAATAAATTGATTTATGCGTCAAATGAAACACCTAAATCGAACGAACAAAATCAAGTAGGAAATGAACCAACAGACAAACGTTATGCCTCCTTTCCAGATATCAAGGGGCTGACATCAAAGATCAAATCCATTTTTAGAGATGAGGAAGTGTTAATAACTAATAACCAAAAAACTGTTAAATCATTATACAGCGTACTCAAGGACCCTATACAGAAGACATTGAAAAGTAATGTTGTGTATCAACTAAGTTGTCAAGATTGTCACGGTATTTATGTTGGCCAAACTTCCCAATGGGTGAAAAACAGAATGGGTGCATTCCACTTAACGCTCGCAACGATTGTAACACCCTCTGTATCGTTCCACCTAAGGCCCGTGGTCGTCGCGAGCGATCACTCGACGTCATAGTTGACGTCACTGTTCGCGACCGCACTTCGCCCACTTCGCCCACAAAATATTGGTGGGTCAGAGCGAGCTTTCATCCAAACGTAGCGAGCTCACAACGTTCAAGATTTGCGTTCCACCTATAACATTCGCCTATAACGCCCGCGGCCTTTTTACGTTAGTGGAACGGCAGTTTCAGCGGTCGTGGTCGATGGTGTTGCGAGCGTTAAGTGGAACCGTGGAACGCACTGAATAAGTCTACACAGATCAGACATTAGAAACTATAAAGATAGATGTGCATTGGCGACACATGCGCATAACCTGGACCATCAAATTGACTTTGAAAACGTAGAAATTTTAAAAACTGAAAACAATTACCACAAGATGATCCAAATAAATAAAAGAGAAAACTCAATAAATAAAACATCTGACACCAATAAGTTAAGTAATATATACAGCTATCTGTTAGAAAAAGAAACTGAATTCTATGACGGCCCACTCGATGAGTGATTGGACAGAAGGATGGATGACATTACTTCAAAAAATACGACTTCAAGAAATACGACCTCAAGAAATACGACCCGGAAAATATAGATAAAAATATCACAGTGCTTTTTAAGTTGAAAATTCATGAAATGAACATACTAAATTGTATTTTGAAAGGAAAAATTTTTCCATATAATGTTACACCAGATTCAATTGTCATTATATAACCTCAATTTCGGTAATTTTACGAGATGATTTTAAATTACGTAAATGTGTTAATGTTTTGTATCTGTTTATTTTAGACACCCTGAAGAAGCAATAAAGTATTGCGAAAGCTTGGTTTAGAAAAAATTACGAAAAGCACTGCCGTGAAGGCAGGAGCTTTTGAGCGCTCGTACATGCACCTTGTAGGCAGATTCGCATTTTCCAGTTTTAGAAATCAATTGAAGGAATTTTTGACTGCTGTCGAAAAAATTCTGAAACTTAGGCGAAACTCCAGACTTCATGTCGGTGCTTCAGCTGATCAATTTTTTTCCGATAATTCGCTAGAATTTTCCACGGTATCTATGGTCTTGGTGATGCGATCTGGACAAAATTTTGCACGTAGTTTGAATACATTATATCTGAGCTAGGTGCATAATTTCATTCCAATCCGATCGGTAGTTTCGAAACTATCAGGAAAAAAATATTTTGAACGGCCATATTTACGGAACCCCTAGTCTAATTTTGCTCATTGATGAACGTGACCGTGAAATTTGCGATCCAAACCCACCCTGAAAATTTCAAGTTCCTAGGCCTTTCCGTTCAAAAGTTAGAATTTTCTATGGTTTCTATGGTTCTGGTCATGCGATCTGGACAAAATATTGCTTCAATATATCATTCTCGATTAAAATACAAAATTTCATCTCGATCGAATCCGCAGTTTCGAATTTATCGAGAAAACAAAATTTCAAACGACCGTATTTACGGAACCCCTTGTATAATGTTGCTCATAGATGAACGTGATCACGACATTCGAGATCCACACCTATCCTGAAAATTTCAAGTCCCTAGGCGTTTCCGTTCAAAAGTTACAATTTTCTATGGTTTCTATGGTTCTGGTCATGCGATCTGGACAAAATTTCACATGTAGCTTGAACACCTCATTTTCCATTTGAGTGCAAAATTTCATCTCGATCAAATCTGTAGTTTTCAAGTAATCAGGGAAACAAAACTTTGAACGGCCATATTTACGGAACCCCTGGTGGAATTTGGCCCATTACGAACTTAACCGAGGCATTTGGGATCTGAACCTACACTGAAAATTTCAAGTCTCTAGGTTGATCCGTTCGAGAGTTATCGTGCTGACGGACGGACGGACAGACTCGAATTTTTCGACGGATTCGTCATCAGTGAGTCGAACATAGTCGATTGAGACCATTTTCGGCTCAAAATTCGAAAAATACAGACATCGTGACGAAATGATATAGCCCTCGTGTAAGTAGTACGAGCGCTCAAAAAAGAGTACCACTTTTTTTTTTTCCTATCAAAAGTGAGCCTCTATTCCCTGAAACATTGTGTTTATAGTTCAAAAGGCTCTTATCTCAGACTACACTATATATATATATATATATAGATATAAAATAAATGTATAGTGTTTGGCTAAACATTATTGATCAGCAATTTCAACGATGGTTTGTTCATGAGAAAATACTTAGAGGGATACTCTGTGGAGTGGAAAGAAAATACGAAAAATTATAATTTGGCAAATGCGCTATAGGTTCACTTTTAATAAATCAAATTTATCCGTTTATCTTCAAAGCGCATTTGTCAATAATGTCCCCAAAAAATTGACCATTATTCTCCTGATGGCGTCATTATTAAATCGTGCACTGGATTCATACCAGGTATCAACACGTTACATGAACACGCTCAATTAAACCACAACGAAAGTTAAATCAGGTTATTCAAGGAAATAGTAATCTAACGTTCGTTTGTTATTCAAAGGAGCATGAGCAAACGAAGTTGCAGGTGGACCAGGAGTTTCATAACAACATAAATAAATCGGGTGATTGGGACCAGCGACTTTGGTCATCGTATCTTCCCGGCATCACGAAATATTACGGAAAATGCCGAGAGGCGAAAACTTCGGCGCCTCTTGGGTCTGAAAAATAGCGAACGTCCTAGGGACGTTCGGATATCGTCGTCCCCTTCGAATTAGCTCTGGACAGAGGCGAAAAGATTGCCGCCTCTGGGTACTCACGAGGCCGTGGAGGATTGGCGCCGAATAAAAGTATTGTTGATTTTGATTTGTTTTGATGAATATTTTAATTTTCTGGTGATTGCTCTCTATTTTTTTATAATTTCTCTGAGACTGAGGAAAATTATGAAATAATAGGTGAGGCGCCGCCTCAGTTGCCTCACCCGACGAGCCGCCACTGACTCGGTGCCCAATAGGGAAGTTGTGATAGCAGGTGCTGCTTTCATTTTTACGTATTGAGTGAAGACCAGAAGAAATGTCGATGGTGGAATAATAATTTATGAGAGATGAGAGAACATGCCTGGAATGGATTGCCTGCGGATGTGGTTTGTGCTCCCAGTGTGAACGTCTTCGATCAAGAATAGATTCGATTTACATGGATTTCGCCCACTTGGTGCCCATGAGTGCGTGGATTTGTGTATATTTTCCTTATATTTTTTTAACTTATTACTAACGTACTGTATCAAAAAGTTTTTTGTTTCTGAGCTTCAAAGGCATAGCCTCAGATCTTGTCATTCATTTAATAATAATAATAATCTTCACTGCTATTGGAATTAAAGTGGACAATATAAAAACGTAAGTCGGATGTCACCAACTGATTTTGAATATCGATTATCAATGATTGGATCTAAAATATCAAGACAAGATACTTAAAGGTGATCAGCAATATCACCGCAAAATTTTGTCTAGATCGCATGACCAGAACCATAGAAAATTATAACTTCCGAACGGAAAGGCCTAGGGACTTGAAATTTGTCGTGGTCGTGTCGCGGTCACGTTCATCAATGAGCAAAAATAAACTAGGGATTCCGAAATATGGTCGTTTTGAAATTCATTTTTCTCGATAATTTCAAAACTACGGATTTGACCGTGACGAAATTTTGTATTTTAATGGGAAATGGTATATTCAAGCTACATTTTGTCCAGATCGCATGACCAGAACCATATAAACCATAGGAAATGATAACTTTCGAACGGAAAGACTTAGGGACTTGAAATTATCAGGATAGGTGTGGATCTCGCGGTCACTTATGTTAATCAGCAAATTCGACTGGGGGTCCGTGAATATAGCAGTTCCAAATATTCTTTTCTTGATATTTTCGAAACTACTGATTGAATTGAAATGAAATGTTGCACATAGATCAAGAACAATGTAAAATTTTGTCCAGATTGCATCACAAATATTATAGATACCGTGGAAAATTCTAGTGAATTGTCGAAAACAGAATTGGTCACTTAGCACTGAAGTGAAGTCTAGAGTTTCGCTTTGGTTTGATTTTTTTTTGACAGCTGTCATAAATTTTTTCAATTAGTTTCTAAAACTGGAAAATGCGAATCTACCTACAAGCTGCATGAACGAGTGCTCAAAAGCTCCCGACTTCAAGGCAGTGTATTTTTTTTATTCTGGCTTTATTCATGCAGTTCATCATAACTTATATAATAAAAGATGAATTACTTTGAACAATGAAAGTTTTTGATTTCCTCAACAGGTTGTTGATGGACGAAATGAGATTCTACCCTATTTAGAAGACCTCATGAATATTCTTAATAGAACGCTGCATATGTCTTCCATACGGGCATCCAAAATAAGTGTGAACATGTTAACATACTTAATAACCACTCTCGCTTCTACTACTCCTCTAGAAAGAAGAAGTACAAATAAGTGTTATTCATTACACGTCAAAGATTTTTTTTCTGTACGGTAGGTTGAATTTAGTTTTCAGAAATTCTGTTTTTCATTGTGATATTTTTTCTAGGGAGTGGGCACGTCCATATGAAGTAAATGAATTGAGAGTTGACTGGTATATTCCAAGAAAAAATGAAGTTGAAAAGATCCAGCATCTATTCAACATATATCTGATTCCAGAGTTAGACAAATTAAAAAACTATTCTCGTGGAAACATTTCGTTGTCACGTATACAACTCCGAAACACTTTGAAAATCATCAATGCTATGCTTGCTGCTCATATGTTGCTTCCAATGTGGGATGAACCCGTGATAAAGTTGTAAGTTGAGCTGCATGCAATGACCAGAACCGAGACCAGAACCATAGAAACATAGAAAATTATAACTTTCGAGAGGAAAGGCCTAGGGACTTGAAATTTTCAAGATAGGTGTGGATCTCGAATGTCGTGGTAATGTTCATCTATGAGCAAAATTAGACTAGGGGTTTCGTTAATATGGTAGTTTGGAATTTAGTTTTCTTGATCATTTCAAAACTACGGATTCGATCGTGACGAAATTTTGTATTTCAATGAAGAATGATATATTCAAGCTACATTTTGTTCCGATAGCATGACCAGAACCATAGAAACCGTAGAAAACAATAACTTTCGAAAGGAAAGGCCTAGGGACTTGAAATTTTGAGCATAGGTGTGGATCTCGAATGTCGCGGTCACTTATATCAATGAGCAAAATTAGACTAGGGGTTTCGTGAATATGGCCGCCCAAAATATTTTTTTCCTGATTACTTCGAAGTGACAGATCGGATTGGAATGAAATTTCGCACATAAATGAAAAATAATGTATTCAAACTACGCGCGAAATTTTGTCGAGATCGCATCACCAAGACCCTAGATAACGTAGACAATTCTAGCGAATTATCGAAAACAGAATTGGTCACTTAAAGCTGACGTGAATTCTGGAGTTTCGCCTTAGTTTGAAATTTTTTTTGACAGCTGTCACCAATTTCTTCAATTGGTTTCTATACCGGGAAAATGCAAATCTATCTACAAGGTTCAAGATCGAGAGCTCAAAGGCTCCTGACTTCACGGCTGTGCTTCTTATAATTTTTATTGTTTGACATTGAGAAGGGAAATACCTTTCAAATGAGCTATCACTTGCAAGATGTTGCCTTTCAAAATTTTAGGGGTGGCGGTCACAACTCCGAAGAATGGAATATATTTCGGGTGAATTTCATCGCGATATCCTCCTCGAAAATGCAGTTGCCGTGTCCGAGCGTTTTTATATAATTCGGTTCCACTGACCTACGGAACCGATGTTTCGTTCTCAATGGCCCGCTCTGACAAGGTCATTCACAAATGGACTACCAAATTTTAGAAGCTGATTGCTTAACACAAAGATTTATTATTTCATCTATCCAGTTTTCACGGCATGTGTATATTGTTCAAGTTTATCAGGAAGCAGGTCAAAGTTTCTTACTCTTATATTTACCCTGTCTGTCATACTAAAAGGGTATACTCTGGTATAAATACAGAATATACAGAATTATGAACTTTAAAGGAGATATTGCGATTGTTTTGATTGATTGTCATAAATATTTGCATATTTGAACGAGGCGAATCACATTGTTTTGAAATTGAATTCTTAATTCAGTATTCGCTAATTAACTTAATCTACGGTTTTCACTAATTGAATTTAATAAGTGAAAATCGTTGACTCAGTTGATTGGTGAATACTTAGTTGATATGGATTTTCATCAAGTATCGGCCGAATCAAGCAAATTTTTGAATTCTTAATATTAATTTTGAATATTTTTAAATCTGCAGAAGGAACACCCGAGCAGAGATAACAAAATTTGAGATTGTAGAAGTAAAATCATGTCCAATGATTACAATGCCTGATGGCTCAAATGTGAGGAAAGCTATTGCGTATAATTTACACAATGTACAGAGAAAGCTTTTAGAAATAGATGAAGGTGATACCATCAGTTTCAATTTGATTGCTAACGTGAGTACAAACACATCCATAATATGTAGGTACATTAAAAAAAATCTATATCGAGCCGATTTGGGTGTCATCATTATTAATGGTATTTGTTTTTGCATCTACAGATATTTGTTGTTTTACTCCTTAATGAACAACAATTCTCAGATACTGAAAAAACTTGGAAGCACTTTTCATTCATGAAAAAAATAAGCCAAAGTCCAGTGATTTATAGAAAACGACACACAAGAAATATTTCAATTGAAAGAGTAAATCTTCAGCAACTAGTCAGGTCTCTCAGTAATAGATCTGTCCAATTCACTGCAACTCATCAACAAATACTCTTTGATTTATTTGAACAAGGAGTTTCAAGCTACCGAGATGTAAGTCCCTTTTTTGTCTTAACATTGGTTTTCGAAATTATAAAAAACACTGCCGTGAAGTCAGGAGCTTTTGAGCGCTCGTTCATGCACATTCTAGGTAGATTCGCATTTTCCAGTTTTAGAAACCAATTGAAGCAATTTTTGACAGCTGTCGAAAAATTTCGAACTCAGGTGAAACTCCAGACTCCACGTCAGTGCTTTAACACAAGAAGCTCACGATACACGCAGCGGATATCGGCCCGAGGGACAACGGCCGGGCGATCGGAACCCGGCCCTTCTTGTGACGGACTTCGGGAGCACCCGATCCGATCCCGACGTGCAGGCACCTTGAACAAATGAGGTTGCATGCTCAATTTGCGTACCCGTACGCGTGTTTTCATCGACGAGAGGACTGGCCAATCACATGCGCACACACCGTGCCCAAGTAACGGTTCCGAATCTTTCGAGACCTGGGCCGTCTGGGGTCTCGGTGGCCGAGCAGACAGCAAGCCAAGGCTTTTTGTGCATGTTATGTGAAGCGAGTAGGGAGTTCAAAACAAAGATTGGCCTCGGGGTGCACAGGCCACGAATTCATCCAGAGGCCGCGAATGAGGATATTAACATCGAACGTCGTCATTGGGGATACTCGACCGAGGAGATGAAAATCGCCGCGGTCGAGGAGGCACACGTGATTGAGTACGGCCGAAGCAGACTGGGCCAAGAGGTCCGGTTTGTTAATGTCTTTCTGAGTCAGTTCTTCCTAGGAAGAACAATTGACTCAATGAGAGGCGGGTTCCTCTAGCCCGGATTCCACTATTAGTGATCAGGAGTCACTCGGTGCCTCTATACCTAATGTGGACCAGTACCTTGAAGCGGCAAGAAGTCTTTAGCCAAGGGTCAGAGAGTCCGACTATCCGGGCTCTCAAGCGCTGGTCGCGTTAACAGAATAGGTCGAGGCAGGCCTAGACACGTCAGGAATGATAGAGACCTGCCTCAACGCCATGATAAAATCGTATGGCAAACAACGGCGGAGGTACGTGAGAAAAAGAAGGGTTGTAACGCCTAGTAATAGGGATACTAGAAGGCATAAGGAATATGCAGACATGCAAAATCTCTTCAAGAAGAACATGTCCAGAGCCGCAAAGCGGATTCTGAACGGAGGGGATGAAACGTCTATCCATCCCTCGAGGAAATGGTGAACCAGCGTTAACCGTTCCCTTGGCTCCAGTTCGGCAACACGAATCTCTGCCAGAACATCGGCAAAAATCTGCTACCGCTTCACCGATTAGTGAAAGCGAGATCAGTACGGTTAAAATTCCATACAACTCAGCTCCTGGCATTGATGGCGTAACATTCGCCATGTGCAATAAAGTTCCACCATCCCATAGGACTCTTCTGTACAACCTCGTGTTGCATCTGGGATCATTTTCTGACCAGCTCTTAGCGAGCAGGACGATATTCGTCCCTAAAAAAACAGGTGGTGTAACACCTGCTGATTTTAGGCCAATCAGCATAGCGACTGTCATAGTCCGACAATTACATGAGATATTGGCGAGACGTATGGGGGCGGCTGGGGTCATTGATGAGAGGCAACGATGCCTAGAAGACGGTTGTGCTGAAAACATTTCGGTGTTGGCAGCCGTCCTACATCACGCCAGACAACACCTGAAAGAGCTGCATCTAGTGTCTCTAGATGTGGCCAAGGCGTATGACTACGTCAGCCAACTGGCAATAACATCCGCCATGACAGATTGTCTGGTCAGGTACGTGGCCGCCACATACTCAAGAAGTACAACTGTGACGGTAAAAGATCTCACGAGATCCCGGTAAGCAGGGGAGTTCGCCAGGGCGATCCAATGTCGAGCATTTTGTTCCCATTGGTGGTGAACACAGGGTCTTGAAGGCGGTTCCTCCGCAAGTGGGGTACAGTGTCGGGGGCGATCCGATAAACGCGATCGCCTACGCAGACGACATTTGCCTTTTAACATCATCAAAGGTAGGCATGACTGCGGCGCTCGAAGCTGACGAGCGCGTCGCCTTACAACAAGGGTTGAGTTTCAACCCTAATAAGTGTGTAGCGACTTCATTAACCTACCATCAGGGAGAGTACAGAAAATCAAAGTTCTCACCCGGGCACAGTTTTTGTTACAACATGGCGACCCCATCCGCCAACTCGGCCCTACGGAAGTGTGGTGGTACTTGGGAGTTAATATAAGCACTCAGGGACTGAGAAAGAGCAGCCCCACAATGGAGGTGGAACTCTTAAGAGTTACACGAGCTCCAACAACGCCTTAAGATCTTGCGTTGTTTTCTGGTACCCAGATATTATCACTCGTTGGTATTGTCTGGGTGCACCATGAAGGTCCTGAAGCAGCTGGACCTCCAGATTAGAGCGGCAGTAAGGCGATGGGTGGGATTGCCTAAAGATACACCGCTTGGGTATTTTCACGCCTCTGTGAAAATGGTCGACTTGGTATTCTCGCATTCGCCATCATTATACCCGGTATCATCAGGGACAAACTGACTCGCCTAAAGGAATCGTCCTCGAAGGCGGTCAGATCTGTTAGACAGGATATACTCTGCAGAACAACGCAGACAGTACTGGGCTATGAGGTTATATACCTCTAATGATGGGTATGAGCTAAGGGAGAGTGAGAAGTCGACCGCTTCCACTCGGTGGATTGATGCTGGCAGCATGGGCATTCCCGGAAGGGACTATCGCCAATATCATCACGTGCATGTCAACAGTCTGCCAACCCGAGCACGCACGACGAGGGGTCGGAGAACAGCCCACACGAACATAAATTATATGGCTGGGTGTAATAGCACCGAGATAGCGGCTCACGTAATTCAGTGTTGCTTCCGCACTCATGGCGGAAGGATCATGAGACACGATGCCATGTGCAAGACACTCTCTGGCTTCTTCAGTAATAAGGGGCTCGAGGTGCACAACGAACCGCGCCTACGAACATCAGAGGGCGTTCGTAAACCTGACCTGGTTGTCGTGAGGGAGCACGATGTGTGGGTCGTAGACGCCCAGGTTGTGTCAGGCGCGCAGCCACTCGACCTGGCCCACAGTTTGAAGGTCGGCAAGTATAATATCGATCCGGTTAAGGACGAAGTCGCCAGGCTGACTTGTAGGCCGGCCTCATTTGTGAGGGTCACATCATGCACTCTCTCCTGGCGAGGTGAATGGTTTCAACAGTCAGCAGATATATTGACTGACGACTTGGGAGTACCAATTGGGCTACTCAGTGGAATAACCACTAGGGTTTTGCAAGGGTCGTCCACGTACTGGACCCAGTGGAACCAAATAACATCAAGGGTTTCCAGTCTAAGAGTCGGTGTCGGGTAGGGTGTTTGCGAGGGCAAATTACCCCTGGGGAACCTGCGCCCATAAGAGCTGAATTCGGTCGCAGGAAATTAAACCGTGCTCACTTCTTGTATTAGGAGTGGGAACAGAGAAGTTTTAGTGAGTGCGACCCCCGTGAATTCGGGGAGAGTCTGCACACACCGCCATACAGCTATGGTAAAGGTCCGTAAACAGGATTATCTCCGCTCCAAAAAACAGAACAAAAAAAAAAAAGACCAATTTTTTTTTTGTTTTGGCGAGGATTTTCAACGGTATCTATGGTCTTGGTAATGCGATCTGGACATCTTTAGGTAGTTCTGTTCGAGAGTTATCGTGCTTAAATAGAGTAGGTTCTAATTTCGAATGCCGCGGTTAAGTTCATTATTGGGCAAAATTTGCCCAGGGGTTCCGTAAATATGGCCGTTCGAAATTTTGTTTTCCTTATTACTTCGAAACTATTGATTCGATCGAAATCAAGTTTTGCACTCAGATCGAAAATGACGTGTTCAAGCTACATGCGAAATTTCTCCAGATCGCTTGACCAGAACCATAGAAACCATAGAAAATCATAACTTTCGAACAGAAAGAACTAGAGACTTGAACTTTTCAGGGTTGGTTTGGATCTCGAATGTCGAGGTCACGTTTATCAATGAGCAAAATTAAACTAGGGCCGTTCAAAATATTTTTTCCTGATAATTTCGAATTAACTGATTCCATCGGAATGAAATTTCGTTCATAGATGAAGAATTGGTTTCTAAAACTGGAAAATGCGAATCTACCTACAAGGTGGATTGGCGAGCGCCCAATAGCTCCTGGCTTCATGGTAGTGCTTTTTATAATTTTTTTCATTACAATTACAGGTCTAAGGACACAATGATTTGTTCAATTTTGAATCCATGACTCGCTCTATGATTTCGGAGTTAGATCTGATTTCTTGATTTGATTAATAATGGTTTCCTTTCATTCTAAAGACGTCGTTAAATATTGAAAATATTTTTAACTCTATTTATTCAGTTTCTCATCAGAGAATACTGCCTATGACACATCTTATATTACATTGGTCCAATTTCAGTAAATATCATATCTTTCAATATATTTTTTTTAGGCAAGAGTACGTGCTCAATCCAAACTCTTCGTCATTTTGGGATTTTTTCCATATAGCTATACATTACTTGCTGAGAAATTGAGAATAATATTACGAATGAATACCCTTGAAAATCATTCAAAATATAAAGGTTGTCTTTATATTCTTCTTGGTCTCAAGAGTTTTTCATTAATTGTACGAAGAGACTGGAAATTCATTGGCCAAATTTGGCCCTTACTTGTAACTTCGATGCCTTCAGAAAAACTATCGATCATAAATTTGATAACTCAGATTTCGGAGTCTGTATCTTCATCCTTTCAAACACCCAACATTGATTACCAATTTCCTGATGAAACTCAACAGAAAGTTTTCGATTTATTTGGGGATTCACCAGGATTAACTGAAGAAATGGCACAGGATTTTTCGATACATTTAAAACAGATACAAGAACAGAAGAGATCAGATTATCAGAATTGTGTAGATTTACTTCTGGAATCATGCCTTGATAATGAACTGTAAGTACAATTCAGTTTTTTGCGCGCTTGGTTCTATGAACAAGAGCGTTATTATTTTTACCAAATATCTGTAATTTCTCTAATTTCGAGCCCAGAATGGTCTCAAAAGATTACGTTGGAGTCGCAAATGAAGAATTCGGGGCCAAATTCAATTCTCTCACCACTTCCAGAGTACTTTCGAGGTCTGATTGCGCCGGTAAAAATCGTAAATGGGCGAAATCCGCAAAAGAGTTTCGTGGATATAGGCATCTAACATGTTTCACAACGATTGATAATAAAATCATTTGTTTCAAATTCTGAAATGCAAATTCGAGTTATACCGGGTGGACTATCACAGACGCGGATCTCTTTTTAAGGGTATAAATAAGGATATTTTGAAAATCTTTTTTTGCGATGTTTTTAGGGTAGTCAGAAGCACAATGTGATAGCTTTTTATGTTATCAGTTACGAAATGCCTAATTTTGTGTAACGCGTGGGATTCTTGCGGAACGAACGCAGTGAGCTCACACGTTACACATAATGGCATTTCTTAATGTATTACATACAAAAATTTTTGTAATTTTGAATCAAGTTATCTTTAATATATGAAACAAAGTCGGATTTGTTTCAACACTTACAACTCGAGAACGGTTAGACCGATGTTCAAGGTTTTGTTGTATTTGTCTCCGTCCCGAATAGCAGAATAACTACAACTACTTGAAAAATTGTCGAAGAAAAACAATATATGGAAGAAAATGTTCCAATACAAAATGTTCAGAGATTTCGTAACTGTCAACAATATATCGCTTCTCCGGAAGAACAGAGACGCAAATGCAAATCAACTTTTCGGGAAACGCGTTTAAAGGAATGGATCTCACGGTATTCGTGAATGCTGAATTCACGCGATACGAATCATCTTTATTATAATGGAAGGGACTTTCTTCAAAGTAAATTTCATCTATTTGAGATGGTGCTACTTTTTTTCTTACTTTAAACAGTAATCAGAATTCATAACTCAGAATTTTTCAGATTTGCACTTACGTCTTTGTTCTGCCGGAGAAGCGATATAATAAATAAAAAATCTTGAGAAATATATTGGTTGTCAAATATTTATGCTGGGACTCTTGAGGGTAGCTTCGGCATACAGAACAATGTCGGCGGAGGCTGCCCAAGTAATTGCGTGCTTTCCACCAATTGACCTAATGTTGGCGGAAAGATGCTTCCTTTATACCATAGGAGGAGCACTACTGGGAAATCGTATTGCAGGAAGGAGGACACTGAGAAAAGGGCAGGAGAGATGGGACGGTGGAGGGCAAAATGACGCTAAGACGCGCAGGCTCATCAGGAATTTGGAGTAGTGGTTCCAATGTGAGCATAAAATGACCGGGTACTATTTTACTCAATTTTTGACAGGACATGGATCTTATGGTACCTTTCTTCTTCTTCTCTGTGCGGTGCCCACTCCGGGCTGAAACGAGGCCATGCGGCCCATTGTTCCTCCGCATACTGCTTGAGAGACTCAGTCCCGCAGAAAAGCAGACATAAATGCCGCAAGTCGACCAGGAGGAGCCCCTTTCATATTAGGAATAGTGGGTGTTGGGTTTCCTAGGTGTGTTGTCCTCAGATTAGTGAGGTCACTACAACTGAACAAAATGTGTTCAGCAGTTTCATCTGTGCTCCCGCACCACCGGCACAAAGAGCAGCTAGTCAGTCCCATTCTCTTCAAATGTTTGTTCAGTAGGTGGCCAGTCAAAGTACCGATCACCAGACTGAGCTGTCTTCTCTCTAGTGCCAGGAGTCTCCTGACCTCCTTCCAGAGGAAGGTCTCTCAATGAGAAGCCTCGACTGCCTGAGACCAACTTCCGTGCTCCACTCCGAGGAAAACTTCCTGTCCAGCCAACTTCTGAAGAAGTTCCTGACAGATTTCCGACAGACTGGCAGTGCGGGTTCCGGACCAACAAACTCTGATCGGGCCCCCTGCTTCGCCAGTGTATCTGCCTTCTCATTTCCAGGTATCTCCGCATGAGCCGGACACCAAACAACTTTCACAAAGTTGCCAGACCAAGCTCACGCAGAGCTTCCTGCATTCTCCTACTAACAAGGAGTCAATTCTTACATCAGAAAGAGATTTCAGTGTTTCCTGACTGTCACAGCACATATAAATATGTTCCCCAGAGTATCCCCTGCGAATACACTCCAGCGCGCAGACAAGAACCGCATACAGCTCAGCCTGCACTATGGAGCAGTTCATCCCCAGAGAGATAGCTCGATTGAAGCGAGGTCCCACCATTCCTCTGGCATTTCGTCATCATGATACGTTTGCAGGCCTTCTCCATAGACGGCCTCCACAGCATTGTGGCATAGGTTAGGATAGGCCTCACCACAGCAGTAAACAGCTAGTGCATAATGTGCGGTTTGGAGCCCCATCCTTCACCAATCACCCTTCGAGTAGACCAAAATATCACATTAGCCTTATTCGTTTGGGATTCGACGTGTTTGTTCCACAAGAGTTTGCGGTCCAATATCACCCCGAGATATCGAACTTGTTCGGATAGAGTAAGCCCAACTCCACACAGACTAGGAAATTTCATGTTGTCCGGCACTCTCCTGGTAAACAGAATCATCTCTGTTTTACCGAGATTTATCGAGAGCTCGTTTTCCAGGCACCATCGCTCAATCAAACGCTGAGCTTGCTGCATCAGATCCACAATGATAATGACTGATTACCTTACCTCTAATCAGCAGGACAAGGTCATCCGCATAGGCCACCACAGCGAACCCAGCCTTCGCCAGATCGACCAGGAGCACATTCAGGACAAGATTCCACAATAGCGGCGATAGAACAGCCCTGCGGACATCCCCTTCCCGGTGTGCCCCAATGGTCGATCCACCAAGCCGAGCAATGATGCTACGAGCCCTAAGCAGCGACTCCGTCCACCGACAGAGAGTAGGTGCCACGCCGTGCTTGGTCAGTGCTGACTGCATCACTCCAAACGCAGTGTTGTTGAATGCACCCTCTTTATCTAGAAATACAGCTAGTGTGCACTCTTCATTATGTATTCCGTCCTCAATGCGGTTTACAACCGAATGAAGAGCAGAATCAACTGACTTACCTAAATGGTATGCATGCTGGCAGGGATGCAGTGGTCTTGCCACTAAAGCAACCTCTCTGATGTATCTTTCTACCAACCTTTCCAGCGTCTTCACTTCACTAAGGAGGAGAGGCTTATTGGACGAAAGTCATTCGCTTTTGAGTGCGATGGTCCAGGTTTGGGTATGAAAATAACCCTCACCTTCCTCCAGAACAGTGGAATGTGTCCTAAAGCCAGGCTCGCACGGAGTATGTGGAGCAGTGGGGAAGACAGCACGTCTAGCCCCTTGGAAATCAGGGCCTGGATGATGCCATCCTCCCCAGCTGCCTCAAAACTTTTGAAGCCGTTGATAGCCCAACGTAATCGAGAGTATGTAACCACTTGTGAAGCCATCTTCCAATCCTCACATGAGGCACTTTGTGTGTTTCCATTCTCAATGAAGCCCGGAAAGTGCGCCTCTAGAAGATGTCTCAAGCTTTCCTCCTCTGAGCATGTTTTATTCCCCGTGGGAAGCTTTAACTAATCAATCCGTGGAGCGCCCCCTGCAGAGAGTATCCTCCTGAGCCGGTAAGCTTCAGGTGCGCCCTCGATGTCACTACAAAAGCGCCTCCACGATTCTCTCTTGGACTTTCTTATAAGTCCCTTGTATATTTTCAGGGCCGCTTTATATTCGTCCCTTGTTGAAGAGATGCCTGCTATCGCGTCTGGCATCATTTATTTCAGAGGTCCACCATTTCGTCTTACCCTTCGGTCTACGAAACTGGGGACTGAACTGCTGTGGTAGGCCGAGATTATTGACTCCTGTAGTTTGCTAGCTGCAGTGTCCAACCGTCTCGTAGTCCTAGGTTTGAGGTTAACCTGTCTCAGATTGTCGGAGAGTAACTCCAAGTATCTGGACTAATCTGTTTTCCTCGGGGTCCTAAAAATTTCCGGATCCCCTGAAGATCTTCTACCTTTTATGGTAAAACAGAAGTGCCGGCGATCAGACAAAGAGATCACCTCCGTAGCTACCTGCCAATTCTCAATATAATCGGCGATAGGGATGCTACACATAGTGATATCGAGCACCTCCCTTCTTCTTGAAGTGATGAAGGTCGGCTCGTCACCCCTATTGAGTAGGTTTAGACTGGTTGAGAACAGGAAGTCGGCCAGAGCCTCGCCCCTCGGGTAGACGCCAGAGCTACCCCACAGAATGTGGTGGGCATTCACATCACAACCAACGAGCAAGGGCCATCCTTTCCGCTCGCAGAACCTAACAAGCTCCTCCATTTCCTTCGTTGGCGGAAGGTCCGGGGAGTCGTATGGGAGTTATGCCGAGCATACCACCAAGTTTTCTAGCGGTCCCTTACAGTCCGGAAACCGAACCGCTACAAGATCTCTGAAACAGAAATTGGTTAGCAATTGAGCCCCGACATTATCAGAAGCAAGTATAGTGCAGAAGAGCCTGCTTCCTCGAAAGGAGAGACTCCTCACCTCACCTCCTCTAACCCAGGGCTCCTGAGTCAGGGCTAGAAATGTCTGCACCTTCGCCAACTGCAACCGGAGAATATCGGTAGCCGCTATGCAATGGTGCAAGTTTATTTGCGTGACATATGTGTCAGTAGCCATGAGGACAAATGATTATCCCCAGTCCGCCGACTGTCTCGTCGTACCAGTAGATCCCTGAGGATCTACCGGTATGTCAGCTGGTGGGGTGGAGCTCCGACGTGGTCCCCCATCCACAAGCGCTTATCCGGAATTATTAGCCTTCTTCGCAGGCAGCTCACATAAAGGTGGAGTATTGTTGTCGGGGAAGTTCCTTTTTGCACCACCTGCCCGTAGAAGGGGGGAATTCCCGACTGCCGACTCTCCTGCCTCATGACAGACTAAGTCAGCGCGAGCTCTTCTCGCCCTTCTTTTTTCCGCACCTGTGCGGTTCCGTCTTTTATGGGCGGTCCCCGATGACAGCTCCGATTGTGAAGCTCCTTCGTTGATCGAAGGGACCTCACTCAGTACCTTCACCGAGTTTTTTCCTGGAACCCCTCCAGAAGAGGAGCCCTTGGTCTCCGGGTCTTTAGTACCCTGTGGGATTTTTGTTCTTTTTGGGATATTCATACAGTTCCCACGAGTGACGAAGAATAAGAAGTCACCCTTAGTAGAGCTACCGAGGGAAGGTCTAATTACAAGGGGATGCGACCTGGTTTCCCCAGGGAATCGTTATTGACACACTTAACCCATTTGCCATTCAGCCCTTGGCACGATATCTTCCACCGTGGCTTGGGGGTCGGTCTTAGATTTCACTGCTCAAGCTTGAACCTTATCGACATGGGAGACCCTACCAGAACAGTGTTCCGTCGACATCGCCTCAAGAATCATCACAGCCTACTTAAGCCCCCACACCAACGTCAAGATGCCGACCTTTACTAAGAGTTTAAGACGGACACGGGATGATCTGTGTCACACATGCCACGTTCTGGATAACCCGTAGCACATGTTCTGTCACTGCCCTAGATGGACGAAGGAAAGGATCGCACTGGTTGAAAAGATAGGCCGCTTACCGCCAGTTGAGAATATAATAGAGAAAATGATACAGCATGAAGGATACTAGAAGGCGTTTACGGCTTTGTGACAGGATTCATGAGGAGAAAGGAGTGAGAGAACCGCTATACATGGGGTATTATCGAAGTACGGACAGGGATGTTTTTGAGCGCTCGTACTACTTACACGAGGGCTATATCATTTCGTCACGATGTCTGTATTTTTCGAATTTTGAGCCGAAAATGGTCTCAATCGACTATGTTCGACTCACTGATGACGAATCCGTCAAAAAATTCGAGTCTGTCCGTCCGTCCGTCCGTCAGCACGATAACTTTCGAACGGATCAACCTAGAGACTTGAAATTTTCAGTGTAGGTTCAGATCCCAAATGCCGCGGTCAAGTTCGTTAATGGGCAGAATTCCACCAGGGGTTCCGTAAATATGGCCGTTTAAAATTTTGTTCTCCTGATTACTTCGAAACTACAGATTCGATCGAGATTAAACTTTGCACTCGAATGGAGAATGAGGTGTTTAAGCTACATGTGAAATTTTGTCCAGACCGCATGACCAGAACCATAGAAACCATAGAAAATTGTAACTTTTGAACGAAAACCCCTAGGGACTTGAAATTTTCAGATAGGTGTGGATCTGGAATGTCGTGATTACGTTCATCTATGAGCAAAATTATACAAGGTGTTCCGTAAATATGGTAGTTTGAAATTTAGTTTTCTTGATAATTTCAAAACTACAGATTCGATCGTGACGAAATTTTGTATTCTTATGGAGAATGATATATTCAAGCTACATTTCTCCAGATCACATGACTCGAACCATAGAAAATCATAACTTTCGAACGGAAAGGCCTAGGGACTTGAAATTTTCAGGATAGGTTTGGATCTCGGTTGTCGTGATCACTTTCATCTATGAGCAAAATTATACTAGGGGTTCCGTAAATACGGTCGTTTGAAATTTTGGTTTCTCGATAATTTCGAAACTACGGATTCGATCGAGATGAAATTTTGTATTTTAATCGAGAATGATATATTAAAACAATATTTTGTCCAGATCTCATGACCAGAACCATAGAAACCATAGAAAATTGTAACTTTCGAACGGAAAGGCCTAGGAACTTGAAATTCTCAGGGTGGGTTTGGATCGCGAATATCGCGGTCATGTTCATCAATGAGCAAAAATAGACTAGGGGTTCAGTAAATATGGCCGTTCAAAATATTTTTTTGCTGATAGTTCCGAGAATACTGAGCGAATTGGGATGAAATTCTGCACCTTGCTGAGTAATAATGTATTCAAACTACGTGCAAAATTTTGTCCAGATCGCACCACCAAGACCATAGATACTGTAGAAAATTCTAGCGAATTATCGAAAAAAAATTGACCAGCTGAAGCACTGACATGAATTCTGGAGTTTCGCCCAAGTTTCAGAATTTTTTTGACAGCTGTCGAAAATTCCTTCAATTGATTTCTGAAACTGGAAAATGCGAATCTACCTACAAGGTGCATGTACGAGCGCTCAAAAGCTCCTGCCTTCACGGCAGTGCTTTTCTAAATTTTTTTTTAGTCGGCCGGCAACAACATCAAGCCAAACCGACATATCCTACGACACGGGTCGTGGTTGAATCTGGCAGCAGATTTTGTTCCACAACCCGAAAAAAAAAGGTTTGGGTTAGGGTTCGCATGGGTTAGGTCAGTTTCAGCTTAGGGTCACGATAGGGTTAGCTTAGGGTTAGAATAGAGTTAGAATAGGGTTAGGTTAGGGTTGAGTTAGGAGTAGGTTAGGGTTAACAAAAATAATAATAATTCCACTGTATTGAATATTTCATTACAATATAATTCAACCTACACCACGCCACAGCAACGCGTGGCCGGGTCTGCTAGTTCTCTAACATATAAAACCAAGACGGGTTTGTTCGAACACTTTTAACTCGAGAACGGCTAGATCGTTTTTCATGGTCTTTGCGTTGTTGTATTTGTCTGCGAAAATTTACTGAAAAAAAAAAATTTAAAAACCATCAAACATTTAATGTTTATCCCGTCCAAACAGTAAACTCACGTTGTTTGTCTGCGATGAACCCCTAAACTACTGGACCGATATTATATTAATCACATTTTGCACAATGTACGCAGTTTAGTCCAATTTATAGTTGCAATATTTTTTGTTGAAAATCATTTGTTTACTATATGACAAAGAGTTAAAATTATATCTGAGTTCCATATGGTTTGAACAGAAGACAGTGTAAGGTAATTCATCGGCTGAGTTAATCTAATAGATGGCTATGTTATGTTTAGGTTTGGTTCAGGTTAGAGTTGGGTTAGGTTAGGGTTTGGTTAGAGTTAGGGCTTTGCGTATACGGACCTGAATTGAGGATCTCTATAACCCTGGGTCATGAGTGCTCCAATATACTGACCGAGATAATGGCTGTCTACATCTGTGCTCAAGAGTGTCTTAAAATAAACCTCAAAGGGGCGCAGATCTACTCCTTTCCAAGGGGCTGGACGTGCTGTCGATCCCACTGCTCCACATACTTCGTGCGAGCCTGGCTTTAGGACACATTCCACTGTCCTGGAGGAAGGTGCGGTTTATTTTCATACCCAAACCTGGAAAACCATCGCACTCAAAAGCGAATGACTTTCGTCCAATAAGCCTCTCCTCCTTCTCAGTGAAGACGCTGGAAAAGTTGGTAGAAAGACACATCAGAGAGGTTGCTTTAGTGGCTAGACCACTGCACTCCTGCCAGCATGCGTACCAGTTAGGTAAGTCAGTTGATTCTGCTCTTCATTCGGTTGTAAACCGCATTGAGGACGGAATACATAATAAAGAGTTCACACTAGCTGTATTTCTAGATATAGAGGGTGCATTCAACAACACTGCTTTTGGAGTGATGCAGTCAGCATTGACCAAGCACGGTGTGGCACCTACTCTCTGTCGGTGGACGGAGTCGCTGCTTAGGGCTCGTAGCATCATTGCTCGGCTGGGTGGATCGACCATTGGGGGCACACCGGGAAGGGGATGTCCGCAGGGCGGGGTTCTGTCGCCGCTTTTGTGGAATCTTGTCCTGAATGTGCTCCTGGTCGATCTGGCGAAGGCTGGGTTCGCTGTGGTGGCCTATGCGGATGTCCTGGTCCTGCTGATTAGAGGTAAGGTAATCAGTGTCATTGTGGATCTGATGCAGCAAGCTTTGCGTTTGATTGAGCGATGATGCCTGGAAAACGAGCTCTCGGTAAATGCTGGTAAAACAGAGATGATTCTGTTTACCAGGAGGAGAGTGCCGGGCAACATGGGACTTCCTAGTCTGTGTGGGGTTGGGCTCACTCTATCCGAACAAGTTTGATATCTCGGGGTGATATTGGACCGCAAACTCTTGTGGAACAAACACGTCGAGTCCCAAACGAATAAGGCTAATGTGATATTTTGATCTACTCGAAGGGTGATTGGTAAAGGATGGGGCTTCAAACCGCACATTATGCACTGGCTGTACACTGCTATGGTGAGGCCTACCCTAACCTATGCCTCAATGGTGTGGTGGCCGTCTATGGAGAAGGCCTGCAATCGTATCATGATGACGAAATGCCAGAGGAAGGCTTGTCTAAGTATTACAGGCGCTCTGAGATCTACCCCCACGGCAGCGATGGAGTAGTTGCTGGGTCTTCCACCATTACATCGTGTTTTGAAGGAGGTAGCTATGAAGACAGCTCTCAGAGTCTGGGAACGGTGACAATGGCGTGATGCTGAACTCTTTAGGAGGCACGCGAGGGCTCTCAAAATGGTGGAGGATGTTAACGCATCCATTCTCCATAGAGGGGACCACGCGGGCACTAGTTTCTGCTTTGACGAGCCCTACAGGGTAGTTGTTCCTGATAGAGATCTATGGTCTTCACCGAACAGGCTTCTTTTGCCTGAAGGTCCGACTTGGTTGACTGATGGCTCTGTGTCATTAACAGGGTCTGGTGCTGGAATTCAATCTCTTCAATCGCTTCAATCGAGCTATCCCTCTGGGGATGAACTGCTCCATAGTGCAGGCTGGGCTGTATGCGGTTCTTGTCTGCGTGCTGGAGTGTATTCGCAAGGGATACTCTGGGGAACACATTCATATGTGCTGTGACAGTCAGGGAACACTGAAATCCGTTTCTGACGTAAGAATTGACTCCTTGCTAGTAGGAGAATGCAGGGAAGCTCTGCGTGAGCTTGGCTCAGGCAATTTTGTGAAAGTTGTTTGGTGTCCGGCTCATGCGGGGATACCTGAAAATGAGAAGGCAGATACACTGGCGAAGCAGGGGGCCCGATCAGAGTTTGTTGGTCCGGAACCCGAACTGCCAGTCTTTCGGAAATCTGTCAGGAACTTCTTCAGAAGTTGGCTGGACGGGAAGTTTTCCTCGGAGTGGAGCACGGGAGTTGGTCTCAGGCAGTCGAGGCTTCTCATTAAGAGACCTTCATCTGGACCTGAGGTCAGGAGACTCCTGGCACTAGAGAGAAGACAGCTCAGTCTCGTGATCGGTACTTTGACTGGCCACCTACTGAACAAACATTTGAAGAGAATGGGACTGACTCTTTGTGCCGGTGGTGCGGGAGCACAGATGAAACTGCTGAACACATTTTATTCAGTTGTAGTGACCTCACTAATCTGAGGACAACACACCTAGGAAACCCAACACCCACTATTCCTATGGTGACAGGGGCTCCTCCTGGTCGACTTGCGGCATTTATGTCTGCTTTTCTGCGGGACTGAGTCTCTCAAGCAGTATGCGGAGGAACAATGGGCCACATGGCCTCAGTTCAGCCCGGAGTGGGCACCGCACAGAGAAGAAGAAGAAGAACAGCTGAGGCTCCTAAGGACGTCGTCGTTTTTTGAATGAGTAGGGTAGAGAACTGAACATACATGTGGTCGTAGTCACCGGAAGGCTAACCGAGCCATAACGATCCCAGTTCAAATAATTATAAATAATAATAGGGTTAGGTTAGGTTTGGGTTGGGGTTAATAATATTAATATCTAAGAATTTCACTTATTGAATAGTTTACTACAATATAATTCAACGTATTACTTAGCCACAGCAACGTGGTCTACTAGTAGATATACTATAAAAGAACAAAAACGGCAGTTTGCAATTACTACTAGTGACATTTAAAATATCAATTTTATAACTAATGTTTTTATCTTGCGTTACTAACAGTTAAATGAATGGAATGGAGGATTTTTATTTAAGGGCTGACTCTCTCTTGCTTATCGTTTTTCATTCGTTTTTTTCTGAACGTACAATATTTTTGAGCGCTCGTACTACTTACACGAGGGCTATATCATTTCGTCACGATGTCTGTATTTTTCGAATTTTGAGCCGAAAATGGTCTCAATCGACTATGTTCGACTCACTGATGACGAATCCGTCGGAAAATTCGAGTCTGTCCGTCCGTCCGGCCGTCCGTCAGCACGATAACTCTCGAACGGATCAACCTAGAGACTTGAAATTTTCAGTGTAGGTTCAGATCCCAAATGCCTCGGTTAAGTTCGTTAATGGGCAGAATTCCACCAGGGGTTCCGTAAATATGGCCGTTTGAAATTTTGTTGTCCTGATTACTTGAAAACTAAAGATTTGATCGAGATGAAATTTTGCACTCGAATGGAAAATGAGGTGTTCAAGCTACATGTGAAATTTCGTCCAGATCGCATGACCAGAACCATAGAAACCATAGAAAATTGTAACTTTTGAATGGAAACGCCTAGGGACTTGAAATTTTCAGGATAGGTGTGGATCTCGAATGTCGTGATCACGTTCATCTATGAGCAACATTATACAAGGGGTTCCGTAAATACGGTCGTTTGAAATTTCGTTTTCTCGATAAATTCGGAACTACGGATTCGATCGAGATGAAATTTTGTATTTTAATCGAGAATGATGTATTGAAGCAATATTTCGTCCAGATCGCATAACCAGAACCATAGAAACCATAGAATATTGTAACTTTTGCACGGAGAGGCCTAGGAACTTGAAATTTTCAGGGTGGGTTTGGATCGCGAATATGAAGTCGGGAGTTTCGCCTAAGTTTAAAATTTTTTTTGAGAGCTGTCAAAAATTCCTTCAATTGATTTCCAAAACTGGAAAATGCGAATCTACCTACAAGGTGGATGTACGAGCGCTCAAAAGCTCCTGCCTTCACGGCAGTGCTTTTCGTAATTTTTTTCTAATTGATTTGAAATGTCATTAGGATTTTCTAAGTGATTTTCTACATAATCTTGTACTTGTGTCCCTTCGACCGGTAATGAATAATTCAAATCTGCTTTGATAATTTGCATAGGTGTCATTTCCAGACTTGAATGATTTGAATTATTATAACTTAATAGAGCTTGAGAAACTCTACTCGGAAAAGTTTTATTAATGTAGAATGAAATCGTTTTACTATTGCATTTGAATTTGGGTTATAATTGGTAATATAATGAATTTCAATGTTATGAATTTTACAAAAATCTTGGACAACGCCATTTTTGAATTCTAATCCATTGTCACATGTTATTTTATTAGGAATCCCGTAATGGCTAAAATAAATCAATAATTTATCTACAATTTCAGTGCCTGTCTTCTGCAGAAGTAGATAACATTGACCTAATCTTGAAAACGAATCTATATTACTCTTATGGTATCACAATAAATGTGAGTGAATGGTATCACAATAAATGCGAGTGAAAGGTTTCGATCCTATTTGGTTTGGTCTGAATTGTAATTTAATTGTAGTTCGTTCATATTTCTTTTTTTGACATATTTCACACGAATTAACAAAACTTTGAACATCTTGATTCATGTTCAGCCAATAATATTTTCGTTTCAAACTAATTAAATTCTCTCGTAAACCACGATGTATAGACTTCGTTTCAAGATACTGTTGAATTCGTATTTTCAACATCTACGTATGTTTTGGAAATTCTTAAATTTAACGTCTTATAATCAAATTTATTTTGTATAATATTTATCAGAGGTTTCTCTAGTTCAGGCGAAGTAAAATATAAATTATAAGACTTTTTAGGTTGAATATATTCTTTAACAAATTTAAATAAATCAGTATCCATAGAATTCATCATAACTCGAAATCTAAGCTCCAAAAGGTTTAGTTTTTGTAACCCTATAGTTAGGGGATGATTCTAATATAATTTGTGAAGGGGCTGAATTCAAACTTCTTTCGGTATATGGAAGTTCTAAAATAGGATTCTCCACGTTACTATGGACAGTAAAATCGTCGGTCTCTGAATCGATAACATTTTCATTTTCATTATTATCATCGTTTGGACTTAATAGATTCTAACATTCATCTCATTCTTTTGTTGTGATTTGATTTGCAACAAATCATCTTCGATTCCGTTCATTTCAATATTTTCATAATAGTTAATATCTTAATCATTTTTGATTCTATTCGTTTTCTCGAACATATTGATCTCCATCATTTGATCGTTTTTAAATTCATTGGCTTCATTAGCATTTCTTTCGATATTCCGATTCGGTGAAGAATAAATAATTATTGAGCGCTCGTACTACTTACACGAGGGCTATATCATTTCGTCACGATGTCTGTATTTTTCGAATTTTGGGCCAAAAATGGTCTCAATCGACTATGTTCGACTCACTGATGACGAATCCGTCGGAAAATTCGAGTCTGTCCGTCCAGCCGTCCGTAAGAACGATGACTCTCGAACGGAACAATCTAGAGACTTGAAATTCTCAGTGTGGGTTCAGTTCCCGAATGCCTCGGTTAAGTTCGTTAATGGGCCAAATTTCACCAGGGGTTCCGTAAATATGGCCGTTCAAAGTTTTGTTCCACTGATTACTTGAAAACTACAGATTCGATCGAGATGAAATTTTGCACTCAAATGGAGAATGAGGTGTTCAAGCTACATGTGAAATTTTGTCCAGATCACAAGACCAGAACCATAGAAACCATAGGAAATTGTAACTTTTGAACGGAAATGCCTAGGGACTTGAAATATTCAGGATAGGTGTGGATCTCGAATGTCGTGATCACGTTCATCTATGAGCGGAATTATACTAGGGGTTCCGTGAATATGATCGTTTGAAATTTAGTTTTCTTGATAATTTCAAAACTAACGATTTGATCGTGACGAAATTTTGTATAAAAATGGAGAATGATATATGCAAGCTACATTTCTTCAGATCACATGACCAGAACCATAGAAACCATAGAAAATCATAACTTTCGAACGGAAAGGCCTAGGGACTTGAAATTTTCAGGATAGGTGTGGATCTGAAATGTCGCGTTCACGTTTATCAATGAGCAGAATTATACTAGGGGTATTGTGAATACGGTCGTTTGAAATTTTGGTTTCTCGATAATTTCGAAACTACTGATTCGATCGAGATGAAATTTTGTATTTCAATCGAGAATGATATATTAAAACAATATTTTGTCCAGATCGCATAACCAGAACCATAGAAACCATAAAAAATCGTAACTATCGAACGGAAAGGCCTAGGAACTCGAAATTTTCAGGGTGGGTTTGGATCGCGAATATTGCGGCCACGTTCATCAATGAGCAAAATTAGACTTGGGGTTCCGTAAATATGGTTGTTCAAAATATTTTTTTCCTGATAATTTCGAAACAACTGATTGGATTGAAATGAAATTTTGCACCTATCTTAGGAATAATGTATTCAAACTACGTGCCAAATTTTGTCCAGATCGCACCTCCAAGACCATAGATACCGTAGAAAATTCTAGCGAATTATCGAAAAAAAATTGGTCACCTAAAGCACTGACATGAAGTCAGGAGTTTCGCCTAAGTTTCAGAATTTTTGTGACAGCTGTCGAAAATTCCTTCAATTGATTTCTAAAACTGGAAAATGCGAATCTACCTACAAGGTGCATGTACGAGCGCTCAAAAGCTCCTGCCTTCACGGCAGTGCTTTTCGTAATTTTTTTTATATTAGATTCAGCAAAAATGTATTTTATCATATTTGAAATAATATGCCATTCTAATTGATCTAGACCGCATGAAATTCTGGGTGAAGCTAAATATTTGTCATTTTTATATTGACATAATTCTTTCTAGACCAGGCAATAGAGATTTTTTCGTGACAAAAATAGTAGAAGAAAACCGCGAGTGGGGAGTTACGTGGGGTGGTCCGTGGATTTTCAGTAATATGTTTTCGACTCGCAAATATCATTACTTTTCTTGTAATTGCGAAGAAACACCAAAAAAAACGATGTTTTTTTAGTTTTTTACTTGTAAAATCTGAACCAATGGAGCGGTGCTAATACTCCCAACAGACGAATTGTAGAGAATGAAAAGATGAAAAAAATGAGTGCTAGTGCAACTCAATCGGGTCATCATTACCGGAGGAAAGCCGGAAAAACCGTGAAAATCAGCGTTTTTTCAAATCCTCATAACTCGGCCCATTTCGAAGTTGTAGCGCTGGCTTTCCAAATGAAAGTAGTGGTTAATAGACACTTTGAGTGTGCATAACCATGACGTTGTCCGATAAATAGTTTTTGCGTAATTGTGATTTGAATTATTTGAGGCACTATTTTCCGGAAGAGCTGGATGCGTCGGAAGTAGTCCGATTTCAATTTGCAAAACGGATTTTGAAAGAAGAAGTATAGTACTACAAAAAGGCAATCTTGATTTTCCGTTAAAATGCTTCAAAATAGGTGAAAAAAGCATGCAATCATGACCAAAATAAGCCGAATGCTCGATTGCAGTCAAGTAGTGGGGGTATGAATGTAAATATTCGCGCCCGGCCTCAGCGCGATTTTCGTTCCCCGCGTCTGCCGGCTACCCTCACTATCCGTCCCAGATGGGGCACTGAGCCGGTTTTGGTCATGTTTCCACGTATTTTTCACCTATTTTGCAACATTTTAACGAAAAATCAAGTTTGCCGTTTTGTAGTACTATACTTTTTCTTTCAAAATCCGTTTTGTAAATTGAAATCGGACTACTTCCGACGCATCCAGATCTTCCGGAAAATAGTGCCTTAAATAATTCAAATCGCAATTACGGAAAAACTATTTATCGGACAACGTCTGGGTTATGCACACTCGAAGTATCTATTAACCACTACTTTCATTTGGAAAGCCAGCGCTACAACTTGGAAATTGGCCGAGTTATGAGGATCTGAAAAAACGCTGATTCTCACGGTTTTTCCGGCTTTCCTCCGGTAATGCTGACCCGATTGAGTTGCACTAGCACTCATTTTCTTCATCTTTTCATTCTCTACAATTCGTCTGTTGAAAGTATTAGCACCGCTCCATTCGTTCAGATTTTACAAGTAAAAAACTAAAAAAACATCGTTTTTTTTTGGTGTTTCTTCGCAATTACAAGAAAAGTAATGATATTTGCGAGTCGAAAACATATTACTGAAAATCCACGGACCACCCCACGTAACTCTTCACTCGCGGTTTTCTTCTACTATTTTTGTCACAGAATGACCCTTTTTCTGCTCTATTGCCTGGTCTATTCAGGTATAATATAGATTGAGAAACAGTTTCATACTCGGGTTTATGATAATATAAATCTTTAGTAATTAAATAATAAATATTTCGATCGTCTCTTTGGATCGTCGCTACTTCTCCTAATAATTTATTCTGAGATTTTGAATTATCTATTTGTCCAAATTTATTTTTAAAATCAAGGGCTATTCCTCTATTCATCTGAAAATTGGAAATTCTTTGGTGCTTTAAATAAATCACCTGTTTTTTCTGTTATCTTGGGGGAATTTTCAATATTTTTCATAAAATCTTCATGAGTTAACTCTTCATTGGATTCTAACACAATTCGACTAAGAGCATCGGCATTATTAGTTGAACCTTTCTTATAACGTATTTCATAATTCAATTCTTCTAGTTTAGTTCTCCATCGCATAAGGCGGGAATTCGGTTTTTTTAATGAAAATAACCATATTAAATGTGTTTTTCACCATAGAGATAGGGGCGAAAGTTTTTGCATCATCATACAATAGCTAATAATTCTTTTTCTATCGTTGAATAACGTGTTTCACCTGGGTTGAGGGTTCTACTCGCATATGCTATCGGGAGTTCATTCGGAACATAACCTTGAGATAATACTAAAAAGCTTATCAAAATCGAAGTATCTCAATACATAATGGTTCAATAAATTTCTTTTACAAATTTCGAACGCTTCAATATATTTCGGATCATCAATATTAATCCTAGAATCTTTTTTCAAACACGAAGTTAATGGTTTCCTAATCTTTGCGAAATTAGAGATAAATTTTCTATAATATTGGAAATTTGCTTTCTGCTTTTAATTTGTTTGGATTCGGTTTAATTCCTTCAGGAGAAATAATATGTCCTAAGAATTCAATTTCAATTTCGAAAAAATGACATTTATCTAATTGGATTTTCAGACCATCCGCTTTGAATGATTCTAAAATATTATGAATATGTATCTGCTGAATGTTGTGCAATCGTATCAGAAAATATAACTATATCATCTATGTATATAATTACGTTTTTGGAGCGAAAGCCGATCTTTTAAAAAAGATTTATTAATTTACAACGGAAGATTATCCTATTCTAACAATTAGCTAGGAAGAAATGCACTGAATTAATTATTGAATTATTCATTCGTCTGGAGAGGTATTTATAACATATCTTATCTGTAAATGAATAACACGCGACAAACAACACCCACGTCATGCACACAGTGGTATGATCTTAATGCTTAGTAATCAAAATGTAACATGTTCATATTCAAATGGAATGCAATACAGATAAGCAATTCATCTAAGGTATACAGGGTTGGCATTATGTAATTCCTCCCCACCTTGAATAAAGGTATCACCTGTAGTAGGTGTAGCTTTACAAAAAATATCTTTTCTTAAATATTTCAAAATAGAATAAGTAATTATCAATAAAATGATTATTATAAAAACAAATAATAGGGTAAATCTTGAAGGCTGGAGATTCCATTGGTCCAGGTCTTCTATCTTGATATCCGGGATGTCTTCATCTTTCCGGGATTCTTCATTTGTGGAATTTGCGTTGAATAAAGTTATCTTGGGTAAAATCACGTATTTTTCTTCATTAAACGTAGTAGTTGGGACAATTTCTTTTCTCGTGTTGCTCACAGCACATTTGGTTCTTAGAATTGTCATAGGAGGCACAAAATAATGTCTTGTTTGCTGAAGACATTTTTCTAAAACATTTTTATTTTCGATGGATAAGATATTTCCATCTTCTAATAATTTTAAATCTGGGGAAAGTACCGTTGTCGTTCTTGGACAGTTTTCGGTGTGGTTTTTCAAAATATTTTGAAGGCATGCTGGCGATTCAGCTAAGGTGTCTTGATCGCAGAGATAATCATCCTCCACTGGATGGCAAAATTTCGTTGACCATTTCAGGGTTTCTTCTTGTGAGAGTAAATAAGGATCGGTATATGAAAGGGATAAATTGTTTTGCGGTAGATAGTAAAACTTGTATAAATCATAACTTTCTTCGTATACCGTTGGGATTGATATTAAAAATAGTAATGCTTTCTTTTTGAAAATTACTTTCGTATGACATATCTGATAATAATCTTTCAGATGATGTAAAGGTATTATCGTCACATTTTTTATTAATTCAAGGAATTTTGAATAAGGTAAAATGGATTCATGTAAAAGATGTAACCTTGCAAAACTCACTGCGGTTGCAATTTCATCTAGAATATTCTTGATATCTTTAAGTTCAAATGTCAGGAGATGCATGTATTGAATTTCTTGTATTGCTGGTATAACTTGAAGCAATTTAAGGTTTTCTGACATTTTCTGAAATTTTTCAATATACTTATTTTTAAGGTCATTTACGACTGTTGCGATCTGTTTTTGATTTCTTATCAAAACTTTTCATCAGAAAAACGAAAGAGTTTTTATATTGTTCTCGTTATCAGAATCTGACGTTCTGAATAAAATCTTTGATATTTTTCCTCCTTAGTTAATTAGTCCTCTTTTAATATTATTAATTGAATATGTTCATTTAAAACTTCTCCCATTTTTTTATATCATTTGTGTGCTATTTAAAATTTGCTGTCCGAGCAAAATTCAATTTTGACTTTATTTATTTCTCTTCGATAATTCGAAATTAATTCTCATATTTTATTTAATTCAACTGGTACATATTGGTACATATCGTCCTTTATTGGAAAACATCCGATCATAACATGATAATTATTTTAAAGGGTTCTTTATATTTGAGTTGGGATTATAATTCGTAAAATAACGAATTTCAATTTTATGGATTCTACAAAAATCTTGGACTATGCCATTTTTAAATTCTAATCCATTGTCACACGTTATGTTATTGGGAATGCCGTAATGTCTAAAATACATCAATAATTTATCTACATTTTCAATTTGAAGAGTAATATGTGACGTAGGTTTTCCTATCGTAATTCATAATACATTACTTTCGATTGTTATTTGAGACGTAAGCTTTTCTTAACGTGATTCGTAATACATTCTCAAATGATCGCGTTATTGAGCAGGGCTGGCTCTAGTGACATTATAATCAAGGGACTGAAATTGAGAATTGAAGAGTCAATTCTTGAAATATGAATATTACAAAACTTGGAACTTCGAAACTTGGAAACTTGAAACATGGAACTCTGAACAAGATGTTCCGACAATAATATTTTCGTTTTAAATTAATTAAATTCTCTCGTAATCAATCGAGTTTATCTCGTATCATTTCAATTAATACTTGAAATGTGAATTTTATAAAAGTCTTTTACAACGCCATTTTTAAATTCGAATATTTTGTTTGATATTGAAATCAAGGGATTTTTAATTCATTTTCCATATTTAAGGAATATAGTGTATGAAGTAACATTGTTTAAAACATGTCTCAAAGAAAATACTATAATTTTTTTTTCTAATTCTTCAAATAATTGCGAAGCGAAGGATAATGATGATTATCAATAATATGAAACAAGGGTTTGTAAATACCGTTGTTCAAAGAATGTCTGAAGGAGAATACATTAATCCTTCTGATGTTTTATGCTACTAACAAGCAAATGAAAATGAGATTTATCTCAAATAATATTTTTAAGAAACATCGCTTTTGTGCAATCCTATTAATTATTTCGAAAATGTATTTCGTAAGACTGATATTGTCTGAATAAAAATTATCTATGTAACTAGGAGTGATATAAAGAATTCATCTTCGAATATATTGCGTAATTAAATATTTATAGCTTTTTTCCGTACTTTGTAATAAGGGATAATTTCGGAAATTTCTTTTGAAGATGGTGACTTTAACCGTTTCTTCGTATATGGGATTTGTAATATAGGATTATTAACATTACGTTGGACAGTGAAACAATCTGTCTCATTTGAATTTATTTTTATTCCATCATTTGAATGTAACCATTTCAAACATGCTTCGTATTTTTCTTTATTTATTCGATTTCTAATCGACGATGAATCTTTTTCGATTCTATTTATTTCAATACTTTTATGATTATTTATATCTGAATCATTTTCGATTCTCTTCATTTCCGTATTTTCGGAATAATTTGCATCTGTGGCATTACTGGCATTTGTCGCCATTGAATCATTTTTGATTCTATTCGTATTTGCGAATTTATTTATTTTTAACATCTGATCATTATCGATCCTATTCGTCATTGCGAATTTATTTATTTTTAACATCGGATCATTATCGATCCTATTCGTCATTGCGAATTTATTCATTTTTAACATCGGATCATTATCGATCCTGTTCGTATCGAATTTATTCATTTTTAACATTCGATCATTTTTTAATTCATTAGTATTTCCTCCGATATTCCGATTCGGTAAGGAATATACAATTATCTTTATATTAGATTCCGCAAAAATATATTTTATCATATTTGAAATAATATGCCAGTCTAATTTATCTAGACCGCATGCAATTCTGGGTAAAGCTAAGTATTTGTCATTATTATATTGACACAATTCTCTGAGATATAATATTGATTGAAAAACGGTTTCATATTCCGGTTTATCATAGTATAAATCTTTAGTAATTAAATAATAAATATTTCGATCATTTATTTGGATCATTGCTACTTCGCCTAGTAGCTTATTTTGAGATTTTAAATTATCTATTTGACCAAATTTATTTTTAAATTGGAGTGCTATTCCTCCATCCATGTGAAAGTCACGGGAAACGCAATGTGCTAACGCATAATTCTTTGGGGCTTTAAATAAATCACCTGTTTTTTCAATTATCTTAGGGGAATCTTTAATATTTTTCAATTCATAATTTTTTTCAAAATCTTTATAAGTCAATTTATTATCTGACTCTATTATAATTCGACTGAGAGCATCAGCATTATTTGTTGAACCTTTTTTATTACGTATTTCGTAATCAAACTCTTCTAATTTTTTTTATTCTCTTATGCGATGGAGAATTGAAGGAGTTACGAGTTTTTCTAATTGGGAATTCAGTAGCTGCTTTCAATATTTTTGAATTAGGTATGATTCCTTTAGGAATATTATTATCACTTGTCTTAATTTCATTTTCATAGGAACATTCATTTAATTGAATTTTCAGATTATCCGCTTCAAATGCTTCTAAAATATTTTGGATATCTGCTAAGTGTTGGTTGATCGTATCAATTTTATGTTTTATTATATTTGAAAACTCAGGATCCATTGGGATATTTCGGGGTTTCTGACATACTTGCTGATAATAAAAAGGGATTTGACAATAATTATTAGTCAATAATTGATTTTTAAAATCTAAATTAAGTCCATATTTATTCAAGAAATCTGCTCCTATAAGACCATCATAATTCTTATGGAACTTGTATACGACAAAGGGATGAAGATCATCAATTTGAAATTCAGGGAATAAAGGTATTAAAACTTTTTCATTTGCAGTTTGTTTTTTGAAACATGCAGTTAGTGTCGTAGATTCATTAAAAATATTTTTAGGGAAATTATTATACGCGAATTTTGGATCAATAAGACACACTGAACATCCACTATCAATTAAAAGTTTACATTTAGGATTTTGTAATTGGATATAGGGGAGTTGGTTTGTGTTATCTAACGTATTATTTAAGTCAATGAGTCGTTCATGGCACGATCTCGAAAATTTTCATTTAAATATTTACTGGAATTATTACGTTCTGGATATGAACGTTCGTTAAAATCACGTTTTTTGAATCTCGGGTCTTTCGAAGTAGACGCCATATTGGTTAATTCTTCAATCATTATATTTGGATTGGGTTGATTATTAAAATATTGTCTCTGAGGACTTTGTTGATATTGGGTAGAATAATTAGATCTCTTCTGGGGATAATTCCTTGTCTGAATCGACATTTTTTCAGGGGGAGATTGTATCCTTTGATTAGGATGAGGTTTAAAAACATTTTCATTTTTACGTTCATTATTACCGAAGACTTGACGATTTGTCGGGAAATAAGTTTTCACTTGTTTTTGTTGGAAATTAATCGGTTGAGATGGAAATCTCGGTTGGGAATTATTTGGATAAAAATTTCTTTGATTATTTTGACTAGATTGCAATTTTCCCCAATGTTAATTATTTTGAGTAAAACTTCCATAATTATTATTTGGGAAGTTTGTTCGATTATTATTTGGAAAATTATTTTTATTAGTTTGAGTGAAATTCTTCTGATTTTGTTGAGGAAAATTCCTCTGATTATTTTGATTTTTATAGTGCATATAGGGTTGTTGATAAAAGTAGTAATCTTGACGAATAAAATTTACTATATCGTCATAGTTCATAATTCCATGACCTCTAAGGGCTGTTCTTAATTCGGGGTTAATTTTATAGAGCAGAACTCTAGTTGCTACTCGTGACGCAATATTTTTTTCTTGATCCTTTTCAAGAATCGGTAAATTCGACAATTCGACTTGCGAATCGTATTTATTTTTTAAATCTACTATTCTCTCTAGAAAATCTAAATCGTTTTCGTTACGAATTCTTTGGGCATTTTGGAGATCCCAAAACAAAACTGTGAGGCTTATTTTTTCCTCGAATCTTAACTTTAAAAATTCCTTCAAGTTAAACCAGTTATCTGTAATTCTCTCATTAGAACTTACTATTTCACTGGCATTTCCTACCAATTTACTCTTTATTATATCGATAATTGCTTCATTTATTAACGCGTCGGCAGATTGGAACCTATTATAGAATCTTTCGCAGTGATTTAAAAATCGTGCGAGATTTGCGGGATTACCATCAAATGGTACAATTGACTTTGAAAATAAATCAATTAATTTTAATCTATCGAACATATTTGGTTCTGGTGCGACTGCCATCTTATTCGTATTCTTCCGGCCTTTGAAATGCTTTACGGAAGTAATCTTGAAAAATTGTATTGTACTTAGAAAATAATTATATTCGGTTTTTTATTTTATAAGAAACCTAGGAAAAACTCTGGTAATCGGTTTTTTGTATTAAGAAACCTAGGAAAAACTCTGGTAATCGGTTTTTTATAAGAAACCTAGAGAAAACTCACACAAGTTTTACGCTCAAAACCGTGGGAAAAGATTGAAGACTTTGGACCAGGGTCAGTGACTGGGAATTAAAAAAGTGTTTCTAGATAGGATTCTCACCACGTTGTTTTTCTGGAGTCGTTGTAGACGCTACCCACACAATCAGGGCTCCAAACGGCTCTTCTCCTCGTTGTTGCTGGATTTGGCACCTTAACAGTTGAAACTGAAAGTTTTTGGAAGTTCTTAGCGCGGCGATAACTACGATTTCACGCTCGAAGTTTCGAAACACAGTTCTTCACGAAAACCGGCACAATCCCATACCCTCGTCGCCAATTACGTTTTTGGAGCGAAAGCCGATCTTTTAAAAAAGATTTATTAATTTACAACGGAAGATTATCCTATTCTAACAATTAGCTAGGAAGAAATGCACTGAATTAATTATTGAATTATTCATTCGTCTGGAGATGTATTTATAACATATCTTATCTGTAAATGAATAACACGCGACAAACAACACCCACGTCATGCACACAGTGATATGATCTTAATGCTTAGTAATCAAAATGTAACATGTTCATATTCAAATGGAATGCAATACAGATAAGCAATTCATCTAAGGTATACAGGGTTGGCATTATGTAATTATATGTAACAACTTTTTCCTGTATGGTCTTCCAAAACATTATTCATTAATCTCTGAAAAGTTGCCGGGGCATTCTTGAGTCCAAATGGCATTCTCAAATATTCATAATGACCATTTTCTACTGTAAAAGCGGTTCTTTCAATTGATTCTTTATCTAATTCGATTGGATGAAATCCGGACGTCAAGGGTAGTAAAAATTTTTTATTTCCTAATTTATCTAATACTTTCGATTTGTGGAAGAGGGTATCTATCATCAATAGTTTTATCATTTAATTCTCAATAATCAATTGCTATACAACAAAGCAGCCACAATATCTGGACATCTTGAACATGCAGTTTGGAAGAATAAATACCTCAGCACAGGATGCAAGTCCAGAATTTACAAGACATGCGTGCGACCTATTATGACATACGGGGCAGAGACAAGAGCGGAAACATCGGTAACAAAGAGGATATTGAGAACAAGCGAGATGAAGACCTTAAGAACAATAACGGGATACACATTGATAGACAGGCAAAGAAACGTAGACATCAGAGAGAAGTGCCAAACTGACGACATAGGGAGATGGATAAGGAAATGAAGAGAATGGAACCTGCATGTGAACAGAATGGCTGAGGACAGACTAGCCAAAATAGTACGTAACAACATCCCACACGGAAGAAGACCTGTTGGACGACCACCAAAGAGATGGCGTGACAGTTGGCAATCAACTTCACAGGAAATTCTGCGGAGAAATCGGAACTGAACAGGCGGCCACGCCCTCTGAACGATGATGACAATTGCTATACGCCATTTCTTTTTTTCCGGATAAATCTTGTTTTTTAGGAACAATTACAACTGGAAATATACTTGGTCTGATAATTTTCTTTTCTAACATATCTTTGATTTGGGTCTGAACTTCTTCTCTATGAATTTCAGGATATCCATAATTCTTACAATGAACAGGAACTTCGTCACTTATTCTGATTTTATGTTTTATTTTACTTCAAAACTTAAGGGCTTGACCTGGTAGTTGTAAAACATCTTCATTAGTTTGAAGGATTTTCATTAATTGAGTACCAATTTTCGGTTTTAAATGACTTAGGTCACTTGGAATATTTTGGGGTTTCTGACATACTTGTTGATAATAAAAAGGGATTTGACAATATTCACTAGTTAATATTTGATTTTTGATTTTTAACATAACAACTGAACATCCACTATCAATTGGAAGTTTACATTTGATTTGTGTTATCTAAAGTATTATTTAAGTCAATGAATCTTTCATGGCAAGTTCTCTAAAATTTTTTCGGTTACTCGAATTAGGTTCTGGATATGAACGTTCGTTAAAATCACGATTTTTAAAATTCCTATCATTTTTAGTTGTAGCTATATTCGTTAACTCTTCAATTGTAATATTTGGATTGGGAGTATTATCAAAAAATGTTTTCTGTGGACTTTGTTGATTCTGAAGAAGTTTTCAGTTTTACATGCAGTGTGGTGATGATGTTCAGTGCAATTAGAGCACTTTTCGGCTCCATTATACCTACACTCGTTCGACTTATGGTTGAACTTATAACATTTGTAGCATCTGGTTACTCCAAGATTTTCGGAAACTTCGCAGCGTCTTACTTAATCCAATATAAATTTTACTCACATGTGGAACTTTTTTATAAGCACTTCCGTTGCATTGGGCTGTTTTTTTGTGGTTTGTTTTCAAGAAGGCTATTTGGAGTTGGTCCTCTTCAGTAATGAAATCATTTTGATTTCTTATTGCTTCAATGACATCCTGTGCACTCATATTTTTGTCGATATCTGAAATGAATATTTCGGGTTTGCGTAATTTTGTCTCTCTCATCTTGTAGTTTTCACCAATGGTCTTACTAAGTTCCTCTTTCCTTTTCTTAGTTGGTTTCGATGAATTACACCCCAATAACACCGATCCGTCATTTTTTGTTTTCAGCAAATCAATTCCTATTGACTTTTTATTAATTTTCAGTTTTGTAACTATATCATGCTTAGTTTTGGAGCATTCTTGCCCTCGTTTTGGTTTGCGAATTATCATTGGTACATTTTTTTGGATCTCTAATTTCTTCATGCGGTTTGGGAGCGATCAACATGTCAGCGTATGACTTTGGTTCCGTATCCATTTTGACTTTCAATTTTAGTTCAATTTCCTCTAGGCTACTCTCCAGAAGTTCTATAATTTTCTCTTTACTTTCTGTTATGTTATTTTTGTCCTCGATCGTATTTTTCATCAATTCCAATGTATCACCTTTGATGCAATCATTACAGTAGTATTTCAGGAGACGCTTACCTTTGATTTCCAGTACCGCAATTTCAAACGGATTTAGTCCGGAACATGTCTTACAATAAATGGTATTACATCCATCGCATGTAAGTATTGGGGTCCTTGTAGTACTCACTTTATTAAATTTCGTGCATTCCATGGTGGACTTTACTTTAGGATTGACCATGGGTACGTTCCACTTAACGCTCTCAACGATTGTAACACCCTCTGTATCGTTCCACCTAAGGCCCGTGGTCGTCGCGAGCGATCACTCGACGTCATACATGACGTCACTGTTCGCGACCGCGTCGCCCACAAAATATTGGTGAGTCAGAGTGGGCTTTCACCAAAACGAAGCGGGAAGTTTGAAATTTTCAAAGCAGCTTCCTCACATGTCATCAGAACTTGACGAACTTTCCGAGTTATCTCTCATTCGTTTTGTCAAAAACCCAACCATAAATTCACGGGAATCCATGTTGAATTAAATTTTATTTCAATCCATGCGAAAGATTCACTCACAACCCCCACAGCTGCAGGTTTTCACCATGCCGCCATATTGCGAGCCGACAGGCTCGAGATGTGCGTTCCACCTATAACATTCGCCTACAACGCCTGCGGCCTTTTTACGTTAGTGGAACGGCAGTTTCAGCGGTCGTGGCGTTGCGGGCGTTAAGTGGAACGTACCCACTATGTCTCACTTGTTTACTTGTTGGTATCACATATTGCACCTTTTTTAAACCGATGTATAGAGAATATCTGCGATCACTTCAGAATTTTCAACAATGTTTGGATCGAAAATTCGTTCCGAATAGGTTCACCACCGCAACTTTTGTTATTATTAAAGGCACCTTGTGACCTTATCTTTCTCTCGGTATTGAATTCAAGTTTTAAATCGAAATATGAACATTTTATTTAGTTACTTTCAACTAGAACTGCAGGTACGTCTACACTCGATCAATTCATCAATATGATATTCAGTTGAAAAAAAAAAATGTAGGAATGAATGAATTAGGAATTTCGTACTTCACAGTAACCTTAGCTGTTGTGATTTTCATCTCCTGGTCGCATAACAATTCGAGAAGATTTTATTCTCTATATTATGAGCAGGTCCGGCTCTAGTGTATACAGCGCCCCGATGCAAAATAAAATTTCGGCGCCCTATTTTAACTAATTTTACGAGCGAAAAATTGGGAAGGATGCTTTTGGCGCCATGGCGTCTTGCATCCGCTGCGGGCTCCTTGAGCCGGCCCTGATTATGAGCATAAAGGTGAGGTGCATATGAACATGGGCGATGACCAGTCAAATTATCATTTACAGTAGGGTAAGACTAATAACTATGAGAATTCCTATGAAATAACCTCAGATCTATTTTCATTCCTAATTCCTAATATAAAGTTTGAATAAAGACCCCAAAGCTCACTATTATCTCCAAACTGACCGTACCGAAAAACGTCTACAAAGATAGCGATTGACATATAAATGAATATATCCGTACCCCAGAGCAAAAGGGTATTAAGTCACAAAATGTAAATCATACAGAAGATCGTAAAATAATGAGATAATATACTGTTTTGCTCCAGAATCGAAGTGGACTCGATACTGTTCTCAAAATTCTATTTTCGTACTTTTGAGTCCAATCGTCTTTAAGGTAGACCACTAAATAGAGAACAAAATTTAAATGTAGGTGAGCCAGAAAAACGGAAAATTGAAATTTTGGACTTAATACCCTTTTGCTCTGAGGTACGGATATATAAATATCCGTACCTCAGAGCAATTGGGTATTAAGTCCAAAATATCAGTTTTCGGGTTTTTTGGCTCACCTTCATTTAAATTTCGCGCTCTATTTAGTGGTATACCTTCAAGACGATTGCACTTAAAGTATTTTACGCTCTCCTTGGTAACTCACATTTTGTCACTTAATACCCTTTTGCTCTGAGGTATGGATATATTTGTCGAAAAGATTTGCCGAGTCGTGCCATCCAGTTTTTTTGAAGATGTGGAAATTTCAGTTTTGACATAATTTTCGATCATTATTTTTGTAAGAATCTGAAAATTCGGTCTCAACGACAAACATCGTAATCATATCTGAATTTTAGATGGAACCTTACCCGCATGCAACCAATCCTCAAGAATTCAGCCTGTATCTCAGGAAAGTTCAACGCGAGTCATTGCAGAAAACAAGAAAATTCTATTTTTCCGTCAATGCCTTCCTCAGAAGCCTTAAAATAAATGTGCCTAATAGTAGGATGTTACTGACCAAAACTGTGTGGTAGTTGCATGTTATTGGGCCTTTCGAAAAACGTTTTTGAAATAGTAGTCTCCATTTCCTCTTAAGATTGCCACACACATTATATTTCATGAAAATATGTACTTTCCTGTTTTCAGATTACATATCCTCATCAGTTTCTACATTTTGAAAAAGTTTTATCTGGTTTCGGTATTTCGTTTAGAATTCAAAGTTGCAGGTTGACTCCTAGATAGGGTTGCCACCCTTATTCTTAATAGAGTATTTGCACTCATAATCATAGTTTATTTATGTTAAATAGAATCAAAATGAAATCGCAAAACTCAGGCGGAAAATTCATACTGCTTGTCACCCAGTATGGCCGTAATAGGTGATTCCCCGAATACATAATTCACCACATGATATGTACTGTATTCTTATATCATGGTTTCACTTATATTTTATTCGAAGGATATGCCAGTTATGCGTAGTTTATGGTAGCGGTCGAGGTGCACCTGTTTCTATATTTCTCCACTATTTGTGTAAATTATCGATTACTATGTGGTTTTGTTCGAAAAACTTCGTTGGAAAACAAAAATAACTCTTTTAGTGAGTACTGTCATAATGGCACACCGAAAAAACGAAAACTCGAAAATATTCGCATACATGGACAAATGAGTACACCTGATGAAAAAAGAATTAAAGACTCATTTTAATTAGGATTTTGATTGCAAAGAAGCTCCAACTATTTTCAAAAAAAGAAATTTTTGTTGAATATCGCAAAAAGCAACAAAAAATATGTTTTTCATAGATAAATATGTGGGTAGAAATGAACAGGTACTCTTTTATTTCCAGTGTGTACTCTACTTTTCCGCTGCTAAAATGAAAATATTCCCTATTTGACGATTTAGGGTTATCAGTTATCTCCAGAGAGGATGTTTCGAGTTCATCCATCGTTTGTATCATTTAAATACAACGATGAGTACGTTGCACTAGACGCCCAATTTTCAAGAAGAAATTACCTAAACTAAAAAACTTGTTTAGAAGGGTGTGTGACAAGCAACCATTATACACTTTTGGTGGTATAATCGAGATAACTTTTGACCTTTATATATTAAAATGTAACAAGCAGATTTATTATGAGGCTTGTGAGGAAAGCATTGAGATGAAATTTTGTGTGTGTGGTGTTCAATTTGAAATTCATAAGTGGAAGTCAACATATTATATAATAACATAATGCCAACCCTGTATATTGCAGATGAACTCCTTATCTATCCCTATTCGAATGTTCATATTATTATATTATATTTTGATTACTCATCAGTCTTCGTAACGTTCAATTGCAGGTGTGCCATTGTTCGATACTGTTTGTTGCATTTAATTTGAGATAAGAGAATGTTATAAATAGCTCTCAAGACGAATTGGTCGTCAATAATTAAGTGCATTTCTTACTAGCTAATTGTTAGAATTGGTTGGATAATCTTCCGTTGTAAATAAATAGTTTTTTTATTTTAAAAACTCGGCTTTCAATTCAAAAAACGTGATTATATGTATGTAAATCGTTGGGGGACAATAGTAAACTTTGGGTCTCTCTTCAAATTTCATTTAGGAATTGGGTCACTGGATTTTGTGACTTGTCCAAAATTGAAGAGTGACCCATCAATATGATAGTATTTTTCAAGGCAAGAGCAAATCTTTTTGCAAATTGAGATGGCCTAGAGACAATTCCCCACCAATTGGTTCTTTATTCGAACTTCCGATTCCGCATCGACCGTTTTTGAGCGCTCGTACAACTTACACGAGGGCTATATCATTTCGTCACGATGTCTGTATTTTTCGAATTTTGAGCCGAAAATGGTCTCAATCGACTATGTTCGACTCACTGATGACGAATCCGTCGGAAAATTCGAGTCTGTCCGTCCGACCACAGCCGTCTTTATAGATAGCCTGGAACGAAGTCTGGCATCGTCGCATCCGAACGTAAATGGTAGGTATACTAGTGCGGAGCGATAGCGCGAGATATAGTATTATGTATTTCACATTCAAATCACTAGTCAAGTCATCAAATTAATTTTTTGCTGAAAGAAAAAGGAACATAAGACCCTACTTAGTCAATAAATTGAATATCTCAGTAAGTTTTGCACAATAATCTCATGATAAAGTTGAAATTGAAATGATATTTCTCTGAATTTTTATTCAATTTATTGTTCAGCAAGAACCACGGGAAGGTGTAAGGTCATCTCTTGCCAAAAAAAAAACTTAAATAAAATTCTCAACATAAATATAAACTCTCAAACATAACAAATAAATGAATAAATATAGAAATATATTAAGTAATGAAAATTTCGAAAAACTCATAACAAAGTGAATTTGATTCTTAAATGGTTTTTTTTTGCTATCTCCTAAATGTTTTCTTTTCTTCTCCATTTGCTCGACTTTTGAATCATTATTTCTATTTTTCACATAATTTTTGAGCAGTAAATTCGCGAAAATGGAGCAGAGTGAATTTAAAATGTTACATTTGAGAGATAGTTTTTATTTCCACTGTCAGAATTAGGGGATATTTCTAATGACGAAGAAATTGTTCTCAAATACCTTTTAGAAGGCAAAATAAAAAATTTTCTCATTAATTCATAACATGAAGGTGACTGTGAAAATAATATAAATGGCATAACTATAGAACTTGATGAATATTTAATTCTTTTTGCTATGACCTGTCGTAATTGGTCTGTAATGATTTCTACCTGTCTGAATTTGTCAAAATTTTCATTATTTCTATCAGCTAAAAATAACTCTAAGGAAGCTAAAGAACTTTTCAATGAATCTGACATAGATTCTTCAGGTACTGCATCTTCATTATTTACATTTTTATAACGAGAAAGTAAATTTGTAATTTGAGACCACCTACTAAGTGTTAGATCGTACGGAAGAATCCATTTTAAATCATTTTGAGAGATCTGAATATTTTTAATAAATAATTTTAATCTAAGGTCTCTATCTATTTGAACTGAAACATCCACAGATAATGATTTTTCGAAATTAATTATATGAAAATAAATCTTTTCATCGAATTTCTTAATCTCCCATCAATTTTGATTGAATAATTATTGATTAGGTCATCGAAATCTTTTATCATGTCCGAACTCAAAAAGGCTTCTATTTCATTATTCTGCCGAGAAATGATTTCATTTTTTCTAAGCTGAGGATAGGTCCTGGGTTTTGGAGTTGATTTTGTGAGATACTTAGGTAAATTTGGAAAAACATTGGGAATAGCGTTTTTTTTTAATTTAGGATATTTTAATGATAACAATTGAATGGTTCCATCTGGCTTTAAAAATTTATCATTCTTAATAATATCACTTTCTTCGAAATGTTTCTCGCAAACTGAACTAGAAGAGGTCGGAATAAAATCTTTTCTTGGAAAAGCTTTTATCCATAGAAGCTTCAGCTCTTCATTTTTGGGAAATTCAAAACAACTTACATAATTCCTATCTTTCTGATACGAATAATTGCTTCTACAATTTGGAACACAACACGATCGTACCATCTTGATTCTCAGTAGATGATCTCAAATATACCTACCAAAATTACTGAAAACAACACTTTCACTTCACTTAAATCACTATTACACTTCAGTTTGAACTTTATTACACTTATTTAATTCACAAAAACACAAACAATAACACGTGCGTAACCTATTACGACTTGTTGAACTGAAAACTCGATTATGCGAAGATTGCGAAGCCCCCGAGGTCCATATCCCTCCGTCCAACGTTGCCAGTTTTCTCTCGTTCCAGGCTTTTAATAAAGACGGCTGTGGTCCGACCGTCCGTCCGTAAGCACGATAACTCTCGAACGAAACGGAACTAGAAACTTGAAATTTTCAGTATGGGTTCAGTTCCCGAATGCCTCGGTTAAGTTCGTTAATGGGCCAAATTCCACCAGGGGTTCCGTGAATATGGCCGTTCAAAGTTTTGTTCCCCTGATTACTTGAAAACAACAGATTTGATTGAAATGAAATTTTGCACTCTAATGGAGAATGAGGTGTTCAAGCTACATGTAAAATTTTGTCCAGATCGCATGACCAGAACCATAGAAACCATAGAACATTGTAACTTTTGAACGGAAACGCCTAGGGACTTGAAATTTTCAGGATAGGTGTGGATCTCGAATGTCGTGATCACGTTCATCTATGAGTAAAATTATACTAGGGGTTCCGTAAATATGGCCGTTTGAAATTTAGTTTTCTTGATAATTTCAAAACTACAAATTCGATCGTGACGAAATTTTTTATACTAATAGAGAATGATATATATTCAAGCTTCATTTCTCCAGATCACCTGACCAGAACCATAGAAACCATAGAAAATCATAACTTTTGAACGGAAAGGCCTAGAGACTTGAAATTTTCAGGATAGGTGTGGATCTGAAATGTCGCATTCACGCTCATCAATGAGCAGAATTATACTAGAGGTTCCGTAAATACGGTCGTTTGAAATTTTGGTTTCTCGATAATTTCGAAACTACGGATTCGATCGAGATGAATTTTGTATTTTATTCGAGAATAATATATTAAAACAATATTTTGTCCAGATCTCATGTCCAGAACCATAGAAACCATAGAAAATTGTAACTTTTGAACGGAAAGGCCTAGGAACTTGAAATTCTCAGGGTGGGTTCGGATCGCGAATATCGCGGTCACGTTCATCAATGAGCGGAATTAGACTAGGGGTTCCGTAAATATGGCGGTTCAAAATATTTTTTTGCTGATAGTTCCGAAAACACTAAGCGGATTGGGATGAAATTTTGCACCTAGCTGAGTAATAATGTATTCAAACTACGTGCAAAATTTTATCCAGATCTCACTACCAAGACCATAGATACCGTAGAAAATTCTAGCGAATTATCGAAAGAAAATTGATCAGCTGAAGCACTGACATGAAGTCTGGAGTTTTGCCTAAGTTTCAGAATTTTTGTGACAGCTGTCGAAAATTCCTTCAATTGATTTCTGAAACTGGAAAATGCGAATCTACCCTACAAGGTGCATGTACGAGCGCTCAAAAGCTCCTGCCTTCACGGCATTGCTTTTCGTAATTTTTTCACTAACTTTATGAGCAATAGAAAAATACAGAAACTATATGGAAAAACAGGAAAAAAAATTCAAATCATTTAAAGTAAAGCCTGTTCAAAAGCTACTACACAGAAAACTTCTGTAGAAGGGTACTCAATGAAACAATTATAGATAGAAGCTTTACTGATGAATTCTTCTATGAGTGTGTTTGATATTCAATTAGAAGGTAGGTATAGGAAAAGACACACTTTTTTGAAAATTATTCGTTGGCAACAACTTTCGGCTTACGCCATCCTCAGGCCAGCTGAAATATCGACAAACAATCATTACATCAAACTATTCCAAAATTAATAAGTGTATTTTTCTAATTCATTTTATTCTATTCATGCTTCTTTGAGCGCTCGTACAACTTACACGAGGGCTATATCATTTCGTCACGATGTCTGTATTTTTCGAATTTTGAGCCGAAAATGGTCTCAAACGATAGAGTTCAACTCACTGTTGACGAATCCGTCGGAAAATTTGAGTCTGTCCGTCCGGCCGTCCGTAAGCACGATAACTCTCGAACGGATCAACCTAGAGACTTGAAATTTTCAGTGTAGGTTCAGATCCCAAATGCCTCGGTTAAGTTCGTTAATGGGCAGCATTCCACCAGGGGTTCCGTAAATATGGCCGTTCAAAATTTTGTTCTCCTGATTACTTTGAAACGACAGATTCGATCAATATGAAACTTTGCACTCAAATGGAGAATGAGGTGTTCAAGCTACATGTGAAACTTTTTCCAGATCGCATGACCAGAACCATAGAAACCATAGAAAATTGTAACTTTTGAACGGAAACGCCTAGGGACTTGAAATTTGCAGGATAGGTGTGGATCTCGATTGTCGTGATTACTTTTGTCTATGAGCAAAATTATACTAGGGGTTCCGTAAATATGGTCGTTTGAAATTTGGTTTTCTTGATAATTTCAAACCTTCAGATTCGATCGTGACGAAATTTTGTATACTAATGAAGAATGATATATTCAAGCTACACTTCTCCAGATCACATGACCAGAACCATAGAAACCATAGAAAATCATAACTTTCGAACGGAAAGGCCTAGGGACTTGAAATTTTCAGGATAGGTGTGGATCTGAAATGTCGCGTTCACGTTTATCAATGAGCAGAATTATACTAGGGGTTCCGTAAATACGGTCGTTTGAAATTTTGGTTTCAAGATAATTTCGGAACTACGGATTCGATCGAGATAAAATTTCATATTTTAATCGAGAATGTTATGTTAAAGCAATATTTTTTCCAGATCGCATGACCAGAACCATAGAAACCATAGAAAATTGAAACTTTTGAACGGAAAGGCCTAGGAACTTGAAATTTTTAGGGTGGGTTTGGATCGCGAATTTTACAGTCACGTTCATCAATGAGCAAAATTAGACTAGGGGTTCCGTGAATATGGCCGTTCAAAATATTCTGTTCCTGATAATTTCGAAACTACCGATTTGATTGGAATGAAATTTTGCACCTAGCTGAGGAATAATGTATTCAAACTACGTGCAAAATTTTTTTTGTCCAGATCGCACTACCAAGACCATAGATACCGTAGAAAATTCTAGCGAATTATCGAAACAAAATTGATCAGCTGAAGCACTGACATGAAGTCTGGAGTTTCGCCTAAGTTTCAGAATTTTTTTGACAGCTGTCGAAAATTCCTTCAATTGATTTCTGAAACTGAAAAATGCGAATCTACCTACCAGGTGCATGTACGAGCGCTCAAAAGCGCCTGCCTTCACGGCAGTGCTTTTCGTAATTTTTATAGGTTAGAAGCATGCCTCCGCCTCCGCCTCCTTGAAGCAGCAAAATGATTAGAGTCAATAATGTATAACAATCGTCAAATTCTCGTGGAAATGTTCAAGATGAAAAATCAAAAAATATATCAGGTTGATTGGGGGAATTAATAGAATTCATATTCACGAAACAAGAATTTAAAATGTGCAGAAGATGTCGCAAGTCGGGAAATAAAGGAATCGGAAGTTGGAGAGATGGGGTATTGTCGAGCGTCATATTTATGGCGCGAACATTTGAACAAACTGTGGTCGGTCAATCATTTTGAAGATGTTATTATTTCCGCTAAAATCCGATAAGTCGTTCAATAAATGGGGGTGGTTTTTATTCTTTAAAATCTGATTTTGTAAAGTAATTTTCCAAAGATTGTTTTCCTTATAAGATATTTCTAAGTTCTCAAGCGTGACCTTGTGGTGATGATCCATTAAATGATTTCCTAATGCTGAGGTCGGTCGATTCTTTTGATGTTCATTAAATCTCTTTTTTGCTGAACGTGTTGTCATTCCGATATAAAAGTAAGGGCAATCAGCACAAATTATCTTATATATCGGAATGACAGCACGTTCATCAAAAAAGAGATTTAAGGAACCTCAAAAGAATCGACCGAATTCAGCATTAGGAAATCATTCAATGGAACATCACCACAAGGTCACGCTTGAGAACTTAGAAATATTACATAAGAAAAACAAATTTTGGAAAATTACTTCAATTGAACAATATCAGATTTTGAAGAATAAAAACCACCCCCATTTATTGAACGACTTATCGGATTTTAGCGGAAATATGACATCTTCAAAATGATTGACCGACCACAGTTTGTTTAAATCTTCGCTCCTCAAATATGACGCTCGACAATACCCCTTCTCTCCAACTTCCGATTCCTTTATTTCCCGACTTGCGACATCTTCTGCACATTTTAAATTCTTGTTTCGTGAATATGAATTCTATTAATTCTCCCAATCAACCTGATATATTTTTTGATATTTTTATCTTGAACATTTCTACGAGAATTTGACGATTGTTATACATTATTGACTCTATCCATTTTGCTGCTTCAAGGACGGTGAGTTGCATGCTTTTAACCTATCAAAAAGCATGAATAGAATAAAATAAATTAGAAAAATACACGTATTAATTTTGGAATAGTTTGATGTAATGATTGTTTGTCGATATTTCAGCTGGCCTGAAGATGGCGTAAGCCGAAACTAGTTGCCAAAAAATCATTTTCAAAAAAGTGTGTCTTTTCCTATACCTTCTTATAGAAAGAAGATTCATCGATAGGATTCGTGGATTGACATTTTTCAACACTTCGGGTATGTTTAAACGAAAAAATACATATTTTTGGGCACAAATAAATCCATACGACTTCCAAGAGATCCAGAATCAAGGAAGACCATCTCTAGGCGTTTGGTGCGGTATTGTGAAAATCGAACACTTGAGACAATTAGAATGCGAATCAATATCTGGATAGGTTGAATAATGAAAGCGAAAAACTTCTAGAAGAGCTTCCTATGAATTTATGTAACAACCCATTTGGCAACAAGATGGCTCTCCAATTCACAATACCGCCGCAGTAACGCAGTTTCTGAGCAATTAGTATCAGGTTTGGATTGGACGAAATTCTCCTAGTATAAGATGGCCAGCCGCAGTCCAGATTTGACTCCCCTGAAATTTTTTTTTTGTGACCACTCAAAAATTGTTTTTCTTTTTCTTTATAAGTCAGAAGTTTACTATCGCACTAACAATTTGACACTTATAACTAGCTAAATAATTATGCAACCATCGCGTATATATGTTTAATTTTCACTTGTTCGCTGTCTCAATTACCTCTTATTCTAGAGCATCAAGAAAACGAAGTGATATGGAAATGTGTGAAATTCGCGGTATATTTCATTAAGAATGTGCAGTAGAAGTACACAACATAACTCAACTTGCAAAAATTAAAATTGATCCTAATTCAAAACGTTTTTTTTTGTTGCAGACATTGGAGATATCACCTTCTCGCTATTGGTTTCTTGAGAGATATCGTCCATTTGGATGTTAAATATAACAGATCGGTTGTGAAATACTTCCTTGATTCTCTCATCAACGAATCTATTCAGGTCAGAAAGATTGCTACTAAAGTGGTAGTGTATATATTAATCCAAAACAAATTGAAATTCAAAAAGACCGAGATAGATCCATTCGCATTTTCGGGTTCAACGAAAAATGGTCCCCTTCCCCCTGGATACAGAAAAGATAACGAGTGGCTTTTGTACAATAGGAACAACCTACCAACTAAATCCAAAGAGTGGAACAAGCTCGAATATATCCACGATTCATGTGTTGGATACTATATGTGGCCAGAAAAAATGGAAGTTTTTTGTTCTCCCGAAAAACAACCAAATGTGATCGATTTTCCAGAAAAAATGAATGAGCAACAGAAAGAAATACATAATTTTTTTTGTAACAAAGACATTGTGGCCAAGCTTGTGTATTATTTCTCACTCGAGGATAAAAAAGGAGCCGATCATTTCAATCCTGCTAGAGCTTCAATATTCAAGGTAAATCGAGACAAATTTATATATATAAATATAGAAATTGAAAGTACAGAAAAACAATTTTCTCTACTACTCTGTTTTGAAGTGATATAACATTATGGACCGAACATTTTAATAGGTGTAAACTTATTTTCCTTTGTTTCATCAAAAAAAATATCCTTTTACATTCACATTCGCTGCAATATTCCGTAGCCAACGCAGGTCAATCCATTAGATCGATATGCATAGGCGTCCTTGACGAAACAATAACTATGGTTCCAGAGAATTCAGCAGATTAAGAGGATGGTTGTTATGAGCTATATGCTGTAGCAGATCGCCTATAATTTCTATCGACAGAAATTTGAAGGCAAGCAAATAATTACAACCACGAAACAACCATCAGTTCATTGTATTCCTTGATTGCGAAATTCAACCACTCTTTCAACATATGATGCACGTCCTTATACAGTAAGGTTTACTGTAGGGTTCTTTCAAGAAAATAACTTGACCCTGGTTCCATGACCTCTTCGCTCCCTAGACTGGTCATCAATCGAAAATTTTTGGGATTTGTCGGGAATCGACTGAGTAATTTACGAGAACTACAAGATAACCTTAGTTGACCTTTATCACCGAATTAAAGAAGCTTTGGATACAATTTCTCAGAATACCATGAATTACATTCACTCAATTTTTTTTTGAAATACAACATTGATGGCATTTCTTTAGAGCCGTTTAGAATTAGCTCTCAGTTCATTATTTTCTATAATAAACAATCAATGTCAATACTCAATGGTAATACTCAGTGTTATATGGATCGATGCACACGGGTCTCAGCCATATCCGCAGGTTCCATCGATTATACAGATGCGAAGCTTCTTATTGAGGAATTGAGAGGTCATCTAATAACTTTGAGTTCAACTTGTCAGGACTGCAAGGATAGAGAAGGGTCATATTTATATGTTAGTTAAGAAACAGCGATTTTTTGTTCACAAACATAAAATTTCATTCGGTTCATCCTGGGAACATGTCTATCGAATCTGTTTTCGATGCACACGGGAACGCTTCGGGAAAAAGGTAGACGCAAGGCGTAGCGTCTTGCCTGATGTATGTTCCCTGGACATATTTGGGTCTGACGAGTGAATTCTGTAGTACAACAGTCATAATTCTGTTAATTTTTTCCTTTTTGTTTTCAATGGTTAAAATTATGAATCTCAGGTTTTGCGGAATCATTTCAATTATGATCTCATCCTTTAAGGAATTATTTCATAAAATATGTTTACAATTTCATTATTTCCGATCAAGAAAACACTTTTTAAAAGAATCAATTTTATTTGCGACTTGACAAAGTCGCTCCTGAAACAATACTGAATTTCCCTCCTCGAGAAATTATAATTATAATTCAACATTGAATTCATGAAGGTCAAGGTCACAAATTTGTGCACTAAGCACTGCATCGAGGCTGGGAACGTTGGGCGCATCTCATTCTAAGAATTGATAAAATGCCAGTTGACAACATTATACCTTATGGGGGTCCAGGGTTGGACTTGGAATATGTTTATTTCATTTACTTATTTTTGGCTCTTATATTGCAAAAACACTCTTCGAAAAACTTGAAAACAGCGGATTCTTATTGATCGATTATTTTACAGTATGCAGCTAAAATCTTCCAAGACAAAATACTTGATGTGGTTTTGCCGCATTTGGAGAAGCTTGCATCAGAAAAGCAGGAATCCCATCAAAGATGTGCAGCTGAAATTTTGAGCGGCATCATCAGGGGATCCAAACACTGGACATTTGAGAAAACTGAGAAACTTTGGCATAGTATTATACCAATTCTACAAGGTGCCATCCAGAATATTTTAAAGGAAACTTTGCAAGATTGGTCAATGTGTCTGTGTTTAGCATTGAGAACAAGGGATTCCCGTAGATACTACTGGTTAATGGAATATTTATTGGATGATCCCTTAGCGGATCCTACATCTTTGATTGCAAGTACAAAATTGCATTTGTTTGTTAACACACTGTTCATGCAACCCTGGAGGAACTGTGACTTGTATAATCGTTTAATGGATTACCTGAAAGGACAAATGACCCATCCATTTCAGTTGATAAGAATTAAAATAAGTACTGCCCTCAAGATTATATTCCTTTCGGATTATGCGCCCGCGGGAGGTACACAGGATAAAAATCCGAAGATGAGCAAATTTTTTGACGAATATATACCTGTTATGAATTGGCTTTATTATGATACCTTGAGAAAAATTGACAATAATCAAATCTGTGATGTATCAGTGCCGATAATAAAAGATGTAAATAGAGAAGATGCATTGAACTTGTTCAAAGTAGGTAAGTTGAAGTGATTTTGTTCACACATTGGTATTTTTAAACCTTTGGGAAATATTTCAAGGAATTTCTGGGTTGGTAAGCTTAAATAGTTCTCATGTGGTTTGCTGATGTTTATAAGTCATTACATGCACAGGGAAGAAGAGGTACCTACATAAAAAAGTTAATTTTCTACCCTATCCAGCATAATGATAGGGAATTAAGAGATTCTTATAACATCCAATGCATTGAGCTAAAAATGGACCTACTGATATGTATCTTTCAGGAGAGAAATGAAGATTCTTAATACGGACCGATGTCGAATCTTAATTGAAAATCGGTGATGTACAAAAGAGAAGATTTCTTCAATGCAAAATGTTCTTCGATCTTTTACATTGAGTGTAAAAGATAATGTCAGCTCCTTAATCTCATCAATGCGCTGTGAAATCTCATCTTTGAGCTGCTGGCTTGCTGACATATACTTTACTCCTCAGATGGCCCCAACGAAAGATCTGGGTGACCAAGTGACTTCAATGTTTCGGGAGATTATGCGCTCAGGAGACTTCTCCTACAAAAGAGCCATAATGTCGTGGGCTGTGTGGTATGTGGCACCAACTTGTCAAAACCAGATATCAGCGATGTCATAATCCTTCAATATTGGCCACGAAAGCACTCCCGCTTGGTCAATTATGCGTGACGAAAAAATCACGATAGGCACTTTTGTTTGAACATCCATTTTCGTTGTAGGCTTCAATTAGTGCTACACGTTGGTCACTGCTCAACTTTTCCATTATTCAATTTTTGAATGACGGAACATGTCAAAACAAAAAATTTACCCCAAAAAGTTATCGACGTTTAAGCTCCGTTCTCATTAAAGGGTCGATTACATGGAGCGAGTTTACAAGCTGCTAGTGAGCGAATTTAGAAGCGAGCGAGTCGGCTAGTGCGATAGTGCAATCTGTTGGCTAGTGAACATGATTACACCGGGAGGGTTCACTAGCAGCTTTTAAATTCGCTCACTAGCAGCTTGTAAACTCGCTGCATGTAATCGACTTTTTAGAATCGGTCCAAACTATTGTAACACCCGTATTTTTGAGATAAGTGATGAAAATGTCAAATATATAATTGCGTAGGATACATACCTACTTGAAAAAAAAAGATAAAATTGAAAGAAGCATAGTAACTCATGCCGGGTATTAGCTAGTCATCTTTGAGTTGATAGTTTCAAGAATCAAACTCTATGAATTCACTGCAAGGGTACGCGTATGTGAAATTTGTATGAAATAAAATCGAGAAAACCACTGACGGGAAGTCAGGAGCTTTTGCGCGCTTATTACTATTTACCAAACTTTCAGAATTCATTGTCATTAGGACAAATACTGTCATTTTATTTTTATAAACTTCAGAAGATGGAATCACCGAATTATCTTGAATATATCAGACAAGCGCTCAAAAAAAATGAATTTCTTTTCACCTGGAACAGCTAAAAAGCTTCATGTGAATCAGTTAATCCATGCCTCAAATGTACACACAATATTTCAGCAGGATATGGCGAATAGTCTCGAGTTACCGAAGTTCTGAAAAGATAATTTTTTGTATAGTCTCCGTACAAAATTTCACATGAACCTTCGTGTCGCTATCTTACAACTAACTAAGTTTAGATGCCTATACAGGGTGTCTACTTTTAAAAGGGCCAAACTTCAGAAGGAGATCATACATGAAATTTTCAACAAAAAATGTCATATAATACATGGTCGAAATGTTGACGGTTATTCTTCAATTTAACATTTCTTGATTTCAAGGAATATTTCAAGTTTTTCCATGAAATCAATTATACTTCAGTTATCCTTGTAGCCTCATCAAAGTTGATCACATATCTGGAAACAGCAATAAATTTGCTACAAGATAAGGATTTCTGTGTGCCAAAAAATTTTGTATTAAGGTAAGGTAAGGTAATAAGGAGATGAATATCACGACTCTGAAGTGAAAAAAACCAGTCATATATTTCTAATGGTTTTATCGATGAAAAATCATTAATTATGGACATGTTTTCTTTCCAGCAAAAAATACCTCATTTAGTGTGCTTTCGAATGAAATATCAAATTTTGTGCTTGCTGCTTGTCTTGTGCCCTAATATCATGGCTAACAAGATAACAACGAAAAAGTCGAAATATTCCAAACCTAAATTTGCACTTTTTTGAAGCTCTTTATGATTGAATATTGGAGTAATTTTCATGGACATCATGAATTTACCGGTCGATTCAAAGTAATTCGAAGGAATAAACCAAATTTCAATAATACAGATTTTATGAAAACATGTGCAGAAAACATACTACTACTACTTGTAACAATTGTTCAAAATGTCCACCGCCTTGTTCCTTTCACACACCGTTTTCGCACTGAATCTACATTCCTGCGAAGTTCGCAACGATTCTGACGCATTTCTGCACAACACAAATTTATTCTTTCGATCTGATCCTCTCGAGTCTGAACGCGACTTTGATATACTTTTTCTTCCAAGGTGACATAAAAATCAAAAGGCGTGAGGTCAGGGCTCCTTGGTGGCCATCCTACCGGGCCCTGCCCCCCAATGCATTGCACCTCTAAATATTCATTCCTCAAGTCCCGCAAATTCCGGCGTTAGGAGTCATGAGAGGTAAACTTTTCGGTTCCAGTAATACTTCCTGATCGCCTCAAGGCTGAAGAATTCATTACATCAATCCAAAGCAGCCTAACGGAAATATTGCATGAAATGCACCTGGCTAACAGACAAAATATCTGGTTTCAAATGGATGGCGGCCTCATAATTGCCGGAATGTACGGGACTTAATGAATGAATATTTTGGGGTGCAATGGATTGGAAGGTACGGACCGGTAAAATGGCCACCCTTACCAAGGAGCCGCAACCATACGCCTTTGGATTTTTATGTCGGGACACCTTGAAATAAAAAGTTCATCGAATTCGCGTTCAGACTCGAGAGGATCTGATCGGAAGAACAAATTTGTGTTGTGCAGAAATGTCAGAAACGTTGTGAACTTCGCAGGGTTGTAGATTCAGTGCGAAAACGATGTGTAAAATGTATTGAAGTTGTAGTAGTCTGTCTTCTTTACATTTTTTCATAAAATCTGTATTATCTAAATTTAGTTTATTCCTTCCAATTCTTTCGAATCAACAGATAAATTCATGATTTCCATGAGAATTAATTCAATACTCAATTATAACGAGCTTCAAAATATAGCAAATTCAGGTTTGGAATATTTCGACTTTTTCGTTGTTATCTTGTTAGTTTGATATGTCATTCGAAAGCCAAATAAATGGGGAAATTTTTGCTGGAACGAAAACATGTCCCTAATCATAAAACCATTTGAAAAATATGACTGGTTTTGTTCAGTTCAGAATCGTGATATTCATCTCCTTACCACGCCCGCAATAAAAATTTTTTTGGCACACAAGAGGCTACAAGGATAACTGAAGTATAATTGATTTTATGGGAATACTTGAAATACTTCGTGAAATGAAGAAATGTTAAATTGAAAAATATATGTCAACATTTCGACCATGTGTAATATAACACTTTTTGTTGCAAATCTCATGAATGATCTCCTCCTGAAATTTGGCCCTTTCAAAAGTGGACACCCTGTATAGAAGGAACCCCTCGGCGGATTTTGCTCATTAACGAACACAACCTGCTCATTAAAACCTCGATCGTACTATGAAAATTTCAAAACTTTAGGCCTCTTCTCTCGGGAGTTATCCTGTTTGCGGAAGGATGGACGGAATTAAATTAAACGACGAATTCTCCATCTATCAGTCGAACCTAATCATTTGAGACCACTCTGGGCTCAAAATTTGGAAATTACAGACATTTCGGCAAAATGATTACTGTTTTATTGATACGCGCAAAAATATGAATTATTCGAATACGTTTTCACGTTATTTTCTACTTGACTATGACTCAGTCATGTCAAATGGAATATAGCACCTAGCAGCTAAAAAAAAAAAAATTGAATAAAGGTTTTTTGCTTCTTACAACAAATCCCTCACGATACCATATGTGAGTGCTTTAATTTAATTCAAAATGAGTAATAGCATCTTCTTCTCTTTTTAGTTAGCAAATTCATCACGTCCTTTCTCGTTTGTCGTTTGAATTTATCTGTACCAATGGACTTCTACCGTATACTCCCAGTAACTTGTGTTCTTCAAAGCAATGACGTGGACGATGAAATTCAACCAATGTGTTGGAACATGTTGGCTCTACTAGCTCAAAATTTGGTATCAGTTGAAGATGTGCCTGAAATTATTGAGATTATCGAATTTCTAATATTGTGTCCGCTGTGGACTGCGAGGGCCATATTGGCAGAATTTTTGTCTTCTTTTGTTTTTCACAACATGATGATCATTTCATCGAGAGAGGAGTGGACTGTCAAGGTAAATTTTTTGAACCACCGTTTCTTGAATTCCCACTTTTATTTTTTTCATATAATTCAATTTCAAAAGATATACATTTTAACGTTGAGAGCGATGAAATTTATATCGTATCATTCATGGAATACCAAAACAGAAAATTTATTCATTATTATATTGACGAAGTAATTCATTTTACAGATACAGTATTTTGTTATGACATTACTGGAGGATTCTCAACCGGAAGTTCGACAAAATGCTTGCAAGTTCCTTAGCGGGCTACTTCACTGTAACTTTTTGCCTTCTCAAACGCAGTTATTGGTAAGTTCATAAATTTTTGTTTGTGAATATCAGTACATGATTCTTTTCAATAGGCTGACTTCAAGTTGAAAGCGAAAACAAAGTTGAAAAAATCCAAAATAAAGAATTCAATTGCATCTGTCAATACTGGTAATTTGATAAAGCGCCATGCTGGTATTCTTGGACTTTGTGCTTTCATCAGTGCTACTCCTTATGATATTCCCGATTATCTTCCTGACATATTCGGTGAATTAGGACCACATTTGAATGATCCTCCACCTATTCCTGTAAGTAGTTGATAGCAAATTCTTACTCTTATCCTATAGGACAGATAAGTCTTATCCTATAGGAGACAAAATTTTTGTCTCGTAGAACATGGCATGTTACCTGATATTGTTATTTCGCGAATTCCTATCTATCTATTCTATGTATTTTTGAATTCTGATAATATAGTGCTATTCACTTGAAAATATTCAAATTACAGACTGTGGAGAAGCGTAGTTCGAAAAACCCAAAAAAATGTTCATGTTCTGTTTTATGAATTTATTAAAAAACGGCGTTACAATAGTTTGGACAATAAACGAATCTTAAACGTCAAGTGATTTTTGAGGTTAGCTTTTTATTTCGACATCTCCGGCCATACAAATGGAATCATGGAAAAGTTGAGCCTATTAAGAAAATAGGCGTACACAGAAAAGTGAATTTCGTGATTTTCTGTAAAAGCTACCAACCGAGACTGCTAGTGAAAACATTGTGAAAAAATTCCAAGAAACCGGGTCTGTGTCAGAAGTTATGAAATCAGTGCGTGCTCGTGCAGGTCGTTCAGCCGAAAACATTGCTGCCGTGAGAAAGAATATGGCGGAGCAAGACCTTAATTTGATGTGGGCAAGATATATCTTGCGAGGCCCCTTGGCGACGCAAGAAAACGTTTTCATAAAAAAAACTTGAATTTATTCTGTTTTTAGCCTTACTCAACCCATTAATAATCATATCGTAGTCCTGCTGGAAAGCTATAATATGTGCTTCTATAGGTCTTCCGAACTTCTTCTGACTTCCGAAGCTGAAAGCCTTTCCTGATCCATTGTATACACATCAGAAAAGTCTAGGGATATTCGTACAAAGTCATTCAAGCGTCAAAAGAAACTTTTTTATCGTTTAAACTGTACTACCAACTTACTGATCGGTTCATTTGCCTCGTTTGAATACGCCTTTTTTCGGAAAAAATGTGAAAATTATAGTGAAAAAACTTGACAAACATGATAGATGGAAAAAGTAAATTCTACAAGTACTCAGTATTTCGATAATTTATATCTGTCCATAGTGTTCTTCAATAGTATTGTTGCACTGAGAATATTGTGTTTTACTATGGAACGACGACCTTTGTCTTCAGACGAGATGAATCTAGCAGTGGGCCTTCTTCAAGCTGGCCTGCGACAAGTCGAAGTAGCTGAGCGGACGGGTGTTTCCCAAAGAGTCATGGAGGCATTTCAGGGAAACTGGAAGTCCGGCTGAACAACACCTAGGGCGTAGACGCTGAACAACGGCAAGTCAGGGTAGATTTTTACTGCTAAGTGTTAGAAGACACCTTACAATCACAGCGAGCGCATAACATAACCGTTGGGCGAGATTATGTGAGAAATCGTCTCCACAAAGCTAATCTTCATATTCGAAGACCAATTTTATCTCCATCTCTCTCTAGAGGCAATTGCGCGAAGAATATCGAAATTGGAATTCAGATGATTGGCCAACGTTTTGTTCAATGATGAATCCAGATTTGGATTTCATTCAGATTCTCGTCGGACGCGAGTGTGGAGGCAATCCGGGAACGTGGAACGTTTAAGGAATGTTCAGGAAGTTCACAAATACAGAGGCGGTACAACAATGGTATGGGGCGGAATAATTATAGGCGGCAGAACCGACCTCGTTTTTCCAAATGGTTTCCTGACAGGTCAGTAATACGTGGATAATATTCTTCAACCCATTGTGCCTTTATTTGCTGGTGCTGTTGGTGCAAACTTTCGCCTAATGCATGAGAATGCTCGTCCCCATACCGCTGAGATTGTGACGAACGGGTTGGAAAACGAGGGAATTGAAGTATTGCCATGGCCCGCACAATCCCCGGACCCTAATTCGATTGAGCATGTATGGGACATGCTTCAATGTAGCATTACTCCAATTTTGGGCAATATCCAAAATGCTCTTCAATTCCGAGAGCTCTAACCACAGAATAGGCAAGTACACCTCAATCGGGCATTGACAATGTCATTTTGACTATGAAAATAGGTGTAGAGCTGTTCTGAACCAACATGGAGGTCATACTCTTCATTCAGTTAATTTTGTGCATACTTGATCATTTTTTTGTATAGCTCGTAAAATTATGGTTTATACTTAATTTTTTTTGAAATAACGTGTTCGTTTGAAGCAAAAAATTAATTCAATGACATATTCAGCATTTTCTCATTACTCTATAAGTTTAGTTACCCCCTTAATCAACTGAAAAAATAAAAAACGCTTATTTATAAAAATATCCCTAGACTTTTCCGACGTGTGTGTTTCTTAAATAGTTTTTAATTAGTGTTTATTTTGAGGAGCTCCTCTCAGCAGTGACAGTACTCACTGGTAATATTAATCATATCTATTTGGCGTCAAGTGAGACAGACGTAAACGAACGTGATGGCGATGAACTATCGAATTATAGTGGAACATCAAGTGAAAAATTATTCAAATGTTGTTCGAAACCATGTAAAGTGGTGTTGTGTAAGAACTGTGACTCATTCTACCATGAGGAATGCGTTAAACGCATGAAAAACATGGTTCAAATAATCTTTGATAATTTGTTGTCAACAAAAGCAGACTTCCAGCGGAAAAGAAGACTTAGGAACCCACACAGAACGGGTGAGCAAGATGGAATTCTCTAAAATAGAAATGGAAAATGTCTATTTGAAGCAAATAATACATGAAATGGAAGAGAAAAATGCAATCCTACATCAAAACAACTTTTTGTTGCTGGAAAAAATGTATTACATGAAGTGCCCACAGCAGTATACTGGGTCCGCGCCACCTATAGTACCTGCTGCAAATCGCCTCCAACAATTGGCAGAAATCAACACAATGAAGAAATCTGCAGGTGTACCAGCACCAGCTGTAAAGAATCAGCCGGTACCGCTAATTCGCAATATTAGCATAGAACAAAATAAGATAAGTCATTCTGAAGCATCGGTTCATAGAAACCATGAAAATGTCAGTACTGTTTATATGACACAACCGAAACCGAATAACCTTAAAAATAAACAAAGGTCAGAAAAAGAAATATATGGAAGAAAGCAATGAATCCATCACTGAGAATAGAAACGAGGTTGTATATCAAGACAGCATCGAGAAACTTAGACCTGAGGAAGATAACTTCAAAATAGTCACGTACAGAAGAGGAAAACGACTACAAAAACAACAAAGACCAGCGCCTGTGAAAGGGGAAATGGACACTACAAGTCTTTTTAACAGGTCTTAAACCTGAAAACAAATCAGAAGAAGTGGAAGAATATATTAACAAGACATTTAATATAGATGCAACATGTGAAATAATGAAGACAAGGAAGGATAAGGACAAAAGTTCTTTTAAGGTCTATGTAGAGCAAGAATTCAAAGATATGTTAATGCATCCAAGTAAATGGGAGAAGGGCATTAGCATAAACCATTTTCTTCACCTCAGACGACGTCTCAATCAAGAGAATTGAACACATCCCTCAATATAGTTCATCAGAACATTCAATGTATCCGAAACAAATTTCTTGAACTGGAAATATTTACAACGTCATTTGATGAAACTCCAGATATACTGTGTTTAACAGAACATTGGCTAAATAAGGATGAGGTGGATCTAGTATGTGTGAAGAATTATCGGGTGGTTTCATGTTTCTCGCGGGAGAGGTCTATACATGGTGGGTCCTGCATTCTGATAAGTGATACTCTAGAAGATTTTGAAGATGTGTCATCCATAAAACATGAGTATCGAAGGTCAAATTGAAATATCTTGTAATGTGCGTAGAAGTAGAAGATTGGTTGTAATGTCCATTTATCGAACATGTTTGGGAGATGTCCAGGTTTTTGTGGATGCTTTGGAACAGGTTCTTGATACAGTAAGTGCTTGTTTCAGGAATTATCCTGTAGTCATAGGTAGAGACTTCAATATTGATCTAATGAATGAAAATAACTCAAGGATGCTTTTTTTGGATTTGTTGACTACTTTTAATTATGAACAGTCTATCTTTAGCCCCACCAGAATTATAAGCTCCTCATTGATTGATAACATATTTGTGAATGGAATTAAGTATAAAAATAACATGAATATAGTATCAGCTCTTTCAGATCAAATGTGTCAATTCATTACTGTAGAAACTGAAAAAGTAAAACAATCAAAAAGCGTTGATAGTTTTAAAAAACGGTTTTTCACAAAGTCTGAACTGGATGACTTCTCTGCGTTCTTGCAGGACTGCACCTGGGAGGAGATTTTGTCAGAACAGGATCCAGATAGAGCATACAATAAGTTCTTCTACCTCCTAAGAACAAGAATGAATCAGATATTTCCACTGAAGCAATGAACTGAACGGAAAAGAGATCGATCATGGATCACTCTGGGAATAAAAGTTTCAAGCAAACATAAAAGAAAACTTTATGACGGGATGGTAAGAGGTATGATAACACAGGAATTTTACAAACAGTATTCGAGCATATTGAAACGTGTTGTCAAACAGTCTGAGATGAACTCTGAACAATCATTTATCAGGAACTCTGAAAACAAAACTAAGGCCACATGGACACTAATAAATGATGTTACAGGTAGAGATAACAACAAGGATGATACACTGTTCAAGTCTTTCCCAGACAAGAATGAGAATATTTTGTTGAATGAAATGAATTCTTTTTTCCTGAAACAGATTGAAACCAAAAACAACAATACTGATACAGCAGAAAACATAAAAATCTTGGACAAGAGCATGTTCCTGAGCCCAGTGGTGGAGCAGGAAATGTTCAGTTATATTATGCAGATGAAAAACAAGAAGTCTGTGGGATATGATGGCATACCAGTCAGTCTTCTGAAATCCAGTGCACAAATACTAGCGAAGCCTCTAACACATATTATAAAGCGAATAATGGAAACAGGCAACTATCCACACGCTCTTAAAGAATCATGGGTCAAACCAATTTATAAAAAAGGTAATAGAGGTGATTATGACAACTACAGACCAATATCTCTTCTTTCCAACATTAACAAGATCTTTGAGAAAATAATTTTTGACAAAACGAACAATTTTTTTGAGGTTAATAACATATTAGTTGATCAACAGTGTTGTTTTAGAAAAGGAAAATCAACAATTAATGCTGTATACCAGGCACTTGGCTCAGTCTTAAAGTCTATCAATAAAAACCATTCTACAGCAGCACTCTGTCTGGATCTCTCAAAGGCCTTTGACAGAGTAAATCATAACATCTTGCTGAAGAAACTGGAAAGATATGGCATAAGAGGTGCTGCCCTGAGACTTTTTAGGTCTTACCTTAACGGAAGAAGACAGAGAACAACTGAGAAGACAAAAAATGGTGAACAACTAACATCAGATGAACTATCTGGGGATAGGGGCGTACCTCAAGGTTCTATTCTAGGCCCCCCTTTTATATATAATATATAACAATGATCTGACCCAGGAAACGTCCAGTGATGCAGTTATGTATGCTGATGATGTGTCTGTGATCTGCAGCGGTACCACAGCAGATGAATGCCAAGCAAAATTGAGGGAAGACCTGGTGAAACTGGATGAATGGTTCCAAAATAATGATTTAGTAATGAACATCAAGAAAACAAAAATACTTATGTTTAGAGAAAAAAGCCAGCAAACTCTCAATATAGATTATAATGATGAAACCATCTTAGCTGAGGACGCAGTGCCTTTCCTAGGTGTCTACATCGATAACAACTTGAATTGGAAACAACAAATTGAAAATGTTGCTAAAAACCTAGCAAGGTACTGCTATGCACTAAGAATTTTAAAAAACACAGTGGGTGTTGATGCTGCCCTAACAGCATACCATGCTTATGTTCATTCAAGACTCAGATATGGTATCATATTCTGGGCAAATTCAGTAGATGCAAATAAAATATTTTTGCTTCAGAAAAAATGTGAGGGTAATTTTCAATTTAAAACAAACTGAAACTTGTAGAAGTATTTTTATTGGACACAATATCCTAACACTCTATAGTTTGTTTATATATGAATGTGTGGTTTTTGTGATCAAAAATTATAACGATTTAAAGAACTTTCTCCTTAAGCATGATTATAACACTAGAGGAAGGGATTACCTATGTGATGAAAAAACTAGTTTTACTTATGTTCAATAAAATGTTCACTACATAATACTCAAAATTTGGAATACATTACCCCAAAATTTCAAAAGCAAAAATGCTGTAATTCAAAAAAAGACACTGAAAAAGTTTTTGATCAGGAAATGTTATTACACTCTTGGTGAATTTCTTTGTGAAAAGGATTTTGAAGGTCTCTAGTTACTTTGTTTATTTTTCTCTGACTTTGTTTATTTTTTGTTCTATTTTTCTTTTGTTTTCACTGAACGTGATCAACACCTGAGGGTAATTTTAAGATCAAATAAACGTTTATTATTATTATTATTATTATTATTTACAAAATTCTCATGATTATACAGGGTTACAGGGAAAGTCGTACCGAATATTAAAGGACATTATTTTTCAAAGTGGCCTCACATTAAACGTGAAAAAAACTAAATTCATGACCATAACGAAAGCACAACGACCAAAGCGTTTATGGATTAGAGGACAGCCAGTGGAGAAAGTATAAATATCTGGGAGCCATTGTTAATGTGAATAATGAGTGTATGGAAGAAATTCGAATGCGAATTGGCCAAGCCCGAAGTGTATTCAATAAAATGAGAAAGGTGTTGTGGAAAAGATCTCACTTTACATCTCAAAACCAGGTTGTTAAAATGTTATGTCTTCCCTGTGCTCCTCTATGGCATGGAAGCTTTGACATTGAAGCAGGATATCAGTAATCGCCTGGAGGCATTCGAAATGTGGACATACAGGAGAATCCTTAAGGTAAAGTGGATAGACAAAATGCCAAATACAGAAGTGCTGAAAAGAATGGATAAAGAGAAGGAAATACTAGACAGTATAAAGTTCAGAAAATTGCAGTATCTGGGTCATGTGCTGAGAGGGGAGAAATATACCTTATTGCTGATTATTATTCAGGGGAAGATACAGGGAAGAAGGAACATCGGAAAAAGAAGAATCTCCTGGTTAAACAACTTGAGGCAATGGTACAAGTGCAATTCCGTTGAGTTGTTCAGGGCTGTAATATCGAGGATGAGAGTAGCCATTTTGATAGCCAACCTTCTGAAAGGAGATGGCACCTGAAGAAGAAGAAGAATTATTCAGGTCATTTCTGATGGATTTGGTTCTATAATATGGTGTCCGAAACTTAACCGTTATGTAGATATTGAGTTTTGAAGTTTTTTCAAAGAATCCTTCATTTTTTGGCTTTTTTGGATATACTAGGAGCCGTTTCTTAGATGCATCTAGTTGGAGGGCATGCCAATTAATATAAATGATCAACAGAAACTGAACCTATAACTAACAGCTTCATAAGACTGCTCGACAACGGTTAGAATCAAAGAATTTTCACTATTTTTGAGCGCTCGTACTACTTACACGAGGGCTATATCATTTCGTCACGATGTCTGTATTTTTCGAATTTTTAGCCGAAAATGGTCTCAATCGACTATGTTCGACTCACTGATGACGAATCCGTCGGAAAATTCGAGTCTGTCCGTCCGTCCGTCCGGCCGTAAGCACGATAACTCTCGAACGGATCAACCTAGAGACTTGAAATTTTCATTGTAGGTTCAGATCCCAAATGCCTCGCTTGAGTTCGTTTATGGGCAGAATTCCACCAGGGGTTCCGTAAATATGGCCGTTCAAAATTTTGTTCTCCTGATTACTTGAAAACTACAGATTTGATTCACTCAAATGGAGAATGAGGTGTTCAAGCTACATGTAAAATTTTGTCCAAATCGCATGACCAGAACCATAGAAACCATAGAAAAATGTAACTTTTGAACGGAAACGCCTAGGGACTTGAAATTTTCAGGATAGGTGTGGATCTCGAATGTCGTGATCACGTTCATCTATGAGCAAAATTATACTAGGGGTTCCGTAAATATGGTCGTTTGAAATTTAGTTTTCTTGATGATTTCAAAACTACAGATTCGATCGTGACGAAATTTTGTATAAAAATGGAGAATGATATATTTAAGCTACATTTCTCCAGATCACATGACCAGAACCATAAAAACCATAGAAAAGCATAACTTTCGAACGGAAAGGCCTAGGGACTTGAAATTTTCAGGGTGGGTTTGGATCGCGAATATCGCGGCCACGTTCATCAATGAGCAAAATTAGACTAGGGGTTCCGTAAATATGGCTGTTCAAAATATTTTCTCTGATAATTTCGAAACTACTGATTGGATTGGGATGAAATTTTGCACCTAGCTTAGGAATAATGTATTCAAACTACGTGCCAAATTTTGTCCAGATCGCACCACCAAGACCATAGATACCGTAGAAAATTCTAGCGAATTATCGAAAAAAAATTGGTCCCCTAAAGCACTGAAATGAAGTCTGGAGTTTCGCCTAAGTTTCACAATTTTTGTGACAACTGTCGAAAATTCCTTCAATTGATTTCTAAAACTGGAAAATGCGAATCTACCTACAATGTGCATGTACGAGCGGTCAAAAGCTCCTGCCTTCACGGCAGTGCTTTTCGTAATTTTGTTCACGTTTTTTTTGGAAAAAACTTCATGGAACTTATTCTGCAAATTATTATAGTTTAAAAACTTCTACGTCTCGCTAGCTATTCAAAAAGGTATAACACCTGCTATTAAATAGGCAGAACATTACCAAATAACAGTTAAGGTAGTAGAGGGTACATTTTCAGTTTGAGGTAAAAGTAGCTAAAATGGCAGGAAATAAGGCATTTATCAATTAATTTGATATTATGGCTATCCACACATTTAGACTGAATCTCTTTTTTACCCTCTTGTTCTTTTTTTGGGTTATCTTGCGCTTTGGGAGCCCAATAATGGGCGATATGATAATTTGTGATGCCAAAGTTCGACTCATCTGTCCACACGAAAAAAAGACCGGATCTTCAATATCGGCATTGAGCATAAAACTCCAGAAGTCTGGTCACCCCAATAGGTCCCCTTCATCTGTTACTAGCACTGTTGTGTAATGGTAAGGGTATTGCCCCTCATTACGAACCAGACTTTCCACTGGGAAATACCAATCCGTCGAGCGACAACTTTTTTTGTTGACGTGGTTGGGTCGGCTTTAAAGTATTTCATTTGCTTCGTCGTCGTCATCATCAAGAATACGAGGTATTCCCATGTCAGTCCATCGTACTAGAACAGACCCAGTTTCTAGTAGTCTTCGAAAAACTCTGACAAAAACGCCAATATCAAGTACTCGACGAGTAGGATACCGTCGCAAGTATTTATTGTGCGCCACTACACTCCTTCGGAAAATCCATAACACATTAGGATGTCAGCATATTCCTAGTTAGTAAATGTTGCCATGGTCACAATACAAATCAAAGTCCAGTTACAAGCCACGTCACGCAGTAAGAAGATGCAACAATCCAATAATCCAAGCCAAGTCGCGTTTTTACAGAAAATTACGGATAATACATCTACCACGAAAGAATCGCATAAGCAGACTATACGCCAAGATTTAAAATGACATACCTGATACTGTATGTCTTTGTCTCCCGAGCACAAAAAATAGCTGAAATACGTGAATGAAACAAAGAAAAACAGAGCAATATTTTTATAATTCATGTTCGACATGCCCGCCGCTACTACCTCAACTGTCATTTGGTCAATGTTTTGCCTATTTAATGGCAAGTGTTATACCTTTTCGAAAAGCTGTTCCATGAAGTTTTTTCAAGAAAAGCGCTTAAATTTAAAAATATTCAGTGAAAATTCTTCAATTCTAACCGTTGTCGAGCAGTCTTATTAAGCTTTCAGAGGAAGGTTCTGTTTCTGTTGATCATTTTCATTAATTGACATGCCCTCTAACTAGATACATCAAAAAAACGGCCCCTAGAAGCTCCAATTCAAGAAAAATCGATAAAAAAGCCTAAAAATAGAGAAAAAATTCTTCAAAACTCAATATCTCCATAACGATTAAGGTTCGGACACCATATTATAGAACCAAATCCATCAGAAATGACCTGAATAATAACGTCCTTCAATATTCAGTACGACTTTCCCTTAAACCCTGTATATTTGGGTAAATTTCTTTTATCTTGTTTTTTGTTATGTACTGGAGCAGCTGTCTCACACCTTCAATTAAGTCGTGTAAATTTGGAATCATGATTCGTCAGGCCGGAAGTCACTGCTTTCACAGTCTCGCAGGGTTTTATGTAAATCTTGATTGTTTTTTTTCAAAATATCCTGATGAAACAGATGCAGTCTGTTTGAGAAACATCATCATACTTGAACTCAAATTCTGATTTGTTTTAGCTCTTTCCTTTCCTTTTACTGAGTCAGATTTCCATTTACTCCAGATATCTCTATGACGCATGACAACTTACGATGAATAAGAAGGTTATTATTATTTTGTAAGCTGTAAAGAAGAGCAATAATAACATAGTACTTTTCTAAAAACTATAAAAATATTCCTTCTCAGTAAATAAGTACAAATATCTTGAAACCTACCTTTGCTTCTATTCTCGCACAAAATTTCTAAATTCAACTTGTTGCAACTGTTTTTCGCGCAGTCTGGCGTGTGTTTTGGAGCTCCCAAATTGAAACTACTCAATAACCGCGAGCGGTTGGCTTGGTTCGTGGCGTGTTGAAATTTCCAACACTTTTAGCGGCGCTCCATAGTTTGGAATGGACGAAGGAGTGAGAAGACGTAAACTAAAAGTAGCTTTGTTCCTGGCAGAGTATCTAAATATATCAGAGAAGAGAAAAAGAGAGGTTTTCAATAGTAGATACACTTGGCGTAGGAAGTTCTTGAACTTAGGTGAAAACCAATAAGTCGAAATACCACAACGTTATCAGTTCCCACTTCTTTTGGACTCTCCTATTTTTTTAAATTCTTTCCGAAATGAGCCAGGGAAACCACGTAGTCTCGACTTGCTTCAGGATTTGTTGTCCGATAAAAGTCGACCAGTTTTTCGTGGGCTACATTCTTCAAATTCCTTTTCGTGTAGTCTTTGGATTTTATTTTACGTCAACATGGAAATGATTTATATACTTCAATAAACTCTTGAATGAACTCTTTATTCCAGAAGCGTGAATCTCCCATGGTCCCTTCAAACTAAAAAATTGCATGAATAATTATTAATTTACATATCTTCTGACGAATTCTAATTACCTACCTAACTTTCAGGAACCCGCGCGATAACACAAACACCCTTTATAGAAACGACTCAGGCTAATCGCTGGCGGAAGGATGTGCGCATTTTTACTCGTCCAATAACCCAGCGAAGGATTGCCTTTACACTAGCACGCTGTCGCGCGCGAATTTCCTCGAGGCGTTCCAGTCGCGAGTGAATATGCGTATGTGTAAAGGTAGCTAATGTCAGTTCATCAATTAAAGTTCAATGATGTGCCTACAGGAGGTACTAATATGGACTTGTTATCCGGTACGGATTATTTGAAGGAGTACAAGAATATCTTAAGCAGCTTCGGTTATGACTCTTATATCAGTGAATATACTAGACCCCATAGTGAAACATGTATTGACCATTTCTTTATAAAATCTAAGAAAGCTAAGAAAATTGAATCGTTCATTTTTCACTACGATATAACTGATCATTATCCTATAGCGCTGACGGTGAACGTCGATATGGAGCGACCAGATGTCCTATAAAAAATGGATAATCCTGAAATAATGCAAAGAAGAGTTTTTGGGCGCTCCAAAAAAATTGAAAAAAACAACAAAAGTAGGTAAAAATCTTTTTTTTTCCAAATAATGATTTCTACTTCACCACGTTGCGTTTCTGTGTTTCTTCATGGCAAAATATTCTTCATTGAAATACCCATAGATATGCTGAAAACCGTAGGGATAATTGTTATTATTTTTTTGGAAAAAATATCCAAATTTTATCATAAAGTTATTGAGTCGAATTTGCTTCTTCTGTATACATACTAATAGCAATAATTTCGCATTTACATGAGGTATGAAGATGTAGCATTTGTACCATTTTGAAATCTGCATGAAAGGCGCATATTTTTTTTTGTGAAATGGCTTTCATATACATTATTTTTCGACCATGAACGATCAAACTTTCACATAATGAAATATTGAAATAAGTTAGTTCCAAAAAAATGACAATAGTTATTCATACGGTTTTCTGCAAATCTATTGGTATTCTAATGAAAAATATTTTACCATGAAGAGACTGATGGACGTGATTTATTTGTGAGCGTGTTACATAGAAACGCAACGTAGTGAAGTAGAAATCATTATTTCGAAAAAAAAAGGAATCTACCGGAGATACATTTTTCCATAGGGACACTCTATGTCCTAGATATAAATATGTGCTCATATCTGAATTTTGCATTTTTTGTAAATTATTCCTTTCATTTTTTCATGCATAGATATACATGCAAGATTCACTTATTATTATATCTCAAATTCGATTCGATACTTGTCTTGTATTCGTGGAAATAGTCCAACGGATTCAATGTTATCGAACCCGTTCCAGTGATTCACCCACACCGAGCTCAGTATGGAGTTGTACTGTTGTACATGGGGCGGCTCAATCGGTATTGCACGCGGGCGCTCGAACAGCTAGCAGCGGGCCTGTACAAGGGAATGATGAAGAATCCTCATGACTCGTCCTCAAAATTACAATACCAAGTTCATAGGAACAAATTGAATAAATTGATGAAGTTATCGAAAAAAGCTCATGCACAGAAGATTATAGAACAGAATGCAAGCCATTCTACTGCACTTCGGAGATTATCCATTCTGGACTTTTTTTTTTCAGTCAGTAATCGGGGTGAAAAAAAGAGACAATACAATTCATAAAGTACACCGTTGATGACAAATATCAACGGTGTACTTTATTATGTTCTTGAAAATAAGCTAGAGCACTCAAAGGAATGAATCAACAAACAAAATGTTGGAAAGGAATAGTTCTTAACCTATATTGGTATTTCGAAAGAATTGGACCACGACATTATCCCACAGGATGTTTCAAAATTTGGGTTCAGCAATTAACTTCTAATTGACCCTGTGTAATGACTTCTAAGCCAGCATTTAGAAAAATTTCGAAAAGCACTGCCGTGAAGGCAGGAGCTTTTGAGCGCTCGTACGCACCTTGTAGGTAGATTCGCATTTTCCAGTTTTAGAAATCAATTGAAGGAATGTTTGACTGCTGTCAAAAAAATCCTGAAACTTAGGCAAAACTCCAGACTTCATGTCGGTGCTTCGCTGATCAATTTTTTTCCGATAATTCGCTATAATTTTCCACGGTATCTATGGTCTTAGTGATGCGATCTGGACAAAATTTTGCACGTAGTTTGAATACATTATTCCTGAGCTAGGTGCATAATTTCATTCCAATCCGATCAGTAGTTTCGAAACTATCAGGAAAAAAATATCTTGAACGGCCATATTTACGGAACCCCTAGTCTAATTCTGCTCATTGATGAACGTGACCGTGAAATTTGCGATCCAAACCCACCCTGAAAATTTCAAGTTCCTAGGCCTTTCCGTTCAAAAGTTAGAATTTTCTATGGTTTCTATGGTTCTGATCATGCGATCTGGACAAAATATTGCTTCAATATATCATTCTCGATTAAAATACAAAATTTCATCTCGATCGAATCCGTAGTTTCGAATTTATCGAAAAAACAAAATTTCAAACGACCGTATTTACGGAACCCCTTGTATAATGTTGCTCATAGATGAACGTGATCACGACATTCAAGATCCACACCTATGCTGAAAATTTCAAGTCCCTAGGCGTTTCCGTTCAAAAGTTACATTTTTCTATGTTTTCTATGGTTCTGGTCATGCGATCTGGACAAAATTCGACATGTAGCTTGAACACCTCATTTTCCATTCGAGTGCAAAATTTCATCTCGATCAAATCTGTAGTTTTCAAGTAATCAGGGAAACAAAACTTTGAACGGCCATATTTACGGAACCCCTGGTGGAATTTGGCGCCCATTAACGAACTTAACCGAGCCATTCGGGAACTGAACCCACACTGAAAATTTCAAGTCTCTAGGTTGTTCCGTTCGAGAGTTTTCGTGCTTACGGCCGGCCGGCCGGACGGACAGACTCGAATTTTCCGACGGATTCGTCATCAGTGAGTCGAACATAGTCGATTGAGACCATTTTCGGCTCAAAATTCGAAAAATACAGACATCGTGACGAAATGATATAGCCCTCGTGTAAGTAGTACGAGCGCTCAAAAACGACTGAATGAGCAAGTTGAAATTATTGATTTTATCTACAGTTTGCTGAAAAAAATTTTAAAATTGTACTAAACTTAAAGAAACTACGAGACCTCAAATTTGACCAAATACTAACGTGTGGCGTTTTTTTTAAACGTGAGTGCAAAGATCATTTTTCTCGGGTTTGAAGAAAACTTGTTCAAAACTTTCGGTTCAATCCAGTCCTGATTTTACGTCAAGAATTTCCGATGGACGCTCATCAAACTTAATACTTGTGTAAACCACTGATTATTCGCTATCGCCCTTCTTTATTCGGTTCAGTTACGTTTCAACAATTTAGAAAACCATTTTTTACTTCAATGAGGGGGGCAGCAACCCCCTCCTGCCGCACGCTGGGTACGCCCTTGCCCCACTCACTCATCTCATGAATCGTTGCCTGGAGGGTGGATAATTTCCTGTGTGTTGAAGATTGGTGTTGTAAAGCCATTATACAAAGGTGGAAATAAGTTGGAGATGAGTAATTATAGACCAATATCTCTCATATCCAACATAGCGAAAATTTTTGAGAAAGTACTCAAAATGAGAATAATGATTATTTCTGAATGCCAGTACGGATCATGGAGGGAAGATCAACTGAGGATGCAATTCACGAGTTAACATCTCTTATTTATGGAACTGGATAGAAGTAAACCATCATTGGGAGTTTTCGTTGATCCCTCAAAAGCCTTTTATACCGTGAACCACGATTTTTGGAAAAATTGGATACATATGGCATTAGGCCAAGCACAGACAGAAGTAGAGGAAGACTTTAAATGAATAGTTCAGATTCAACATCCCCACACTCAATCTGAAAAAAGTATTTACCATTCTGCTCCTACACTAGTGGTTTAACGAGATTGGGTTGTCTGATCATCGGACCGGACTCACGTATCTGAATCTGGTAAGTATTTGGGTATTGTGATTGTCAGAAACCTCAAGTGGAGTTTACATATAATCTGGTTAATGAATTGAGAGGGATAATATATAAACTCAGACATATAAGGGAATACCTCGACCCCAGGATTCTTCGAATAGTATATTTTGTGTTGGTTCAATCACAGATTAATTGTGGAATTATTGGATGGGAGAGTGTAAATGGTGTGCATTTGGAGCGTTTGAATGTGGTTCATAGGTGGATACTGAGGATCATTTGTAACAACGACTTGATTTTTCCAATAGAAGACTTTATGACTGTTATGCTGGCTGTAGGGCAGCTTTTTTGTGTTAGCATGATGGTTAGTATGAAACAAGGTAAATTTATATCTGTTCATTTCGAACACAGTTTCAACACCAGAAAAAGGATGAACCTAGTTTTGCCACGTTCCACAAAATCCATAGGGTAACGATGTAGTGATTTTCTAGCCCCTAACTAAGCTCTACTCTCAGATCCCTCTTGAAATAAAAAGGATGAATGGCATTAGCCTTTTCAAGAAATATTTGAAGAAATGGCGTTGGAAATATAACGGGCTAAGGACTGAGATGGAGAGTGGATATCGGAGAGATATGCAGAGGATGAACATTGATATTTTTTTTTCTGTACTTCGTAGATGTGCTTATTGGTGTTTCACATTGTTCTTCTAAGTAAATTTTATATATATTACGTATAAGCGATAGATTCCAAGGAACTAAAGCCTCTGTAATTTATTCTGGTTTATTCTCATTAATTTATGTGTAAATTCTATGTGGTGAATAAACGTTTTTATTATATTATTAATATTTATTGTTTTCAATCGTCTATTTCAATCGCCCCTATTTATACAACCCGAAATGCGTAATAACTTGCAATAAAAAGTGCCGAACATTTATCGCTACCGGTAATCATCGAAAGATATCGCACGAACGGTGCAATGAAGAACAAAATAACTAATGAAACAATCCATTAATCCATAGTGGAAATAAGTTTAACTTATGATATGTAATCTCGGTAAAAATCAGAGTTAGACCAATATATATCGACGATATTTATCATGATATATATTTCAATATATGTCGATATTTATAAGCAGTGATATATATGAAGGATATTTATAAATTTACTGAAATGTGATACGCTGCGTGAGAATTCAATAATCAATAGCGATTTAAGAGCACCCCTATGCCCACGTCATTTTGTGACAAGCAACTAACAGCAATTGCCTCAACAGCATCCTTGATAAGGTATTTTTGAACATTCGGCTTGGTGAAATCAAAATTAAGAAATCGATTAGAACGTGACAAAACAGCCAAACTTGTTTTTTTGTTCAAATTATTTGAACAGAGAGCATTGGTTCGCGTTTACTGCAATATTAGCAATTTGGCATGGATATAAGATGAGGCCACTGCGTCCACAGAAGAAATTCCTATGAATCACATAACGAACCTTCATTTAACAAATTTATTAACTAATTAACTTCTTTTATTTTGGTTATTTTCTTTGTTTTTGAGAACCTTGTTTCTTTTTTCCAATAAATTTGGGATTTAACCTTTTAATGCGTTTGATTTATTGATTTTATTCACGAAGAAACTTCAAAAATTGTTTATGAAAATTAATATCAGAAAGTCGATATATATCAGATATATATCGATATACAGGATGTATCAGTTTTAATCGTTAAAAATTTAATGAGGTATTCTCCTCGTTGTCCTGATTCGGAAAAATGTATATCATATATGTACCTCTATCTCGATGCCTAAGAGAGATAGGGTGTTGAAGTTCACAAGAAAAAATCATTTTTTATGCAATAGCACACCGGTGGCGTGCAATTCGGTCATATCTCAACTATTTCGAAGAAAAAAGTTTGTCACTGTTATTTTTAAGGAATAAATGAGGTAACTTCGAACTGCTTGTTCAATTTAGTGTATAATTTGCTTTTACAGAACAAAGTTTGAAATTCCATATCCATAGATTATTAGTTTTTTCGAAAGAAGAACTCGAAATTGGCTACAAATTCATTATTTAGTCAGCCATGAATTGAATTCGGTAATATCTCGGAGAGATATCTTGAAAGAGTCTATTTGATTGTTTGTTTGACAGATACGTTCACTAAATGCAAAAGATATTAATTGTTTTGAAATCTCAAAAATGCCATACGTATTCTCAAACAATGAGTATGCTGAAATTCATTTCATTTATGGTTTTTGCAATGGTAACTCCCTCGCTGCAGTTCGTGAGTATGTACAACCTTTTCCGGCAAGAAGACATACCGGAGCAAAAGTTTTTGAGGAAACACATAGACGGTTCTGCGAGTTTGGACTGAAAAAATCAGGAGAACAAGATCGAGTTTTTAACCGTGCTGATAATGTCAGAAAGCAGAGGATATTACGTGCTATTGATACCGGAAGGAAATTGAGAACAAGGCGGGCGGCAAGAATTCTCAATGTGTCTCACTCAAAAGTATTCAGGACACTGAAGAAGAACCATCGAAAGGCGTTTCACTTACAACCGGTACAGAACTTGCAACCTGGAGATGCAGAAAAACGATTTAAATCTGCCACTGGCTTCTAAATTCTATTAATGCGAATCCACGATTTTTTTTTGACTTATCTATAGCTTATATATACGTTATACATAATTTTAATGGAACTTACATATACAAAGTTTTAATACCTAATCTAAAATTTACATCAGTCTTTTAATTCTGATCACTGGTTAGTAATCGTTACTCGTTATGAAAAATACGGTTTCACTCTGTTCTTGTGAACTTCTTTGAGTTTTATTTTGTCCGTTTTCACAATAATGTTTGGGTTTCGCACTTCCACTATTTCGTAGGGACCGTTAAATAAGGGGTCAAGTTTATTCTTATTATTCAAGAGCCCTTATCTCCTACTTTATAGTTCATTTCATTACAATTTCTGTCGAAATTCTCTTTTCTTTTTAATTTTGTCTTCACCAAGTTTTCTCTAGCATCTTTCCATGCCGTTTGCAACCTATATTTTAGTTCTAGAGGATAGTTGTCAAAATTGTAGATTGGATCTACTTGGCTTTTTAAATTTTGTGGAACTCTACTAGGTTTTCCGAAAACAAGTTGGTGAGGAGTATAGCGAGTTGAAGAGTTCACGGTATTGTTGTATGCAAAGCTCCAATATGGAACCCAATTACGCCAGTTGGTACTTTCCTTAGCTGCGTACATACGAAGGAAAGCTCCTAAGTGTTTATGCGAATTTTCAAGCGCATCTAATGTTTCGTGGTGATAGCTGTTGAATTGAATTGCTTTATTTTGAGCAATTCGCACGATTCACTAAATATTCTTGATAAGAATTCTGTGCCTTGGTCTGTAACAACTTCAGAAGGTATACCATATCTTAAAACAAAGTTTTGAACAAAAGTTTTCGAAACTGTTTCTGCCTCTTCGTTTGGTAGTGGGTAACACTTTACGAATTTGGTCAAGTCGCATTGAATAGTGAAAATATACTTATTATTTCCGATATCCGAGATCTGAAAAAACTTTCTGAAAAGCAGATGAAGCTGTGGTGGTGATTGCCAAAGCTTCCTTCCTAGGTAAGGAATGTTTATGACGTTGACAATCGTCACACTTTTTTACAAATTTTTCAACGTCAGATCTTAAACCATTCCAGAAATACTCTCTTTCTATATTGTTGAACATGCGTTCGATACCTACATGTCCACCGGTTGGAAGCATATGAAAGTCGTTCAGAATAATTTGCCTTAATTCTGTGTCTTCTATTCGCGTTACATCTCTTATTATGTTAATATTTAAGGATGTTCCTAGAATTTAATTTTACAATTTGTCAACATATTCAAAAATTTTATATTGCTAGCTAGCTTTATGAGGAACAATTCTAATATATTATTTTCTGCGCATATTTTTTCCAGTATCCTCAACGATGTACCTAGGTCGTACGCTGATCGGATGTCTTGGTTAATGAAAATAATTTATGAATTTACATTATATATTAAATTCTCACTAGTAATACCACAAGAGGTCAAATTATTTCCGGAAATTTTTTCGAGCTCGTGAATATTTTGAAAATTATCCCGAGTCGAAGACGAGGGATAATTTTCTAAAAATATTCACGAGCGAGAACAAAATTTCCGGATTTAATTTGATCTCGTGTGGTATTCGGTAAGAAAATTCCACACCAAATATGTTTATTTCCAACAACATCAATTGTCAAAAAAAATATTCTGTCATCATAAACGTCAAAAAAATTTCCAGTTTAATTCGCTGTTGGGTACCTACCCACGAGGAAAAAATTTCCACTAAAATTCATGAGTTGCGATGGTGATCTGTCAGAAATACACGTTCTGATTGGTTAAAAATCACATGTGTGGGATTTTCATTGCAATCCTCTGAATATTGATTTTTCAAATTGAGAAATTCTTTTTCTGATAGCGGTCTTAACTCAACACTTTCTGCTGGACGTTTTAACACTTCGATAACAACAGGTGATCAATCCTGTTGCCATCGGAGGCATTCGCGATAAGGCATCTGATTCTTCTAAAATAAAACGGAATTTGGTTGATCCACTAGAAGGATTAGTCAGCTAATTCAGTGGTCGATGATCGACTTCGAGTTCAAATTCCCGTCTATATAAACATGAGTTATTGTTTACCGAATGATTCGCGAACTGGTGACCCCGACCTTGAATTCTTTTTTTTTTGCTGAATTGAAGTTCTAATTTCTGCGGTCACGACCTCAATGTGAATGTTCATACCTTACGATTTCGATTTAAAATTTCAATTAGATCTTTCTTGAAGCGATTTCCTCGATTCTAAAATCGAATCTTCTATGATTCTTTGGTGAGGACTGTTCTGCTCATCTCAGCTTGGCGGTGAAAAACCACCATCCCTCTGACTGCATAGGACTGGCAGGATCGCCATGTAACGTACCCAGCTAGGGTAGGTTCGCTGAATCGTTATGCAGTCGAGGGATGGTGAATAATACACTAATCACTCGTCAAAGGTTTATTCTTACATCTAGGAAGACTCTTATCTGAAGACTCTGATCTAGCCAAGATGTTAATATGTTTATATATTCATAAGATAGTTACATGTTTAATCGATTGTATCAAAACACCTTCGAGAATCGATAACATGATTGATAACATTACATATTATAATAAACACATCGGTTTACGTTTCGGGCGCGCTTTGGCGACAAAGCGAGGTAATAGATATTGCATCTCAAGATCGTTAATATACAGAGTGTTCGTACTGATACATACTACAATTTATTTCCTCCCTAGGAATTTCCAAAGTTTGTCCCATGGGTCCGATTCGCAGATTTCGTTTATTTTTCGTTGTGTGTTCCATTTTCGTCGTTTTTTTCTTTTTTGTATTCATTTCTCATTTGTTTGTATATGTTCCATTCGTTTAGTCTGTCGTCTTCGTTGGTTTCTTGTTATGATATTCGTCTCTGTTGTCTTAGTGTATGTCTCGTTCTTTGTAGGTTGTCTGTCCACCAGTCATTTGTTTCGTTATTGTCCTTTTTTTGTATGTACCTGGAGCATACGTGTGTGCATATTTCTTGTAGCTTCTCCGCTCTTCTTTCTAGTCTCTATGTGTTGTCTATTGTCCATTGTTCTTTCTGTGTTCCCTTTTTTATTTCTTTTTTGAATTTTGCCCAGTCTGTGTTCTCAAAGTCATATGTTTTTTTGCGTCTCGTTGTTTATTTTTGTGTTTGTTTGTATATTGTACCGCATGTATTTGTGTAAGCGCAATGTCTCTTCGTCCTGTACTTCCCAGTTTTGTATTGTTAGTCCTTTGGTTAACGTCACGTCAATGTAGCTGCTTCCTTGTGGGCCTGAAAATGTCGGTATTTGTGAGGGGTCGTTGTGTATTTCGTAGTGGTGCGTCATGGTCCAGTCCAGTAGTTTGTCACCTCTTGTGTCCGTCTTCGTTCCTCCCCATGCAGCGTGGTGAGCGTTTATGTCCCCGGCTAGTAAGTGTTTGTCTATTGTTCGTCCGTTGAGTTGCGTAAATTCCGTCAGTCTTTTATTGTCGGTCCCGCCCGGTTCGTCATATATTGATGTAATCAGTAAATTGTCGTTTCTGTTCAATGTAGGACCCATACTCTTGCCTCCTCTCTCACCTGACCTAAACATACTGGACTATTTTGTTGTGGGGTTACATTGAAGGAAAAGTCTATAGTACTCCCGTGACAACCCGCGACGAGCTAATCCAGCGAATAAAAGATGTCTGCGTTGAGCTGGGGCAAAATCAGGAAATGATGAAAGATGCAGTTAATTCATTAGTTCGCCATTGTCAGAAATGCACCGTGGCATTTTGAACATATGCTGTGATGTCATATCTATTTTTCGTTACCTTTTGATTTTCAATAAATTTCCTATTCGATTTGTAGCCAATTTCTAGTCAGCACGTCTTTCAAAAAACCTAATTATCTCTGATACAGAAACTTTAAATTTTGTCCTGTAAAAACAAATTTTACTCAAAATCAAACCAGCAATTCGAAATTCCCTTTTTGAGCGCTCGTACTACTTACACGAGGGCTATATCATTTCGTTATGATGTCTGTATTTTTCGAATTTTGAGCCAAAAATGGTCTCAATCGACTATGTTCGAATCACTGATGACGAATCCGTCGGAAAATTCGAGTCTGTCCGTCCGTCCGGCCGTCCCGCCGTCCGTAAGCACGATAACTCTCGAACGGAGCAACCTAGAAACTTGAAATTTTCAGTGTGGGTTCAGTTCCCGAATGCCTCGGTTAAGTTCGTTAATGGGCCAAATTCCACCAGGGGTTCCGTAAATATGGCCGTTCAAAGTTTTGTTCCCCTGATTACTTGAAAACTACAGATTCGATCGAGATGAAATTTTGCACTCAAACGAAGAATGGGGTGTTCAAGCTACATGTGAAATTTTGTCCAGATCGCATGACCAGAACCATAGAAACCATAGAAAATTGTAACTTTTGAACGGAAACGCCTAGGGACTTGAAATTTTCAGGATAGGTGTGGATCTCGAATGTCGTGATCACGTTCATCTATGAGCAAAATTATACAAGGGGTTCCGTAAATATGGTCGTTTGAAATTTAGTTTTCTTGATATTTTCAAAATTACAGATTCGATCGTCACGAAATTTTGTATACTAATGGATAATGATATATTCAAGCTACATTTCTCCAGATCACATGACCAGAACCATAGAAACCATAGAAAATCATAACTTTCGAACGGAAAGGCCTAGGGACTTGAATTTTTCAGGATAAGTGTGGATCTGAAATGTCGCGTTCACGTTTGACAATGAGCAGAATTATACTAATACCGTAAATACGGTCGTTTGAAATTTTGTTTTCTCGATAATTTCGAAACTACGGTTTCGATCGGAATGAAATTCTGTATTTTAATCGAGATTGATATATCAAAGCAATATTTTGCCCCCATCGCATGACCAGAACCATAGAAACCATAGAAAATTGTAACTTTCGAACGGAAAGGCCTAGGAACTTGAAATTTTCAGGGTGGGTTTGGATCGCGAATATCGCGGTCACGTTCATCAATGAGCGAAATTAGACTAGGGGTTCCGTAAATATGGCCGTTCAAAATATTTTTTTCCTGATAGTTTCGAAACTACTGATCGGATTGGAATGAAATTTTGCACCTAGCTGAGGAATAATGTTTTCAAACTACGTGCAAAATTTTGTCCAGATCGCATCACCAAGACTATAGATACCGTAGAAAATTCTAGCGAATTATCGAAATAAAATTGATCAGCTGAAGCACTGACAGGAAGTCTGGAGTTTCAGAATTTTTTTGACAGCGGTCGAAAATTCCTTCAATTGATTTCCAAAACTGGAAAATGGGAATCCACCTACAAGGTGCATGTACGAGCACTCAAAAGCTCCTGCCTTCACGGCAGTGCTTTTCGTAATTTTTTATTTCTCAAAAAAAAAACAGTGTCAAACTTTTTTCTTCGAAATAATTGAGATGAAAATGACCGAATTGCACGCTACTGGTGTTCCCTCAAAATCGAAAATATCTTCATAAAATGGCCCTTAGGGAGTAGGGAGGGCATGCAAAATTTCGTTTGAATGTATCTCTCTTAGGGATCTCTTAGGGAATAATTAATTATTATTTTTAACCCCAACCTGACCCAACCCTACCCTTACCCTAACCCTTGATTTTTTAAATGTTTCAACCCAGTTCTCAAACAGTTCCCAATTTCTTCAGTTTTGGGAAACACCCAGAAACTTGGCATCACTCCTCGCACGTTATCGGTCTTGTCGAGTGATCGGCTCTAGTGGGGACGCGATGATCTGCCTTCGAATTGAGACCCAGGTTGCCACGTAGACAATTTTGGGAAGTACCTCTTCAAGCCGCGAGGCCCGTCGAACCACGAGGCCGTGGGCAATCGCCACCGCTTTCCGCCGCCTGTGAATATGGCCGAGGGTTCGAACACCTTCATTCGATAGGAATGGCACTTGGACCATGGTCGCTTTGCATAGGATATTAATGATTTGTCGTTGCATGCGTAAATTGAATTAACTCAAGAACTTGAGGATAATAGCTCTTCTGAATTTTCTGAGCGCATAACATTCCGAAGCAGTGAGGTGACTCAGCCACCGAAATTTTGTTGGACTTATTTCTTTGCGTCCATCAATTTGGAAGCAATGAAATTATGAAAAATTTTGATATGCTGATCGAAAATCAAAAAAACTCCATGTGCTTTTCCTCTCTCATTGTTTCTAGGTTTTTCTCAATAAATGTTGTAATATCTTTTTCAGCATTCAGGTTCTTCTATTCTTAATGTTGTATTTCTATGGACAAGGTATCTAACTCTTATAGGTACTGCATACACTATACAGTACGATTTTTAATGATAATATGAAAAATCGATCAGATCGAATCATAATGTCGTCAAATCAATCGAATAATAATGTGCTCGTCTTTGAATTTGTTTCAGGATACAATCAAAAAGACCATTTGTGACTTCAAAAGAACACATCAGGATAACTGGGAAATACATAAAACACAGTTCACAGAAGACCAACTACTTGTATTTCAAGACCTTGCAGTGCCTCCCAGTTATTATGTTTAGATTAACTTGAGGTTTTCACTAACTAGTCTCATTTTTTTTTTAATGTGGGTTTGGACATAATTAAGGTGGTTTTTGAGTTACAATAAAACAAAACATTTTTTGGGAAATATACAAAAATCATGAAATTTATATAAGGAGATAATATAAGGAGTTTTAAATCTTAGTATTCAGTTATGTTCATAAATAATAGAAATTGGTAATTGTTGTTTGGAATTTCAGATGTATAAATATTGAATCTCAAACATTTCTAGAGTCTCAATGAACAAGAATAATTTATGTTGTTCACTTTAGTGTATTTCTATTCCATCTACTCAATATTGATAGCAAGATGATGTGGAAGTTTATGATGATAATCTATTGCCAATGGGATTATTATACAATTTGAAATATATTTGTTTTTTAGGTGGTTGGATTTTCATTTTGTTTCATGAATCTCGATTATATGATACTCATATTTCTCGAAAGTTTTAAGATGAATTTGCATTATGTGATTTACAGAATAAATATTGATACCTACTGAAAATTTGATTTTTTTTTAATTCTAGGGACATAAGAATAAGAATAATTTATTCATACCATTACACAAGGTGTTTACATACATCGTACAAGCAAATTAAATATGAATCAAAGGATAACAGAAACATCATCTGAAAGGAATTCATTTAGAGAATAGTAACATTTTCTACACAAGTATTTCTTAATTGAACTCTTGAATTTGTTTACCGGCAATATCCTCACAATGGTTGGCAATTTATTGAAAAGTCTCGGACCCTAGAATGTTACACCACACGTTACTCTATTTATACGATGAAAATCGATATAAACATGATCGTTGTGGCGATTATAATCATGTACATTGTCGTGCGTCCGGTATTCTCCCACATGCATTCTTACGTATAACAAACAATGCAAAATATATAAAAGAATATTTTCTTCTCCCTCCTCTTCTCGATGAAGAAATATCTCTCATGATACGCTCTAAATGGCCCCTACATGCTGCTCCCATCAGAACGGTTGTATCATCAGCGCAAGATCGGTGTTGAATACAGAGTGACATAAAAAGGACCCAGCATGTATACGTATACAACCATTTTTGAGCGCTCGTTCCACTTACACGGGGGTTATATCATTTCGTCACGATGTCTATATTTTTCGAATTTTTAGCCGAAAATGGTCTCAATCGACAACGTGCGACTCACTGATGACGAATGCGTCGAAAAATGGAAACGGAAACGGAACGACCTAGAAACTTGAAAATTTCAGGGTAGGTTCGAATCTCGAATGCCGCTGTCAAGTTAGTTGTTAGTGTTATTGGGCAAAATTCGACCAGGGGTTCCGCAAATATGGCCGTTCGAAATGTTGTTCTCCTGATTACCTCCAAACTACTGATTCGATCGAAATGAAATTTTGCACTCAGATGGAGAGTGACCTGTCCAAGCTAAATGCAAAATTTTCCAGATCGCATACCAGAAACATAGGAACCATAGAACATTATAAGTTTTGATCGGAAAGGCCTAGAGACTTGAAATTTTCAGGTTAGGTTTGGATCTCGAATGTCGCTGTCACGTTCATCAATGAGTGATATTATACTAGGAGTTTCGTAAATATGGCAATTCAAAATATTTTTTCCTGATAATTTCGGAACTGATGATTGGATTGTAATGAAATTATGCACACACAAGAAGAATAATGTATTCAAACTACGTGCGAAGTTTTGTCCAGATCACATCACCAAGAACTAGCAAATCATCAACAACAAAATTTCGAATCTACCTACAAAGTGCGGATGAACGAGCTCAAAAGCTCCTGACTTCACGGCAGTGCTGCAATTTTTGTGTATATATGTTTGTTTTGTTCGATCAGTTTTTCAGCCATACCTATAATAACATTATTATCATTATTTGAACTGGGTGGAGGATGTTAACGCATCCATTCTCCATAGAGGGGACCACGCGGGCACTAGTTTCTGCTTTGACGAGCCCTACAGGGTAGTTGTTCCTGATAGAGATCTATGGTCTTCACCAAACAGGCTTCTTTTGCCTGCAGGTCCCACTTGGTTCACTGATGGCTCCGTGTCATTAACAGGGTCTGGTGCTTGAATTGTGGGACCTCGCTTCAATCGAGCTATCCCTCTGGAGATGAAGTGCTCCATAGTGCAGGCTGAGCTGTATGCGGTTCTTGTCTGCGCGCTGGAGTGTATTCGCAGGGGATACTCTGGGGAACGAACACATTCATATGTGCTGTGAAAGTCAGGGAACACTGAAATCCCTTTCTGACGTAAGAATTGACTCCTTGCTTGTAGGAGAATGCAGGGAAGCTCTGCGTGAGCTTGGCTCAGACAATTTCTTGAAAGTTGTTTGGTTTCCGGCTCATGCGGGGATACCTGGAAATGAGAAGCCAGATACACTGGCGAAGCAGGGGGCCCGATCAGAGTTTGTTGGTCCGGAACCCGCAATGCCAGTATGTCGGAAATCTGTCAGGAACTTCTTCAGAAGTTGGCTGGACAGGAAGTTTTCCTCGGAATGGAGCACAGGAGTTGGTCTCAGGCAGTCGAGGCTTCTCATTGAGAGACCTCTATCTGGACCTGAGGTCAGGAGACTCCTGGCACTAGAGAGAAGACAGCTCAGTCTTGTGATCGGTACTTTGACTGGCCACCTACTGAACAAACATTTGAAGAGAATGGGACTGACAAGCTGCTCTTTGTGCCGGTGGTGCAGGAGCACAGATGAAACTGCTGAACACTTTTTGTTCAGTTGTAGAGACCTCACTAATCTGAGGACAACACACCTAGGAAACCCAACACCCACTATTCCTATGGTGAAAGGGACTCCTCCTGGTCGACTTGCGGCATTTATGTCTGCTTGTCTGCGGGACTGAGTCTCTCAAGCAGTACGCGGAGGAACAATGGGCCACAAGGCCTCAGTTCAGCCTGGAGTGGGCACCGCACAGAGAAGAAGGAGAGAAGAAGGTTAGCTTAGGTTAGATTGAGTTAGGACAGTTTCGACAGTAGACAGGACTGTGTTGAAACAATTCTTAAAATGAATTAATATTTAGATTAGGTTAGTGTTAAAAAAATTCATAAAATGAATTAATATTCAGGAAAGGTTAGTTTAGAGTTAGGTTAATGTTGGAAAAATCCATGAAATGACTCAATATTTAGGTAAAGTAGGTTGGAATTAAGAACTTTTAGAAAATTCTAAAAATGAATTAAAATTTAGGTTAGGTTCGATTGAATTAGGACAGTGTTGAAACAATTTTCGAAATAAATCAATGTATAGATAAGGTTAGCTAAAGTAAGGACAGAGTTGGAACAATTTTTGAAATGAGTTAATATTCAGGTTAGGTTAGGAAAGTGTTGAAACAATTTTCAAATTGAATTAATATTTAGGTTAGGTTAGGTTCGCTCAAATTGAGACAGTTTTGAAACAATTCTTGGAATGAATTAATATTTCGATTAGGTTAGGTTTGGTTGAATAAGGACCGTTTTGAAAAAATTATAAGAATTAATTAATATTAAGGTTATGTTTGCTTGAAACAATTCTTGAAATGAATTAATATGCAGCCTAAGTTTGCTTGAATTAGGACAGTGTTGAAACAATTCTCGGAATGAATTAATATTTGGACTAGGTTAGGTTTAATTGAATTAGGACAGTGTTGAAACACTTTTGAAAATGAATTGATATTTAGGTAAGGTTGGGTTGAGTCAGGACAGTGTTGAAACAATTCTCAAAATGAATTAATATTTCGATTAGGTTAGGTTTGCTTGAATGAGGACAGTGTTGAAACAATTTTCGAAATAAATCAGTGTAATCGAGGTAAGGTTGGCTAAAGTAAGGACAGAATTGGAAAAATTTTTGAAATGAATCAATATTCAGGTTAGGTTAGGGAAGTGTTGAAACAATTTCCAAATTGAACTAATATTTAGGTTAGGTTAGGTTGAGACAGTTTTGAAACAATTGTTGAAACGAATTAATATTTGGGTAAGGTAAGTTTAAGTTGGGGCAAAGTTGAAACAAATCTCAAAATGAATCAATATTTAGGTTAGGTTATGACATTGTTGAAAATAATTCTTGAAATGAATTTAGGCTAGGTTAGCATAAGTTAGGACAGTGTTGAAAATAGTTCTCAAAATGAATCGATTATCAGGTTGGGTTAGGTTAGATTGAGTTAGGACAGTGTCGAATACAATGTTCATAATGTATTCATGAACACACTTTTATGAGAACTACGCGAACGCGGATATAGAAAAAAATTACGAAAAGCACTGTCGTGAAGGCAGGAGCTTTTGAGCGCTCGTACATGCACCTTGTAGGTAGATTCGCATTTTCCAGTTTCAGAAATCAATTGAAGGAATTTTCGACAGCTGTCAAAAAAATTCTGAAACTTAGGCGAAACTCCAGACTTCATGTCAGTGCTTCAGCTGATCAATTTTTTTTCGATAATTCGCTAGAATTTTCTACGGTATCTATGGTCTTGGTAGTGCGATCTGGACAAAATTTCGCACGTAGTTTGAATACATTATAACTCAGCTAGGTGCAAAATTTCATCCCAATCCGCTCAGTATTTTCGGAACTATCAGCAAAAAAATATTTTGAACCGCCATATTTACGGAACCCCTGGTCTAATTTTGCTCATTGATGAACGTGATCGCGATATTCGCGATCCGAACCCACCCTGAGAATTTCAAGTTCCTAGGCCTTGTAACGGCGTTTTTCTCCGGTTGAGAAAAATCGCCTTCAACCTGATTTACGAATAAACTCGGGCGCCAATTGCGATAGGTTTTATAAGGTCGCAATACCTTATGACACTTACTGAGTCCAAACTCGGGTAGCTTTGATACAGTTGGAGACAGAGTTCGACCCAATCTGAGGTGGTAGCGATTGGCAAGTGTCGATTTCTTTGGCCGGCGAGAAGGAGGAGGCTATTGAGGTAATAAATGAAATTCACTCTGATAGTATGTCCGATTATGGACACTATAATATCTAATTGGTCAAATTGTTACACCCCAAATGTCGCAACCAGTACGAAAGACAACAATAATAATAATTTCGACGCAGTCGTATGATCAACAAAACAAATAATTCTCAGTCTAAAGATCAAAAAAAATAACTCTCAATATTAAAATATATACAATGGGTTGGCGGCAAGCGGACGAGGTATGAGTGAGGCGAGCGATCAGCAGTTATTATATTAGCAGGCAATAAGCAGAGCAAATGTAGAAAGCGATGATAAGCGTGGTCAAAATGCGAACAAGTGTGAAAGCATACAAAATGGTAATAAAACAACAGTTCACAGTCCAGAGTTTCGGCGAGGTGACACCCTAACCTGTGTTCCGCGAAATCGGGATTACTTAAGTTCAGTGACAGCACGGCGCTGCCCAAACAACAGCTAAACAAACCGGTGTTGAAGTAAGTCAAGACTGAAACCAAGTCAAGACAACGTATGCTGCCGTGTAATCAATCAGTAAACTCGGAGCTTAATTGGCGCATCCCCCAAAACAACTTGGATCAGCGACAGCACGGCGCTGCCTAAATAGTAGCTGAACCAACCGGGGTTGATGTAAGTCAAGACTGAAACCAAGTCCAGACGAAGTAGATTATCATGTAATTAATAAGTAAACTCGGAGTTTAAATAGCGCATCCACCAAAACAATTTTTGGTCGGGGAATTTTTATACAAAGGGGTCCGCGGAGAGGAAGCTGAAACAAGCAAGGGGCGTATCCACCACAATATTACTGTGGAGTGGGATATTGACAAAACTTAAACCTTGTTCGGGGAACTATAAGCAAGGCCACCAACGGTGGAGAAAAAGAAACTTGAAATATGGTTGTCACTTCTCGGAGATTCGGAGTTGGGACAACTTAACAAGGGATATAAACCCCTTTCCTCGAAGTATAAAGTCCTTCAGGCATTACTCATAAGATCAAACCGCAATGAGCAATGGACGTCAGAACTTCACTCGAGGGGCATTGAAGCACCGACGCGATACTTCACGCTGCCAGGGTATACTAGTTATTCGATGGGGTTGAGATTTCAATTACTGGACGTATGCCACCTATCGTGGGTCGGTCCGGACATGTGGTGAAATATTCCCCCACAAGAAACTTTAATCGGAAAAAAAAACAGACCACCAATGGTGGAAAAATTAACACTTGGACGAGGGTTGCCACTGCAATGAATCTCGGACTTGTGGCAACTTACTAAAGGATATTGACCCCTTTCCTCGAAGTATAAAGTCCTTCAGGCATTACTCATAAGATCAAACCGCAATGAGCAATGGACGTCAGAACTTCACTCGAGGGGCATTGAAGCACCGACGCGGTACTTCACGCTGCCAGGGTATACTACTTATTCGGTGGGGTTAAGATTTCAATTACAGGACCTCTGCCACCTATCGTGGATCGGTCTGGACATGTGGTGAAATATTCACCCAAAAGGAACTTTAGTCAGAGAATGAAAAAGGCAAGACCACCGATGGTGGAAAAATTAAAACTTGGACGAGGGTTGCCACTGCAATGGATTTCGGACTTGTGGCAACTTACTAAAGGATATCGACCCCTTTCCTCGAAGTATAAAGTCCTTCAGGCATCACTCATAAGATCAAACCGCAATGAGCAATGGACGTCAGAACTTCACTCGAGGGGCATTGAAGCACCGACGCGGTACTTCACGCTGCCAGGGTATACTACTTATTCGGTGGGGTTAAGATTTCAATTACAGGACCTCTGCCACCTATCGTGGATCGGTCTGGACATGTGGTGAAATATTCACCCAAAAGGAACTTTAGTCAGAGAATGAAAAAGGCAAGACCACCGATGGTGGAAAAATTAAAACTTGGACGAGGGTTGCCACTGCAATGAATTTCGGACTTGTGGCAACTTACTAAAGGATATCGACCCCTTTCCTCGAAGTATAAAGTCCTTCAGGCATCACTCATAAGATCAAACCGCAATGAGCAATGGACGTCAGAACTTCACTCGAGGGGCATTGAAGCACCGACGCGGTACTTCACGCTGCCAGGGTATACTACTTATTCGATGGAGTTGAGATTCCACTTACTGGAACCAAAGCCAGAATGAATGCAAACGAAGTCTATCAAGGGGCTTGGTTATCTACAAAAATTGTAACAGCTTCGAATTCCCCGTCGGACCAAATCTCGGATAATCTAAGGTGATAATGACTTAGCTAAATTGTCCCTTGGGACTGAGGATAAAAAAAATAAAAGTTACAGAATTTACAAGTAACGATCACGGAACGCAGGAAGAATAATCTACGGTTAAAAATGAACTCAGGTTAATACGGAAATACAGCTCACCAGCTCTAGGACTTTCCTGTACGGGCAGCACACACTGCACAAGCGTTGACACACTTCCAACAGCACAAAACGGCTTAGAGTCAATTTCTCGATTTTACGATAACCCCGAACGAAAGTCGGTAATTATCCCAAGCGCAACACGATCTCGAGCGGCTTTTCTAGTCGAGAAAATTATTCACTTGTTCTATCAGCAATTTATAACGAAGTTTCTCACGACGAATAATTCTGATAATAACGCTTTTCACCAATATTAGTCTCGCCGGCTAAATTGGAATTTTCTACTACGACTTTCTAACAGTCTCAAACACGGCGACTTAATCGGAATTTTCTAACACAACTTTTTAACAGTGTTAAACACGGCGGATAAATCGGCCTTTCAATACAAATCTCTAATAGTCAAACACGGCGGCTAATTCGGAATTTTCGAATATAACTTTTCACAATGTTAGACTCGGCGGCTAAATCGGAATTGCCTAAATTTCTTCCCATTCCTCCTTTTATAAGGTCGGTTTGATGGGGGTAATTCCAACACTCGAAAACTGCGTCGTTTTCCAAAAGAACTCCCGGTCAACATACCAAAACTCGCTTCTGCAAGCGTTATCTCTTCCGCGATGAAATCCTAGAGTTTTTCTACATAGACTCGGATTTTAAATGATCGCGTTAAATTCGCCTCATATGCGACATGAAAATTATTCCGACAAATTTTCTCAAAATCCCGGCCGATTATACCGGGTGACTTATGAAACTTCCTGACGGGGAATGAGGATTTATCTGAGTAAAATCTCCAGAAATCGACGTAAAACATACAGGGTGGCCCATATGTCCTCGTATTCAGAAATATTGAACAATTTCCCCAAATTTTCTACAAAAATTTATGTGAATGATACCGGCCGATCTAGTAACGAAATTCACTTCGTTACACACCCCCTCTACTTTCCCAAAAAAAAACGAAAGTTTTTTTTTTTCTCTCACCTCCGCCTGCCGCCGCGTTATTTACAACATTTCTATGGGCACACCGCCAGGATCATTCCCTGACGGAGTTCGAATGGCCAAGGTTGGGCATTCGCCCCCGGCCGCAGAAGCTCACATTGGATTCCCAGTGATCTGACCTTGGGTCGGTTGCTCCGGATTTCCTGGACGGTGGCTATCCCGTCTGGTGAGGCTCCTTGCGATAAACTGGTTCCTATTCTGGTCCCATGGGGGTTCCTTTTCGGACATGGGCATTCTCTAGACATGACGCCCAAGCGACCGCAACGTGAACAGAACAAGCGGGCGACGTTCTTGCAGTCTTTCCTGGGGTGGCCTGACAGGCCGCATCTCCAGCAGGCTCCTTCTACCTATTGTATGTATTGAGGGGCCTTCCTCTTCGGCATCCCGGTAGTTCCCTTCCGGGTCCGCTTCCTTTGGGTGTTCTTCGTCCTCTTGAGTGGTTCGGGTCGTACTGAGGGCGGAGTTCCACTTGGTCCTTGGGGTTGGCTGCCTCGGTTCTCCCTACGCGTGAGGGTCCTCCACGTCGTGGGCGCTTCCTAGTAGGGTTGCTAGGCACTTCCTTCGGTATGGGTCTCTCGGCTGGTTCGGTACGGTTCGGTATGGATGGGTGCGGTTCCAGGGACTCTCTCGGCCGGGAGTCGAACTGCTCCTCGACCAATTCATCAAAGCTGGCCGGCATGGATTCTACCGGCCCGGCATCTACCAGATCCCAGTCTTCTACAGACATTCCTACTCTGAAATCAACCGAATTAGTTTCGCATTGGTTTGGCATTAGTTCGCATTGACTTTTCTGAGACCAACGATGACCTGCTCCGGGAGCAACCTGGCGGACGGACGGCCTTATTCACGGGGTAACACGGACGGTTAATACGGATATACCAACGGATTATGTATGCTTTTCACCTGACCCTCGCGAATTTTCCGCGACTGTGGGCTGCTCATTGCTCGATTCACTCTCGTGAAAGGGTTTCAAATCTTTCACGTGGATATGGCGAAGGTATTTACCCGACGCGTCTCGCAAATCATACACTACGGGAGATATAACCTTGGTAATGGTATAAGGTCCTGAATATTTGGGCGCTAACTTAGACGCGAAACCATCTGCCGCCGATGACAGCGGATGTTCCCGGCGCAAGACTTTATCCCCTATCCGGCATGACCATGCTCTCCTACGGAGGTTATAATACCGACTCTGTTGGTTGAAAGCTCGGGCCAACTGGAGTCTTACAAACTCCCGCGTCTCTTTGAGTCGCTGAATACGGTTTGCGTAGTGGTCTACCTCTTGGACGGGCGGTTCTTCGGTTTGCTCTTGTGAGCCCTCTTCTGTGCCTGTCAGCCGACTGCTAGTTTCTGGGGAGTGGACCTCCCGGCCGAAATTCAGGAATGCCGGGGTGAACCCGGTAGATTCATGTTTGGCTGAGTTCGCCGCGAAAGCCAATTCTCCTATGCGCTCATCCCAGGAGCGATGATCTTGCTCGCAAAACTGCGCGATCATTGTCTTTATAGTTCTGTTGGCTCTTTCTACTGGATTACACTGCGGTGAGTAGACCGGAGCGAATCTATGACGGATACCCAAACTCTTCAGGTTTCCTTTAAATAGACGGCCATCATATTGTGAACCATTGTCACTGATCACGGTCTTCGGACATCCAAACTTCAGCACTACTAAATCGTAAAATGCCTGGAACACTCCCTTACCCGTTGCGGTACGAAGGGGTTTACACTCGATCCATTTCGAAAAGCGATCTTGAAACATCACCAGGAACGTATTACCTTTCTTCGAACGGGGTAACGGGCCGATCAGGTCTGTGCTGACGGTATTCCACGGTTCACTGATCTGGTACGGTTGCATCTTTCCCGGGGGCTTCTGCTGGGAAACTTTATACCTCTGACATCGCGGACACCTGCGTACATATTGAGCCGCTTCACGAAACATCCCTGGCCAGTAATAGCTTTGGGCCACTCGGGATATGGTCTTTGCGACTCCTAAGTGACCAGCCAACGGCTCGTCGTGGTTTTCTCGTAGAATTGACTGTCGATCCTCGGCTGGAACGCACAATTTCCACGGTGTTCCCATCTCGGGTTCGGTGAAGTCGTCAGCGCTCCAGAAGTGCCTGTACAGCCTTCCCTCCTGTATTCGGTAATCAGGGAAGTCAACGGGTTCCTTCGAGACTTCCTGGTATTTCTTGACGTACCACGGACATCGGATCGGATTTTCGGTCACACAGACCTGTTCTTCGGACGGTAGCGGATCTCGGGACAAGGCGTCTGCCACTCGGTTCAAAGCGCCCTTCCTGTATTTGATCTCGAAATCATACTGCTGCAGGAAGACGCTCCATCTTGCAATCCGTCCCGATGGGGATTTAATGGATTGCAACCAGCGCAAGCTCATGTGGTCGGTTATCACGGTAAAACGGTACCCTTCCAGATACGGTCTCATCTTATTGATGGCCCATACGATCGCCAAACACTCCTTCTCGGTCACCGAGTAATTCTTCTCGGCACCATTCAAGGTACGACTGGCGTAAGCGATTACTCTTTCGCGTCCATCCAGGGCCTGCGTCAGGGCTGCTCCGAGGCCGTGCTCGGAGGCGTCGGTCTGGAGGGTAAACGGCTGGGAAAAGTCCGGACAGGCCAGCACTGGTGACTCAGTGAGTTTCTTCTTCAGTGCCTCAAACGCCTGTTGCTGTTCCCCTTCCCATTTCCACCTTTGCTTCTTCTTCAACAGTCCTGTGAGTGGGGTGACTATCTTTGTAAAATCTTCCACAAATCTACGGTACCAGCTTGCTACTCCTAAGAATCGGCGAACTTCGCGGACGTTCTTCGGCGGTTGCATGGAATTGACGGCCTCAATTTTGTCTGGGTCGGTCGCAATCCCGTCTTTGGTGATCACATGACCCAAATATTTGAGGGAACTCCGGACGAACTCGCATTTATCCGGATTGATCTTCAGGTTCGCCTCCCGGAGTCGACGGAATACTACCCTTAGGTTTTCCAGATGTTCCTCGAAAGTTTCTCCCAGGACCACTATGTCATCTAGATAGGCAAAGGCGATTGGGTCCAACTCAGGACCTATGACACGGTCCAAGAGCCTCTGGAATGTGGCCCCGGCGGAATGAAGGCCAAACGGCATAACTTTAAACTGGAACAAACCCCTTCCAGACACGGCAAAAGCGGTAACCGGTTTACTCTCTTCGGTGAGGGGAATCTGCCAATATCCTTGCCTTAAGTCCAACGTAGAAATATATTTTGCTCGTCTCAACTTGTCCAATATTCCGGCAATATACGGCAAAGGGTATGCATCTTTCACTGAGACTTCATTAACCGCCCGGAAATCGATGCAAAACCGGGGTTTTCCGTTCGCCTTCTTCACAATTACGACGCAAGAACTCCACGGTGACCTCGAAGGTTCGATAATACCCTCTTTCAACATTCGGTCCACCTCTTGATCCATAATTTCCTGCATCTTCGGGTTACACGGACGGTATCTTTGTTTGATCGGTATGGTTCCAGGTTTGACCCTAATCTCGTGCTGAGTCATATCGGTCAGACCTCTTACCTCTTCAAAGTCTGCCAGTTCCTCCTTCAGAAACCTTTGGAGTACTCGTTCCTTCTCTCGGTCCGAGGAACTGATTGATGAGTTGTGCGGCGTAACGGGTGGTGACACGGATCTCTCCAACAACTCTCCTCTCAGGAAACATTGAGAGGTACGGAGGTCAATCCTGAAATCGTGGGAAGCCAACAGGTCCATTCCCAGGATCAAATCGACCGGTAAACGGGGTACCAGGTACAGTCGGGGCCTGATCTTCTCCCTCCCGAACTGTATCATGGGCTCGTACACCTCTCCAACGGTGACTGAACTTCCATCGGCCACTGTGGCCGTCATGTCAGCTATTTCGGACGGATACACTTTCATTCTCCGGCAAACCTCGGCTGCGTTGTTGCTCAGAAATGACTTCGATGCTCCGGTATCCAGCAGGGCTTTTGTGGGTCGTTCTCCAATCCAGACGGTGATGATTGGCCGGTTATCCTGTGTGCAGGCTGGTTGTTTAATTGGGGATGCGGTTGAGCGGAACTGTCTCTTCCCCATGAGACGGCTCCTTTCTAGTTTTCCGAACAACGACAATCTCGGGACATCACGTCTTGTCTCCCGCATCGAGAGCAAAACAACCTCGGCGCTGATGGGCACTCTCTCCTGAAGTGTCCGGTCTTCCCACAACGCCAGCACTGGATGCCGCCCAACCTGGTATCCTCAAAACGAACGGCCCTCGTATCGCGTGGTGGTGACTCCTCCACTTTAGCTGGCGCTGGGTTCGGTTTTCGGTTTGTCGTACCGGTCTGAACCGGGGACGGCGGTCTCGGCATATTCACGGTCGGTTTGATGACTTCCGGCACCTTTGGTGGCGAATACTGGACGGTCATAGTCTGGGTTTTCCGGCGGGAATTTTCGTACACCAAATGAGGGTCGTCGATCAAACCTTTGTTTGTTGGAGGTGGAGTGTATTGGTCCACGTGCCACTGGACCAACTCAAACCTCTTTCCTCGGGCCAAAAGCTCGGTGTAACATCTGGTCTCCTGGAACGCCAGAGCTTTCTGCAGTGCTGGTAACAGTCGCTTCCTGATCATGTTCACCTGCTCTTCCTCAGGAGGTCTTTTGGTGGTCAGCTTCAGGAAGAGGTTTTGCATCCTGGTGACGAAGAGCAGCAACTTTTCGCCTTCTCCTTGAGTTCGTTTCCTTATCTCTTCTAGGAGGGTTTCCTCGTAATCCAGGGGAAGGAAAGCTTCACGAAGCTGTTCTTTGAAGTCCTCCCAATCCCTGAACGAACCTCTTCTAGGGATGTACCAATCCCTAGCGTCCTTTCGCAACAATTCGAAGATCGACTCGAAGAGGCACTGACGAGTAATCCTCCGAGTGTCTGCTAGTTGTTCCACCTCCTGCAGGAAAGCATCGACGCTGGTCGCTCCGTCGAAACAAACGTTCCATTTGTATACTGGTACGGACGGCGGATGGTTGAACGATCTATCGGTCCGGGTCCAGTTGACTGGTCCAGTTTGACCCTGATCGACCTCACTCAATCCACTTGAGCCAGCTTGGTCACCTGTGAAAATCGTACTCTGCCTGTTCGCTCTTGACTCCTTTGGTTCTAAAAGTGGGAACGCGATTCTTCGAGTGGACTCTGCCACTGCCGGACGACTTCTTGGTGTAGGAGACTCGTATGATCCATTTCTACTTGTACCCCACGGCACTGTGAAGTTTAGTCGTTGGCGGACGGCTTCACAGACCCGGTTATGCAACCTCTGGAAGAAACTTAAAGTAAAACCTCCTGCAGGGATCTCTGGTTGCAGAACCCGGGTTTGGTTCCGCTGGGTTCGGTTGAGGTGTGTCTGGTTCAGTAGTGTGCGGCTCCTGGACATTATTGGCTCCCTGGAGACGTTAGGAGTTCCTTCCATATCGCCTGCGACGGTGTGGGTCCCTTCGGGATGCGAGACTTGTTGGCTCCCCGGTGAAGAATCCTCAAAAGAGATCAACGGCCAATCTCCCTCGGGTTGGGAGGTTTCCCTCCTCTGAAGGCGTCCTGCGTCTTCGGCAACATCCTCCAACGGAGCGTTCAACTCCGACTTCGCTCCGGCCAGGATCACGGCGTCCTTCAGCATCTCTTCTGTCTGCTTCCATAATTCGGACAGTTCGTCGGTTTTATCCTGTTCTTCCACGGTAGTTGGTCGCATTTGACCGAGACGGTGCTTGAGGTGGGTGAGTCGGCTCCTGATACGCGATTCTTCGTTTATGGCGTTATCCTCATCGAAATCCTGGACCTGTTCCACCAAACTCCTCAGGATTCGACCAGCCTCACCTAATTCCTCTTCCATGTCCCTCTCTCTCGGACAGAACCGCACGTTCTGCGCTAAAACCTTCCGCAGCTCCATACGGTTCTCCTGGACGGTCCTGCCGGCCGGACGGCCGCGAGCTTCCAACTCCCATATCAGCTCGTCCGCTCTCAATCGGTTAACCTCCATACTCCTCTCTCTCAATAATCTACAATACCGGAAAGGCCTCTTTGACCTGTATTCTTCACAAGAAAATCGGTCCCTGCTCGGGCGCCAATTTGTAACGGCGTTTTTCTCCGGTTGAGAAAAATCGCCTTCAACCTGATTTACGAATAAACTCGGGCGCCAATTGCGATAGGTTTTATAAGGTCGCAATACCTTATGACACTTACTGAGTCCAAACTCGGGTAGCTTTGATACAGTTGGAGACAGAGTTCGACCCAATCTGAGGTGGTAGCGATTGGCAAGTGTCGATTTCTTTGGCCGGCGAGAAGGAGGAGGCTATTGAGGTAATAAATGAAATTCACTCTGATAGTATGTCCGATTATGGACACTATAATATCTAATTGGTCAAATTGTTACACCCCAAATGTCGCAACCAGTACGAAAGACAACAATAATAATAATTTCGACGCAGTCGTATGATCAACAAAACAAATAATTCTCAGTCTAAAGATCAAAAAAAATAACTCTCAATATTAAAATATATACAATGGGTTGGCGGCAAGCGGACGAGGTATGAGTGAGGCGAGCGATCAGCAGTTATTATATTAGCAGGCAATAAGCAGAGCAAATGTAGAAAGCGATGATAAGCGTGGTCAAAATGCGAACAAGTGTGAAAGCATACAAAATGGTAATGAAACAACAGTTCACAGTCCAGAGTTTCGGCGAGGTGACACCCTAACCTGTGTTCCGCGAAATCGGGATTACTTAAGTTCAGTGACAGCACGGCGCTGCCCAAACAACAGCTAAACAAACCGGTGTTGAAGTAAGTCAAGACTGAAACCAAGTCAAGACAACGTATGCTGCCGTGTAATCAATCAGTAAACTCGGAGCTTAATTGGCGCATCCCCCAAAACAACTTGGATCAGCGACAGCACGGCGCTGCCTAAATAGTAGCTGAACCAACCGGGGTTGATGTAAGTCAAGACTGAAACCAAGTCCAGACGAAGTAGATTATCATGTAATTAATAAGTAAACTCGGAGTTTAAATAGCGCATCCACCAAAACAATTTTTGGTCGGGGAATTTTTATACAAAGGGGTCCGCGGAGAGGAAGCTGAAACAAGCAAGGGGCGTATCCACCACAATATTACTGTGGAGTGGGATATTGACAAAACTTAAACCTTGTTCGGGGAACTATAAGCAAGGCCACCAACGGTGGAGAAAAAGAAACTTGAAATATGGTTGTCACTTCTCGGAGATTCGGAGTTGGGACAACTTAACAAGGGATATAAACCCCTTTCCTCGAAGTATAAAGTCCTTCAGGCATTACTCATAAGATCAAACCGCAATGAGCAATGGACGTCAGAACTTCACTCGAGGGGCATTGAAGCACCGACGCGATACTTCACGCTGCCAGGGTATACTAGTTATTCGATGGGGTTGAGATTTCAATTACTGGACGTATGCCACCTATCGTGGGTCGGTCCGGACATGTGGTGAAATATTCCCCCACAAGAAACTTTAATCGGAAAAAAAAACAGACCACCAATGGTGGAAAAATTAACACTTGGACGAGGGTTGCCACTGCAATGAATCTCGGACTTGTGGCAACTTACTAAAGGATATTGACCCCTTTCCTCGAAGTATAAAGTCCTTCAGGCATTACTCATAAGATCAAACCGCAATGAGCAATGGACGTCAGAACTTCACTCGAGGGGCATTGAAGCACCGACGCGGTACTTCACGCTGCCAGGGTATACTACTTATTCGGTGGGGTTAAGATTTCAATTACAGGACCTCTGCCACCTATCGTGGATCGGTCTGGACATGTGGTGAAATATTCACCCAAAAGGAACTTTAGTCAGAGAATGAAAAAGGCAAGACCACCGATGGTGGAAAAATTAAAACTTGGACGAGGGTTGCCACTGCAATGAATTTCGGACTTGTGGCAACTTACTAAAGGATATCGACCCCTTTCCTCGAAGTATAAAGTCCTTCAGGCATCACTCATAAGATCAAACCGCAATGAGCAATGGACGTCAGAACTTCACTCGAGGGGCATTGAAGCACCGACGCGGTACTTCACGCTGCCAGGGTATACTACTTATTCGGTGGGGTTAAGATTTCAATTACAGGACCTCTGCCACCTATCGTGGATCGGTCTGGACATGTGGTGAAATATTCACCCAAAAGGAACTTTAGTCAGAGAATGAAAAAGGCAAGACCACCGATGGTGGAAAAATTAAAACTTGGACGAGGGTTGCCACTGCAATGAATTTCGGACTTGTGGCAACTTACTAAAGGATATCGACCCCTTTCCTCGAAGTATAAAGTCCTTCAGGCATCACTCATAAGATCAAACCGCAATGAGCAATGGACGTCAGAACTTCACTCGAGGGGCATTGAAGCACCGACGCGGTACTTCACGCTGCCAGGGTATACTACTTATTCGATGGAGTTGAGATTCCACTTACTGGAACCAAAGCCAGAATGAATGCAAACGAAGTCTATCAAGGGGCTTGGTTATCTACAAAAATTGTAACAGCTTCGAATTCCCCGTCGGACCAAATCTCGGATAATCTAAGGTGATAATGACTTAGCTAAATTGTCCCTTGGGACTGAGGATAAAAAAAATAAAAGTTACAGAATTTACAAGTAACGATCACGGAACGCAGGAAGAATAATCTACGGTTAAAAATGAACTCAGGTTAATACGGAAATACAGCTCACCAGCTCTAGGACTTTCCTGTACGGGCAGCACACACTGCACAAGCGTTGACACACTTCCAACAGCACAAAACGGCTTAGAGTCAATTTCTCGATTTTACGATAACCCCGAACGAAAGTCGGTAATTATCCCAAGCGCAACACGATCTCGAGCGGCTTTTCTAGTCGAGAAAATTATTCACTTGTTCTATCAGCAATTTATAACGAAGTTTCTCACGACGAATAATTCTGATAATAACGCTTTTCACCAATATTAGTCTCGCCGGCTAAATTGGAATTTTCTACTACGACTTTCTAACAGTCTCAAACACGGCGACTTAATCGGAATTTTCTAACACAACTTTTTAACAGTGTTAAACACGGCGGATAAATCGGCCTTTCAATACAAATCTCTAATAGTCAAACACGGCGGCTAATTCGGAATTTTCGAATATAACTTTTCACAATGTTAGACTCGGCGGCTAAATCGGAATTGCCTAAATTTCTTCCCATTCCTCCTTTTATAAGGTCGGTTTGATGGGGGTAATTCCAACACTCGAAAACTGCGTCGTTTTCCAAAAGAACTCCCGGTCAACATACCAAAACTCGCTTCTGCAAGCGTTATCTCTTCCGCGATGAAATCCTAGAGTTTTTCTACATAGACTCGGATTTTAAATGATCGCGTTAAATTCGCCTCATATGCGACATGAAAATTATTCCGACAAATTTTCTCAAAATCCCGGCCGATTATACCGGGTGACTTATGAAACTTCCTGACGGGGAATGAGGATTTATCTGAGTAAAATCTCCAGAAATCGACGTAAAACATACAGGGTGGCCCATATGTCCTCGTATTCAGAAATATTGAACAATTTCCCCAAATTTTCTACAAAAATTTATGTGAATGATACCGGCCGATCTAGTAACGAAATTCACTTCGTTACAGCCTTTCCGTTCGAAAGTTACAATTTTTTATGGTTTCTATGGTTCTGGTCATGAGATCTGGACAAAATATTGTTTTAATATATCATTCTCGATTAACATACAAAATTTCATCTCGATCGAATCCGTAGTTTCGAAATCATCGAGAAACCAAAATTTCAAACGACCGTATTTACGGAACCCCTTGTATAATTCTGCTCATTAATGAACGTGAATGCGACATTTCAGATCCACACCTATCCTAAAACTTTCAAGTCCCTAGGCCTTTCCGTTCGAAAGTTATGATTTTCTATGGTTTCTATGGTTCTGGTCATGTGATCTGGAGGAATGTAGCTTGAATATAAATTTCTCCATTAGTAAACAAAATTTCGTCCCGATCGAATCTGTAGTTTTGAAATTATCAAGAAAACTAAATTTCAAACGACCATATTTACGGAACCCCTACTATAATTTTGCTCATAGATGAACGTGATCACGACATTCGAGATCCACACCTATCCTGAAAATTTCAAGTCCCTAGGCGTTTCCGTTCAAAAGTTACAATTTTCTATGGTTTCTATGGTTCTGGTGATACACTCCACCGACTTTTCAGTCCAAAAGTGACGTTGTCAGACTCGGTCCCAGGTCTGGTAACGTTTGACCATATAATCTTGCTGAGGGTCGCGAGGGGATGCCAGGGGTAAATTTTCAGCCAGATGTGAAAAATCGGTGAAACATTATAATAAATACAGAAAACTTCAGTGTGAGGGCACCTCTGTCGACATCAACACGCTGTATATAATTGATATAGTCAATCAACTCCTCCAGTCCCTAAATGTGACAACGCTGTAGATTGTATATAAACCTGAACTTCATACTTCCCACAGCCTATACAAACCCGGTATATAGAGCCGTCGTCAAGAGAGATGTTTTTTTAATTGTCCTTATGCAGCTCGAAAATTGGATATTTCATCTTTCTGATATATAATTCTACAAACCATACTTTACGAAGCTCATACAAACCCGGTTCAGGGAACCGTCGTCATGAGAAAAGTTGCTTCCGAGTCTACCGAAGGTAGTGGAAGAAGCATTGTGATCCCTTTTGGTCTCCGATTCCAAAATTTCCACTCGCAAAATGCATTTCAGACGATTATGAACAATTTTGGTTTCGTACCTGTCTGTCGGTCTGTATGTTCCTTAATGGACAGGATAACATCTGGGGTTCCGTAAATATAACCATTCGTAATTTTGTTCTCCCGATTACTTCGAAACTACTGATTCGATCAAAATGAAATTTTACACGAAAATTACGTGTTCAAGCACATTCGAAATTTTATCCAGATCGCATGGCCAGAACCATAGAAAATTATAACTTTCGAACGAAAGGGACTCTGAATTTTCAGGATAGGTGTGGATCGCGAATGTCGCAGTCGCGTTTATCAGTGAGCAAAATCAGACTAGGAATTCCGTAAATATGGCCGTTTGAAATTTAGTTTTCATAATAATTACGAAACTACGGATACGATCGTGATGAATTTTTTTATTTCAATGGAGCATAATATATACAAGCTACATTTTTTCCAAATCGCAAAACCAGAACCATTTCAAATTCCAACGAATTATTGAATAAAAAATCCTTATATTTTCGTAACTGCTGATTTGGCATAATTGACAAAGAGCTGCTGTCATTTTTTCGGAAGCTTTAGAAAATTTCTTCAATTGGTTTCTAGAACTGGAAAATGCGAATCTACCTACAAGGTGGACTAACGAGCGCTCAAAAACTCCTGACTTCACGGCAGTGCTTTTCAATTTTTTTCTACAAACGCACGCTTTCAATCCTTTTTCCGCACGCATTTCAAATCGCAAAGAGTCCCTTTCCCGCAAATATTGAAAAGTAAATTGAATTCTGTCATGGCTCTATGCACCGAACGCCCAATTAATGGAAATGATGAGATAACTATGGTAACGAAAGGCAGAATTAAGATTGTCATTCGTGTGTATATAAATAATTAGTCAAATCGCTTGTAGAAAAAATATTGTTTCTTACTCTCGCGGAAAGTGCCTTTCCCGCACTCACATGCTTGCCAGAACTCCGCTTCGCGTCATTCGTGCAACGACAGTTTCGTTCGTGAAAGGAAAACTTTCCGCACTTGTTAGGAATATAACTATTATTGGTCTGGAGAAACACCGAGTAATATTTCTATAGTCCATTTAAGAATTATTGACATCGAAGCAGGCCATGAACGTCCAGCCGAGGCTTTATTTCTAGTTACTAAAAAGTAACTAAATTTCATCATAGATCATAGATATGGAACATAAATATAACCATAGATAAAGGAATGTATTCCTTTATCTATGAATATAACCTAGAAAAGTGTTGAGTATACGAATTATCGAATAATTAAGCCGGAATATTTCGATTGCAGTTCAAACATAGAAATTCAGGTTTGAAAGCGCAAAAATATCGTGGAATGCTTTCATATGAAATTATCTGAACTTATCGTTCATATAAAAGTCAACCATGGAAAATTGAAGATCATTCAAATAAATATTTATTTTCACTCAGGACCATGCAATATTTATTGGTATTGGAAATCTTGCAAAATTCTAACCATATAACTATAAGAGGACCATTTTATGTCAGGATTTAAAAAGTATAATCAATGGAATTCTAGCAGGTAGCTAGTGGTGCAACAGAAACAAATTTTTGGATACTTCGCAAGCACAGAGCCAAAAGAATGGATTGGAATAAACGTTATAATGTATTAAGAAATAAGAGAGAAACAAAAATTAAGAATCCTTGTAGTACATGAAGAATTTTGACATGAACTTTGTACCGAACTATCAATATATGAACCAATTTGTGAATTATTTATTGCTCGGTGTTGAATAAGAAAGTCAATTTTTATTTTCATTCATTAAAACTGTCCATGAATTATTGAAAATATTATAATTGATGAGCAATTTTACAATTATTCAGTATACTTTTGAATTGGGAACAATATAGCATGTGTATTAGCAGAGGGAATGTGAACAGGGTACCATACAGTATAAGTATAATAAATAAACTTAAAATATCTATGAATGATACAAGAGCAAAGATAAAAATATCAATGAAAACTTTGTTTCCACGTAGTGTAGTGATTTGGATGTGTTTATTGAATAAGCTGACATAATCTTATTGATGGGCATCCTTTTGCAGGAAAGGTTTCAATATTTCAATAACCCATTCATAGTAATCCTTATCATTAATACTGTCAAGAATCGGATCACATCCAGGTAAAAATCCATCAATTGTTCCAGCATTCAAAATAGTGCACCTTCTGCCTTTACCCTTGAATATACTCAGCATACCTTTTGGATTCTTTTCTAGTGTCCACTGACGAATTTGAATACCGTTTTCGAATATCCAAATCTCATCTAGATGAATGAATTTTACGTTTTGTTCCATGTATTCTCGGTATTTATCACAATATCGTACTATTTTTATTATATTTTTCTGTTTATCAATAAGAATTTTCCTTCGATCAACTTTTTTGTATTTTTATCCAATTTTTTTTTATGATATAATATAATGTTGACTTCGATCAATTGAAATCTAGGTGCTCTTTGGCCAGTTCGAAAAGGATATCTAAACTGATATATTCATTGTTTTTAATTTTAGCAAAAACAAAGTCATTCAATGTCTCTTTGAAGGAATAATCGTATCGCACAGGTTTTCTTCCACTGCTAATTCCAGGCTATAATAACATGCTAATATTCTACCGACAGGGCTTGGTGAAATCTGAAAATTTAAGAGACATTGATACACTTTGAGTCGGTGAATAACAGTTTACCTGAAACCCTAGCGGAAATATATGCCAAAACTTTGAAAAACTCGAAGTAACACCGACAAACTGCCTGGCGTTCTCTTGTTAGGCGCGATGTATCCTGGTCAATTCCAGCCATTTTATTTTAATAGCATAAGACAAAAAATACTCAAATTCAGAGCAAATTTTTATAATTACATATTCACCAATATCTTCGATAAAATCATCAAAGCAAGATTTCTATGGGTAATGTTAGTGTTATTCCTATACCAACCTGAATTCAGCAACCCAAAATATTACTGAATAGTCTATTACCAACTTAAATTCGATTTTTCACAGCCAACCGAGATGTCAATAATTCTTAAACGGAGTATATACATAATGTGGAGCACTATGTAGATATTGTTCACATAATTTTTTGCAACCTTTCAGATTCCTCTTTAGGAGTTGCAATTAACAACCCCATACGGTTTTTCTTCTCGTGAAAATGATATTTGCGAAATGGAAATAACTTTGAAGAAAAAATCTTTCACAAAATTTCGATACAGTCTATATTTTTCTTGAAATTAAGCAAAGCTGTCAAATTTTCACTACATTGCCTTCACTCAGAAATTATATCACTATAACACGACCGCTATCGGCCACTAGGCCATCTTCTAGTGTTTTAGACTCGAGGTACCATGTTTATTTCCAAGCACTTCAGTAAACTTTGTTTGTCCTTGTGGAATTTAAGGAAAATCTTCAAGTTGTTTATGTCAATATGATGTTTTTCAGTCTCGATATGTTCAAAAACAGCGAATGTTTTACCTGTTAGTGTGTGCTCTTGAAAAAATTATTTAACAATAGAAGAAATCTTATACCAACAGCAGTATATTTTGCCCGAGCTAACGGCAAATTGAACAATAGCATTCCTATAAATAATGGTATTCGACAAGGTGACTCTCTGTGTCCATTACTCAACATTATTCAACATAGTGAGGGACTGTACCAATTTTTATGTAATATAACGTATTCAATCGATTTTTTCCATAAGAAAATTCCTCACGTTACATTGAATTATTCGAAAATTACATGAATGTTTCTACGCTTTCGTACTTGTCATCATTTCTTTTGTCCCTTCTCCCTTATATCAAAACAAGTATGTAGGTACTTTTTCGCCGCTCGTAGGGGTGTCATCAAAAACATCTGTTACCGCTCGCTCTCCTTGTCACCCAGCCAGATTGAGATGCAAGTTTATTATGAATTTATCTCGTTCATCCGTACGAAATCCCTATTTCGTTGAAAAAATGCGAACAGAAGTTGAAAAACACTTCGATGAATTAGCTTCTGATCACAGATTTCGAAGCAGAGATGAGATATTCGGAATAAATCAATAAATACTGTCTACAAAGTATTAGATAGAATAACAATTGAATGCACGTTTCGATGGTATGATTGCAGTCAGTAAAATTTTCAATATTCTATCACCATCATTTTCACTAGATGTAGATGAAAAAACTATAATCAAAAGGTGTGACCAATTTCGAAGTATATATTCTGAAATAATAGGCTCAAACTTCAACCTTCAATTGCTCAATATTCACCACCTATTTCTAGGTTAAATAAGGCATGGACAATTCACGAAGTTTGCATGAAAATAATTACGAAATACGGAATGCTGGAGTGCGACCTAACAGAAGTATTGACAGCAATATTACTGTTCCATACAATTCCTTTCACCTCTTTAGAAGCTGAAAGATCATTCAGCAAACAAAAAATTATAAAGAATGATTTGAGAAAAAGTATGGGACAAGCCCGACTGCGACATTTACCGCTATAATATCAATCGACAACACAGCAGCATAAAGTCTAGATAGTCATTGATTCTTTCGCGGAGAATAAGGCTATTAGAAAGAAGTTGTAAATAAGTTAACCTTTGTTGTGAATCAAATGTATACATTGTTTTCAATGTTTTATTTTTATCCACAATTGAATATTTTATATGAATATATGAATTAACCTTTCGATTCATTTCGCTTCCAGAGAAAAACAAAATTTATCATTGGTTTAGAGTCCAATTGATTAGATTTAACGCGAAATGGATATGAAGCTAAAATGACAGGCAAGTCGTTTCACTATTCACCCTTATAAACACAAAATTTCATCGAGATCTGACCGATATTTTCTGTCATTTCAAATTTTTTCTAACATTTATTCTTGATTCTTTGGCGGAATAATTCATACTAAATCTGCACATTTCATTGATCTATTGCAGTGCAAGTGATTCTCAAGTTTTGAAGGATTGGTACCTAGGTTCCGAATCACTGAGGAAATGAAATTTCATCAATTTTTTTTTTAACTTCGAAATCACGCCATAACGAAATACTGCGAGATTCTCGGATTATTAAGCTACACTGAAAGTTTCAAACCCTAGCTTATTCTTTTTGAAATTTATCGTGTGAAAAGGCAGAATCGGTTTTTACCTCAGATTTTGTAAGGATTCGAATCCACTCGATTGAGATCATTTCGACTCGATATTCGAAAATAACGGACATTCTGGCACCATGGCGGATTTACGGGGGGAGTAATGGGGGTAATAACCCCCCCATGAGTATCATATTTACGCAACGTGATGCACAAAATAGTATATTATTTCATAAGGAGGAAAAGTTTCACTTTTTATGGCGAGCCTGGGTAATTGAAGGCGAGCCATGAAAATACACTTTTCCTCCGAATGAAATATGTTATTTTTTTTCGAACGTTTTGAAATTCATACAAATCTGGAGATCCACCTTTGAATTAGATTTATGTTTACGATCGTGATAATTGAAATATCAATGGAAAATTGCCCAGTTACGATTGTCATGAAAAATTCATTTTGACAGAAGTATAATAATTGATAGTTATCACTTGCTAGCGGGTGAAACGTTAAAATGTCTTCAGAAATTGAGGCTTTGGCCAATGAAGCAGTCTCTTTCCTTGGGCCATCAAAGTCTAGTGAAAAATATTCTGCAGCATATGATCACTTCGTGAATTGGTGCAATTCGAAAAGTGTGGCAGTTTTTCATGGGAATGTACTTCTAGCATATTTCAATACAATGGCTAGCCGTTATTCCATGATAAAGTCTCAACAAGCGATCAAACACGAAATAGATAGTGGTAAATCTTTGAAGTTACGCGCGTTTTCGAGAAAATCAAATGAAGGATATCATGCAAAGAAATCAAAAGTTTTTCTAAGGAGCAGTTCGGAAGTTTTCTATTTGGCTGCTAGTAGAATATTGAACGTCGAAGAATTTCCAGGAAATAGCAACTCACATGACCCCATTGAGTCATCAGCTTCTGAACAGAATCCTTCCCGTATTTTACTACATGGTTTCAATTTTCAAAATGCAACATTGACCAATTGCACATTCGATGTAACTTCAGTGAATAGAAATGACGTTTGATTCAGAATTTTTTAGGTTGTTCATGGTTCCTAATTCATCGTTTACATAGCGACACTTTTCCCTCCGACGTACGGAAATGTGATTAATTATTCACATAGCAACACATTTCCTTACGGCGGAGGAGAAGTAGAACTTTTCGATGATCCTGTCAGTTGAAAAATGACGTCGTTTCTGTACGTTTGAAAAAAAATATTTTATGCAATAGAAAAGTTTATTTACGTATGTTTTTTGTTTTATTTTGATTTTTTCGCGTATTTGAGTTCAGAATGTTTATTTCGAAGTTGATATAAAGTGATTGAATGTTGTGTACCTGATTTATGGGTCCCTAATCGTTATTGCCCCTCCCATGAAAAAAAAGTTATATCCGCCCTTGTTCTGGCAAATTGAATTATTTTTATTCATCCAAAATGGGATTGATTCAATAAAAATAAACACATTTCATGCAATAGCACGCTGTACAATTGGAAAAAGCGCAATATTCTCTTTCCCTTTTCACTTCTTCACAATACTTATACAAATATAACAATAACGCCCCCGACGCGATCAGTCCCAATGGTCTGACAACACCGCTGGGATCGAATAGGTTGGCCGTATATCTCTGCCCAGTATATGTGGAAATGAAAAGTCGGTGGAACGTTTCGGGTCTCAAAAACAGGGTCGAATATATAACTTTTTTGAACGGAAAAAAAAATTTTCCCCTCTTTAGATGCCCGAGAAGTTATATTTTCAAACAGTTTATTTTTCATTTATATACTCGTGGAAAACAGCTGGATCACATGGGTCTTAGGTATCCTGCAAAGTATACCGGGGCTGAATACGTCTGTTGGATAAATATATAATTACATAATGCCAACCCTGTATATTGCAGATGAACTCCTTATCTATTCTTATTCGAATATTCATATTACCTTGTTACATTTTGATGACACATCATTTTGAACACGCCACGTGTGTGGGTGTATATTTGTCCCATTGTTCGATACTGATTGTCGTAATTAATTTGAGATAAGGAATGTTATAAATACCTCTCAAGACGAATGTATCGTCAATAATTAAGTGCATTTCTTCCTAGCTAATTGTTAGAATAGGATGGTCTTCCGTTGTAATAAATAAATCTTTTTTAAAAGATCGGCTTTCGCTCCACAAACGTAATTGGCGACGAGGATGGGATTGTGCCGGTTTTCGTGAAGAACTGTGTTTCGAAACTTCGAGCGTGAAATCGTAGTTATCGCCGCGCTAAGAACTTCCAAAAACTTTCAGTTTCAACTGTTAAGGTGCCAAATCCAGCAACAACGAGGAGAAAAGCCGTTGGAGCCCTGATTGTGTGGGTAGCATCTACAACGACTCCAGAAAAACAACGTGGTGAGAATCCTATCTAGAAACACTTTTTTATTCCCAGTCACTGACCCTGGTCTAAAGTCTTCAATCTTTTCCCACGGTTTTGAGCGTAAAACTTGTGTGAGTTTTCTCTAGGCTTCTTAGAAAAAAACCGATTACCAGAGTTTTTCCTAGGTTTCTTAATACAAAAAACCGATTACCAGAGTTTTTCCTAGGTTTCTTATGAAATAAAAAACCGAATAAAATTAATTTTTTGAGTATAATAATAATTACTCAAGATTACTTCCGTAAAGCATTTTAAAGGCCGGAAGAATACGAATAAAATGGCAGTCGCACCAGAACCCAATATGTTTGATAGACTTAAATTAATTGATTTATTTTCAAAGTCAATTGTACCATTTGATGGTAATCCTGCAAATCTCGCACGATTTTTGAATCATTGCGAAAGATTTTATAATAGGTTCAAATCTGCCGACGCGTTAATAAATGAATCGATAATCGATATCATAAAGAGTAAATTGGTAGGAAATGCCAGTGAAATCGTAAGTTCCAATGAGAGGATTACAGATAACTGGATCAACTTGAAAGAATTTTTGAAGTTAAGATTTGAGGAAAAAATTAGCCTCACAGTTTTGTTTTGGGATCTCCAGAATGCCCAAAGAATACGTAATGAGAATGATTTAGATTTTCTAGAGAGAATAGTAGATTTAAAAAATAAATACGATTCGCAAGTCGAATTGTCTAATTTACCGATTCTTGAAAAGGATCAAGAAAAGAATATTGCGTCACGAGTAGCAACTAGAGTTCTGCTCTATAATATTAACCCAGAATTGAGAACAGCCCTTAGAGGACACGGAATTATGAACTATGACGATATAGTAAATTTTATTCGTCAAGATTATTATTTTTATAAACAACCCTATATGCACTATAAAAATCAAAATAATCAGAGGAATTTTCCCCAACAAAATCAGAAGAATTTCAACCAAACTAATAAAATTAATTTCCCAAATAATAATCGAGCAAACTTCCCAACTAATAATTATAGAAGTTTTCCTCATAATAATCAATCAAATTTTCCCCAATCCAGTCAAAATAATCAAAGAAATTTTTATCCAAATAATTCCCAACCGAGATTCCCATCTCAACCGATTAATTTCCAACAAAAACAAGTAAAAACTTATTTCCCGACAAATCGTCAAGTTTTTGGAAATAATCCAAATAACTCTTTTAATGAACGTAAAAATGAAAATGTTTTTAAACCTCATCCTAATCAAAGAATACAATCTCCCCCTGAAAAAATGTCGATTCAGACAAGGAATTATCCCCAAAAGAGATAAAATTATTCTACCCAATATCAACAAAGTCCCCAGAGACAATTCTTCAATCATTATGAATTAACCAATATAGCGTCTACTTCGAGAGATTCTAATTTTAAAAAACGTGATTTTAACGAACGTTCATATCCAGAACGTAATAATTCCAGTAAATATTTAAATGAAAATTTTCGAGATCGTGCCATGAACGACTCATTGACTTAAATAATACGTTAGATAACACAAACCAACTCTCTTATTTCGAATTCCAAAATCCTAAATGTAAACTTTTAATTGATAGTGGATGTTCCGTTTGTCTTATTGATCCAAAATTTGCGTATAATAATTTCCCTAAAAATATTTTTAATGAATCTACGACACTAACTGCATGTTTCAAAAAACAAACTGCAAATGAAAAAGTTTTAATACCTTTATTCCCTGAATTTCAAATAGATGATTTTCATCCCTTTGTCGTATACAAGTTCCATAAGAATTATGATGGTCTTATAGGAGCAGATTTTTTGAATAAATATGGACTTAATTTAGATTTTAAAAATCAATTATTGACTAATAATTATTGTCAAATCCCTTTTTATTATCAGCAAGTATGTCAAAAACCCCAAAATATACCAATTGACCCTGAGTTTTCAAATATAATAAAACATAAAATTGATACGATCAACCAACACTTAGCAGATATCCAAAATATTTTAGAAGCATTTAAAGCGGATAATCTGAAAATTCAATTAGATGAATGTTCTCTTAAAACCGAAATTAAAACAAATGATAATAGTATTCTTGGAGAAATCGTACCTAATTCAAAAATATTGAAAGCAGTTGCTGAATTTCCAATTCCTAAAACTCCTAAAGAAATAAAATCATTTCTTAGACTCGTAGGATATTATAAAAAATGTATCCCTAATTTCGCAAAGATAACGAAACCATTAACTTCTTGTTTAAAGAAAGATTCCAAAATTAATATCAATGATCCGAAATATATCGAAGCGTTCGAAATATGTAAAAGAAATTTATTGAATCACCCTGTATTGAGATACCCCGATTTCGATAAGCCATTCGTTCCTACAACTGATGCGTCAGGTTTCGCGATAGGCTCTGTTTTATCTCAAGGTGAAGTTCCGAAAGAATTTGATTATGAAATACGTTATAAGAAAGGTTCAACAAATAATGCTGATGCTCTCAGTCGAATTATAATAGAGTCAGATAATGAATTGACTTATGAAGATTTTGAAAAAAATTATGAATTGAAAAATATTAAAGATTCCCCTAAGATAACGGAAAAAACAGGTAATTTATTTAAAGCGCCAAAGAATTATGCGTTAGCACATTGCGTTTCCCGTGATTTTCACATGAACAGAGGTGTAGCCCTCGAATTTAAAAATAAATTTAATCAAATAGAAAATTTAAAATCTCAAAATAAGCTACTAGGAGAAGTAGCAACGATCCTAATAGATGATCGAAATATTTATTATTTAATTACTAAAGATTTATACTATGATAAACCGGAATATGAAACCGTTTTTCAATCTATATTATATATTAAAGAATTATGTCAATACAATAATGATAAGTACTTGGCTATACCAAGAATTGCATGTGGTCTAGATAAATTAGACTGGCATATTATTTTAAATATGATAAAATATATTTTTGCGGAATCTAATATAAAGATGATTATTTATTCCTTACCGAATCGGAATATCGGAGGAAATACTAATGAATTAAAAAATGATCGAATGTTAAAAATGAATAAATTCGATACGAATAGGATCGATAATGATCGAATGTTAAAAATAAATGAATTCGCATTGACGAATAGAATCAAAAATGATTCAATGGCGACAAATGCCAGTAATGCCACAGATGCATATTATTACGAAAATACGGAAATGAATAGAATCGAAAATATAAATAATTATAAAAATATTGAAATAAATAGAATCGAAAATGATTCGTCGTTAATTAAAAATCGGATAAATAAAGAAAAATACGAAGTATGTTTGAAATGGTTACATTCAAATGATGGAATAAAAATAAATTCAAATGAGACAGATTGTTTCACTGTCCAGCGTAATGTTAAGAATCGTGAATTAAAAATCCCATATACGAAGAAAAGGTTAAAGTCACCATCTTCGAAAATAATTTCCAAAATTATTCCTTATTATAAAGTACGGAAAAAAGTTATAAATATTTAATTACGCAATATATTCAAAGATGAATTTTCATATCACACCCTTACCTACATAGATAATTTTTATTCAGACGATATCAGTCTTACGAAATATAATTTCGAGGTAATTAATAGGATTGCACAAAAGCGATATTTCTTAAAAATATTATTTGAGATAAATCTCATTTTCATTTGCTTGTCAGTAACATAAAACATCACAAGGATTAATGTATTCTCCTTCAGACATTCTTTGAACAACGGTATTTACAAACCCTTGTTTCATATTATTGATAATCATCATTTTTATTGCCTTCGTAATTACATGAAGAATTAGAAAGATTATGGTGTTTTCCTTGAGACATGTTTTGAACATTGTTCATACTGCATACATTATATTCCTTAAATATGGAAGATGAATTTAAAATCTCCTGATTTAAATGTTGAATGATACAAAAGAAACTCGAATTTGAAATGGCGTTGTATAAAACATTTATAAAATTCACATTTCAAGTATTGATTAAAATGATTCGAGACAAACTCGATTGATTACGAGAAAATTTAATAAGTTTAAAACGAAAATATTGTTGGCCGAACATAAATAAAGATGTTCGAAGTTTTGTAATATCCACATTTCAAGAATTGACTCTTCAATTCTCAATTTCAATCCCCTGATTATAATGTCACTAGAGCCAGCCCTGCTCAATAACGCGATTATTTAAGAATGTATTACGAATCAAGTAAGGAAAAGCTTACGTCTCACATAACAATCGAAAGTAATGTACTATGAGTTACGATAGGAAAACCTACGTCATACATATTACTTTTCAAATTGAAATTGTAGATAAATTATTGATGTATTTTAGCCATTACGGCATTCCCAATAAAATAACGTGTGACAATGGATTAGAATTTAAAAATGGCGTAATCCAAGATTTTTGTAGAATCCATAAAATTGAAATTCATTATTTTACGAATTATAATCCCAACTCAAATGCAAAGAACCCTTGAAAATAATTATCATGTTATGATTGGATGTTATTCCAATAAAGGACGATATGTACCAATTGAATTGAATAAATATGAGAATTAATTTCGAATTATCAAAGAGGAATAAATAAAGTCAAAATTGAATTTTGCTGTTTGAGCACGTATCCAATTTTAAGTATCTACAGCATACTAATGAAATTAATATCAATACCATGGAAGAATTGTTAAATGAAAAAATTAGAGTTAAAAGAGGACTCATTAACTTAGGAGGAAAGATTTCAAAGATTCTATTCGGAACGTTAGATTCCGATGATGAAGAATTATATAAAAACTATTTTGATAGTATTCAAAAAAATGAAGAAGTTTTGATAAGAAATCAAAAACAGATCGCAACAGTCGTAAATGACCTCAAAAATAAGTATATTGAAAAATTTCAGAAAATGTCAGAAAACCTTAAATTGCTTCAAGTTATACCAGCAATGCAAGAGATTCAACACATGCATCTCCTGACATTTGAACTTAAAGATATCAAGAATATTTTAGATGAAATTGCAACCGCAGTGAGTTTTGCAAGATTACATCTTTTACATGAATCAATTTTACCTTATTCAAAATTCCTTGAATTAATAAAAAATGTGACGATAATACCTTTACATCATCTGAAAGATTATTATCAGATATGTCATACGAAAGTAATTTTCAAAAAGAAAGCATTACTATTTTCAATATCAATCCCAACGGTATACCTACGAAGAAAGTTATGATTTATACAAGTTTTACTATCTACCACAAAACAATTTATCCCTTCCATATTCCGATCCTTATTTACTCTCACGAGAAGAAACCCTGAAATGGTCAACAAAGTATTGCCATGCAGTGGAAGAAAATTATTTATGTGATCAAGACACCTTAGCTGAATCACCAGCATGCCTTCGAAATATTTTGAAAAACCACACCGAAAACTGTCCAAGAACGACAACGGTACTTTCCCCAGATTTAAAATTACTAGAAGATGGAAATATTCTATCCATTGAAAACAAAAACGTTTTAGAAAAATGTCCTCAGCAATCAAGACATTATGTTGTGCCTCCTATGACAATTCTACGAACTAAATGTGCTGTGAGCAACACGAGAAAAGAAATCGTCCCAACTACTACGTTCAATGAAGAAAAATATGTGATTTTACCCAAAATGACTTTATTCAACCCAAATTCTACAAATGAAGAATACCGGAAAGATGAAGACATCCCGGATATCAAGATAGAAGACCTGGATCAATGGAATCTCCAGCCTTCAAGATTTACATTTTTGCTAATTTTTATAATAATCACTTTATTGATAATTACTTATTTTATTTTGAAATACTCGAGAAAAGATATTTTTTGTAAAGCTACACCTACTACAGGTGATACCTTTATTCAAGGTGGGGAGGAATTACATAATGCCAACCCTGTATATTGCAGATGAACTCCTTATCTATTCTTATTCGAATATTCATATTACCTTGTTACATTTTGATGACACATCATTTTGAACACGCCACGTGTGTGGGTGTATATTTGTCCCATTGTTCGATACTGATTGTCGTAATTAATTTGAGATAAGGAATGTTATAAATACCTCTCAAGACGAATGTATCGTCAATAATTAAGTGCATTTCTTCCTAGCTAATTGTTAGAATAGGATGGTCTTCCGTTGTAATAAATAAATATTTTTTAAAAGATCGGCTTTCGATCCACAAACGTAATTATATATATATATATATTTTTTTTCAAGAAATTAGTGTATCTGCATCAACGTCACAGAATAAAAGTTTACCTATTCCAATTTTCCTCATTATGCCACCATACTTTCTCTCCAAATTAAATAATGCAATATTCCGAAAAATATGATCAACTTCCATAATAGAAATAAGAAAATATTAATACCTTCAATGTGATTCTATTTATATCTACCTTTTTGTGAATTTATTTATAGTGTAGATCTACTTTTTATGTGGATATTCATCATGTGGATCTACCTACTATGTTGATCTACTGGTTTACAGTCCCTATACTAAAATTATATTGAAAAGTTGAGACAAAAACTATTTGAAGAACGAGAGGCCGAAGTCCTCGAGCACTTTCGAAATTGCGAAACAAGAAAGAAACCGGGGGCGCAAAGCGCACCGCGTTTTCTAGGGAAAGAAGCGGGCTTTCCGACGGTACTCGAAAATTTGCCTATTTCCAATTCCAAACGAACGAAAGTAACGTTCGAAAAAGGTCGAGAAAGTGTCCAGTGCTTCGGCTTTTTCAAGCTTCGAGTAGGCCATGCCATTAGCCCCATGTAGAGGGGGAATTTCGGTTTTCTCTCGTCGTAAGCACTTTTGCATCTTCCATGCTGAGTGGTCTATGGTGTCTAGCTCCCTTACTCTTTGGTTTCATCTGTCTGTTCTCAGTTCTCTCAGTGCATTTTCAAGCACTTGACTGTGTTTATTCAGTTCTTTCTTGTCTTCTTCTCGATGTGAAGTTCTGTAGTTCTTCCTAAGTTTTCTATTCCCCTTTATAAGCTTTTATATTGCTTCTGGGGTTTCACCATGTGAATGTTTCGGGGCTGGCCTTTCAATTCTTCTGGTACTTTCCTCGTAGGCTTCTTTTATTCGGGTTTCTAATTTTTCAACTCCATCTTCTAGATCTTCATGGGTTCTTATCTGCGGAATTTCAATAATTTTCTCCTGGAGTATTTCAGTATACTTTTTCCAGTCTGTGAAGTCTTTCGTTTGAAGTTCTTCTGTTATCGGTCTGCGTCCCAATCTGAGTTCTATTGGGTTGTGGTCTGATGTGCCCTCTTCTATAGTATCAAGGGTGAAATCTTGGGTAATTTCTTTCATTATGACGATATCTAATACGTCCGGTAGGCCATTACTTCTGGGCAGGTAGGTCGGAATTTCAGGTCCTAATACTATGGCATCTAGTTTTTCGGCGTACTTCTTGAGCTTCTTCCCATTTTGGTTTTCAGTTCTGCTATTCCATTCCCTTGATTTGCAGTTCATATCGCCAATAATGATGTTCGGGTAGTTTCCTTCAAGCATCTTCTTCAGATCTTCCACTATCAAGTCATTTTGGGGTGGTTTGTAGGCTGACGTAATTTTCATTTTTTCTTCGATTCGTGTTAACTATAATCGAGATGGCTTCTATTTGCCCATTATTCAGTACATTGTCAAAATAGTGGTTGATGTTCCTCTTGACTATTAGGGCTACGCCCCCTCCTGTACAATTTCTGTGATTTCTGTATATTTCGTGGTCGGGAAATGAAATTCTGTTTCTTGTAGATGGTCTCGTCTCTTGAATGGCTATAATATCCGGTTGTTTCTCGGATATTATTTCTTCCATTTCAGATCTACGGGTTCGTAGACTGTTTGTGTTCCATGAAACTATCTTTAGGTAGTTTTTATTTCCGTTAGTCACTAGCTCCATTAATTGGGTTTAGTGAGTTTACGGAACTTTTTGTCCATCTCTATTTCCAGGAATTTCATGAGCTTACTCATGATATTCTTGGTGAAGGTATCTAGATCCTCGGTGGTTTAGGGTCCTTTCTTGTTGGTCTCTTCTTTCTTCTTTTGGCTGCTCTTCTTGGATTTTCTATTTTTTGGGACTTCTTTCTTCTGCTCTTGTTGGAGTGGTGGCGTTGTCTTCTTCTTATCTTCTTCCTTCGGTTCTTGTTGAACAGTAGGCATCTTTTTCTTTTCTTCTTGCGTTCTTGCTTTGGTCGCAGTCTTCTTTTTGTTCACCAGTTTCCACTCGCTACATCCTTTGTAGCTGGCTGGGTGACCTGCTTTTCCGCATAGCGCACAGGTAGCATTTCTCTCGTCGTTTTCTCTGGTTAGCGTACAATCTTTACTATTGTGCGCTCCAGAGCATTTGACACATCTCCATGGAAATGTACATTTGCTTTGCGCATATCCGTAACGTTGACATCTATGACATTGGCCAGGTCCAATGCTCTTTTTCTTCGGCTCTACTACACAATTTATACCGTAGAGCTGTTTCACTTCGAATACCTTCTTAATTTGGGTTTTCACCAAGAATAAGAGTATTGCCTTTTTGGTTTTGTTGGGTGTCATCCTTATGACATCCGAGTCGGTAATGCCTTGCTCTGCGAGGTCTTCTGTTTTGATTTTAATATCTGCTTCTAGTAGTGGCAGATAACGTACCACCGCGTAGATTCTCTTCTCTTCTTCTCTTTGGAGGGTGTAGAACTCTTTATTTCTCGACTCGAGGAATTTCGTCATCTTCCTGTGGTCGTCGGGGGATTGGGGAACAACACGAATGCCGTCTCTTACAGAGGTCGCTCTCAGGTATTTAAGACCCTTCATTTGCATCTCTCTCGAGATTTGTGTCCAGTTGGCCGTGCCTCTTAATGTCACTGGAGGGACTTTCCCTGATTTCTGCTCGATTGGAGCAGGGCCTTCAATTTCTTCTGCAGTTGCAGAAATAGCTTCTTCTGGGCGTTTTCCTTTTTGCAATGCTGCAATATACGACTTCTTCGTAGGTGGCCCTCCTGTAGCTGCACCATTAGTTTCGGTAGGTTTTTTCTGGTCTTCTTTTTGGATTGTGGGGGTTGACACTGTCTCCTCTGTCCCAGGGGAGAAGCCATTTTCTTTTCTCTTAGCCCGTTTCCGCGGCTTCGAGGACTGAGACATTTCAGCTCTCTAGGATTTCACCTCATCTGATAAAGTTTTAAGACTCTCCGTCAAAACTTTCATCTGACTCATGGGGGTGTTGATATACTCCTTCTGTTCTTGTATAATCCGATCTTTATCGGATTCATCATTGGCATCTTCTACTTCAATATCCATATCGGATATTTCTTCATCCGATAAGTTTTCTGCGTCTGATTCTCGGTCTTCATTCTCAGAGTCGTATTCCGACATTTTGTCAGAGTGACTCAGCAAACAACACTTGAACACTTATTTCACTAAATTCACTTTTGTCTCTTCGAAGTGAAATAATCTATGGAACCATCGATCTAAACCTGGACTCAACACAGTTATTTCTCCGATTCTTATCACCTCTATACGAGGTTCACTTGGCACACATGCGCATTTCTCAATACGTCTGCACTCCTCGAGGGTTCAATCGCTACTGAAAACGCGGGAAGTTACCTTCAAATTATTTTATAGGCTTTTTATCCGCGGCGTCTCGGGCATCGGAAGCGGTCGAATTATCATCCCAAAGAGAAAGAGAAAGGACGCGAGGTCTCCTCAAAGTAATTCCACCCCGATCCCGCAGCCGGTTTACGCAAGAACTCGATTTGAAAAGTCCGATTTTTGACACCTCGAGAAACCCCAATTGATTTACATTGATCATAGATATTACGTGACGTTTGTCGCGAAAATGAATAAATCGTATTTTGATACGACGTCGAAACTCGGTAATTTCGAGATGAATTTGAATAAATAAGATGAGAAATTGATGCTGGCGGGTAAATTTGATGATATATTCGAATTTCCGAAGATATTCGAAAAAACGAACGTAATTTCTTCGATCATCCTCGATTAATGTTGAAATTCCAAATCATGGTGGAAGGATTGTTTACATTCATATCGAAAAGAAAGTGCTCGAAAAAGATTAATTCAAAATATTGAAAGATAGAAATCTAGGTGAGTAAGTAATTAAAACGTTTTTCCATCGTAATAATACGAATCTCATTCAATTTCCAGATAATTATTACGAAATGAATATAAAGAATAATGACAGCTCCAAGACTAAACTTCTAACCTCAAATTCTCATAAGAAAAGAACCAATCGGGGTTTCAAAAGGAATAATTACGAAGAAAAAGGGTCCTGCTTTAGAGAGAACACCAAGATAAAACTCTTGTTTAGGTATTTAAGGAAAAAATGGCATGAAAGGTAATAAAAACAATCTCTGGCCACTATTCCTAACAACTTTTTTGGAGGTTTTCAAACATTTTTGGTTACTTTCAAGAGAGAGATAATTTGATCGGTCAGACATAAAACATAGAATGTGAGGCTTTTTGATGAATTTAAGGAAAGAAATGGCATAAGTAGGAACGAAAATCATCTCTGGCAACTATTACTCACGTTCATATTGAAATCAAGCACCCATTCCCTGAACCGATACTATGCAATATTGATCGATCAAACTGAAATTACAACATAAGATAAAGTACAGGTCAGTTCCAAGACATATCATGTCCCACCCGAATTCATTTACAATTATTAAATACCAACATAAAGCTCTCTCTCTCTCTCTCTTCCCTCTCTCTCTCTCTCAACCCTTCCAGGTAAACGTTAAATCGATGCCGATTCCTATGATAGTTAGAGATGACTTCCACAACGATTCACGTTCATATTGAAATCAAGCAGCCATTCCCTGAACCGATACTATGCAATATTGATCGATCAAACTGAAATGACAACATAAGATAAAGTGCAGGTAAGTTTCAAGACATATCATGTCCCACCCAAATTCATTTACAATTAATAAATATCAACATAAAGCTCTCTCTCTCTCTCACAACCATTCCAGGTGAACGTAAAATCGATGCCAATTCCCATGATAATTACAGATGACTTCCACAACGATTCACGTTCATATTGAAATCAAGCACCTATTCCCTGATCCGATACTATTCAATATTGATCGATCAAACTGAAATGACAACATAAGATGAAGTACAGGTCAGTTCCAAGACATATCATGTCCCACCCAAATTCATTTACAGTTATTAAATACCAACATAAAGCTCTCTCCCTCTCTCTTTCCCTCTCTCTCAATCCTTCCAGGTGAACGAAAAATCAATGCCAATTCCTATGATAGCTACAGATGACTTCCACAACGATTCACGTTCATATTGAAATCAAGCACCCATTCCCTGAACCGATACTATGCAATATTGATCGATCAAATTGTAATGACAACATAAGATGAAGTACAGGTCAGTTCCAAGACATATCATGTCCCACCCAAATTCATTTACAGTTATTAAATACCAACATAAAGCTCTCTTTCTCTCTCTCTCTCTCTCTCTCTCTCTCTCT